>OY660876.1:12685357-13922142 GCA_962446985.1 Xyrichtys novacula | reverse complement strand
CTTGTAACGCTCTGAGACTGAGAAGAGAAGGAAGTTATTCTGCTGGACCCCCCAAATACTTTCCACCGGGTCCCTGAGGAGGCATTCTGCTGTCACCGCCGCCCTCCAACAGCTTTTAGAGATTGTTTTGCTTGGGTGTTTTATTGACACGTGCACTAAGAAAAAGCAGCACATTCAATCGTGACCACTGACACTTCCTGGAGTGTGAAAACCGAATATGGAAAGACTTTCAGATTTGGTGGGGTCATGCCACTGTACTGGATGAGGTCAGCTCCTTGGGCCTGAGCTGAAACCGCACAGTACAAATATTTACTTTCAACTCCGAATTCCCAAGAAATCACACAGAAAAAAGAACAGAGAGAGAGAGAGAGCCTTTTTAAGCAATGCCCAGTGAGTAACCTTTCCTTTTTTACAACTCCTGTACATGCATGCACACTCACACATGCGCTCTCATGAGGACATTTCTAGACCTGCAGTGCTGAGGGTTTGACAAAGACTAAGGGCTAATATTGGCTCTTAATATTTGGTGTGCAGAAAGTGTGTGTTTTTCATCTGGATCCTTTTCTCCCTCTCTCCCTCTCTGTGCGTCTCAGGTCAGAGATTGTAAAGAGACTTTAAAGAAATAGATGCTATTGTGTAATCTACTTATACCATTGATTTATCTTTTTATCCAATCCCTTCTGTAACCCAACCCCAGGCTATATCTCTTCATAGAGGAAAGAGGAAGCCTCTGAAATGTTTATCGACACTGCCTCTACACATTAAATTAACAGTCAGGCGCAGGTGTTACAGTGAAATGTATTGCTTGCTATGATTGAATCTGAAGCAAGGAAGCCGCCCTTTGTCACAGAGTTGTCAAAAAATTCAACCTTTTTTTTTTTACTCTTCAAAGATCCCAGAAGACACTTGTCATTGTTTGTAGCAGGGAAGGGGGAAGCAGTGTGCGCTGTAGCCCAAATAATTGGTGGAGGATTCTCAGCAGGGGAAGGTAAACTGAAAGTGACACCAGGGTGGAGAGCTCGGCATGATGCCTCCTTCCTTTCAGCACTCCAGCTCAAAAACTACAGACCCCTCTACAGTTCCACTAGTGAGAGCTCCCAGACTAAAGGGAGCACAAACCCCAAACGCTGATTTCCCTCCTCTTTTTTCCCCCATTAATCTTTTATATCTAGGGCTAAATATGAGCCGAGTTGATGTGACGCTGCGTCTGTGTATCAGGGGCAGACTGGGTGAAGGGGGAGGCCCGCTAAGGTTAAGTGCTCTGGTGTCTGAGACTCAGGGGACGTGATGAAGAGATGAAAAAAAAAGAGGAGGGAGAATGAGGAGACAGAGGACACATGAAAGTTCATCCCAAGAGAGGAGACCTCAAATCTGGGGTAAGGTTTTATGAGGGTGGCCTCTATGCCAAACCTTTGCACGCTCACACAGGAAGGCTCGAAGGAGCAAAGAGAAACCAGGATCTTTCATTTTTGCCGAGTTGGCTAACAAAAAAAGTAAGAAAAAAAAATGACAGAAAATAAATACATTAAAAAACATACAAAAAAAAGTAGGAGAAAAAGAGGGCTAAATTTTTGAAAATAAACACAGTAAAAGGCAATTCATAATGAACTTTTAAATCATGCAGTCATAGAGCATAAAATAAAATGCTCATTTTAGCCTACTTAAATTTTGTTTTGTTTCCATTTTGCTCTTTACTTCATTTTATTGTATCTTAACTATTGTATTATATTTTATTTATTGTATTGTATTTTTATTCTTGGCTTGGAAACAGACCTGGGTACTACTTTTTCACCACAGACTGTCAAAGGTGTGGGATATGACAAATTAAGTTCCTTGAATCCTTGAAAAACACAGTGACCCCAGCAGTTTTTGAGCACATACACGGTGGTTCTTCCTTTGGTAGATATTTTCGTTTATCTCTTTTACGGAATTTTTGATTTATTTTTGTCATGAAGACTCGTAAATTCCCTGTGTGTGTTGAACACTCTTCAACACACACAGGGAAGCAGGGGGTAAGAAGGGGTAAGAAGGGTGAGGATGATAAATGTATTATATTTACAGGCTGGTTATTTGCCCTCATGTTTTAAAGTTTGAGTTTTAAATTTGTAGTTTTTTCTTTATTTATTTTGTTGCAGAATTTTCATTTTCTCTGTGCCTGATGTGAGTTTGCTGTTAAAGCATCTTTTCTGCATTTTGTTGGATTACCAGCACATTTTTGTGATTTCTCCTCCTAGATTATTATTCATGCTCTTAAATATGCATGGTTTCTGGTGCTGCAGCCCATTTCTCAAAAATGGCATCTTTAGAAAAAAAAAAAAAAAACGCAGCACATTTGCCTTTGTTGGTCGCCATACTCATGCTCAGGCCTGCACATATACAGGTGGTAAGCTTTGAATAAAGGCTTTCCTAATCCAGACAGCTCTCATGTTTCTGTCTTCAAAGAGCCCCGGGCTCCTCTCAAACAGACGTACAGGAATAATATCCCCGTTATTGTAGTTCAAGTGAAGTTTGTACATTTTTAAAATTCTCTCAGCAGAGGTTTGGGTTTCTTGGCTCTAGCAGAGCTTCATGGGGAGCTCCCACCTTTTTTTTTTTTCCAAAGCTCTGAAGGATTCTATTGTTGAGGAGATTTCTGAAAGGAGTGCAGGAGATGCAGTGGAGCATACAGTAATTCTTGCTGTCTCTTACTTTGTCTCCTGCTCTGCACCTCTGTGCACACACAAAGAAAACCCATCTTATACACACACACACACACACACACACACACACTTACAGCTAACATCCCTGCTGTGATTCGGTATTATAAGTTCCTAGATGCAGATAGAAGCTTATGTCTGTGTCGTCCGCCTGTGTGCACAGCACAGCACACCCTGATCATCATATCAAAACAATGATGACAAAGAGAAAGTCAACATTGTTCTCTGCCATGCTCCATTAGCAACAGCAGAATCCATAATGGCATTCATTTTCAAGCTGCTTTATTAAATAAAGTGGAACAGGCTTGGAACCTCCATTACCATAATGCTACTTAACATTAATCCTGGTCATTAAAGCAGACTGACACAATCCCCAAGCAACTGAGTTGAAGGAAGAAGGGATGACCCAAAGACAGAGAAGTGTTATAAAGCCTGTGCCCCTGTTTTCTGCTTGAAAAATCCAGATCCTTAATGTATCCGGGGGTATCGACGTTAGCATCCGTGACGTGCTAGGTGAGGTTTTGATCTGTTTCCGTGGGTGTAAACAACTCATTAGGAGGAGATCAGGATGCGTGCTGACTGGCAGGGACAGCAGGGGTGCCTGGATAGCTGGGAACACGCTAACTATCTCACCGTTCCCTTTCTCCTCTACTACACTTTTCATCGCTCATCAGCCACCAGAGGCTTACTGAGGAGATGTAGGGGTATATAATTGTATCTTACTCACGATACCACTCCTTTTTTTCCCCTCTCTCCTCTCTACCTGCCGAATGAGACTGAACCAGCTTTCAACTCCCCTTGTTGCGCCTCCTCTAGCCATCTCCTTCATCCCACCTTCTTACCTCTACCTTTTCCCCCCTTGCTGGGTTGCCTTCTTTCACACAATCTTGCTCTCTTAATCAATACCCCGCTTTAGCTGCTTCTCCGCATTTCCTTTTTCTCCTAACTTCCTCTTTGAAGAGGATGTCAGACAGTTCCTCGTGCTGAGCTATTTTCATTCAGATCCTTTACCCCAGAGACGTGACCTCTCTACGTACTTTTTCCTCTCTCCTTTCGAGGTATTTCTTACAATTCTCATTGGGCCACACCCTTGCCCCTGAAGAGCTTGATAACAAAGAAATTGCATGGTCACCCAGTTCTCTTGTCTCAGCTATAGACCATTAAATAACAAGTATTTGAAGAGTTTGATTGCTTCAGGGAGAGAGGTATGAATTTTGCATGTGCTCTGGCACAGTATACCACGTATAAGATCCTAAGTGGACCCTTATTTAATGAATTTAACCGTAAGCTAGAGGAAAATTGGTCTTCTTATAGTTAATTCTAGCAGCTCTGACAGTTTCGTCAGGCAAAAGAATAGCTTGGAGTCGTGTAGTGCTCAGCTGAGGTGCAGACTTGAAAAATCAAAGAAGGTACTATGTGTCAATTTATTCACAAAGTGCATTTCAAACCCGGATGCATCGATCCAATGCGCCGGGCAAGGACAAGGGTTTGGAAGATGAATATAATTGTGATGAAAACCAAAGGTAAATCAGTAGGCAGTGAATGAGACTGAGATTTAAAATTAAAAAAAATGTGAATTTGAATGAATACAAAAAGAGACAATCAAAATTTACTTTATCTGTAGTTGGATTACAGTTTCAGTGCAGTACTAAACTCTCACTTCCTCCAAAACTCAACAGCAGAAGACTATATTAAAAGGCATGGCAGCAGACTTTTCAGTGGTTATTTGAAAATGCCTCCACTTGGGTCTTATTTGAAATCATCCCAAAGTTTTTTCTCTGTGGACCATGGTAGCTCAAAAGAGCTTCATTCTCTTTGCTTCTGACTCAAGGTACTCGCTGTCTGCTTCCTGAAGAGCTTCATGCGCCTCTAGGTTTATCTTCTTCATCAGAAATGTATTTTTGTATGAGACTGTTGAGTCATTTATAAACATGGCTGCACTTTAGAATCTGTTCCATAAGTAACTGAAGAGGCTGAGAATATAGACAGGAGTGACGTACAATGTTGTCTTTGCTGTCATTCAAACTCCAGAAGCAGCATCTCAACTGAGCTTCATGTGTCTTACAGTGGTTTTTGGAAGACTTTGTCTATAAGCCGTCCTGCTAAAAAATGAAGGACATGGCTAGAGTTGTTGGAAATCTTGTTCGGACACAACACTTGTTGGTTTAAAAGGATAAAATAAACATTTAGTTATTGGCTTGTTGTAGCCATAGACATTATACAAGTAGATGTCTCATTACGTGCTGGAGCGTAATCCAGCGTCACCACCATATTGGATGGGTCTCCCCACTCCAGGCTTACTCAAGAGCCAAACGGGGTCAATGGAGAACGAGCAATTATGCCCATATTTTTGCACTCTGTGTTTGACAAAACCAATGCAGTATTGAAACCAGATCACGTAGGATTACATTTCACAAATAAGATTGAAAATAATTTTAGTTATTTTTGATGTGTGACATTGTCATGTATTATGGCTACATCCCTGCTGTTTGTAACAAACCAAACAGTGTGAAAATCGGGCTGATATTCGTAGAGTTATTACTGATTTGGTTGGGCATGCCTACCTACCTTAATGCACTGGAGACGCATGGGGGACCCATCCAAGACGGCGGCCGCGCTGTTACGTGAGCTCCAATAGGCAACATCAGGCTTTGAGGCGTCTGCGTATATTATGTCTATGGTTATAGCTGCTAAATGTTTAGTGTTCTTGATACTTATAAAAAGTTGGCTGAAACTTTGGTTTGTCCAAATTGACGCCTAATCCACTGCCTTGTCTTTAGTTGATAACTTTACCACATCCAGCTTTTCATTGGCTCTCAGTAGAGTTTGTTAAAAAAGACCAGAGTCATTGAGAGAGAGAGCTAAATAATAGTAGTTATCTACATATTGCTGTTCTGCATGTGTGAGTGGAGTAATAGAGGACTGAAGATTGAACCCTGTGGGATGCCCAATGGCAAAACATACCAATTGATGACTGTGCCGGTTAATCGAACCAAACGCCACTCAGTGATTTTTAGTAGACACTATTATAGGAAGAATGGGAAGATTTTCTTGAATTTATTTACATAAGCCATTTGATACCAATTCCCAGATTCCTTACCTTAGTTTGAGTCTGTCACAGTGCAATAATGCTGCGCTGTCTCCTCTGTGAAAATGAGGCAGATACAAGGAGGTGGCGAGGATGTATATACTAGAGGCACACTTTTAAGTTGCAAAATTAGCATTCGACTCTCAGTTACCTCAGTCTGTGACAGGATGGCTCGGCAGATTAAACCCACGGTGGGGCAAAATATAGATTAAATACACAGACTTAATGTCAGACAGCCCATCACATAGATTAACATTGTAGTCTCGTCTAGTCCTGTCACATTAACAAAAGACAGCATATGTTAGTCAGAGTTTTTAATATCAGTGATTTATTTTAGCTTGACATCCTCTAGACCTCTAGTTTTTATTTAAAGGGAAAAAATAAGAGATGGGTCTGCAGATATTTAGGCTTCAGGAAGTTTCTACTTTGGTTGCGTTTTACATCAGTTAACATCTATAGTTGTTCCATTATCACTAACTACATGTTTGTGTTAGTTTTATGGAGCAAAATGATAACATTTCCCACCTCAAGGGAACCCTTTGATACCCTATCCCACTCTATGACCCAGATACAGTTGCCTGGCTTTGTGCATGACCCTTCCTCAGTGCAGCACATCAAGAAGCTTCAGGCATCATTCTACACCAGTTTAACCATCTCTGACTTCCGCCGTATATGGATCCAGTTTGCCCTTTTCCAGAGGCTACTTGACAACAAGAGTTTTCGTTGTTTTGAAAAAGTCCCACATTACGAGTGCTTTTGACTGGCAGGAGGAGTCACCAGAGTTGATGTGTTGATTTGATTCAATATTTTACACCGGCTAATGAGCCATATGATCCATAAAGAAGAGGTGTAAAATGTGAGTTTCACTATATTTATGTCAATACCGGGCTATCTAAGGACGACACGGTGAGGACTAAAAAATTGATCACTTCTCCAGAAGGATGTTTCCTAACTTTTATCTTTCCTCTTTGATAACTCTTGCCTTTAAGTGTAAATTGAGCTGAGTTAACACCGACTGTCCTTTCTTTTTGCTTTGATGTATCTTTTTTAGTCCTGGGGATCCTCTTTTGATTTCACTGTATGTTTAGATAACTTGTCTGCTGTCCTCACTACTTTTGCAGCCCGGTCTTTTCAACCAGGATTTATGTCTCTTTGTCCCCCCTGACTGGCAGCACAGACTCTGTGACAGACCTGAGAGGCACCGGGGTCCCATCAGATCCACCACACTAATTAACTTGTTTAAACAAACTGGGAGAGAGAGTCAGGAGTAAAAGCTTTCAGTCCCTCTTCAAAAAAAGCCATTAAAAGGAAACAGGGAGGGGGAATAAGTGACACAAAAGGGGTGGTGTGTGCTTTCATCTGTGGCTTGGAACCCGAGTCTTTTGTGTATGTATGTGTGTGTTTATGTAGCGGAGAGAAGATGATGTGGCTCTGTGTTTACGAGATAGGTCAGGGAGGAATGGGAGCTTTTTAAAGAAACACAGACATGAGCAACTTAACCTTTAACCCCTGTGTGCTGAGCTAAATCAGAGATGGCAAACACAGATTGGAAAAAAAAAGGAGCATACAGGGAGGATCAAGGGAAAGTCCAGGACCACAGCTTTGTTGTTCCTTGGATTTAACTGGATGACTGACCCTCATTCATACTTTGTGAGTCAGCTGTTTTTCTTTCTGCTCCCTAACCGCTGAATTACTTCACTTCCTGGTGTTTCTCCCCCAATAATGTAACTCGATTGTCACATAGGAAGCTGTTTCTGATGCAGGGACTGGTTTTGTAGCAGTGATTAGCTCTGACTTACTGATTGAGGCCTCTTTATAAGGTGTCGTCTACATTGTCACAGCCAGCAGTAATGAGCTCTGCTTACCAAGAAACCTCAAACGAATTACTCTTTCCACATTCATGTGTCGCCGCCATCTTTTTCTGCCTTGTCTATGCAGTGCATGTGTGTTTCAGTGTGTCTATGCGATTGCTAGTGTTGTAATTAGACGAAGGGCTATCATCCAGTAAAGATGTTTTCCCTTGCAGACCAGCCGAACACTCGCCTTGAGGATTTTTGCGGCGCTGAGAGTTAATAATAGAAACGTTCAGGTTGAGTAGAGGCAGCTTTTCCACAGGGTTTCGTTTAGTAATAAAAAGTCCCCTTCGGTGTGTAGTGGGCATTTTAACACACATGCTGGCGCACACAAAAAGAACACTGCACACCCACTCAGAAAACTGCAGAGTTGTGTCTCAGGCTTTTACATCCTTGACTACAAAGACTCACAACTCCACGTAAATTCTGTGTTAAATATATGCATGTCTTAGAGGAATTCCTCAAAAAAGACGTTATAATATGCATCATATAATATAAATGGCTGGCCATATGGTATCATTACTGCACACCACATACGCATAAAGATGCACAGCAGAGACAGAGGCATGTAGAGTCGCAGGGATGCCTCTGTGTGATGTATGATCTTCATTCCCCTCCTCTCCATGGGCCGTCTCCAGCTCAGCATCAGCCGAGAGACAGACAGAGGAAATGAACGCTGGGGAATTTATCTCCCATGCTGGCATTGTTTCTGCCTGGTGAGCTCTGAATTAACACATTTATTAAAGTGCTGGGTTGAGACCTCTCACTTGGAGCGGGGCAGAGCTGCAGAGCAGGGATTGCGTGTTCTTGTGTTTTGTAAAATGTGCAAACTGAAATGAAAGCTGCAGATTAGCAAATTAAAAGATTGGGGAATTAAATAGAGGCTATTATCAGTAGATTAACCTGAGCCCTTATGCTGACACGGGGGGACCTCAAACTGCACACAGATAGAGACATTATGAGTTTAGCTCTGTGTATCTTTGTCTCCTTTTGATACGGTTCAAGTAGTTAAGCTCCATTTGAAACTAACAGTTGACTCAAAAGGAGAAAAATAAATGAAGGCTGGGTCCAAATTAGGCTGCTTTGCATGTAAATGAGATGTTTTCTTGGCAGTTTAATGTGTGTTTGTTGCACAGAAATGCTGCTAGCTGTGTTTCACATTGTACAGAAGACTCACACTTTTTATATCCACACTGTGGCCGGTTTCTTCTGAAGCCTCGCTCAAAGGAAGAGGTTTAGGACTTAAAAACAAGGAAATCATATAAACCAGTGGTTTTCAACTGGTGGGTCCTGACCCAAAAGTGGGTCATGGCCACGTTCTGGATGGGTCGTGAACAGCTGGTCAAAAAAGTAAATATTTAACAATGTTTGACATGTTGTGGTCCTCCTCGGTTTCCTATTAATGTGGGCCGAATGCAGTAAAAATATATGTTTTGTTTTGTTTTTTTGTCTTTTATCTTGTGCGATTTGATATTTATTCACTTTTGTCCATGCCTCGTTGCATGGTCCTCCTCAGATCCTTCTGAATATGCACTAAATGCACAGATGCATCCAAGTCAAATTTTCAGTATATGCAACTTCAGTAGTTGTCGTCCTCAGGTAATGTGCCCAATAAAACGGGTGTATTTGTGTTAAAGATTTTGAGAATTCTATAAAAGTGGGTCGCGACTTAAGGACCATGGGAAAATGTGGGTCCCAGATTGAGACCAGTTGAGAACCACTGATATAAACCACTATCACTTCACTGCTTGAGGATTAACATAGAGCTGATGGAGGAATGTAGAGTATAATACAGCCCAAGTGTTTGGCCTCTCACCTTGAATATTAACATCCCTCAGGCCTCCCAGCCAATCACAATCACCCTCTCACGACGGCAGCTAATTTAAAGTCCTTTACAGAGCGTTAAGTGGCAATTCTTTGCAAACAGTCAGTTTCTAACCAGATTGGAGAATCCCACAATAACTCCCAACCAAACAAACCTCAACATCCAGTCGAGGTTCAGAAAAGGAGCAGAGAGGAAATATCTCTTATTAATGATCGGTCTGGCTCATAAACTCAGCCTGCAGATTTGAATACCAACTGCTCCATTTCTGATCAGACTCAGATGTTCAGACTGGGTTTCTGTATTGGTCCAGTAGTTTGAAACCTTTCTCTCATTTCCTGTGTTTCCTGTCTTTTTTCTCCGGGCTGCTTCTGTCCGTCTTGAGGCTGGAAGGTGGAGCAGCAGCTATGATTTGAAGCCTGAGCAGTGGTCTTTAACTTCACCCTCCAGCTCCTTTTTTTTTTTTTCTTTCCTCCTCTTGCTGTGAACTGATGTCTCAGGGGCACCTCATCTCCTGTCTCTCTCACTCCTTCATCCACCTCTTACCCCGCAGCAGCCAGGCTAATGGAGCCACTTACTGCCCCTTTAAATCTTAACAGTGCTGGTTAACCCTTTATTGATGTACCGGACCCCTTCAGCTGCCTGCAGGCTGACCAGACTGTAAATCCACTACCTGGGCTTGATCAGCTGCTAGCAGGGAGGCTTTGACTGAAGGCAAGCGTGGTCATTAGGCAAAAGAAAAAAAACTGAAACTGTACCCATTTGTCAAAGAAAAACAGCAGTGATTTTATGCTAGCCCTTTGTTCTTCGAGACCCTCTGGTTTCTTCAGCCACCATACACGGGACGTACTGAACATTTTGCGGTTTACCAATTTAGACGGTGCTTCAAAAGTTAAAACAAGTCATAAAAGAGCTGTATCTGTGTTTAATTTGGATAAGCTCAAGGCTATTTTATGTTTATTTTCTCAGAACACACTTAGCATGACAAGCTAACAGCAACTCGTTCCAGCTGAATTCCGCTCTTGTGTCTCCACATCAAATGGATCCCCCTCAGTGGCTGATGGGAAATCCGATCATGGAGTTAAGATGTACACACATTAGCTGTAATCTTATGAGTCCCATTCAGTGCAGTCAGAGTGAGAGTTAAATGGGGAAAAGAATGAGAAAAGAGGGAGAAAAGTGTGTTGCGAGCGAACAATGACAGCCGTGTAGATCATACTTCTCGGATCATTTCCCATTCCATATTGGAGTTTATGGTTTGTAGATTCTACTGCAGTAAAAAAAATGCATTTTCTGAAGCAGATGTTAGCTTTTGATTGATTTCTTCTTCAGCGTAGAATATCTCACAGATGCTAACAGATGCTTTTTCTGTGTTGCTTGACTGTTTGTTATGCAGAGATGGGCTAAAGCCTTAAAAACCATCAGTAGATCTCCCTTGAGGCACATGGAGCCTTGTGTAGTCTGGAGTGCTTTTCTAAATATCTAATAACCTGTCTTTAGTCTTAAAGCTACATCCCACCTTCATCCTACTCATCCCTTTTCCCCCTTGAGGCCTAAAATGAAAGGAAACGTGTTTACCCAAGGAGAATGTGCAGGGTCACATGCAATATCGCACCTCCATTGGTATTCATTGGTACTCTGCGAGTATATCCCCACGACAGGTGGCTTCAACTGTGTCCCAATAAACTCCACAAGACTATTTCTGCTCCTTTCTTCTCCTGCTTTCATTCCCTCCCCCTTCCCTGTTCCAAAAGGCCAGCCGGATCTTTTTACCTTCAGGCAAAGTTTGTCCGAAGGTCTGGGACATGTTAGCCAGCTGCCAAATGAAAGGGGATAAATCACGCAAATGAAAACAAATAGAGCCAGGTCTGCTTTGCTCTAATTAAAGCCGGTTCTCCCTCTCTCTGTAAACTGGACTGTGTTCTACATGCCTGACGGTGCACCCGGAAACATGTGTTCCTCCTGAATTCCTGCATCTCTGAAACAGAGCCATGTGTGGTTGTACCGAGGGGGTCTGACTTTAGGGGCATTTTTTTTTTTCTTTCATCAGGTGATCTGCTCTGTTCATGCCATTTTGGATGAAAAAAGTCTCCTAAGTATCCAAATAATACACCAGGCCCTATTTAACGAGTATTTAAATGCACTGCTGTGTATTTGTATGTCATGTGGAAGTCTGTTCTTTATGCTGATTTTCATTTTTATCTCTTTCTTCCTCCTCTCTCTCACCATGTGCCTTCCTGCCCCCTACTGAACTGCTTATAGGTAAGCATTCTCAAATGTTTATGATTTGCAAAAATGTTCTTTGTGTTGTAATTTCAGTCACTTAGAGCAATCTAAAATGTTCTGAATTTAGAATTTTACATGCATGCACAATGAGACTGCAATGATGATTTAAATTAAAGCTCTGGCGAGTTTTTTATGTTCATGAAAAACATTGAAATTCATATTAATGCAGGAGGTTGCATTTTAAGGGGCTTAAATGCCCTCCACAGCTACACATGTGGAACTGCCTGCTTCTTAACCATAGGCTCTATTTTTACTGGATGTATCCCCATTGATGTCATTCATTTGTTTCTCAAGCAGAGTTTTGAAGTATATTGACAGCAGTCACCTTATTGGTAATGGTAACTCAACCCAACATTTGGTCAACTTACCATTGGCGGGTCTTAATCCTCTCATTACAAATGGAGGCCAAAGGCTCGAGTGTGCCTTCATAACTTTGAAACGACCATATTCCTAAAAAACAACCAAAAAAAAAAAAAACTTCCATATCAATGATTGCCATGAGAGCCCCAAGCTACTCAGACCAAAACATTTTTTGGACCAGGTGGTAAACATGTTTCTTTTTGCTCTAAATTGGCTTTTTTGGCTGAGTGTGTATGTGGTTTTGAGTGCATTTGCAGCCAGCCTCAAGTGGGCACCCAGGGAACTGCAGTTTTTAGCACCTCTGAATCGGCTGGAGGTTGCTGGTGGGTCTGTTTTTTTTTCCAATATGGTGGCTGCCTTCTTTTGACTCCAAAACATCTCTTCAGAAACCAATGAGTTAAATCAATGAGACTGTGTCCATGCTTTACAGCCTATACTGCTGATTTACTGCTTTCTATTTTATTTATCATTTAATGATTAAGTGCAGGACTTGACAGTGCGTTTCAACTCTGCTTGAACACTCTTAACCCATTATTATCTTTTTACTCACTGAAGTATGGGAATTGACCTGCTTGAATCCTCTTTTTTAAATGTTATATGTCTGTGTCAGAGAGTGTTTTGTTTGTATTCAGGGAGATATATTAATGTTTTTGTGGGAGCACTATCTCAAGTAAAACACTATATTTGCTGGAATCACCCTGTATGATGACACATAGATAAAGTCAAACAGCATGGTAATAAATAAATACTTACATGTGGATGTGTTTTTCCCAGAACACTGCTGATTAAACCAAATAAAATGGCTCCAGTGTTCCACCTCAGTTTACTGTAAGCCTAAGGAGGCGTTCAGTCATCGTACAGCGTGAGGCACACGTTCCCTCCAGCAATGACCATATCTGTCTGCCAGAAAGTATCTGCCTGCTCAGTCCTGCTCAAGGGGAACAGGAAGGCTCACTGACCCATGGACTAGTTCAATTAGCATTAGCCAACGACACCTGCTCTCACCAGCACCACACGGTGCTAGTATGAGCGTGCATTTGTGTGTGTGATTGTGCCTTGCTGGTATTACTGCACGTCGCCATTAAATATTAAAACATAAGGCTGAGAGTGCACTGCTGGAGACCTCTTGTTCCCCTCGCTCATCAAAAATAAAAGGACAGCAACTGTAAAGTATTTGAAAAACGGAGAAAGGAGATGGGAGGTAACAAAAAAGATTTTACAATAGCTGGAGGGAATATGGACAGAACCCTTACAAAACAAGTGAAATATTTAAACAAGATTAAAGTATTTATTAGGGCCGAAAGTTTAGTAGTGTAGAGTTAACTTATGAAAATGAGACTTGTTTTTAGCACAGGAGCTGGAGACTTGATAGCACCTGCTGCCAAGTCAGGTCGCTTTTTAACTTGAAGTGCTGAGCGGAAAGACAGATAGAGTGTAGTAAAGTGAAGGTCAGGGGTCAGAAAGTGGAGCCACCCAGCTCGTAATGGCTTTAACCTTTGACTCTCAGCCGTGTCCTGAGTTGTCTCTTAATGCAGTGTGACTGACAGCTTGGCGGCGCTTCACATTCTTACACCCCGTCTGTGGCAGCCGAGGGCAGAGCTCTGATTTATGTAATTCAAACAACAGATTCAAACACCCAAATTAGCATTATTGATACAGCATCTGTTGTACAAATATGTACTTTGTTCCTTTCCTCGCAGTCTAACGCTGAAAAAAGCGTTTTCACCATGATGTAAAATGCTCTAAGTTCATTTCTGGGAAGCCCCCCACAGTAGCACCACATTTGTGCCTCTTAGTAGCCAGCAGTCCCAGCTTCTCTCCCAGTGCAGCCGAGGTCTTCAAACGTGACTAATTGTGATCTGTTTGTTTGTTAATGTGCCTCTTGTTTGGTGCTGTTGGGAACAGATGTGCCTGATGAGCTTTGTGAAGTGGCGGAGATATGCAGTGGGACGAGCCCAATCAGGAGCGCAATTAGAAATTGTGGAGTGCATCATCTGCGTGAGCCGAGGAGGAAAATAAAGTTGTTGTTTTAGATTTGCTGTACACGCAGCATCTCAAGTGTGTACTTTTTTTTTTTGCCGAGCAAGAGATCTGATCTAAAAAGTTTTTAAAAGAAGATGAGGCGTGCGCTTTGTGACCGCTTCACCTCAGGAAACATTAGGAATCACTGGCGTGGGTGTGTGAGAGAACATCTGGCCTGTAGCTTGACTAGTCTGCAAGAAACTGACAGCAGAAGAGGAAAGGAAAAGGAGTGAGACGTGATTGAAATGAGGATGAATCTCTTGTTGAAGGATGAAGGGAGGTGACACACTTCCTGACCTTTTATCTGACCCTGTGTGGTGATGCATGAAGACCGTGAGGGCCGTGACCTCGGAGATGAGTGAGATAGGATGCAGCAGATTGATCTGTGAACAAAGTTTGTCTTATCATGAGTCGAGTAGACTTTTTGAATGACACCACTGCAAATAAAGAAAACCTCTTTGATTTCGAGGCTTTAAAAAAAGGTTTGAGCAAGTATATTATTCAACATTTCTGAAAGGCAGACTTCCTGCTGAGTTTGGCGTTTGGCTCCGAGAGGCTTTTCTGCACATGATGATACATGTAAAGTCCTCTTTAAGGAAGTTTCAGTAACACTCAGTGATGTGCATAGATCATAAATAAAATTAACATAATTAGTAATGGATGAGGACATGAGTTGAATGCATTTATTATTATAATATTTGAGCTTGTATAAATGTATATATTATGTTTCTTCATCCTTGTCTCGTCATTTATCAGTTTTACTTACTGTACTGTCTCATTTTTTTTTCAAGTTTTCCATAAATGTCACAATGATATCATTATTATTTTATGGCCATGATAATCGTGATCATGAAAGCCCTTATTGCCACATTGATATTTCGTCTCAGTCTCAGCACTGGCGGTGATAATAAAAGGTTTTTACTCCATAGTTTAACAGATAATGAGAGCAAATAAGACATCAAATAGATTAAAACATGAACAATACCTCCAAAAACGTCACAGCGTAAATGTGCAAACATGTTTATTTTTTTGCGTGACTTCAGTTTTTCATGTTCACAGCAGATTGTCCATGTGATAATAATGCTCAGAAAAGCAGTTCGTCTGTATGTGTGACTGAATTCTCACACTGATTTCTTCCTCTCCTTGCGGCCTCTGGCACATTGCGACCTGGCATCAGACCCTGTTTGGCGCCTGAAACGCACGGGGTCTCAGGGTTATGTCAGAGCGGCGCACAGCTTGGCGGTAGAGGACACGACCTCGTCTGTCACTGCTGCAGCACAGAATTATACTCAACTGTGTGGTCTCCGATAGAAGAGATCAGCTTTCATATTATCCAGATCAGATTAACACAGTATACCGTATTTGTCACATGTATTTACCCCGAAGCATCGCTGCACTGGGACACGTAGGTGGAGCTGGGTTATTAACACAATAAAGGATGCATGTTCTTCGCTGCTTTACGCTCCCCCTTGTGAATTCCCAACAGTTGTGTCTCTTCCTTCAAAAATGTAGACCATGTAAGACTTCAGTCACAAATGTATTTCACTAAGGAAAATCAGCCTGAATTTATGTGGATCTTTAACTCTGGTCTTACCTGAAAATCCTCTTTTTATGCCCCCCATTCTTACTTCCTCATCCTCTATTAACCTCTGAGAAGGAGACAGTATTAACAGCATATAAAAAGGTGATTTATACTATTATGTTGATCTGTACCTTCACCATAGGTGTCTGCAGTGTGTGTGCTTCTATTAAATTAGACCCAGGGCCTTAACTTGCCATAAAAACTTTAATTAGCCTGCCCGGTCTTCATTATATTTCCTAACAATATGGAAGAGGTCATATTTTTTCCTTTTCAGAGTTTCTGGCTTCGCTCGTCTCTGAAAAGTCTTTTCTATTTTTTCTTGGTTGTTTTTGAATAAGTTTGTATTTAAAGTAAAAGTGAAAGTAAATGCTTTCAATTTCAGCCAACTCTGAATAAATGCATAACACTTTCATTCGGTTTCAAAGTCAGAATTGTGGCTATGAAAGTGTATGAAAACACAGAAGTATGAATCATTTACTACTTTTTTTGGCGACTGCAGCTTTGCTTTGGTGATGCCACAACACAGATCGACAACTCAGGCTCAAACGGAGAGGAAGCATGCTCTTCAACGAACTTTTATTGTAAGCAATGAAAACCAAAACTTCACCTAAGCTGAGAAGAAAAAAAAATCAGTCTCTTTCTTTGAAACACACAATTCAGAAGGCTAGCAAGAGAGCCACACGATAAAATTACACTTTTACTGTCACAAATTTGAGGTAAACACACCACTTTTGTGCTCCGAATAGAGAAAGGAACTTTTGTCTGTGCTTACCATGCCTGCATTCTTATTCATGCACCAAAGCCTGTGTGCATTTATTCCTCTGTAGAAGTGTTTACATTGAGTGCGTGTCTGCATATTGTGTGAAAAGCTCTCTTTGTCAAGTGTGTCCCCAGCAGTGTGTAGGAGATAATGGCGGCAGACAGGCTAATGTACAGTCCTATAAACAGTAATGGATCCTGTGGGAATACACAGCTGATATGAAACTGGTGGGGCTCACTCTTATGGTATATTGCTTTTAATATGGCGCTGTTGACACACTACACAGCACAAGGTAGTCATGGATGTTTAGAGGAACAGCAGGAATATGACATGACTATATTAAAAAGACATTAGGAGAAGACGGGAGGCTTAGTACTGAGCCGCAGTCTCTTTACACCGAAGATAGTTCTTTGATTTTAATAGTTTTAGACGACTCCAGAAAAAAAAAGATGAGATATGACACTAATTTCATTAAGCTCCCCTTTAAGGAACGTGTCTTTGATTTACATTCAGTAATTTTTCTTTTATTGACAGATAAAAGGATAAACACATTTTTTCTATATATTTCATTCTTTGCGATCTTTGCAGTCTCTTTGATTACAGCAACATGAAAAGTTATGATAATGTTTGGAGTAGTAAGGGACAGTGGTTCCCGCATGAGCAGATCCGCCATTAATCATTCTGTCAGGACAGGGCCTGAGAGGGGGGAGGGTTCGGAGAGGGGGGTCAATGTTGGAGCCAGTGACAGTTTGGCAAGGTGATATGAGCTGAGCTACTAGCCTGTGGAGAAGTCCATCCCCCCACGTATCCCCTGATATCACACCATCTTCCCCTCTGCAGCTCCCACTCCCTCTCTCCCCGTCACCTTCTCCTCTCTTACCGGCCGTGTTTTCATCCCCTTTATTTAGACACTGTGTTTACCCCCTGCTGTATAACTCCTTGGTCCTGACTGTCACTCACTCTGCTGACTGTTAGATCCTATATGTCATGTGGAGCGAGGGTATATTGAATTCTGAGACGTGTATGTCTCACAGTTGACATATGGATTAAGTGAGCAGGTTTCACACTCACACAGTATGTTCAGTTTGGGGAGGAAATGGTGGAAATAAGGAAAATAAAAGCATCTTTTATGTTGCATCACACATGAAAGTTGGCTTAACTCATTAAACACTAGAAAGAAGACAATTAGAAAGTGTGCTGGTGTTTGCTTTTACCCGCTGCTGCGGTAAACATGCAAAGTATTTTCATGAAATTCAAACTACGTACAAAGAGGAGCAATAATCAAACTGTATCTACTATGGACAACTTGGTTCTGCCTTCTGCCAGTATACGGATTTGAAGCCAAAAAGCTCTCAGTAATTCCGCATTTTTTCTCCATTTCCTGAAACCAGTATTGCGCAGTAGCGTTGTACGCATTTGGCAGGAGAGTCCCCGAGAGTCGCTGTGATCACACTCGGCTCAAACAGCATATCCCCCGCATGAGCTAACGCAATCTTTGTACGCCTATTGGCTGTATCAAGTGTCAATCATAATATAAACATGAACCCCTTAATAACTTTTAAAAATGGAGCTGTACAGAAAAAAAGAGGACTTGAGCACAAACCAGTCTTACAGTAACTACATTTCAACATCGAAAGCAGGGGGGGAGAAAAATTTATATTCTGTGTAATAAATTTCTTAAGTTTGTCCATCAGTTCGATATCAGCAAAAAAACAAATATCCTATTATATAGGCCTGCATCTAAAATCTCCGATATCAGCACTCCGATACAAGCAGTCCATTTCAGACTCCGCTCCGGCACCTCTAGCTAGCAGTGCCCAGATCTAGCATGCGGAGCCCACATAAACACAACAACATTGTGTACTAAGGTACTAACAAAGTAGCAAGGAGTAGGAGCGATGTTGGCCTTGTGGTAGTATTTTTTGTTTAAGTCCGAAAAAGACATTACAGCTGAGTGAAAAACTTGTCATTGGATCAATATCGGTATTGGTCAATATTTAAGGCTACAATCTCGGTATAGTATCGGAAGTCAAAAAGTTGTATCGGGACACCCCTAGTCATGACAGTCCTACAATCAAAATTTGTTCTAGTTCAGACCAAGTTGCTTAAAAACATTCGAGTTCTTAGAGCAACAAGTAGGCTGAAACAAATTTTTGCTTAATTTTTTTGTATTTTCACACACAAACTTTGGAGATGAGTTTGTATTTTCCTCCAAATGTCAAGTTGCTTCATCTCAAATTAAACATGCGTGTGTGTGTGTGTGTGTTTCTCTGTGCAGTAACTTGACTGTGAAGTCTGACTCTGTGCTTTCTCACTAGCACTGACTAATATGATCCGACAGTAAATGTCACTGTTGCAGTCGTGGCTGTCGAGTGAAAGGCTTTCATGTTTTAAATTCAGTTTAAGGATTACATGCTATTTAATTGGATGAGAAAAAAAAAGACATGAAGACATGCCATTGATTTATGGTGCCATTACAAAACCAATTAGATTTATCCAAAAATACACAGACATTAAGCTAAAAATGACAAGAACTAGATAGTGAAGTACGACTGGTGCCTTGAGACAGTTGTGTTATTACTTGCTGTTTCTGACAGCTGCATGAAGACAATGACAGAACATGTTTATGCGATTTCTCTTTGGTAAATTTGCTTTAAATGTCAAGAGCGCATAGCTTACATTGACCTGGAAAAACAACGTGATCTGTTCGATCCTGATATGAACTGCAAACAGCGGTGGTCATTCCTTTACACTACTGCCGAGATAATTGGGTTTTAAGGAAAACATCTTTTGGTAGACTTTCAAACGTTGTGAAAAGGTTCATCCCTGTGTGTGTGCTCTTTGATCTGTCAGCTTGATTTCCCTGTGAAGTTTCTTTGAGTATACTGTGTATCAGCACAAGTGTGAGATACTGTACACACACTCCTGGGTGGGCATGTATGTGCCTTGTGTGTGTGTGTGCGTTATTTCATAACTGAAGGCCAATGTGTGGGGCTGTTTAACAGGGACTTCAAGGGCGCAGTGTAGACAGGAACCCCAGGGAGTTGCATCAGCATGGCAGCCAGACATACTGCTTTCTGATAAGGTTGTCATCTGTAATTTAACCTTTGCGCCCGGTCTGTTTTTTCAGCAATGAAAAAAAAAAGGAAAAGTATGATAGTTGCATTTGAAAAACTGAACTTTATTTTCTTTATCTGTCTTAATTTCTCCCTCTCCCTGTCTTCTCCTTTCTCCTCTTTACTTGTGAGGCTTCGGTGTCAGTTGTGTATTAAACACCTGCTTTGAGAACAGAGATCAGTCGTGTGGAAAAGCCCAACAGAAGCCTTCAAGGGCTGCAGATCAGAGGCAAAGTCAAATATTTGGGTATGGAGCGGTGGGGAGGTGCACAGAAGAAAATCTTTTTCATCCCTCCTCCCCAGTCGAGGATTTCTGCAGCTGTCAGAATGCATCTCAGGGTTTTGGGGAATGAGTCTCAGCAGGTGACAGGGTGGGATACATACTGCAAAGGAGCTGATTACAATATCTCTCTGCAAGGCCGAGCGGCTCACCATTGTTGTCGTAAAGGTAGATATCACCGGATTTCAAGCTTTGGCTGAGGCATTCCTTCTGTTTTGGGAAAGTGAGGATGTTTAGTTTGTCTTAGCGAACTCACTTGTCCTTCCAGTTAGAGGTAGAGTGAACCCGGAATGTAACTCCAGCCTACAGTACAATACAGCTGGTATCGAACCCAAAAGAACAATTAGGAAGCCCATGCTGTTTTGGACCTGTTCACAAGTTAGTCAAAATCTGATGGGAAGATTTTCAGGGTCCGAATTACATTTTTGCTCCCAGTTTCCTGAAAACTATGCTGCGTTCCAGTTACCTCAGAAGTCAGATGTCAGAACTGAGAATGACGTTACACCCGAGTTGACGGCGCTCCAGTTAACAAGTCGTAAAACCAAGATGGACGCCTACTGCTAGCCGTTGTTAGCTGTTTTTTTACAATTGTCAGCTGTCGTTAGCTGTTGTCAGCCGTTGTCTGTTATCGTTAGCTATACCAGTTGTAGACAACGCATATCACAGTATTTTAATCTTACAAACACCATAGTACTGTGCTCACAGTTGGACACTGGGCAGTACGACATATACCACTTATTTAATTTCACAAAAACAGAAGCGCTAATAAATGCATAACAAGAGCTTTTACTGTTACTCTTTACTGTTGATGCCCTGCGTCATCTTAGATTGTGACGTTGTTGTCAAGTCAGGGTTGGCGAGGATTGTCCGACTTTCTGAGTTGGAAATCTGACTTCAGGGGGGAGCAGTAGACCAGAATTTTAAGGTGCAATTTTCAGACAACAAATAGAGCCAAAAAGACAACCGCCTTTTGCTTTGTTGACATATATCTTAAAGGGTATGGAGAGCTCAGGGAGCACAGATCTCTACTCTCTGGAGTCATTTGTTTTTCTGTGATACTCTTGAAAGTCTTACTGGACTAACCTTGTCAGCACAGGTATCATTTTCAGGGCACATACATTTTGGAAGTAGAGTGCAGACCTCTGCCAAAGCCTGTTCAGCTGGTCTGCACCCGCTCTAAAAATGTTGTGGTTTTTCCATGGAATATGCCACACCCTTTCACCATCTTTCATCAAAATAGAGCCTTTTGTTTTTCTGTAATCCTGTGGACAGCAAGACAATGCTATCCCACCAAAATATCCTCCTTGACAGAGGGACAATCTGCTGGAGTAGGGCATGGGTGATTCCACACAATTACCAATGTCCATTACCAAATCATGGACATCTGCCCAGATTTTATTAGTGGGTCAGTCCGGATCCAGGCCACAATCCCATTCTTCTTCTGCAGTGGTTAATGCTACATCCGTCCACCAATTAAGCCACTGGTTTTGGTAAAGTCGAGCTGATCAATTCGGAAAATTGAACCAAAAACATCAAACATTACCTCTTATGCGAAGGATACAGTTTTCCAGTACAGGTTATATATCATTCTGGGCTATGCATGCGGTCTGATACTCTACCAAGGCCTCGTGTGAAAGTAAATCTGTTTTTTTCTTCTACCAAAAATGTTTGGATAGATCTGTGTTTTATTTATTTTTTCTTCCCCTCACATATTTCCGTGCTCCAAGTCTCATAAAAATCTAGTTTTTCTGTAATCCCAGTGACAAACAGACAAACAAAAACAGAATGAAACATTCTGTAGGTACAGGGCAGACACAGTATCAAAGGAATATTCCAGTCGCTTGCCTTTCTTTCTTACAATGCCTCAGATTTTTATGTTGGCATCAGTTTTACATTGAAGACAATACCGGAGTTTTCGGAGCCCAAATCCGCTTTTGGTTTTAAACCTTTGTGAAACCACAAACCTGTCACAGTAAAGTGAGTTCACTCAAAGGACTACTGTAGTCCTTCTACTAAAACTGAGAAAGTGTAGAAGAAAGTTTCCCTGAGGGCTCGGCAGATTAGTTTTCCGGGGAGTAGAAGCACTCCAATTTTCATTATGACACTGTAGTGCAATTGCCTTTAATGTAGACAATTTAAAAGCAGCACAGATGGCAGATACAATAACTAGAAACTAGATGTCAGACTGTAGAGGAATAACATGAATATACTCAGTTTAAGGCGCCACTTTTACTCCACTTATGCCTGAGTGTTTGTGCCTGAAGAGGAGGAGTTCTGGAGTCTTGAAGTCTTACTCAGTGGTAACAGAGGAATTGGTGCGTAGGGAGCAGTAATGAGGCAACTACATCAAATTATTGTGGTGAGGAGAGAGCTAAACTTCACAAATAGTCATGAGTTTAAGGTAGCAAATCCAAAAGTTGCATGCTGAGGTCCTGGGAACAGAATTTGGCCTGAAAAAGCTGGAAACAAGGAAGGCTTGTGTAACCAATAAAATCACATTAGGAAGATGTTGAACTAATCACAGGTACCATTTCCAAGTGGACGCCCAATTGAATGGGCTGCATGAAGATTTACAAGATCACTTTATCTCCGTTTTTAAGACCTCCCTGAACTTGAGAAGTCGGAGCTTTTGCCAAAAGAGCACTTTAGGGATTTTTCAGGAAGAGCTGCATAGAAATGCTGGGAAAAGGACTTAGAGGCAGCTAGAAAGGAGACTGGCTGAATGCATTTAGGTCCTCATTAAGATAGTATATGGTGAATGCTGACAAATTGAAGGTACAAATGGGAACAATCTGCAATGCATGCCTGTATGGGAAGCTAATTTCAGCTGGTTGTATGTGCAGTGAGTCTCAAAATGAAACCAGGATAATTGGCTGGGTTTCTTTATGTCTTTTTGCCTGCTGTCATCTCTCTGCTCTAGTATTTTAGATATCTTCCACTGGGGAATGTCAAAGAGATGAATGCATTGGAGATGAGAAGGGGCAGCCTCCACTTTTTTTTGACTGTGGAGCTATCACTATCTGTGACTATTTATCTGCATTTCCCTCCGGGTGACAGGGAATGTGGCTGAGCTAGTCTACGGCTGAGCTCCGTCCTTGGAAGTGGGCGAGTGGCGGACAGGCTGGGAGTCAGACAGATGCCCTCAGCTTACCACAGATCATTAATGCATGAGGAAGATGGAGATGGGCAGTATCCTGTTCCACTGGAGAAAAGGTCACAGCAAGTAGAGACTGCAGAGGAAAGACAACATGAGTTGAAATTGCAGGAAGATGCAGGATAGAAGTAAGACAAGTAGAATAGAGGGCAGATTAAAAAAAAACTTGGTTATGAAGAAGAATTGCGAGGATTTTATATCTTTGTGCGTAAATATATTGTATATATTCTGTTTGTGCATGTGTGTAACCGTATCTTTTGTCTTGAGTAGGGAAAACATCAGGATATCCAACCTACTTCTATAATCAATAGCTTCATAAATATTGATTGCAGCAACCAACCTATTGACGACTCTAAACAACCAGTTCTACAATAAATCATTCATATGGGTTTGCTAATAGCACTATTCCATTCAAATTCCCATTTACATGCAGTGCAACACAGCAAAACCACTCGCAGCAGATGGTCCTTTCTCCAAAGTATTTACACTCAAAGCCTGTTTTCCTGGTTTGTTGTTTTATTTATGATGAATGAAACTTCAGAAAAGGCACAGTTCTCTAAGCAATTCTCTTTAAGAGTACACGAGAGCCGGCTTGATAGAGAACATCACGTAAAGTTAATCCCCCAGGAATACAACATGGATGTATAGCAGGATTCTATCTCAGAGTGTTCATAAAGAGAAAACGCTGAAAGGAAAAGTGTCTTAGTCAGAGGATAAACCGTGTATCCAAAGTTTTATAAGAAGCCAGGAAGTGATTCATGTATAAGTGTACTTTTCTGGCACAAAATCATAGATCAATGTTTCAAAAAGATGACATGCTTATTCTGAAAACCTCATAGCAAGTTTAAAGACATTGGATTTTCATTATTGTAAATAAACTACCTGCAACAAACTCTAATTTTAAGCTCCCATGAGGAATTTCAAAGTCTAAACAACAAAAAAAATGTATATTGATATCTTTTCATGATACACAAAAGCAAACAAGATCATCAGCAACAAGATTGATGGTTTTCATAGTCTAATTTTTAAAGGGTGAAACTGGTGTGAGAGGGCAGGTGTCGGCTCAGCCTCTGGAGAAACATTTGAGTGTCAAAAGTCAGCAGGATGGGTCGTTTTTTTTTAATCAAAAGTCAATAGGCAAGCATGTTGAGGACAAGATAAGCAAAGACTGCGTTGTGCACAGGGGGGCGCCAAAATTGACAAAACCAGAAGTTCCTCTCAGGAGCTTTAAAATATCCACAGTTGCTAAGTCTTGAAGCCTCCACCCATCTTTTCATTATTTTTATGATACAGATACAGACACAAGCTATGAATGTGATAGATTGATTAAACACAGCGCAGCATTAGCACCAAAAAGTTCAGTGTATGGTTGTTTCGACATTTAATAATTATGATAACCCAAAAACTGAGCTTACAAACTAAGCAGATGTTTGAAAATGTTTGCTCAGGTGTGCATGAACTTCATATTATAAGATTCATAAGTGTAAAAATAAATATATGTATGTTGTTTTATCAGTATCAGCCAGCAGGTTTCTATTATTTCTCTGCATCGGGGCACAATGAACCGCCTGTCCATCGCGCCTGTCACCACAGGCACAGTTAGGAACCATTGTTACACTCCAACACAGTCTTTTTCATTCTTGCACTGGCAGGCAGGGTCAAGTCATGCATATGTGCCCTTTATTCATTGCACAGTTCTGGGCATGTGTGTTCGTTGCACCTCTTAGAGTAAAAGACAGTCAATGTAGAGACTGATTTTTTGTGTCTTGACTACGAGTTAAGATTATTTCACTGTTTTACCTCTTTCATCTGTGGTAGATCTGAAATAGATGTGAAAATTAGAACTGACTCCAGACTTAAGGTTTGTATCTCGACAGTATGTTTCAGTCCCTTAGCTGGTCTCTACCTTTCCTCCCCCTCTATCTCATCCTCCCGAGGAGAGTGACATTGATGAACCATTTCCTGATTGCAAACAGTTCCACACAATACACACAATATCCATTATTAAATGTTTCCAATTTCCCTCTTCTCATTTAGTTTTGCACAGATGAGCATTTTAAGCATTTGGTGCAGATTTGTCTTCCGACTGTGCACATCCCCTACGAAATGATGGAATCCGCTCTGCTCATGCGTGGCTGTGTAAATGGCTGTTGTGGCTGGGAGGTCGGGATGTTGTGGCTGGATGTGCCTGTCTCTCCGCAAGCAAGCCTCCTTGTGTCCACAGGGGGCTGGAGCAGGCTTTCTGTTGCTGGACGGCAGAGGTAAAAGGTGGGGGGGGAGTGCCGAGAGGGACAGGGAGGGGTGAGGTGCATACTTGCTCCTCATTGCCCCTCCATTATATGTGGTTGACCTATTTCAGGAGTGAGCAGCAGAGGAGAGGGGAGAACTGGGAGGGGTAACAGGGCAAAATCACAGGCTGACAGAGGTTCCCTGGTGAGAGGAGCAGGGTGTGTGATTCCCTAATGCGGTCACCCCCGCACAACTCTCGCTGACACACAAACACACGGGCACACAGAACGCCCTCCATCCAACCGAGTGTTATGTCCTCTTAACACATCCATTAACAGGTGTGAGATTCGTGCTTGCTTGTGTGTATTTTCATGTGTTTTGTGTGCAGATGGCTGGGTGTGTCTGTTTTAAAACCTCTGCGTCTGTCAAGTGAGAGGAATCAATATCAGTCAATACAGCTATAATGAGCATTTGCTTTTAATCTAGATTTTACACTGGCAGTCAAGATTGAACATAACTTACTCAACATGGCTAAATATGGGACTGCTGTGTCTGTGTTTGCTGATGTTACCAGTGCAAATGCAACTTACCCTCAGTCCTCTTTGGTAGGGTAGTTTCATGCCACTTTGACCAGACACACTCACAACAATACTGTGCTACAAAATGCTCTCTGTCTTCTGTGTAGGGCTGCACGATATATCATTTGAGCATCGTCATTGCGATGAACGTGTGCGCGATGCCTGCGATGTAGGAGGCGAATAAACTCATCTAATTTCAAGGGTAGCTGACTGAGATACACTGCATGTGACTCTGCATAATCACATTTGTTCATTACTCAGACTACCCTGCCAACAGTCAATCAAAATCAGAGAGGAGGAAACCACGCCCCTGCACATGGAGTGAGTCACTGGCGCTACCGGTGTTGTGCAGAGAAACGCATCCCCTGCCAAGAATTACTTTCTTAGCATTACTCATCACTGTTTAGCCCCACAAATAAGAACTGTATGGGTTTTAAAGTGTACATTTCCGTAAACCACTCTACTATAAGCAGTGCGCATTATGCGAGGTGCAATTCTTGGTGGGCATGCGTTTCTTGGCACAACACCAGTAACAACAACAACGATTGCAAAATGAGCAACGAACAGGAGAAAACCACTGGAAATGAAGACATGTTGCAGTTATCTGGGATTATTTTGGTTACAAGAAGGATGATGTCGACCAAAACACGTGTTCTATGTGGGCAGTGCCTTTCAGCTGTTGCTACAATAATGTCCCAGCACAATAAAAGCTAAAAATATCTCTGAGACAGACTAAAGCCATTCTACTAACATTCACAAAACGAGGTAAGATCAGTGCAGGTTAATTGTCCACAAGATTTCAGCAGTGCAGCATCACATAAAGTGCTAATCAGGTCATCTGGTGAAAATTCCTGTATTTTTTAAAATCGCAATATACTGTATATCACAGTGTTAGTTTTTTCCAATACTGTGCAGTCATACTTTTGTGCTTGTTTACACTCAGGTAGTAGAGCATTTTAGCATTATGCCAGTAGACTTGGCGATATATATAGATGGTTGTTCACCAACTGTTTGTCTACATTACTGTGGTCACGTCCTCTCTCTTTGTACAGTCTGTGGGTGGAGTCTGTTGCATTCATTCCATTTTTCTATTCATTTATCATTCACTAACCTTTCTTTTGGCACTTCACTGTGCTCCAGTATGACTTTGTGTGTCTGTTGCCTCAGCCACACGGGGACATCTCTAAATATAAATATTGATGAACCCAACCCAGTGCGATGAGGACATGTCAGGATCACGTCAGTCAGACCACATGCTGGCGTGTTTTGGGATGAATCGGACCACATATGAAGAACAGCCTCATCTCTGCAGCTTTGGCAGGGCCGGGACAAATCTCCCCAAAAACAAAAGCCTCACCAGAGGCAAATTTCCATCTAGCTTCTCTTCTCTTTTCTTCCCTCTGTTGCTCTGTCTTTGTCAGGCTTTATTTTCCAACTTCTTTTCGGGGGTCAGCTCTAATTGACATCCAAACCTCCCTCAGAAAAATCAAATGTGAGCAGCAGGCTGGTAGAATCTGAGTATAAGTGGTCACTCAAGATATATTTGAGATGCACCCTTCCTCCACCCTTGCACTGCAATCTATCTCAGCCGGATATAGAAAAATACCGGATATTTCTGATGCTCTGATACCGTGTTTGACAGGGTCACTGAGACATCTGTGTTCCTGTGGGTGTTGACGGGCCCTCATATATCTATTTTTTCAGCGTTTATTATATCATAAAAAAGCAGCACAATTACTGTACACTCGTCAGTGCAGCTCTTTTCTGGAATCCTCTTTTCTATCTATATAACCTGGAATGGAAGCTGAGCGCAGGGAGAGAGTGATATCAGTAAGAAACGGGTATTTGGCTTAGCAAGGATGCAATCGATCACTTGAGCTGGATACGGTGTTGTGCGCCGTGTAGGAGAGCCAATGTGAATATGACACCCCATCCAATGTGTAATAGCAGCTATGTTGTCATTCCTCTGCAAGCCAATATTACAAGGGAGAGGAAATGGGCTGAGACAACGGATTATTTTGTTGCTCCCTGTTGAAGCCGGTACAGCAAGTCTAGTGTGTTGATTTGACAAATCGAGAAAACTGAACCTTTAGGGACAGGGCTTGAGAATTGATGATAGGTTTCTGCTCTATGAAAAAAAAAACAGGGGCTTAAGTTCAAGGAAACCAGGCTCATCTATTAAAGCTCCTCCTCAAGTCCTGGGTTAGAGTCCTCGTACACTCAAAAGAGACAAAGATGCACCCTGCTGCAATTGAACATGTACCAACTGTACCCTGTGTCTAGCAACTGGCATGTTGCAATTCCCTTGAATGCTTACAAAGCCCTTTTCACAGGCATAAGCACATTAAGCATCCTGGTATCCTTGAATAAACATGCAGAAGGAAATAGCAGTGGTATTGAAATACAAGGGAAAAAATCTACACCACAAAACTATTGTGAGGCAGCCAAACATGCTGCAATTCCAGCAAAATTTCTGAACAGCTTTTCCCATTTCTGTGAGCTCAACAAAAAACAGAGACCAGAGTGTCCATGCAGAGGAAACAGTCCTGAACTCAGATTGTATGTCACGGTTACAAGGATGCAGACCCAGGGAAAGGTTTATTTATAAATGTAATAGTGAGTTTTGCAGAAATGTAGATCAAGAAGCTGCATTAATTATTGTTTTCATTTAATGGAAATAGAGTCTGAGTCTAGCGCATGTGAGATTATGCATCGTCTAACAGTTGTAACATGAACAGAAAGTCATACAAATGAAGGCATCTGTCTACAAGATTGAGTTAAATAGATGTAGTTGAGCTTTTATTGCACCATCCTGATCAGGACGACCAGTTAGGAGTCCAACTAGGACATTGTTTTTTGTGGGCGATCAAAAGTTTCGGTAACACTTCATTTAACGTCTATCTCTATAACACATGATAGATGAATGCATAATGCGTTATAAACATGTTATAGCACTGGATAACTACAGTTATAAACACTCAAAAATGATCATAATGCTTTATAGCAATAATCATAACACATTATAAATCATTTTATCATGACTTACAAGGTCAGGTATTATAATGTGTTATAACTGTTAACAACAGTTGCATTGCATTATCTATGTAGGCATTGTCAGTGAGTTGTTAAAGTCATGATAAAATGCTTTATAATGTCTTGTGATTTTTGCTATAAAGCATTATGATCATTTATGAGTGTTTATAACTATAGTTGTACAGTACTATGACGTGATTATAGCGCATTATAAATACATATATTTATAATGCGTTACAGAGAGGCGTCAGGTAAAGTGTTACCAAAGTGTCCTATCTGTATTGTTTGAAAAGTTAATCTTACAAAAACATTTCCATCAGAAGAAAACAAATCAATCAACTTTAACCCTTTAAGACTTCAAATTTGTCTGTATTAGTCATGAGGACTCTTCTTCAACGGTCTCTGTGGTCCAATTTAGCCACAAGTTAGCACACCCCATTTTGTTAAACACTGACAAGTTTTAAAATTCATGACTGGGATATTTCCTTAATGTTGTCGAACTCGACATGAAAATCCTTTTAGCTTTGGACAACCGAGGACCTCACTCATTTCAGGCGTGAAACCGAAATCCCATTTTAAAAAAACCTGTTGATGCCGAGATGAGGTCATTCTCTGGTTTTGAATACTCATTTGGTTACTGCAGTTAAAATACTGCCGTGCTATTTTTAGAGTCCCACTCAGCGCCCTCTGCACTGTAAGCACAGAATTAGCATGTTGTACAACTGCAAGATTGTGTAACAGTATTAAGATTTTAACAGCATTAGAGTCGTAGCAAACACCAAAGCTGTTGGGCTGAAAGCTGCATAATAAATATCTGGAAAAAGGGATCAAGTTTGTGTGCATTTGTGTGTCTGCCGTGACTTGTGCATGCACGCGCGTGTATGCGAGTGTGTGTTGTAACCCTCAGGGCAAGATATAGAGTCATGTCTATTAGCCAGCTATTGAGGCCGGGGCCTTGTTTTTATTATCAGCATCATAACGGTTGTGTGTATGTGCCCTTTAATATATCACCTCCTGCTCACCCTCTACTGATCCCAGGGCTAAGATTTATGGTTCTGCATTACATCTGCCTTGTCACATTAATTCACCCATCACACACAGACACATGAACACACGCTCACCCCAGCCCCCACACACAGCCACAGTTACACCATCAAAGCCTGCATAAGGCTATAGACCCATGTTTGGTGTAATATGGCGTACTGTAAATCCTGATCAGCTCATTTCCTCTCCAATCTGGAGTGTTTAGTAGATAGCTGCAGGTGCCTCAGCGACAGGGCACAGGAGGGGGTGCAGTATTAGAAAGAAAAGGGGTCTCTTTTAAGCTCTGCATACCTTCTTATGGGACTTCAGCCCGCTATTTGATTGACAAGACGGTGAAAATGTGATTTATGAGGTTGATGTGTGTGAAGGTTGTGTGTGTGTGTGTCTCAGGGGAAAAAGCAGGGGAACCAGATTCAACTGCAGACATGTAGAGTGGACAGAGCTCTTGGGATTGTGTCTCACACATCCAGAAACACTTCCAGTCTTTGGTGTCCTTCACATAGAGTGCTGCAGGGATTTTGTGGGCGTGTGTGTGGAGGGTTGGACATTTTAGTGCTTTAGGATATACATGTGTGAGGTATGCATGTGTGAAGTGGGTGGCTTGATGTACATATGTGGGGGATGGTACTTGTCATGTCATATCACTCCTGTATTTAGAGCTTGACAGGGGTGAATGACAGAAGTATCATCTTGTAGAGCCGTCACTTTAATATACAATTATCCACTTACGCGTCCAAAGTAATTCTAAATCAATATAAATGAAAGTATCAGGATCGTAATTGAATTATCATTGCAAATATAAAGAATCTCAACTCAAATTTCTTGTGTCTGAAAAAGGGGTGTAGACTCTTTGTCGAATGATGTTTGTATATATTTTTTTATTCTACGAACAATTTGATCTGAACGTCTAGAAAAAATGATAGCATTGCAACTTCTGATTTTTGTCCATTGCTTGGCGCCCCCTTTGGGAGATGTGATTAAGTTAATTTGATGTCCCCGGGAATGTCCCCAATTTGAGCGTTTCATGAATGAGAACAAAAATGTGGTGTGTAGACTAGAACAACGGTTATTACGGTAGCTGAGTAAGTAAAAAGCAGGAGTAAGCATGTTGCGTGCCGTCCTGAATAACATTTTTTTTTTTTTTTTGGAGTCGCAGTCCATGCCCCCAACCCTAACCCCCCACCGTCCCCGCCCCCTGCTTCGGATGTCCCCGGATTTCATTACAGAAATCTGGTCCCTATAGATGTGATACCTCTTGTTGGTAGTCCAGTCCATGTAAAAGAGTGTAGAAAGTGGCGTTTTCAGACAAAAACCTCAAACTGTTTCCTTTTAACTGTGAAGTGTTCGAGTGAGAGAGTTAGTGCTGGTCTGTTTTTTAACCAGTGAAAAACCCCTTATGGTGGCTTTAATGATAAGAGAGGAATACATTGGGTTATGCTGTGGATTTTGGAACATAGCTGATATATATCTTAGAGGTAATATCGAACCTTAGAGGTAATGCATCACAACACGACCTGCATTAAACACAAGCCAGTCACTGTTTTAGTTATGATATTTGGGATGGGAACTGCTGATGTGATGCCAGTAATTACAAAAAAGACATTAATAAACCCAAATAATCAGCCAATAAATGGGTCTATCTGAAGTCTTGACATCTAAGTTTCAATATAAAAAGTGATCAATGCCACATATCTGTAAAACGTGTGCACCCCTCATGGTTAGAGCCAGCCCTCGATGCAACAATCGTCCATTACAAAGTGATGTAAAAGTAGGCCAAGTTATTCAATATTTGAGGTGGAGTCATGATGCAAATTTTACATAAATGTTGTGTATGCAGCAGACACATTAAACAACTGTGAAGAAGTCCAGAAAGATTACGATTACCACAGAGGTTTACTGTTTATTCTTGAATGAAGCTTATTTCATCTTTATGATATCAATAATAAGTTCCGTTGGTTATACATTAATATAGATACAAAATCTCCATGCTCCTCCCATTGTGAGATGTAAGCCAAATTATTACCTTGATGGGTGCTAATGGGCACTCCAGTAGAGCACAGGCATTTGCTGAAGTGGTTTGGCTGGCACAGGCAAGGGACTGACATCACCTCCTAAACCGAAACACACATTTAGCCCATGGATAAACGTCAGAGATCTCTTTAGTCGGTACAGTCCACAGAAGAACAAATCATTGTGTCTGTGTGAAGCAGACACTTAACAGCAAGAGAAAGTTCAGTGACTCTAGAGTTAATGTTAATTACATTTTCCCCTCACTGCTCCCCTCCACTCCTCTAATCCAGTTAAGAGCACTGCAGGAGCCCTCATTTGTCCACAGAGCTGTCAATCATTCATTCATCTGATTAACATCAAACAACTTATCAAAACTTTTCAAACCTCTTTGAAAAATAACTACTAGAACACACACCAGCATACTAATGGATAACCTTGATGAGAGAAACTTGAGAACATTTTCATAAGCTTAAAAATTTGGCCCATATGATCAGTGTACGAAATTATAAACACCTAGATGCACCAATATTGAAAGAAAGAGTTGAAAGTAGTATTTGAATTTGCACCTAGTCTGCTGGCTACTAGACATGTTAAAAAAAAAAGACTCTCGATCCAGGAAATCACTTCCACACAGAAACTTCACTCTTGATATTTAGCCCTCAAACAGTTTTCTTGAAGTGTCTGCAGTGCTGTTGGATGGCATAATGACTAGTGAGAAATTTGTCCTGCTCTCTCTTTTTAAGTACTGTTGGTCTCTGCTGGTTTTGGTTCAAATATGACTTTGTTACATAAGATGTTTTTCAGCATGCCAGCTCCCATGCTTGATACAGATACGCTGGTAAAGCATTCGGAGCATCTGTATTGTGCTAACCTGGATTCTTGTTGCCATTTTTTCCCCTAGGAGATCTGATTTTGAATAAAACTTGAGGAGTCCTTACTCAAAAGTTATCTTGTTAAGGGAATCTGTTATTTTGATGTCAGGTAAAGTAAACATTGAATTTCCCTCTCAAATATGACTGCATCAGATATTTCAGCGAATGTTTCCAGATATTTCTTTATTTTCACAATGCACTTACTTGACTTTATTCTCTGTATTAAATATTGATGTAGCATAGTGTGGTCTCATTTTTGATATAATGATGAGATGTCTTCTTACTGTCAATTTGTCTGTTTGTATGTTTTGCATTTGACTCTTTGGCCTTTCACTGGCAGCCGATTGGAGCTGCCCGCTGCTCTGGGCCAATTAGCTGAAGTAAAGGCATCGCATTGAGCTAGTGGGCACAGCGAGGGGTCAGAGAGTGCGACACGTCTCCTCTGACAAGATTCGCTCCACTCTGCAGCTCACCGGTTGGTGCCAGGGTGATGGCCCTGTCTGGCTCGGGCACCCAGGGGTGTGACATGTGACAAGCGAATGAGCATGTGCAAAAAAGGACCAGTCGTTATGGGTGCAAGTGAAGTCAAGCAGGAGGCCTCTGTATCAAATGGCTGTTTTAAAAGTGTATTGAAGTGTTTGTGCATGAGCGGATGTGTGTTTTGCAGGCAGTGGGTGGGCCCGGAGGCACAGCCGCGTGACACATATTCATATTGACACCTGTCATTGAGGCCTTGAAGCATAAAGACAGCAAACACAAAAGCAGCTTGAAGTTAATTGGGGTTTCCTATTGGGACTGTGTGTGTTTGGAGGCTTGTTCTACCTCTTAGGAGGTGTTAGTTTGGACCCCCTGCTTCTTCTTTACACCCCTCTCTCTGCTGTGGACTGTACTCAGAGAGCGATGTCTGCTCCGTACCTTACCGCACTGTAAATTAGTCCCGGGCGGTGACATGGTGCTTGCTGGGTAATTTGGACAATGGGGCGTTTGACAGCTCACCCATCACAGCTACAGCGCCCCAGGGAGCCACTACTCCTCTCGAGCTTTTCTCTCCCTCTCTCTCCTTGTGCTCCCCCCTTTTTTTTCCTCCCTCGGTGCTGATGGAGTGACTCTCTAAGTAGCAGCATCATTCTCCAATCAAGCACCAAAATGGCTTTTCATCCAGGAGGGAGTGAGTGGGGGAGGAGAGGGAGAGAGGGTGGGAATACAGTGCAGAGAGTGTTGTAAAAACATAATATATACAGTGCATTCTCTCCAGCATGTTGACTGTAACCTTAGATAAGTCCATAAGTGCATTTAACAAACAACAGTCATTGATCTCATTGGCATTTCTACTCTTGTATCAGTAAATGAATCAGTCAATCAGTCTAATTTCAATTTGTAGGACTCTAAGTCTTAACTTAAGTAATCACAAGAGTCTACACTAAGCAGCAACCTCCAGTGTTGAGAATCACGGCTAATGCACAAGTGCAAATAACTTGAGTGTCCTGGAGAAGTTTGCAGCACCAAACCCCAAAACGACCACATTAACACTCATGTATAAATGCGCGTTTTCACAGCACCTTTGCAGCCTGCTACAAAAAATTGTACACGGAGGTGTATATTCTTAAAGCATATCCATTTTGAAGTCATCAAGACCAAGACGTATGCATAGACTTGCAAAATAAGAGGCATGAGTTGCTTGATTGGTGCGGGTGATGTAGATGTTTGCTCGAAGGCTTAACCCCAAATCCAAAGGAAGCCTATAAGTCGTGTTCTGGTTTTGCTGCCTCTGAGAACACGTGCCCTGGACCACTGGGAGTGTGTTTGAAGCAGCGTAGTGAAGCTTGGAGCAGCTGGGCTCTATGTACAGAAAACAGCATACCAATAGGTTGTTCTGCCTTTCCATTTACTTCTCATTTTGATATCATTGTGTGACTATTGTGTTTCTACTATTCCTGATCATACTACAGGATTATAAAGTCTTTTGTGGTCAACATAGATCTTGGATGGACTATGTGGTTGTTTTGTGGTGATGATATATCCATCATTAATTAGTATTTCATCAATGCAGTCTGAAAACAAGTCTAAAGTTGGTGTTTTGTTTTCGAATTGAATGGATGGTGTATTCTGACCCCATGTTTGACTTTCTGTCCAGTTGGATCTTCTGTGTTTAGCTTGTCGTGTGCTGGGTGTGCTGGCTCTTGACTTGTATCTTCAGTTGAAGGGGGAGGGAAGACATTGGACATTGATTACAATGATCATGGGCTAAGTATAGTGTGCAGCACTGTGGGTTATAGGGGTTAAGGGCCTGACTACATCTTTGCCTGTTGGTAGGTTGGGGTGAAGTGGGGTTGAGAAGCATTTCCAATATAGTGACCAACACTATTTAGCTAAAAAAAAATGTTCTTCAGAGATCAGTGGGTGATGTCTCTGAGACTACATCCATGTTCATGCCAATTAGCAAGCACTTAGTAAATGTGGAGAGTACGAAAAAAGTTTCCTTTCAGCAGACAGAGCTCTGCCGTAGAACTGCACTCATTAGTGAGCTGGCATCTGCCGCAACACCTGAACCAAAAAATGGGAAAACTTAGAGGGTTTTGAAGCTGCACTAACCTTACAAAATCTCGTTCAATGGATGAGAAAAAGTCCAGAAGATGCATTTAATTATTTCACATACTATCTGTGCATCGTTGATTAAAAATAGGACTTACTTTCAAGAATTTAACCTCTTATTACTACAATTCAATACTTCCGATACAATTTTCTTGTTTATGCAGGACAACTCTTGACATCAGGGAAGTACAAGTTTAGAAATTGGTTTGAGATTGCTTTTAAAAATCTGTTATATGCTAAAAACTGCTTTAAAAAACAACATAACTTTATTGTTTAAAATAACTGGTATTTTCTAATCTTTTTTAATTTTTTTACCCAAATATTGAACACCCAGTCTTAATTTGAAATATTACCTTTAGTCCTTGGATGAATCATTTATTTCTGACATAGGAAGCACAGGAACCTAAATGTATATGATATCATCTATTTTAAACCTACTGAAGTATTTTTAGGGTGAAAATTGGTATGTTAAAAAAGAAAAGAAAAATGACAAGCCTTAATCACCATGACACTTTGACCTTGCCTTTCCTGGAGCTGTGATGTGACTGAACAGACAGCGGCCAAGGCCTAGCATGACCCTGGCAACCACCAGCTGCCTCCTGCCAGAGAGCGGCCAGAGCAGACCAAGTGAAGGTCAGGGATAAAGCACCAGAGAAAACATGTAAACATCCCCAATGAGAAAGAGATGACCGTCCGTGCAGACAGGAAGAACGTGACAGTAGAAAGCTCTGAAACTGGATACAAATATTCTCTGCAGACTTATAGGTAGATTTAGAGCATCAGAACTTGGACTATTTTATATATATAAGTATTGTACATTTAAAGTGTCCTTAAAGTGCTTTACTCATGCAAAGGTACAAGTACAGAAAGTAGCTACATAATTAAACTAGAAAAGCAATCGGAGAGCGCAGCCCTCCGCCAAGCAGCTCACAGTATCCAGAATTTTGTCTGGATCAGGATCAACATTTGACACCTCATAAAACTCATTGAGATCCTTTTGTGTAATTTTTTTACTAAAGACTCTGGCCATTTTTAAAGAGTGAAATGCAAAAATTCCAAAATTTGCCCTATCTCACAATGATAAAGAATCCTTCAAAAAATTCCTGGATCCAGAAGGCGATCTGGATCACCACCAAAATGTAATAGGATCCTCCTGGGGCTGAGACGCACCTCTGGTGAAAATTTCAGGTCAATCCGTCTGTAACTTTCTCCGTTAAGTTGCTAACAGACAAACAAACAAACAAACCAACGCTACCAAAACCTCCTTGGCGGAGGTAACAATGCAGCTCTGAAGGATAAGAATGTTTCAAACACTGTTTTGACTTGACCTTTAGCCCACTGTCCCTTCAAGAATTGGCTATAAGATATGTGTTTTTAGTGGCTAAACCAATAAATGGTATACAGGTTGTAAGCTAGACATAGATAGTTAAGAGTGACATGATCTCAAGTTATTTTAGCAAATGAGCTACAGTCGAAAAACAGCTAACGATAGCATTCAATCTTTACTATGACTAGATAATCACTGTTGATTATACTGTATGTGGACAAAAACAGCTGTTTTATCACAATTTTTCGAGTGACTGAAATGACAAAAACAGTAAAAACATAAATACTGTTAAACTTACCGATAAAAGGTTGAAGATTCCTCAAATTAGTACAGTCCAAGCAGAGCAGACCTCTGTGTTGATGATTTGAAGCACACATAGATTGTTAGCAAAAGTTCTGTTAGAGTTTGCTATGTGTTTTTTTTTTTCTGCCCTTTTGTGACCTTTACTTCAGCCAGTCAGCAGAGATAGCTTAAAAAGTCTCTTGGCTCCAAGCTGAAGAGATACTTGGGGTGTCCATGTTATGATAATACTAATGATCGTAATAATCAACCTCTGTCAGGTTTCTGTTTAACCAAGAGGCGTAGTAAAAATGTTCTAAATACCTTCTATCTATACGACTTTAACCTAAAACAAAGCAGTAAAACATCATTACAGCATATATATTTACAACTCTGGGTGTGCCGTTAGAGAAAAATGGCCACTGTGCTTTAATGATAGATTAAAGGACCACGAGCTGTGAAGTGATTTGGAGGTTAATGTTTAAACTGCCTGACTATTAACTTTGAGGAACATTTTCTTATTTTTCTTGACTGCTCCTCCCCTGCTGTGTGACAGCAGGAATCCCCAGGAGATGAAATATCAGCATGCTTAGCAAGTCCCAGCAGAGAGGCTCAGATAGGACAGAGCGAAGGGAGGGGTCACTGCCCCCCTAACAGTAATCAATAAGTACCTGCTGCAGCCAAGCGTTAGATGGGGCCCCGCGGACAATGTGTGTAGACACATTAGTGTATATAGAGCACTTGGCTGGAAAGAGACATTAGAGTGGGAGGAAGCGTGGACTGAGTTAGTTTCTCGTGGAGCTTCTAAAGGATTTCTTCTTTAAGAAAACAGCCACTGATATTGATTTATACCGCTGGGATATATGGGTCCAATACTAACAAGTATTGACTAAAGGAAGTCGTTATCATTGATTAATGGTCACTCAATATAATGGGTAGGTGTGCTCAAAGTACATTTATAGTTAGATCTGATTGACAGTCTATTTATCCTGCTTCAATTGACATGACAGCTGAGTGGTTTATCATTCCGCTTGACCACTCAGCTGCGAATCACCTCTTGTCCTTCCTCACTGCGGCAGAGCAAAACATTGCCTAGTAAAACTCCCTGTTGTGTGCCTCTCTAAGCCAACTCCTTATCAATCTTTTGCCTCTATCAGGAGCAGAATGTGAGGAGTGTGCGTTTATGATGAGAAAGACGAGCGGGGAGAAAAAGTGAAAAGGAGAAGGGAAAATAAAAATAAGGAAGGAAAAAAAAATGTATGCCAGCTTTCATCTTTGTTCAGCTTGACTCTGGCCTGATTGAAGGGAAACACTGATACAGAGCTTTCCCTGGGACGATAAATTTGCGTGAGCACAGAGAGGATGGAGGGAGCTTATCTTGCACAGAGGTGTCAGAGTCCAGCATTCAAAAGCTGTTATCCTCAACACTCACACACAATATATGATAGAAGAAATACAATCTTAGGAATATTCAGCATAGGTGTGCAGTCTAGTAAGATGGGTCCCAAGAGCAGCAATGTAACTCTCTTCTCTGGGTCTTTTTTCGCTCTACCTCAAACTTTAAATGTTGCTGTCAGACAGCATCACAACTAACAAACCCCCAAATGTAGTTTTTAAAATGGAGATTCAAATCTGATTGACTGAATCGTCTTCAGGTGCAGAAAAAAAGTCAAAATTGAACACAACTGAACACGGTATAACAAATTCAGTGGGTAAACAGTCTCAAAGCAAGAGCTAGCAAGAGCACCACTGGCATGAGCAGCTCCCTGCGCCTACAACTAAGTACTGCTTTTAATAGTTGAGTCATGATAAATGTTCTTAACAGCACCTTTAATGATCCAACATAAGCACTAGTGTAATTCAAATATAGGTCAAAGTGTGCCTTTAATGTTTTCTAGTGTGAAAAGTTGCAGGAAAGCCTCACTTTGCATAAACTAATGCTTTGTATATAAACTGATGATTTGCCCCCCCTCCTCTCTGTGTTCTGATGTTGAACCGTGTCTCCAGTGTTTCACAGATGGACTCACATTGTTGATGACTAAGAACATAATAGTGTTGTGTGTGCTCTGCTTTGAAACGCTATTTTTGCCCACTCTAGAGAAATCACTCCACAGAAATCTCTCTAGGTCTTAAGTTGGCCAGTTTCCAGAGCATCTTTCATGGAAAATCGACTCTGGCTCCTCTTTACATATGACGTCAAGATGTGCAATTAAAGCAACAATTTTGGTCTGATGTGCTTTTTCAAAAGGCGGGAGACAATACAGGATAAAAACCATCATCACAGACTCTACAAATTCAGCAGCCAATAAATCGTGTATGTCCTGTCATTAGCTGTCACTGTTCTCAGCATAATAGACCTTATTGATGTGACTGTTGGGTAACAGTAGTGTGCTGATTGCAGAGATGATGATGGATTATCTTATCAGTCTGTATTACTTTACCTCATTTTCAGGTAGACTTGAACTGCATTTGCCGGACGAATGTTTATTAAGCCATCCTGCGCTCATTTCTAATGGAAACTGAACTTTTCATTATGACCCTGTTGTGTCTGGTCACCCAGACAACCTTCAATGAAAATGATTTCAGTACAAACTTGCAAGAGAATTAAAGGGCATTGTAATCTTGGACTTTGCCTAATTGGACAGATCATTTTGGTCCTGGTGGTGTTTACCGCCTTCAGAGTAGACAACTGCTACAGGCTGAACGCTCTGACCTGATACATTTCATGTGCATATCTGTTTGTTTGTGTCTGGTGTGGGTGTTGTGCACTGCTCTATATAACAGTTTATGTATTTATGTAACACAGAAACTCTGTTTTTAGCTCTACATGAGCCTGGGTGTGCACACTTCTTTTGTAACTTGTTTTATATCTTATCTGGGTGGCTGTGCTTGAATTTGAAGCCATGCCAGTGAATTGGTGTGTCTTCAATTTGTCCAAAATGTAATCACCTCTTAATATTGCTGCACTCCCACTTCTACTGGAGTCAGTTCAAGCCAGCCAGTAGCTGACTGCCAAGACCCTCTCATACCTCTGTCTTCACTCCCACTAGCAAGGATTTGTGTGATTTGTTCTTAACTGTCTTTAGGTTTCATTTACAGACTGTTTCCCCCTCTTGTTGATAAATCCATTGACGACAATTTGGTCAATTCATGAAGTTTATTTTGAAAATGATTTCTGTCCTCAAAGTATTTTGTAGTTGAGCTGTGGAACTGATAAAAAAAAAATTAAACTAATATTCAATTTGGGTCTTTAAATATTCACTAATACGGCTCACAATGTGCGTAAGGAAAACTGAGCCAATTACAGAGCAAAATATGATTTGAATAAAAGCCCTGCAAGGAAATATTTCATTAAATTTTAACTGCTTAATATGCAGGCAAATTGGAAATTTTTGATTAAAATCAGGCCTCAAAACCAAAAATGCTTGCTAAGATCAATATGAATATTGCATAGCAAATAGTGGGGGCATTCAGTATTAATGTTCTTGTTAACAAATGGATTTAGAAAGTGGGGTAGTTCATAATGCATATTTGATCTGTACATATATGCACAGCACTGTGTTCGGCATGTGTAGGGCATTGGGTCGGCGAAAAAACTCTGTGTGTACCCATCAAGATTGCATCACCCTGAAAAAGGCGATGCTGAAACCTCTCAACGATTTTATCATGAACAGTCCTCCTCTTGCATATGAATGGAGGCAGTGGGAGTTGGAAATAGAAAAAAAAAAGTAATGTTTCTCTTTTAGCTTCTTTCTCTCAGTTGTCTGTTCACCGGGGAGGAGAGAGGAGGTGCTGAGATGCGGCTGGTGGGATTTTTTGGGGGAGGGGGGGGGGTTGCTTGATTGGTAAGAGTCAGCCTCTTTCATTTTGTCATGTGGTGTCTTTTTTCATTTCTGGGCTGATTTTTCACTGGAGGGCTAGTTTCATTCACTTGAATTTATTATTTCTCACACTGAGGAAGTTGATGAATTCGAATATCTGTGAGTGAGTTTGTGTGTGCACCTCTGCACACATTAATGCTTGAGCGGCTGTGTGTGTGTGTGCGCTGAGAGAAGCGACGCTTTCATGGCCATTTCAGATCTCTCTACCTCATAGCTCCACACAGCGAGGGAATGAGAGGGGAGGAAAAGAGAGAGAGAGAGATAGAGAGATAATGGGAATGGAGGGTGAAAGAGGGCTAACACAATCTTTAATGAGTTTCCTTGGCACTCTTATGCCTGTTTCTGGGTCACGGTCCCCTGACTGAGCATGTGGGTGGACTGAGGACTGTGGTGCAGCATGAGCCAAGGTCTGTTGATAAAGACTTATATTAACGAGTCATCACCTACATAAAGACATGGAGGATGAAAGCTCTGTGGTGTTTCGGAGTTTTTCTCTTTTTAAAAAAGTTGATCAAAGCAGTTTATGATCTTGTCTGACTGAGCTCGTCTTGCCCAACATGAACTATGTTAGAAAGCTGTTACTCTGAAGGGTTAAAGGTCACTTGGGGACGAATAACCTACAGTCAATTAGCAGCAAATTTGAAGCCAAGAAAAGTGAAGTGAGCTGTAACTCAACTCTAACTGACACAACAGTAGAGGTGTCCAAATAGCGTTATCTTCTTACCTGTATCAGTACCAATAATATCACTGATTTTAGTACTGATAAGGAAATTAATGCATCAGATTTCATATAGCGCTTTATCAGAGACCCTCAAAGTGCTTTACATTGGATACATCATTCATTCACTCACACAGTTACACCTTGGTGGTGGTAAACTACCTCAGTAGTCACGGCTGCCCTGGGGCAGACTGACGGATACATGGCTGCCAGTCTGCGCCTACGGCCTCTCTGACCACCACCACACAACACTCACAATCACACACCAGTGGAGGATACACACTGGGAGCAAGGTGGGTTAAGCGTCTTGCCCAAGGACACAACGGACAGACTCGAGATAGGGGGGAGTCAAACTGCCAACCTTCCAGTTATCGGACGACCGCTCTACCTCCTGAGCTACTGCTGCCCACAGAAAACTGTAAATTGGACCATCACCGGTCTTGATACAAATACCCAAACCTGCACTGAACTGACCCTCATACCAATATCAATAATGAACCCCCTGATACCTATACTAATAGTGATATCAACAGACAGTAATACCAATACTGATACCTCTATTTAAGCTCTGGCATTAAATGATTAGCCCTTTAATACTGGTGTAATTTTTTAAATCTTAACACATTATCAATAAAAAAAATTGAACTGTTGTTGTCGTTTGTAAAAATCACATAATGGTTAATCTTGACTAGTTGATATCTTTATCAGATCTAACGATAAACTTGCTTATCGACAGATGACTTGCCTCTGTCATTATAAGTATTGGCATAAATATCAGTATCAAGTATCGATACTGTTATCTGCATCAATATTTCATGTGTTCATGTCTGTATCAGTACAATTATTGGTATTGGTATTGGTATCAGTATCGGTTTCATTATCTGTACCAGCATCTGTATTGATATCTGTATCAGAATACATATTTGTTTCTGATGCACATTTTTATTTTTATCCATATTCGTACTTGTCTGTATCTATTTTAGTATTTGTATTAGCACTCGTATCTGTATAGTTGATGGTGTCAGTGCAGATCTATTTGTGTGCTGATATTTGAATCTGCACCATAAAGGTATCCGCATCTTTGCACTTGCATCTGTACCACAATCAGTGTCAGTATCAGAAGATCGGATAAACTCCCAAACAGAAAAGCAGCCACACACTCACTTTTAAAGGCTTTCAAAACAACCCACAGACAAACCGCCTCCACCCCTCCCAACAGAGAGGATGACTCTGGTCATTTTCTGATTGGCTCCCCTCCGCCCTTTCATTTCCTGGCAATCAAGTTCAATCTGAAGCAGGTATGAAGGCAGAGATAACATTAGAGAGCGAGACATCGTGGGGAGATATCTGTTCGGCCGAGACATTATTTAGTGCTCCCGAAAGCATCCAGGAGGCAACCTCTGTCAGACAACAAGGCTCCAACGTGTCCACACAGGATGGGGGAGGGAGGCGGGTAGATGGAAGGAAGGACATGGAAGAATTACTGATGGGCTGATAAACTCTTTTGTTATCCCAGCAGTCTGCCTTCCCGTTTCTGTCCTCCTCCTGCGCTATATGTTTCTGTCTGTCTGCCCAACTTCAATTTCGACGTCTCAATCTAAGTCTGTCTGGCTGAGTTACTGTTCTCCCTCGCTCTCTATCTCACCTTCTGTTTCCCACTGTATCTCGCTCTCTGGTACTCTGCCTTCTTTCTTTCACACTTGTGAATAATTGATGTCTACCGGTTCGATGGTAAGAATAGAACAGTTCTGGAGGTGACAAATGGGGTGGCGAATAGCTATGCTCTCTTCAAAGAGCTAGAAAGTTAGCCATGCTCGCTTGTGGCAGTGTGTATGTGTGTACGCTCATATATTTGTGTGCTTGTGATGTTTTGTGAGCATGTTTTCTGTGCGATCCAGCGAAGTTGTGTATGTGATTTAAGACAGGGAGATGAAAGGGAGTTGTAATTACAGGGAAGCGTATCTGTCTACTGCAGAAGTATCCGAGGAATGGCACAAACTGGGCCAAAAGCCTGAGGTCATTAGATGTGCTGCATGTGTGTGTGCATGCGTTTGTAAGCTTGTGTGTGAGAAAGAGAAAGAGACAAAAGCAAAGAGAGAGAGAGAGAGAGTGAAAGAGGGATCAGCTTATAACTTCTGTTCCTCAGAGTCAACCTCTGAACTCTGCTTCTCATTATTTGGCTCAGCATCTCTCTTGTTTCTCAGCAGTAGCTGGTTGTGGTTAGACCAAGCAAGGCCCAGTTTCTGTAAATCTAGGCAGCCCTATTGCCCGAGAGGAATCCCAGAATTTCCTGCGCTCTAAAATACACTTGTGTAAACATTCAAAAATATCAAATGATAGGGATTTTACTGTGTGCTGTGCAAACGGATAATCCCATGCAAAGACTGTGGTTATAATACACTGTCCCTCTGTCTCTTCTCTGCCTTTCTTTCCCTCTCAACCCATCTGTTCCCTCTTTTTCTGGGGCTTCTTCTCCCTCTCTTCATCTTTCCTTTCATCTCTTTTTTTCTTTTCCTCCATCTTCTTCTCCACAGTGGACGATGATTTCATTGGCCTCGGCGAGCTGCCAGAAACCTTCCCGTCAGACCCCCCTGAGCCGCTGCCAGTGTTCCTGATGGAGCCGGAGGAGGCCTACATCGTGAAGAACAAACCGGTCAACCTGTACTGCAAGGCCACTCCGGCCACCCAGATCTACTTCAAGTGCAACAGCGAGTGGGTTCATCAGAAGGAGCATACTGTGGAAGAGCGTGTGGATGAGAACTCTGGTCAGTACTCAGACAGATATACGCTCCATGTGCATCCAAACACACATCTTATCTGTCCTTTATGAATACATTTAGGCTGAAACTGTGTTTGTTATTTATCATAAGAAGCACAGCTGTTCCACTTGTCATTGTTATTGTGTATGTGTACAAAACATATGTCATCAATGAATTAATATTAGATTCTGATTGATTCTGTCAGTGTGTCTGGAGGTTTCAATTATCAATTATGTTAAAGCACTGAGGTTGTGAGTAAATGTGCACTGCATCTTAATTGGGGGGACCGTTCCTTCTTCCTTCCTCCATGTTGGGATGACTGCAGGTGTTTAATAAACTTAAGAATACCTGCAGCACACCTGCTAGTAATCAGAATTTCAACAAACCAAACATCCTGGACCCAGTGGTGGAGTTACTAGGGAGGCTGATATGAATACATAGCAATGGCCTTCTGTGTTAAATAAACAACAAAAACAACCAAATTATAGTTATTTAAAAAATGTGTAAAAGACTTTCTCTTCATCCTCTGAGTCATCAGCGCCAGAGTCAAAGTCATTCTTAGTGTCAGACTTGAGTTCTGGCCCTGGACATGAGTACTGCGAGGCGAAAGAACACGTTTACTTTTTTACAAATTTCACAAAAGACTCAGGAGTTCATAAGCCCAATCAGATGTGACTGTCTGAGGATATTTATTACTTTTTAATCAGCTCAGGGTAAAAAACAACCTTTTATAAGCTTTTTGAAAGTCTAAAGATTTAATTAACAGGACATGTTTGGTAAAATGCAGCCACAGTGGGCATTAAAACTTTCGCAGTTAACCACGCAATCCGAATTTAGTCGTTATTAAAGTCAGGTAGTGAACCAGAGTTACCAGCCAAAGTCCAACCAAAGACTAGCTAGAGCTCACCAGAGAAATATAATTTTTTAAATCATTTTTAAATTAGTTTTTTTCAAAAAACAAAAACAGAAAAAAACCCACAATTCTTAAAAAGGGAAGTTCCATGAAATAACTGATCACGCATACATAATGATTTACAAAGACAGGGATAAACCAAAAAACATTAACATGGCCGATTATTTACACTAGTAGATATTTGTTTTGGTAGGATATAAAGCTTGACTTTAAAGCTCCTGTTGGGAGTTTTTTAATGTTAATGAAACAGACTGAAATTTGGTTGCCTTTTGATGATATTCCCAAGCATACATTATTGACGTGAGAATTTTCAGGTCCAGAAATTGGTGCGAGAAAGGGTTGGTCTCAGACAAGCAGCTAAATGAACTGCATTTATTATTATTATTATTATTATTACTGTTATTATTACTATTATGACTGTTTCACTGCAAAATATTCACTATAAATGACATACATGTTACACATTTTAGGGACATCTTAGTCAGAAGACACTGTTGAGCATGTGAAGAAAGAGATAAGCGAAGGTTGCTTTGTCCAAAGTGGGTGCCAAAATTGACGCAAACTGAAAGTCCCTCACAGGAGCTTTAAAAATTCACAAAGATTTTCATTGTTTTCTCAGATTTATCAGAGGACTCCTGTGTTGTGGATTTAATTTTTTATGCTTGAGATGCTGCATTATATCCTTCAGCCAATGAGACCAGCTTCTTGCTAGCAGAGTAAACAATTTTGGCATTTTTAATTTGGTTCCATAAAGGTTCTTGTTCTTCTCTAACTTTGCCTAAAATAAAACAACACAGGATCTGGATGGACTAGCATTTTTAAAACAGTTGCCAGGTCAGTTTGATTTAGAGAGGAATGAACTTCTGAGGATAATTTGGCTTGAGATCAGTCCTTTTGTGTGCTGAACATTTAACAACTTCCATCCAAAAAAACAAGTCAAGATATGAATCAGACCTTCCTGACGTTCTGAGTTTACCAAAGAGTACTTGGGAAACATTACATTTTGGCGTGAAGCTGCTTTGTTTTTGTTTTTTTTCTGATGTTAATCATTACTTCTTTGTTTTTTGAGTGAAGGAGATCCATGTGGGAGACTAAAAGGTCTCTTGTGGCACTGTTTAGTGAACTTGTTCTTAAATGAGTAAGGGGCTCTAAGGAAAACAAATATGTTTTTCTGAACTCATTACTTTTGTTAGTAAAACTTTATGATGAACAATTCCTTATGCCCAAACAATCTACCTTGTGTTTCTGTATCTTAAGATCGCTTCTCCAAGACTGGCTTGTGTTTTCAGTCATGTATACATCTGTGTAGGAGACAGGAAAAATATGTGTACATATCCTGAGTGATTTTCTACAGATCAATCTCACAGTTGCATCGTCATTCTGCAGAAAACGCTTGACCCACAGGACATCTTTCCTCTCTTTTGACGTTCCAGCACCACCACTTTTGTGTTGTGTGTGTACTTTTTTTAGTGTGTAGGTGTGTGTTTATGTACATGTTTAGAGCAAGTAAAGGCAGCAAAGCTCCAGCAGGGTTGTTTTTCCACAGAATTCAGCCCCCAAAGGCACCGGATCCATTACACACAAACAGCCCAGCACTGATTGGCTGCATTCAGCAGCTGTATTGGAAATAGAGTTTTTTCTGTCGCCCACAGGTACCAATCACATCACATTTACCCTTTCTCATCCCGCTGTTATGCCTCACACACGTCTGCTTGCACACTGGCACACTTGCAGCCGCTCCTCCGCTCTAATACAAATGTTTATGGTTGCTGCATTTTGTATGTTATCAAAAAAAGAGCTTCTCAAGTGCTGTTTCACCATAAAAACACAGCGATTGCGGAAGAAATTTGAAAAAAAACAGACACACAGAAAGACAGAGTGTTACAGCCAGCACAAAAATACAAGAAATATTGAACAAACAACCTAAATTCTGGCCTGAACTCCTTTCACTTTGAACTTATGTACTTTGGGAAGAATACACACATCTGAGGATCTGTTTCATGGTTCTGATTATGACAAAGAAGAGGGCGGAGGTAGCGCTGGCTCTTAGCCTTTGTGTCAGAAGGTTTTGCGCTGAAAGCATCAACACGGAAAACAACCCACACATCACACATGCACCCACTCACAGAAGCCGTGTCCACAGGCTATTTACTGCACAGATATTCATTCATTTATGCTCTTGTGCCCCACACACACATCTTCACCAGAGCCTGGTATGTGAATATGTGCGTGTGTGTGTAGCCTCACTCAACCCACTCTATTGCTCTCTGATTTCCCCAGATTGACAGAAAAGGAGTACAGATAGAAACTGGCCGGCCTGGTCAATACTTCTGATAGTGTAGCCTGGAGAAATTGGATCGCTCCCTCTCAGCTCTCTAGTCTCCAAAGCCTTGTTTCTTTTTTTCTCCTTCTTGTCCTTTCTCTGTGTCTCAAATTTCATGTTTGGAAAATTTTCTTGATGATCATAGGACAGAATGAGATTTAAAAAAAGTGACAGAAGAAGAACAAGTAAGAGAAGAAACTGCTAATGTAGGTGTTCAGTATGGTTAAAGTATTCATGGTATGACTGAAAGCGTTGTTCTAAAAATATTCATGGTGAAAACTTGTGTTGGCTCCTAATGTCCGATTTTTTTAATCTCATGAGGGGTGAAAAGAAAAACAAAAAGAAAGAAGGAAAAAAGATGGATATTAAGAAAAAAAGGAAGAAGGAAAGGATCAGAGGAAGAAGGAGAGGGTGGTAGAGAGAAAGGAAAGGAAAAAGGAAGGAAAATTGGAAAGGGAAGAAAGGAAAAGGACAGAAAAAAGAAAGAAGAGATAAATGGAAAAAAGTAGGAGGAAATAGGAAAGACAGAAAAGATAGATGGAGGAAGAATAGAAGGAAGGAAAGAAGGAAGGATGGAAGGAAGGATAGATGAAAGAAAGGAAGGTAGTAGGAATCGAAGGAAGAAAGGTAAGATGAAAGGAAAGTTCTCTGACTGGACGTCCTTTACGAAGAACAAGATCTGAGAACAATCTGAGGAGCGTCTGTACCTAAACCAGCTCTGATAGGGAAAGTGGAGCCTGTTGTTCATGTTTTTATTTATTTAGCCTTTTTTTAAACAGGTGATAACCCTTTAGGGTCAGGATCTCTTTCTCAAGGATGACCTTGCCATGAGGTCAGCAACCCACATGAATAGTAAAATCATGATCATGTTCTACAATAAAGGCAAAAACAGCTGAGTTAATAAGTCCATATCGAAGCCTGTGTCAGATCAAGGAGTCTGTTTAAAAAGCCCATGTGGTTTAGGAAGGTTCCTAACTGAGTGAAACAACCAAAAAAGGACGACCAACATGGAAGTGAAATCAGACTGAAAAAATGAGGCAAAGTTAAAACTTTTATGAAGTTAATTTTGTTGCAAAACTCTTAACTAAAAGAGAGCAGATGAACAAAGTATCTAATAAATATTGGACAATTTAAATGCTGGCTAGGAAGGAGTGAATTTTTATCCTGACAGGAGTTTTGTATTTTATACTCTTAATTAATTTTTAGCACTTTGTAGAGTTCTGTCTTAATTTTCTTTTTCCCCTTCTGACTTTGCTATCACTCAGTCTGGAAACAAGTTAAAAAAACACTCTCAAAGCATAATACTTTGATAGGTGCAGTGTGGCACAAAATGCAGTCAACAAATAAGATTTTTTGCATCATAACAAAATAATTTGACCTCCGCTGGCGTCATCTTAGGCACAGTACACTTCAGGCTTGAATCACTGATTGCGTTTCCTAGTACGATGCTCTTCACAGTTTGAAACTGATTATCTGCAGTCTCCACTGTGACTTCACCTGTGGAGACCTCCTGCAAGTATACGTTCTGTCCAAACAGCTTATAATCCAATGGATGTCAAACACAGTGGGATCACAGGAAAAGCATGCTGTATTAGACAAACAAGTTTAGTGCACAACCCCAGTAGAAGACCACGCATGCCTACAGACAGTGTAATGATTACTTTTTAGAAAGAAGTGTAATTGGGTATTATAGTTTTGTAAAGAGCAGCTGATTGCATGAGAAAGTGGTTTGTAAATTTTGTCCACCTGAGGAGCGATGATTGAGCTTCATTCACTCCTCCTCTTGTCTTCTGTAGTATTCACCTCCCAGATCTGAGAGGCTGCAGCATGTTGAGAGCAAAAGGAAGATCGATCTGAGCAAATGAGCATCAAATTAATTATAAGTCGACACAGCTAGGTGGAGTAATATACACAAGAGACAGCTTGTCACTCTCCCTGAAGTATGAGGTAGAGGATCAAACAGGAGCGCTCTTCATCTGGCTGGACAATCAGAGCACTTAGCCTCTACCCTCCTCCTTCAGGTTCCCTTCAGTGACCAATGCCTCCTCTCCCAGCCTGCCTGACCCGACTGATCGATACTGCTAGCCGGTGTTACCACTAAGGAGCTAGACTAGCTCACTTTAATGACCACATTAATAATGAATCATCTCCAATAAGGAGCCATGCTTCAGCCAGCTATTAATGGGACCTATTGTAGAAGCATTTTTCTCCAGGCTAATGGCCACATTGACGGGTGTGAAGTAGCCCCACATTGCCGCTCCTGACACCAGACACACTTTCTTTGCACCTTTGTATTGCAACTTGAGAGGAGCTGTGTGTGTGTTTTGTTGTTAGCTTTTAAATACAGCATGCTAGGAGCTGCTAGCTGAGCAAATTTATGAGATCAGCGGGTGAAGTCAGCAGGCTCAGATCAGAGCCCTGATCTTCAGCTAGAGTGATCCCTCTGATGTGATCAAGAGCGCCACGTAAGAAAGAGTTTAATCTCGCTTCAGTACCCCCTATGAAGTCATGAATGACTCTTACAGCAGACTTATAGGATGTCGTCATCATCTCTTCAGGCTATCTTACAGTGCAGAGGGCTTATTTGTGCACCAGACAACAAATCCAACACCCTGGATCATCTTCAGAAAGAGTCTGGAGCACAAACAGAAAATTAACTGATCTGGCGCATGTTTTACACCCTCAGAGAATTCACATCTACTTATTGTTTCCAGTATTGATTTTTTTTCTTCTGCTCGTCAGTATGTGATGTTCCCACATCAGTCGCTGACATTTTCAAACTTACTGCACACATCACCTCAGACAAACACATGGGCACGCAGCACAGACGCAAAAAGCATGTGATAAGACACACAGGCATACATAGAAGTGGAAGCAAATACGTGCACAATAGACAGGGCTGTTCTTCTGCCTGTCAGCGTACACTGTGTAAATTTTACATGAGAGTTAAGCTCCTGTGTGGGATGTCACTGTGTTGGGTGTGTGAGTCTGCCAGAACAAGGAGGCAGTAGGAATGCACTGAACCCAAAGTAAAATGGCATGTTCGTTTTTTTTTTTTTTTTTTTACACCACCCAGACTCGCTGCATTTTTTATTCATCCAGAAATTCAGACACCCTTATAAACTCACTTGAACTGCAGAATAGATCACGACCCTTTGTACAAACTGTGATCATCAGAAGAGCGTTTAATAGACTTCTATTCATGCAACCAGAGCGGGAAAAACATAACCGAGTGCAAACTTGTGGGCAGAAGTTGTTATTCCAGAAATTGGGCAACAGAATACAGCTATATATATATTTTTTTAAACAATCAATAAAGTATTTTCATCATAAGCAAAATCACTCTAAAAGACTCCACAGTGTGTCTGCAACTGCTCCATTGTACCTGAAGGCAAGCAGGCTGTGAGTCACTCTACATGAATTAGATTTGAGGCGTAGTTACTGATTAAATGAACATCGTGGCACACATGAGTCATTTATTTGCGACACAGTTTTTATAGCGCACAGTGATGTCACATCAGCAACACCCAGTATCTCTGAAGTAAGCTGACTTTAGGTAGACAAACAAACATATATAAATACGTTTTTAAAAGGTATTTGTGTGTTTCTGGTTTACCTAGGAGCAGTTTTAGCAAAAACAAGTTCCACAAGTTGATCAAACAATAACATGGAAGTCTGATTGATGCAAGTTTTGGCATTAGTCCTTTTTGAGTGTACACAATTATTGTCCAGACCTTTCTATATCTGTCTGATCAAGAATCACTTGTTGCGTTCCTGTTGTACTAGGAAGTTGGAATTTACAAGCTCTTTTGTAAATTCCAACTTCCAAACCACTCCAATTTACAAACCACTCTCTGAAACGCCCCCCTGAAGTCGAAATTTCCAAATCGGTTTCCAAAAGTCGGACGATCCTCGCCAACCCCGACTTGATGACAGTGTCATAATCCAAGATGGCAGAGCAGTGCATCAACAGTAAAAAGTAATAGAGAAATCTCTTGTAATGTATTATTTAGTAGCACTTCTGTTTTGTTTTGGTGAAATTAAATAAGTGGTATATGTTGTACTGCCCAACGTCTAACTGTGAACATGGTGCTATGGTGTTTGAAGGAGTAAAATATTGTGTTGTGCATTGTTTACAACTGGTATAGCTAACAACAACTTACAACAGCTGACAACGGCTAACAATCACTGACAACCGCTAACAACAACTGTCAACAGCTAACGACAGCTGACAATTGTAAACAACAGCTAACAATGGCTAACAGTAGGCGTCTGCCTTGGTTTTCCGACTTGTTACCTGAAATGCCATTAACTTGGGTGTAACATCATTCCCAGCTCCGACTTCCGAGGTAACTGGAGTGCAGCATCTGTCCTCACCCTTCTTTATGAATTAGCGGGTGATGATGAGGACTCAATCCATAGTGCAGGGGATGTGGAAAAATGTGATGAAATGATAACATGTGAAAAAAAACTGTTCAAATAAATCCACTGTTCAGAGTGTAAAATTCCTGACACATCTGGACATTTCTGTTGGAAGAAATGCCAAAAAAAGCAACATTTGGTCAATATTACTGTCAGGCTAAATATTGACAAATGTAACTGTCAGTAACAATAATAGTGTGCATACCTCCACAAACTTTGGATTGGATCATTTATGACTCCAAATGTGGATTCCCAGATTCTGTCATTCTGTCAACTAACTATAAAACACAGCTACAGAACAAGTCAAATAAAAGAGTGTGGGGGAAAAAAGCTGCCAAGTCTAACACATTGTGGCTTGTAATGTCACTGAGAGGATCTGAACTTGGTAGACAAACAACATAAACTGTGAAAGCTCTGCTAAGGTGCCGATGCTTCCGTCTTGAGATGGTGTTGTAATGGCTCAGGGAATGTTTCCTGGGCGTGCATGAGGCCATTTAGCAGCAACAGGATGATTTGAATGTTGCAGTCCACATTCACATTATTGCTGTTGCAGGTACAACAGCATAACAGTTTCAGGAAATGACAGTGGGCCTCACATCTACCATATTTGAGTGTAATAGAGCAGAACTTAAGGGATAAGAAAAGAGGGATGGGTGTTTTAAGGATATATGCAGAAATAGTGCAAAATGTTGCATGAATAATACACTCAAGCCAGTTTTAAATGTGCATTTATGTGAATTCAGCTTGGATTTTGGATGATCTTAAGGTAAATAGAAGTACAAGGTCTTCATATGTGTGACTTATGCAAATATTGTATTGAATATAAACTTCTCCTTTCATGTTAATACCATTTTCTCCTCAAATTCCTCATTTCATCATAAAAGGATGATGAATTAAGTAGGAATACTGCATAAAATTGCATGGAAAGCGTCTGCATCTCCAAAAATTGCTACTGCAACCAATAATCTATACATATATGTATGCGCTGAATTCATAGCCTCTCATGCTTACTCTTATACAGGGCGTGCACACGCTGTGGGAGCAGAGTAATCTGCTCTAGAGGGGCAGCTGTGGGGAGAGGCATTTGTTTTGGGGACGATTTGTTTGTTTGGGTCCTGGCACCCAGATGAGCAGTAATCAGAGGAGTTAGCAAACAGGATTGTGTTAGCCATGACGCTGAGAATCCTCCCCCACAGGGCCTGGACCCAAACAGCTCAACGCTTTGGATGCAGAATCAGTGCCAGATTAACACACATACATACATACACAGTGTTGAAGCATGGTATGTGGTTGATTTAAACTGCAGATCTCTCCCAGGTGAGATAACCATCTGATGTTTTCTGTATTTATATTCCCTCCTCTACTTTCTTTGTCCTTTTTCTTTCCTTTGTGTCACTTTTCTTAGGTCTGGTGGTGCGAGAGGCCAGCATAGAGATCACTCGGCAGCAGGTGGAGGAGCTGTTTGGCCCGGAGGACTTCTGGTGTCAGTGTGTGGCCTGGAGCTCCGCGGGGACCACCAAGAGCCGCAAAGCCCACGTCCGTATTGCCTGTGAGTATCCTCTCCTCCTCCATCACTCTCTCAGTCAGTCGTTATCTCATCTCTCATCTTTGTACTCCTCTCTAAACAAAATATCCCGCCCGCTGAGGAGGAGCTGTGTCTCGAGGACTGACTTGTTTGTCGCTGCAGATTTACAGATTCTCGAGATAGAAGTGGCATAGGGAAGGTTTTCCTAACATGCGACTCAAGTGTCCCTTTGAACTGGAGTTGGTAAAAAGCCTCCAGAATGAGCGTAAACCTGGAGAGGGATTGCAGAGAGATGCAGAAGTGTATACACACTAGGGAGTATGCGGTGCATGTTTATGCCAGCGTTCCCTCGTTTTTTTTTTCCTGTAGGTGGTCCTCATTTGTGTGTTTGTCCGCCTACTGAGAAACACAACACACTTGTTTCTGAGTAATGAGAAACATTCTGCTGCCTCTAAAGTTTGGGTTCATTTTAAACTGTTCCCAAACGTATATGCCAATCACGAGCATGAAAAAAATAATGAAACCCCAGGGGACTCGATGAGAAGAGTAAGCGTATGGCTGCGACGCATTACATAACACAACTGCTTACACTTGTTGTCAAAATTTCACCTGAAGGGACTTCTTTTATAGTAACGCCGTACCTTCAACTCCTGACACAGTCATTTTAAACCTCTGTGAGTGACATTTTCTGCCAAACTATACTGTTTCTGTTTCGACTTGTGGAAGGCAGACAGAAGAATGGGGGAAAAACTGCAACACCCACTCGCTTCAACTATATTGTTATCACTGCTGGAAAAGGGATATCACTTTCACTTCATGTTCGCAGCTCAGTGCCACTGTCAGACTGATTTCATTTCTGCCATAAAGTACAGTATGGGGTCGATTTACACACAAACTAGTTCATTTAAAGGCACTGAGCAATCATGTATCAGTCCCTCTCAATTTTTATCTCACCCCATTCTCATTTCTGTCTCTGCATCTGTCTCTTTATCTCTCACTTTAACTGCTCCCCCCTGTTTTCGCCGCTGATTCTCTTTGATTCCGGAGGATTTCAAACACCACTAGCTGCTCTCATTACTGCCTCTCTTACACCAGCCTGGTGAATCGGAATCATGCCTCTCAGTCCCCCGCCGAGCCCCCGATCCCGCTGCTCCACCTCCAATAATCGCCCATGATGAGCAGCCTTCCAGTGCTAACCCATCCCTCAAATCACAATGGACTCCCTCTTCTCTCCTACCATTAGCCTCTGCTGAATGAATTAGCTCCTCTGCAGGGCTTTCTTCCTCTCTCTCCAGGCAGGAGACAGACTCTAGATCCCGTTAGGCTAATGGAAATCTGGGCTTGTTTTTCCTCTCCTCCCCTCGCCTCCTCTCCTCTCCCATCATCTAAACAGACATAGTTTAATACAACGGTGAGTCAGAGCCAACACTGGCGAGTTTGAGGGCTGTCTTGTTGGAGAAGTAGCTTTCAGACTTACAGAGAAAGGCTATAAGTATTGTCAGAGTTGTACAGGTGTGTGAAAACATAGTAACATTAACCTCTACTCTAAACTTAACCCTCTTGAGCTCTTCTTCTTCTTCTTGTTTTGATCTGCTTTTATTTTGAAAGAGCAGCTACTGCTTGCCAAAGAGCGGCAGTTAAAGTTTATGCACGGAAGCAAATTAAATAAATTCATCAAAAACAAGCTGAATTGCGTTTTTAAAAGGTTGTCTGAGGGTAATATTTTCTGTAAAGCTGGAAATTGATTTTCTTGTTTGTGGATTTTTCCAAATACAACATAATGATGGAAAAACAAGTAGACTTTACATAAGATTAAAACTGAAAGTTGATTAGTCATGGCTACTCTGAAGGAATGTTGTAATTTTTCTCCAGCACCTACCGATTCACTTGGCGGGGGAGAAAATGCTCCTGAAGTGAAACGCTGGTATAATTTAGCATGACATGTGGCCAAACATACCCACTTGAGTTAATGGTAGTCATATGTGTGTCTTTTTGAGGGCAAGCGAGGCTGGAAGTGTTTGTCCGCCGAGGAGGGAATGGTGTGACTCCCACAGGAATGTCGACTCAGCTGCTCCCACACCCTTTAGCATCCCGCAGCATAACGTTCAGGGTTACGAGGAGTGAGGAGCAAGGAAAGGAGAGTCTCCAGAGGGGAAGCATAATTTAAAACCACAGCCAATAAAATATACAGTACAAAATAATCGCTTGCATGCTACTTACTGCGTGTCGTGGGGAGTTATGCTGAAGGTTTGCAAATCATAATGAAGAAAGAACAATAGAAGCAGTGGGTGTTTAATTTTAGTCGAAGAAGCTGGAGCTGAGTTGCCACAGCAAGTATGACCAATAAAGGTATAAGTATCGCATAAGGAGTCACAAGCACAAGCTTTAGCTATTCATACTTTGAGTTTAATCCAGTTTTTTGTCATTTTTATGATCTATCATACCTCCTCCTATAAGTTGCGCTAGTTTGATGCTCGAAGAATAAAAGTAATAAAAACAAAATGAAAGTACAAAGGACATTATTCAGATTTTTGCTATCCTTTGCATGTGAAAATATCTGTTGCATGTAGGGCTGGGCGATAAAACGTAATGATATATATCGAAAATTAATTCCCCTCAATATCAATATAAAACATGGTCAATATCCTTTTCGATAGTCGGCATTCTGCCATGTTTTGGTAGACTATACAAATCACCAATGAAAAGGGGAGTTACTCCAGGTCTGCTTCACGCTGAACCAATCAGGTGCTGAATTAGAACCAAGTAGCAAACAACTGCGTAGTAGCAGGCTGCAGCTACACGCAACCATAGCACTTTAACAGGTGAAGCCGACAGCACTGTCAGGGAAAAAAAAGAAAAGACCTCACAGATGCAGCAGCTTATTGTATGGCAAAATACATGCTACCAATAAGCACTGTTAAATTTCATTTTTTATATTGTGATATATATCGATGTCAACTGATATGAAAAAAAATATATGTAGTGATAAACTTTTTCCATATCACCCAGCCCTATTTGCATCTATTGCTTTGGTTAGGGAGGGTCATGTGTCCATAAAATCAGATTTCTTTTCACCCTCCAGTGTTTAAACTTGTTTTAAAGTTACCACAAACTTCTGGACCTTATCTTGAGCATTGCCCTCAATAAGTGGCGGCAAAGAGTTATGGTTGGTTCCACACCACAAAATTGCATGCTGAAAAAGTGTACGCTTGGCAGCGAGGACAGTACCCAACGAGGACTAGCAAAGATTCAAGTAGCCATCTTGTTAATATGTCTCCTACTGGCTCCTAAAACTTAAAGCAGCTATGGTCTTTGCACCCAGAAATGCTCTAGTGAGTATATTTTTTTCCCAGATTTGTCTTTTTCTCAGGAGTGCATTTCATGTTTTACAAAGTAGCTCCTTCTCTGTGGCATCTTTCACAGACTGACCTTGGACCAGATTATTTTACAGTATATGCATAAACAGGGGTGCCATATGAGAGGAAACCATTCCTGGTCTTACCCATGCATAAAAGATGATTAATACGGGCTTCAGTGTAGAGTTTTAGTTTCACAGTAAAGAGCATGACAACAGCCAGGAAACATGAAGCTTGGTGACTTAAAAAGATCTATTCTGAATTAAAATTCAATGTAATTTCAGGCTATCATTTACAGTATTTCCAGCACTTTACCTTGAAGCTCAAATTAAATTTACATACAACAAATAGCAGACAGAGAAATCAGGCTGAATTTATTGGCTGTGACTGGAGTACATATTTAGTATTTTACATCATGAAGTGTGTCGCACTGTAGGGGAAGCAGTGTCAGATTCTCCTCCTCACCTGTCACACCGTTTACCACCGTCTTTCATCTCTCAAAGCAACTTCAACTAAGATGTAAACTTACATTGTAGCTCTGACATCACATCAGCAGCAGATCAACTCTCACATCTTCAAAAAATCCCGTTGTGAGGCACTGAGATGTGTTTTGCAACCTTTCTTTCCTCTCCGTCTAAAGAAAAACTGTTTGTCCTTGGATCAGGCTCCACAAAGCTTTGCACAGAATATCCCCCTCCAGTCATTCCTGCTTTTAATTTCATAGCAGACATTTACGGAAATTGCTTTCAATTCAACTCTCAACCATTCAGCTTTTTATAACACAGAGAAATTTGTGGAGTTATGGCAGATCCTTCCCTGAAGACACACACACACACTCTCTCTCAGGTTGAATTGGGACACGGGCTCTTAGTGAATTTGTTATTTTAAGGTTCATTTTTCTACTTAAAGAATGAACCCTAAAATGACTATAGGTTTTCTTTAGGGCTTGTGGGTGTAGCCTCATCATGTATTCTGTAATAGAAACATGATCAAGCTCCCCTGGAGGGGTTGAACGGTTAGCTTCGACTCTATTTCAGTACTTCATCTCCTCATGTGATAGCTACTGCACAGAAATAAAGAAAGTTAATCGGCAAATTCAACTCCCATCTTATTCAAATTTTAGGGTTGTCTCTTTTTTTATTGCTGGAGTTGATGCCAATTCACACATGCACTTAGGTCTATACAGACTTGGGTGGAAAGTTATATAGCTTGATAGATCTAGGTGTTTGAGCTTTAACAACTGTTGTAACTAAAAAAGTTTTAGTCTGTTTTTGCAGCCTGCCTTGATTCTCTAAGTCCAACTCTGTTATACAGTCTGCATTACAGCCCATTTTCTGGTTCTTCTAAAGTACATAAGAAGATGAGCAGCATGACTCCACCTCCTCAGCTGAGAAAAGTGATGCCTAAATACCGCCCATAAACATTCAGATCCCTCAGGTTGACACAGTCCATAACAGAACAGCATCTTCAGTTTGATGCTGAAACTCACAGTTTTGGAAAGTTCGGTAGCTCTTATGTTAGAGTTTGTTTTATCTCCTGCCTCTCTTCCTCCTCTCTCTACTATACAACCCCAAGGAAGTCCCAACAGAGCTCAGTTTTTGGGGTTATGCTCCATTTTTGTAACATTTAATAACTAATTAAGATCCCATTTTCTCAGAAGTTTAGACTTTGACAGAAATTGTGAAAATTTGTAACATTTTAAAACTATTTAATACCATTCAATCTGCTTTTTTTCTCATTACTTACAGTCATACTTAAAAGAATCCATGCTTATGAAAATAAACATATCTACACTTACATTTACAACCTAAAGCTTCAGCAAGTGAATGAAGGGGAGATAGAGAGCAGAGATCAGCTAACATAGAGATGAAGTGAGAGAGCACCAATAAAGAAAACAAGTCAGTGAAGATGAAAAATAAAAAGTTATATAAAGCAGTAGTATTCTGTAAAAAGATGTTAAAACATTTATTTTCCTCTACACAGAAATGTCAAAGGTTGCCAGACAAAGCGAAAACTGTTCAGACCTACTCTGTCCTATTTTAACTGACAGACTTTTTTGATGTTTATGAAATAGACAAAAATTCACGTTGATGCCACACAGAAGCAGAGGTTAAGAGAAGCAAAGACTGTTTTGTCCACAGGGGGCGCCAAAATTGACAGAAACCAAAAGTTCTTCACGGGAGCTTTAATTTGGGTGTACTCATTTTTTTTTTTTTTTTTTAGGAAAATCGTATTATGCTTTTTATGCCTATTCATAACAGTATTTCTTGTGTTAGTCTGCCTTAAATGTCTTTTTCGTGAGAACTGTGCAAACTCCAGAAAACAGCAAGGTTTAGTAATTGGCTGCCTTAAAGTTATATCTTTTGTTGTTTTAGTTAAATTATTGACACAAGTATAGATACAGTATTATTTAACTTGTACTGTAGCTTACACAAAGTTTCTGGTATTATGAACAAAATCAGAACACGTGCTTGATAAATATTTTTGTGGCTTTGAGATTAAAGTTTAACCCATGTCTCATCTTTTCACATGGAGGAGGCAGGCTTTTTGACCTACTTTACAGCTGGTCAGTAAAGGGCTTCACTTTTGAGAGCTGTCATATCATCCAGTTCATGCTGCTTCCATTTTTCATTATACCGGCATATTAAACCTGGAGTCAAAGCCAATGTTTGTATTTCAGCCATATCTTATATGATTGTTTTTCCTATGCAAATGCACACGTTGTCCCTTACAGTCTATATATAATCACAGTATTCTGTGAGGCAGAATTGCAGTAATCTTTTCTCAATAACTGTGGTCATGACTCGGTTTGTTTCCATGGACACGGTTAGGTGTAGGCGATAAGAAGCGGATGAAACATGCTGTTTTAGAAGATTTGAGATCAGAAGTATAGCAGAAAAAAACAAAGTCATATCCTCACAACTCAGCAGCTTTTTCTTTTTTCTTATTTTTCTTGCAGATGATTGATTGGAGAGTGAAGTGTTTTGTCGTTTATTGCTCAGTACACATTGTCGGTATTGATATAATTAAAAGTAAATACAGTCCGCAGCTTTCAGTCTTTTCCTTAGTAAGCAGCTCTGGCTTGGTTTATTGTTGGCAATGCCTCATTACTCCCTTTTTTCAGATAATATACTGCAGCACAGGGCACATTAATGCACATTTCTTCAGACAACATATTACTTATTTCACTGTTTGATAAATAAACTCAATTTTGTGTCAAATTGTTGAATGGGAAAACCATGTTATTTTCAAGCATGCTGTGGTGAATGCGGTTACTGCTTTAGATTAGATGTGTCAGCAAAAAGACGAGAGTATGCTAGGCAGGAATTTTGCAAAGACTAAGGAAACATTTTCAGGAAAGTCTGGAGGTTTGATTGCCGATTAGTTGCTCCAGTTACTCCAAAGTCTCAGAGCTGTTCAGTTTACTCCTCTGTAAGTCCTTTTCTGTCCTCCCTCTCTTCTCTTGTTTTGTCTGTTGCCTCCTGTTCCTGGTCTTGTGTGTCTGTGCAAAGAGTGATGATATATGTCTAATGGGCTTTGGGGTTCCAGTGTAGCATGACACCCTCGGTTATCCTGCCCTGTCAGCTCCTCTATCCCCGCCTTACTCTGCTCCATCAAGGCTCCCACCACGAAAAAATATTGGTTTTTCACTCAAGGGCGAGTGATCCCCTTCTCCCCTAACATCCTTCCATCTACCTCACGCAAGTCTATCCGCATGATAATGGTAAAAGGAGATTAAAAAAAAGAGCGAATGAATCTCAGTTCTTATTTATTTTTCACTGAGGTAATTACTATTGATGAGTAACCCTGCTTTTGTATTTGATGATGAAAACAGACCCTCACATCTACCTGTTTAATAAGATGTGGGCAAGTATTGATTCAAGTGTGCTCTTATCTGTTTGTTGTAGACTTAAGGAAGACATTCGACCAGGAACCTCTCGGAAAGGAAGTGTCACTTGAACAGGAAGTGTTGCTGCAGTGTCGCCCACCTGAAGGCATCCCGGCAGCTGAGGTAACCTCTGAAATACATTTTCCCGAGCCACTTGTCAGCATAAGAAGCATAATATTTAGAAATTAAATGTTCCAATGTGCATTTTTTAAGCTGTCTTAAAGGGAATGCAGATGATCATAATTATATTAGATTTATATAGTCAGTATATAGTCAAGCTCTTTAAATTCTACAGACTTGCCGGTCAGAAAAGAGGTTTGAGTGGGCAGGTTTCTTCTTTTGTTTCACTAGACAGATAACCACATGTCATTATCATATGGGAAGATGTCACAATCTTATGCAGGCAAATATGCAAATAAGGTGCCAGCCCTATAGTAATGCTAATAGAAATACAGGGTACAAAAGTATTGCCTAGAAGAATGAATACGTAACAACTGATGGCCTTAGAATTCATTCACAAGGATACATTCCTATTAGATAATCACCTGCTCTTTAATAAGGATGGTCTGGCATGAGCAAGATGATGATTTAAAGACAAATAACTCAGGGCCCAAGATGATGACTTATTTTCACAAGGTAAACACTGGCACAAGATCATGATTGATTGACACAAGATCATGACTTATTGACACAAGATCGTGACTTATGGGCAGAAGATCATGACTTATTGATACAAGACCATGACTTATTGACACAAGATTATGATTTATGGGCAGAAGATTATGACTTATGGGCACAAGATCATGACTTAATGAAACAAGATTATGACGTATGGGCACAAGATCCTAACTTATTGATACAAGATTATGATTTATGGTCACAAGATTATGATTTGTTGGCATAAGATTATGACTCATGGGCACAAGATCCTGACTTAATGACACAAGATTATGACGTATGGGCACAAGATTGTAATTTAGGCATACAAGATCATGATTTAATGACACAAAATTATGACTTATTGGCACAAGACCCTGACTTATTGGCACAGATTATGACTTATGGGCACAAGATCATGACTTAATGACACAAGATTATAATGTATGGGCACAAGATCCTGACTTATTGGCACAAGATTATAACTTATTGGCACAAAGATTATGATTTATGGGCTCAATATAATCACTAATTGCACAAGATATCAACCAACTGTTTCTAGATAATAACTTGTTGACTCAAGACAGTTGAATTTTTCCCATAAAATGATAAAACATCAAGTGTTCACCAATTATTCCCAAATGGAACCTCATCAAGGTGTTATTGTCTTGATGTGTCTCGATAGACGTTTTTACATTTAAACAGTGATAGATGGGAAAAACAGTCTGTAACATAAGAACATAATTAAGACTTTTCTATTTCAGATGTTACAAAGATAGCGACATATATCCATGAAAAATGTTGGAGATTCAGCTGGTGTTGGGTTGAGCTAACCTCTTGTTTTGAAAGAGAAATAATTTTAGTCCTGCATAAATCCAAATGTAACATGTGTTTTTGTTTGCCTGCTTTTCCCCTTTTTGGTCATCTTTCTTTTAAAACTCCAAAAAGGTACAAAATTTGTGTTTACAGCAGTGTGACACATTTTTCACTCTTCTCATTTTAAAAGTTTCGACCGAATAAATATAACACAATCCAGCGCACAGATAAAGGGTTTTTTTTCTGCACTTCCAAAGCTGGTCTGTTTTTTCTGTTTTTTTTCCTGAACATCAGAGCAGCATTGCATTGGTCCAAGGGGAGAAAAATTGTAATTATGTACTGGAGGGAGACAGAATAAAACCAGTTGTGTCCCTGTGTTACCTTGGCTCAATCAGTATCTCCTCCCTGCTCCACTTCCTCCCTGCCCTGCAGTAGGACGCTGTTAGAGCTGCGTTTGAAAAGGCTCAGTTGAGATTGCAGGAACATAAATAGAGGATGAAAGAGTGGTTTGGCAGTAGGGGGGGGCTTTGGTGGTGCTTTTTTTTATTTTTTTTTTTTAGTTTAGGGTGTAGGGACTGAACTGTGTAAAGGCTTGTGATTGACCTGGAAAAGCTGAGTTAAGTGAGTGGAACTGCACAGCATTTATCCCTTGCTGAAAGTGCTGACAGGCTAAATGGACAAAAAAGTTTAGGACTAGCACTCGACAGACTCTCCGTACACAATCCTGGCTTCAGTGTAACAGCTGTATAGTGTTTGAGATTCTGCCGCCTGTGTGAGATCTCTCTGTCTGTGCTTGATAGGCTCTGAGCAGGGATTAAAGGCTCCTCTGGAGTCCAGAACGGTGCATCTAAACTTGGAGCAATATGAAGTTTCTGTGGCAACTCAGATGTACAGTCAAGAGTAAATAGTGGACTTGTAAACATTTACATTGTCTGGAGGCAAAGTCAGTTTGAGTTTGTGTTTGGTCATGGTGGATCACTGTTGTTTTACTGCAGTTACTCATTCACTACATCCTCCCATTGTACTGATTGTGGGAAGCTATGTCTTGCTCCCTGCCTTAAAATATTCCCTGATGTCCCTTTTTCCTCTAAGAAACCGGCTGCTGTGTGAACATGGTGGATGGATAACCAGTCTTTCTATTCGGTGAATAAAGAACTTTTGGTTTGTGTCTATTCTATAAAGCAAAACCTCATACTGCTTCCTTTGTGTTGTTCTACAAGTGCAACAAGTGATTCGTGACAAAAAGTCTCCCTCTGCTTTCTTTCAGCTAAGTGTAACACTCATGAGAGTCTTTACCCTGGAAAATGTGCAGAAAAAAAACTTTTACAGAAGTGTGTTAATAACTTTTTCCAACACCTAGCCCCCTGGCAGGGGTTTCAACCCTTCAAAATAACTAAATGCTGAAGATAAAGCCAGTCTTAATGCTCACGGTTTTGTGCACTTTTGTAGGTCATAAAGAAGCATCAATATTAATACTGATTTAGTGGAGAACCAGCGAGCCTAAAGCCAGCTACAAATACCTGACAGAAGCTTTAAAGACACTGTGAGGAGTTTTTCACTGATTTTCCGAATAGTTTCATTCTCATATAGATGTATCCTGGTAATCTATGTAGTAAAATGAGATTAGCAGCAGCAGGGTTGGCTATATATTTATACTGAATTTTTCTGTAAATGTTACAAATATAATTAATGCAGAAATTTCTGTAATTATTTACAGATTTTCTCTTTCTTTCTTTCTTTCTTTCTTTCTTTCTTTCTTTCTTTCTTTCTTTCTTTCTTTGTATCACAATATGTGCATCATGCTGTACTAAAAAAGTAGTGAAATAGCGACTGAGGCCATGCCACCATAACATAAATATGAAAACATGAAATGAAGTCATAAATCTGCCCCATACAATTTGTTGTAAGCAGTACAGTCACCGTCTGCTAATTATAGGATACTATACTTGAATTCAGTGGTCATATTCTCTTTTTAAAATATTTCCTATGGTAGCAGTTTACCTCTTCTTTCACCACTGTCCCAGCATGCATCTTTTTCTGTATTCTGACTTAGCACGGTGATTGTTTTGGATGTTTATTTTTCCCTTTAAGATCAAGTAGAATTTGTGTGTTGACTGAGGCTCTTTTTCGGCGCTTTTAATTACGCACACTTACCTCATGGCCAAGGGAAAAAAAGACAACAGTTCCACTCCACAAGTTGTTTTTTCTCTTTTTTTTCCATACTCAAACACAGCTGCCTCAGTGGGAAAAGAGACAAAACTGAATGCTGCTTTTTCATCTGTGTTTGTCAGGCCTTTTCTCACACAAGCCCGCCAGAGAAAAAGCTTCGGAAAAAGCAGATGGGCTAAGTCTGTGGTTACATATGAAATATGTAGCAGCCGCCATGAAGGGAAGATCTGTCATATATCACCCGCTCTTAGACAGAAAAAAAGAGGAGGAGAGAGCATGAGAGGAGCTAAAAGCTGAGGGAGAAGAGCTGTTGAGGTTTTTTGGGGTTGAATCCAGTGGGTTGCTGTCAGGCCTCCAGTGGGCTGTCAGTTCGTCCTGTGGTTCTTCTACGGGCTTTTGCCTGGAGAGGGAAAGGTTGGCAGGATGGTGGCAGGTTGTGGCTGAGCCATAAACTCCGTACTCTTATGGCACTTTTGTTGAGCATTAGGACTGCTGGTGAAAGATGCGATGTGACAGGGTCTCAAAGTTGTTCTCTCATGTAGAAGATGAGACACTTTTTGTACACCAGTGGAACAACAAGCACATTAACACCTCTGCATGCTTCGAATGCTTGATAACATCATGTTAACAAGTCAGCCGAAAAGTCTGAGAGCCTGATTATCCGTTTCATAATTTCACACTGATGACTTGGGAAGAAGAGGGATTCAGGTTCATCAGACTAGTCAACCAAAAACAACAGGAGATGATGTTCCTCACACTTGATTATGTGAACCAGTTTGATGGTTCTAAGGCTGTAGATGTACTCGCTGTTTATTTACTCATTGTGTGCAGTATAAGAATTAACAAAAAAATACAAAGGAGGCAAATACCACAAAATGACGTGTGTCCAGAAAGACAAATTACAAGGACTGTTCTACAAACCAATAACAGATTAATTTTCAGACTGTTTTTTTTTACTTCACTCTGAATTAAGTGTAATTTTTAGCAGCTGTTTTTGACAATGAGTTTCCACATACATTATCGGGGCTACGACACCCACGTTTTGGAAAATCAAAGCAAGTCGCTCACAATTAGCCCTGATCTCCGATTACAAAGTGGAGCCGTGCTATTTGATGTTATTCAGTATCTGTCTTGTCCTCCCTCTGTCTTCCCAGATTTCAGACAATCAACGTTATAGGTTTTCACGACGGTTTACCGCACTAATGACAGTCTGTGAATCTATTTAAGTGGTTTTCAAGCCTTTGTTGGCTTTGTGCGGGGGCCGTTACCATGAAAATGAGAAATTATGCTGAGTCGTCAGAAAAGCGAGCGTGATGATGTAGCAGCTTTTCAGCACAGAATGAAGAACAGCTCCTATCAGACAAGGCTGAGGGTTTCTGACTTGGAGTTGAGTCAGAGGTATCTGCTTTTGTTTTGTAAGAGGTTACCCAGACTTGAAACATTGATTTTTCCAGCGTAAAGATAGCCACAGAAAGAGAGAGAGAGAAAAAGAGAGAGAGAAGGAGAGAGAGAAATAAGCAACAGGCATGTATTCTGGCTGTCTTCGCCGCGTTTTACAATGGAACTTGTATCTTTGAGAGCTGAAATACTGAGTGAGGTCTCTGAAATAGCTCAAGGATTTAGTCATCTGAACATCTCATATGGTCTGAATCCATTAGACACTCACCAGGCTCCCTAAAAGTCATTGTTACACGTCTCCATAGCCATGAATATTTGATACACACTTAATCAAGAGCAAAAGGAAAATGTAGCTGTTGAGACTATTTTAGGGCAGCAGGGAAGAAAAGGGAATTTGTCAGCGGAGGCTCTGTGTCTGTGTTATGTTGGTTTATGCCACGCTTTTGTTGCTCATTAGTGTTTACCAATGTGCCAGTTACTGTTTTGTAAAAGCATAATCCCTCTGGAGCCTGTGCTCTTATAATGAACATCAGCATGTGTGTGAGTGTTGTCATGAGCTGCTATATTGAATTTTCTTATTGTCTTTGTTTCAAAAGCTGGTTGTCATTTCTTACTTCTTCTGACTCATGCGGCTTTTGTTGCGTTAGTTCCTGTCTGGGATAAGTTTGATCTGTCAGGTCTACTTCTACTTCCTATTTTCCCTCCTGTTTGATCACTCCTTTCTTGTTTTACCTGTGTCTCTTAGTCACACCTATGTTTTGACATAGGTGTATTTAGTCTCTTTGCGTCTTCCTCTCATTGAAGCTCAATTGTGCATCCTCCTGTGTACCCTGTATCTCTCTCTAGTGTTCCCCTGTATTCTCCTGCGACAACGTTAAGTACACCACTTTCAGTCATATTCACCTCACCTGTTTAGGGTTTTTTTAACAGTAATATCACACGTCTGTATGTCTGTATCTGTTGAAAAAAACAGAGCCGATGAGGCAGATTTGAAAAAAGCGTCCCACCCCCCACACACAAACCCCTCCCCTCTGTGCTCCATGATAACTTCCCCCTGAACCTGTATCGCACTCCCCACGACACACCCACTCTGGCAGAGCAAGAAGCCAGCCAGCAGAAGATCATATGCTAGCTTCTAATAGGATTCACCATGTTGGATTGCTAGTGACTAGCAGCAGTAAACGCCAGCTCTGCTAGCGAGCACCTTGCAGCTGCCTGGAAAACTACCGTGTTGACATTGCAGAGACTGATAAGAGTTATTTATGTAACATGTGCCACAATAAAAGGCAAAAAAACTCTGCTGTCTTGGCGTCTGTTTTCAGGCCCAAATCCTCGAGGAGCTTTCTCCATCGCTCGAAGGATGACCCAATGTTTAAGCCACTCAGGGGACGAGTCGGAACTACGGGAGAGGGGTGTGTCGAATACAGCAAGGTGATTGGATGGAGAGGCGGAGCAAGAGATTGACCAATGGAAGCTGTCTGGGATGGATGGCTCCAATTGTTCAATGTTTTTGCAGCCCTGCAGTTTACTCTTCACTTCGCGGAGATCGCACTATAGGACCATAATCGCCATATAAACAGTTCATAATAATTACCAATCTCTCCAATTGTCAACCATGCCTTTTAAAGGTAAAGAAGGGAACAGAGAACTTTCTAGCAACCTAAAACACAGATTCATCTCTTGAATTCCTCAGTGAAACTCTTTCATAGAGCTCCAAATAGCCTCTACAGTGGCCTCTTTTCTTACTGCAGGCTCATAAAGTGAACTTAAATCTTCTTTGTGAAAGAACGCAGCTTTATTGTTCCTCCATCCTTTATTCCGCCATGCCCTCCATCTCGGTCGCCACTTGTCACAGCCCTAAAAAGAAAGACAAGAGTTCAGAGGTGATGAAGCGCTGTGGGCTGCTGAGCCTGTTTCCATGGAGGCAGGATTTTAATTCAGGCACCTCCTCAGTCAGGCCGAGGTCCTGCCGTGTTATCATGGGTAACGAGTCATTGATGCTCGACAGGGAAGATGCCCCGCTGCTATGATTAAGTCCACTGGCTTTTCTTAGAAGAAAGGCAGGGAACACAAAGGTCTTTAATTCATACTCCCTCATCCAGAGAAAATCATTTAGATGAGTTTGGACAGCTGGGACAGCCGCCAGAGACAAATTTAAGGGTTTCACAAGTAGTTATATAAACCCAGAGGGACAGAATTTCCTCATTGAGCTGAAATTATAACGTCTTCTGTTTCTGACTACTGATGATGACTCTTAGCGTTGAGTATTATTTCTTGAAATGTAATCCGGCTCAAATATATAGGCTGTGGAACCTAACGGACATCCAATATCAACCTTTCCAACCCATCAAACCATGAAAATGTCAGTGATTAGTGTTGATTTTAGGCCCAGTTCCACTTAATAGGCCGAGTGAAGGCATAGCGCAAACAGCAGCTCGTCAGGTCACCTTGTCAGGAGACAGCTGAGTGCTTCCTCGCTGTCAAAACGCTGCATAAAGTGATGTTATGAGGGAGGCCGGGAAAGTCAGGAGTAACAACACTTCACTGCCCACTGAAACAGGAAGTGTATTTTCATTAAAGCTACCCATGGGAGAGTAAGTGTCAGAGGGCCAGGCCAAATCCCCGTGGCAACCTACTAAAGATTACCCCACAGGCACTCACCTGTCAATCAACAACGTTTTACCGTGCAAAGACTGTGATTTACTCTAATGGCCCGTCGTTTGCAGGCTCTGCTGTCCTCTGTAAGTCACCAACCTTTCTTCTGTTACCTCTGACGGGTCAGGACTTGAAAACATTTACATCTTAAATGTTGGACCCCAGGGTTTACAAGGGTATATGTTCTCCCAGACCACCTTTGAGACTGAAAAGAAAACATTGTTCTTTGTTAGAAAGAGACTAGAAAACTTCTGGGGCTTTACAGGGATGTAAGGATCTCAACTGATACAACAAAAATAAAACCTAAAAATCATGCATAATAAGCAGGTTAATGGAAAATGAGCAAGTGGTGAAAGTAGACTGGATCCTCTTAAAGACCCACTTAGATGAAATCATGTTTTTCTTGTTGTCTACATGTTCATGTGGCATTTTTTGTATGCTACAGGACATATCATGAGAAAAGTAAGTGTGAAATTGCATTTCTGAGTATTTCTGCATTCAAATCGCTGTGAATCTCCGGCAGACCCAAACCGCAGGTTCAGAAACAGTGAGATTTCATACGTAGCAAATCCAAGCTCCACCCCCAGAGCCCCCAGCTATGCAGACCGCACTCAGAGAAATGCACAAGCAATGTTAGGCTGCAAGCTAACACGACGAGAAGTGTGCAGAGCAGCGCTGTCTCCGCCCATGACTCAGAGGTGAATTGCTAATGAGCTACTGGAGCTCTGCAGAGGAAAAGCCCCTGAAAATGACACAGGTAACACAACTTTGGCTAGAAACTTCATAATCAAAATTTTAAGACCACTGAGAACACAAAGGATGAGACTAGACCTCTCCGTTTGAGGTCTTTCTTAACCCTGTGTGGGTTCTGATCCATTATACCTACCAGCTCATCATACATAATCCCCTACATAACACAAAGGAAGGACGTTTTAAAGCTGAAGTATTATTTCAGAGTCAGTTCCCCCTCTTCCAGATTCCGTTAAAATGATCCTCTGTTTTTGTGCTCAGGCGAAGATTGTGTGTGGTTTTGGTTTTTGCCACCTCTGCACGCACTACAGCGGCTACAGCGACTTAAACATGTGAAACTCCCTCGTTATTCTTCGTGTTTTCACTCACTTGTTCAAAGGAAAAACTTTCTTCATAGCCCTCAAGGACTCCGAGATTCTCTGTAAACACCTCCAAAAAAGGAGATAAAATGTTAAAAAATCACCTTCCTTTTGCACAAACCTGGATTCACAGGGAAGCTGGATGACAGCTGGTACTTTAATTTTAATAGGAGTGACACAGATGAAAGAGGTCCCGTTCTGACATCCACTGTTATCTATTCAAGACTGTTTTTAAGTCGTTCAAGGTTTCTTTTTTTTCCAACACAGAACAGTCATGATGCTTTTAAATCTTTACAAAGGACTAGAAGTTACATATCAAAATGATGTTGTGTGTTTTGTGTTGTTTCTTTTTTCCAGAGTTTAAAAAAACCCCAACATATTTCCACTTTAAACTTGTGATTCAATTCCAGCGTTTTGATCCTTCCTCCTGGAGGTTGTAGTAGATAAAAAGAGAAATCTGACCCCTATCAATCCACAGAGACCCTTCTCCTTTGGTGAAGTTGAGTTTTTCTAAAAGACCAGAGAAAAGCCAAGGACTGCATTCTGACTGTATCAGACACTTTTCCGGCTTGTATAACGGTAGATTTCGTGTTGGTTCATACCAGTATGTTACTTGATATTTCTCATAACAGGCATGCATGTGCTATTCCTCTGCAGCCAGCTTGTGCTTGTCCACCCACACGCGAATGTATGTGGCTTTAAAAAACAAAATGTACAGTAAAATGGCAGATTTCCCACAGACACACTGAAGAAATTATTAGCACCAAATTCTAAAAATTGACTTTTTTTTATCCCTCTAATATAAATTGAGAGGAAGACTGAGGTTTTTTGGAAGCTGATACTTGGACTGGATGATCGGTGTGTAGGAGAAAACAGAGAGAGTCGTGTCGCTGCAGTGGAGTGTCTTTCTGTCCTTGGAGCTACTTTCAGACGTGGTCGTTTTCCTCGAGGAGACTTTGGAGAGCTTTTGGGGACTGAGCTGGAAGAGGTCATTACTCCTGGGTCGAGTCTAAGTGATCCGTCTTCTAAACAGACATGTGCAGTAACAACCACCCAGAATACTTTGCCCCTGTTTCATAACCTCACCCTTTATCCTCCATCCGCCGAACACCATCCCATTCCTGCTCACAAAAAAACAATCATTTTCCCATCTGATCTCAAGATATCACACCTTAGCGCATTTTGGCTGGTTAATATTTATACAACCCCACATTTCCATACTTGTCATGCTGGCAGATGCAGAGCATATGGCTTGTTGTCTCATAGTGTATGATTGAATAATCAGTTTTTAACCTTTTGTGGCTCGCTCTTCAGGTGTATCATTCAAAGGAGTGGGTGTACACTGCAGGAAAGAGGGGGGAATGAATAAATTACATGGGATAGACAGTCAGACTTCACATGGAGAAGCATGAGAGCTCATAATGACTTCTCTGTGGAGAAGTCTCACACATTTCTGCGGAACATTTTCTCCCTCCCCGCTCCTCCTTTTCACACCCCTTCTCCACCCCCACACTCTGCTGTACCTTCTATTTCTGACACAACAGCTATGAGTAATGAATGGTTTTGCCTTGCACTGGTTCCTAACAAGTGAGCGGATTGTATACAGTGTGTTCTGTATATTGGGCTAATTAGTGTCGTGCTGGCACACCCTGGCAGAGTGCAGAAACATCCCACACAGTGGTTACACCTACGTCGCTGCTGCAGGCGAGTCTACAGACACTTCTATTTGCTAGGGGGAGAGAAGTGACAGGAAAAGACACTAAAGCTTATTCAGGAAGATGTAGGCCAGTAGGGTGGGGACATGAAGGCTAAACGGGTGCCTTAAGCCCACTTCTCTTCATGTTTAACACAAGTCAGTTGCCTTGAAACCTGTTCGAGGTGTGAGATTTTATACGTGTAAAGGGTATTTGTCAGGAATCCAAGTTGGTTTCTTTATTTGATTCGCACAAAAGCGTAAATTGACAAAAAACAGAAAGAAAAATAGAAACTTAAATATGATGGCTTTTATAGAAAGTAAGTAAGAGGTCTAAAAACATACAAAACAATAAAACAGAGAAAATTTGAGTGCTAAAAAGAGACATTTTTAGAAAGAAGGTACAAAATCAAAGTGGATGTTTTTTTTTTGTAAGACGACTTTTTTCATCCTTTTGTTTTTTTTTTGAGAGAACAGGACGGTGAACAGAGTTGGGGGCAGTGATTGGAGAGGAGAATGTTAATTTTGGTATCTATCATTAATGTTGCACACATGTCCATCAGAGTGTTTTTATTATTTATTATTTTAAAATAAACCTCAAATTCAGAGCATCACTTTTAACTTTCCCCTGAGTTGTGGCTTTCAGGTCTATTTTGAATCGCTCCGTTTGCTTCGTAACAGGTTTCATTGTATGATATTTTACAAAGACAACCAAAACAAGTGATAGAAACCATGTTATACTGTAAGAAGCAGCTCTTGACCTGGAAATCCTGTGGTCACTTTCTCTCCTGTATGACCCTCTGCCATTGTTGTAAACATAGACTGAATTTGAAGTCCACCCCTTCTTGACTCTGATTGGCTGGCTGGTGAAGTGGTGGATGAAGTGGTCAAGAAGTGACACTGTTGAGTGCAGTAGTGTATGACACAGCACCTTTGTCTTTGTCTTTGACAAAAATGCCATAGTTCTACTCATTGTTTGCCCTCTGTAGTCTGAGACCATGTTTAGGTAATAACGGCTCAAAGACTCTTACTCCAGTCTTATTCCATAAAAAGTCATTTCGTTATTTTCCTCACATTCAATCAAAATGGTTTCCCTCCTGACCAGAAATCAGTTTCAAGGTTGTTCTGTTTGAGCAACATTTCACTCTTTAAAGATCTTTTTCTGATCTCTGGATCCCTCACCTTCAATAATCTAGCCCAGACTCTCCTACCATGCTTTGTTGTTGCATTATGGGCCAGTATTGTAGCCCAGTCACCAAACTTCAAGACAGAAGTGCGCCTTAAGTCCTCAGAGTTCAAGTCTGAGTCAAGAACAAGTCACTGCAGAGGAATCTGAGTCAAGTTCCCAACACCTGAGTCACTGTTGTAAATATTATCCATAATAAGGAGGAGCTCTGTTTGACTTGGAACTGTTGATGGTCTGAAGACACACTCATTGCACATCTTAGACTAAGTGGTGGAGTCACTGAAGTTGCTAATATTACCATTAGCATGCTTATGCTAATGTTATCACCCAAGTTGGTGAACTTAAGCATCTCATTTTGCTGCATCTTGGACATATATGAGTTTGATCTAATCTACTCCTTGTTTGATTCATCTCTTTGAGCATCTTGGTGGTACCTGCACAAGATAGCATGTGACTGTGCAGATGAACATTAGTAGAAGCCTTTGCACAGATCTAAAACAGTTGTTGACACCCGTTACCAAAAAACTAACAAAAAATATATGGTATAAATAAATGAAGTCCATGACAAGAGTGCTCCTCACTTGAACATTTTATTTTGCCCTCTAGAAAGTGCAAAGAGTACCACCTTACATAGACTGATGGTCTTTTACAAGTAGATGTAGCTTCTAGGATAATAAGAATCACTTATTAGTTTGTAATCTTGTTTTACCTTGAATGGTTTCAACTCGTAAATCAGAAATGACACCTTCCTCACACAGTGTAGCCTGCACACCCTGCTTTCATATCTACTGGGCCCCACACTGTGTTGAAACTAGCTAATGAGACCATAACCATAAAGATGTAATAAACCACCTGAGATGTAGAGCCGTTGTCCTGTGTGGTTCTATATCTTCTTGAGTTCCCCCCTGCTGGCAACTGGAAATAATGCAGCCTTCAGGTGTCACAGCAGGGGCTTCTAACATAGTATAAAAGGTGTATTATCCAAGCGTACCTGTCTGGTTGACCGTTTTATGAATCGATCATACACATTTACTTTGTGATTCTTTACTGTACGTACAAATGCTGAGACTCTCCTCCAACACTGCACAAGTATGTCACTGATTCATCTCTGTGAACATTGATTTCCTGCTCCCACGCCACACACCACCTCCTTTGACAGCTCACTTTTCAAACTTGTCTTTATTACTTTTCTTCAGAACCATCCTACATATCCTTCACTTACTGTGAATTTTCCAGAGCTAAAGAGATGAAAAAGCCGCCTCTTCTCTTCTCTTCTCTTCTCTTCTTCTCCGGCGTATCTCTTTCTTCCCTGTTTACCTCTTTTTACTTCATCTCCTCACTTGTTTGTAACCTTTTCCCTCAATTTTCGTCTTCATTCTGCTCTGCTCATCCTCGCCTCTCAGCGGTGATGTATCATTCATATTTCAGCACAGTGTCCTCCTTCATGCACCTGCTCCTTCTCACTCATCCATCTCCTTCTCTCTGTCTTGCACCTCCCTGTCTGTCTTCTTCTCTTCATCTCCAGCTTTAAGTTTCCATCCATCTCTCTCTCTCTCTCTTTGTCACTTTGCTGCCTCTGACCAGACAGGAAGACTCCCTCTCTTTATGACGCCTGACATGTGGCAATTTCCCTTCGTTAATGACAAGAAATGTGCCAATTACCTCTCCGGATGTTTCGCTGCCAATCAGTCGCTAACGAGCTGCTAGCGTGTGCATGTGTTTGCATGTGTGTTTCTGGTGGCACGGGTGAAAGTTAGACGAGTCTTCAGCTGAATTTTAATCATTGTCATTTTTTTTCATAAGCGGCGTAAGATCAGCTTACCTTTTTTATCTCTGGTTTTATTAATGAATCCCAATTATAACACGTACAGGGTAAAGGATGGGTGAACTGTTGCTCACTTTCCCTTCCTCTCACACACACACACACACACAGTCCCAGCTCTGACATGAGTTTCTATCACTTTCTATCCCTCGTCACCCGTCTCCCTCCCACTGCTCCATCTGCACTGAAAAGCTCTTTTGTTCAATTTTTAATTACCTTCTCATATTAAAAGTGCTCTTGACATCTGAATGTAGCACGTTCCAGAGAAGCTGTCTCTGTGGTTGGTGCAAAATGGATAACCAGCTTTTTTGTATCTGCTGTCAATCTCCATTTGAAGACCAGACCTAATGCCCCGTGTCAGCACTAAAAAACTGTTATTAAGTCAACAATAGCCAGTGTTTCTCCCTTTTTGCATCATCTTTGTTTGTTTTATTGGATTTTTGTTCAGTCACTTTGCATCATGTCAGGGACAACACAATGGCGGTGTCAGATCTTTGTTTGCTAAATGTCGGAGCCTTTCTTTATGGTCATATTTGATATATTTGTCAGTTTGAGCCAGTGAAAGATTCATTGTGGTGTTGCGTCACATTAACACACAGAGAAAATATACATATTCTTTATTCATAGTGCACAGATGCCCTGCACTATAATCACAACAGCCTCCTGATCTATAATTAAGTTGTGGTGATAGCTTATCATTACTTTCATTACAGTGATTATAATTTCTAAGTCAATATAAGTCATTTGCAGTAGTTTTTATGTGTGTTTAATGATGTGGACTAACTTTATGAAATATATAAAGTGCTTATACGTTTCTTTAAAAGCCCAGTTCTAATGCTGCTGTTGGAAGAAGTCATTAAAGATGTAGGAATATCACAGACTGTATATAGAGATGGACGACATCTTTTCAGCTATGAGTACGAAATGTGATGTAAAAACCGGTTAACTTACACCTTACTGCCAAACCTTAGTTACACACTTCTAAACATAGACGCTTTCTGGATAAGCGCCGAACACTGACTCTGCTTTTTTTCCAAAAAAAAGTTTAGTGCCAAGCAGGCACTTCACTATAAATAAGATAACAATCTTTTTTGCTGATAATCTTTTTTTGTGGGTCATGAGGAGGCGTTGGTATGAGAGTGAGGCTATTTCAAAACAGTTAAAAACTTCTCACAGTGCCTACGGTGAAAATGTTTGTAAAACCTGCACTTATCATTTCAAAAAAAGGATCCACAAAATAATTTTATTTGAATGATATAATTCTCTGCCTCTAAAAATGGCACAGGGTAGTATATCTACTGTCAACACACATAGGTGTGTCTGTTTTGCGTGTCTTAGCTGCAGTTGCCGTTGAGTTATATAATTACGAAGCAGCTTTAATCAAGTACGGAGTTATAAATTCAATAAAACTATCACTAGCTTGAATGCAAACATGCTCTTCACTCTATGCCAGAACAGAGCTATTCATAATTCTATATATAATCATGTTAGATGAAGTCTAAAATAGACAGTGAGTGATTGACAGATAAAAGGCCCTTCCTGCATAATGCTATTTATGTCGAGCAGCCTTTTATTGCTCTGTGCATGTGTATAAAAGACGGGGAGAGGTTTGATTTAAGCTGGTAGATGCCTTCTGAGTAAATCCTATCTTACTTGTCTTCATGAGATTGATGCAGCCAATAGTTTTTATGCAGGAAAATACTCATAAGCACAGAATCGGAGGGTGATAAACATCAGATTATGCTTTAAATTACTATGCTGATATTACGTTTGAATCCAGCTTCTGTTTAGGATAGGTCTTTAACAAACTGCATGTGCAGATTCCTCAGCAGCTCAGGTTATAAGAGGTTAAGTGTGAAATTATTGTGAAATGAAGTTTAAAAAACATCCCCCCTCCAGCCTCTTCAAAGTGTTCCCACTGGATAAAACAGACTTACAGAGGTGTGACGCTGATGGCTTCTTTGATATCTGTCGTCTCCAGCTAACACAGACGCGAGTGAAGCTGCTGGAGTGCGTCGTAATCACCACATCTTCGCTTTTGTGAAACTTTCACAGCCACGGTGTTGTTCATGTTCTGCTGTTTTTGTGCTTTTCCTCATGAAATCCGCCTACAAAAGTAAGCCCACACTGTGCTTTGTTTTGGCAGGCCTTACATCAGGTTATTGCCCCACTTTATCTTTATTCTTTTTTTTTTTCTGGAGATACTTTATCTCTCATGTGAAAGACCCTTTATAAACACCCTGCTTATCTTTCCTGTGCTGCTCCTCTGCCTCTTATCTCTTATCTGGCCCTGCTCCTCGTGGGATCCCAACAAAACACAGGAAGGTAGCTATTTGCCAGGCCTCCTCTCTGCTGGACACTACCTTTTAAAGAAAACCAGACAAGCAGGAAATATTTTTGAATCAAAGTGGCTGGAGAGTGTGGGGTGGCACGTGCTATTCTTTTTTTTTTTGACGGAAAAAAAGGATCTCAGTGATTTACAGCCAAATAAAAGCTCTGAATGGTCCCGTGTTTTGTGAGAGAGCCAGAAGCTCGATATCAGTATCATTTGGAGAAATGAAACTCATAAGGAAAGGTCAGAGAGATGCTTGGCTTCAGGAAAATACTGGGGAGTTTTCTTTTCTCTGGTCTGACAATGCCGCTTTTAGTGTAGTGCTTTGTTCTGAGGGGAAAGAGTAAAAAGAGCATGATAGATATTGACTTTTTGTAGCAGGACCTCAGGGACATAAACAATTGCACTCTAATACCGGCACTCACTGATGTTTGAGAGACGGAGACAAGTAAAACTAAAGCTCTTTAAATGCCCCATATAACAAAAAACATATTTTTCCTCACCCATACATACAGCCTCTACTTCAGCTATCCTCCAGCCTAGCAAACTTGAAGCTGTTGAAGTGAAAAAGTCTCTGAATAGCTTCTGTAACCCCGTTTCTGGGAACGCCTAGCTTCAGAAAGAGGAATTTGAATTGACTCCTGTGATGATGTAACAACAGGAGGCATTTGGATAGGCATTTATGCAAACCTCGGCAAATCCAACTTCTTGAGCAATTCTGTTTCTGCCTGCTTCATTGTGATCTTGCTTCAGCATTGCAAAGTTATGTTGTTGAATGTTGTGGTTAGATATTCTAACTGCCTTGTTGTTGGTTGCAAAGACCAACAAAAATGTCTTTATACTTTCCCAGCACTGGAGAACCAGAGAAAACAGTGTTTGCATTCTATATCAATAAACAAAATGCTGGCTGCAGTTTTGAGCTCCAGACTAAGAATAATATGTTTACTTTAGGAGTAAACTTGTGTTATTCTTATATCACTATATTACATCAGAGAAGAATTTGGCATGTTTACAGACACACATAACACAGCCTTTCGTGTGGGTATTGAATTGCACATTGCCACATTCTGTATCTATCAGATAAATGGTGTAGCACTAATTGCTCTTCTGGTGCACTCGCCATATTTGTTTTGGTGTAGTTATGTCTTTGCGTCTGTCTGCACAGGTCAACACTGCACAGTGGGCCTTATTATCATCCCTGCCCACTCAAATCACTGCATTGTTAATGCTGTTAGAAAGTCAGTTGCTGCAGATCCTCCACAGAGGCTGAATTTGTAATACTATTGCAACTAAATTCAGACCTTCGCTTCAAAGACAACTAGAACATGGTGTAAGCAGCTAAAAATGCCATTATAAATGACCTTTAACACTTTCCTGTGATTTCCTGCAGTTTAATAAGGTCAACTTTACACTCGACACACTTTTCCTTATGTAATAGTTTCCTGTGTTCTCTTTTACCTCATTTTTAGGTGGAGTGGTTAAAGAACGAAGAGGTCATTGATCCCGCAGATGACAGAAACTTCTACATCACCATCGACCACAACCTTATCATCAAACAGGCTCGTCTTTCTGACACCGCCAACTACACCTGTGTGGCCAAGAACATCGTGGCCAAGAGACGCAGCACTACAGCAACAGTCATCGTCTACGGTAAGATTATAGAATTAAACGACGTAATTAATGATGTGGAAGTATCAACAAAGAAAGGTCATTAAAGACAGACACTGGGGGGATAATGATGAAACCCGTCTGAGTTATCACCTCAAAATGAAATAAATTTGAAAGTCACTTTGCATAGAGTAAATCCCCTTTTCTTTCCTGCGGTGTGTCACATTCATTCATTTTGTTTCCGCTAGAGGGAAGGTGTGCGAAGAATGAAAGATTTGTGATTTTCCAAACAGTGAGCGGGGTTGCTGACGTTGCTGATCCGTACTTAAAGAGAACCCCCGCTGTGGTTTCACACAGACTCACCCACTGTCTCTCCTTCTAACATTCACTAACTCGACTGTTACTGCACAGCACGGCTGCAAAGTCGAACTTCAACGCCTGCCGGAGGCAGTGCAAGCTGGATGAAGAGGTTTCGCGTGTGTGGATGGATAAACACACAAAATTGAGAAGATGCTTGAAAGTGACAGTTTCACATAATTTCTGCGTCACTTTTTGTAATCTTTCTCCTGCAATGACTGGAGATGGAGGTGTTTTGGCTTTCTTGTCTTTTTCATAAGCCAACAGATGAGTGAAAATGATGAACAATGGGGTGAATAGAGAGGATTACAACAGATGCACTAACGGTAAATCCAAGAGAGCAGATTTTTAGGATGAGGGTTGCTGTATCTTCAAGGCTTTACTGTCAATAACACTTTCTTTTAAAGGGTCGAAAAACTCCTTTGATGTCAACTCATCCTTGAGCAAAAATTCAAGAAACCACTGCGTGTGTTGGTTCTGTCCTTCTTTCTTTATAAAAAATGCAATTCTGCACACTTTTTCTATGTATGAAAGTGCACATGAGGCAGCAAGAAGTACCCAAAGGACAAAGGAGCCTTGTGTCAGATACAAGAGATGAAGAAATACGGACAAGCAGTTTGTTTTAACTCATTCAAAGGACACAGGAAAAAAGAGTGCAAGATTGTGACAAAACGGGGAAAGAGAGACAGAGAAAAAGAGGGTGAGAGACGATAAGTCCCTAATCCTTAGAGGGAAGAAATCAGCCAGTAAAGAAATGTGAGTTTTTTGCTGTCTCTCCCCCTAGAGTCCAATATTTTGGGCTTCACTCATAAGCATGTCACATTTGGAAGTCGGAGGCTCCGAGGGGGCCCCTAGTTCCACCATCTCAAATGCCACAGACTTGTTCACAGCCACAAACCCTGGTGTCACTCCGCACTGGATTTAGTCGCTGACAGAGATGGATGAGAGCGGGAAGCGAGGTATTAGGGGGAATCAGTGAGTGGAAAATGTAGCAATCGAACCAGAATTTACTGTCTGGCTGCCTGGTGAGGAATCAACCTAAGGTTGCAGAGTCAGAAGACAAAAACTCAATGTGTTTGTTTCAAAATCAGCAAATTAGCATCGAAATATTCGAGGCTCAGAGTGTTCCTGATAATGATGCAGTGACAAGTTTAGATAAAAAAAAAACACCTCGTGAAATTTGAAAATTTTAAACTCTTTTTGAACCTCTTTCCGCTCTTTAATTTTAGGTTTCATTTGTTTGCACACAAATAATTTCCCTTTAAGTTAAAACCACTCGAGGGGTTGGTTTAGTTTAGTTTGGATAGCAGGCCTGCACAAACATTACACTGATTGTAGGATGAAATCACGGTCATAATCCTAATATTGGTGCCAATGAGGATTCACAGACTTTCAAAACCAACATCTAGTGGACACTTAAAGAACTGCAGTTTGTTGCACTTTCACAGTTTCTTCAATTTTCAACACCAGAGGTCGCCACCTTCGATCATTAGGATGATCAAAAGTTTGGCTGAGTCTGCATTTTCACCATCATAAAACTTCAAATCTTCTGTTTAGAAACAAATGATTGATATCACACTTGTATTTAGTTAAATATAAATTACAGACTCTACAAATGTTTGTATTTTCCGTTTGAACTCTGAGGTCAAAAGAACTACAACAGTAAAGAAGCAAACCAAACTGTAGACCACAAGACCATGCAAATGCATTCTCCACAGTATATACACCCATATGACAATGTTACAACGAATGGCAGAGATGTAAAAAATGTGAGATGTTTTTCAAACATGTTTTATTCATTCCAGTTAACGGTGGCTGGTCAACTTGGACAGAGTGGTCAGTGTGCAACAGCCGCTGCGGTCGTGGCTTCCAGAAGCGCACACGCAGCTGCACCAACCCAGCTCCACTCAACGGCGGCTCCATCTGCGAAGGGCAGAGCATCCAGAGGCTGGCCTGCAATCCTCTCTGCCCAGGTACGGCTTACAGTAATGAAACTCCCACTCGAGGGTAGAGGGTCACAAAATACATCAAATATGATACAAGTCTTTGTTGCATATTTCACTCTGTTTGTGCCTCCACCCTTATGTGTGTTTGTCTCTCCCACAATCTTCCCAATCCACTCATGCACTGGTTTGTCATCATCCTCTCATTTGCCATCTCATTCACTCTACCCTGCTCTGTCCTGTCTGTTGTGTGGTAGTGGATGGCCTGTGGACAGAGTGGAGTAAGTGGTCCACCTGTGGGACAGAGTGCACCCACTGGAGGAGGCGAGAATGCGGCGCCCCAGCACCCAAAAACGGGGGGAAGGACTGTGAGGGCCCGGTGCTCCAGTCTAAGAACTGCACAGATGGGCTGTGCATGCAGAGTGAGTACCCGACTAATCCTCTGCTACTCTCTCTGACCTGCCCACCAAAAGAAATCTCCTCACCCTTTGACCATGAGCTCGGCTCTCCGCTCTTTCATCACTGCGCTGTGTTTCACATCGCCACATAACACTCTCACCGTGTTTTCCCTTCACTCTGTTCCACTTCAATCATCCATAAATAATAGCGCATGCTAAAATGCCTTTATCCCTTTATCTGCACATGCATAAAACACAAAAGCTGTTTGATGAAAGTGTCATGACAGGAGAAACTCCTTCACATCTTGTCCTACTGCAAATACAAGTGTGCAGAAAAGGGAAGAAGTCAAAGTGGAGATATATTTAACTAAGGAGGAACAAAGGAGATATATTTAAGATAATTAAAGGTGGTGATATTGTAATTACATAAAAGGGGTCACAACTTCCTGGCTGCTTTGATTACCACCTTAGTTTAAGAAAACTGTAGATATTTGTACAATGAAAGGACAGACAAAGCCAAAAAGAGCTGCCACATGTATGTGCTAGAAATATGCCGACGCCCTTTTTCTCCAGGATGCACCAAAATGTCCCACTCACAGATTCTTCTTTTTCCTTTTACTGTTTTGTTGCTAACATTAACAAAGTTGCCAATTCTTTGGTGCAGCCAGATCTTTCTCTGCAGGCATGTGTGAATTGTTTTCTCCTCTTTTCTTCCAGCGAGTTAAAAACAGCCTCGCGCTTAAGTTCAGCCAGAAAAATCCTGCCCCCTCAGCCTTATAATGCATTCACAGAGCTGAATCCTGCTCTTGTGCACTCGTGTTTGCGTGTGCTAAGAAGCTACGGGGTAAAGTATTTGCCACCTTTAACTTCATCTTCTAAAACAGACTTCAGTGCCTTAAAAGAAGAAGAGAAGGAAAAGAAAGAGGAGGAGGAGGAGGAGGAGGAGGAGGAGGAAGCTGCTGGAAGGATTGCACAGTAACTGAGTTAACTCCAGCGTCTAGTATGATAAAAATCCTCTCCAATAAACATCTTTGAAGGTGTTAGACCCACACACTGTCACAGATGCTTCCATTGTGCGTGTAACCTACTACAGATGGTGATCGTGACACTAATAATACAATCAAGGCTGGGCTGCTGGATGTGTAGAATTTGATACAGCTGGCTGTCACTGTGTGCAGCTGATGGGAGCTTTGGCTGCACTTTGGGGTTGTAAACTGCTACCTGCTGCATGTGGATGACACTACGCTGTAAAGGTTAAGTTTGACATCGCTCCGGTGGCCAATATACGTCTTCAACCGCAGCTGGAACTAAACAAAGTACAAACATACTGCACTGAAGGTCCACATGTGGGGAGCAGTGACAGGAAACTATGACTTCAGCGCTCAGAGATTTAATTTGCATTAGCTGGTTTTGCAGCCAAGATCATATGTCTGCGCTGTATAGAAACATCAGGGAGCAATCTACAAGAAGACCCGCTCTTATTTGTCTTATTCAGCCTATTTTATTCCCCTCTGCGGCTCATCCATCCACCCCTGTTCCCTTCCAGCCCCTCTGCAGCTCGGCCGATCTGAGAAGCATTAGTCCTCTGCAGATTGATGGCTAGTTTGCAGAGAATATAAAGCCATAATGATATAGATTTAGGATCATTCCAGGGATTGATTTTTTTCTGGAAGCTAAGAGGGTGAAGCCACTTATGTCAATGCTAATGACCATTTCCACCAGCGTTCAGAGGGAATGGCCCATTATCTAAAAGCTCACATTATGGCAAATATGATTGGGAATGGAAGTTGTGTGCAATCTGAACTCACCTCGGACCGCTGATCTGCTCCCTCTAGTGCAGGGCGGGGATCAGAGCAAACACGTGTCCATGGATTCCGTTGCAGCTTTATCTTATTTTCTGTTGTTTGAATTTATTTAAATCATTTCAATTGCAGAAATTTGGCAAAGGAATTTGATCCGAGCGGAGCTGGAAATAGAACTCTGGAAACTCTGCCTCTGTAAAAACAAGACTGACCCGAGTCAAAAGGGAAAGAGTTGTGTTATAATTTACTTTGTAGCTTGTTTATCACATTTCGACTGTCGGGGAGTTTGGGGGTTTGAATTTAACAAAGTTAAGCGTCTGCAGATTGATCTGGAGAGGTTGCACTCCTGCCTGTTCAGGGAGAACTTCCCAACTTACACAAGAGTATAGTTTTCACACTTCACCGGGGCTGACCTGTCTAAAGCTCTATTTTTTGAGTGCTCCCTCGGTGGTCTGTCCTTCTCGATTCTGATGTTGTTTTCCAGGCCTTTTGTAACCCTGCTCGCAGACATGACATTTTCTTGACATATTGATTTAGAGAGAAGGGAGTGCACACACACCAGCAAGGGCAAATCCTTTATTGCTATCAAAGAGCAGAGACTGGAGAAACAAGACTTGGAGGCTTATTTCGTCCTTGGAATAACATGACAATAACATTTAATTCTTAATTAAAAATTGACTTAAAAGTTTATCTTAAACATTATTAAAGGTGTGAATAACTTTTCAATTACCATAGAGCTTAAAAAAAACTGGAGGCAGATTTTAAATGAATATTTCTTCATCAGAAACTATTACAGTCAGCTCACATGTGGTGAAAAAGGCATCTCTTTATTCACAGATGACCTGAAGTTTGTTGTGATGACAGAAAATATATATATTTGACTATCCAAAGTGTCCTTTGCTGTGCATTTTTTAAACGTAATTGTACAAATTAAGTTAAGTTCAGGATTACAAGGCAGTTTGTTTGACTTGGAAGGTGTTTTTGTTTGTATGTTTTGGGTAAAAACCACTTTAACTCAATTCAGTTAACTTGTTTTAAATTCTTCATTTTAAACCTTTGCTTTTTATTTGGGTGCAAAAAACATACTGACCATTGAACTTACTCCATAGCAGCACCAGAATTGAGGAGGTTTTTTATCTTTACATTTTTAAAATATTTATGAATGATATTTATCACAAATCACAAAGAGATTGAAGCCGCCTCATTTGGTCCATGACCTACTACTTTGTGTCTGGTTTTAAGTCTTAAGTAGCGAAAGATAAAAGATCAAATGTCAAAGAAGCCTTCAGCTTTTCTTACTACGACATGAGTTAACTTGAAGACACAATCCGTCTCCAGAGTTGAAAAACTACCATATTTAAGGAAATACTGATTCAAACATAGTCCAGGATCACCTGTATTTCCTCTTCCACTCTGTACTGTTATAAAAGAATAATCTCCATCTGTGTGAAGTTCTTAGTTTTCCTCCCGAGCCCACTGAAGCATGAGTTTACCCGGGCTGTTCCGTAGATGCTGGGGTGAACAGAAACTCTATAGGACAGGTTCAAATGGGCCATCAGTTAGACTGACCCTGACAGTCACCTCCCACTGCTCTGGCCCGCTCTCCCTGTTGCCTGATTACATGTACACAGCAGCCCCATCTATCAAGCTATTGATTTTTCTGTTGCTTCACTTGTCTGCCCATGGCTCTCCCTCTCTCCAATAAGGACTTCATTGTTTGTATAGTTGTTTATGGATGTCCCACTGGACTAAATATTATGTGCAGTACTGTGCTGTACTACTGGGCTGCCATTCCAGTCTGCTTCTTCAGTCTATGATGGCCTGCAATGGCAAATATTCTGCAACATGTCCATTACTAGGAACAGATTACAAATTCACAAAAAGTATTTTTTGATCAAAATGATCCAAAACAAATTCAACAAAAGAGATTTCTGTATCACAAAAAAACTGAAGATATAAGATGATTTATTTTGATCTAGATTTATTTGAGAGATTTTCTTATTTTTCACAGGTAAATTAGTTAGCTTGCATCATGAAAACTAAATTTTTTTTAGTCATTTGTGTGACTGGTTTTTGAAACAGGAGTAAATTTACTTTTGGGTGGCAGGAAATGAATCACAGATGTTGTTGTGCAGGACATGGATTACTGTCGTTGCAGCAAAACGTTCAAAATTAAAGCAGTTGTCACTATTCCCTTGCTGTGCCCTGATTTTTATTTTTTTTTATATATTTATGTTTTAGTTAGCTCAGTGACAATGTCTTGTTGTACTATTGATCATCATTACACAAACTGTTGAGTCACAATAATCAGTTAAATCAGTTTGTTGATCACAGGCAATGCTTAGTCTTGCTCTCTTTCCAGTCGGCAGCAGCATTCTGCTTTATTTATTTATTTATTCCCATGCATTTGCACTAAATATTCTTTTTTTTCCCCAGCAAGTTTCCTCTACAATATTTACTTTGGTTTTTCATCTTTATTCCACCACTTAAAACCATTCGAGAGAATGCATTTTGCCCTTTTTGGCCCCCATACTTTATAGTACATCTTGGCCACTCCAATGTAAACTTTAAGGTAGAATGTATTTTTAGGTTATATGTTTTTAAAATTTTTGTCCTAAAAATTTGTCCTAAAAAATAAATAAAAAATAAAAAAAATTAATGAGTGCCACACATGTGCCCTTCTTGGCCACCATACATGTATCCTGGCTATTACACAACAATTTTTGCCAATCTAGGCCAAAAAACATTAACATGAAAGTCTTTTTTTTAGACCTAGTAAAGCATTTTATTTATTATTATTATTATTATTATTATTATTATTATTATTATTATTATTATTACTATTATTATTATTATTATTATTATTATTATTTTAATTAGTCTTGGGCTGTACAGCACATTTGCCCTTCTTGACTCCTCTATGTTAATGTACAACCCGTTCAGATAAAGAAGACGGTTCAGGCCGGCAAACAGTGATATGAAAGATTTTTTCTAAATCTCTGTCCCTCAACCGGTTTTTTATGTCCTGCTTTCCTATCATAATAGTCCTTTATATCCTCAGCACCACCCTCTCCATCCACCCTGCGGTGACAGATACAAGGCTGTAGCTTCAGTAGAGTCTGTTGGAGCCCTCGCTTTATCAGCCCCTCAGACTCTCTCACCTGCCAGCGTTTGCCCTGCTGCTACTGCTGCCGAGGCACTAAGCCAATTTGATGGATAACGCCACTCCCCTTGCAGAACCTCCACCCCTCTACTTCACCCGAACCCCTCTCATCCATCTCTATACTCCGTACACAGATCATGAGAGGAGGGGGCCAAATCAAGAAGAATCGCCTCCCCGTATCATCGCTCCTACTCATGAGTTTGTTGCTGTCTCATTTGTTGAGTTTGTTTTTCTGTTGGCTTAAATTTGATTTTCATCATCCCTCTCCCGCCATTCCTCCCCTCCTCATCCCTCTCTACCTCCCCTACTCTCTCCCACCCACAATCCCTTGCTCTCTTCAAGGTTCCTTATATCAGAAGTCCTCAGAGGCTAGAGACAAGAATGATTTGGGAAATTCATGTGAGTTATTGATTTCTTTTTTTCTTTTTTTAAGCCACATTTCATGCATTTGTTTTCAAGATAAATGACATTTTTTAACATATTTGCCTTTGTTCTGTCATGTCCATCTATGTTTCATTAATAGTAATTCACTTTTTACAGCTTACCACCTCAGGGAATTTTCCTTATTATCATTTTTGGTCTGTCCCTTCCTATAATGCCTCTCTGCCAGGCAGCTGCCTCTTTCAAGTCGTGTTACTCTCCTCTGACTCGGAGTTGACTCTGCCCTTTATCCTGTTGCTCTTCTTGAACTTCAGCCTGACACTTTCCCTCTTCATCAGCTCAGGCGCCGACTCCACTGAATAATCTAACTCACAGTCGTCCTCTCAGTGTGTTTTTCCCTCTATCTCTCTTTCAACTTCACCCTGCTTCTGTAAATCTCTGCGTCCTCACCCAGAATAGAGTGTTCAATAATCCCTTTCATTTTCATTTCTTGTGCTTTTCTCCCCCTTTTTTTTTCCCTGACAATGGCTCGTGTTCAAAGGGATGTATTAATCTAAGTGATACATTTTAATGCGCACACTTAGCAGGTTGCTGCCTTTATCACCAAAGCGAGGATGGGAAGATTGTTCAACTGAGGTGGGGGGGGTGTATGTTAAATAACTGCAGGGGAGCTCAGCAGAGGACTGAAGCTCACTTAAATTACATTTTTTTAGACTTTCATCGTTGCCTCCCCTTGCTCTGTTTTCAGTTCCTGTCTGTGCAGGAGTAAGGATTAGAGGCCTCACACATATGAGGATATATCTCCTCTCTCCTCTTTAATGTGATGTCTCTGTTTAAGACCGTACAGAGAGGTTCCAGGCCTCACTTGTCCTTTCTGGGGACTGAAGTCTTTGGAAAACTTCAGTGCTGGATCCCCTCTGCCTTTAATTGCGGTCGATCCGTACATCTAAAGAAGCCATCTGTTTTTTTTTCTAATGGCCAATGAAAGGAAATGTCCCGTTGGAGGTCAACACAATTTGATTTCAGAGGAGATTTATGAATCAAAGTGTGAAATAAAATAGATTTTGAATCGACAACACGTTCAATGCTGTACTTTTTTTAAGTGAAATTCAAAGCACATAACTCAGCCATGTAAATTAGCATCAGGAGAAAAAAGACAAGACCAAGGACGTCATAAAAATACAGAACTTCCTGTAAGATTTTCAATTTTTCACAGAGCAATCCCATCTCTTGCTTTTCTGCCTCGACTCCTTCCTCCTCTTTTTGTGCAAGACAACACAAGAGACACAGATTGAGTGCCATCTGCATCCCTGAGACGCATGAGGCTAATTTACACAAATGCTCGGCCATCATGCATGCCCTGAAATAGCAAAGGATCTATAGCTGATGCTGCCATCTACTGGTGCAGATTCTGCTCCATTTGCATACTCAAATTGTGTCAGCAAAAAAAAGAAGAAGAAAAATTCCCCCTCTCAGAAATAAGATGCATTTTTACTCTTTGGTCTTTTACGATCTGAGGAGCCCCCCTGACACATGCAGAAGTGTGTACTTAAACATGCTCGCACATGCCCTCTGGCATTTCACTTCCTCTACAGAGGAGTTTCTCCCCATTTGTCAAGTTGGTGACAGCGAAGGACATTCTTCACCAAACACCACAGAGGGTTGGGAATGTCAGTAGGCATCTATTAAAAGGTCTGATCTGTACTGGTGCCTCTCTGTGTCTGCGTGGCGAACGGCCCGCTCTATCCTCGCCAGGCCTGCTAATCACAGAGGTTTCTCCAGCTGGAAAGTGGACAGAAAGACTGTGGGATAAAGGCAGAGATGAAAGACAGTTGAGAAATGCAAGCTATGTCTAGATCTTATCTCGCAGTGTGTAAGAACAAAGACAGAGACGGGCTCTGAACTCCAACACAGAGCACGGTAATTTGTAGATAAAACGTCTATATCTCCGTCTTTAGAACTTCAGATCTGGCATCTGAAACTGCTTGTTAGGACTGTGTGTCATTGGATTTCACTGGAGCTATTAGCAGCATTAGGGTTTATCATTATCATTATCTTTATTTTCCAGATTTTTGTTATCATCACAAGGCACTGCTTCAAGCAACAAATGTCAATCTATCCCTGCAAAGCCACCGGCTGTTATGCGCATAATCGCAAGCACTGACTTTTGCATGTGTGCAGCAAATTTCTGTGATAGTGGGAGATATTCTGGTGCCCTCTTCTTAGTAACATCAGTCAAATTTAATGTAAGATGTCAGATAAAAGTTGAAAAAAAACCCCAAATGCTCTTTGCATAATCATCCTGATTAATAGTTTCAAGATGATCTATAAACGGACAGATTAGAAGCTACAGGGAGCCAGCGTTAACCGTGATAAAACAAAGATACACCCTACACACTTGTTTCCCCTGCTGATGTTTATTAATTTCCGGCTCAATCTTAAACCAGGATATTAGTCTGCTAATAAAGGCTTCATCACAACTCCTGCATATTGAGGAAGAGAGCTTAACCCAGTTGATGTTGACTAATGAGATCCTGAAAGACTATTTTTTCTGTCTTCTCTCTTTCCCGACCCCCTCTTCCCTCCCTCCCTCCCCCCACAGTGGCCCCCAGTACAGACGACGTGGCCCTGTATGTGGGGATTGTCATTGCCGTGATCATGTGCCTGGTCATCTCTGTCGCTGTGGCGCTCTTCATCTACAGGAAGAACCACCGTGACTTCGACTCGGACATCATCGATTCCTCAGCCCTTAACGGAGGCTTTCAGCCAGTCAGCATCAAGACGGCTCGTAAAGGTGAGACAGGAGGTGGTTGTTTTGTGTGTGTTTGCATGTCTGAGTGCGTATGTGTGTGTTTTATAATCAGACTATGCACCAAAAAATACTGTACATGACAAAAATAGACATCCCTTGTTGATTACGAACCCCTGATTTAAAGCAGGAGTAACCCTTTTTGATAAGAGGGTGAATAGTCTTTGTTGCACCCATCTTACAGGTAGAACCAAGTTGTCAATCTCAGGTGACAGAATGGATTTTCAATTTTAACCTGAATGGGATCAATTGCTGGCCACAAAACAGGCGAAAGATAAGATGTTCCTTTAATAGTCCCATGGGGGGAAATTCCATTGTCACTTTCTGACATTATTAGTAACCAGACTGATATGTCTGTATTAAGATTGTATTATGATTCACATACTGTATTTGTAGAAAACTTCATCAGATTATGGGAAGACAAGACAGAGGTGGAGCAGGACTTTACTTAAAGCTCCCATAAGGAGTTTTCAACATTCATTAAATAGAGTAAATTTCACATTTAAACATAAATAAACAAATTACATTTCCAATATTAAATATTTACAAAAAAAAAAAAAAAGAAAGAAAGAAAGATTCATTCGACCATCACTCAGGAAGTCTCAGGATGAGATGTTTTTGTCACAAGACAATACTTAAACCAGTAGGGGACGAGCTAAACAAAGACTGCTACAAAGACCAAAACCTCTTTACAGGACCTTTAAAAAACATGAACAGAGCTGACGTAGTCTGCTCACACCATTATTATTGATGTTATAAGTTTGTTTTTTAATCCATGTCACCAGCCTTGTGACAGAAACTTCTTTTAAAGAACACATTCCCTCATAAAATGATTGTTTTGGAGACTTTTATTTTGATTCTTTTACTGTCTTGTGTTCAGGTTGCTCTATTTCCTGTTTAAATTTTAAAATCCTGCATTTATTTTAACATGTGAACATGTGCTCTAAGCCATGAAACTGACAAAAAACAGCTTTAAGAGTGGCTAGAAAATATTGATATTTAATTTATTTCCCGCAAGCTCTTACATTGTTGCCCAAAAAATCTCTAATCAACAGATTTCATGCAGCTTGCTACAGCTAGCTTGCTGGCAGCTGCTGCTTCTTTTTCATCTATTTTGTGGTGTGTGGTAACCAGCTTTGAGGACCATTACTGCTCCCTATCATGAACCTGTAACTCAAACAGAATTCACATATGCTTATTTCAACAGGTTATCAAACTTTCATGTCTTTAAAATGATTATAATATTTTATTCTCAATATTAGTTATCGGGACTGCCCTAAGTTTAAAAAAAAGAAAAGACAAAAACAAATCCCTGTTGAAGAAACCGGACTATAAATGTCACCCTTATTTTCTGTGCTGTAAAGGTTTCAGTACTGTACACCCGTGTGGCTAGGCTTTGGGTGTCTTTTGCTTTAGCAACCCAGAGCATTAACCTGGTGAGCTACGCTTGACTCAACTGCTTTCTCAGGAAGTGTGATAGTTATGATGTGAATGCAAATGTGCCCCTCAGATCATAGATGAGCAGGCAGCCTAAGAGGAAAATACAGACAGCATGTTTGTGGGAGCGAGGTGATGAAACCATTAAAATGCGTGTCGCTGTGATGGGAGGCCAAACTGTGCCCCTTCATTAAAGCATAATAAGGCCAGTCTGTATGTCGCATATTAAACTGTAATTAGATTTGGGCCTATGACGCAGGACTTGAAAGTGGGCCCACAGGGATGAAGACAGGTGGCAGTGAGCTGGACAAAAAGACAGCAGGGAAAGAGACAGATCAGAGCAATTGTGTTGTAAATTGGCAGCCGTAAAATATGGCAACAAGAAAAAGGGGGGAATAGAAAAGAGACTGACATTACAAGATGAGAAAATGAGGTTTAAAGTGTGATACAGAACAGAGGTATAGATGTTATAAACAACTGCTTGGTTTTAAAAAGGCCCAGGTGTTATGAAGTGTAGCGACTGAACAATGGCTGAATGTTATCTCTCTGTGATTGTCCTCATATGATCTGTGAGCAACAGGTACATGGACTGCAGAATTAAAGCTGCAATGAGGTGTTTTTTTGTGGTTTTGGAATTGGCTGAAAGTCATGTTGATGCCTTTTTATGATACTCAAAAGATAAGATTGAAGAGTCTTTTAACCCTATTGTATATGGCCTGAAAGTGGTACAAAGGGGTACCCACTGAGCAATTTTTTGGTATAAACGAGGTCTAATAGACTTTTAAATGTAGCCTAAACGACTGGTCTAAAATCAGGCTACCACAGGTCTAAAAATGAAATATTTTTAGACGTCTAAATTTAGGCCAAGTTTAGACCAAGTCTAAATCTGGGCTATATCTATGCTACACTGTTTATTTCTAAACAGCTATCATAATTATTTTGGTTAAGTACTTGGAGATCAGTTATGCAACTCACAATTGCTTTTTAAATTTAGTAGGTATCAAATAATGGGTTAAAGTGCAACGTCTAAATTCCGTCCAAAAATATACAGAATCTAGACGGTTGAAATTAGGTCAAACAAAAAAAAACTAGATGTCTACTAGCCGTCTACAGCTCAGTGGGTGGGTGTTAGGCTTGATACAGTTTGCTCTGCCTCTATCTAGATTGACTCAAATCTGTAAGAGCAACTTGTCAATCACAGCTAGCCAAGCCCTTAGACACAACTTTCATCACCTATTTTGCTCTAAATGAGAAATATAAACTTTTGAACAACATGTTTGATGAGACAATCAATAAAAACTTACAATTAGGCTCACATCATACTTGTGTTTGTTTCCTCTGCTGGACATTAAAGGGATTGCAGTTTGAGGCTCTTGACCGGAAGCTGTGACCAATAAATTTAATCTATTTATAAAACTATACAGTTCACACCAAGGTTGATCATTCTGTAGGATAATCAATAAAAAACAATACAACAGCACTTAACTACAGCTACCATATTTTTTGGGCCATAAGGCACACCGAATTGTAAGACGCACTATGACTGAACGTGTCCATGTTCACACATAAGACGCACCAGATTGTAAGGCACATTAAGCAAAACAACACAGTCCGGTAGATAAAACTTTATTTTACTCAGTTGTAATAACAAATAACAGCACAGAAAAATACGCTCACTTATCGATTTATTCCTCTTCCACAAATCCATTGAATTCTTCATCTTCAGTGTGTGAGTTAAACAGCTGTGGGATTTTGACATCAAGCGTGCCCGGATCCTTCTCGTCATTATCTGAGTCAGTCTCATTGCTGTTACCGGTACTTGGCTGTTCACTGATGATTACAGCTTTACCACATAAAATCGGTCAGTCAGCATGACAAGTAATCGAACATAAGGCCATTGGATTACAAGGCGCAATGTCGATTTTTGAGAAAATTGAAGGATTTTTACTGGGTCTTATAGTCTAAAAATACGGTAGATATATTTTGCAGCTAGTTTTGTCTGATTTTATCATTTTTTGTGACTTGCATGAACACCTGCATCGCTTAAAAAAAAAGTCTGTGTTGTTTAAGAAAACAGAGGGGGTGTAGGCATTACAGGAGCTGCCAAAGCTCCCTCCACTCACCCCGGCTATTGAACATTCATTCTTGTACCCAGCAGTTAAAAATGAGTTTTAGTGAAGCCATCTGTTAACCATGAATCACAGCTGTACCCTGAACTCTTCAGCCTGAGTAATGTTTCTTGGTGGTGAAGTGGACTTCCCAAATGGGTGAAAAAACAAATGAGTAAAGCCAGGCAGCAGTCTCGCTGATTGCTGCCAGCACCTCATTTCCTCGTGGTTATTTTAGTTTGAAGTTACCCGTTCTTCTCGGCTCACTGTTGAATTATGTAAATGATGACCAAAATGCTTCTCGTAAAACATTTACTCCGCTTGACTGATGTCATTTTCTTTTCTTCCCCAGCTGATCTCCTTACAGCACCCCCTGACCTGACATCAGCGGCCGCCATGTACCGCGGCCCCGTCTATGCCCTCCATGATGTGGCCGACAAAATCCCCATGACCAACTCCCCTCTGCTCGACCCTCTACCCAACCTGAAAATTAAGGTGTACAACTCCTCAGGCTTAGTGACCCCGCAGGATGACCTCGGAGGGGAATTTTCTTCGAAACTATCACCTAAGCTGCCGCACTGCCTCCTGGACAACAGCGACAGCACAATGGGCCGTCGCACTCAGACACAGACACTCCTCCGAACCCGGGATCCTTCCTGCACCGCACTGGGCTCCTTCAGCTCCCAGGGGGGGCATCTTATAGTGCCCAACTCAGGTATTGTGCTGCATCTTCAGCATCAGTAGACAAAATCGGTTGTGTATATGAAATTATGCCAAAATAAACACGAAAGGCAGACCTCCTAGTTAAGGAAAAGTATGTCAGATTTCATCTTAAGCTTTCTGTACCTTTCTTGATAGGAGTTCCATTTAACATGCCCAGATAATTACCCCTAAAGACCCAGCCCCTGATAGCAAACTCTGACTTTTTTTGCTCGGTACATCAGCTTCCTGGTTTCTCCACTGGTTGCCTGGCAACCTCACAGCAGGCTAACTGTGGCTCTGTTATAGAGTTGATCCCCTTTCAATCAGAATGTTGGCTGTTCGATCTCCTGCTTCTGTCAAACTGTCCTCGGGCAAGACACTGAGCTCCAATTGCTCCTGATGGCTTAGTCAGTGTGTGTAAATGAATGTGAATGGGGTAAGAAAGTACTGATGGGTATGTACTATGTCCAATGATAACGACTTGGTTCGATAAAGATGTCTATATTTGTAGCCTCTGTAGATGTAAACATTACAGAGAGACAGTCAGAACATTGGCTATTTGTGCAGCAATTTGACTGTCTAATGGTTTATTACTGAGCTGACTGCTATCTAAATTTGAATTAAAAGTCACAAGGAAAAAAAAGCAGTAAAGCTTAGCTACCACAGTCACAAACTAAGTTATCTATCACCTCACATAAAATGTTACGGTTTACTTTCAAGGAAATACTGCTTACAAAGTAGTACATGCAAATTACTTATATCCTAATCCTGTAAACTGAATTCATATTGTCTCAACTTTACTTGCTCTGCAACCACAACTTTGCATGAGCCGTTGTTGTTGTTGCTGTTGTTTTAATGTTGCTGCTGTCCCCTGTCTCTCTCTCTCACCCTCGTTCTCTAATTCTCTCTCCCTCCCTCTCCCTTACTCTTTCTCTCTCTCCTTCCTTCTCCCGTGTTCTCTTTGTCTGCCCCTGCCCTCTCTCCCACTCTCTCTTTGTATTTTTCCGCAACCCAGCAGCAGCTTGGTGGCTGTCTGGCATGAGTCTGGTCCTCCCCAGGGTTTCTGCCTGTTAAAAGGAAGTTTTCCCTTGCCACTGTCATTCATGTTAGACGAGATGGGTCAAAATGAGCGTGGTCTAGACCTGCTCTTTTTCTTTGGAAAGCGTCTTGGGATGACGACTGTTGTGAATTGGTGTGATATAAATAAGGTTTGAGTGAATGATTGAATGAAATACAAAGAGCCATATGTTAACTGATAATGAAACAGCTAGCAAGCTACACGTACCTAGATTAGCGACTGCTGCTTATGCCAGGTAACCCTGTTATTTATCAACTAGGGCTGCAACGATTAGTCGACACGAAAACGAAGCGTTGACGCGTCGTTTTATTGTTGTTAAGAATCACATGCCGGCGCCTCATGCTCATCTATAACTGCAGTGCACTACAGGATGTGCTGGGGGCAGTAGCGCTCGCTGTTTACATCCCGCGAGCAAACACAGAAGAAGAGTGCACACATTATGGCAGAACAAACAGAAAAAGACGCTCCAAAACTCCGAATCAAAACTTCAAAAGTTTGGGAACATTTTACGGAGAACAAACCAAAAAAACTCGTTGATCAAAGCTCAGCTTTCCTACCATGGCAGCACCACGGCGATGCATGAGCACCTGAAACGCTGACACCCCGGAAATAGGTGTTTATAATTAAAGAAGATAGTGATTAATCGTGAATAATTAACGACTATTCGATAGATTAGTCGACAAAAAAATAATCGTTAGTTGCAGCACTATTATCAACACAAATGACTCTCTAGATTTTAAAGCGTTGTTGGGCATGAAAACATCTTTTCAGAAACCAATGAAACTTTAAAGTTTAAACAATCAGTCCTTAAGATTGAAGCAGCCTCTCTGAGTTTCTGTCCTTTTTTAGCATGGAGTCAGATTTTAAAGCAGCAACTTCCTTCTTTGTTTTTTAAATTAGAAAGCAAATCAACTCATGTCAAAATATGACAATTTCTGTTTATCCACAGAAGATCAGTTTCAACAGGGATCATTCGTGTATTAATAATATTGTGTGAGAGACTCGCAGCTAAAATCCACCCCTGTGAAGGTGCACAGTGCAAACGCTGACTTGACTTTGAAATAATATGCTAAGCCATGTGTAACCTATCAGCGTGACGGCACACGGTGTGACAGGGGTTGACGGATACCTACGGTGCAGCAGGAGCACTGATGTAAGGTGTACAGTTTCAGGCAGCTTACATTAGCAGTGCTGTCCTCACTTCAAACACATGTGGGCTGTTGGTAACATGCCACAGATGCTTGTTGACAGGCTTAGACAAACTAGAAGAGACATTAAAGGATACACCAACTTCTCCGGTTTCTTTACTTTTTTCTTTTCTCATTTTCATTCTTGTAAAAATGTTCTCAGCTGCTCCTTGAGCTCAGCCACCTCATCATGTTACATAGGCTGAGGGAAAGGACAGAACACATTTGATATCTGATCTGTTTGTGAGTCTTGGTAATGAAATATTTTGTGGCACCATCAGTTTGGCTGTTTGGTATTTTTGCATCTTAAGATGTGTTTCCTGTCTCTTTGAAGCCTTTGCTACGAGAAGGAGACGCAGTGTGTGAGACGTCCCTGTGGCAGAGCTGTGATTGCATTGCTAGCTAGCGTGAGAAGCTGTCTGTCACCTTTAGAAAAAGTTGAGCACAAGGACACAGCAAATCAATGAGCTATCTGAGAAACCCCCTCCAGAGACGAATACTGTGTTGGTGCTTTTGATTGTTTGTGTGTGCATCAGAGAATGAAGGAAGAGGGGGGGGTTGAGTCCTAAAAAAAGTCGGACAAGACATCTTATCAAATCAATCTGAGATGGAAAAATGTAAATCTCCCCGTCTGCAGTGGTACGGGAACGTTATGAAGAGTAGGGAGATCATTGATTTTAGAAATGAAATGTCACATCACTTCCTGGTGCTTTAGGGGAAATCACCAAAGTGCTGTAGTTTTTTTTTATGTGGCAGGCTGAGTGAACAAGCAGTTACTACTGTACAGCTCTAAGAAAAATCATTATCAGTTTTAAGTGGTGATTAAACTGCTCTTTACAGCTACAGTGGTAGCAGCAATGCATTAAGATGTATCCTGTATAAGTCAAGTGAGAGATGGAGTTTTGAATACCTTACTTTTAATTAAAATGAATATCAGAGTGGAATTTTAGCTTAGCGTGTTGCTCAAAACTTCCTCCGTGTGACTGAAACTAGACTTTTAAAAAACATGTAAACACATCAGTCTGGCTGAAATCGCTCCAAATCAAACTTTTAATGGTTGGACTAACACACCTCAATACCAGGCAGTATAACACATTATAATACCTGACCTTGTAAGTCATGATAAAATGCTTTATAATGTGTTATGATTATTGCTATAAAGCATTATGATCATTTATGAGTGTTTATAACTATAGTTACACAGTGCTATAAAGCGATTGTAATGTATTATACATACATTCATAATGCGTTATAGAGCTTGGCATCAAATAAAGTGTTACCAGAATCTCTAATTCTTCATGCTTCGTTTTAAGGGAGCTGGTACACCGTTCATCTCCTTATACAGTCTATAATCTGGATTCATACAATGCAAACATTAAAAATTCTAAATTTTTATATTGATCTGATATTTCTGTTTGTGTACTTGCAGACTTCACACTTGAATGAAACAGCAAAAACCCAGACAGTCAGAAACTGACAGCAGAACTATTTGCAGAAAGACTCCTCTTAAATTTGCCTGTTTGCGTGTCTGTTTTGTGTTCCCCAGGGGTGAGTCTGCTTGTTCCAGCGGGGGCTATTCCTCAGGGCAGAGTGTATGAGATGTACGTGACGGTTCAGAGGAAGGACAACATGAGGTATGTGCTACAGACCGCTACATCAACACCCCAGAGCAGTGTTTACCCCCGTCAGCTCTGCCATGTAACCCTTACACTGACTCCTGTCACTGTCCCCACTAAACAGCACGTTTGTGTGTGGTTTTGTGTGTGTGTGTACCTTCAGGCCGTCAGTGGATGATGGCCAAACCGTGCTGGGCCCTGTGGTGAGCTGCGGGCCCCCCGGGGCCTTGTTGACTCGGCCTGTCATCATCACCATGCACCACTGTGCCGTGTGTGACGGCCAACAGGACTGGCTGATCCAGCTGAAGAACCACTCACAGCAGAACCAGTGGGAGGTGAGAAGGAGGGTGAAAACTGTGTGATAGTGAACTGTCATGTGTGTCACCGTGGTCAGGTTTGAAAATGTGCTCTTGACAGCCATGTGATGCATAAGTAAATAAATATTGTGAAAATATTTATAGGTACACTCTAACCCATGCATCTAGTACTCCTAAATGCATTTGCTTGGTTGGAAATCCTACTCGTAAACGGGGGCATGTCTTGATGTTTTTCCAGGGTGACCCAAATGGGGATCGTACTTACCTTCAATTCTCTGTGCGTGTGTGAGATTAAGGTATTAAAATTAATAATGATCCGTGCAGAGGTGCAGCAATCTGCATGTGTGCAAATCATGTCACATCTTTGGTTAAAAGACTTCCTTAAAGTACAGCGTATCCTTGCTCTGAGTTCCTCCAGAAGCTTCCTCTCTCCTTGATCCATGTCTCCTCCAGGCGTGTTTAATGAATTGGAGGTTCCTTCATTACAGCGCAGGGGAAACTGTTCCCAGGTTAGTCGAGGAGCGAGGACCAGAGAATCTTCAAAATTAATCAACTGAGAAGCAGCCTCGGTTTATGGGGTGGCTGATCCGTTTGAGGAGGGCGTAGACAACCCTAGACGACCTCCTAGAAATGCCACTGTTCAAAAGGAAAAAGTCGAAAGATACTGAAACAAACACAATGTAAAAAAAAAAAAAAAGGCATGGCACTGTAGATAAAGCATAAAAGGGGTGAAAGGGATCAACTTCTCTTGTTTGTGCAGCTCAGCACTCTGAGCAAACCCCCGCTGCAACCAGGTGCTGAAATAACAAACCCCTGATAGCAGAGATCCAGCTGGGACTGTTTTTCCCTTCAGACTCTTTTCTTGTACCTCTATGAATGTCGACTTTTCGTGTGTACCATTGTGTGTGAGTGTCTGGATGTCTACATGTGTGCTGTGCTTGCGTATTTGGAAGACCTGTGGCTGCAAGTTTCTAACATTATCAGCACTAATGATGATATATTGGGTTTCTGCTGAGTAGGAGTGTCAAAGTTTACTGCCTATGGCCTCTATACTGCCTTTCCTCCCTTTGTGGCTGTCTTGACAAACACATTATAAAACAGAGCAGTTACTAATCAAATTGACAGACGCAATACATTAATCCCTCTGAAAACATGCTTTAAATTTGTCAGCATGTTCTTGCTGTCTCTCTCTCTCTAGTAAACTTTAGATCATAATAATATGATGACTGCTATTATAGGCACCCACTGAGCAATACATGGCTATTAGACGTCGAGTTTCTTTTTTTAGACCTAATTTCAACCGTCTAGATCAGACCTGGGCTTTTTATGGCCACATCCGGCCCTTTGGATGTCCCTGCCTGGCCCTTCGTGAGGTCCGTCAATCAAATCATCAACATGCTATACAAGTGTGTTGCTTTCATTTTGAAAACCTAGCTGTTGTTTTATTTCCGTTTGGACGCACGTGCGTACATCCTAGATTTGCATTCGTGAACAGAGACGAGTTTAAACATCGGCAAAATATACGTAGACGCCCTTTAGTTGCTGAGTCTGCGTATTCTAAAAGACTTGAGGCTTGTTTCTCTCAGGAGTGGCTTGTAAAACTCGTGAGTCGTGGGTGTGCTTTTTTGGGCTTGTTTTTAACTAATAGTTGCTTATTTGGGCTTGTTTTTTTTTTGTATGTGTAAACCACCCTGATTTGAAGTTGAAGGTGTTGTTCGGCCCTTCAACACAGTTCAGGTTTCTCATGTGGCCCACCCCTGATCTAGAGTCTGTATATTTTTAGACGGAATTTTGATGTTGCATTTTAACCCATTATTCGATAACTATTTATTTCAAAAAGCAACTGTGAGTTGCATAACTGATCTCCAACTACTTAACCAAAATAATTATGACAGCCGTTGAGCAATATACAGTGTAGTATAGAGATACCCCAGATTAAGACGTGGTCTAAATTTAGACGTCTAAAAAACTTTCATTTTTAGATCTGTGGTAGACTGATTTTAGACCAGTCCTCTAGGCTACATTTAGACATCTATTAGACCTCTTTTAGACCAAAAATGCTCAGTGGGCATTAATTAGCAAGTTTTGCTTTTTTTTCCACAAGATAACTTTTATTAGTAAGTTTTCTATCTATGTCATCTAAGTATAACATGCAGAAGTCTCTTTAAGTTGCAGGGTGATGAGGAAAAAGCAGAAATCATATGTATTTGTGCAAAGCCATAGCTTAAGCTTATGTAGATATCCAGTATACAGTCCTCTCTTCACTCATCATTGAGCACTGACTGGAATCACGCCTTTTCCAGGTAGTCTCTGCACACTATCCACTGCTGATGTGATGATAAAGCTCATAGAGAAGAAGAAAAAAAAACTGCCACAGCTCTGGCCACACATGCCTTCGTGGCATTGATGAATTACTCGGGGGCGGCCAATAAAGCTCAGTGTAAACTGAGAAATGAAACTCAGGGTAAACCAAGTAGAACTATTGATCAACGGTAAATCTTCAGCCAGACCATGAGGAGTGAAACTTTGATTATTCCAACCTGTTACCCAACGGAAAACAGTTCAAACATGCCGGAGGGTCATTCAGTTTATGGAGAGGTGAGAGGAGCTGAGTGAATCCAACATGTCCTGGTGTTTTTGGATTCAGTTCACTTCTGAGAGGAACATGCAGTCTTACATCAGCTCTTGCAGGATCTAGTGATGTGTCTGGTTATTGCAAATAACGTAGCATATGAATTCCAATATTTCATATATTGAAGCGGATGCGGTCTCCCTTGGGAGTGTCGTATTGATTACATCTGTGACCTGTCAGAAATGCAGATGGTAATATCCAAGGTGTCGGCAACTTCCTCTATATGAGCTCTTCTCCCCGCTGAGGCTGACTCCGTGCTGCATGCGTGAATTATTGCTTTATATGACATGCTCTGTCAAAGTGTGTATTCATCACTGCAGCAGAAACAGCAGAGATGAGCCCCTCTGAAGAAGCAATTCACAGATATTTTCATATATAAAGTTATCACCAGCCAGTAAAAATACTCCGTTTCATTGGCACCTCTCTACCTCGGAAGCACACACACGCACACGCACACACACATTGAGTGTCATTGGAAACATGGTGTAGTGATGATGATGAAGACAGCAGGTCATATAATGAGGAACATGTGGGCCTTTCTGCTTCAGTAACTCTCCAACAAACATTAATCCTCCCACAGCTCCAAAAAAAAAAAAACCTCTAAGCAGATGATGTCAAAGAGTGTGTGAATAAATTATGATGTTTGATTCTGTGTGTGCGTTTACATCTTTGATTATCTGTGCCCACACACACACATGTATGAAGCAAAAGCCTACTTTTCCTTCCTCTGTGTGTTCTAATTATCCCCCAATAAGACCCCCTCCCCTCCTGCCTCCCCTCAGGAGCAGTTAAAGAGTCTAATGATCAGCCATAATACTGCTGTTAAACGGCCTAGCTCACAATAAAATACTGTAATTCCTCTTCTGTCTCTCATAATAGGCTGAATTAATGCCAATGTGCTGCTCACAGGAGTGTTTGGATTACTGAGAGAGAGAGTCAGAAAGAGAGAGAAAGAGAGAGAGAGAGAACACAAGTGTCTTCAGAGCACTCAGGCTTAATGAAAGCGAAATACGCCCTGGCGTTACTGCAGTTACAGAGGTCAACTTCAAATGGTCTGGATACTCTCTCTTCCATTACCTCACATGCACAGAGGCAGGCAGACATGAGTAATTCTTGCTTGGAAAGTGTAAAAGTAAAAAAGTACATGACCCTCATTTGTTCTTTAACCCTGAAATGACATTCAGAATCTGTTTAGATTTAGTTTGACAGAAGCTAAATTTTCAGAGTGAAAATACTCAGAAGAAATAAAACAGTATCTAAGACGAATCTGTTCTTTGTATTATTTTCTCCAATTGACCTCATGGGTTTCCACGGCATCAGAAATACAAGTGCGGCGGTCGAATAATTCATCACAGACTCATTTCAAAGATGCGTGCTCCTTTAGCAGCTTAGTTTGTAAAACATTGGTTTCTGCCTTTTCTCCCAAGAAGGTTCATCCTCTAAAACACAACTCAAACTGTTCGCTATCATCCAAGCAGAAGAAATCAGCGTTGACTGAGGACATTTAACTACAAAACATTTTACTGATGGGATTCAGAAATGTATGTTTAACTAGAAATATGACCACATGTCTCGCTTGGTTTTAACTATTTACTGTTTTTGTCATTTCCTATCCATTTTAAAGAAGCAAATAATTTATCAGGTTATCGCTTGCACATGATTTGGTGTCTTTACTATTCATTGCGGAGCTGTGTTGAGGAATTGTCTTTTTGACAAAATGCTGCTGGTGACTGTGTGTGCCTGTTTTTGGGGTCGATTTTCATTGGTAGGCTTGTTAGATTTTTTAACAATGATTCAAAATGTTATAAAAAGTAATGTGATAAAGCCAGAAATGTCATAATTTGTCAACAATTTAACAAAGTGTAGTGCCCAAAATGTAACAAGTTGTCAAATTTAAGCAAAAAGTTCTGGCGTTTTGGGCTCAGCGTCTCGTTACAGTATCAACCAGTTATTACAATTTGGGTTTTATTACATTTTTTTTATTACATTTAGGGTCATTGTTACATATCAGGCTCTAACAAGGCTACAAAAATGTTTATTGACTGTAATTTATTACTTTAATCTGAATTCCTATTTATCATGGCGTGTGCTGCTGACCTCTTGGCAAGGCCACCCTTGTAAATGAGATCCTGATTTCTGTAGCACTTATGTAGTTAAATAAAAAAATGAAAAACTAAATTAAAAACTAAAAATATCCTTTCGGAATAAATAACGTTGTATTAATTGAATCAAATTGAATTGAATTGAAGTTTCAGGGACAGAGTGGTTCATCTTTCCTCTTAGCTGATCTGGTCCTGTTGGCATTTATTGGACAGTCAAATGTTTCTATCATTGAGAATTTTGGCCATCGAACTTGTAAATAAAGACTGTTTTTAAAGCTCCTGTGAGGACTTTCTGATATGAAACAGACTGAAATGAACAGTGATGCTTGTCCATGATGCTCAAAAGCAGATGAGACAGTCGACAACAAGACAGATTTTTAATGCCTTTAACTGCTGCAAGGAAGCACATACGCTGAAGAATCAACCCGTGTTACTCTGCCCACTGCAAATATTCACAGTGAGGGATCGATCTCACTGAACTGACAATTGTTTTGACTGCTTCTTTGTGACTTTTGTGCCACCATTAATTTGCGTCTGGTTTCATAACCAGCTGAAAATTCCTCTCAGGAGCTCATATAATGTGGCAAATTAAGTTTCAGCACACTGTTTCTACAATCACAGAAACACGTAAGATCAGTTTAGGAAACAAAACCACAACTGAGTGAACACATTAAGCTTTCATGTTAGGAGACAAAAATTGGGGAAACAAGCTGTGAAGGTTTTTCTGCTTTTCGGTGTAATGACACTTCATGTCATTATGCATTTTTATTGCGCACAAAATGCAGATGATCACTTAAACCGCTGAGTATGTTGAGAATAAGATAACAAGTTAAGGTTGTTGTGCTGAGTCTGATTATCTCATCTAAATGGAGACTACAGAGAAATGTGTTTTGAAGTGCTTTATATTAAAGGGTCTCTGTCTAAGAAGGAAATGAGTTGAAAGAGGCAGCAGTGATAGTAGGTGTGATAGTTTTTGTGGCTTTTTTTTTCCGTATTGTTGAATTCTTAAAAAGCAGTCACAGTGAAAAGTTACAAAACCCTTTCTCTATTTCAGTTTGTGTTATTTCTGTCTATTGTCTCCCACACTTGTGTCACTTCTTCTTCTTCTTTCTTCCTTCCTGTCCAAACCGTAGGATGTGGTGGTGGTAGGAGAAGAAAATTTCACCACGCCGTGCTACATCCAAATGGATGATGAGGCCTGCCACATCCTGACAGAGACTCTGGGCACATACTGCCTCGTGGGCCAGTCTCTGAGCGCCTCAACCACCAAGCGCCTCAAACTCGCCATCTTCGGCCCCGTCACATGCCCTGCCATGGAGTATCACATCCGAGTGTACTGCTTAGACGACACACAGGATGCACTCAAGGTAAACACGGAAGGAAAAATAAATCTGATTGTTGGCATTACTGATAGCTGAATGGTAAATGTGTGAGTGGGTGTAGCTAGCAGATGAGGTGTGGGAGGCAGGAAGTGAAATCTCTGTGTTTATGAGTAACAATAAGAGTCGACAGGCGCCAAAAAAGATGTAGCTGCTGCCCCAATGCAAAATAAGCCTCATTTATCCCCCTCCTCTTCCGTTTAATACCTCTGTCTACCTACACGGAGGAAAGATAAGGGAGGATTATTATACCAAGCAGGGATATTAAACAGGGTTATTAAGTTTGGGAGTGGGTAATGAGAAGTGATAGTGATCCTGCTGCAAGGACATTGAAGTTGCTTTCAGATGGCAGGACCAGATTCACGTTCATAAAACCCAGTGAGTGATGAATATACAATAAAAAAGAATTTCATTTCTCATTTTTCACTGGAGCATTTGGAAGAAACCGGACATGTTAAAACAAACAAAGACAATGTACTTTATAAATTTCAGGCTGTTGAATGATGTCATGCTGAAAAAAAAGTTTGTGTTTGTGTCTCCAGGAAGTCCTTCAGATGGAGAAACAAATGGGTGGAAAGTTGTTGGACGAACCAAAGACTCTTAACTTCAAAGACAGCACTCACAACCTGAGACTCTCCATCCACGACATCCCGCACACGTTGTGGAAGAGCAAACTACTAGCCAAGTACCAGGTAAACTGGACTTATAGGCTCTCAGAGAAAGTGCTCCCACTTGCTTTCTGACAGCTGAGTAAATCTTCCTCCCTCTCTGTCTCTCTGCAGGAGCTCTCCTTTCAGCAAGTGTGGAGCGGTTCGCAGAGAAACCTCCACTGTTGCTTCACCCTGGAGCGATTCTCTGCCAGCACGGTGGACCTGGCCTGTAAGATATGTGTGCGCCAAGTGGAGGGAGAGGGACAGATTTTTCAGCTGGACACTACACTCTCAGAGGTACAGCTAATACTTTCTGAGAAAAGTCCTAACTTTTCTCTTAAATGTGTGAAAGATTCCTCTTGACTGGAAACTTTTCAGTCCTCCTGTTCTGGAGTTGTTCCAGTATGAGTAGTAGTATCAGTATTTGCAAAGTACTTACATAGTTATGGTCATAGTACTGCTATTGTACATTATGAGATGGATACTTTCAAAAAGCGGTTGAAAACCCATTTGTTTACACTTGTCTTTGTATAACCAGGACTTTGGCTACCAGTGTACTGTTTGTTGATTTTTATGTCTTGTATCGTTCTTTTTGATTTGATGACTGTGAAGCACTTTATGACAACTGTTCTTGAAAGGTGCCATACAATCAGTCTTTAAACAAATACCCAAATCTACCCCAACCCAAGATTAAAAGAATACCCAAATCTACCCCAGCCCAACCCCTCATTCCCACCCCACGATCTAAATGCAACAGAAACAAGTATTAAAATGCATTAACTAAAAAAAGGGCTTGATTTCATGGAAACAGGAATGTGCGCACTGAGGAAACGTCATTTTAAAACTCAAGATAAGGAAACACTGGAGGTTTATGTTAAAATCTAAAAACAAAGTAGTATAGAATGAAATTTAAGAAATAATCAATAAAATGGAATAAAAATAACAGTAAAAGATACCAAAATAAGAGCACCAAAATAGTTCAATAAAAGATGATCCGGACATTAAAACTAGAAGAGATAAAGGTGCTATTATTATTGTTATGGTAATAATACAAATACTTGTATTAATATTGGCCTCCGAATTCAGTTTAAAATAATGGTAGAAAATCAATTGTTGTCTGATATCAATACATATATCAATACTGGTTAAGAGTTGATATTAGCATTATGCTGGCACTGTCAACAGTACCATTATTGGTACGATACAGATGCAGATACCAGTGCAAACATTGGTCACCTCAAGAATAGAAGATGCAGAATTTGTCGGTCGATCCACTTACTCTTTACGATAGCTTAAAGCTCCTGTGAGGAATCTTTTGCTGATTACGAACAAACTTAAAACAATAGAAATGACTTAATATGATCCACAAAGATGAAGACGACCAGGAGCAACAATATTACTACTAATACTAAAGTCATGATATACCCATACTTGTATTGATATCTGCCTCTGACAAAGCTTAAAACACAGCACTAAGTAAAGATGGGGATGCCAGTCAACTCACCAATCCTGTGCACTATTAATTTATCTGCCTATAGATGAACAGATTGGGGTTAATTGCAATTTTCCAATAGTAAACATCAACAGTGTGAGTAGGGTATGATTTTATAGTGTTATATGATCCAATAGTGATGTATTTTGTTGTAGTTTCCACTTGAGGAGAAATATTCTTTCCCTTCGTCTTTTTGCAACATTCACAAAGCCTGACAGGGTGAAAGATAGGGACTCTTCAGTTCAAGCAGTAGCTTTCATACCATACCCTCCTATGACAGGACAAGAGCAGAGGGGAATAATCCCCCTCTAGTCATGCTGTCGTGCTGTATTTGCTCCTCAAAGGCCATCTGGCCAGAAGAGTTCAGCATGAAGGATGGAGGAGCACACAGGCTTTGTGCTCGGTAATGAGATGAATTACGGTACATGCAGTGCAGGGCTGTGTCCCTGCCTGGCCTCACCTCATTTGTGTCTGGGTCCTGTTCTGGTTTTGTAACCAGACCTCCTGCACTTAATCTTCCACATGCAATATATTTTGAAATCACTCAGCTTACATCAGTGAATGGATGACTCCCTCCTTTTTATGTAACCCTGAAACCTGAATTTGAATTACATAAATCCATCTCACCTTCATAATGTTTGATGTTAGTCCTAAACAATGAGCACACAGCCTGCCACAGCCCCCCTCTCTCTCTCTTTGTCGGCAGGATTCCCAGAGCATTGACACATCTCTGCTGGACCCTGCCAGTAACATCACCACCCTGGTGGGCCCAAATGCCTTCCGCATCCCTGTATCCATCCGACAGAAGTTGTGCGGGAGCCTGGATGCACCACAGACCCGAGGAAATGACTGGAGGATGTTGGCCCACAAACTTAACCTTGACAGGTGGGTAAAGGAACAGAGCTGGAAGAGAGAGAGACCCAGATTCAGGCCTTTAAGCTTTTCAAAGGAGAAAAAAGGAGACTGAAACAGAGAACAACCTTTTTGACTAATCAATAAAAAACGCAATATACTGTTTCTTCAAATGAACAATATTTAAGGTAGTTTCTCGACCAGGTTTTTATTGCATTGATCTCATTTTACTTATAGGTGGGGTAGGCGGGATCTGACAAAGTGCCAGTTTTTGGGAGAAATCTTGAATGTAAACTCTACCCCTCCCAACCAGTTTTCCCCTCAGATCCTCCTCTCCCCTCCCTCTCTGCTCCAGCAAGCCCCGCCCACAAACAGTCACACCTGCTCGCTTGTATTCTTTCAATTAAATTCAGATATAATTTAGATAAATACTTCAGATAATTACAAATGGGGCCCAGTCAACGTGAAAGTTAAAAGCATTGGTGCTACTGTAGATGCCAACAGACTACCAGCAAACACAATGTTTACAGGACTTCTACAACTAGGATAAAGTGACATAGTCCAGGACCCGAGGTAAACAGTTTAGCGGCGCTACAACAGGCAGCAGGTCCCATTTGACAAGAAACACTTCTGTTACAGACACTTGGCTTACTTTGTTAAAGCGGTTTACCTGTCCAGAAGAAAGGTTACAGGGTCCGTAAGATCCTGAAGTGTCCCCCATCGTTTATGCTGATGTTGACCCGGCTTCTGTGCTCTTGTCCGGTCTACCTCTGTTTCAAGTGCTGTTATTGCACCAGAGTCTCTGGTATTTACTTCGTTTTCCTGCTTGTGTTTTCCGTACTTTCTGGCTGGTTTCTACTGTCCAATGTTGTAGCACGCTAACTTTGTTTGGGCTCGTGCACGCCACAATACAAGGGAGCAGCGTCTGCCTCACAACCAATCAGCGCTAAGAAGCGGCATCCCCCTCACAACCAATCAGGTTGGGGGAGGCAGGGGACAGCTTTGTTTACAGTCAGGAAGAGCCGCTCAAAAGATTTATATGTTGACCACACAGACATAACAAAACACAGCGATATCGTTATATTACCAAATGTCATCAATAACTAATAGCTATTGACTGATATTAAAAGCTTTTTTGTATAAACACCACAAAAAAAGATGCTTCTTTAACGGAATCCTGCCTACCCCACCTTTAACATCGATTCCTCTTTTGGAATGTGACACTTCCTGTTGAATTGAGATTAATAGAGCCAGACAGTCAAGAGACAGACAGAGACAAAGATAGAACAAACTCACGTTTTTTTTTTTTCCAGAACGTTACCCTTGTGTCTTTGATAGTCATGTGTGTGTGATGGAGGTATGGTGTGTGTCCATTTATAAGGTCTTGGCTCAGTAGGGGGGGCCTTATCACAGGCAGCAGCTGCAGATTGACGAGACCACTCACAGAGTGTGGCGTGAAGGAAGGGGGACAGGAACCAACCTCTTAGTCACCACCCACAGTGATGATACACACTGAGCAGAAGTGTGTATGTAGTTTTTATTTTTCCAAAATGAAATCTGGGACTTCATGTGGGCTTATTTTAAATATCAAAAACTGGGTGACAAATGGATTTGAGAAGAAAAAAAAACACATTTGGAAATATTTGGTTTTAAAAATATCCTTTTTAGTTAAAATGCATTGGATGTTGGGTTTTACATCTTGGAGAGACTCTAGTCTGTAATCAGCAGCCACTGAGAATGTTTTTTAATCATTTGCCGCTTCTTCATGTCAATTTTTGATGTTGTTGTCTGCTTTTCAGGCTGAAACTGAATCATTACTTCAAACTACAAGTACTGAGTGACGCGACTAATGGTGGACAAAAGTCTGGCAATAATGTGTTGTGAAAATTTTTGATTTTAAGGGAAAAACACAGATTTTAAGTTTGAGCCTTTTGGTTCCAGAAATTCTACAAATTGGACTGTGCCTTAATCCTGCATTATTCCTAATTACCAGCAGGAGTCGACTCTATTGGTTGCAAAACAAGGAGTCTAGTTAAATAGAACCGTATGTGAAGATGACCACACTTATCACCTGATCATCCCGTTGGAAAAAAGTGACACAATTAATTATTTTTCAAGCTCCTATGAGGAATTTTTGTTGTTTGTGAAATAGACTGAAAATCATATGGATGTTTTTTTTTTTTGTTTTTGTTTTTTTTTTTGATATTCAAAAGCAAACAAGAACATTGGTGTCAAAATTACAAGATGTTTATATTTTGATTTTTAATGCCTAAAAGTGGTGTGAGGGGGTAGGTGTACTCATGATTTCTTTACAATAAAGAAATCATAAGTATTGTTGTTTCTCGTCCTGTTAGCTTTTGAATAATATATAAAGACATCAGGATTATAAATTTGTATTTATTCATGATGAGCTAAGAAATCTTCACAGGAGCTTTAATGTTCATGTCATGCTTACCTCTTAATAAAGGTCAGATTAACTGAGATACTACATGCTGTAGCCACGGCTTTTGTTAACTTTTTCCATAGTGAAGATTCAGAGTGTGTGATCAGTCAGTGTCTAAAGGAAACTAGGTAAAGGTATTAAGGGTGCTCCTTAAAAATACAGTTTTCTGCCACGCCTGTTACCTCTTTAGAAAGGAGGGTTACTGACTAGAAATAGATTAAAAGATGAGATATGAAATTACACCATGTCAAAGTCAGCTAAGACCCCAATCTCTTTTATCAATGTACCTCCTTATACTAACTAAGAAAGGCCAAACACAGACCACATCTGTGCTCAACAAGCCAGTTTGGCAAATGTGACTTAACTGCTGAAAGTTTCACTATAAATAAAATCAAAATGTTGGCATGGAAGTCTTTTATTTCAGATATTTTTGCTCTAGTTCGTTATGTGCCTGTAAAAAGATTATCTAAGGCTTTACAAAATCCTTTTCAGTCGGTAAAATATGATGTAACCCACTTATACTTTACTCTTTGCTGTGAAGAAGTGGTTTGAATTTTCTATTTTAGGATCCTTCAATTAAACACTGCTATTCCCATTTGAGTCTAAGAATATAATTATGGTCATGATCAACTTTGATAAAGTTTATTTGTCTTTTTATTTCCTTTAAATTGTAATTATTGGAAAATGGAGAGTATCCACATTAAATCATTGTCGTTAGAGTTGCCTGTCTTTATCTAAAGTCATCTCTCTGTCTTTGTCTTCGTCATTCATCCAGGTATCTTAACTACTTTGCCACCAAATCCAGTCCGACGGGGGTGATCCTTGACTTGTGGGAGGCCCAGCATTTTCCTGACGGCAACCTGAGTCGCCTGGCGCAGGTGCTGGAGGAGATGGGACGTCATGACAGCCTTGTTCCCTCAGCAACTGAACACTGACATCTGCCCACCGGGAGTGTGACATTTCCGGGGAGGAAGAAGATGTAAAAAAAAAAAAAAGAAGAAGAAGAAAAAAAGAGCAAAGGGACGCTTTTGACTCTGACAAATGCACGCACACCATCACAGATATTACTTGTGTGAGCTCGTGCAGAAGTAAGAAGATACAAAAAGCTAGGTCTGCTCAGCCCATGACCTAGTTAAACATTGGCAACAAAGGGTGTAAAAAACTTGGAGGGTAAACAAGAATCTCTGCCAGTCATTTCTCTCTGGCTTTCCCCCCACTCTCTCCCTTTCTCTCTCTCTTTCTCTCTCTCTCTCTCTCTCTCTCTCTGGTATATTGACTTGATATTTTTGGCTCCAGTTTCCTTGGAAACAGCTGTCCGGTTATTTGGATGGACTGTGCGGATATGTGGATGATGCCCTCTCCATGAACAACAGTCTACACTTTCAGAGGTCATACGGATCAAAGAAGAAACCGCTCTGATCAGAGGAGATATCTCTCACTCTCAAGAACCCGTCTCCATAGTTACGTAATGGGCGAGAATGTGCTCTGTGACAACATAATATTTAATAAATTGCCTATTTATATGCATTTTTATTTAGTATTTCATGGAATACTCAGCAGTGTCCTCACATTTCTGTTTCCTCGTTCATTCTGTTTGACTGTATGATAGCACCTCCTGGTGGACACTCGCGGTAATGACTCATCCTGTCAGCCTCATTTACATGTACAGAAGGGAATCAATGATGTAATCAGTTTTACAGTTTTAGTGTTGCTGTCTTAACTAGTCTTAATTCTTTTTATCCATCTTGTGTATGATTATTGATTTTACTTACGTGCGCTTGAGTTTTTTTAAGTCTTAAAATATTTTTTGATAAATTGCATTGGTTTAATTTGCGAGCGTTTTATTTTTGCATGTTTCTAGCAGGGAAATTGGCAGATAAGAGGTTAGCTAAGACAACTGGCCCAAACTTCAATGAAATTATGATTGATGCTGATGGTTTGTATGTTGTTTAGGAAGACATCATCTACATTAAAGTGAGCAGGCAGAGAGGAGAGGTAAATACTGTAGAAAGGGGAATCAAATAGATATATTTTTATAGGACCAATGCAACTGAATACAACTGCTTTTTACCAAATAATTGACATACAATGTATGACGTTCAATTTAATACAGAAGGCGATCATCCAAATGTCAAATATCATTTTTGAGAAATAACTTTTTTTTTCTGTTCAGAATTGAGAAACATCAAAAATGTGACTTTCAACCCAGACTTCTGTTTGTACTTTAACAGCAGAAGCCACAACTCGCTGTGCAGAAGAGTTAGTGATGGTCGTAATCGCAACATTCCTGTGATGCAGCAGCACTTGTGACTGTTCAGGTGTTCTTGAATTTTTTATTTGATTTTTTTTGAATGGCAGTTGTCCCAGTTTGTTTTTTGTTTTTTTTTTCGCAAAGCTGTCTATGCAAACTCTGCATCTTTCCGAAACAATCTCTACATTCTCAGCAGGCTAGCCTTTGCATTCCCTCCTCGTCCTTCAGCCTCATGATTATTATGATTATTGTGTATAGTGAGAATGTAGCCTGTCTGTTCTCTGGCACTCTTGGTGTTTCCTGGCAAACTGCTTGCATTTCATCTGTCGAGTTCTTGTACAAAGTGTAAGAAAGAATTTTTAAGACTAATAATAAATTATATTTATATGCAACATTGAACACTAAGCATCAGGACTTGGCTTATTACATCATTTTTATTCATATCTGTAATACTCTGTCTGAGTTTGACATAAATAGACATGTTTTCAAGACGCGTCGTTTTATTGGGGAATGTTATCCACGTCCACTCACACACTCTTTATTTGTCACATATGTACAGGTTAAATAAGGCAAATAAAACAGTGTTCGAGTGGATGGGACATATTCTGTACACACAAAAATCATCAGAAATACATTTCCAACATCAAGCAAGGCAATAATTATTAATAGATTTCAGTTTGGCTTTACACATTTGCATCAGTCTAACCAAAATTCACAAATCTGAAACTCCATGAAGTTTTTCCAGTCCCAGGTTTATCATCATTGTACAGTTTATGGGTATATTTGAGATAAATCTCTCTTTTTTTGTCACCTTGTCTAGTTTTGTTCAATATAAAAACAAATATGTTTTGGAAACGAGGTCACTCAGCAAGAATGAGACATTCCTTTGGGCTCATTTCAGTAATTGTGGATGGGTTTGACATGAAAAAGCAGAACATGTAGGCAGCTGATACAGTACAAAAGACTGCACACAGAATACTGTTGTATGGCTTTAAAAAAAGCAGAGCAGGACTTTCATCCGTTTAGACCTCATCAGAAGGATTTAAGTCCTGGTCTCCTGCTGTGAAGTGTCCCTGTCCACCTGCCCACAGGAACAGACTGGACCTGACCACCACTCAGCTTTCACAGAAAGCACAACCTGAACTCATGGCTCAGACGTCAAGAGGGCAGACCTCCACTGACATGATAAATCTTGCTGTTTTCTGGCGCCCGGGCGGCCATTATCTCTATCAGTCATCCTCACTGTCAGTTTTCTTTGTCCAGCCTCTTTTTTCCCTTTCTTCTAGTAGCCAGTGTTAGCAGCGCCAGGCTGGTGGCCGTGACTCCTCTGTGATGATGACAGCGTCTCTCTCGACTGTCTGTCACAGTTTGATGTCTTGGGATTCTAACATCTTAGCCAGGGTCTTCTTCACCCTCAGGGCTGTGAGGCGGGAGGCGGGGTTATGAGCCCAGCACTCTGACATCAGTTTCCCCATCTGCCGTAGACACTGGAGACAAACACGGACAAATACAGGAAATTACAGCAATTACTTTTCATTCAGTAATAGGTCTGCAAGTTGTATGATCATATTCATTGATATTTAATTTACACAAAGACTTTTAAGTTGTGCAGCGTTCGTGTGTTCTGGTTGAACACACTAAAATAAACTCATCAACTTAACATGCAAAGATGGGACAAATTTTGATAAATACGAGAGACCCGGTCTGCAGTTTTTAATGTGATGGAGAATATATAGCATCAGACCTGGCAACCTGATCAGTTGTTTCAAAGATATCGCTGTTCTTCAGAATATTTATAGCAACAATTTGTTAAACGTTTGGAGTGTTTCTACATTAATATTGTTAAAAAGGGATTACTGAAGCCAATACCTCATCACTGCTCCAGCGGTTAGCAAATGAGGGTCTCTGTTTCTTTATGCAGACGACTTCCCTCATGTCTTCATAGGAGGGATCTGTGGGCACCAGGTCGTGATAGGGCAGCTGATAGTCCTCCGCCATACCTTCAAGAGATAAAGTAGTGTATTTAAGCAGTATGATAAAGAAAACTTTGACAAACGAGCAGTTTTTGGTAACACTTTACAATAACCACAACTTATAAATGATAAATAGACCATTTATAAATGGTAAGCAGATAGTTTATATATGTTTAATCATCATTTATAAACAGCATATAGACCATTGATAAATTGTGAATTTCACAATTTTAAAAACCTAACCCTAAGCCTAACTTTACAGTAACCATCTAAGTAATGTTAAAAGGTGGTTTAAAAACCAAATATTAACCATGAACAAAGTGCTACTAACACACAATGTAATCGAGATGTTTTAAACCCTCTATATACCTTTAATAAATAGTCGGCTAATAATTAATGAAAACTATTCATCATAATTCATTGCTTGTTGATGGTAAAGTAACTATTAACTTACAATAACAAATTGTTTGCCATTTATATTTGGTCTAAATTTTGTTTTTAAATGATGATTAAACATTAATTAACTATCTATTTACCATTTATAAATTATGGTTATTGTAAAGTTTTACCCAGTTGTTGTTTTTTTTTTTTTTTTTTTTAATTACCTCCAGATATGCAACGTCTGGCCATCTCCCAAACAATGAGGCCAAAACTGTACATGTCAGCCATGATGAAGGACTGGAAGTAGCTCCTGTTGAGCGTCTCATCCAGCACCTCAGGTGGCATGTAGCGCTTAGTACCCACTCTTAAGTTTGGAGGGATGTCTACCTCATTTGTATCACTGTAGCAGAGAGAAGAAACACACATTAAATATTCAAGTTTCATCTTATTCACGCTCACATGAAAGTTTAAAAGTCCACAATGTATTTTTTTTTAACCTGTTAAACTTGACAGCAAGTCCAAGGTCCGCTATACAGCAGGACCCGTTCTTTTTCACCAGGATGTTTTTACTCTTCAGGTCTCTGTGTGCGATGGCCGGTTTGCCCTGTGTGCCGTAGATCTCAGTGTGCAGGTGACACAGGCCTGAGATGGATGAGTAGGCCAGTTTCAGCAGAGCCTTGACGTCTAACGTGTTGGACTTGAGGTAGTCGTATAATGATCCGTTCTCATGGTAGTCTGTTATTAGGTAAAGCTGAGTCCAAGAGCCAGTGCCTTTAATATCAGCTGCTATGAACCCTGGGAGTTTAAAGGCAAAACAAATGAGTTAAGCTTAAGTTACCAAGAGCATAACATCCAGCTATTTCTTAACATAACATTCATACGGCCTTACCCAGTATATTATCATGTCTCATCAGGAAGGTCTGGTATATTTCTGTTTCTCTGAACCAGCTCTCTTCCTCTGTGGTGAAGAAAACCTTAACAGCCACTCTCTCGCCTCTCCACTTGCCCATCCACACCTCTCCGTATCGCCCTTTTCCAATCTGCTTCACCATCTGAATCTGCTTCGCAATGGTACGCTGCACCTGGAAACAAAATGTTGAGAAAAAGAAGATTTACATTGATATAACCTTCCATAAAAAATGTTCAAGCTTCCAAAAGATCTGCAAACAGATGTAACATAATAAATACAAACTATTATTAGACGAGTGTCTTTCCCTGCTGCATTAGGAATTCACTGAAGGCACCTAAACTCACATGTTTTCTATGTGGCCTGACTAAATGTGTATTTTAAAATATTTAAAGTGTACTTTTACATAATCATATCTTTAAAAGCAAAGCACTAACATTAAAATCTTTCATCATTACCACATAAAAGCATGGGATAATGCAGTTTTTATCGCTCTAGCTTGGGCTGCTGGGACTTTCTCCTACCAGTAGAGGGAGTCCTGAGCCTGAGCCAGAGCCGACGCTGCGAGAGTGCTCAATCAGGTCTTTCAGGGACTCCCCAGGGGGGATGTAGGTCTCCTCCTGCTCCAGATCAATGCTGTAGCGTGGCTGCGACTCCTGGCGTTTATACCTGCCATAGGAAGATGAAGGATGGACGTCAGCTATATGCGTGACTGACTTCAAACATCCGTGCTGATGTGTGGAGGTACTTACCTGAAGTAGCAGAAGATTAGGATGAGACCGAGGATGATGCTGCAGACTGTGATGGAGATGAAGAGAGCCATGTACTGGATACTGCTGTCGACATAATCTAAAACAAAAGGAAGACTGATTAGTGTTATTTGATATTGATTTAATGTGCCGTTTTTATTGCTTTATTAACCTCTGAACATCTGAATAGTTATATACTCAGAGGGACTGAAAGACTGTAAAACTAGAACTGATGAATATCTGACTGTGGTATCATCTGTTTGCTGTTATCTCCTCAAACATCTCTCTAACTTCAACTGGCAGGGACAAGAACCCTCTCCTCTTCCTCCCACCGACTCCCCCCTTCTTCCCTTTTTCCCTTCACAAAGTGCGATCGATCACACTCCCTCCCCGAATCTAACAGATCAGTTGTCACTCCGCACTTCAGAAAACCCCTGAGAGCTGAAGGCACTGAGGGAATCTAGCCTTTATGCTGAGCTCCTGCCAATCACAAACACAGACACAAACACAAATCCGTGAGCACAGGCAGGGGGTACTGTAAAGTGACCAAGGAACTTAAAAAAATCACACTCAGAGGGATTAGATCAGATGACGTATCAAATTAAGCACCTTTCCTTTTTAAATGTAAAAATTAGCATTTTTAACCAACCTTTGAACTGGTTAATTAGTTAGTTTTACATATATTTTATTAAAAATGAAAAAACACTCCCTGAAAAGACTCAATTTAGCATTATTTATTAAACACAGCAAAACACAAGATTGCAGTACTATCAAACTGGTTTTCTAACAGTTAGCAGAGCTAGCACCATCAGCCTTTTGTTGTTTTTGTTAACTTGCATCTGTGCTGGTTACACATTGCTCCAGCGAGGTAGTTATATTTAGAAGTTTAATTTGAAAAGGTCATCATACAAATTAATCTTGCGTTGATTATTGCAACTTCTTACTTGTGGTGTCACTCTGCTGTTCCTCAAGCTTCCAGTAGCAGCCTGCATCAAATATAAAACCTACTTCTTTGCCTACAAAACTGCAACAAAGTTAGTTCCTGCCTATCTGCAGTCCCTCATGCAGGTTTACACTACCTCACTTCCACCTGTTATGCTCTGCCAATGAAAGGCACCTGGTGCTCCCATCACAACAAGGCCCTAAGTCACTTGCCAGACTCTTGTCCTCTTTTGTACTCCGGTGAAGGGATGAATTACCAAACTATAAAATCCACAGAGTCCCTTTATACCTTTAAGAAAAAGCTAAAGCCTTTCCTCTTTAAGGACCACCAACACACTTTTCCTCTGTAGTCCCTCGAATGACTGAAATATTGGTCTAAACTGTCCCCTTCTGCCTCTGAGACACTTTGTGACCCAACTCTTTGTGGACAATTATTCGATGCACTTGATTTAGGTAATGGTGGTGAAGGTGATGGGGTTAGTTGAAGGGGTTATGATGATCATACATTACTTTGAAAAAAAGAGCATGAACAACAAGTAGAAAAAACAACAACTTTTTTTTCTCTTCATTTGACAGCATGATTCAGATTTTTACTGTTCGATTTAAAGGTCAGAACAAAGCGCATGAAGCTATTTAAAAGCTCGGTACTGTGTCTGTGACAGAAATGGAGCGAGAGAGACAGACAAAGGCAGAGAGAAAGAATGTGTGTGTGTAAGCGTGTGAGAGTGTGTGTGTTGGTGTGTTGCGGAGTAACAGATGGACAGATACCTCACATCCGTCCCGAGGCAAGAAACTCAAGCAGGCCCCGGGGAGAGGCTGTCCTTTTCATTAGAGGGTGAGAGAACAAGCCGAGGCTGCAGGCTCTGTTTCACCTGCCTCTCTCTCTCTCTCTCTCTCTCTCTCTCTCTCTCTCTCTTCTCTCTCTCTCTCTCTCTATACACTCCTGCATCAGCATGTGCCACTTCACTCCAGCACCGCGCTGTGGTTTGTAACAGTTTAAACTGTCACTACCCATCACCACCCAGCAAGGCCTGAATGAGCCTGCTCTAAAAGCCACTCAGGCTTTAAAGTGGGGCCAGATTTCAGTGTGTGAAAAGCTGTGTGAACAAATGTCTGTGTCTGTGTCTGTGTGTGTCTGTGTGTCTTACCTGATGTCACAAGGGGAGGAAGGGTTGGATGCAGGTCTCTGTTGCAGTAGTCCTGATCTGTGCAACATTCGAGGGCTCTCCTGGACCGTGCATTCCACGTGTCCTAACATACAAACAGGTGAGCCACTTATCATGCAGCTGCTAGTGAAGTAGTAATTGTCAGAATTTGTAGTGTAAGACGCACACATGCAAAAAAAAATACTGCCGACTTACTCTGCATTGGAACTCAGAGCCAGCAAGACCCAAACAACCTGTAGTGATGACGGCCAGACCCCCTTCCTCCTCCTCCACCATGGTGAAGCAGAATCCATCAGTCCTAGCAAAATGCAGGAACATCAAATGAGTGAACATAGTTTAAGATGTTTTATCATCATCTTTCTAATCCTTGGTGTTGGGGTTCGTTGAATCTGTCTCCAGAATTTAAAGCGTTTATTGAGACTAAATCCTCTGAAGGTGCAGAAACAGAAATATCTTCATCAGTGACGCAAGAGTGGCTTTCGAGAAACTCTTGCTTCCCTCCTCCATTTGTCATCAAAAACATCTATCAGTATGACTTCTTCTGCACACAACCATACTCAGCTACTGGCTGATCGCAAAAAAACATGTATGTTACTAGATGCTCCATTCTGTGCTATGGTAGAGACATGATGGTGAAAGAGCGTGGCCTCCATGGTAGGAGATCCACATCTATGCACGCTAAATCTTGCTAAACACACTGTACTCTAAATATTGTTTTCAAAACCTTTAAATTTTCAGCTTTTACAAGAAATGTTTTTTAACTTTCCCAAAAAGAAAAAAAAAACTGTCTCTGTTTGATATTTAAAGCCTTTTTCCAGACAGATTTTGCGAAAGGGCTGAGCTTACTGGACTCCATCCAGTGAACTCTTATAACACTGGTAGACTCCAGATGGAGGGGTGAAAACTGAATACAACAGAAGCGGGGACTTTTACTTTTCATATTTCCTTCCTGTATCTCCAGAATTGTTACTAAACTCCATCAAATCCAGATGTCATGGTAGCTTCTGTAGCCTCGAGTTTTCAGTATCCAGAAGAGATGGACATGAGCTTGAGAGGTTTATAGTGAGCTTACTTTTGGTAAAACCACACTTGGAGTCTTTTTTTTTCTCTCTCTGAATTCTAATCTTGCAGTTTTCAGTCCAAACTTATGCTGAATTACCTTAAAGTGATGGACTAAAATAACAATGCTGAGTAAAATGTTGAGAAATCTGAAGGTTTGTCAGTCAGTTAAAGCCTACATTTACCTGAGAAGAATGTAAAAACAACAAATAAAATGCTTGTAGCACGCCCACAGAGCCATCTGAACATGACTTTTCATCATAAGATAAGAATATTAAATTCACTATACACACCTTTATTCCTGGAGCTATAAAAAAAGTGATGTTAACCTGAGTATAAATATCCCTAACACACATGAGTAGGCTAATGAGAGAGTTAATAAGCTGAGCCTCAAGAGGCTGAAGAATCTCATTAAAGGATGTATACTGGAGGAAACATTTCAGATCAGTTAATTAGAGGTCTCTCAGAGAATTACTTTGGATAATTATTTGTGTTGTTTCTTTAATAGCCCTAAGATAAAGAGTTATAAACACAGTTTGTTTGTGCGTGCTTCACCGTACATGCACGTGTTGTTGACAGAGTCCTCAGGGCAGTGATGGTAGCAGTGACACCAGAGCATGTTCTGAGCTGGAACTGTCGCCGTGCTGCTGCTGCTGCTGCTGCTCTCCTCCGCCCTCCTCTCCGATCCCCCCTTCCACCCGTTCTTCAGTAGCATGCTCTCCAACATGTTGGCTGCACAAAGAGAGAGAGAAAGAGAGAGAAGCTGGGCTCAGCACCACCGCAGACCAAAACATCTGGGCACACCTCAAGCTCAAGCGGAGCCAGAGGGGTAAAACTAAAGTACACATACCTCGGGAAAATTAAAGACGGAATAAATCAAAAGATCCAAACACCATTTTTAAATGAGTCTTTTGACATATGTATTCATGAAAAAAGCATCAACGTTCTGCCCGCATTGGCAACGTTACCATGGTAATGCAGTCCACAGAAAGTATGAGTGTGTACTACTGAAAGCTTCCCTGCTGTTCTGGACTGGACTCAATGTACCTGCATGAAGTCGAGACCCAGAATAACATCACTCAGCAGAAAGACGTCTTTGTGCTGTGTGTGTGCACGCTTGTCAGCCTGCCTTAAGTGTCTGTGTACTTAGTGTGAGTGTGCAGAGTGCGTAATGCCTTTTTTAAGAGTGTGAGTCGATGGTGCATTACTGCAACATTCAAGAAAGTCTGTATACCCTTATTTGACTTCGAGGGCCTGAACTTTGAAATAGCAATAATCTTACTTTTATCACAGACTAGGTTTGTTATTAAAATACCCCAAACTGACAGAACAATTTCATGATAACTGAAGTAGACATCAATGTAAAAATGTGTTAAATATTTTAATTTATGTAAAATTAGTTCATAAAAACTCAAGTCTGTTTGAGAAGTTGTTTTGAAGTAGTCGAAAACAAACTGTAATGGCTGATGACATCTACTTATTCACTATATCTGCGCGTTTTTTCTCTACTATTGCCCCTGACACTGTTGAAAAGTGAGTATAAACTACAGCTTATGTCTTTTGAGTTTGCTTTCAGCTGAATGCGGCAGTTCATGTTGGTGTTCATGTATAATTCTCATATTTCCATTTGTTTTCCTTCTTAGTTATTCATCTACTTTTATTATACATTTTATAAACGCCCTGAGCAAGCTCTCGATAACAGGTACAATATCTGGCAGAAAACTTGAGCAGAACCAGACTTATAGATCATGGCTATCTGATGCAATTATTTTGGAGGGAAAATAAAAAAGTGGGAGAGACAAATAATTCTTTTGACCACTCACTTTTATTAACTGCACAACAGCCATTACTTTCAGCCACAAATGAGTGTCCAAATGACATTAAACAGTTAACAAAATCATTATTTTGTTGTTGGAACCAGTAAAAATCTAAATAAAAGGTAGACGGGTATAAACAGACGGGTTTGTTGAATTATGGTATGATCAGGACTTTTAACCTCTAGAAAAAGAAAAGGCATGTCAAGCAGGTCATTGTCCAAGTAAACTACAGTAACAAAATATAAGTTCAGCCAAGTGAAGTCATGTATTTGAGGTGTTTTCACATCCTAAGTAAGGAAAAGGATGAATATCAGCACGATGGACTTGTCACAGCAGCTGCTCAACATTTAAGCAATCCCAGGAAAAGCTTGAATGTGACGTTAATGTATCCTCTTTCTTTCTTTCTTTCTTTCTTTCTTTCTTTCTTTCTTTCTTTCTTTCTTTGCCAAAATTGCGGACATAAATACAATACTACTTGACCAAAAAGCAAAAAAAATCTCTTAGGATGGAATCAACTGACATAATATTTGATGTTTTTACAAACTCAGAGTGTGTAAAAAAGATAGAAGACATGACGGCACCCACAAAAGTAAAGCCAAAAGACTTAGAGCTCCCTCTACAGACAGGCTGCAGTATTGGTCATAAAGCCTACCTCCTCCATGGCATTTCATTCTGGCAGTTCATTTGACTAATACAGTAATCTATGGTTCATTTGTAGTACATTAATAATCGTTTCTGTTTCTGTAGCTTTTTATCACTAAGAAAGATTTTTATAACATGAAACTTCTTCTTATACTTGGCATCAAATAACTCTGGTTGCACAAAGTCATCAGTAGAGAATAAACCGCTACCGACAGCAGCTTGTCCCTGAAGACCTCTGTGGTCAGACAGCTGAAAAGAGATAGATCTCCTCCCCTCACTGTCTATCTCTCTTTCCTCCTCTGCTCACTCCATCATCACATTTACACAACAATGGAGACTTCCGAAGACTTTGCTATCAAGTGACTAATTTATGATACAAAAACTGGATAAGTTTTCATCTTGAAGACTTTTCACAGGCAACGATATTAATGATAATAGTGACAGTTATCAAGACATCATCCTGTGATCAGGCACATTTAAGAAGAGTTTGCTTGTATAATGTTTGTATGGAGGTGATTTTCACACACTGACTGTTCTTAAGCGGTACTCACTGTCCTTTCAATCTTATCTGTGTTTTCATTTCTGTCCGAGGAAAGCTTGTAGAAGTGTACTGATCCTTCCTCAAGGTTGCCTTAAACGTTAGTCACATCTGGTTTCCAAGTGTGCAAAATTTGCAAAAACATTTACATGAATGGAGATTATCATGGATTTGTTGTAAATTGAGAAACTGTCTGTTCACATCAGCTCTTTTTTCATTTAAACTGCACAAAGAGAGTTTGAGAGCAGAGAGACAGGTCGTGTCAGAGAGAAATGTTACAGCAAAGCTGATGCAAGGAAAGGAGGACTCTGGCTCAGTGTAAAAAAAAAAAAAAACTCAGCATGAAAAACTTCAGCCTTGAGGAGATGTAGAAACTGCAACTTTGATGATTAAAAGCTGGCCTGTCACCTGTCAGGCCAAAACCAGTCAAGAAGCTGATAGAAAAATTCACGAAGCTGCTGTTGCCTACAATTCTAGAACAAGACAGGATGCAGTCATTTTTTAGAATCTTATTTACATCATATTTGTTTCCTTTTTGGATAGTCTTGCACAAATCATGAGAAACATGAAAAATAAAGTTAATACAACAAGTTGATGATCACCTACACCACAAAATAAAAAAGTAATCTTGCTTTCAGCTGTATTACATTTAGGGATATTGTCCACATTTGTTGTGCAGACTGTTATTGGACAACTATTCTGCCTCCTTAGCAACAGCTGCCACAAACAAAACAATTACATCTTTATAACATACTATACTATTACTTTTTTTTTCATATTAAATTTTACATTTTTATCATACTATACTGTGACATTTTGTTCATACTTTATAAATTTTTTGTCATACCATATTATGACATTATTACCATACAATACTAATATTTTTTCATTCTAAAATTTTAAATATTTCTCAAAGAATACTGACATTTTTATAAAACTTTATTATGACATTTTTATCATACTATACTATGACTTTTTTCTCATTGTATAATTTTTTTATTTTGATCATTCTAGACTTTGACATTTTGATCATACTATACTCTGAAATTTTTATTCAACCAAACTAAAAAAAATTTATCAAAATATCTGATTTATTTTTTCCATACTAAAATTTGGAATTTTTATTATAGTATATCATGAAATCTTTATCATTCTATACTGTAATATTTTTATTACATTATACAATGCCTTTTTTCATACTAAAATTGGAATTTTTATCACAGTATACAAGGACATTTTATCATACTATTCCATGACATTTTTATCATACCATAATTTAAAGTATTATCATAGTACATTATGACATTTCTTTCATACAATTCAAAATTTTTATCATACTATACTATTTATTTATTTTAAACTAAAAATCAGAATAATTATCATAGCATAATTTGATGTTTTAACCAAAGTATACTAAGGAATATTTATCATTCTATTTTAAGACATTTTCATCATACTAAACTGTGACATTTTCATTACATTATACAATGATATTTTCATCATACTACACTATGAATTTTATCATAATATACTATGGCAGATTTATCATACTGTATTGCAACATTTTTTATTATATAATTTAATATACTATGATTTTTTATACCAAAATTTTAAATTTTTGACTTTTTTTTATGACTTTTTTTTATCATACTATACTATGACATTTTTATCATATCATATTTTGATGTTTTTTGTCAAACTATACTATGACATTTTATACTGTTCTATGGCATTATAATCAAACTATACTGTGATATTTTTATTGTACTTAACTATGAATCGTTTACATAAAAAAATTGAAAATTTTATCATAGTATACTATGCCATTTATTATTATGCTATACAATGAGATTTTTATTATCCTATCATACTAAACTTTGATATTATATCATACCTTATGATGATTTTTTTTCACACTATATTATAATATTGCATCATACATTTCTTCTTTTTTTCATACAAAAAACAAAAGGTATTTTCATTTTCACAGACACAACAAAAACTCTGGGGGTAGGGGGGAGTTGAACCAGGAACCTTCTAGTTACTGGACAACAACACTTCCCCCTGAGCTACAGGAGGCACATACTAGGCTCTGACATTTTTTTCTATGGAACAGACAGACCCGGGATAGGAGGGGTAGGAGGGAATTGAACTGCCCACCTTAAACATTTTTTAAAAATCTAGACCTAGACCTTTATTGAAAGGATACACCAAAAGATAGAAAAGGTAGAATCTGGGAGAGGGAGTGGTGGATGGCACTGGAATGGACTTCAAGAGCGAATTGAAAATAATAGTAAAAAAAAAAAAAAAAAAGCCCCAAATAAATCTTTAAAAAAAACAGTTTATGCTTTTTGTTTTGTGCTGTGAACAAGCTGAGACATCAGGCTGCTCTGGCCTCTCACTAAACCTTGACGGGTTAGCTGATCGCAGATACTGCCTCTGATTGGTTGACAGACAAAAACAAGATATTAACCTTCATCTAGCTGAGTCAGCTACAAACAGAAATCTATATTACTAAATATGATATATAAATCATTATATATTTCCTTCATTTTCGAAGTATTGTGTCCAGAAAGCCTTTTTTTAAAAATACACCAAACCTCTCTGTGAGTGTTGCAGAAAAACACTGAGTTTATCCCTGAAAGCTGCCGGTCTCACAAAGGGAGTGGATTTGCAGTATGTCACTACATCAAAGCACTCTATTTTAGAAGCAAATATTGTAAACAAATCACAACATGATGTATAAACTGCACCCACCCAGTCCTTTAAACCGTTAACATAAGACTTTTAACAGATGTGTTTTAGGGGGAAAAAAACGTTATATTTAGGTCTATATGGTACATAATATATTCAAAATTACATAACAATAGAGACTCTATATACATCAGGGAAAAATTTAAACCCTTGCCATGTGGATAATCTTTTAAGCAAACATGAGCTGGATATTTTTACTCATGCTCAGTCTGGGCTCAGGTTTACCACAGTGCAGATGTGTGTTCAACAGATTGTTACAGAAGTGAAAGGAGAGAAAAACAGCTGGAGTCAAAAGTAAGAGGCCAGCTTTGTTACACTGAGGAGGAAACTCATGTTCTTGGTATCATTACCTTTTCTAAAAACCTGCAAACTGATACAGAAATAAAGGAATAAAAGGACTACATTTCATACTGAAAAAGGTGGCTCAGCAATGCGTGCCCTATCCATAGCTCAGTGTACTGGGACATACTGTTTATGAATAATATCACACTGCAATCATTGATAACCAAACCCCTCTGCTGTCCATTGGTCCATGAGCACATAACTGCAGACACTTCATTCTCTCTTTGTCTCAGTCTTACTCGACACACACATGCTTTCACACACGAACATACACACACATGCACACAACAAACAGACTTGCTATGTCAGCTAAGGGGCGCACTCAAGGTCGCCCCGAAATCTGATCTGCATCCCCCGCACATTCCACAGGCTGTTCATCAGACTTTACACACACACACATACACACACACACATACACACTTTCACACACACTTGAAGCAATTAAAGGTTTCATTGTGAAGGAGTCCAGCTGGAGCACCTTCACTCACAGACTGTCACCATCAGTGTCAGCATCTTGAAGCATTTCCGCATCAGCTTCAGCTTTTCCAAACATCCCCGTGTGTGTTAGTGACAGCAGATCACCTGCTGTGCTGATCATCTCTCTGTGACTGAAAACTAGCAGCCTGCTCTGTGGCACTTCCTCCTCACAGACCATCAAGTTTTTCCTGCGGTGACAGGGGGCAGCTTAAGCGTGAAATTTCATCAGATACACATGGGAAACAAACTGCGGACATCTAGATCTCTTGCTCTTATGTGCTGATTCCTCTCCGATGAGCCAGTTTTCATGGTTGCTTTTTTGTGTTTTCATTTTAAAAAGTTTAAGAAAATAAATAATAAGTTTCGTCACTTTTGAACTCCATACAACTATCATGAGTGAACTTTTGGAGGGACAAATGTTTTTATTTTACGGATTTTCAAGCATTCATGAACATCCCAATTTGGCCCACACACGCAGAGGCTCCCACAATAAACAAACTTAAAAGGTGTTTTGGAAATTTCTTGTTTAATAGTAAGAATTAATAAAGGATCTCAAGTGAATCAGTTGTCTTTTTAAATTTTATTAAAAAGAGAGGAGAAGCAGCAACAGAGAGTGTGTTAACAGTCTGGGTTACTAAATCTTACTGTGAGTGTGCTTATAACAGGAAAGAGTGCGAGGTCAGGGGTAACCGAAACTAACACATGAGGTATAAGAAGAATAGGATGATGCTAAATCTGCACAGCAGCATATATCAGACAATACCACATAAGAATATCTGGTGTTTGCTCATACAACTTAAAAACAGGAAGATACACATGGTAAGAAAAATAAACTATCAAGGCATGCGGAATTGATAATCTGTGTGGTTAGTACAGAACAGAAGTAAAACAAAGGTCATGCTGCACATCTGCAAAATATAATTTTACACCTCAAAGGTTGAATTTTTTATTTTTTCTTTCTTGGTTAGTTTTGGATAAAATGGTCAACAGTATATCAAAATGGTGACATTTTTTAAAAATGCATTATTCTATATATCTGAAGCCCTCAAAACAATCATTATGATTAGAAGCATTCATAACAACTTATTGCAATGTTTTTGGAGTGTAATAAACAGTCAGCATGATGCCTGCTTGAGTTATGATTTATTATGCATTATACCTTTAGGCAAACTAAAACTAGTGTCTTTTGAATTCTGGGTTTCATGACACATACCTCTTACACCTTTATCCAGTTCTTAAGGCTCAAAGAGAATTCATTCAAAACAAGCTGTTTAACTAAAAGATCTGTTTTATTTCAATAAAACATCAGCCTTTAGAAAGCTTTGTTTAAAATGTAAAAAGTAGTATAACTTTCTTTCCATGTGAGAGATATAGAAACTGTAACCTCTTATGACCCACTCTCTATATTAAAAGCGGTGGGTTTATATTAAGTGGTACCCTGAGCTCTGTGTCCTTATCTTACTCCAGTTGAAGCCACAGAAGATTCTGTGTTACAACAAGAGCACTTTGCATGTTTGAAACGAGACTTCGTTTGGACCATAGACCGTATATACTATGGACAACTTGGTTCTGCCTCCCGCCTGTATACGGATTTGAAGCCAAAAACTTTCTTCATTTCCTGAAACCAGCGCCGCGCAGTAGCATTGTGTGCATTCGGCTGGAGACTCGCTGTGATGATGCTCGGCTTGGGTGAGCTACGCAATCCCTGAACACCCATAGGCTGTATTAAGTGTCAATCATAGAAAACATGAACCCCCAAATAACTTTTAAAAACGGAGCTTCACAGAAAAAAAAGGACTTGAGCACAAACCAGTCTGACGGTAACTACATGTCAACATCACAAGCAGGGGGGAGAAAAATTTATGTTCTGTGTAATAAATTTCTAAAGTTTGTCCACAGCTCCATAAGCTTTGCTGGCGGAGGTCAACAGAGGGCGCTGTTCTCGAAGTGGCTTCACCAAGCGAGGAGGCAGACTCTGTCCATTCTATATACAGTCTATGTTTTAGACCGGATCTTGGTCTTGACAATCCAAATTGATTCAAATACTGAGATATTGAAGAGTTCACACCCTCAGTATCCATACTGTAATGAGTCCATGCTGTAAACCAGACAGGCGTTGGGGATCAATAAAATACTGTGAATATTGGATTTGTTTTCCATTACGAGAGAAAAATCAATGAAAATGGAATCGCAGCTATCAACAGGGATAGAAATATTGACAGAGGAGTTTGACGTCCAGGAAAGAAACCGAAAAAAAAAGTATCCCAATTAACCCGTTTGTTTCACAAGATCAGACTTCACAGCCCTACAGCCGTTTAATCTGTGAGCCGAGACCTTCACACACACTCTCCATCACAGCAGAGAGGAGCACATAAGAGGAGCAGGAGATAAGTTACTCCAGGTGGCCGTGATAAATCACCTCCTTAGAAGGAGACATCTTCCCGAGGGTCTCTGTGGTGCACTTTGACCCTGAGGGGGTCACAACCAACCTGCAGAGGGGCCATACATCCTCCTCCACCCAACCACCGCACCCTCATCCTCCTTAACCCCCTACAGGCTTCAAAGGCCTCCGCTACACGAGACACTTGCACATGTGCGCACATTGAGCACGCACACACACCAGGACGTGTCTGAAGAGCACATTCCACACACACACTCTCCTTCTTCTCTGCTGCTACACCCGCATCAGGTCGTCTATTTCCAACGCGCAGCTTTAAGCAACCTGTTCTGTGTTTACCGGCCGTGACTGGACTGCCAGGGTGGAGGAATGTGATGGTCACTTTGAGGCTCACACCGCCTGCAGCAGCAGATTTATGGAGATGAGGACCTGTCTGTCTGCACCACCACGCTGTGCCCCAAGTCCACCTTGAGAAAAAGTAGTTCCACTGTCGGGGATTCACACTGAGTGCTCAGAGAAAACTTTCCACAGGGGTGCGAATACAGCAGAGAGATGCTAAATCCACAACAAAATACTCACACAGAAAAGCAAACACACAGCAGACACAGAGGCTGACTGACTTCTGATATGCGAGGAAAATTTCAAGAATGTCAATATTTCTGCTGCAGAGAGTTCCTTCTATCGAACCTCTGTGTTCAAGATTTCAAAAATAAATAATGTTTCAATGTCTCCTAATTTACCAGCAAATGAAAAATGATTGACCTATCAGGATCCAGCAGGAGTCAAGTAAAAACAGCAAGCAAGTATCAAGTTAAGTGATGACATTACACCTCTGCCTGTAACTGTTTCCAGGTCCAAGCTGCATGATATCAGCTTGAACCTGGAATTCATGACCCACTACATCATATTGTTTCCAGTATGATGTAGCGCTACACTGTTTTAACCAGATCAGAGACAGAAAGGAGCTTCATTTGTGTTATATTATATCAATGATCGAGAGAATGGGGAGAAGAGTTGAAGTTGACTTTCCCTGGTGTTCATTACACTAATGTGAGTAACATTTAGAGAAGTAAACTAACAGAATAAGCAGGACAGTCAGAAAAGTTAAAAATAGCCACAGTTTACATGTCTGTGGCCAGTTCATCTCCCCGTGGTGATGTGATTCACTCCATAAGGGACCTTTATCAAAGGGGGAAGCGGCTGGTATATCTCAGCTGGCTGCTTAGTTCACAAAAACGTCACGAAAGTCAGAAAGAGAAGCATGAGCCCTGAAGTGAAAATTCTGACTTTTAACCCAGATTCTGAGTCTATTTTCAGATTTTTTCCTTTTTCCCCCAAATCTGACTTAATTCTGACCATAAACCATGACCTCGAATTCTCAGTTTTACGTTAGTATTTCCACTTTCCTTTTCTCTCGTTCAGAAACAAGAAACTTTTCTTAAACTTTGTAGTTAACAACCAGTATGAGTGCACAGATGGTATAACCTGAGCTAGTGTCTTATACTAGTAAAACCTTAACAGTGTTTCATGACAGACAGCACAGAAGAGCAGATGGCATGTTGCTTTTCTACGCCCTTACCATGAGTTTATTCACACTTGTGTCAACAGAGAGGGCGGTGACTGAGAGTTTCAGACCAGTAAATAGTTTACACATAACTAGTGATGTCAGACTTAGCCAGCAGATAGCCACTGATACTCAGTTTCAAGAAAATGTGTAGTACACGAAGTAAGTTGCATTTTCTATCCATTGTTGATAAATCAGGAAGTAGAGCCATGCAATTGATTTTTATCTCCAAGAGCTGATGTCGAATGAAAATGGCCACAGGTTGAATAAAAAAGTTCTTTTTAAGTGTTGGACACCAGGGTTTCTAAACCTTACTTACCATCATCTTGTAAATAAAGGAGTTCATATTAGAGAGTAAGAAAAATACAGTTTTTCTGCAAAGACATGATCATTTTCCTTCAATTTTTCATTCTTGTACATTCTTACATGATATTTTCTAGATAGATATGTGCTTTTCTTTGTGATTGTGGAAAAAAAACTGTCTTTGCTCACCAAATGACAACAAAACAAAGTTCTGCCACTCACAAATCAAATACTCATATTGTTAACTGAGAGCAAAACTCAAGTAGCTCCAGTCAGTGTGGCACTCACTATTCATACAAGGTACAATATTATCTATGGTTTGCTCTTTCATTAATGCACATCAATCATGAAAAGTTGTCTTATGCTTTAAGGTCCTTCAGCAGCACAGCAGTAATATATGCAGGACTGGAGAACTTGCTTAGGTTCCTGCCTGTGCACAATGATCTGACACAGACCAAGTGTGGGTGCTTATACTGTTTACAATATTCAATCTAACACAAGCTTTTTTAGAGGAGAAGAATTTATTGGAAACATTTTATCATTTAGTTTTTATTAATCTATCTTAAAATAAAAGTTATTAACTCATATTTTCTATTTTCCACAGTATACCTCAATTTTATCTTCTCTCTCAAGTTCAAGATTCTTTTTTACTGTCTACCCACAATGCCCATCAGCTCACCTCACTGCTCGTCTATCTGTCCGTGTGGTCTGTACTTACTGGAAAAAGCCAGGAGACACAGACTGATGCTGGGCTCCATTACAGACACATAGTGAGACTGCGGCCATAGCGCCACCACAATATGTCATTTTAGCCCTGATGTCAGCGCTGCCAAAACAAGGAGAGAGCTTCTGTTTTTATTCAAGGGTGCTCAAGGTCTCCATATGTCTTTGAATTGATATGCCAAATGACTGAAATGTTACATTTAACATCGATGTTAAAACAAAAACAAACGACAGTATGATTTGGTGCTGAAGTGTTATGACGATTCATCATCCATAAGCTGTAATTTATTAAGTTCAGAACAGGAAGACTTCCCCGGGGTATGCTCTGAATATACAAAAAGTCATCCTGAGCTTCCAAATCCCGCAAGGCAGATACGCTCTCATAAGGCACATGAACAACTTTTACACATAAACACACACACACTCACATACACACAAGCTATGCCCCCATGCCTGACCGCTGGAGCAGCACATCTGCCTGGGGATCAGATTCTGTGTGGGGGAACCGAATCCACATCCTGACAGGAAGCAGTGCACAGAAGGCTGGAGGAGCCTGGACCTGCCGAGGGCCAACTGCTGCTGTTTTGTACTTGTGGATCGCTGCAGCACACTGCACTCTGACCTTATTCCACAACACTCAGCTCTACTGACACACAGATGTCCTCTTAAGAGTCTTCAGTGCTGTTTATGCTATGTAACACTTTCTGTATACTCTAACCTTCATTTAAGTAGTAAAGCTGATTTCACACACTTGGAGTCACAGCTTTAACAATGCACATGACTGTGGTTGAAGCAAAAGCAAATGGTTGTTGATAGAGACAAAAATACCCTCCTACAGAGACAGGCTGACATTCACAGATATTTGAAGATCGCTGTGAATGAAAACACTACACATGGACGAATATCTGAGAAAGTCCAGGAGACTAAATGTCTGTCAGAGGGACCAGAAGATGGCTTAAGTATGGGAAACTGAAGGAACTGTTACTATCTAATAGGCAGATACAAAAAAGTAATATTTCTAAGAAGCTTGCATCAGTATTTTCTTCTTTTGGAACAAAACAAACAATCAAACAAATGAAATAAAATAAAATCAGAACACAAAATCAGGACATAGAGGTTTGTCACACCGTTATCACCCAATCAGATATCAGGTTAAGTGTAAAACATGGAGGGAAACAGTCTGTATGGAGAGCAAAAGCAGGTAAGTATTGCAAGTAAATTGTGATACTCATAATACTCATACTCATAAACAAAGTGCAGCCTCTGTGTAGTTTACCATTTACAATGAAACTGAGACTCACTAGGAACAGATTAACCACCCTACAGCCTGAAAAGCTGACCAGCATTCCCAGAGACACCCAACAGACAACAAAAAGTTTCAAACAGTCGGCAAATGAGATCTCACTGTCTCAGCGGGGAAAGGATTTTGTAAAAACAAAACAAACAAACAAAGAGGAAAAAAGGAAATCAGTCTTAAAGACAATGTACATGCTGTTTGCTGTCACAACCTGCTTTTGTTTTATCAACAAACTGATATCACAACAGGGATATCAAAAAAATTTCAAAAGCTTTTAAGCTGATAATAATGTTGCTATCATAACAGATATCCTAGTCATATTCTTGCACATAAATCTTTATATTTCCACTGTATTACCACCGGAAGAAACAGTGCGGGGCTCACCAACTCCCTGTGACCCTCACCAGCCTGTAGAAACAGGTGGCAAATTGACCGTGCCGCTTAGATTTATGGACAACCTCCCACATGTTTTACTCATTTAGGGGTCCCTTAAAACATCGGATCAGTGGGGAAACAGAAAAAGCAACTGGTGGCTCCAGCTTGTTTGAAAGAAAGTGGACAGAAGGAGAAAAACTGAAGGCATCTAACTTTGAGAGGGAAAAAGAGAAATCAATGCTGCCCTTGTGAGATGACCGTCTGAATTTCACCCCATCTTTACACTTCTGGTTCAGACTCTGACACTGACTGGACCAATATTGGAGGAGACTTGAAACACTCAGCTCAATCTGCACAGATGACAGTTAAGTAAATTCTCTGAAGAAACATTCATCAGCGGCTCAGGTATTTGGTGACTAACTGTGAAAGTAACAGCTAGCTCTGAACCTCTCAGGCAGTTTGGGGCTTTACAGCTGGTCTTTATTTTTGACAGACTTTCAAATAGGCTTCTTTTTATACATATTCTCTCATTTCTGCAAAAAATATATCACCTTTTCACCTGTTCTCAATATCAAAAATGGTGTTTTAAGATTATGTGTTAAAATAAGTAAAACACATTCTGGTAAGTTTCAATCAAATGTTCTGCATGAACATAAAGCGTTTGTATAAAACAGATACATCTATACCAGAGGCTATTATGGAGGTATCAGGGTTGAAAAAAAGCTGCTTTAAATAAAAAAATAAAAGGTGATATGGTTGCAATAGATTCATTTGGTTGCATTTTCCAGATCACATTTCATAATAGCAACATTTGCCAACACTGCCATTGCTAATGTGGTGTTGGTGTTGGAGTGCGCATGCAACCATATGCTGAGTTTAAAGCCTGACACCCAAATTGAGTTTGTGATGAGAATTTGACAGCTGATTATTTCTGCAAAGGTTAAGCTTGGCGACTAGAAGGAGAAAAATGTATTTCGAGATGAGTTGAAAACAGAAAGAAATCAAAGTCGTACTTTTACTCGTTCTTATTCTGACCAAAAATGCAATCATGAAAAGAACAAATGCACAAGTGTAAGCTCCTCAGCGCTCTCAGATTGTTGACCCTCCCCGCCTGTCACCTTATGGGGAGGGGGGACCATGACACTGTTGGCATTCATCGTAAAAAGACAACTGGCTGTCCATCTTCAAACAATTCAAAACACGAACAGGAGGGGTGTGTGGGGTTTTTAGGGGGCAGATAAATACACACCCGCTCTCTTAGTAGCCCCCCTGTGGAGATCATGATAGCTTTTGCTCATCATAAATACCACGGAGTAGAAAATAGATAATTGACTTCACAGCTAGCATGGTCAACCTGCAACCTGTTATTAAAGCTTCTCCCTGGTTTCAGAAGATAACCAACTGTCTCTAAACCTTGAATCACAGAAAAAAAAATACAGAAGAAAAGATCAGCTTCACATTATGTTTGTCAAAATAAAGCACTCAAATTAAAGTCTGTATTTTAAAACAAACAGTCAAGCAAAACTGCAAAACAAACAGGTGTCCAGCACAGTACTCACCTTGAGAACCCCGGCTCAGTGATGCCACTCCGGTCACCAGCAGAACAGCCTGCCAGGCCCACTCCACCACCATCCCGCCAGCCCCGACCCCAGCCTCCTTCAAATCCCTGAGGTGCTGCCACAACGCACACACGCAAGCAAATAGGCAAAGGTGTCAGACTCCCTATTAAATCCTCTTGCGAAAGAGTGCCAATCCGGTCTTTCTGCACAAGTGTGTTGCTCTGAGTGACTCTCAGGAACTTCCCACAGCCGCCCCGCAGCCTCCAGCTCTACTCCACACTGACAGCCTGGGAGACACAGACACAGAGAGAGAGAGACAAGGGGGGAGAGGGTGTTACTAAGTTGCACTCTTGCTGTGCTATTCGTCCAGCCCTTTCTGTGACCGGCTCACTACAGAGGGAACAGCTGAGTATATCTGAATCCACACACTGCTTCTCTCTCTCTTTCCCACACACAGAAACACACACACACACAGAAACACATAGAAACACACACACACACAAAAGCACAGACACTTTACATATTCACACATCACTAATACACAGAAAGGAGAGCAGAACAGAAGAGGGCAACAGAGTGTGAAGCAGGGCCGTGGATGTGAGTTGGAGCTGAATGAGGTGTGAAAGGCAGCAGTTAAAGCATTATGACCTATTGCCACATATATACAAACACACAGCATGAGTCCAGAGGATAGAGACCCAGCAGAGAGTTTTGGAAACTTTCTGGTATCAAATTCTGCGAGATGGAGCTCAGGAAAGTAAGACACAAAAACAAAACTTTAATTTGGGGTTGGTATAAATTGGTCAATAAAGGTCATGCATCCTGCAACAACAAAAAAAGTTTAAGTTGAGTCCCACAAAGCTGTTAAAGAAACAAAATCAGTATGGAATATTTTGCCTGAAATAGACAGACGTGCTAATATTAAGGGGGAAACACTCCTTCAAAAAGCAAAAGTGAAAAAAAAAAGCTGCTATTTAAAAGTTAGCATTCTGTCAGATGTCAACTGAAGGTGTTTGCACACAAAGACAAATATTGCATACAATATGAGAATATAAAAAATATTTAAAATAAGTGTAAACTCCACACCAACCGTCAAAAAGCAACAAACATAACTCTGTCATTACTTCCCTCAGGGCGGCTAGCAGTATGCGGATTAGTTGGTTCCTTTGAAATTGAAAGTTAGCTAGCTATCTTGTCACAGATAATGATATGAGTTCACAGTAACCATAATGCTCAAGGTTAAACCCTTCAGTCAATAAAATGTGACAACAAAAACAGCTTACTGTGTGTCATGGAGAAGGAAATACGAGAAAGTAAGAAGCTAAATCTTTCCTGCGGTAAAGCTCAGGACAGGAAGCTAAAAGCCATTTTAGTGCAAAAATGCTCATTCATGTTCTAAGCAGTATCAAGAAGTAAATCTGTCAAAATATCAACATTTGACTCCTTCCAGAGTAATAAGAAAGTGGTAAGATGTTAAAAAGTAAAATTCTGAGGGGAAAGTTTGCCAAATTTCAAGCTAAAAAATCACACTTTCTTAGCTAGCTTACTAAATTTTAACCTTAGCTTAGCAATGACTTTCTAAAAAGCACTAAATCTGAGAGCTTCGACCTTAACTTTCAGATAATCTGATTCTGTGAAGTAACAATGGTGTTTGCTAGCACTTTACAACATCTTGTGAAAGGTATTTATTCTCTGCTAATGGTCTTTTAAGCCAAGACGTGGTTAGATGCTAACAGTTGTAGCCGAGGGGTTATCAGATATGTTGTTTTACCTCTAAAAAGCACAATGTTCTGCAGTGATTTTTGTGCTTTTCAAATGCTTATCAATAAATGGTGAAAATGACTGATTGGAATCAAAACTTGTGTACACCCTCAAGCCAGGATGACTCAGCAAATATTTTTTATGTTTTCCGAGCGCTACACAAACTGTCATAAAAACAACCCACACAGTCCTGTTTAGTCACCGATGATTAATCACCAGAAGACATAATAATAAAAAAAACTTGGCACAAATTATGCAGACACAGGTGTTGTGTGAAAGGAGACGACAGGGCATTAATCTGCAACTAAGAGTCAGGTTATTACGTGGGCTGTATCGTGTCAAGTTCCTCATGTGAGTTGGTGTGTGAAAGGGGTGAAAACACAAACACTTGTGGAGCAGTGGGGATCAGGCCATCACACGTCAGGTGATTAGATGTGATTAGAGCTCACACCTCCAGGCACCGCCACAACTTTGCAACTTCACCCTAATCCAATACACTGGGACACGCATACTAACATGCAATACCAGGAAAAACATGACAACAATAAGGGGACACATTCCTGCTGTGAAAGACCTATGTGGGTTACAAGTTAAGAGGATTAAGGAGGCTATTAGACGGATTACATCAAGTCCACCGAGGCAGCTACACAAATCATAAACAGGTTGAAGATGGTTGAATTTCCCGAGTCTTGTACATGTGTTTATCCACTCGACACGGTTGTAAGGAGGTGAGGAGGTGTAAAAGCAGCAGAGGAGGTCAAAATAACATCAACAGCCAAATGGGGTTCCCCACCCCTCACCTGTCCCCTCTTAAAGTCTGACTGGGTGGGAACAGCAGCTCCCGATAGCCAGCTCTCCTCCTCCAGAGCTCCAGCAGCCCTATAGCTGTCACGACTGATTTGTGCATTTCTGAGTATTACATGTGATAAGTCAGCCTATTCTGAAGCACGAGTGCATGGGGAGCAATGAGGAAGGGGTCAGTGCACCTCACACACCCTTCCTCGCTCCATCAAACGCCCAGTGCGGAGCCTCCCTCAGCCCACTCAGACCCCACAGGGATGGGGGGGTCTGGCGGGGAGTGAGCAGCTCTGTAGGTGGGGGTCACTCCACCACATAAAGGGGTTGAAAGTGGGGCAGACTGGTTGCAAGAGTTGCTTTGAGGGGAATTAACTCTTCACTTCCCCTCCTTCTCCTGCAGTACTCGTCTGTCATCGCACACATAGTTACAGCGTGATTAATATTGCCGGAGAAATCTTTCTTTCAGCACCTTAATCACTGGGAAAACCACAAAGTCCTGCTGACTTGTAATAGTCAAAGTTAGCATTTAGCTTCCGCAATAGTTTCTGGCATTAAACTTGAGGATAAATCATCTTTAATCTTGTCACTGATGGTCTTGTTTGCCTTTGGATATCATGAAGATGCATCAATATGAATTTCATTTTGTTTCATAAATGTCAGAAAACTCCCTACAGGAGCTTCATACACAATAACTGTAGAGTGAATGGAGGGCTGAATTAAAAACGTAGCATCTAGCACCCAAAAATCACAAGAGAACACGATCGTCAACATGTTTGAGTTTCTTTTTTACTATTCTCAGCTTGACTGCGTTAATGTGAAAGTCCAAATGGAAGCAACAAGTTCATTTTACAACCTTTACATGGACTGCAACAGATAGACGTGACTGACAACAGTGGACTTTTATGAATCAAGTACCCCGGGGCTTAGCTTTTCAAATAGTACATACAGGGAGGGAGCTTATGGAGAAGTTTAGCTGTGTGATTATTTTCAATTCGTTTTGGAGTCTCTGTATGGCCCCTTTTCTGCCCTCCAGTACTCACAGATCAATTAATGCAGCTTGGTTGTTTGTAATAATGTGCCTTCGTTCTATAAGGCAAACATTTTCTTATGAAATGGAGACCTTCCAATAATACCAGCATTAGCGTTCCAATGCACCATGAAAATGAGCCACGTTTTTTATTTCAGAAGAGGACTTTCAAGCAGCAAACGCACCTTTCATCACACAGCGATGGATGACTGTGAAAAATCACCACTAACCTGTGAAACAAAGAGCCATGGCAGAACACAGATGATGAAATTACTCCGGGCAGAGATGGAATGCGTATCATGAGCGACGTTCCAGCTGGGCCTAAACTGACCCTGGGCTCTGTGAAATTAGGAGGATTTTCAGCAGCTCAGCGATAAAACTGCTGTCATAGAATCCTGGAAAGCAGTTTATTACCGTGGCAACACAGCTGTCTGGACCAGATGGGCCAATCAGGGGGCAAGAGTCAAGAAAGCATGACTCCCATCTTCATCAAACAGTTATATGAAGATTCGCCGTTTTATTAAGTTGTGTAAAACAAAGCTTGTGTTGTGAGATTTTTATCTGTGACCTGCCAAGAGACTGGGGATGAAAATGAGCTTTTTCGCTAACTCTGGTAAAGCTTATCAAACAGTGGCTTTTAAGATTAAACTGTAGTTGGTTTCCTTTTCTTTTAAACTTTAGGGCTATGATGGCTTTACTTAGAGACATCAGAGCGAATAGAGTAGAAAATATTGGGGGGAATATGAGTGGCGAGGGGGCTGCAGCTCGCAGGGTTACAACCCAGACTGTCTGTTTCGAGGTGTTATCTCTGTTTGATGGGATGCACATCTTATCCGCTGGTTGAACTGTTCTTTTCAGGATGAATATATAAAAATAAAGGCATGATGGTAGTATGAAGGAGGTTTATAGACTGTGTATAAAGGTGGCCAACAAAACAGCTCGAAAAGTAAAGCCAAAACATCCTCTGGATGAAAACTCAATTGCACAGCTAGAATGCACAGCATCAAAGAGGTTATTTTGGCCTCACTTATGTTCAACAGCAGTGGCCGATCTTTTATTTTTGTCTTGAGTTATTTATTTATTCAAACAGCAAACCTGATTATCCTTATTTTTAATTTGTTTGTTATCATCTATCTAACCAGGTTAATTTCATTGAGATTAAAAATACAAGAGCCTAAGGTCTCCCCCTTAGAGAATAGAAAAATCTGATATTTAACCAACTCTAGAGCATTTGCCTTGTACTACTTTGTTGTTGTTGTCTTTGAAAAAAGAATTGTTCGATGTCGTGGCAACTTTTTGCCATTAATGGGGATGTCATAGGGAGGACTTCAGATTACATATTAAAAAGTCTTGTTAAAGTTAAGCAGGAAATCTCGCTTAATTACTCCCTGAAGAAAATGTATCCATCCACATCTTCCCATAACATATATAATATCCACCACAGCTCTGTTTAAAATGTTAATATAAAGTGAGATCCCTGCAGAGTCTCGGCCCCCAGGGCAAAGACAAACCCTGATGAATATTCAAGATTCTCACAATGGTCGGGCCAAATCACTCTGCTGAGATTGAGTCTTTGAAGTCCAGAAGAATACTGAGGGGGAAGAAAAACGTCAGTCATAGGAGTGAAAAGACTGTCACAGCGAGAGACCTCCTCCCTCTGTCTGTCACACTGTCTCATTCACTCAATCTGTCTGTCGCTCTTTCTTCAATGATGTGGAGACATCATGCGTTACTTAAAACACTTGGACACGGTTTCTTTTTCTTCTTTTCAGCAAACATTTATGTTATGAGCCAGAAAACTGCCAGATGTATATAGAGAGAATTATGCTATCATGGCAAATCATTCAGAGATTTAAACTCTTAATCTTTGGCTTCAGTCTGAAAAATAAGCGCTCTAATAAAAATGTCAACAATGTCAGACTATAAAATTCAAAACCAGATCAGTGTGATGGAAGAAAGCAACGCTTGTCGAAACCGTGTTCCAGACAAGTCGAGAACATGAAGTATCCACGTACTTGAATTTCAGACATGCATAAAGATGCACAGAGTGCAGGTAATAATTAAATTTTGTTACAGCTGCACAGATTTCTATGAGCTGATTGTCTGTGTCAGGTCGTAAATGTCAAAACTTTAGTGATCCTCGTAAACTTTTCATGTAACACCGCTTCGAGCCAGACAAGGAAAGTGAAACAAGAGATGTCATGTAAAGCAGAAACTTGAGACTTTTTTTATTGAGAAACTTAAATGACAAAATGATATGCCTCTTTTTTAATTGATAGAGTGAACTGAATGATGGCGCATTACTGCAAAACTCTGTCTGTCTCATCCCTCTAAGTAGCCCCGTTAATTGACCACCCCCACAGCCTGGATTTATCATCTACACATAGTAAAAATGAATAAACAGATGGAAAAGTACATAGACATTAAATCTTGCACATATATGCTGCACTAGAAATACCACACATGCAGGGAAGTTAAGGTGGTGGGTGTAGCTGCAGCTGCAATAGCAGGTTGGAACTGTCATGTTATGTAATGTATAATATACAGTGAGTAGGTTGTTGAGAGAAAACCCAACAGGCATGGGGATGTCCAAAAGGGAACGCAAGTACCCCCCGTGGAAATTACTTGGCCACCCCAAGATCTTGGGCTATGATCATACATAGATATGAGGCAGTCCAGCAAGAGGTGACTATTTGCATCTTGTGCCCGGTTGGCCCGTGTTGCATCAGCTAAAAAGCAACAACACAAACATTGTTCTATATAAAAAGATGAGTCCTCTTCATGTTGTATTATAACTGAAAACCATACTCCATAATAAGAAACTTGACAAATGTTTAATTCGTTAATGTTAGTGTGAAGATGATTTATAAACACCAAAGCTGTACTTCTGGCTTCTGTCTATCCGAGCTTTCACCGGCATGCGGTGGGCCAAGGCTGCGTATCTGCTTTAGTTATTGAAAACAAAGATCTCCACCGAAGGAGGACCCTTATTTCATATATATTAAACTTATTTTTTTTCTGAATCAGATTTTATTTGTTGCTACCTAAGATTTTTGCACATTTTCCCAGAATCAATGTTTAAAGTTCGCTTAAACTGCAGGCAAACACCGGCTTGAGCTAGGTTAGTAGAACCAAATCACACACGCAGACATAGATCACATGATCTCATTCAGCCAATCAGATGTAGCTGTGGGGAGAACAGCTGTTGTTTTCAAGAATCACCTGGAGGACGCAGTGTGGAACAATGATAATCTACATGGCAATTTGCATGTAATCAGAATAAGAAGAAGCTTTCAAACATAGAGTAAGTAGTCGATTCATGTTGTTGGAAGATGCTTACTATGCTAAACGCATGACAAAGCTGTAGTAAGCTGTTAAGGTAGCGCTATCTGTTAGCCGTTAGCCGTGTGTTACCTAGTATCCAACTTAATATCCAGCTTCTATATGTGTAAATCAGCACTCTGTTAAACAACCTATATAATTTTAAGACTGAATCTACAAACCAAGCCTTTGTTTATCATCAAAAAAGCTTTTGAGCGACTTACAACAAAAATCAACAAAGAAAAATCCTTATTTTTTTTACCACAGACTTGCTTCTGTTTACTTGATCACAAAACTCTTTCTGCTGCCTTAGCTCAGTTCTACAAAAGGTCAGAGACTCGTTGGTCTGTAAATCACAGAGACAACATGTTAAAAGTTTAAGGCAGTAATTAAGAAAAGGTGTGTGGTATAACAATGAAGTGACAGGAGGTACTACAATAACAAAAAATAAAAAAAAAAGCACCAGGCCGTTTTCTGTTGACCGACTCATGCCTGCGCCTGAAACACCTGCAGCTCAGATTTCACCCATGGGTATGATGGTTACAAAACAGCCACACAAGCTACCAGATGGATTCTGTGTACAGAAGAGTCTGTCTGGCTCTGAAGGTGGCACTAAGAGAGGTGTTCAGTGATTTTCCATGGCTGGAGCAACAACACATAACAGCCAAGAAAAGCAGAATTAAATCTTTCCTCTCTCACTCTAATGCTGGACTTTAGCTAATTCTCTCAGCTCTGCTCTCATTTGTTTCATGGCTTCTGATCACTCTACATATTGTGGCATCTAATCTTGGCAACTTATAGAGCAGCGATGTTCTCGTTTAGTGTAAACAACACTGTGAATACGCCGCACACTTACCTGAATGGAAATTGTTAGGTATCCTAGATAGAAGCAGGTTTTATAGCTCTCTCATAGGCATTCACAAAGAACAAGATATGTTTAACTGTTACGAGGTTCAAACTATGTGTTGCAACTTAATACAGACTTCATGGAAGGAGGGGAAAGGAATTAACACTACCAAATCAAAGTGAAAATTAGAGGGGATTTTCTTAACATGGCCTTTGTGCAGCAGGAATTGGGAAATGGAGGCTCTTCTTGCCAAGTCAACCAGGAGCATTTAATGAAGGGCTTGTTGCTAAGTGTCTGCTGGGCCGCGTCGGGCACACACTGCAAACCAAAGGCCCTAATTAAGGGGTTCCTCTGACGGTCAGACAAAGCAGACAGCAGGGGTCAAGACGCTGGCCTACAAACTGGCTGTGACCCTCACACCTGCCTGATTACATTATACTGCAAGATGTCCGTGCACAGCGGACACGCACACACACTGATATGGCTTTACTGAACTGGTGACTTACCACACACACACTGACGCTGACATACGACAAGAAACAGAGGGAATGAGCAGATCTCTAAGTAGGCCACCATGCCTTCGCCAATGGTGTTTATCGCTGTATCTCGTAAGGTCAGGTTGGATGTTCTTCTTTAAAAAAAACCAAAAACTGATATCTGTTTATTTATAAACAAATTGACATTAAGCTCAACATGTCACATTACATCACAAAAGCCTTGTTTTCTGTCGGGAATCATATTGAACCAAACCTTTTTAAATTACAGTCAAGTCAAAAAATTTGAGTTAGGCCTAAAAAGTGCACAAAGAGGCTTTAATGGATTTTATCACTTCATTTCACAGGAACTTGATGTGTATAATTGTGCCTGGCTGTTGGAAGTAGAAACAGTATTTTCATGAAATGACAGCACTGTTAGATACATTTTCATTTTAACCACTGAATCTCTGGTCTCTCTTGTCAGACAGTTATTAAAGGGATATTCTGGTGTAAAATTAATTTAGGGTCAAACACACCGTAACACCAAGTTAGACACCTCCTCGAGAGGTGAATGTTGCCGACCGCTTTCTTTATCATTTCCTTGAAGCAATAATCACCATATTAATCATTTTGCACTGCAGAAGCCGTACTTCTTCTGCCTTAGTGTCTCAGTCTGATTGCATTTCCATGAAGAAATGATCATAAATGTTCTTCCTTCAGCTGCATCACCTCACTGTAGTCCGTAATGGACTGGCCTAAGGTCTCGCTACAAACAAGCGGTCGCTGGAAGAGAGTAGGTGAGTTGTGTTTAGTCTCTTTGCTTAAGAAATTAGGCAAAGTTTAAAGGATGTTTGATGGCTAGTGCTATGGCTGGGACCCTATATGTACTGTTGATTAAAGTAGGTGCTGTTCTGAGCATTATTTGTGGCTATAAAGTGGTGTTTTGGTTGAGGTTTGTGTATTGCTATCGTGCGGTCGTTACTAAGGTTGGTATGATTAGAGAAGCAAGCGGTCGGGAACATTCATCTCTCAAGAGGGTGTCTAACTCAGTGTTATTGTTATTGTGTGCTTTTGTTTTTTTTTTTTTGTTTTGTTTTCTCACAGATCAGTATTTTTCCCTCTTTTTTTTTTTTTTTTTAACATTTTTGTCTAATTATACCACCTCACCTTCAAATTTGAATGACTTTCATTTGATTTAATTATGTATTGTTTAGTTCTCTGTTTTAAAACTGCTTTTGTTTTTGACTTTATGTGATGGTAAAAAAAAAAAAAAGATTTCTCTAATAGAAAAAGAATTGTATAGGCCCTTTAAATAATTGGTCAATGGTTCTTATATTCAAAGTTTGTTTGGGCACACAAAAGGAGGTCAATCTGAAGGGTTTAGATAACAGTAGGTCGCCTTTTTGAAGTAAGTAATAAAATTTCCAAAGCCTTTTCATCCAGGTCTGTATTTTCTCTTCGTAACTGGTGCTACACGGAGCTCCTAGACCTGAACTACAGTAAGTAAATCCCTGCAGGCAGCTAAGGGGCCCCATATGAGAGCGTGTCAAAAGTTCATGCCCTCTTTCCACTGTTCACACTGCAAAAACAAAAAGATCACCCAGTGTGAGCTCCAGTCCTGCCACTAACAAGACTGATTGTTACAGAGCGGCTCCACCTGTCTCCTGCACCAATTAGTCTTGCTGGCTGCTGAAGTGCTAAATAACCAGCAGAGAGGGAAGTGATGGCAAGAGAGGGGTCAAAGAAATGGAAAACAAAAAAAGCCATGAAAGCCACAGACAAGGATGAGCAAAGACAATAGATCTCTTGAAAAAGACAGATTATTTTTGAAAAGAGGAGGAAGTAAAATGTTTTGGGTGAAGATGTCCAAGGTTGAGCCCTGCAGTAAGTCACCCCAAGCACTGTCTTCCTCTGAGGTTCACATAGAACTGTAATTATGGGAAAACAGTCATGTCTTGACCGGATCACATGCTCTTAAACAAGCTCTAATTGTCTGTGTGTGTGCACTGAGCGCGTGCAGGAATGTCGTACGAAGGCTGCAGGAACTGTTTAATGAAGGGAGCAGCTCGGACGACATGGTTTTTGTCAAATCTGTCAGAGATGGTTTAAACTGGAGAGTGTGAACCTGAGGTGACTGGAACAAACTAAATGGGAGTGCAGCCATGCAACATGTAACACTAAATAACATGACAAACAATATAAAGGATGGGGAGTTAATGGTCAAATCTTTCAATGATCAGATTAAAAAACACCAAAGTCTTTGCGCCTATTGTAAAGGAAACTATCGATCTATGTTTTCTGATATTAAAAAGCAAAGCAAACCACAGCAAAATTGAAGATTTCAAATGGGATTGAGATGCTTTCGAGGAATTATTTGGTGTCTAATTTCTACTATTTCTGGTTGCAAGAGGATACTGTTACTCCTGAAAACATCTCATGTCCCACACAAAATTTTAATTCTAACTTTGCCTTAACTTTTTTTTGCCGGTCCCCTGATAAAATTTCCTCAAGAAGTCAGGAGAGCAGGTGTGAGAAAGCAGCAGAAAATGCTAGGAAATGCTCACCACAAGCAAGTGGGCAAAGGTCATACAACAAGTGTGAACCCAGTGGCCATACATAATAAGATATAATGAATAAAAACACCTGAGGTTGGCTAAAGAGGGTAATCTTAAGGTGAAAGGATATCTTCGGATATCTCAGGTCGATGTCAGACGTCAGAAGTGGCTACAACTGCTGCTGGGCATTTTTAGAGCAGAGAGATGGAGCATCGTACAGCGTTGTTTCTGTCGTACATGATGTACGTGCTACTCTTTCTGCAGATGAGGTGCACGCTACTCCTCTTCTCTGGTGTTTTTTTCCAGAGTTACGGGGGCGTGGTGCGTGTGCATGTGTTATCCGATCATACTCCAACTACGCTGGTTCCATGGTAGAGAAAACCGAATTCCAATCGCATTATCTGGGTGTCTTAATCGGAGTTCTTTGACTCCAACTGGCGTTCTTAAACTGCGATTGGAGTCGGACTAAGGTGTTTACATGCACTTCATGTCTTAATCGGAGTAAGGCAATAATTCGGTTTTCTTGAGTGTCATGTAAATGTACTGACTGTTTCAGACATGAAATATATTGGTTTCCATGTTTAAGTCTTAACACCGTTGTACCTTAATGAAATAGCGAAAATAAGACCAAATGTACAAGAATCAACGAGATCACTGAGCTCGATGTGTCTACAGCGTATCTAGTGGAATAAGTAGGCCTGTATTCATTTATTGGGGCCTTCTGTGCCCTGGATCCTTGTTAACATTCCCAGTTCCTGGCTGTATTAAAGCATGAAGGAATGGGTACAACAACCCAGCCCTTGGAACAAGCTAATGGACTAAATTCATTCTCTCTACGGACTAGTTGACACAGACAGGTGGGGTTTAAATGGCAAATTAAGTGCCCGCAGATACCCCCAGAAAGAATCTGTTCATTAAAACAGACACTCCTGGCCTTTGTGATTAATGGTGTTTGGATTAATTTTGTTTTACTGCATTTTAATTTGGAGGGAATTAATGGAGGGGACTGCTCCACTGCCTCTGGTCAAACTACCTGCTCTGTGTTGTTGGACTGTGATAGAGAGAGAGCAGGAGGAGGGAGAAGTCCTTGCTGCATATTTTCCATGAGCACCCACAACCCTCCCTCTCTTGGTCGGGTGCAGCTGAAAGCTCTTTTGTGCGTTTGTGAGTTGTGTTACAGCTGTAGCGATACAGCATTTACCTCTGTTCTTTGACTGCGGGGTTGCTCGTAATGTTTAATCTCCACATTTTTCTCTTCTTGCCAGTTTCTTCTTAGAAATGTAAAAATAGCCCTGTAATACTTTGTTATTCCAGAAAAACACCATCATTTGTTATAGTTTTCCTCAACAGCTTACACATGCCCTTTTCTAAGATACATAAGTGAAGCTTTTATCTCTTCGGTTTGTGTTGCAAAAGCTCAATGATAAAGATCGTCCTTGGTAAAGTAAGATCCACTGAAAAGCTGAGCTCTCATTCAAACAGCAGTTGTACACAACAAGGAGACAGATGAAGGATACAATTACTGTAATTGCCCCCTTAGCACATGACTGCCACTTATTACATTTAGTAAATGGCTGAATGAGTAAATAAAATGAAGTGTTAGTGTAGATGTAATGTGGTCCTATTTCCATGCTGGAGCAAATCAAGCACAGTGACCTTTTGCTGAAGTAGATTGTTTTTCCATCTGTGAGTGCTAACACTGTATTGAGTGTAAAGCACACTGGGGATACAAATTGGATGTCACACAGCAAATTGGAAATAATGAAATGTGCACCAAAGTATTTTCTTGTTTGCGAAGGCAAAGTCTGACTTGAAATTACGGTGTTTTCGCTTCTCTATTTTACTAAAATTAGTAATTTTAGTAAAAAATAAGAATCTTTTTGCCAAAACAGCTGGTCAAAATTTGTAAAAGTTTTAGAGATGACTGCAACAAAAGCCTTACTGGACATTTGAAGGATGTTCCTGGTATCTTTGACTCACAGATTATTTTCCTGGTTAAAATAGAGTGACTATTACAAAAGGGAATTGACACTGAAAATCCCAATATTGGACTGATAGCAGTAAAGAACTTATTTGCCGATGAATTTTCAGTCAATTAAACTCATGAATTTAAAATTAACTTGGCGTAAAATTAACTTAAGATCAAACACACTGTAACACTGAGTTAGACACCCTCTCGAGAGATGAATGTTGCTGACTACTTGTTTCTCTAGTTATACCAACTTCATTAATGACCGCACAATAGCAGTACACAGTGGTATGAGGAACCAAAACACCACTCTATAGCCACAAATAATGCTCAGAACAGCACCTAACTTCATCAACAGTACATATAGGGTCCCAGCCATAGCACTAGCCACCAAACATCTTTTTAACTTTGCTTGATTTCTTTAGCAAAGAGACTAAACACAACCCACCCACTCTCTTCCAGCAGCCGTGTGTTTGTAGCAAGACCTCTGGCCAGTCCATTATGGACTACAGCGGGGTGACGCAGCTCAAGGAAGAACATTTATGATCTTTACTTAATCATTTCCTGGAAGTAATAATCACCATATTAATCATTTAGCACTGCACACGGTGGTTCTTCTGCCTTAGCGTCTCAGTCTGATTGCATTTCCATGAAGAATCATGCTATCGTGTTTTACTAAAGTTGGTATAACTACAGAAGCAAGCGGTCAGCAACATTAATCTCTCAAGGGGTTGTCTATCTTGGTGTTATGCTGTGTTTGACCCTAAATAAATTTTGCACTAGAATATCCCTTTAAAGGTCTGAGAGTGTGTCTAAAGCGCTGATTTAAATAAAGGTTTGGGTGAATTAATCTAAATCATTGTAAAATCCTCCAAAGTTCATGACACTAAAATAGTGTTGCACTAAAAGGTTACCAGCAAATCTCAGTTTTTCCCTCAATCATTGTTAATCTATTACTCCTTTGTCATTTCCACGTTTCTCCTCCTTCAGAAACGTTTTTTATCCCTCAACACTTTGCCTTTTTTCCTGAAACCATCCAACAGTAGATATAGACAGCTTACATCCAAACTGATGCATGTGCTGTTCCTGTCCACACAGAGCCCTGCATATTCATCACAACTCTGCCATTACTTTTACAAGATTCCCTGGTGTGAGGGTGGAACCGGTCCAGCAGAGATGGATTTGTAGAAAGCCACAGTCAGCTGTTCCTCTGCTCATTTTGGACTGACACACTCTTGATGATCACCACCATAAACACAGATCTGTCTGTTGTGCATGCGCATCTTGTCATCAGTGAGTTTAGATATGCAAGAGCAGATGTGGTTGTTTGGATGTGAAGCATTGCAACTGTTATACTGTTTTATACAGTGGTTCTTTTTTAAAAATGACGCCTCGATAGCCAACTCTCCGACAGACAGAAATAAGCACAAAAGAGGTATAATACACCACTGCACCATAATCAGCAAAATAAACAAAAAAGGCTTGAAATATTTAGAATAAATTAAAGCTTCACTTTTTAAATTAAATTAGGAGAAAATTTGAATTCTTTTGGGAAATTCCAACTTTTTGAGCTGCACTTATATTATCTACTTCTTCTTCAGGGAAAACAACAGACTTTGGATCACAGGCTTCAAATGCTGGTCCAGATAATCACAGCACTGAGATTTTACCCTCTATTGTAGAAACATTGATGTAAAAGTGACTTTTTATTGGCTTGAATGGCTTTTAAGTAAACTACAAACTCAGCTGCTAAGATGAGGTGCTGCTGCTTCTTTTGTTCCTCGATATATAAATGCATTATCCAGATGTGTCATTGTTATACTCAGTAGCCTTTCTAAGCAACAGAGGCACTCAGTTGTACCCACTGATGTTCACCAGGGTCAACCAATCAATAATCAGAAGTTAGGTGTAACATAACTCTGAGTGGTGGTCAGGTCTGAAGTGTCAGTGAAGTAAAAATTATCAAATTCAACCAGAATACCAAGTTTGATTTTCTGTTAGGTTCCCTCAATAGTTTCTTTGGCCTCAGCTGTGGCAAAAGAAGAGGAGATATCCTTGTTTTGAGAGAGTGGTAAACCATCTGCTCCCATAGCTGATGGGAAGCCCAGGGGCTTTGCAGTCTTGGCAGGGAAACCCCATCTGTGGTTGGCTGGATGACCTACAGCTCGTTTGTCAATCAGGCACGTTTCCCCTTAATTAGAAGAAACAGTCCAACAGCTCAGGTTGATCCTCGGCAGAGATGTGACACTCTCTACTTTGCTGTTTGTGTTTCATTCATCCAGCCCACACAACACACCTGCTTTACTGCTCTATGGTATAATCTAAAACAAATGTTAAAAAATCTTTAGTTTTGTACTGCATATGAACACTCAACACTTAAACCTGTTTGAAGTTGTATTTTGCAGATGAAAATTAATGCTTTAGTGGTGGAATATTTGTGATTTTAAGCACCACATTTGTTTTTGAGGTTAAATAATGTGTCTTTTCAAAAAATATCCTGTAACACGAGGCGGCGTAATTCAAAATACTTATCTCATTAGTGTAGTAATAACAAAAGACATGATTAATGATGGTAGAGGAATTTCTGTGAGCGAGTAGATACACTGAAGCTTGTGTAAATGGTTCACATCTGCGAGAAATTACCAAGTGCTTTGGATTCAATTCATGAGCAGCAGCGTAGAAATTACAAGAAGAATCAAGAGGAACAGGCGCATGTTTTTTCTGAGGAGACACAGCGAAGAAGCTTCTCTTCTTATCAGCTTTAGCTTCTAAATTTTACCTCTTGCCATGGCAGGATTTTTTCAGGGTGTGGGGACTTTTTACCAGTAACCTGTGACCTCTAACCTTTCATGCCACCCCCTTTCTCTTCATGGTTCATGATAGCACCTATGATAATAGCACCAGGAGTGAAAATGTTACAGGTCATATTGTTTAATAGTTTGTAAAATAAGGATCTTTAGCCACTCTTGTAATGGTTTTAGAGACAAGAGAAGCATTGCATTAACATTACTGCATTATTTGAGTCACCCAGTATGGTAAGACAAGTACTCTTTTGTCTTAGGTTTTTCTGGTAATACTCTCTACTCTAATGTCTGTCAGCCAGTAGAGAAAAAAAAAACAGCTTAGGTTTTCTGAATATGAGAATCCTCACAGTGCTGATAGAGATAAATCATATAAACGGTCTGATTCTGGTCCAGACATGGGAAGAGACGCAGTACAAACACTAATCAGTGACGGCTCATTCAGGGAAATCCAGACAGGCGTTATTAGACATTCGAGCAGAAATAAATCTTCCCCCTTAGAGATTCGAGCGCATTAGATACAGAGCAATCAGCAGCCTTTCCCCTTGACGTTGATGTTTGCTTTCTTCTAATGATAGCACAATGAAAACACAGGAAGCAGCCTGGAGAGCGATGAGGCTGCAATCGATGCCTCTGTGTCCGACTATAAGCTAGGTGATGTTTTAACGTCTGCCCTCCGACAGGCCGTCAAGTCTCCCTCCACCGCTAATGTATCTGACTGCAGTGTCATCCAGGGCCGCTGTGCTGCAGTCGATAAATACTGGAAATGCTATCCATCTCTGAAACATCACTCCTTCACTTACTGTAAGTGCGAATCACTGCGGGCACCATCCGCACACTGCTGACAGGGAGGAAGAGAACACCAGACGGCCGGGGCTATGACCGAGGACCATCAGAACCGACCACAGACAGTGTTCACTGCATAACCTGCAGAGGACAGACGGCTTGTCTGAACTGGGATCTTATTTGTAAAATATGAGATGCTCTTTTAAATCAATCCAGGGGGAGGAATAACCTAAAACGCAGGTTTCATAGATAATGAATTCAAACGTGAAGTTTCTTCCCTTACTCTTAAAAATGAAGTTTTTCCTTTATTACTGATATTTATTACCCCTGAGCGACTTACTGATCTATAAGACAGATCTGTTCACAGTGTAAACACATTAGTCTCTCATATTGAAATGAAAGTCCCACAATGGTACATGGAGTTTAAGGAGTATATAAAGTTTTTATTTGTTCAGTATGCCAACTTCCTGTTTTAATTTTGACAACAAGATCAGTTATCACAATATAACACATACGTATGGATGACTGTCAACTAATAAAAACAAAGTAGGAGCTCTATTACAGACGAGATCTGTGATGAAGGAACAAAAATGACCAAGAAGTCTTGGACATCAAGTTGAGCCAGACTGACAAATGAGCATACTCTATGCAAAGGTCATGTAGAGGTGTTAGTATCACCTTTTTCAAAACCACCTGAAAATTAGTTTTAAAGTGAGTTTTTGAGTCCACTTTGCTAACTTTCCACAGGAGATGGATCATCAGCACCATTCATTTTGGGATAATTGCTTTGCCAAAAGCTTTTTTTAGCACCTGAGTTACATATTTTTCATTAAGTCCATGGTGGAATTTAAATTAACACATTTACTGTGTCAAACTAGCATGACTCATAATATTTCTCAGTCACAAATAAAATGAGGGGTATGGCAGAACTTATGATTCACACATAATGACTCATTAGGTCTGTGTCTGGATCAAACTTCACCTTTTTGAGAGGCTAATTTCTGTACCTGACCTCACAACCACAGACCATGTGTAACCACACTAGCCCAGGACTACCGCATCCAGCATCTTCACGCCCAACAATCTCAACAACCTCAAAGAATTTCTGCAAAAAACTATCAGAAACCGCCTCAGAGACACTCATGCACGTTCGTTGTCCTCATCAGGGTCTTAGCTTGACTACAGTTTGTTGTCATAACCGACTTGAGTGGGTAAATGCTTACATTCAGTGGGGTATGGCACTGTGGAGAGGTGTGTTCTCTTTATAGATGAATCCCATTTTTCACTGTTCAAGACAAACGGTAGACAGTGTGCATGGCGCTGTGTGGGTGAGCAGTTTGCTGATGCATTGTATTGATGGCATTATTAATGCACAGAGATACCATGACAAGATCCTGAGGCCCATTGTTGTGCCATTCATCTATGACCCTCACCTCAAAGAGCAAATGGTGGTCACACCAGACACTGACTGTTTTTTTGACTCCCCCACATTTTAGAGTGACCTTTTATTGTGGCCAGCCTAAGGCACACCAGCGCAAATATCATGCTGTCTAAGCAGCATCTTGATATGCCATACTGGTGAGGTGGAAAGCTTATCTCAGCAAGATATCTCAGATTTAGACAAACTTGTGAACACTATTCAAGAGAAATTGTCCATTTATGTACACAGAAAAAGTCTTAGATCTCTGAGTTTAGCTCACAAAAGTGTTGGGTTTACATTTTTGTCTGGTGTATATCCAGTTGTCTTCTGCTCCCTTGATTCAGACTATTAGCTGTGAAGACTTGAAACTTGTTGGCAGGAGCGTCTCATTAGGCTGTTTCCCCCTTCACAACCTTCTACTCTCTCCAAATTTTTTCACAACATTATGAGACATCTGTGCACTTTTGGAATGTACAAGAGCAGTAATAAAAAGTCTTTGTTATTCTGATCATTAGTGTACAATTCAAGGAAAGCTATTCTCCTGCTGTAGTGCGGGTTGCTATTATTCTCCCAAAAAGGTTAATGTAACACCAATGGTAAAGAGCTAAAACTCGTGGAAAAAGAGTGTGACGAAAATTTAAAAGTCAGGTCAACCATATTGGGGCTTCACTGAGAACATATTATTGTTAGTGTGAATTGGGTTCATAGTGGTCTGTGTTACTTTGGAGCAGGAATAATAAAACTCCACCCTATGTCCACTCAGTGTGTAAAAATACTGCGGTATGTTAAGAAAATAGCTCATGCTCCAAACTCAACACTTGGGGACTTTCTTAAGCTCATTTAATCCTAAAAATATATGTAAGGGATAAAGAGGTGGCCATTTGGAAGTTAAACGTTTTTAAAATGTGTCTTTTGTTAATGTTATCCTGTAAAAATCTGATTTTGCTGAATCCTGGCAGCACTAAGACATATTAATAAGTTCTTTGTAAAGTTTTCAAACTAAATGTACAGTTTTCCGGTCACATACAATAAAAAATACATTATGTGTCACATGTAAATCTACAGTTTATCAGTCACCCTTTAGCCAAGCAAACCTGAAAGGATGTCTCTGGATTGTTTCTGTAGCCCACCTAGTGTGAAACCAGCTTCTACAAGACTACATGAATACTTGCATTTGCTTCTGTGGTGATTCGTATACATGCATTAAAAACCTCTTCTACTCTTATTTCTTGAGCACTCTTCCTCCTCTTACAACATTGTGGTTCAGGATGTCAGAGACTTGGGCCAGACATGTTAACTCTTCTGATATTAGCTGCAAAAAACAACTCAAAAGTCTACCAAAGAAAATAGCGGTTGTTTGATTTTTAAAGACAACATGCCAGCTGCAGTTGGTGCTAATTTGCTGTGTTCCAACCACTTCACCTAGGATTGCTTCAACAACAAAGGTAAACCACATCAACTCATCCCCCCCACACTAAAAAAGACAGAACAGCAACAACCACATTTTGCAGACGTGGTTTTAACTGTATCCCCAACGCTTCATAAGTTCTGCTAGAGCATTCACCATCTTTGTTTTGGTGTTTTTCCACCTCTACATCCATTGCTTAAATTAACTATAGTTGGTGTTTACAGTTATTTCCTTGTTCTCATCATTCAAAGCAGAACAAATTGCAGTTTTTCCTATAATATTATGAGTTTGCTGCATTGTCACATTAGTCAGTGTTACAAATGGCGCCAAGGATCCTGGGAGAGTGGGACCAGCTGCATGTTATGTCTTGTCGCCCGTCCCCCTCCGTTTGACACCTTCGGCCGCGTCCCTCTCTTCCAGTGCCAAGATTACTAGAGGAGTAGTTTGCGTCTGAGGGCTCTTTGTGCCCACCTTCAGAGAACAAACAGTATAGAGACTCTATAACGTGCCCCTGTGCCCATCCCCAGAGCGCACCAGTGCCAGCGTCTGTAACCGGACACTGGAGAGCAAAAACAGCTGCTCTCAGTCTACCCTGCATCTGCCACAACTGTGATCTCATGGAACAAAGCGGGAATGCAACCCACACGTTTTTGACTGGCTGCTCAGTCACACTCCAGCTATTGTCCTCTCACTTTTAGTCTTTCTTTCATTTTTCTCTCTTTGGCTCTCTGTTATCCAGCTGCATGCACATTTTTTACATTCATCTCTCTCACCTCGTGCATTGGTCTTCGATGATTTATCCCACAGCATTGTCAGACCTGTAATCCCTCACACCCCTTCACCCAATTAAGCTGTAAAGCAGTGGTGCACCCCAGTTGGTCACTCAAGGCCAATGGTTGAGTTCTTGCATCTGATTGATGGGGAGTCTTGGGTAACTGTTGTCCCACAAACAGGTGCTTAAGACAAGCAGGCTGCATCTCCTTTGCAGTCACCCCATAGTTTTTTCTATTATAAGTTGACTTTTATGTTACAACACTTTAAAACGATGTACTATTTCTGGATTCTGCAATGCACTTTCAATAAAAAAATTGTTAATGCTGACTCTTTGCTTTTTAACTTCATAAAGGAGACATTTAAGATTGACAGTAAAACAATGACAAGTTTGGTTTAAATGAAAAGAATAAATGGATCAGGACATTGTTGTTGAAATCCAGGCACTGCCTGAACTTTATTCACACGTATAGCCAACCAGACTCCAGAAACAAGAACCACTTCACCACAGCTTAACTCTTCAGGGACAGATACACAAAAAGGTATAACTCAGCACAGGACAGTCTGTAATATTAGCATTTGCAACCCCTTGTGTATGACAATGGCCCAACAGCCCTTGTATTTGTTCTATTTGTACCAAGATAGTCATTCAAGGAGCCATTAGCAGCTAAGAACAAATGAGATTCTCTATCTCTTAGTCCTGCATGAAGGCAGGCTGTATCTTTGGCCTGAAGGAAGCAACTTGAACTCTGTAAACAGAGGATATCTATGATCGGCAAGGATGGACAGGGCCTCTCTCAATGACTTGTCTACACACGGGTATGTAAGATTAGGTGGGGTCAGACCTGCAGTTCTTTCACGTTTGTTCACAATGCCTTGCAGTTTGTTTCCATTTCTCACACTAAGTGACCTGTGCCAGGTTACAGATGAGAACAGATTCAATAAAACAAGAGGAAAAAAAATCAACATTAAAATTCAGAAGCTTGAGAAGCTGAGAGGGGACTGGACTATTGAATCATGCACAGACTTCAGTACATGCAGTCTCTCATAGTGACTCTGGCACTTACATACAACACAAAAGAATTTGTGATTTTGTAATCAAGTATGTCTAAAAAAATAAAAATTAAAATAGCAATTGGGGCCCAAAAAGACAGATTGGCTTAACCATAGTTACATGAGTCCCCCTTTTCTGTTAAAACAAAAGATTTAATACAACAGATAAAAAAAAAAATCTATTTCGTTTATTCCAGTTAGCATCAGACCAGGTAGAGGACAGGACATTGGGTTCCCAAACTACTGTTTTTGGCTTTTTTTGTGTTTGTTATTTTATCCAGTTTCCTGGGACAGACCAATCATAATTCTGATTCAAAATACTCAACCACACTGCTGGATATCTCCGCCATAAGACCATTAAAAAATCTGAAGCTGTCAGGTTCAATTTATCCAAAGTATTAATTTGTCTGCCAATTTTAACTTTGCTGACTTCTCTCCTGAGTACAGTTTACCTTTTTATGTTAGAAGCTGTGTGCTAGTAGCAGTTAGATGTCCTTAAACACACAGGCTTTACATACAACAAGCTCATAATGCATGGACTTCTGGGACTGACATTTAAACTAGACCATAAATGAGCAACTCTGTCATTCTGGACGTGAATTACAACACCATTATGAGTCATTAAATGTGCCTCATGTCAGTCTCTGCCTGTATGTTGCTTCTATAGTTAGAAGTTCAACAAGCATGACCTGTAGGTATGGCAGTGTGTGAGTCCACCAGACAGCCTGTCTATGTGGGATCAATAAAGGATTAGAGACAGATCCCTCTTTTAAGACCTTGTTTTTAAGTGTGTCAAATCCTCAGGTGTTTAAAGTTTTCTGTCACATTGCAAAAACTTTCCAGCTCTGCTGTCAGAGGGACAAACAAGAACCAACCAGCACTGATTTACACACAGCTCTGAGGTTTAAACATGGATGTTTGAAAGCTAGGAAAAGCAGCACTTCCTTGGAGATGCCGTAGTGTTAAGGATGCATATACTATGTGTGTGTGTTTTCTAGGTTCCAGTCGCTGCAAGCCCTTTGCCAGGTGTGTCCATGTAAGAGCTGGAAAAATGAAACTGCGAGACAGAGGAAAAGCTGGCCCATGTTGCTTATTTGACATCCCAGAGGAGGAGGTTGACTTTGCAGGCTCCAGTGACTTTAAAATAACCCAAACAGATGATTGACAGAATGACTGACACTTACTGAGGTGAACTGAGAGAGCATGCTCTGCACAGACTGGGAAAAATTCAGGAGACCAACACAGCAGAAAGTTGTGGGCAAGAGGTCCTGCCTCGCAATTTTTTTTCTTTTTTTTTTTCCTTTCTTTTTTGATAGTAGGAAAGCAAATGTCAAAATTGTTCTTGATTTCTAACCTTTGTTAAAAATTCCTTTGTTCATAAAAAATAATGGCACTTTTAAGAACATGTTTGCTTTGGTTACTGTATTTTCTTTTTAAAATTCCCAAACTGCAACTTAGCAACCGGAAAATGAAGGTCCAGCAGAAGTTGAAAAAATGTAATTCCCTGAAGTCTTTAAGGGACTTACTTGCAACAAAAACTAAAAAAAATATATTATAAGCTTTTTCCCTGACAAAGTTAACATGCTTGCAGTCTGGTTTATAAAGCATGAAGTCCTTGAAGTTTGAAGTTGAAATCCACTTTGATGAAGGCGTAGTTGTGATGGCCAAACAACCTGAGTTAAAACATCTACACAACTTGGGGGGTACCTACCAAAAGTGGTCCAGGGAAAGAAAACCAGTGAACCACTAGCAGGGTCACAGAAAGCCAAGGCTCACTGATGTGCACGGGGAGTTCAGGCTGGCCAATATGGCCTGATCCAACAGAAAAGCTACTGGAACTCAAACCTGTCTGACAAAAAGGTGTCAGGACACGACGTACATCCCAGTATGTTGCATATGGGCTGCTGACCAGTCAGGCTGTTCATACTGGCCTCGACCTTTACTGAAAACTAACACCAGTGGGAAATTGTGCATAAGAACTGGACCATGGAAGACAGTGGTTCAGATTCCCAAGATCTAAATCCAATAATGGGTCTGTGGGATGTGCTGGGCAAAGTAGACAAATCAATGGAGGATCCGCTGCCAACATTTTGGTGCAAGACATCACATGATTAGAGGACTGGTGGAGTCTATGTCTCATCAGATCAGGACCAAAACAGCCCTGACATGGACCGACAAAATATTTGACAATTGGTCATAACATGATTAGTTGGGGGCATGGCTGAGATGACAGATGGGTGGCCTTATAGCAGTTTGCCTTAAGGCTAAAGACCCACCTTAAGTCATGGCAGCATTCCAGTATGTTAGCTTGAAGCTTCCTTTCTCAAGTGCAACATTTTGTTATTGTTTCTGTTTCTATCACCTGAGTAAAAGAAAATCTGAAAAAGAACTAAAAGTGCAAGCAGACCCACACACGCCGCTTACATCCACAGAACTGGGAACTGGGAATATCTAACCTGATGGTAATCCTGTCAAATAATTGCTTTAACTCAACTTAATCCAAAGCTTTTTTTTATTTCTTAAAACATGGACAAACTTACTACTTCAGGGGAGCACACATCTGCCTCATCTGTCAACACATCATAACTGAGACAATAACAAACTCCGGGCTTAGACTGAGGTGGCAGAGGTCATTCCACTGTGTGTGTGTGTGCATGTGTGTTTGAGCAGGGGGGAGGGGGATGAGAGTGTCTATTCACTTCATGGATCAGCTCTCCGTGCCCACACTCAGACCCCCCCACCCCGACCCCCCTGGGAAGTGAAGCCACAGCGGGCAACTTGAAACCCATGATGTCATCGTTGGAGATCAGGAGCTACCGGCAGTCAGTGAGAAAGTGTACCAAACCCAAAGTCAACATCACACAATTACTGGGGTTAATTGTATTTACAGTAAGACAGCTGTGGTGGATTACTGGGCCTCGCAGATAAAGTCGAGTACATGTGTAAAGAGAGGAAAAGAGGAGTCACCACAAGAGTTTGTGAAAAAAAGAGAGTTCCCCTGAGGAGGATTTCGACCAAAAATGTCACACTGACACTTGGGTGAAATGTTCCTGTTTTGACCAACAGAGAATAACACATCTTCATGTGCTGTGTAGCACTTACATTTTACTTGGTATTGTCATAGTATAATTTTTTTCGTTTAAATCTCACTCTCCCTGCCCGTATTATCTGCCTAAACAATTTCAACAACTGCTCTTTACATTTGTGTATATATTCACCTGCAAGCTAACACGTCAGCAGCTACCCAGCTAGTAGCTAACATTACAAACTAACTGGATTTTATCTGCCTAGAGGCACCTAAGTTTATCTTGGGGAACTTAAATCTGTAATTTTAATAAGACCTTGAGGACATGTGAACAGTATGTGGATTGTGCCACAACATAAAGGGATACCTCTTTGGATCGCTGCTGTGGCTCAGTCCACAGGGCTTCCAGATGTAGTGTATATTTGATGCCTACATACACACCCTGCTTCAGGCATTTTGAGTGGGAGGAGAGGTCTATCAAAGTCTGGTCAGACTGGTCAGAGGTCAGCATCTCATCTCTTCAGGTATGCCTCGGGAAGGTTTCTTTGTGTTTCTGCTGACATTTTAGTGAACTCTCTGTGACTCTCTCCTTGAGTATTACATCTAGTTGATGCTTTCAAATTTATTTTTTATGAATTCAGAAAAAACACTCCAAATGTTCCCATTTTGGATTGAAAATAAAATTGCTTTCACCTTCATTATCTGTACTTTGGCCTATTGTCAATGCTCTATTATTAAATTGTATCATGAAGATATATGAAATCTAACTGTAAATTTTTATAAAGGTGAAAAAGTCAATGTGTAAGACAGGTAAAAGCAAACTTTTTTCTCTCCCTGCTTGGACGTAAAGTGATGAATGGACCTAAATGAGGAAACAATGTGACCTGAGGTGAAGCGCTGGCAGCCAGACAAGCAGCACTCTATGCGTGTGTCAGAAAGAGAGAGAGAGAGAGAGAGAAAGAGGGAAACAGAGAAAGAGAAAGAGAGAGGACACAGGGTCAGAGATGTCATCACATGCTATTCATGATGGATGACCATTTCCCCCGGTTCTCCAGGTCTTTATAGAAGACTTCTGTTTCTGTTCAGCCGAATCTTCACGCTGGTGTCCAAGACTGATGCAAGATTGTAAATATGAATGCAGAGGAGTGAGAGTGAGGTGCGGTTCTTAAAGCATGTGCTATATAAAGATATCTCTTCCTTGGTTGTTACCTTAGAGAAATCATCAGTCGGCCACAGTGTCAAATGATGTGATGCTGCTTTGCAAAAATTTTAAGCATATAACTTTCATGCATTCCAGTTGTGTCCTGGATATATTTGGCGACTGCCCTTTTCGAAGACGTCCCAAGTGGCATTCAGGACTCTGGGATTGAACTTTTACACACTTTTAGATCGTCAATGTGAAACGACTTCATTAAACTGGAGCTATAGATAGTTCAGTTCGCACTAAGGTCACTCCAGGATTTTTATGGTTACTTTGAAATTATTGATTTATTTTTTTACCTTTTGTTCAAACTAAGAGTTAAAATTCATAGTCGCCAAAAACAAACAAATTATATTAGAGCCATATCATCTGAAACCAAACAAACAGGGCTAGCTTCAAAATGTGACCATGTGACCCCCCCGTCCCCTCTCCTCATATGTTCTTCATTTATGTGAGGACGGTGCACAGGGATTGCTTACTACTTTTAAGCTCACTGAGAACTAGGTTAAATGTCACTAAATGTCAGCGTGATCTCTTACAGTAAGTGAGTCATTTTTTAGAGGATGTTAATCAGCAGTTTTGACTTTCTTGTGATCTGCTGAGCTGCTATCTAAGGTCCCTGCGTCAAAGAATGTAAACAGACATGGCAGGCAATTATCCTCCCATTATGGTTCATATTTGTTTATGACAGTCATGAGTGGCTCTTGGCCTTCATGGTGAAGTCACAAGTGCTAATTTATTCTTTGTGTTTCTCATAAAGTAAGGGTCTCCTCGCAGCTAAGTGGCGTTTAAGTACTGGCAGCGTTTTTGCAGCTGTCAATCTTGCATAGATGATAAACAGGCTGTTGTGTATGTAAATTTTCGGTCGTGTTTGGTCACGCTTAACTCTTCATTCGGCATTAGATTGGATCGTCATGTTTTCCTTTCAGCGCAGCACATAAATCCTGCACCCTCACTGGTCATCACAGTGATCAAAGAGCGCCACATTTCTCAGTGATGATGGCCCTTTTAGGCCCGACGTCAAGATCAGAGAGCGAGGCAGGGAGACAGCACGCTCAGTCAAACAAGCCACATAAGATTAATTTTTTATGCCAGATCTATCTCAAAGGCACACATGCATCCTTGTGCAGCGCAGAAAGATGAAGACCAGGCACAGCTGTCTGGTCTCCTTGTGTCTAATAAAGACAGACAGTGGGTGAAGAAACGATTGGATGCAGTGAGACGTTCATTCAACTCTCAGGGGGGGTTGACGCATAATGATGATGATGAACTCTGTTTGTACTGTAGCAACAGTTTTAACTTGTCTCTGTGGAGAGGAGATATACAGCCCGCTTGGGTTTCTTGGGAATCAACTGAAATGAGAGATCCCAAAAAGTTCAAGCACCGCACCCTTACAGACAGATAATTATTCCACTTTCATGTCCGAGCGCCAGAAAAACAAAGGAGCGGGTTAGCCTAGCATAAAGATTGGACAAAGTTTGAAGAAAGCGATGCTAGCTTTGTTCATACAATCATAACTCACAGAAAGTCTAAAAAAAATTAAACATAAAGTGTTCGCTGACCAAGTTTTGCAGTAGTAGGCAGACTTTTAAACAGTCTGATTGGACTCATTATGAAGGTTTTTTCGCTCTAGCAATGGCTACAGTCTTCAAATTTATCACACAATATTAAAACAAATGAAGGGATTAACCAAACTATCAAACTACTATTTCCTACAAGACAGCCATGAAATTAAAAACTACTTAACCCATGTTAGCATCATACTCAAGATGATCTGGGCTAACCAAAGAGACTGTATAGGAGCTAAGTCGATACTTTAAGCTACTGAGATGCTTGACCTGGAGTAACCTGGTTGATGCGCCGTGCTACTGAGTTTTACTGTGAGTTGTGATGATTATTGAAACGCTGGATTATTGGACGCTGTTCCTCGGATTCAACAAACATAAATTTTATTGCTGGTAGTTAGCGCCACAATGGTCAAAAACCATTTGCCCTTCCGGGTCCAACACCTGCCACAACAGTGACACGACTACCTTTATCCCTGAGCCCCCAGATAACAAGACAGCAACACCCAAGGCACACAAAGTGAACTGCAACTCATAATATGTATCACAGCAACATATTTGGCTCCTACAGACTGTTTTATGCTAATGTCTTGGAAACCATGATCTGTGGTGTGGTAGAAAATCTAAAAAAGAGGAGCTACATGGTCAAGTTTAAAACCTTCTTGAGAGGTCTGTATCAGCAGGTAAAGAACTGCTGGATGACAGAAAATGAATTACCTTCTTCAGCTCAAATTTTCCATCCTCTTCACTTTTCCAGATACATATACCATAGCTTTACAAGAATTAGAACTGACCCCCCACCATACACACACACGCACACACACATATACAGAAAGTGTCATTCCAGACATGTTTACACAGACGAAGCTGGATCTCAGAGTAGGACCCCGGAGGGCTTTGTCTTTGTAAGGGGTCCCCCCTACTCCCCGTTTCTATCCCAACATCCCTGGATCCCTCCTTGTCCTTCTGAACCCTGCTGAAGGTTCAGTTTTAGAGACTAAACTCCAGCTTGGCCCCTCAGGACTGTCTGCCTCCCGTTTGCTCTGTTTTGCTTGGTTTAGGCCAATTTAACGCCTGCAGTTATACTGTAACCAGTAGACTGTTGAGCCATAGTGGGAATATTCCCACAGCACTTTTAAAGGAATGGTTTGATCCGCAGCTTTAATAAAACAACTCTAACAACATTAAGAACACAACCATAAAATATTGTTGACAAGTGCATTAGCTTTTCTGCAATGTTGCCGCCTGTTCGTCAGTCGATCTCCACCGCCCCTGGATGAGTACCAACGAAACATCACTCAAGACGAGTTGCAGTCAAGTCTGGAAACAAAGCCGCCACCAGCCCAAAGATCTCTGCCTCCAATCTGTCGGAGCCTGTCAGCGAGACTGAGGGCCGCCCGTCTGTGATTGATGACCGGGTTTCTGCATATTTCTGAAGCTAACACGTGTTGGCTCTGTCGGCTGGGAGTCGTCTCTGCTTTATTTAGTTTACATTATTCTTATTATTTCTCAGACTAGCCCAGCTGTTCAGTGTGTATCTGTGTGTGCACATGTGTGCATGAAGGGAGGGGTTTTTCCATGCCCTCAGTTGTCCAGGTATGTGTAATGAAATCTTTGGGCTCTGTTTTGAAAACCCTTGGAGTTCCAGTCATTTTCACATTTGAGGTTTTTCTCTCTCAGCTCTCAGCTTCTTTGCCCCTTCCCGCTCTTTTACCCACTTGTATGGAACAGTCCGCCCAAGGTTACCTACTGCTTAATTTGCAGCACTTTCGAAAAATAAAATAAACACAAGTTCCCAAATGTGGGGGAACACCCACCGGCTCGACCACCTTGTGTCCAGAAGTAGAAAACAGAGCTTAATTGTTGAAAAACTACTCGAGTGTGTCAAACAAGCAGCTCAGATGTGAATCAGGAAAAGCATTAAAGCCGCAAGATGTCAGCACTCGAGACAAAAGTCGCTTATCTTCCACATCAGGTACTCACAACCTGTACCATTTAATTAACTCAACTTTCACAAATAATACAAAAGAGCTACTGTTGCGTTGTTCAAAGCCACATTACACAGGTGGAGGCAAAGAGGAACAGCTGTTCACCGACACAAACGTGGACACACACAGGCACACACACATCTCATAAAAAGGAAGGGAGTGTACTCAAAAACAGAGACATTCTTGTGACGCAGTGCTGTTTTTGTCGTAGCGGATTAGAGATGCAGATTGAGGTGAATCAATTTAAAAACAGTTGCTGAATTTAACAGCTACACATTTCGCTCAATTTCCTCAAATTAGAACGTCTTACAGGGAACACTGATCACCCTTATGCTGCTGTGGTTGAGGAGTGTTGGAAAGCAGATAAACTAACATTAAAGAAAAGACAATATTCTGACAAACAAGGATTAGAAGTCTGCAGATCCCTATATAAAAAGATGATGTACAAAGAAAATTACCACAACTAATAGTCCAGTATCACATAGCAACAAATAAGCAGTGATGTTGGTTTATCAAGGTGACATAACTAAAATTAAAGCTCCTGTGAGGAACTTTTGGTTTGTGCCAACTTTGCTGCCTCTCGTAAACAAAGCAGTCTTTGCTTGAATCGTATCATGTGATGACTTCTCAGAGTCACAATTTTTCAGTTTTTGTGTAAATATTATGTGGAAAATGTAAAAAAACAAAGGTCTGTTTCTTCAGCTGCTTGGCTAATGCCTATTTATAGATAAATCTGTGTTTTTGGTTGCACAGTAAGCATTTCAGAAAAGGGATAAAAGTCAACATTGATCCCAAATTTGAAATCAATGTATATGACAACCAGTATTGCCTTACAGTCACATGCCCCTCAAACAGCACAGATTATGAAAATTCTCAAAGTTAAAAAAGTTCAATAAACTGTACAAAGATGTCAAAGATTGTAATCAGCTTAGCAGAAGTCTTCTACAAATACACATACAAAAATAAATTCCAAAACAAATACAAGATTCAACCAAAGGGTTCTGTAACAGTGAGAAAGCATTTACTCCCTGATCCTCAAATCCTGATCTGTGTTTTTGGGCATGCTAACATACCAACATGCACTTGTACAAGGCCATTCATGCGCAGCTGAGCTGCAGCTCCATGTGTGCTGCTGCACTGTGGTAATTAACAGCTGTGACTGCTCTGGAACACCTGCAATAACAATCCAGACAGCAGCAGGTTAGCTCGCTGCTACTCCCCTCCTGCTTTCTTTTTGTTGTAATCTGATCTGGTCTTCTCCACTACCTAGAGCTCTCAGAGCTACAGAGGAGGGCCGGACTTGGAAAGACTAGGACAGGAACTGGTGTCTTCTCACACTGAAGAAAACTGTGACTAAAGATGAAGGAAGAATGAGTGATTGGTGTGGCCAACCTGTTTTTCCAGCTCAAAAGTAGATTTGAAAAGCAGAAAAGTGCCCCACATATCTATAAAGACAACAGGGTGAACTATAATTCCACATGTTTTTGCCAACCAGGCAAAGTCTAAGGGCTAAAATCAGTATGTCTATGGTTATAGTTCATGTGATATATCTCGAATGCAAAGTAATACAGCGCTGCGGTGCTGATCAGGCATACTCATTTTAGCTAATTCTTTTTTTTTCTTTATCCGTCACTCAAAGCCAGGCCCAACCCAACTTTTACTTATTTATTTAAGGATGTCTGTAACCTAGGCTTCTGTGTTAGCCCCTCTATTACAAACACAGGAAATAATTGACATAACTTCATTACATCTACAAACACTTCTATATAGGTGAGTTGTACTGGGCCTGATGCCAGTTTATGTGGCAGTATTTATAGCAACAGAGCAGGTTTGAGCATCTTTAGTTTGATATTTTCAAAGTAAGGGGAGACACCTATATGAGCTCCAAACATGACAAATTATATCTGTCCAAACAGCAGGAGAGCTGGACAAAAATAAACAGAAAGAGTATTTGAAATGTCACAGGGAAAAGTCTGGAAAATCATGACAACTAGAGCCAAACAGTTTCAACAAAGAACAGCAGCTGTCACAAGCTGAAGCCAGGAACGTGACAGACAGAGATATAAACAGCAAATACAACTACTGCAAACTGACATGCTTCCTGCAGTAACATGACGCACCTTTTGTTTGCAAGAGTAATTCAGTTAATCCCATGTTCAAGTCCTCTTTATGAAGTGTTGACATGAGTTTGTCACCTGTCACCTGTTTTGGCTGGCTGACTAATCCTGCAGCTAATGCCAGAACCTGACAGGGATCGCAATGTGATGCAGTATTGTGTCTGACAGTGTGAATTTGAGTGTGTGTGAGTGAGGCGTGTTTCCAGTTAGAGCAGTGTGCCCTCAGGAGACAAACATTACTGTAGAAGCTGGAAATACACTCAGTTGAATGTTTGCACAAAGACACTGTAGAATAGGATGGAGTGATGACTGTTTTGTCAGTTGTAATGGTTTCAGCTTTTAAAAGCTGCAGGAATTATGGCTTTCACTTGTAACAATGTGTGTTTAGCCATTCCTCAAATCAGCACAGGCATGGAAGATCAACTTTTTAAAACTTTCTACATCACCCTTGTAGTGCTGATGTATTTCAGGTGCTGTGCACAAGCATCTATAGCCTTCAACTTAATGTCTGGACCTCCTGAGTGACAGATGAAGAAGCAAAGGCCCTGCTACATGAGAGTCAGATCTTGCATCTGATCCCTAAGTGGTGAGCAAAATGTCATAGAGAGCATAAACATGAATTAAAAGCTAAGATTCCCTCATTTGTCATCAAAGTTTTAACCATGTTGTACTTTTAGCCTCTCCCTAGTCCTGAACATTCTGGGTTTCCGGCTTCTACGTCTATCGTACTTCGTAGCTATAAGCATCAACATGCTAAGCTAGCTCAGATGGCCCCATTTGCTCTCAATGCTATAAATTACATGCCAAGTGTTTGCTCTGTGACATTAGCTGATGCTACATTATTTAAGAGCTCAACTCTTTCCAGCCACAATCCCTGACTCAAATAGCCCAAACATAGCCTGCCCTGAACTCCTGCAGTCAAAAATAGACAACAGTGGTCAACAACTGACAATCCTGACCATTCATCATATTCACTCAGTGGCCATTTTCCTTTGACATTATGGTGGTGGCAAAAAATGTGCTGTATTGATGTCATAAATGTGATGATCGTTTGCTGGTTGTGCTCTTAGTTTGCCAGATGAGCTGCAGTTTTCCTCCGCTATTTTAACTACCTAAGAGGAACTCAGTGCTTCTCTCATGGAGAATTAGGATACAAAAGGTTTAATCGGACCCCATCGTCAGGTTGAGAGAATTTGAATGGATGGATGGATTGATGGATGGATGGATGGATGGTTTTTTGGTATCAATGGATGGATGCTGGATGATTGAATGGATAGATGATATTTGGATGATGGATGGATGGATGGTTTGATGTATCATCGATGGATGTTGGATGGTTGAATGGATAGACGGTGTTTGGACGATGGATGGATGGATGGATGGATGAATGGATGGATGCAAAGTTGGATGGTTTTTTGGAATCAATGGATGGATGTTGGATGGTTGAATCGATCATTGATATTTGGACGATGGATTGATGGATGGATGGATGGATGGATTCAAAGTTGGATGGTTTTTTGGTATCAATGGATGGATGTTGGATGGTTGAATGGAAAGATGAAATTTGGATGACGGATGGATGGATGGATGGATGATTTGATGTATCATCAATGGATGTTGGATGGTTGAAGGGATAGATGATGTTTGGATGATGGATGGATGGATGGATGGATGGATGGATGTATTCAAAGTTGGGTGGTTTTTTGGTATTAATGGATGGATGGATGGATGGATGGATGGATGGTACATTTTAACACATAGCAATTAAAAAAACATCCTTGTTTTTTTTTCGACTTTGGACTGATCTGAGAAGACAATCAGTTAATAGTTCCAAGTTTTAAAAATGGGTATCTCACAAGCAACTCACTGCTGCATGACATCCCAACAAGTAATATTACCAGCTCACACAAAATTGGTTGTTGGGAAATTATTATTATTTTTTAAAATTTTTTGATACCATAGAAAAAAATGATTCATAAAAAAATAATAAATTGATAAATTAAAAAACTGATTAAAAAACTTTAAAAAGCATTATGTGCAAATGTTAGCTGTTATCAAATGCTTTGTTTTGATTTGAAACATGGTCTATCTTTCTGGATTGTATCAAACATGTGTGTCAAGTTGCTGATCAGCGGGAGAGTAACATTAAGTTAAAAAAAAGGTCAGAGTCCTGTCTTTTCAGGGATTTCCCAGGCTTGCACACTGGTGATCGGAACAATTACAGCAGCTGAACTTCCTATCCTAAGATGACATCAGGGGGAAGCAGCTGCTGTGTGAATTGAGACATAAACAGCAGAAACTAGCCATGTTATAATTCAAAACAAAATGAAACTGTGATTTGTTCATTGAATTATTTGAGCAGTTGTGATACAAAACATCTGAACATGGCCACGCCTAATCAAATCCCAAACTTAAGGGAGTTTACACATCTAAAACATCACCAAAACTTTAATACACTTAAGTTCCCCCTTATATTTATACCTGTAAAAGTTTTCATTTCACAGTTAAAAGCTATTTCAGCTTCACATTTCCGGTGGTGTGATACTCTATAATAGTCCAGCTTTTCCAGGATGTGTGTCTGAAATGACCTGACTGATTAGCATAACGCTGATAAAAGATGACACTCACCTGATGTGATCTATGCAAACACAGTTTCTTTTGTACTGTCACTGTAGCATCGTCCTGATCTTTCTTGTTCCCTCTTGTTTAAAATACAAAGCTCTGATGTCAGCACATTTCCCGGCAGACGGCCTCACAGGTATAACTCCACATGACCTCTGCCCTCTCTGAAATCTGTGGGGGAGAAGAAAGAAAAAGGCGCATCTGAAACCTATTTCACAATCTGTCATCAGAATCACAGAGCTGGGCAACGGGAAAATAACACGAACAAGACAGAAATTGATTTCATCTGTTTCCCCATCTCCTCTCACAGTCAGAGTGGCACTGCCTGTCACTTGTTATTTTGAAGACAAGTGTGAGGCTCAATTGCAGAATCAGATACGGTGCAGGGGGAGGCCTACAGTAGAGCAGACGCGCAAAATTTCAGAACAAAGCTTTGCAGATTAGTCTGTTGAAAGATTCAACTCTCTGGGGACATCATACTGATGGGTTCTGAGGGTGCTGAAACTCAAAACCTCTCCTTCACACAGATATAACCATTTTTGAACTATGAAGTCGCAGAAAAGAAAGCAAGCTTCGTGAAATGTACTCCATTAAAGTCGAGCCAAGATGATTTCAGCCAAATAACACGCTGAGTCACAGCTGGGTATGTTGCTGAACCAACACAGAGAAGAAGAGTGCTGGATCTCGGGTTTTACCCTTTCAGCTGGAACAGGTGATGATCTTGGGATTCTGGGTGGTCTTGCTGACCTGTCTTTTCTTAATAAACCACAAAGTTGGAGAGGCGGCTAACATGCTGACTGGTACTTTGTAAGGCTGGGCAATCAATCAAATTTCAATTTCAGTCACAATATGACACACCCTCCCCTCCTTGTCAACAAGGTCTGCTCTGCCCCCAAACACCTCTCAGTTTAAGTTGCATGGACATGAGGAGGAAAGCGCTGGACTGGCAATCTGGACTTTTTTCCCAAAGTATGGATGCAACAAAGTTTGGGAGTGCAAAGTAGTTGCAAATGCCGCAAAATGCGTTAAGTACAGACTGCTGTACTGTCGTTGTGTTGTGTTTTGTTGTGATGTGTTGTGTTGTGTTGTGTATTGTATTGTAGCAGCAGTACAGTGCTGTTTAACACTGCTAGGGAGAGTGTGCAGGTTTGTGTGATGGTAAAGCAGAGGAACAGGATGAGCACAAGGAGAAAAAGGCCAATGAGCGTTTATGTGCAAACAACTGCAAGGATAAACAGCATTAAATGTGAAGATGATTAGTTATCTTTTCTGTACTGTACACAATGCTAGTGCAGAGAAGGCAGCTTGTTATAGTTAGAGATAGACTGGTGAATAAGTTGGCTGATCAAGTGGGCCAATAAATGATATCTTTTGGTAATCGGTATCATACCAACATCAGCCCTCACAAGACTGAGATTTCCATTGTGTTTCTTAAAATGTAACTGGCTAAGATTACCATGATTATTTGATTTTGAAATGCATGAAATAAAAGGTCAATTTTTATGAATCTTAACCGAAATATTAACTTTAGAATTTTATTTTTTTCAATTTCTGATCATTTAGGATTGCTGGACCGACTTCCAAAATAAATGTGGTAATATTGTACTTCGCAAAGTATTTTTCTACCCACTGTCATCGAATAAAATGTTCAATTTTGTTCAGCAACGTTGTTTCATATTTGTTAGTTTTGTTTAATTGTACTGTGTCAAATGCAATAAAAAGACAGAAAATAAAACAACGTGATATCTGCATTGAGTATCAGCCATCGGCAGACCTGCTTTTTGGTATCAGCCATTGAAAAACTATAATCAGTCGACCACTAGTTGTAGTATCAGAACAAGTATAAGCCTTGTTGGATTTTTGGCAGTACCTTAGAAAATAAAGAAGAAAACAATTTGGATAGTGAGAGACCCATATCAATTTTTTAAAGCCAGATGCCAATACCAATACAAAGAGAGCAGGCGATATAATGCCAACAACACATTGTTTCTTGTTTATCTGTTTTGTTTTTATATGAATTCAACAAAAGAACTACAACAATATAATACAATATAACACGTTCAAATGAAAAACTTGAATATTTTATTAAATAAATGCAGATGTAGTGTTTGTCATTCAGCAAGATAATGGCAATATTGGCCTTGTGAGGGTCAATGCTGATTATCTCAAAATGCCAATCAGCCCAATTAATCAACCTATTTCTATTGTTTAGGCAATATCACATTGACCACTCAAAAGAACTATTAAGTTTCAAATTTTGGTCCTGTAGCAATCTTAAAACACAGTTGAATAATTCTTAAGATACTTATATATCATAGCTGTCTGTATACCCTTTTTCTCTAAAGATACACAGACACACAGCTGGCTTTTATGTGCAGGATCCAGCTCCAGATGACGACACAGTGTGAACTCTAACAGATTCTTGACATTCTTCATAGGTGTGAGTGAGTCACTCTCCAACTTGAAGCAGTGTTTGCCTTCAGTCCTCTTTCCTTTCCTACCAGCAGTTAACTGTCACAGAGCGTCATGTAAAGTCCTAACTGAGTCTTCTATCGTCTTGGTACCTGGTATAGTAACCCTATTCTGTCTTTGTTTCTGCACCCTGCATGTGGCCGGCTCCCGGCTGTACACCCAGACTCTGCATTTGAGCTGTGTCAGCATATTCTGCTGTTTATGATAGGTCGTGTAGTGGCAAGTTCATTGCTTAGTGTAAAAGGAATGCTTATTAAACGGCAGAGCACGCCTGCTCACTGTTGAAATAAAAGGAGGGAAATATACAGTGTATCTTCAAACATGCAGAGCCTAACAGAGATTCTGTTCTGATTCTGATTTTCATAATATAGTCGGTAATTTTACGTGAAATCACCAAAAATTTTAAAATGTTTCATATGTAGATTAAGTATGTGATATATCTGTCCTGCTATGGTAAATCTTTCTGCTGAAATTTAAGCTCTGTACAGTTTCTGAAATGTACTACTCTCTATCGAATGTTCCTTCTCAGAGCTCCATTTGTTGGACAGTCCCTCTGTCTCGCCTGATACTCAAGTGGAGAAAACAGGATCTATTATAGCCACTGTGGGTTATTTTACACAGACATCCACATGCTCAGCAAGAAAGTCAATTAGCTGCCACTTTGGAAGCAAATTGCTGCCAAGATGGCATAATGATACCAAAACACACAAACACACACACATACACAAAATCAGCTCTGTCAAATAGTATCTCAAATGCAGGAAAATCATACCTGATCAATACAGCTTTTAGCTTTGGATATCACTTTCTTCAGGATATTATTGATTTGAACCATCAAGTGGAACGACTTGTGATCTTATGTCAGAGTTTGGGATTTATATCGAACATTTAACAGTGTGTTGAAGTTTGACTATGAACATTTTTAAGACGAGAAAAAGGACGCTGAGTACCTAAAAGCTCCACTCACCATCTAATCATAAGGCATAAGACAGCATCCTGTGACTTTATCCAGCCAGAACTCCAGCCATGGTCTCACTCTGGAAGAAAAAAGTACAGTTATTAGAATGAGCTCATATGTCCCGCATCTCAAACTAAAAGGTCTGAGGCTAAATTTCAACCTCAGGTCTTTCCCCACTTTGATTTTCATCCAATCAGGCACCCCTTATCCTCTTCTCTTCTTCGATCTTCAATCATCCCCCCACTCATCCTGTACCTCCTTCACCATATTTTTTCCCTCTCCCTCTCTAATAACAGGATGTCGGCTTTCTCTCACATGGCCGCTGACCTTCCAGGCAGAGAGCACAACAGCTCGCAGCTTTAAGTGATTCCTGTTGCCTCAGTTTGAGTCTCATTATGAAGGACTTAAGATGAAACAGCAACCGAGGGCATCTATACTTTGGTCTTGTTGCTGTAGTAATTGTCAAAGCTCCAGTGGAGCCCGCAGGTAAGAAGATGATTATTCCTAAGTGGAACAAGATTGGCTGTATTATGTCTGTACTTTCTGGCTGATGGGAGCTGGAGGGGTACAGCATAGTGCTCTCACAGGTTATTATGGCAGTTAAACCCAACAGTTGAATTCAGACTTGACCTAGATTCAAATAACTTTGGTTTGGGATCCACCAAGTGATCATCTAATATGTCTACCTACTTTCCTACTTCCTTGCCCACCTTCCTACTCTCCTCCCTTCCGATTAAGCTACCTGCCTACCTCTGCCTATTTACCACTCCTATTTGCCTGGCTCTCTGCCTTTTTATTTGACTACCTGCCTGCCCCCTTATCAGTTGACCTTCTTACCAATTAACCTGTCTACCTACTTATTTGCCAATCTATCTACCTACCGTCCTACTTTCACTAACTTTTGCTTCCCTATTTTCCTCCCTACATACCCTTTTTTTTCTCCTACATTTACCGTTTAGTGTAGAATTAAATACTGTTTATCCTGTTTTTTGTCCATATCTTAAACAAAAATGCCATACAACCTTCAAACCTACCTACCTAAACACCCGCATACAAGCAATCCACCTACCAGCCTACCTACCTGTTTCATTCCCCACCAACCTCCCAACGAACCCTTCAAAATACCTACCTTCCTCAGCCTCTCACAAGTGTCAACCAGACTGTCCACCAACCTTTACTCCCAAGATACCTGTTTACCTCTTCATATCTACCTGGTAAACAACCTAGTAACCCCCCAACCAACCTAACAGCATAATCGTCTTTTTGCAAACTTGCACACCCACTCACTTGTGTGTCTATTTTACTCCCTACAAATTATTTAATCTTTCTTTCTAACCAACCAACCCACTGTCTATTTACCTGCCAACCCACTTACAGATCAGCCTACCTTATTGACTCCAACTGACCTCTACACTTACCAACCAACCTGCCTACATACCTATCTGGCCTCTTACTACTGACTTGACTGCCCACCAACCAACGACCAACTAACCAACCCATCCACTTGCCTACCTCCCTATCTGCCTATTAGCTTACCAATCTACCTATCAACTCTTCGCCTTCTTACCTTCACACTTATTTTTCTGCCTACTCACTGTTACCTTCAAACTTACCTCCCCCTTGGCCTTTTTTACAATAATCTTGATGATGGAAATACAAAAATCTACGATCTCACAACATTACAATACTCTGTAAAAAAATCCAGATTCTTGTCAGTTATTTCAGTCTTGAATCGAGCTCTAATCAGTTTACTTATTCTTGACCCCTGTACAAGTTTTCTGAGCATTTATTCTCTCACAGTGGTTCAGAGCACACAACCACAATTTCGTTTTCCAGCCGGACCTGCTGGCACCTGCTGCAACTTAATACCAAAAGCTTGAAACAGAGAACACTCATGTAGGACTTGTGAAAAAGTTCAAGTTTGTGAAAGGTCTTAATTTTATCTGATTGATTAAAACTCAGACTGTTGAATGACATCATGTCTTATCAAATTGCTCTAAGTTAAATCAAAACCTGCAATTGAGATGTGAATAGTACTGTATTGGCTCATCATGGTGTGTACTATATGACAAACCTAATACACACCCACCTACTTCATTACCCGCTTACCCACCAACCAGCTACCTATATACCAGGTGTGTTTATGCATGAGAAATAAAGAAGAGAGTGACTGAGAAGAACAGCAACAGATGCAGAAATCAGTAAGTGAACCACTGATGGAAAAGCCATACCTGTGGGAAGTCTTGATATGATACACTCCTCTATGAGTGTGTGTTTAAGTGAGCACGTAAGGGAAGAAACCCAAAGAAATCTTTTAAAAAATCTAATAATCTAACAGCTGGAAAAGATATTAAATCAGTGGCAGTTTGTCTCTTCATGTGCTGCCATCGTACCGTTCAATCTGTCAGCAGTCACAGTGCTCATGTTACCTTACTGAGTGTGAGGTGATATAGTAAAAACTTTACCTTCCTTCTCCTGTCCGACCCAAGTCTCCTGTAGCCTCAGTGGAGACCTCACCCCACCTCCAACATACTTGTTCATTACCTGTCTGCTCCTCAAATACTGCTCCTATTCAGCTCGTTAATATGCACTAAGCATCTCTGCTCTGATTGGCTAGGCTCATTTCCTGTAATTATAAGGGAGGAAACTGGGGTGAGGGTTCACAGCTTGCTAAGTTTAGCCGTGTGGATGAAGCCACACTCAGACCAGGGCCTGCATAGATCATGAGTAACTCCACTTGAGTTATGATTGAGTGTATGTGGAGGCTCCTGGAGGTCTTTGTTTTTTAACATCTTGTGATTTTGTGGGAAAAACAACTGCAGGTACACAACTTCTGCACAAACTCTCTCATGGGGAGACACTTTGAATGCTGCCTGAATCACAGGTTTGACTTTTCAGCATTAGTTTTTGAGGACACAGTCATCTCATATACTTTTTAACAAATAGGCCTTTATCAAGTGTCTCATCTAGTCTAATTTTAGTACATTTCACAGACACACACCCTTTGTCTTAGCCATTCCCACTATGGTCCAACAAGTGAGATGATTGAGTTTGTGGTAGACCACAAAGCACGGTCCCATCATGCAGTGCCAATGCCATGCCATCCTCCTGTCAGAGGCAGAGCTGGTCAGTAGTTAGAAGTTTTATCAACCCTCCTATTTGATACTATACTCAGCCCTGCCTCAATGAGCTGTTCTGTGCATTCAAAGTACAGACCACAGACACACAACATAAGGTGCAGCCTGCTGTGCTTGGCTCCCACCGCTCTCTGGGATGCTGATGTAAACATCAGGGGCTAAGCGGTGTCACACACATCAGCTCTGCTTCACATCCCTCAGTGATCGAGTGCAGGGTACAGAGAGGTTTTGTGTCAGTCAAATATTGTGATTGACCACATGCCACTATGAACCCACTGGTGGTGGAGTTTTTAGCTCAAAGCCATACACAGTGGGAGTAACATTTACCTAGAAATAGAATAAATCTCACTTGAAAAGGTCCATTTACACAGAAGCCTTAAACAGACGTACACTCATGCATTTCTTATCCAGGTTAAATACAGAGATGCACCGATCCATTTCTTTCTGATCCAATCCAATATCGATACCTGGGCTGAGCATATCGGCTGATATCTGATACTGATCCAATACTACTGTTGAATGAATGAACTGTATACCTATGCCTGTGAGTGAAGGCATCAGGCTTGACATTAGCCTTGTTAAAGAAAAGGTAACAAATTAACACAGATATAAATTACTTAACATTATTAGCACACAGCAAAAGTAAGTTAGACTCCCATGTAAACACTTAGTGCAAAAGGATATACAGACATGAAATATAGAGGGAACAGAACCACTGTGTTGCTGTGTATGATAATAATTAAAAGAAAGAAAAAAAAAGACTGGATCGGGATGCTGGATTGGCATCATTCATCAGATATCCAATCCAGTTCATTTGTCAATATTGGTGCCAATATCCCATCCAATCAGTGCATCCCTAGTTACATACTTGATTCTGATTGGTCAAAACCCCAAAACAACAATATTACTTATCAACAGCATAAAAAAAAAACACCAAGGACAACCTAATCTCATATATTAAATTGGAAAGAAGACACACTTTACATCTGCCTGTTGACAATGTGGCAAACCACTGGGCTGTACTGGCATTTTAAATTGGCCAAATTATGTGAAAATATCTCATTGTAAAAAAGACTTAATAAAATAGTGAAAGAAATAACTTGCTATCAATGAAATCACACATCATCACAAAACTGTCATGCAATGTCAGAAAAACAACAACAACAAAACTTTTTGAAATGGCAGGAAAATATCAAAAGTAGGTATTATTGAGGCATTACATCTGATGTTTAAAGGTACTTTTTATAAAAAATAATAAAAAAGACTGACCTTCTCGAGCAGTTCTGAGGTGAGAAAAAACTCCAAGAGGGGGAAAGAGAAAATTTTGAGCATCTATTGGTCAAATAACGAGATTTAATCGAAAGCTGCACAGCCTCTGCTAAATGGCCATAAAGACGAGAGTAACAGAAATATTGTCGGTGTTTCACTGTCTTAAAAGGCAACGAGGACTCATAAAGTAAACTCGTGAACATTTACACACACTACATCTAATCTTAACGCAGTTTAGAAACGATCTCCTCCCTCACATCAGAAGTTAAGATGCGCTAAGCGGCTATCATGGCATCAATTACGGATAAGCATCATCTTCATCATCACTCTCATCATCGCACACCGCTGATAACAACACTGTGGGGACTCTCGTTGATCGCCTGCAGCTGTTGTCAGCACCGAACTCACCACATGCAGCTCACTAAAGCACGTCTGCTTTATTTTACTTGAGCCAAAGTACCAAAAACAAACTAGAAAGCCTCTGGATTAAGTGAAGAAAGCTTGACAATCAAAACAGAGCGACACAAACGCCTCGACTCGAACTGCGCTCCGACACACGCCAATGTGGTCCTTCAGGAAAAAGCGTCCTTACCGTCGACTCCTCACGGGCTGAAGCAGCAGCTCCACAACATCCGAGTAAGAGTTTATTTGAGATCTTCTGTGGTATCTTTGATTCGCTTGTTTTCCTCTCTCTTGTGGACCCACTTTCCCCAAGTGTCCCACGCGTAATTTTCAAGCTTGTTTAATGTGGAGTCATCCTGCGCACAGCTCCCCCCTTTGACGTCTTCAGGAAGCGCACGTCAGCTCATTTGAAACTCCAGGTACACTTTCCAGCAAAAATAACACCCCCAATGAAACTCACAACACATTTATTTATCTATCTGCCACTTTCAGTCATCCAAATCGATAGAATTTGGTCCAAAAAGAAGAAATGCACCACCTTGCACTGTCTGACCTGTTGCCTGGTGGAGGGTGTTGTTTTCACCCGTCCCTGTGGAGTTGTGTACTTTCCCCACTCTTTCTGCAGGTGAATGTGTGAGTTAGCTCATGCTGGTGCCTGCCTGCCTGCCTGCTGAATAATTACTGTCACAACTGCAGATTTATAACACACATTACATGCATCACTTCTCTGCTGCAATGCTTTCTGTGTATCGACCAACACATAAAAAGTACATTTGGATGAAACACAAACAAAGCATTTAGAAAGTGGATGAGTTACTACTCCATGTGTCAGGGGGAAAAAAAAAACAGGATGAGTTGGTGTTGAAAAACTAAGGAACACACTCAGGAGGTGTCAGTCTATGTTGAACCATTTTATTGAAATGAGATTAAAATGACTGGTGCTTTTTTAAGCAGTGTTCAATGACGAAATCTTTTGCTGAAGTAAAAACAAACATGCACGTTTTCCTCTATTTAAAGAAAATGTGCAAGACAAATGGAACTGAAATATATATTAACATCATTTTTGTTAATTATAAACAAATTTAAGAAAAAACACTGAATGTATAAGAACAGATCAAATATGAAGCATCCTAATTGGTATAAATGGAGAAAACACTGCCACAATGGAGGGAAGAGGATTCTGTAAAATACATCAACACTGACTTTATCATTTTGAAATCGAAATTATTTTTTAATGAAATTCCAGATGAAGTAAATTCACGTCTCCTTTGAACCATTCTGCCCCTGATTTAAAGTTATAATTAACTTTACAGGAAAATCTATATTGCAATTTTATCTTTGCACTGAATTGTTATCAAAAATATTCAAATTTGCAGCGTCTAATTTGCACACCGCTGTACAAATGTTTGTGCTTTTAGTTTTACAAACAAAAGTAAAAAACTTTAATTTCCCATTTTAACCTACACTAACAGAACAATCTTCACTTTTAATAAATATATCCCCCTGATGTTAAATAACTCTTTTACTTACACTTTTAGTGTAATAGCATATCTTCGCACATCATATTTTTTCTCCTAATACTGTATGTGACCCCTGAGGGGCTCAGTAGGTCATTGCAGTGATCTCTTTTGTTCTGTGTGAGGTAAAAAAAAAAAAAAAGAAACGTCCCATCAAGAGATTAAAACTCCGACACAAACATGTGTATGAAAACCTTGACACAAGTATAGAAAAAGAAGGGTAGTCCTGCATAGTTTAACTTTATAAAACAGATATGAACCAACAAAATTGGAGCAAAAATAAAGCATAGAGTGGAACCTCTGACCCAATGTACTTCTACCAGAACACAGTTGTAATTACCAAAACATCTTAAGAACTATGAATTGCTGTAAACTGACACTGTTGCCCTTTAATGGAGGCAGGTCAGATGTTGACAGAGTGAGCATGTTTCTTGCACAGAGCCTTGTCTTTTTTCGAGAAGAATGGCTGACCCTCCAGGTTAGCAGAGCACACCTGTAGATGAAGATGTTACATGTTATTTCTTGTTTGTAGATTCTGTTGTCTTGTAACTGTGAGTTACACCGTCTCCTGCACCTACCGCACACACAAAGCAGGTGTCATGCCAGGTGAATCCCATAGCCTCCAGGAACTTATCCCCCGCCTCGATGGGGAAGTCACAGCCGTGGCAGTTTGTCCCAAACAGGCTGTAGTAGTCTAGGTGAACAAACAAATATGATGTGGTGCAACAATAGTCAGGTGCATTTATGACTTGACCCCAAAAAAGGTTTCTCAGCTGTTTTTTATAGTATAAGATGTCCTTAATAACATACTAAAAGTTTACCCAAGTTTGACCACTAGAAAGGTGCTATTTTTAAGATGGCATCCATGATGGATAGGAAGCCCAGGGGAGACACCCCAGGTGAATAGGGTAAAATTTTTAACTAACAGATATCACCATGAAACTTCCCAAGTTTATAACTTACATTAAGACAAATACTTTTTGTATTACAAGTTTTTTCAAATGTTATGTATGAATATGTAAATTAGGCAGTATCTAACTGAATATGCACTAATTTGCATACATTCAACAACAAAAAAAAGATATTTTTCCAAAATTTTTTTTTGTACCAATTGACTCCAAATGGTCTGAAATGTGCTCCTAAATAGGTCCTGGACAGTAATTTTAACCCTAACTCTAATGCCATATCTATGTAGCCTGTTCTGTTAAAGCCCGGGCAATCCCATTCACTTGAATTGGGATTTTTTAAATTGCCTATAACTTTTGAATGCAACTTTGTAGAGACTTCATTTTGGTACCAGTAAAATCAGGGTACATGAAATAGGGTGGTTTGGTCTTGGTCCCAGCTCTACCTCATTTCCTTGAGGATCACTGGTCAGCAAATGTGTTAAAACTCCAATATCCCAAGGTTACCCCAATGTAACAATAACACTTTAACCCAAACCCCATAACCCTAACCCTAACTTCATATCTACTTAGCCTGTCCTGTTCAATCAATCAATCAACCAATCAAACTTTATTCTGAACTTTATCTGGGTTCTTCTCGTACCTTGTTCACAGTATGGCTGCCCATCCTCCATGTGGAACATGTTGCCTCTGATTGGCTGATTGCAGGCACTACAGACGAAACAGGACACATGCCAAGTCTGTTTGAGGGCATTCATGATCTCCTGCAAAGACAAATCAAATCAAATAAAGAAAAGCATGAGAGACAGTGTGAGGAAGTTGATTCTAAACATTTGTAAATTTTGGTAAATTTAAGCTAATGGGAAAAATAGCAGTAGAGTAAAAGAGTTTAAGCAGGAACCAAGACGGTGGGTGGTGTTTAAAGAGGTGTCTGAGTCAGAGTTCAGAACAGTGTTTTCTTCACTTCTGTAAACTAACCCCAAGGATCTTCTGGTTGCAGCGAGCGCAGGAGGGAGCGAAGAACTGCTCGTAGCAGTTTGTGCAGTACACCTGCCCTTTTTCCTCCACAAAGCCATTGTCTACCAGAGAGGAGTGGCAGTGAGCACAATTGAACTCCTCAGGGTGCCAGGACATGCCCATGGCCACAAGGAAAGGACCCCTGGAGAGATTAAAGAGCGAACAGAGAAGATTTGCACCAGTTAAAAAAACTCTACATTCTGAATCCAGCCATCCTAAAAAACAGATGTTTTTTTACCTGATGACACTGTTGCATTTGTTACAAATTGGGGTGCGAGTGCCAGCTGGGACGTGCTCCGCCCGCTGCACCAGAGAGTTGAGATCCTCTGGGTGTGGTTGTGGGGTGGGGCGGTCTGGGCCTCTGGGTGCAGGGGTGGTAACTTTGCCAAATGAAGGAGCTGCTCCACCCTTAGGGAAACCTAAACCAGCAGGGAAAAACATGGGAACATAAAATGAGTTTTCTTGGGTCAAATCATATCAAGATAATGTCAAGTTATACTATTAAAAATAACCAGATAAACAATCAAGCTAGTCTACTACTTCATTTCTTTCGGTGGGTGTTCTCGGGTAATAAATGGTGACAATTCAGTGATCTCTAACCTCCATGCCTGAAGCATGAGACAGCTGGGTGGGACAAGTCCACCCCACCCTGCATAGGCAAGGGATCCATTTTTCCCACTGAGGGAAACAACACATTCCCAGAGTCAGAGGAGACACCTGGAAAAATAATCCCCCTCCTCTCATCACTGAACACATGGAGAAGATGCACAGTAACTCTTTCTTTTTCTCTGTGCAAAGACACAGCCAGGACGGAGGTCAGCTGCTATCCGCCCTACGAGGGAGTGCTCGAGGGTAAAGGCAGTGGGGACAGAGACACTATTGATAGAGAGCACCGTTATCAAAGACTCTGCAGGTCAGAGGACAAGTGCTTCCAAAATTTCCCTGAAAAAGAGGTAACGGGCTGAATAAACAAGACGGGGAACTGGCAAAGACATGAGAGGACTGAAAGAGCAGATTTAAGAGGAAGAAAGCTCATAGAGAGTAAGTGTGATAAAGAGAAAAACTGTTTCTTTTGGTGGTGGTTAAATCCGAGGGCTGATCCTCTTAAAAAACACCAGTTTTACGATTTTCAGTGAGATTGTGGAATAATGTGGTCAAAGTATTTACAGTTCTGAAACGGCAACTGTTTTCCTCCTGCTGTTTTGTTTCTTTGCTTCTGACCTGCTGGGGTACGAGTAGCTACAAAATCACAATTCTAAATTCTCCAAATAAATCTAATATTAAAATTAATTCCCATGTTGTTTAACCGATTAAATGATTATTTTTGCCACAGAGTTGACAGGAAGTAATAAAATGTAATGGACTGCGGATAGATGTGATCTAAACAGGATCTAACATACAAAGCAAATACTGCAGGATAATGTGTTTCTATATAAATATTTGTTCAGTGTCAACACCTAAACTTTAATGTCAATAAAGAAAATTCTCATCAAACATTCAAAAGTTATTAAATTCCGGTTTAGATAAAAATAAAAGTATTATTAAAGTTCCTGTGAGGAACTTCCACTGAGAGTTAGATTTGGCACTCCCTGCACACAAATCAGTCTTGGCTTATCTTGTCCTTTACTTGCTTAAGTTATCTCATCTGGCAAAAATCTGATTGTGATGTCTTTCAACAGTCAAATATATTAGATATTGTTAATTTTTGATGAGTAAATTGTAAAAAAAAAAATTGCTTTTTCAGACATTATAAAGTAACAACATAAACCATATCAATGATGGTCTTGTTTGACTTTGTATATCACAAAAAGGCATCAACATGAAATTCATTCTATTTCATAAACATAAAAACTCCTCACAGGAGCTTTAAACCTGTTGTCTGATACAAAATCCTCCTCGACAGAGAAGAGGATGAATTGCACAAATTAAAAAGGTGCGTTGTTAAAACGGTAAAGTAAAAAGAGAGAAACAATCCGCACACTTCTGGTCTGTTGCAAAAAGATGGTCTGTGCACTCTGCCTTGATGAAGGTCTAACCGACAGAAAGCTTGCTTCAGTAAAGCTCTTTTTGCAACAGACCAGAAGTGTGCGGATTGTTTCTCTCTTTTTACTTTAAAGTTTCTGGTAATCCTGCACCTTCTCTCCAGATTGAATGGTGACCCATCACTATTTTACTTAATGTTAAAACAGTGAAACGATTCAGCATCAACAGTATTTAGGTCTGTTGGAAAAAGCACATTTTTTAACAATTACAATGAAGTCATACTGATGCTGAGAGTTACATTGGAGTAAAAGTATTTCTCACTATAAAAGCTTATCTGGTTGAAAGCTGGCACAGTGAGCTGAATGCTGACAAGCTGTCACTTTAAAACAAATCCTTTGGCTCGAGCGAAGATTGGGGGCTGAGCCACATTAAACGGGACAGAGAGTGAGCAGACATTTGTCGCTGCTGTCTCGCTGTATAAGGAAGATAAGGAGGAAAAAAGTCAGCTTGAGAAGATTTCAGAACTGAATCACAGCAGGACTGCAAATCTCTGTTCAGTCCCTTTTGCGTAAATACAGAGAGAGCTAGAAAGCAACGCAACTGAGTCAACATGACAAAACTTGATTAAAGCCTTTAATTTTAAAGAGAAAAAAATGATTAAAACAACTTTACAACAAACTTCAAATGACAAGCAAAGCCCAAATTTTCCTAACTTCTTCTTGGAGCCTTAATTCCATCCTTCAGGTGAAGTTGCTCACTCGACACTATAAGATACTTGCTTGTTTACTTGAACTGAAGTATGTGTTAATCTGATAAATAACAGAGCACACAGAGAGGTAACTGTGGCCTCTCCAGCTCTCACCCTGAGGTACCTTTCAGCGGGCTGTTCTTAAAAGGCCTTCTGGGAAATCTGCAGGGCACATAGTGCATCTGTTCATGTATGAGTGCATACTTGTGTCTAAGTATTGCTAATAATGACCCCTGACTGATGCCTTTCAGCAAATATTTACCCTGACCACCTCCAGGTCCCGTGGCAGGGATCGCAGTGTTTTAAGAGCAGCTTACACACAAAATAAAATACATAATTCTCATTTTCACAATCTTTTTAACTGAGGGGATCTTGGGAAAAGCCAATAATCTGAGCTCATTAACGGAATACCTCTGGCTTTTATAGTGCTCGTAATCTTAAATGGCTTAGTGTCAGGCTTTAAAGCTGCAATAAATGTCAAAGCTGAGCAGCAGTGATTTAAAGACACAAGCCTGCCCTCTGTTGGCAAGAAGAAGCTACTACAGAAGAAAACTGTGCAAGGGGCAGTAAATCAGAGAAATAATAGAGGGTTTGTGAGTCTGCTCCTTTACCTGATAGACCTCCAGGCTGGAAGGGTGGCTTGTTTTGGGCCAGTGGGCTCTTGTATGAAGAGGCAGGAACAACATTGCCATTTCTAGGCGCTGGTGCAGATTTGGAAAATGTTTTTGCTGCAGGCGAGGTGTGCGCAGCTGGAGCACTTACATCAACATCCTCACTAGGAAAAAAAGATGTGCAAACAATCGCTTATTAGAAAAATAAAAACACATATTTAGGAACTAATACAATATTTGTGTATCTTTTCCCTTTTTTGATTTTCCATAAACAACATTTTGGGGTAAACACTCAGTGCGTACCTCCTTGTTTGGTATTTTTGAGCTGTTTTCTTGCAATTCATACAAATTCAGGTACAAACTGGTGACGTGTCTGAGTAAGCAAGACAACCAAGACTCTGCCACCAGTCAGATGGCAGCTCCAGTGCAGGGGAATTCTTAATGCAGGTTCTTCCTTGACTAGCTCATGTTTACGTTTGCTTGGTTGAAATCTCAGTGACACATGCAAACAATCACGACAATTATGGGGCACCCTCCAATAAGGATATGCAGTGCTGCCTACTATCCATGAGGTTTTCAATTACTGACATAAGGAAACAATTCAAGTGGGGATGACGCACGTGTGTCTGTTGGGCATGTAGCTCAGACTCTAAAATTTCCAGAGATGTACAGTATAGCTGTTTGATGATTCATAAACTATATATTCTGATTTGATCTTTTTAGCAGATTGAGAGCAATTTGAATATTTTGCATCTTGAGCAAACATGTCATTTTTAAAGGGCTAAAATGGTGGCAGGTGTAAACTGGATTCAGAAGATCCTATTCTGACAGATAAGGATGTAACCCCTCAGAAATCATAACACAGCTCTGTCGCTGCTCAGGTAGACCAGTTCGCCCGGGGTTTTGCCCCAACAGGTCCTCAGTTTGTAATCTTTAAGCTGTTTTGTTTGTCAGTTACAGTTCACTGCATGTTACCAACTACAAAAACATTGATTTATGGTTTTGTATCAGCATTGAGGGCATTCGTCAGCACCTATGAACAGATTTACAGTTATGATGCATTTAACACATCTGAGAAAATTATGAGAAACCTGAGATCTTAGAGCTCCTGTGAGGAGTTTTTTGGTATTTATAATTGTATATGTTTTATACCATCACGAAACCTCACTTTTATCCCCTGACAAATACAGGCCTTTGTCCATAATGTCCCTTTTTCCTCATAACCATTTAAAATCAAGAAAGAGCAGGACTTCTAGTATCATAATTTGACAACAACAATAGCGGATGTTTGTACAGAGGGGGAAGCAAACCACACTTGTTTTTGAGGTTATTATTTCCTGCTGCTAATACTATGATCACTCTATTCATTTTTTAGGTTTTAATAGTTAAAAATGAAGCACAAAAGAGCATATGAAAAGCAGACTTAATGATCACTGCTAAGGAAAGTAGAAGTGCCTGAGACAACTGTGGTCAACTAGCATCAATAAAGCAGTGAGGAGCACTTTGATACAGAAGTGAGGTCAGGCCAAAAATGCTTTTAGTGGACATAGGCCCTAAAGCTTCAGAGCTGCATGGTATCAAATCTGGATTAGGTGGTATGATTGAACAAAATAGGATTGCATTTCACTTTACCCACTTTAGTTTTTTAATAGCTAGCAAGTAGAAAAGAAAGGACAAAGGTAGGAAATAAGAAACAGCAGGAAAGAAAGGAAATGTTTTATTGAAGTAAAACAGTCAAAAGCTGACAAATAAAACTACTATCTGTTAGTTAGACAACAGATGGAAAAGACACGCTCAGAAAAATGAATCAAAGGATAGGAGAAAGGATACAGAGATAAATTAACACAACACTAAAGATAAGCACAAAGTATTTCCAAGCTGATTTCCATATTCACGTGCATGCATTTATAATCTGAAATATAACAGCATATATCTTAGTATCAATGCGTACCCTCGGACATTTATACAACACAGTATGCTGGCTTGTGTTTCTGCATCTTTTCAAAGTTAGCAGTTATTATGTTTGATGACTATTTCAATCTTATATTGGTCAAAAGAAAATAAATTAAACATTAAAACAAAAACAAAAAACTACACATTTAGCAACCGTGCTGAAACATCATGATGCCAGTCTCTCAGCTTCATGTACTGCTGTCCTATCACTTCTGGGTCCAGCTTGTTCGCCCTGATTTCCCCCATAAAACCAGATTAAATGAGAAAACGAGAAAAAAGGAAGAAAAAGAGAGAAAAAAGGGAGAAAGAAGACAGTTGTAAGATTAGGACAAGAAATGCGATAGTTAACACAAGAGAAATGTTAAAAAATTGTGCAAGAAAAAAAGGAATTAGAGTTTAAACCAACCCAGACTTTCTTTTTGCAGATGTGGATCGAATTATAACCCAATACAGATGTTTAATATCTCTCCCCTCTTTAGGAAGAGTACACAGAAACAAAATCTCACTAACATGAGGAGAGCAGGAATCCCCTTCTGGCTTGAGTGCTATTTCCCACAATACCACTTAATTACCCACAGTTTCCAGTGAGTGACACACTGAGTGGTTGGAGATGTGGTGCTGAGGAGGGCAGGCTGTGTTTACTGCAGATTAAATCGGCTCAGAACTGAGTGCAGTCGTAGAAATCACAGCCTTTGTTAAGTCTATGACCCTCTTCCTTCAACCATCGCCGTTTTAAAAGCTTTCGATGTGGTTTCTCCGAATTAAGCCTTTAATTAAGAATGATACTTTGGGAGCACAAAATCAGGAAATCATGGTTTAACCCTGGATTACAGACTCCCAAACATCATCATATGATGGCTTTGAAGGACAACTTTGTAACTGGTCTACAAATTACAGTTCCGAGGGAAACACCACTGCTTTAACACGTGTAGTTTTTCTTGCAAAAGTACTCACAGTCAAGAAAAACCCAGAGGAGACAGAGTGAAAACTCATAAACACATACCAGATTTGATTGTATCAAAAACCACCAACTACTTACTTCTTTCCACTGTTTTCTGGAACTTGCTCTGAAGAAGAAAAAAAAGACAGAAAGTTACATAAAAAAATGTTAAAATCAATACATCTTTAACTTGTTTTTTAGCTGATTAATCCTGTCAAAGCAAGGCCACATGAATGGGCAGCTGCCATCCCCTCCAGCTAGACCCTGATGGGACTTCCCGGACTTATCCCCCCACCGATTGTTCCCAGCTGCAGAAACACTGTGACCAGCTGGATTTATATCAAATGTTCAAATCTCATCAAATATTTTCCACACCAGTCTGCTAACATTATTGGACAAAGAGGAAGGAAGGATGAAAGATGAATGTCTCGTCTTACTTCATTTGAATAAGTGAATAACTGTGAACGTCGTTTCATATCAGTTAAAGAGATCCTCACAAACACATTTAGAGACCCCTGACAGACGGATGGAGACTTAAAAGCCACAGTCTGCTCATATGACCACCAATGTCAGTTATAGTCAAGACAGTAATATAAAACAACATTAAACCAAACAATCATTGATTCTTTAAAACTACTGGGACATCAAGAAGTTTAGCAGTTGTGATTTTCCTGTTTTTTTTAGGTAGAAAAGGAGAGAAAACTTATATCAGTTTCAACTAGTCTCTTTCTTTAGAGCGGTAAGTCTGTTAGAAACAGGTGAGCTGAGGTTGACACGCACCATTTTCAGTCCCAGTGAGCTGCGCCAGGATACGGAAGGAGCGGGACTGGGAGGTGCCAGTTCTCGGGTGCCAGTCTTCAGTGTCCTCAATCAGACGCTTCTTGCTAGCATCGATCTCAGGGTCATCGATTGGTTTCCTGAAGACAGAGCAACCAAATAAAGACGAGGTTACTAACTTAAAATGCATCTGTGTTTAAGCTGCTCAGTAGATGACTTCTGCTAAAAACAACTTCAACAACTATCACAATATTAGTTATTTACTGTTTAGTAAATAACCTCAACCACAGGATGTAACAGGTTCATTTTATCCATATACAAACTCACATTCATGGTCACAATCAAAACAAACAATACATAAACAAGCAGTGTCGTAGTACTCAAGTCCAGGACTCTGACTCCAGTCTAATCTATGCAGTGGTTTTTCAAGTCCTGTGTTGTGCTGCATCTGATTCACTGACAAATTGCTTTATGAAAGACTATTCTTCTGTTTTTTGTTTTGTTTGAATGTTTCCTCTTTCTTTTTTAGCTGTAAAGGGGCCCAGTAATATAAATGAGATTCAAGGAAGGGCTGGCATGTGTGTTTACGTCTTCATGTGCTATATGTTCACAAAAAGACAACGAGGCACCAATGTAGGGCTTTTTTATTGGTAGTCCATCTCCAAGGCTGTGCCAAAGTGGAGAACTGAGACTCAGCCTGGGACTCTTCTCTACCTTCAAGACAAGACACCTTGTCACCTTGATTTGGTCTTGATTTGGATCCTGCAGCCTGTTACAGCCATCATCGCCCCCCAGATTAAATAAAGTATTCTGATAACTGACTAAAACTCTTAACATTGGGTACTTGAGTCTAGACTCAGACTTGAGGTTTGTTGTCTTAAACTTCAACACTGACAAACAGTGGCTATGCAGTTAGTGCTGTTTAAAAGTGTGACCTGTAGATACAAAGTTCACTGTGACACCTCACTGGTTATATATCTCACATTTACCTCCTAGGTCTAGCTGGAGATGGAGTTCTGCAGGCGGATAACCAGAGGAAGGTAAAAGAAGATGCAAAAAGGCAGAAACAGTCACAGATTCACAAGTTATATTAAGTGATACTGCATTGATTCTACTGGGAAAGTAAATACTGTCCTGACATGTACTCACTTTGGACTTCTCGGAGGCTCACTATTCGAAAGAAAACCAGAACAGAAGTGATCAGCCTGATCATAAAACTCGAATTTCCTTGAAAACAATCTGTGTCTTCGTGGAGTCAATCATGATGTAAAAAGTGTAAAAGCGATGTAATGAACTTGGTTTTAAATGGTGAAGTTAAACACTGAGACTGTGTTAACAGCAGTGAACGTTTGGGAGATTCAAGTGACAGTTTCCTTTAATCACCACAAGGTGGGGGTGGTGTGCTGTTTGAACAAAAGACCTGCTTTCCGTTAAAATAATTTGATGGCGCCCTTGAAGCCAATAATATTTATATTGACTGTTTACATGCTCAGTTTAGTTTAAAGGCTGCTCCAAACTGTGGGTCAGTTTCATGTCAAACATCTAAGTGTGTGCAATTTATCTTGTGTGTTTTTGTCTGTGTGTGTGTGTGTGACAGGTGAGTGGAGGTGGAGGATGATGAAAGGCAGCACAAGTCAGGCTATTCTTAGCCAACGTAGAATAAACGGAGCAGAGATTTCTTTGCTTCAAGTAAACACAATGACAGCAGCAGCAGGTGGAGCTGCTCGGATGCAGAGCAGCGGCTGCATATGTAAATACAGTAGGAGCTAACGCTGAGTCTGGTGGCACAGGGAAAATGACTGAGTTGCGTGATCTGACCCTAGTGGGTGTCCTGTGGAGCCTCAGAGATTGGATTATTTACGGGTGTTTGCTGGGCCTTGAAATTAGCATGTACAGTGAGCGGATGAGCACGGTTGTGAGGTTTGTGAGTGGTTAGCTCAAAGAGGTGCATGCATGCCTTTGGTAATCATAAACCAGAGAGATGTGAAGGCTGTAATCACATTCCACATAGTTAGAAAGCTACTGCAGCACATATATTATCATTCACAGCACTAACTTGGTGTCTGTGTCTCCTTCCTCCTGTGGGCAAAGAAAAGGGGGGAAAAGGGGAAATGGTTGAAGCCAAGAAAACACATGAATAGACCAGTTTGAGATACAGAAAGTAGTCCCAGACACATGCCCTTTAAGTGAAAGGCCCTTCTGAGAGAATGTGAATCAAGGAAACCACAGAAAGCCTGAACAAAAACATGCAGGTCAGAACAAAACAACACGCACATGCTCCGACAAATACGCACATCTCATCTTACAAGCTGGAAGTCTTTTTGGAGATTTCAGGCGACAGAAAGTTTGAAAAGAGGGCCCATTATTACACCGAACTATAAGAAAACTAAAAACTATTGCAGTAGGTTTTAGAATCCATAACTCTCAAGCTGTCAAAAACAGGTCGCTGTGACCCAATTTTCCAGGTGAACTAGACCAAAAAATGAGTGTCAAATCACTTAAAACCTGTCTCGGTGTCTCAGTCTCTGTAACCCAACCAGCAAGCCAAATCCCTACTGATGAAATCCCGTCTAGCCAAACTGAGCTCTACTCCTGGTCCCTGAAAGCGCAGGGCTGCCAGGAGTCTGGCTAATTAGAAACAAGTGCTACACCAGCGGTGCCTGTCGGGCAGACTGTGTGTTTGGCAGCGCTGCAAAGCCTACCGTCGATTAAAGATAGGCAGGCAGTAGCATCACTAAAAGCGTGTTGTCTCGTCTCTGTTCCTTTTCCAGTTGCCGTGTGGAAGATTTGAACAAGATGTGCGGCATGCCTGGGATTTTCTTTGAGCACAGCTGTGTGAAAACATGGGTGAGGGGCTCCTCCAGTGTTGGCTTTTCAAATTAGGCGCATATTCTTGGCTGAATTTGGGCAAATGGGGGAAGGCACTGGAATATTCAATTTTCTAAAACTATTAAGTAGACTGCAAAACAAAAAGGCCCTCTATTTGGTGGCTACAGTCATGAGGACACAGCATACAGTACACATAAAATGTACAATACAACAGTTAATCCCAACTTCTAATGTACAATACAACAGTTAATCCAAACTTCTAAATCTAATTGGACAAGAGTCATTCTAAAAGTGCTTATACAGCAGTATGAATCAGCACTTTTGACTATCACAGGTGATCTGAATCACATCAAGTGACAGCGCAGTGAAGTTGTGTTGGTGGAGCCAAAGTCATTTCTAAGTGACAACAAAATAGCTATCTGTTGCTGCTTACTACTTTTTCCATAATATGTTGGTAGGACTGCTGAGTAAAAGAAACATCACATTTTAAGTAAATCTACTCAGCTCTGATCATATCATCACTAAGATAGTGGTCTTGTTGCCACAACTCAATCACTATCCAGCTCATATTGAGTATAACGGCACTCCTTGTATTAATTCATTGTTTTAAACTGACACAATTTACCAGTACTGATATGCAAACACACTCACAACACTATCATATGATGTACCTGTATGTAAATTCATGATTTCAAGTCTAAAATGTGGACATATTTGAGAAACCAGAGGTGTCCTTGATAAAAATAAGTGGCTGTTTGCAAAGAACGCAAAGGGGAACAAATGGTTTCACCTGTTGATGCGACGTGGTATTCCCATAAACACAGCAGAGCAAATAGCCCTGGAAAAAGTCATCACTCATGTTCTTACTCAGCCTCACAAAGGACTAAAGCTATAGCGGCATCTGTTAGTGTTACACCCTTGATCTCATTTACAAGAGTGACCCGGCCAAGAGGTCGGCAGCACACATCACAATAATAAATAATAATAATAAAGAAGAAGAAAATGACCTCCAGAAACATAATTAAAAACACAAGCACTGTTCTATGGTCTCCCAAATTTTGTCATGTAAGATTGAACAAAATGCTCCCAGTGAAATTAATTCAGACAATTTCAGGTCAGTCTGGAGAGTTTTCCATGCTGAAGTGGCAGTTCTGACTCACAGAACAATCAAATGGATAGCGTTGTTTGAGCGCAGGGTGTAGTGGCTTTCAGTCCTTTGAAGAAGACCACATAAATAAGAAGAAACTAAGCCAAGAAGAACCTTATAAATTAGAGTCATCCAGGGAGTGTACCTGCGAGTATTCAGAGAAGGCCAGCCAGACTTGGCATAAAGTTCGCAATGATGTGTAAGGCAACTACAAGCAGTAACAAATCTCAGCGCACAGTGATGGACAGTAGTTAAGGACTGCAGACATTTAGCTGAAGCAGTCATACATAAAACGTCACCATGATCCAGCAGTGGAAGAAAGGTAGCAGATACAAGTTATTTTCGAGCACTGAGGGAGAAGCAGGATTTATTCCTGTAGTAGAAACCGATTTTTAGTCTGAGTTTAGTGACCAAACTAGCGATATGGTCAATGGTCGATTGGGTAAATAAAGAAACCATGTCAGAGAAACCATCTCATATCAATCAATCAATCAATCAATCAATCAATCATTCAAATTTTATTCATATAGCGCCAATTCACAACAGTCGTCATCCCAACACACTTTTCAAAGAACAAGAGCAGGTCTAGACCACGCTCATTGTTTGATAAATTATCAAAAACCGACCCAAGATGGGTGTTGGCCCATCTCGAAGAAAAAACTTCCTTTAACAGGCAGAAACCTTGAGCATATCTGGGCTGTATGAATATCACCTGAGTTTGATGAATGGTACCTACCCATTAAATTGCTCTGTCAGCCCTTGGCTCTCCAAAAGACCCCGTCTCTGTCCCATCGCCACCTCACAAGCATTGGAGGAGGAGTAAAGGTTGATGGGCGTGTTATAGACGGATGACTGTGGGACATTTGGATTGGAGGAGGGGGCTGTCACTCTGGCTGGAGAGGAGGAGTTAGACGAAGAGGAAGAGGAGTACGGGGAGGTGAAGGGGGAACGACCGGAAGTGGGTTTTGGAGCTGAGCTGGCTGGAGTTGAGTCCGGTGGGGCCGGGCTCGACTTCAGCGGAAAAGGGGGCTGTGGTTGAGAGGGGGCGGCTGGCGTGAAAGCAGATGATGCAGAAGGGATGGTGGCTACTTTTGGGGCATCCAGCATAGAAGAGGCCGTGACCGCACTTCCACCCGCACCAAAAGGCCGGGCAGTTTTGTTGTAAGCAGGGCTGGCCTGACTGGATGGCTTGGTGTACGCGGTGCTCGCAGGAGAGTGAGTGATTGGGACAGGCTTTATGATTTCTTGAGGTTCGTCCTGGATGAAAGGTGGAGACACACGACATGCACACACAACAAATCTTCAACCCAACTCATGCATGCAAACAAGCATTCCTAATAGCACTGCACAGCAATCCTGTCAAAGTCAAACTCAATGAGAAGTCATGCCTGTGCCATATGAGTTAAAGATGACTGCTCAGGTCAGCAACGCATGCTAAGCCAATGTGGGCTCTCACACTATCTCAGAAGGGCACAATGAGCATGCTCACTCTACATAAACTGATTTCATCTTTTTACAAAGAGGAAATTCAAGTTAACTTTAGCATGGTCAAAGTTTTTGTAAATATCCTGTCTCTTACCTTAGGTACTCCATTTTTCGGGGTGCTGGAGGGTCTGTAAGACAGAAAGAAGAATGATGAAAAGTCAAAAATTGAAATTGAACTCGAAATCCGACATTCAAAGTTTCTAAAAATATCATTAAATTCATATGTCAGTGACCACAATACATCCAAACACAAGGATTTTCTAAATGTAAATTTGTCTGCCATTAAATTTTTAAAAAATAAATAGGTTATGTTTGAAATGTCTAGCAGGGTTCAAGCTTAGGAGTTTCACATTTTTACATACATACAAACAAGAACTTTATTGATCCCAAAGGGGAAATTCAATATTATTGCAAACTTGACTGATATAACTGGACAAAGATGGTACTCCAAAGCTAAATGCTTTGAAAAATGGTCCAAACCAATTATATGTAATTTGTTGTCAAGGTGGTAAAACATTCAAAACCACCAGTATATGTCAACAGACTCTACATTTTCTATCTGTTCACGATAAGACTGTCTTTAAACTGTGGTGTATTTCTGATTTACACTCATGATCAAAGCAGCTGCTGCAGTTTTATCACCTATGGGAGAGGTGGGAGGTCTGTTTGTCTGTCCTCTAAAGTTATAAAAACTAGAATAAGCCTCTTAAATATTATCCTTAATGTTACTAAAGATGCAAGTCAGCCCCTGTCAGGTGATCTAACTGTCTTCAAACTATCCCTTTAGCCAATTGTGAACACCTAAATCAAGATAGTTTATTGTTGACAATGTGTCCCGTCTTTGGTCCAGACATGGAGACAATGAGTCCCTGATTCCTCATTATGAAGAATAACAACAACAAAAAGACCAGACAGTGAGTCAGCAAGGCTGGTTCTGGACCAGGAGCTCCGGTATGTCCTGCTGGTGTCCTTGTTTTCTCTGCCGTATTAGGAAAACAATCAACAAACCCTGATGAATTTCCTCCCTGACTGAGCCTGGCACACAGTTAATAAAAAGCCACGCCTTCTGACCAGATGTTGATCTTCGCCCATACTTCCATTTACAGTTTTCCACTTAGCAGCTAATGCAGACCATGCTTATTTTCCAATGTGCTTGTATTATTGGACATGCTTATGGAGAAGCAGCACGCTGTGCCAGGGAAAACAGTGAAAGGTCCAGAGATCAAACAGCACATTCCGTTACAAACAGGACCTGCTCTACAATGAAACAGTGTGTGTCTGCCATCAGTGGCCCTGCGCTGGGTGGATTCACTCTCTATCTGTCTTTTCTCAGAGCAAACTGAACAAACACTTGCTGGGGTGGTCCTGCTAACATCTGCTCAGCTCAGCCCCTCTGAGCTGTCCCACTCCCTGCCGGGCTGGACCTTCTTTTATTCTGCTGTGACAGAGACAAACACTCACTGGGTGAGTGTGTGGGCCCACGAAAGTTAAATTACTTTTTGGTGTCTAAGTGTGAATGCACAAGTGTAATCTTGATTTAACTGGACAGTGTTACTCCATCACTGTTTTTTAATCTAGCCTAACAAATACAGTCACATATAAAGAAATATAATAACATACCGAATTTTATTCTCCTCCAATAGATACATAATGATCTATTTTTATGTATCACATATATTTTCGTTGTTGTTAATCTATACACAACTTTTAACATTTTACACACTTGATCATGCTGTTATTTAGACAAATTACGACCCATAAACACAAACAAATCGCAAGAAAATCTGTCTTTTTAAGGTCTCATATGACACCCCAGAAATAGATGCCTCAGGAGACGCATTTGATTTGCAGCTGATCTAAACGTATAACCACTTCTTAAATAGTAAACTGAACTCTTCACAATGCGGCGCACTAAAAAGGTGGCCTTGCCTTGAAGTTGTCCAAGGATAGCCGCTGGAATAACAGAAAGGTTGACTATTGTTGTCAGACAGGTTATGTATATTGAGACTCTTCTGAGACCGCCTTGTTATTAAAAAAGTCTTCTTGAGTAAAGCCATGACTGCAAAGGATTTTAGTTACAGATGTATTAAGTACAACATCTGCACTATGAACACATACAGTAGCACAGAGAAATTTTCCCCCTGTTAAAGATACAGTCCTGGCTTTCCTCAGCCTAGAGCACAAATCAGCTGGCTCCTCCTAATCTAATCAGGATGCCTTGTTTTATTACATTACAGATGCTGATATCTACAACGTCTATTTATGGACTAAATTTCAAGACTATAAACCTAACCAAAAAGATAGCAAAATGCAAGCGCAAGTTATAAGAAATGACAGTTATATTGAATGAGTAGGTTAGAGACAGTGGCCATGAGAGGTTTTTTTTTATCATCATAGACTTGTCTGTGCACCCATTCTGTCACACACAAAAATTAGAGAAAGAGGAGGTTAACCAGAGCAATAAGCCTGAGGGAAAAGCACGCTGACGCATTTCCACCCTGTCTCCTAAAGAGCCAAGAGCAACAGTGCGGTGTATGGCATCTGACTGAATGATGGAGAAGCTGAAAGACACAGCTTTTTTACTACACACGCCTCAGCAGCTTACAGACTTACATATGAATTTTTTAATACGCTGGGAAAAAGGCAGAAATAGAAGTAGCCTTTAATTTACCCAGAACTGTTTTACTTTACTATTACAGCACATGGAAACACATTTCTGCCAGTTAAAAAAGGGAAATGACAACTTAACTTGGATGAAAAATAAATGCTCACGTAAAGTGGGAATAATATTTTATAAAATCTGCACTAATAGAGCTCCTACAAGGAAGCTCTACCAAAAACCAAAACACATTACTACATTACTATTCCACCAGCATAATCACCCCAGAATGCTGTCCTCAACCATCAATTATCTTATTTACTCCAGCTTACTCCATCCTATTGACCCCCTTCCACCGACCAGGGGACCCTGCTCCAGGTTCTTGAAATTCTTCAAGACAATAGTCGACTCTATCCACCGGCAACTCACATTACCTGCCCCCTCAACTCCTTCACACCTGCGGATGGCCATCAAGTGACCAACCAACCATGAAGTCCTCAATTCCCTTCAATCTGGACTTGAATTCAGTCTGTTACCACCAGCAACTCCTGCTCCTCAACCCAAGCCAACCATGGAGTGCCTCAAAGTTCTGTACTTGGAGCCCTTCTTGGACAGATCTTCCCCTAACACAGTCTCAACTTCCACGCCTACGCCGATGAAATACAACTCTATCTCAGCACAATAACATCGACTCAGGCTCCCCCATTCCTCAGTCAATTGCTTCTGTAATATCACAGCCTGGATGTTGCACTATTCCCTCAAACTGGCAGTGGCCCCCAAGATTTAAGATCTTCTGGTCCTAGATGGGTGCACCATCCACCCAACATTTGAGGATCAAAATGAGGGTGTCTCCATGGATTCCACCCTCTCTTCTCACTCCCACATCAATTCCACCACAAAACATTGTTTATCTTAAAAAAATCCCCCAAAAATCTGCCATCACTCTCTTTCTCTGTAGCTGCAACCCTCATTTATGTCTGTAGAACCATTCACCTTCACCACCACTATGAAGCCTTTCCTGGAGTTCTCACCAAAGCCCTGGACGGGCTTCAGTATATACCAAACTCAGCTGCCAGGGTTCTTCTCCACACCAAGCCCTGGCAGAATATCACTCCAACCCCTCACCCACCTCCTCTAGCTCCCAATAGAATCTAACACTGACTATAAAACACCACTTCTCACTTATAAATCCCTCCATGCCCTCATCTCTTAGTACCTCTCTGAACTTCTTCACTAATAAACCTCATCCTGAATCCCCTGGAACTCAGACATCTGAAATGCCCCATCTCTGGCCACGTTGTAAAAAACTACTAAAACGCCACCTGTTCACCACAACCTCCCATAACTCTACCTTACCACTGGACCCTGATGCCTTTTCACTCAGTCCTGGTTTTTATTTATTAGCCCACTTCTGTTCAGTGACCTAAGGCTCTTTGCAAAGTATAAATCAAATTTATTATTATCATTAATGTTATCTAAAAGTAATTTGAGATGAGATGAGATGAGAAGAACTTTATTCATCCCCAAATGTAAATTTGATAAAGGCACATTTAGAGAATAAAAGGCCATTTTTATGAGACGAAAGGTAAAATTTTGTTATTAAAGAATGATTTTTATCATAAAAAGTACAAGACAAACTGTAATTTAAATGAGAAAAAGAGTAAAAACTGTGCAGTATGAAGTCTGACATCTTATAATGAAGCCTGGTGATATAGTGCAAAGCTCTGCAGGGGATCAGAAAAACACTGAATGTTTTCACAGATATCTCACCTCATGAAAATGTTCACCAAAGCATGGCAAAGAATAAAAACAGGAAGAATAAAAACATAGGAAACCAAAATAAAAAAAAACTCCAACAGAGGGATTTGGAATAAGCTGGAGCGGAAAACAACTCCTCTCTGTTTTTCTGAGCAGCCAGCCTATCCTCTCAGTGGCAAAACTCACAGCTAGCATCTGGCACATTACCTCTTATGTTTCCCATGTTCCCCTTCTATTCACTGCTCCCTCATATTTCATCAACAACGAGCATCCTGGAAGGAAGAATTTTGCACTTACAAGTAGAGCTCACATAAAAGGCTCTTAGGGGACCAGGGACCTGAGATTTACAGCAGTGACAGAGCTAACAATAACAGAAACGAGATTGCTATTTCCAGAGTGAAAGCTTATTAACATTTAACTGGACAGCCTGTTGCTGCTGTAAGTTGCCTGGATACTACCCTAACATGGATACAGCGCGTGGCTTATGTGTGTGTCCACGTGTCAAGTAGGAACCCTGTGCTCTTGTCCATATCAGCAGTCACATGCAGCATAATAACGGAGGGCATTCATGCCACTTGTCTCCATGTGTCCCGTCATGCTCCTCTACAGAGACTCTCTGGTCATGTGTGCGAGCAAATAGTGGGATAACGCACAACCACAGGACAAGAAAAATAATAATTTTATATTAGGGTTTAATTAAATTTAGAAATCCAACCCCTGAATGAATGAATAAAGCCAGTAGGGGAATAACAGAGTTCTTCTTTGGGTCAGATCTGTGGACACAGAAACCACTACAGAATAAACTGCAGTTAAATTGTCTTCTGAATGCAGGACCAAATTGTTAAAACAAGCTCCTGTCCTTTCTTTTTTTCCCTCAGACAACCACACCACATGTGGCTAAGGCAGCCAGGAGTCAAAGGCGGCTTATGGGAGATACTGGACTGTCCTCTGCTTCACACTGTTATATACCTTAAGAACTATGAGTACATAGAGCTTGTATGATAGTATCTGTCGATTTAACCCCCAGCTGCCAAGCTTAGTTGCTAGGCAGCTATTGTAATAACCCTGAGGGTAAAAGAGTACCATGTACTGCAGAGCTATAGTGGGACAGGTATCTTTAAAACAAGATTGGTGAAGAAAGAGAGGAGGTTATACAAAGAAGAGCAAGAGGACACTATGCAGTGTTATATTTGAACAATGTGATATCTATAGTTTTTTGGTGTTAATTTTCCTTTATATCAGACATATTTCATAAAAGAAGGTAGTTTTGCATGACCCTAAAGCTTAGCACCAACCTATGGCACCAATACACACAAACTCGCACACACACACAGAAGTAGAAACCACAAAAAATCTGTAATGATTTCTTGCTGTGGTAGCTGTTACCAATTCTTGTTAGAAAAAAAAAGCGAAGAAAACTGCAGAGCCAGTGGTGCTGATTGTCTTTGAGGTTTTGGAACCAGGTGCAGTCAGCCACAAACTCTGGGGAGTGGAGTTTCATTGCACTGTGCCGCATATTTCAATGACAATAAATAAACATCAATTATCATACTTTCCTAAGGAGACTTCCCATGGCCGGCTGGTGTAGCTGACTGCTGGCTGCTTACTGGCTTCGATTCCGTCACGTAATAGTAAGAACAAAAAGTACCCGTAAAATTCACTCATTACAGCAGGTCATTCAAACAACTGCAAGAGCACATTAGCAACGGATGATAAAAACATGAGCTGATGAAATCACTAACAGATTGCTGCTGACTCTTTGGCTGACAATTTGGACCAAACATTTCATTCTGTTGAAGAAATAATGAAATTCAGTATGAGTTAGTGTGTGCTTCCGCCAGAGACAGTTTCAAGGATCGACCTGGAGAGGCACTTTGCCTCCAACAAAAACTGATTGGCCATCCACTGTGACAGAGAGGCACTTAAAAAGGTGTATTTCAACAAGTTGAAGACATAGACCCATAAGCCACAGAAACTCGCCATGTTTTAAGTGCTGACTCAGCTAAGGTTTCAGTCAATAAAAGACGTGGTATTAATGAAAACTGTCTTCATTAAAATGTGGAATTATTGATATTGTATTAAGCATAAACAAACAGTAATACCCTGAATTCATAGTTGAGGTCACATGCCATAAAACAGAGAGGAGACAAAGAAGAAGCAGATGACTGCCTGTGTATTAACTTGAGTTTGAGTTACACAGACAGTGATGTGGATGAATAATAAATTCAAGCACAATTACAAATGGATGGTGACGTGTGGATTAACTGTGTTTATGAGTAAAATGTACGGACTTGTAATATTTAGGAACTTATATATTTTGCTGCCCTAACCTTTGCTTAGCCTTTTTTCTACAACAACAGTGTTTTTGTGATATTTTTATAGCCACAACAATAGTGAGGTGAAAATCTGACACACTTAACAGCCCTAGTCCACATATCAATCTAATCATTCCAAGTATAATCAAAACAGATGAGATACAGAAAAATCTGCCTCTGCTGAGAGACTTTCAGCAAAAATTTTTTATCAAATTTTACCTTGGGGATAAATAAAGTTCTTATCTTATCTTAGACAAAAACCCATATTTTTTTTCATTTTTAACAGGCTTCAAATGTCTTCTGTTCTGCTGTAAAAATGGGCATTTTAATACTAAAACCTTAAAAGGGTTACTCATTAAAAATTACTCATTGAACCAGCCTCAAGTGGACACTCCAGGAACTGCAGGTTTTTTGCGCTCTTGCATTGGCTTTGTTTTTCCACACTAGAGGTTGCCACTTGGTTCCGAGCAGCTTTTCAGCATTTTCAATCCAGATTTTTTTATATATACTTTCCACATATATCAACTTCTGAATCTACCTCAGTTTTTTTTTTTAGTCTACAAAGAGGCATGGAAAATGTATTTGTGCGATATGTCACACACACTTCATGCCACCCATGTCAAAACGTTCTGGTTGCACCCCTGGCTACCACACAGTGCTTTAATATCTTTCCCTGAGACCACACTCTTGGAAAAGGAAAGCCTGGTTTCTCAGTCTGCCACAAAACACACAACACCTCCTCACTCAGTCAGACTCATCTGGACAGTACATTCAGGGTTTACTGTGTAGAGGAGCTACAGGATGAGAAACGTACTTTGACAAAGTCAATATCCTCCCTTATGAGAACATGTTGTCCCATCACCTAGCAACAGGGAAATAACTTAAAACATATCCGCATCAATGAGCGTGTCTGCCCTTTTCTTCCAGACAATAAACGGAAACTGCAATGAATGTGACACTTCAGTGTTGTTAACTGCGAACTTCTTTAGACATTACAGCATGACCAGAAATAGTCATTTTGTAACCACTTCTGTTTGTTACACTCTAGTTAATGAACAACTGCAGGCGTTATCTTTTTCAAACTTTTGTGTTTTATTCCATAAAACACAGTTTGACTGGAAGATAGATCTTTTTTTAATTAATAACGCCAAATCTTAATGAAAACAAACAGCAGTGTAACTTCTCTGTGGGATGACGTCATTTCACACACCTGCACCACGCAGCACAGAGTGTCTATTTAAGGAGCAAAGAATGCAAACTATGACAAAGTGACATAATTGTACGAAACTGTAGTCCATTCATCACATCTTGGCACTCTGGGAATGTTTCGTGTGACCAAAATAGTCGGTTTCAGTTGGTAACAATGAACACGTAAATCAAATGTTATCTTACTGCTTGCAAATGTTAATACTGCTGTGTCTGTATTTATTTCTGTACGATTTAAAAATATGTTTATAATTTTAGAACTGAATTTCTCTTTTTCTTCGTGGAGCTTGTTGTCCTTTTTTCTAAAGCGTCTGTCTATTTCTTTCTGTGGAAGCAATAAATTCCTTGTCTGCACGCACCTGCCCAATAAAACTTATTCCAGTTTGAGAACATGACTGTAGAAAACTACACCTTGCAGAGATAATTATTGGAATTTGAGATCTTTTGTTGTGTGGAGCTGTAGAAGAGACTGCATAAAGGTCAGAGTGACTATTCAACGTTCCCGCTCTCTTCAGCCTCAGTGAACTTTTAAGCAACAGACTAACTTCTCCAGTCCTGATTCTTCAAAATGTACTCTTTTAAACAGTAAAATGGCTCTTAAACTATCTATAGGCATAAAATATTCATACAAGGAAAACTACCTCCTAAAATGTAACCATATATGGATCAAACTTCATGTTTTCTTTGTGAGAAGAAAGCCTTTCTTGTTTATTGGGGGATTTGTAGATGTAGTTTATGTCCTTTCTGAGATGAGGCGCGTTTGATGTTTCATTGAGCATCCATTCCTCACAGTCAATTACATGCAGCTGGGGTCCAGAGCTATTTTAGGACTATTTTCCCACGATTACAGCAGTGATGTGGTGCTGAAATGACACGACACGCAAACTAGGCTTTGATTTCTTTCTGTCAACATGTTTTACAGCTAGCGTGCTTCACTGCCATTTGTTTGGGTTTGACGCTGAGGCCGCTCTTTTACGCTCTACTGCTGCAGAAAAATCCACTGGGTTTGGTTTAATTGCTTGTTGTTGTGGACACTCTTCTTTTATTGCCTACTCTTCAAAGTGGAATAAATAGAGCTTTGTTTGCTGAAATTTCTGAGCCAGGTAAAGAGATTTTGGACACTGAGTAGTTTTCTTTGGATTGAAAGTTTCCCTGGTGGATCTCTGTTGAATCCTTGTTTTCTTTTCTTTGAGGCATGTCTAAAGGAACAAAGGGCCCTCACTCAAAGTGCTCCTGATGCTCGCAGTAAAGCTTTAGTGGACACAAGAGCCCAGAACAGGAGGTCCTTCCTTTTTATAATGGAGGAAGCAGAGGAGCAAACTTGGCAGACTTTTAGATATTAGGTCCAAACACTTAGCAGCATGGAAAAACATCAAACAAGAACTTTGACTAATTAACCAAGAATTAGACTAAAATTAACCTTTACATATTTTTCATTCACAAGATTTCTTTCTGATTTAATAATTGAAAACTTTTTTTCTGATATTGTTCGAACCATAAACAGGTATGTGTACGTGTATGGAAATGTTACCTCTGCAGAGTGAGGCTGAGTTGGTCTGTGCAGGCCTTTATCTTGTTCTGGGCCTCCAGATGATTCATGCTGTCTGTTGAAATGCCATCTATAGACAGAATGATGTCTCCAATGCTGATCTTGGCTTTGGCTGCTTTACCTCCATCAGTGAGCTGCAATGACACAAAAAAAGTCAATAAACATGATGAGAGAGTATTTTGTTTTACTCAAGAATAATTTAGGTTGACATCTGGGACTTCGGGGTTGTATCTAAAATTTCAAAGCAAAACAAAGTGTATTACAAATCAAGCAATTTGTTGATTTATTTCTTATCACTGAGTATTGTGTTCTCATTCCTGTTTCCTGACTTATGTAACCGTTATCAGAAGAGATAAGAGAGTTCTGCACTCTTCACAAACAAAAACATTCACAGGCCAGGATCAGCAGAGACGCACATTTAAACAAGAGGTTGAGAAAAAAGGACCAAGAAATAAGACAAAATCTTTAGTCATGTTTTAATTCCATCGGGTTGTATTCATTGTGCCTCTGTCATTTGCACAACTGTGTTTGAGAAATAGTCCCTGGATAATTCACCATACTCTTGTGCCGGCTATTTTATTGTTTCACCGAGAGTGTAGTCGGTTGACCAGGGTTGAGGTTATTCAACCCCTCCATCATTCTAAAGCTCAGATTTTAACAAGCGGGAAAAAGTGTAATAAAACCGTGACAGTGCGATGACTCTCTACCAGGTGTGGTGATCAACCAGTGACGTCTCAAAGCTGTGCACACCTCATTCATCACTCAGCGCGCTCTTAAAGCACCCACAACAAGTACAGCCATGCTGGGTACGGCCATGGGAACAAAAACAGACTCTGCTTTCTCATTATTTTATGATGGTTGTCATGTGATCATATCTTTATGTCATCTCTCAGAAATGTGAGGGAACACGATTCCCGACCGCCTGGAGCCTTACACGTAAAGGAAAAAAACATTGAGCGTACACCAGTATGGTAGAACATAAACATGTGTATAGAAGACACCGAGGTGAGATCAGTAACTGTGTTCACCTCCACTGGCATCTAAGCGTACAAACCAACCAAACAAAACAGATGCAAAATAAAAAAACTGTCTACACACTCTCAAACCACTTAAACATTTTAAAACCCCCCCTGTAAATAAACTAAGTCTGCAGATCTCTTTTAGTGCCTCACCCTTAACCTGAGAGAAAGAACTTCTGAGTCGAAAATTAATTAAAAAGTGAAATGTGGTGTCCCACAAGGCTCAACTTTAGGGCCTCTTTTTTTCATCAAACAATTTTTTTTCTTAGAATTAAAACTCTTAGTCTTATACTTTGTTTTCTCATCATTTACTAAATAGTTCAACTTTCTTGGTTATATAAAAAAGAAATATCAGAATGTCCTTTATTGTCATGATACTAAAAGTACAACGAGATTGGAGAGCTTCTCCTTTTCCAGTGCAATAGGCAAGTAGAAATAAGGTAGTAAAAGTACAAATAGTTTAAGAAAGAAGGTACTATATATACAAGACAAGAATTCTACATAACATTAAAATAAAATGTACATATAAGAATAAAATAGAAAGATAAATACTAAAGAGAATTATCAAAAATAAATATATATGTGTGTGTGTTAGAATATATGTATATATGTAAATACTCTCCACACTGCTGAGAATGCATTCTGTTTAGCTAGTTATAGGACCTTCCTGTATTTAAAAAGAACCTAGTGTGACATAAAGAGTGTGCTATTATGTACACCTCATTAAAAATTGGGGCAAAGTGTGAGGGAGGGGGTTAAGGAGGGAAAGAATGAGGAAGTGACGGTGCTGGTGGCAGTGACCGCCAGCATATTTTCTCTGGAGCTGTGTTTTTTCTTGTGCCTTTATCAAGTAAATCAGTAGCGGGAAGTGCAGGATGTATAGCAGGGCTGATGTATGCATACCAATGCCCTGGAAACCTATAGTGCAGCAACGTGCTAAGTGTCACTCACAAAGGGCGTGCGTGAACACAGCTTTGACTGACTCACTTGCTCACTCACTCAGTGTCCGGCACAGACTCATACACACTCACACCTGTCAGCATTGAGCAAGTCTGTCCTGACTCATTCACTTCCAATAAAGAAAACCATTACTCTTCTGTGCAGAGGCCTCAAAAGAGCGTGTAAGCACTCTTCAGAGATCACTGGCATCTGTTAGCTCTGTTGTACTCTTTTAGGCAGATCCAGAGGTTAATGGCAGGAAGAAAGCTGCAAAGGGATTGCTGAATGGACACGTCCCTAGGACACGGATTCCTCTCTCTTAATCTGCCCGTGTCTCCGTCTCAGCGTGCCTGTGTGTGTGTGTGTGGCTGTATGAGTTAGCCAGAGTGAAAAGACATCTCTCCTTGTAAGGATGTGAGAAAAGACAATGCTATACAGCTCTATATATGGGAATTCCACAAATATGCTCCCTTAAAAACTTAAAGAGAGAAGAAGTCGCGAATAAAATATGTGTTTTTGTATGTGGTCAGCTGTGTTTAATGGTTCAGTCTGTGGTGAACAGAGAGCACTTTATAAATCCAAAGCTCCGCTGGTCAAACACTCTCTTTCTCACATGGATACAAAACAAATAGATGTCACAGTAAGAATCTGTGGCATCTGCAGTCTATAAATACAAATCAAGAGAGGTTGAAGGCACTCATGGAGAGCAGATAAATAATGAGCAGGAACTTTGGCCGTGCTACTGTTTCTCCCTCAAAAGAGTGGGACATTTTAGCACTGTAGTATCGAACAAATCTTTTGAGCGCGTAGGGACAAAAGCTAGTTTTTTAAAAAACCTTTCTAGGCCAAAAAAAATCTAAAAATCATCCAAGTTAGGGGTAAAAAAAAGATTTATTTGATGGCTATTTTCCAAAGTGAGGGCTGCAGACAAGAGAGACTCCTCCAAATGAATGAAGTGTCTTTCCAACTGTGATTACATGAATGGGATTCCAGCCACATAATGGTGTTACCGCTGTGCTGCTCTGCTCCTCTCCACACGGCTGATCCGACTGCTGTGCTGTTACTGGTAATGACCAGTTGCCTCACGCTACACATGTAAATGTCTCTGCTTCGACAAATGAAGCTCCAACAGAGACTATTGCCAAGGACTTGACAGATCAACCTGAGGGCTTGTAGAAAAACTTATATGATACTTGAGATTGGGAGATTAATGCAGAGAAAACCACCTCATTTGTGTACAGATGTCTTTGCAGAAAGGTAGACTATAAAACACTAATAAGAAATTTAAACGTTTTTTGGATAAGGCTATTCGAAAAGGAGAGGGAGAGCCTAGAATAATGATGCGGATATGTTTTGATCCATGCAGCCATAATCAAATATATTAATGTATGTGAATAAATAACTTTGAGTCATCTGCTGATCCTGAATGGGGATGTAAATGACTGAAGAACAATAAATAGTTCAAGAGGTTTCATTATTGGGGAAAACTGGGCGCAGAAACTCTGTTTGTAGAGAAAACAGACCTTAGCTTTGTATTCAGCTAGATGTCTATCATGCTGAGATCATAAGCTGCAGCTAAAACTCCCAATTCAGTGGCAATAATCAGTAGCAGATGATTTCTGTTTTATACGAACCACTGATTCATAGAGTTTAGTTCAACAATTGAAATTCAATGCAAAAACCTTTATAGGTGAAATATACAGTACTTTTAATTTGAGACTCTAAAGCCAGACATATTTAAGGAAGGGTAGCTCATTAAAGCACTGATGGGATGCTAATCATCCTCTTTGCTGGTGTGTAACTTCCTGCCTTCAGTGGAATTCTTCTGGAGAAGGGAAAAGGGCTGTGGTCTTTTCACATTTCAGAAGTCATGTTACAGGAAGTGTCTTGTGGCGAGAACTGAAGGCCTGTGAGATGCATGTCATGTCTGTAGGGCAGAGGCATAGACACCGGACCTTATATGGAAAAGACTTGGGCCTAATATTATGTCATCGCACACAAAGATGAAGATTGACTGACTCTGACTGTGTAATTATGAAGCTGGACAACTTCATGAGTAACAGTTGGTGTTTTACAAGACTGGGGTTTTGTTTGTTGGTTTTGTTGTAATGAATCCAACATGCCTGAAAATCTGGAGGAGGACTTCAGAATGCTGTCTCTTAATTTTAGAGCTCATCATGCAGTATGAAGTTTTCCTTACAGGAAGGACTGTGGTTCCTGCGTTCCACCTGTAAAGCTCATCAAAAAGAAAATTAGTCTACCCTGCAGAAACTCTGGGGTGAATTAGTCCAGGTAACACAAGCAGAATCCACTGAGTGCACATTACTGTGAGGAGAATCCTGCTATGCACCTGCAACACCTTGCACAAACTTGTTAAACAGTAGAGAGGTGAAGAGAAGGCCAGCAATGCACCCTTACAGATGCTGGGAGTGGACAAAAAAGCAAGGGCTCTTTTCCTCTGAGCCAAACATTGCAATTAAGGCCACTTGAGTAGAGGTAAACCCGTGGTTGTCATGGTTTAACCCTGGACTCTTTCTACATCAATGAGGCTGCTGGAAAACACGAGATTCCAGGCAGACCTACATACGAAGCTCTCAGTCAAGTCGCCATGACAACACAAACAAAACAGCACAAAGCGGTGCCAATCCTGTACTGAATACTGAATGCTCCTTAGTCAGGTTAGAAACAAACCAGGCTGACTGGCACTGCTGACGCAGATGATATGAAAAGGCTGGTAGCCATGGTGGGGTTTTGAGTCAAGTGCAACTGCTGTTTTTTGTCTCCATTCATGATTTTGAATAAAGTTTGATGATGTAGTTTCATCTACTGGTTTGACGGCAGCTCATTCTGGATGGCTCATGTGTAAATGGGTGTACAACAGTCTTTAGTGTCACGAAGAACCAATGTTTTGATAGTTATGGCTAGGAGTCAAGCATAATTCCTGGCACTGTAGCTGTTTCCATGCAGCAAGGCCAATGCCTCAACCCCACCTCTTCACAAGCTTCTAGCCTAGCTACAAGTTAGCTGGAGTCTGCTTTCCAAATGGCAAGCACCATCTTTGGGCTTCATAACAACCCTTGAGAAACAAGTGGAGGTGATGTGTGAGAATGTGTCTGGTTTTATGGCTGTCAGTTTGTTTCAGTCTATCTCTGTTTGTGCAGTGTTTTAATAACTCCTCGAAACTCTATTTTGAAAGATACTTTATCAATTATTTTGAAAAAGACTTTTTTAAAGTAACAGAAGGTACAGTGATTTCTCGACTGTCACAATGTATCACATCAAAATTCAGGTTCAACCACATGACTTCAGAGAACCACCAGAATACTAGACCAGTTTTATCTAATCAACTGCATTAAACCAGTTTCCATTTGGCCTTTTCACACCTTTATTGAGGAAAGGACAGTGGAGTAGAAAACAAGGAAGACGGAGTAGAAAATGATGTGCCAATGGACAACAGATTGGAGCCGAAACTGGCACCATAAGCTTGTAGCATAAACAAGACTTCAACTGCATCAATGCTGTACTACAATCTACAAATCTGCACTTTCCTGTGCTTTTCATTATAAAAAGTCTGTCATAAAACAATCAGCCTATCAGTGGTGGAGAGATTTCTCTCTTTTCTACTTTCTCAACTCATTGAATTGGGGCAGACAGCTGCCAGTCAATGTGTTTGGCTCTGCTTATGGTTTCTGCCTGATAAGAGGAAGTGCTAAGGAAGAAAGTTTTCATGCTACTGTTGCCAAGTGCATAGTGGTGGATCAGAGGATCACTCTAAATATTATCACGTATACTACAGTCTGAGCCTTGACCTTCTCCTGTCTCTATATGATTTGCTAAATGATGGGCACAGCCATAAATTTAAGATGTAATCCAACCTGGAAAAGATTGGCACGGAGTGAACCTCAGTGCAGAGCATATTGGGTGTTTAAATCACGTGTATTATTCCTTTAAATATCTTTTATCACAAGGAAAAAAAGAAACCAGCGCTCTTGATCTAAATCAAAAAGTGACAGCTCTGTTATTCTTTATAGCTCTGCCATACAGCATCAGGAAGATTGAAAGCAGATGCCTTCAATATAATGTCAGACAGACACCAGGGAGATGAAACTGGGATCAAACACATACTGCAGTTATCTACTAAGACCATATGTAACCTGAACACATCTTCAGGACCCTGCATGAATCCCATATTACTAAGTATATCGTGTGAAAGTCTAAAAATCTAAAGCAGTGAAATATTGGAGAGATTAAAATGGTTTTATTAAATTCTAGTTTCCGTGTATGAACGCTCTGGAGATTTTAAGACAAGAGACAGATAAAAGAATTACACACAATCTGTTTGGCAGCTATGCGGCCTAGACCGCAAACTATCCGTCTTAAAGGTTTCCTGAAATGCCAGGGGAATTTCTCACTGCTTGAGTTTATTTTTTCTGGACGTGAACTGAACTTAAAGTTACAGCTCAATGTCAGAAGAGGCAAGACGGATTATTCTTTATCCGATGAGCTTCGCAAGATATAAACTACTTTCTGTATTGAGAGTAAATCAATGGCGAAATACAAGAGACAGGTTTCCACAAACAGCAGGGCGTCTTTACTTGTACTCCAGCATTTACTATCACAAAATATTATCTTTTAATACTCAACAACCTGAGAAAACAGATGAAACTCATTCGTCATTTCAGTTGTTTTACACCGACTGTGAAGACCTTTAAATCTGAGTGGAATTTGGCACCAGCTGTGGTAACTTTTCACCCTTTGCTGATCTACTTGTTCATTCATTGTTGGTGTTTTATTGGTGATACAAATTTTCTTGCTCACAGGTTACAGTCAAACATATTACCTACAACTTCTTACAGAGAAAGATTTTGGAAAAACTTCACAAAAACTGACTAAGTTTTGCAAAAATTGGGTCACGAACAAGAGTTCAACTGGATTCCTGCTGCCACTTAAAACAGTGGTTAGCTAGCTTGCTAGGAACAGCTAGGGCGCTATAGTTAGCTAGCAAGCTTTGGTCAGTTGCTGTCCACATTTTTCAGCGCTATTCTGACATAAAAGCTTTATTGTTCACTCCACAAGTACAACAGTTTTCCCTCCTTTCTACAGCACAAGAGTACAGCTCGTTCTTTCACCTCCCTGTCATGTTTGTTTTGCTAGCTTGCAGCTTCCTGTTTGGTGCCGGTGAAAACGTGCAGACTGGCTGATGGCGGAGATTTTGTCATTGGACAACATGATTTGACGAGACAAAAGGCCTACGATAATATTCATCATATGTGGTTTCATTTGAACACCAGAAGGGGGGAAAAGCTTTGTTTAAACAGTTCTGGTTGAGTTTAATGACAACCTTACAACGAATGGCCTAAATCACGGAAGCACATCTGAACTTTGGCAAAACTTAAGGTTTATATTCCAACTCTTTCTGTGACTTTAAAATCACTTTAAGTGATGTTTATTCACATTACTGTGATTCTTTACAGGGATGACAGTGAAGAAAGGCATTTTTTACGATGTATATAGCAGAGCTGCCGAGCGTCATGCTTTGTGTGTGACAGTCACGCAATTTGACCCATTCTCACACCACACGCCACACTTGACATTTCTCACGCTTATATTTCCCCATGCAATACTCTGCATTTTTTTTTTTTCATGATGATAAACTTGGCTTGCCGTAGTTTGAGTAACTCTGATTGACTGACTGAGATAACCAATCCCAGACCAATCCATCAGTCCTGTGTGCCTAAACCTAACCAACCACAGAAGGCACCACGGAATATAAACCAATCAGATGCAATGTAAGGCAGGTCTTGGCGTTTCTATCTTTCACACACAACAGCCCTGACATTTAAAACCCACTCAACATTCTTCTGCTCTCCCGAAGATGGATGATAGGTGGATGGAGGTGAGGACATCAGTCTTGAGGTATAAATCGACGCTAAAAAAGCCAATATTTTTGCCACCGCCAAACACATCATGACGCTAAAGTCTCACCCTTGTCATTTTCTGAAACTTGGCAGCCCTGAATGTAGTCTGATACCAACAAACAAAAGGCCTAAGGTCCATCAAAGATTGATCTCGATGCTGTTTGTCTGGTTTTCTTTTGTAGCTCATATGGAGACACCAGTGTAATTACAGTCTTTTCATGTCATTACCATCCAAAGAGTCTACACTGCAAATTTTTGGAAGCTGGACACCACCTAAGTTTATTCAGTTGCTCAACAAATGGAGCTAGAAAAAATCTTTTTAGACTAGAGTTTAGAGAAGAAATTGAACTTTCTGTCAACCTTTCAAATTCAGTACGGGCTCAATTTAAAACGTCACAACATTTACAGAAAGAAGAAGAAAACTACTAGGTAAAGGATATGTTTACAGGCACATCAAAGAGCACACATCAGGGTGTTTCAAACCAAATTTAATTCACAAAACTTCCAAAATCAACTCCAGCTGTTTTGGTTTCTCAAAGGAACCTGCTCAGTTTGGCTCGGCTTGGGTTTTGGCCAATTGGCAGGCTCTGATCAATCATCATTTTCATTAAGCTGTTACTGCCTCACTTTTCTGCCAATGAATCATCAACTGATATATCTGTAAACTATAAACACTATCACTGTACAGCTGTATACTTAAGTAGTCAAAACAGGCTGTCTGGTTCTACTACACCCTGTTTTTCTTAATAAAAAGCACAATGAATGCCTCTCACTCCTAATGTTGATGTGGGTTGCCCAGATACACTACATCATCACATTCCTCTTTCTTTGAGAGTGAAAGTAGCTTCACCATATTAACACATAAAGGAGGTGCTCGAGGTAGAACAAATCCCTAAGCTCGGAGCCGACTGCAAACACAGAGCTAAAATTAGTTTGCACAAAGTTTACTCAGAGTATCACATGTCACTAAAACAACAACCAAAAGACGCCAGAGAAAAGCAGGAGGGGGCGGGGTTAGGGGTCAATGGGAAAAGAGGGGGAAATTGACCCCAAACTGACCAGACATGTAGATAAGTGAGAGTTACTCTTATTTCTGTTAATAAGTCTTACATAATTCTTAAAAATAACAGTGAAGTGAATTTATGACCTAACTGTTCATCTTAATCCTCTGAGCATAAATTGATATAATTTACTCTGGTGTTATGTCTTTTGGGTAGATATTTTCCATTCCTTCATAAGCAGCACAAAAAACATTGTGAGTGATGGTCGTTCTCATGTAAAGCTCATCAAGAAATGCCAAAAAAGGAGCTTGGATAACCACAGACGATGAGGGCGGAAAGAGTCTGGGGGAACAGGAACACATACACCCCCACACATTATGTACATAACTAGGCCTTTCCTCCATATGTCACCCTTAAAGTATTGGGTGGTCTTACTTTTAGCAGCTGCATTGTTCAGAGTGTGATTGTGTTAAATACATGAATACAGATCAAAGTAGTTTTTCTCTGTTCTTATATATTCCTGCAGTACAAACAGTTAAAATGAGGCAAATTTTGCTCCTTTATTCTGTAAGATTTTCAAAGTAAAGACTGATTGATTTAGTATGAAATCCATCCTATACTTTTATTCAGCGTTATTACAGGGTCAACACTGATCATACCATCAAAAAACTATAGGATAATACGCTGTGGTTGTCTTGTAAGCAACCAGCCTCATATACTGTACAGTGCAGCATGTAATCTTAGGATCAGTTACATATGGGAAAAATAAGTAGAGTCATTACATCATTATTCTATGGTAATTGCAACCATCTAAGCAAAAAAATATATATAAAATACATATGCCTTAGAGTGAAAGCAACAGATGCATTTAATTCACTGCAAATTGTGCCTATTTATCATCGTTGGTCTCAAATGAGCCTTAAAACAGGTCTGTAGTCTGCATTATTCTCAAATCAAGAAGCTTAAGTGATGGTGAAAGTGTTTCCATATATGCTCCGTCTGTTCAGTTTTTGCTTCGTGAATAAATTTGCTCCTTTAATTCAAAACAAGATTCAGGAATCATAGACAACTGCTCATACTAGATATTCCCAAACTGGGGGGGACGGAATTCCTTGGAGGGGTCCAGTTCTGCACCGCCAGAGAAGCATGCCAAATTTTGTAAATGGATAAAAGGATGTTTTTTTTTTTGCAGTGTTTCAATCAATTTTAAAGATACAGGAAATTGTTCACAAAGGGCACGTCTGGTAGTGTTTTACTGTAAATGGATAATGTGTTGATGTGTATGGTGAGGGGGAGTGAGGGATTGAAAATATTTTCATCTACTAAGGGGGGCCCTGTAGAGAAAGTTTTGAAACCACCAGCTTTACCAGAGAACTGGTGGATCCGTCATTCAGCATTGCTTCACATTAAAGAGCACTTCTCCACCCTGATTTACGTCGCCTGTAAACGTGTCTGTGGATGGATTAGGAGACAGTGGTGCTAGGACAATAACAAGAAGTCTGTGACGTTTTCTCACTGTGATGTACTGGGATGAAAATATGTCACAGGAATGAAACTAACCAACAAGTGTGATGGAATGAACAGCCGTGAGTGCTGCGTTGCCTGGCTCAGCAGTACTGTGGCGCACACCAGACCACCGATGACTCAACACAGGACAGAGGGGATACTCAAAACATTTATGGTCTGTAGCTTTCTGCCACGATAGCCCACAAAAATATGAAGAAGTGATCAAAAGTACCACATTACTAGAGCTTGGGATTTCAACAGATTCAAAGCTTTCATGTGGTTTGTGGCCTCTTTGAACCCACCTGCCTTGACTCTCAGGACGTGACTTATCACAGACGGCACAGATGCCCACATGCTTTTCTTTTGTTCCTTAAGTTTTTAAAGAGTTTATATAGTGACCAATCATATCCCCAATCCAAATGTTACACCTCTTGTGAAGTAAATGTTGGAGCAAATTCATGATGAATTATGGTTGGGACACCTTCGCTTTAGAAGTCCAAGTGAAAAGTTACTCAGCTGTTGAAAATAGAGAGGTATACTAAGCAGATGTTGGCCTTGTGTGTGTTTTTAATGGCTGATGCCAAACTTGAAAGGGCAACAGAGGCAAACAGCCAATTTGATGCTGATCGTGGAAAGCCTTGAATTCTTAAACCTCATTAAAAAGAGAACATCAACAGTTTTTGATAAGATAATAAAGTGTGTTTCTATGTATTGTGTTTAAAATAAGATGTTAAGATGTCTTCTGACAGCTACATGCCACTATGACAACACAATGTCCCGCGTTCCATTATTATCATAGTGGCAGGGCATAAAAATAGTCTGGACAGCTCCTCTAACCTTTCGTACTGTTAAAGCGGATCATGTTTCCACTTGAGAAAAGGCACTCTTCCTCTCCACACGTAGCTTTCACAGTTCTGTAAGTGATCCTGCCCACAACAAATAAACAGAGTCACTGACCTTGGCCGTGACATTAAGATTACAATTACATAACAGGAAGCAGCAGGAAGTGAAAAAACACGGCTCATTCTGCCGCACTCAGAGTTGTTGTCAAAGCACAGGCTTGACTGATAGAGGACAGGCTTCCTATTTATAATCCTGTTTGACGAAAAGAACGATTTGTTTTATTGGGACACTTGGCACACTCAGGGTCCTTGTAGAAAACTGCGCAAGACTCCATTTGAAAATTATTCCCTCTTCTTTTTCCAGTTGAATTGAAGTTTTAAGGGGCTAAGATGCTCAAGAACCCATTTTGCTTTTTTTATACACAATAGTGGAGAAAAGTTATATTTTATATGGTTCTTGAAAGAAGGATCCACAATAACCTGAATGAAATATGAAAGGGGTATAACTCCTGGACACCACATGCTGATCTGAAGTGAGCTTTCCAAGGTGTATAGAGGCCCCACCAGCTGATACCTACTGCACATACTCCGGCTCAAAAAACACCTCCAATGTAATGTGTCATTGCCCACCACCTGGGTTGGTTTGGCTTCACTTTTTATAACAGGACAAGGATGTCGTCCATTTCTATACCATATACCAATTACACCATTAGAAAAGAAAGCTATATTGATCCTATTCTAGCTTTTGTTTTTTGCTAATTTCCAGGTCAACACTTGAGTGAACTCCTCACCCTTAAACTGGCTGAAGGCCCTCGTCTTCACAGAAAACTTGCAGAGGACAAATATCCAATTTTTAATCAAATCTGACAGGAAAGTTTTGAGTAGGACTGTGACTTTTTAGACGTCCCTAAAGTTGAAAAAGCGAGCCACTTCACAGACTTCCATCAGGCTGCACTTTGAACTTTTTGTTTATTGTGCAGCAATCACAGTGTTTGCACAGAAGGGCCTTACACCATGAACATAAACAGGGTTGCTATGTTTAGGCTGAGGCTGAATCTGTCTTATAAACAGGCTGTTTTCAAACTGTAGTCCCACCCCGACTCCTTCTTTCATCTAAGAGTTTAACAAAACCTGGTCAGCCAGTGTAAAAGTCAAGTTTTACATGGCCCGAAGTCACAAATAGTTATTGCAGACCACTGGCTTTCCAGAGTCTCAGCCAGATGGACATTTTCAGGATGGTTTTCTATGGTTGCGCAGCAGACCAGGAATATAAAAGTCTCCTGTGCCTCACATCAAGGCTAAAGCCAGCGAGAAAGGCCAGGACACTTAGCACTATCCCTCATCTGAATGACCGAAATGACAGAAGCCGTTAACAGGTTTCAAACTAATCCTAGAAACACATCCCAAAAGGCCGTCAGAGGAGTCCAGCTGAGTTTTTTTTAATTTGTTGGATATTTTGGTTCAGTTATGTAACATTATTTTGACAGTAGTCACAGCCTTGACAGGGGGAGGTCAAGACCGCTGAGGGGGCTGAGTGACAGAGGTCGTGAACTGTTACACGAGGTGTCTAAATCCAGCAATGAGTGTGACACAGACGATGAATGGCACACGCGCTTTCATCACTTACTAGGCAAATGGCATCGTGAACACGGACAGCATTCCTCAGAGGTGACTGTCATGGAGTAAAGGGTACGCAAGAGACGTGTGTTTGTTTCTGTCTGCATGTGCGTGTTTGACTAACCCGTGAGATGGTGAGGGGCAGACAGAAGTCCTTCCCTCCTTGCAGTCTGAAGCCCCAGGGGGCGGGGCCAGCCAGGGTGACGCTGTAGCTGCTGCTCATGATTCACCTGAGGACAGAGGAGCAGTTATTTTACACTTGGTTGTGCATGAAACCACATTTACAGGAATATATAACCAAACAAGGGGCAAGTACCACACTGATATCATAGACTACAAGAAAGAGGAAGAACGAGGGGAAGAGAATAACAGGAAAAGGAGGATGTAAACACACTGGGTGTCTTCCTGTGCAGTAATAAACAAACAGCATGCAGCCAAGACTGGCATTTAGAAAATATTTGAACTTTCAGGGTAAAGAGGCATGAAATGTACAGTTATATTCTTTGAAGAGGATTATTTCCTGATGAGTCAAGATGAGAGAAAAATAAGGTCTTTATTGCAATATGTTAAATACAGCACAAAGTCAAATTTAGGGGGGGAAATAAGAATGAAAAGACACACTTTTGAATAAGAAATGAGGTTGACATTAATCCATAGTCCTGATTATCTTTTTGTTTACTTTGAAAAAAAACTGGATCAGTGACTCTGAAGCTGAACTTTGGACCTGCCATCACCATGTCCTTTCAATGAACCCACAGAGTGTGAAAGTTTTGTTATGACTACGGTATCCAACAAACTACATTTTCGTGTTTTAAGAGAAGAGATAATTCAGAGATACTAACTCACCTGAAACATTAGCAGAGCTTTTGCAACAAGAATGAAAACTATAATCACACAGTCGTACAGCACACAGGGGAATAAATGAACAAACCAGATGCGAGAATATTAGGCACTGAGAGACACAAGAATCATCTGTCTTTTTTCCAGAGACTTCCAACCACTTAGCAAAGACTATTTGGTGCGGTGTAAAATATTTCATGGCTTATTGAGTTTCACTGGTTTAAGCCCTGTCTGTCATGCATTCCTTTGCCCCTGAAAAATTGAAGTTGCAGGCTTATTATCGAAAGTGAGGCTGAGGTTAAGTGCAATCATGTTATATTTTAAGTGCATGATTAAATTTATTGAGTTTGGCGAGAAAATTAGTATACCACACTGGCAGATGTGGCTTTCTTTTGAGTCTGGTCTGATTATTAGTTCACAGACTGGATCTGTCTGTGTGTATGTGAGTTCAAAATGTCAGAAATGAAGCAGATCATGTGGAAAAATATCGCCTTTGGACTCCACAACAGGAAGGGAGTATGTTGACATGAAAACATCACATCACAGACTGACCCATAATCACTGAATGTCATGTACAGATCATTATAATACAGCAGAAAAGAGAGAAATAGAAATAAATCTGACTCTAACTTTATGAGACATGCGTTTAATGTCATCTGGTGTATCTGTTGAGAAAATTTGATATGATAGTAAAGAAAGTATGAGTGAATTTAGGAGTGTTTAACTATTACGCAGATGATATTTTACTGCAGCTGTGAAAGAAGCGCATACATTTATTCATTTGTGTGCCTGGGCTGTGCTGCAGGGGGAAAATACTTTTCTGATGAGTATTTCATGAATAATAATGCCTTGTCTTCTCCGAGGCATGTCATTTTGAGGTTGTAAGTCATGCTGCCGTCACAGCACCACCTGCTCTAACCCGTCACCTGGTCAGCTCTAAGAGAGACACGCGTCAAAATCAGAGGGTTGGTTTATCTGTTTCAGCACCAGGCCTAAAAGGGTGCCGTCACTTTTAAGGAGCCACAAAAGAGCATGTGGAGAGGAATAGAATAATGTGTGAAAGTGATAAGGAGGACTTTAACACCTGGAGAGCACACACTTTTGAAATCAAGCTAATACACTCATGCACACATGTGGAATAATCAGGTCTATAATAAGTAAGCAATGAAGGCAGCTGTCTCTTCCTTCAAGGTGACTTAAGATTAAATAAGTGCCTAGATAGAAGTCTTCCACACAGATGTATCTCTTTAGTCGACTCAACTTTGGACAGCTTAACACCACTTAAACAAATACTGAACACAATACAATGAACTCAGCAACAAAGCCCCCCTTTGCGAGATTTGTTTGCCATTTCACTCAACCTGACACCTCTGAACCACGAAATCTGACAAACACTTAATCTTCTTGAAGGGGTAAGACAGAGTAGACATAAATACGTCAAGTTTTCAACAAAGATCTTTGAACCAAGGTTCACGGCTTGAGGACACACACCTCTCATTTGAAAAAAAAAACCCACCCTGGAGGAAAACACACCATTAGATAGCTCTTTAACAACTATGTCATTTGTTCACTCGAGCTTCTCTCAGTGTTGGATTTCAAAGCCAACAGGGACTTCACAGTAAAAGATGCCTAAAACACAGATTTTGAAGCTGAGTCACACTCGTCTCTCATATCAGCATTTCTCTTCCTAATATGGAGTATGGAGAGCGGAAACCTTCAGCTCATGTCATGTCTCTGCTTGTTGTGTAATCTCTAATGATATCATGCACAGACGTGAGGAGACACACCTTTAATGTTCCCAAACAAGAGGCAAACCGTTGAGCTGTGCACAAGCATTTTACAAGCAGCACCCACATCAAAACTTCACTCAGCTAGTAGCACTATTCGCTCTGGTTATTTTCCACACCAGCCTTATCTTTTAAGTTCCTGTCACATAATGGCACTTAAATGTGCTGCAGATTTCATCACTTTCACACCATAGAGGAGATTAAAACATGATTCTTTCAGCACAGCACAACGGGGACCTGCTGGCAGAGGTATCAATGATCTCGCTCATTTAAACACGATCTAATTTAGAGTCATGTCATGTGCTTGTCTTAGACACACTGAAATATCCTTGACTTTTTATTCATTTACATAGCTCTGTATACTTTAATTCATTGTTATACTTTGATTAATGAAACTTCTGTTAAATTAAAAAAGTACCCAAACAGCACAAGAGCTCCACAAATCATAAATCAAACACATATCTGTATATTTAAACGTAAGTCCCATTCTCTACTTTGACCTCTATGACCCAATCCAGAGAGAGTGTGTGAATGGGTGTTTACCTACAACTGTGCTCAGTCATGTTCCCTGAAAGTCCTCCTTCAGTATCGGTCAGGAAATGTCTACAAACTACTGAACACAAAGTGTATTATTCAGATCTCTGGAGTTTCGGCCGTTATGCTGCTTTCACAATGCTTGGGGACAGTGTTGCCAGGTGACATCATTGCAGGATATGTTGACTCAAAGAGTGGAGAATGTTTTCACAATGTACTGTCGCAAGAGTGCATGCAAATATAGCATTTTAAATAATACTTATTATATAGATATAGATATTTCTTTCATACTAAGCTGCATTTGACAGTCACATTTGTCCATTTTTATCATTCAGTCAGTCATGGAGACAACTTGTTTGGGACACAAGTTGTTCAGAAAACCCCTTTGCTCTTTTATCATATGATAGACTGAATTCATAGAGACTAACTTTCAAAAGTCTAAATGAAAAAGCTTTTTTTTTTTTTTAATCTCAGGTTATATGATTTAATATCATAAAGCGACTAGGGTTCATTTCCAGGTAAGCACAGCTCGTGCTCACTCGGGTGTCTCCGTGGAGTAGCGCCGGTGATAAACTACCGAGTTTGTTTTTCTCACTGAACCTTAATTTGTCAGTGGGTGTGACACATGTCTAACATTTCAAATGCTCTGTCCTGATGGAGTCTGAAACTGAGATACCAGATGATTCTTGAAGTTAGGGGAATAAAATAATGTGTTGGGAGCAGAATAAAACTGGATTTACTGAAAGTTTTAAACTTGCAGCACTGACCTATTTCAATACGGTTCTGCTCTTTAAAAAGTAACTTAATAACGGTGTCATAAAAGAAAACAGGAGAAAATGAGGCGAAAAAGTCTCTCGTTCTTCCTGTGTAAATTTCTCAAAGATTAAAAAAGTTCAGAAGTTGTCTCACCTTGCCTTGTGAAGCCGGGTCTGCTGCTCAGGGAAAGCGTGACTTTAGTCCGTGTGCTCTCAGTTTCGAAGTGAACTGGACTGAGCGGAACTGAGACTTCCGCGTATGAGCCAGCCCCATCTGGCTGCGGGTAGGAGGGCTCACAGTTCCGCGTGTGGAGTCGACTGACGGCAGCACAGAGGCAGGCACGAGCTTGCCACAAGGTGAGGAAGTTCAGGTGAGTTATAATGGAGCAGGCCCTTAAAGCGTCTAACTTGGACGAAGTTGAAAAACCAAGTCAGGTCCGTCGAGGGAGACGGTAACCCAGACAAAATCCGGTTGTAATTGCTGACACTTTTAACGAGCGGATTCCTGCCATAAACACAGGCTAGTCTGACATCTCCTCCAAGTGTTCGCATAAATTAGGAATGACAGTAAAATGACTTGCCCTAACTTTTTATCACCAAATATAAACACTTTTTTATTTTCCACATTTTAATCTCTGTTCTAAACTGTAATGACCTGAAACATAAAGAGGTTTTTAGAGGTATCAAATCATGTGTCAAGAGATTTATAGGGGAGAGTGGGGTAGGTTGTGTCAAAGGGAGATGGGCATCAATTCATGGAGTCTGTGAAGGTTAGAAGCACATGGGTGAAGGGGTTAGACATTTATTTCCAAGAAAACATTTTTCACTCTTGAAAGTGAATTTAGTCTGTAATAAGTTTTATTAGAATTGTGTTCAGACCAAAAAGATCATTTTAAATTTGTTTTATACATCAATTGTGGTATCTATGAGCTACAACTTGAGGTAAAAAACCTAGCATAAAAGTCCACCATTTTAGCTTCGAGGACTAATAAAGTCATCATAGTAGTTCTGGGGTAAGTTGAGCCAGTGGCTCGACCGAGAAAGTAAAGGAGTCTGATGAGAGGATCAGAGTTTCAGTTCAGATTGTTGAAATGTGTTACTTTTTCTTTTCAGAAATACAGCTGTGAATGTTCTGAATCACTTAAAGACATTCTCATGTTAAAATGGCTTTTTACAAAACAGCTATTTAGCAGTTATATGCAATAATAATAAAAAGAATTATTAGTAGTAGGGATATAGCTTAACTTACCCCACTCTTATGGTCAACTTACCCCATACACAGGTTAAGTTGACCATAGGAGACCACTAATTTTCGTCATGCTATATTATCAAGACAGTTATTTTGACACTCATTCTGTTGGTTTGCAGGGATGAACAACATCTTGAAATATGCAGATACACTAGTTAGCAAGAAAACTAGGATTGCCTTGAGTGATCCGAAATATGAAAAATGGCTCATCTTACCCCACTCTCCCCTCCATTAAATTATATACACAGCAGGTTTTAATTTCCATCTAAATTTATTTTTCTAGAGAAGTTCAGTTTTAAACTCAGCTTCATGTGCATCGGTGAGTAAAGCCTTTTGCAACACATTAAGATTTACTGCTCATAGTTTTCATGTATTTTTTAGGTCTACTCTTGTATATCAGTGAAGCAGGGGTCAGCGTTAACCCAGATTTGGTGGAGCTGTGTTTGCATGCCCTCTAGTGTTCAGCAAGAGGGAAGTACATGCTTCACAGCCTACATGTGTAATCTGGATTTAAAACCACTGTGCAATTTGTGGCCTGTGGATATGAAGTAAATAGAGAACCCTGCCCTTACAGACAAGTGGGAAGGTTCATAAAATAAGAATTTGTCACTCATCTTGTTGACATGTTTCTTGTCTACCACAACATGGCATCAAGCCTGAGGCTGAGGTTTTCAGAAAGCCAACAAAAAAAAAGAAAAAAAATTGAAGGGTGTAATTTCTAAATATCAAAGTTTTAATTAAAAGAAATATAACTGTAAGAACAAATCAAACAAGTCACTGCTAATTACCCTCTATTAGTTTTTAAAGTCAGAGTTTGCACATGGCTGCCTAACTTGGTATAGAGAACAATGAAACTTATCAGCTTTTAAAAATTAAGATTCAGGTGCATTTCTTAATAATGTTTTTTAAAAATTAATTTTCTTTTACACAAACACAAGACCAACATTTTCAAATTACGCAGATAGATAGTAACCACTCAAAAGTCACAGTATATTAGGACAGTATAACTATCCTAATCCGGTTTAACTATTTAAAGGTACTGTGCACCTTTTGTAAACAAACAACATGTTAAAAGAGTATTTGCCAACATTATTAACTTTATTGTAATTTGGACAATCAAGGCAAACTGTTTGACTCCGTTTTTTACATTAACTCCCAGGTTTGTTTTCTGCATCAGACATGTTGGAAAAGATTTACACTGAACAGATATATCTCCAATAGTCTTACACTGGCATGACAACACTGGCCAAACAAATGTCAGTTAGTTTCTAAATGTTTTTTGAAGTTCAGAAATACTTTTAAACATTGAGGTTATTCTCTGCTACTATTGTGGCTGACCTGAAACTTCTACCTCCATTGCCAGCGTCTACCCCATATTTGGTGGTATGTGTTTTTTAATACCCTGCCCTTAATCCATCAGTTTTAAATAGGTCAGGAATGTGTGATTACTGTTTCAGGGTTGTTTTTTTTTACCAAAGGTGAAGGGTGTCATGCTTTGCCTGTGTAGTGATAAACATTACCATCTATTTTAGCTTCGGCTTATTTTTTACAGTAGTGTTTTTGTTAAAACACACTGATGTATTTTATTCTAAACAGCAGGGCCTGTTGGTTAGATTACCATTGAATTGCTACAGACAGCATGATAATATAGGTATCATTAGTTGTTTTCATTCTGCTGCACCACCTCTCCATAGGTTTTCTTTCAGCCCCATGTGTGCCATGTCAATAAATGGTTATAAACTGACGGGAAGCCCAAAGGCAAATCCCTCTCTGTGCTATTGAACTGCTGAAGTGTGTGAGTTCTTTACGTAAGTCTGAATTGCGTACCCTCAGCTCATCTTTATATAACTGGATAAGAAATGCTCTTATCTTGGAATTAAAGTTCAAAGACGGATCAGACGGAGGGTTTCAGGCAGCGTGAATTTGAAGGAAGAGGACACTTTAAAGTTTCACTATAGATCAATGTTACCCCATGAGAATATAATGATATAGGATGTAGAAAGTAGAACAGAAAACTCCCTCCAGTGCCTCTACAGCTGTACATTCAACAGATCCATATTATTAATGGAGTTTGGTCGTGGCTCAGATGTGCAGTGCGTCCTGGTTTTTAAATCCAGTGTGGGACATCTGTTAGCCTAGATTTATTTCTTTTTCTTTTTTTTCCATATCTTTCTCTTAACTCTTTGTTTCTTTTCCCTCAATTTTAATATGAGCCAACATGCTGACAAGCACTTACAAAATAAATGTGACCTGCGGGATTGAACAAGTTGAAAATATATTAATCTCCATTTGCTTTTCAACAGGACGTCTGAGTTACGGTCATACCTTTGGAAGGCTTTGGGCATAATTCAGCTGCTTATGTATAACAGCTTCTATCATAGTTTTAGTGTCCTGATGTTGATCAAAATCCTTCTTAACACAATGAAATCAGGAGGATACGATAGCTGCAGTTTGCAATAAAGACACAGTACTTTGAAGTAGTAAAACAGAAATAGAAGTCAAAGGAAATCTTGAGCACCATAGAAGTAGCTGAATTTAATTTGAAAACAAAGAGACATAATTTACTTATCTGCATTGAAAAAATGTAGCACCAAGGGCAAAAAATACTGAATGTAACAAGAAATGAAGTTACAAAAAAGTGCTGCAGCTCCATAGAGACTATGTATAGGTAACAGTTACATTTGCAGAGAGTATTTTAACAGATGATGACAAACAAATAATCAAGGATAAAGTGTCTTTATAATGTACAAAGTCTGGAAGCATTCATACACAGTGGCTCTTTCATACTTGGAAAATGCTCAGTAGAAATATTAAACCATGTTAAAAGTGCAGTGAATGAAAGTCTTTTATGTAACTTAAAGTGCCTGAGCTCGTGATACAGAACATAATGTCAACTTTCTTATCAGCGTCATACATGGTGCCACAGTGATATTTATATAAACAAGGCAGGAAGCCTTAGTTACAAGGTAAACAGATAAATAAAATCTGCCTCCACACAAAAATGAAAAAGGAACATGAAGAAAGACTATCTTTGGTCTCTTTACAGCAAGTTAATGATAGACCTGACTGGACTGTATTAGGTTGATTCATGGTCTTTTTTCAGTGAAAGCTTCACACAAACAAGCATTCAGGCATTCATTTCCTTCATTTTCCAATTTTCACCAAGTGGCAATCTCCAGGTTTGGAAATTAAAGACAAAGTAGTCAAGAAAGTACAAGAAACTGCAGTTCCTGGAGTGTCCACTTGGGGCTGGCTTGGACCAAGAACAGATTTCCCTTTAGGTCTTATGTCAAAATGTCAATTTGGACAGCAAAATGACACATTTTTACTGCCTGGTTTGGTTTTGATTCATGTCTTTATTTGTTACAGGGAGCCATTTTCTATAACACATCTGTTGACGTAGAAAAAGATTAAGACTTGTTTGTAAATTTGCATATTTAAAACACCAAAAAATTACCTGACAGGTGGGTTATGTTGTAGTTGCCAGCAGTGGCAGTATTAGCACCCCCATACACAGAGGCTAGAGTCCTTGTTGCTGTGGTCTCCTGGTTTTATTCCTTGTCATGACCCCTTGCTGCATATCTACCCCCACTCTCAACTCTTCGCCTTTCCCGTCTCTCTTCAGCTGTTCAGCCAAATAACGGCGAGAATTCCCCAAAATATAACTTAAAAAAACTTGGAGCTTTTGAGAAAACAACTAGAAATTATTTATTATGGAAAAAACAGAGTCAATCAAATTTATGGATTTATGTCTTCCCAGGGCTTCTATGGTTCTCTGTCTTGAAAAGAAATGGTAAAGTAACAAGGAATTGCATTGAACAAAAACAGTAGCTGTGGTGGCTGTGGCTCAGTGATAAAGTCACTGTCAGATGTTCGATCCCAGGTCCCACTGTCTATATGTTGAAGTGTCCTTGGGCTCTTGTTGACCCCAGACCTCCTGCCAATTGCGCCCAGTGTTGTATGAATGGGATAATACTGATGAGTGCCTTACAAAGCAGCCTCTTCCATAAGTGCTCTAGTGTAAAAGCACCCTGAGTGGTCAGAAGATCAGAGAAAGCGCTATATAAGCACAGTCCAATTACCATTTAGCATCATTTTGTATAACAGCGTGTGCATGTGTGTTAGGATTGTTGCATGTAATTCATAATGTATGTATGTATGTATCTGGTTTCTGTGCATGGCGAAACAGTTGAAATCAAAGTTTTAAAAGCTTTATAAAAACAGCAGCAGTCTTAGACGGAAAACAAACTTTTTCACTCTGTTGTGTCACAGAAACATGTAGCTTCAAAGATAAATAATACATATTGAACATTTAGCTCCTTGGAGTTGGAGAAAGAAATCTTTGCACAGACTCAAATAACTGAGCAGGACAGTCAAGAGGCTGCAAATCGAGCAACAGCTCCTTCTTTTTGCTATGTTTTTCTTCACTGTAGCTATAGTCCGTACAGCCTTTCTTGGTGTTGGGTCTGATAATAGCAGTGGAGTTCACTCGCATAGTATTATCCAGAGTGTCTGGCCTGATGAGGATCTCTGTGTCCTTCTTATCTCTCTCCTTGTGCATCTGCTGTATCTCTGTTTGTTCAGATTCATCTCTCCCTTGCTGGTTTTTGAAGTCCACTTCTGTTTCTTTATTCCAGCTTTTGGGATCCTCTTCCTTTCTGGCCCCCCATGTTGAGGGCTTCCCTGTGTTCACAGTCAGGACGTGGTCTCTTCTTTTCAATGAGCTGTGCTCTGAGATGGTAGTCTTGAACAGAAGTTGTTGTTTTTTTAAGTTTGGTACATGACATGACACACGCTTTTAATGCCTTTAACTCCAATATTATTGAATCAGTTAAATACATGTAATGGAGAGCACCTACCTTACCTGTTCCATGCTTTGGCCTCCCTTTTGATTGGGTTTCTTTGCCAATGTGCTGTACTCTTTGTCCCTCAGAGCTCCGAGGGAATTGCTGGACCTCAGACTGTGGCCAATGGGATCCAGCTCTACATCACTCCAAATCTGCTATAAAGGATAGATGCATATAGTCAGGTATGAATCTATAATTGTGAGTCATTTTCAGGACTTGTTTCGCAGACTGTGCGTGAGAACGTAGAATCTGATATCACAGCAGACATGATCAATCCAACTGCATATAAAAAACATAGTACCTACATTTTTTTTATATTTTAAGTTCTTCTAAAGCCAGAAATATGAAATCTATGTTCATATGCTGAAGCTTGAATTGTCAAAAATGGCTGATTCCATCTTCTACCTTAACATTAAATCAACAAGCTCTTGGTTTGAATAAATACTTGTTAATAAAATGTCCTTGCATTTGATTTCTGTGAGGTAGTTCAAAAGCTCTGCTTACTGTTTCGGTCGTGGACATGGAGGAAACTCTGTGAAACTTGGTTATGGACACTGATGACTGTCTGCTGAGCATCAATTCCCTGAAGGAGGACTCGCTTTGTGACACTGATATGCACTCTCTCTTTGGGGCCTGGGCCAGAAAGTAGAGACAAGGGACTTTTTCTGCAAGGGTGTCCCTGTTGAAAAAAAAAAAAAAACACTTCTTGGTAAAATCTCCTTCTTCTCAAGCTTAGATTCTCAATTAGTTTGAGGTTGTGCTCACCTGTATTTAGAGTGAATGATGGCATAGATGAAGGGGTTATAGATGGCTGATGCTTTGGCGATAACAGCAGGAACTGCTTTGGAATAGGGGTCAAGGATGCTTCCATATCTGAAAGGTGTCAGACATTTGTAAGAAGAGGAACTGTCTATTAAAACAGAAGCTATGTTCCTTCACCAGCAGTTGACCTTTTCCATGACAATCCATCATGCCTTATTCAATGGTACTCAAGAGATACGAGTAGTGGGATGCGGTTCATGGTTGATGGCTGAAATGAGTTCAGCAGGGCAGGCAAGCATCATTTATGTTATATGCTTTAATGTCAGGGACTTTCATGTAATCTCCACATCAAAATGCAGTACAGTGTCAGAATAAATCATGGCATTAAGAGCCTTGTCACATTGTATATTTACCCAGCCCAGGCGATGAGAGTGACACATGCATAGGGCGACCAGGAAAGCACAAACACTATGATGACCACAAAGGCAATCTTGGCCAGCTTCCATTCAGTCTTGATGGACTGCTGCTGGATCAGGGCTGACTTCCTCACCTGTGATCCCAATTTCTCCACATCTCTGTCAGGGAGGAGAAGAGGAATTTAGGTGTTAACATACAGGTGCATCTCAATGAATTAGAATATCATGAAAAAGTTGTATATTTGTCATGCGAAAAGATAGACCTCCTGAAGTTCCACACCCATTACGTATCAAACGTGAAACTTCAACCCAAATTTTTGAAAAATATGATCATTTCTACACTAAGCTCAGATGGCTGTGTTAACTTTGGACTTAGTGGTCCAACACCAGGCGATGACACAGCACCCTAAATCATCACAGACTACAGTATAGCTCCTTTTTTCCCCTAGTGCAAGTAAGGCTCCTCTGATGTTGTCCCTAATTCAGGATCAGCACTGACCTCAGCCTCAATCCACTCTATGTGAAACCCTCCAAAGGTCTTAAATTGACTGTTCTTGACAATCCTCTCAAGGCTGCAGTCATCCCTGTTGCCTGTGAAGATTTTTCAACCACACTTTTTCCATCCAGTCAATTTTCCTCTTTATGTTATCCAATACAGCAGTCAGTGAACAGCCAACCTTTTCAGCACCGGTCTACTTTTGATTACACTCCATCTGGAGGGTGTCAATGATGATCTTCTGGGCTGCTGTCAGGTCAGCAGTTTTTCCCATGATTGTGGTTACATGTACTGGACTAGACGAAGAGATGCACTGTATTTATAGTAGTTGAATAGTAATTTACTCAAACTTAAAATGAAAATTTGAGATGTTATATTTGCATTCTTTGAGCTGCAGAATTACAAAACTTTTTCACAATATTTAAATTCCATTAGATGCATGTGTCTTTTAGACAGATTAAAAAATGAGAAATTTAAATGAATTTAAAATGACTGTATGTAATGCTTCCAGAAAGACAGTTCATAACACAGATAGCAAGGGATGTATTTATGTTGGACAGCTGTCACTCACTCACTCACCAATGGTTATTGTGTGAGTGTGTGTTCGTATGAAAGTGTATGAGCTGAAAATGGCGCGCTCTTTGTTTGGGTGTACAACATCAACCTTCTACCTGAAGTGTATTGTTATCTTTGACCGTCACAGCAACAGAAGTGTGACGCAGAAAGGATGTGAACACTGCAGTTATGGCATGGCAAACCTGAAAAGCTTTTAAACTGAGGAAGGTATAGAGGTAGAGGGAACCCAGTTATTCTTATTTTCTCATATGAATATTAAAGTATCCAGAAACTCTGAAATATTCATAGTAAGTAATGTAAGCTAAAACTATCATTTTTTGAGTTGACAGGTTCAGTTGCCCTCCAGCAGAGCTCTCTATGAAGGAGTAATGTTAGGATGATTCAAGGTCCCATTCCTAAAAAATATTTGAACATTTGCAGTTTTAAAGTAGAGTTTTTTTTTTTTTATGTGGCCGAAATCCATAGCAGCACTCATGCCTTTCAGGTAAATACTAAAAGTGAATAACTGAAGCTTAAGGGGGTTGTCTTTTTTGCAGTAAATCACAAGTAGTGTAAAAGCCACTGTAGAAGCCCACATATCTTCTAAAAGGCAGGCATGAGATGGCAGAATCCACAGTATGAAAGACAATATATCAACATATACTGAAAAAACTAGACAAGCAAGAAGAACTAGAGTGAATTTTTTTGTGAAAATGCATCTTAATTTGTGCACTCTAATATGGTATGATAAAGTTTTTTTTTCAGTATAGTGGCTAAAAGTAGCAAAAGTATTAACATTAAAGGGTCCTCTCCTTAGGAGTGCTGCATATTCACAGATATGAATTCATTCACCTGCTCGCACGGCGGATCGCCAGGAACATGCACAGGTAACAGTAGGATATTATGCCCAAAGGGATGAAGAATACGAAACAGCACAGCATCAAAGTGTAACTCTTATTGGCAGGAGTGGATGTCACATAATCCCATGTGCATGAGGTCATCAGACCCTCTGGTATGTACGAACCTGGAGAAGACAGCAACGAAGAGAGATAAGAGAGAAAATGAGGCCCTGATAACATAAATTAAGGATGGTTCATTAAAATGAAGAGTACAAGAGAAAGAGATTAAGTCACTTACTCCAACCTAGAAGTGGTGCGAGGCTCCAGGCGAGTGAGTAAAGCCAGACCAGCACTATCGTAAGGCAAGTGCGTCTCTTGGAGGTCCACTGTAGAGCCTGCAGAGGCTTCGTGATGACAATGTAGCGGTCTATGGAGATTGCCAGAAGGTTTATCATAGAAGTGATTCCAAATAAAGCTCCACAAAATGCATAGATTTTACAACCTGTAAAGGAAAAGACAGGAGGATATGTTAGTTTTTTAATTCAAGTAACATGACTTATTTATGATTTCTTTGTTGAAGACTCTTAGTGGCAATTTTTAGTCTTAGCCAAGTGAGTGGACTTGGTCTCAGAAGTCAGACTGACGCATAAGTACAACAAACGTTCAACAGTGTTACTACTGTTTGTACTCTCTAACCCAACCCTATAAAAAGTACCTGTTTCACCAAAAATCCACCCTTTGTAAAGGGAGTTCACAAAGAAGATTGGCGACTGTGTGATGGCCATGAGGAAGTCACTGACTGCCAGGTTCATGATGAAAAAGTTGGGAGGAGTGCGCAGCTTCTTGTTACTGAAACACAAAATGACAGCGAAGTCTTCAAATCAAAATTACTATCAGGCCACAAACTATTATTTTTATTTGTGTCAATCACATTGTTTCACAAAATATTTCTGTTAAGACAGGGGCATTTAAAAATTTAAAGTGCAAACAGGATCTTTTACATTAGGAATCTTTAAACTGTGTTTAATTTAAAGACAATACCGTAGAAATATAATGGAGGAGCACAAGCGTTTATTCAACACCATTTGATCTGTTTAACTTTGTTATGGCAAACTAAACCTGTTAGTCTGCTCAGAGTCCGGTCATCGAGGCAATGACTTCTTTGAAGCTGTTAGCAGCTATAATGAAGAGTCAGTTAAATTTGACTCTCCATCACTAGAGGTCAGACTCCCAATTATAAACAAACTTTTATATAAGATGCACTCTCTGAACGATGGCAGATAATCACCATCAGTCAAATAAGGATATCCAAAAACATTCAGATAAATTTGTCCAAGATTTTAGGAGCACAAACGTCCACAACCTCCGCAGCATCCCTGCTTTTGCTTTTGGAGCACACCTTGTACACAAACTCAGGAGTAAGGTTAAAATGAATTTTAAATCTTTCAATTTTGTCCATGATAGCGTTTTCTTGTTAACCTCCCTTGAATAAAACACTTCAGTTCGAGTAACATTGCTCTCCTCCAATATTCAGAGGAGAAAGTGAACTGACACGACCTGGAGTGGAGACAGATAGACACATAAAATCCATTACTCCAACCGTCCTGTGAATTTTGCTTAACAGTGCAACAACTGAGCGGGATGATTTAGTTTGTCTCAGCTCAAATTGAACACGTTTCTTTTTTCATGGACTGCCTAGTGAACACTAATCCGGGTGTCAACATTAGAACTTAGTTGAAAACACAAAACAAATCAGGTCCAAACATCTATGACCTCATCTAGTTTTCTATTGAATCAAAACATGGTCAAGAATTTTAAAAAGTGCAAAGAAATAAAATAAAATACACTGAGAGTCAAAAGGAAAATGGTAGTGATTACTATGACTGCATTTATGCAAAGTCCCACAGTAGTGTTATCGCTGGTCCACTCTGAAAACTTGACTGATGTTGAAAATTTGAGAAAAGAGATGATAGTATTGGGAGTTTTGTGCCTTGGCCAACATGGAAAGCAAAATGACCTCTTTGAACATCCAGGTTGCTAAGCAGCCAGTACAAGCAATTACTCCCTATCAGTTTGATTGTGGTATGTTCAGGACACGTTGCGTAAACACTCTTGTTTATACCAGAAATTAACAAGTTGGCCTTCTATTTTGTATCTCAATGTACTTTTTGCGTTGCTATTGTTACCCTGCCTGCTATTTGTTGTTTTCATTTTCACAGTTAATTTGCCTATTAGCAATGCTTTGTTAAGAGGCAATCAACAGATATTTTTTCCATCTGTCCTCAAGGTTTCTCCCACATCACAGGATATCTGTTAATATATCTAATATTAAATCACTGTGCTGTTCTAATGAACAGATAGGGGATAGTAAAATCAATCTTTAGATACCTCCCACTGCAGAAAAATCCAAAAATATAACCTCGAAACCTTCGTAAAGCTGGGACTTTGATGACTTATGTTAAATAGGGAGTACTGGGCTCTTGTGTTTCTTCTGCTTAAGTTGAACTCTTGGTGTAAGTTTATGGATTTCATTGAAAAAGGCACTTCACAGGCTGAATAATATAACAAGGGAGTTTGGAGATACAATAAAAAAAAAAGAAACGGTTTACCAGAAAATAGCTGGGAAGAGGTCTTGGAAGTCCAGACCCTGTTTTCAGTCAAATACCACTGCTGAAGTTCTGGTAAGTGCTAACTTGGAAGAGCATAAAAAGTTCATTATTAGTATTAAGTTTTAAACTTTAAGTGCACTTGAAACCCAGCAGATGTTGACTTCTTTGTTATAACAAGGGGATTTGGAGATAAAATAAAAAAGAAACAGTTTATCTGGAAAATAGCTGGGAAGCGGTCTTGGAAGTCCCTGTTTTTAGTCATATATCACTGTTGAAGTTCTGGTGAGTGCTCACTTGGAAAAGCATAAAAAGTTGATTGTTAATATTGAGTTTAAAACTTTAAGTCCATGTGGAGCCCAGCAGATGTTGACTTCTTTTAGTGCCACGTGAGGCACAGATGTTCTTTTTTTTCATTTGGGCAGTGGCGTGTTCTTAAAATCCTTGACTGCCATAGCATGCCATAGCTCACTGCACACCCTCACATCAACTCAGATTGCTTTTCTGCAGCTGTTTGCAAATCTTAGCAAATGCATTTTTTACCCTGGAAGTGGCTCCTACAAACAGGAGAGATGTTCAAAGGGACATTTGTAAGTGCTTTTACACAGACTTACTTTTCATGATAAACTAGATATATCCAAACATCAAGTACATCTTGAACCCCTCTTTAACATTACTATCAAATTTATAAAAATATATGTTATTAACTATGCCAGAAAAGGGTTAAAAGGTTTTATTTATATTATTTTCGCTTATCAGTCTCAGTCTCTGGGTATTATTCTCCCTTTTTGCCTGCTGACTGTAAAAGAAGGCCAAAGGGACCCACGCTGCACCGAGTCAGTTTGAGTGTATTTGTGTGTTTACATGCAAGTGGGTGGGTGCACGGAGCAAGTGTGACTGAAAGAGAGATCGAGTGATGCGACCTCTGAGATGGCTGTGTATCACTGGAGGCTGGACCTTAATGCAGAAAACATGTCCGGCCCAGAATTTTACCTCACACTTAGTCCCGCTATACACCAAGGAGAGGCCATACAATGTGGTATTCTGATGTTACAGACTAGCCAGTTTGTATACTTCAAGGCCATTGGCATCATTTCCTCTGTATCTTTTCGTGTATATGTCTTTAAGAGAAGAGTATAGACAAAGACTGTTCGGTCATTCATTTGTGTGTTGCGAACACAGAAGTCTTGCCTCAATAATTTTCGATAACACAAAATTTTTGAAATTTTTGAAAAGGAAGGTCTACTATCTGCACCTCACAACAACCAGTGCTGCTATAGTCTGAGCTGACCTAACAACCACTGGTAGCCACCAGGATGGTAGATGGAAAATGAGATGATGGATGTGATTTTCAGCTAGAAGTCCTTGTTTTGGCATTTAAAGAGCAAGATAGGCAAGAACCTTTTTGTCCACAGGGGGCGCCAAATTTGATAATCCAAAAGTTCCCCATTGGAGCTTTAAAGAGGAAGTTGATTTTAAAAAATTCAGTCAAGGAGGCCCCAAAAGAAGGTATACATGTAAGTAACCTTTAACATCTTATACTCTGGGTTTTCACAGTAATGAAAGTGTGACAAAATAAATATATTTAGTGAGTTTTTTTAACTCACTGATATTTTTTAAATCAATCATCCACATTTGATTAATTTTATCGTAAATGCCCACTGGAGATTTACAATTCTAACCAGGTAACAGTCTTAAGCATAAAAAAAAATGAAGCCAATACAAAGGTGCAAAGGCTGCAGTTCCTGAAATGTCCACTTGAGGCTGACCCCCAAAGTTGAGGAATTCCTGTAAACACCTATACTGAAAATCCTGTTTTTAAAAAAGGCCCCCATTTTTTTTTTTTTTTTTAAATGTCTTTGGTCTTAAAAGCTCATCACTGCATTTACTATATGTTTTATGGTTTGACTACATTAACTTATAGTTCTGCACTATTAGGCAAAATTGAGCACAGCTGATTTGACTGAAAAGCAGATAAACTACAGTGGTTTACCATAAGGCTCAGGGCCTCTGCTTCACCTCCATCTGATGTTCGGTTGAGTCAAGAGTTTCCAGTATGGTTACCACCGTCATTGGCTTCACAAACCAATTGGTGACATCACAAAGTCTACGTCCATATTTTACTTGGTCTTTGATTTCAACACATCGGCTGCCCCGAGATGTGAGTTTGTGCGTGTCTATCATCTCATCACCAAGACATGACTTCCAAAATGCTGCCCCCAGCAATGTCAAATACAAATCAGACACATCATCATCACCGCCCTAAAATGAGGCTGCTTTTATTCCTGCGGTTATAACACCAAGGATGAAAGACAGCAGCTTTTGGCTGGAAAATAATGAGGCTGCGATGAGTGGTCATTAGCTATGTCAGGATGCGTGTCAAGGAAAGTTAAAAGAAAAAACTGAGAATTTTGGAGGGACTTGAGAGGTTTTTTTTTTATTTTATTTAACCTAAATAGACTTTCTTTATTTGTAGTGTAGCTGGGAACATGGTTGCATTGTATGACCCCAGTATAAGGTGAAGCACTGGGGGCTTTCTTGTATTACCTGTGTAACTCTGACACTGTTGTTAAAGGTTGCTTCCTCTTTTTGTGTTTGGTTTTGATAAGAGATTATTTGACTTAATGTAAGTGACTATTGAATTATGCACTGATTCATCCAGTTCGGGTAGAAATCACTGAGCTGTTGTGAGGGCCTCTTGGCTTTTCACTGTGACATATGTGCTCCTCAGTGTGTGAACAGAGTGGGTCAGCTGTCCATTTCCCTGCATGCAACACCCAGACTATTCAGGGTACAGTGAAGAGGACAAAGTACATTTCATGAAATACTGAAACACAGGCCAACATTTTCTGAGTAGTCACTCATATGACAACAAGTTGACGCCTAACAACACTCAAAAATAATTTAAAAAAAAGGGGTCATACCAGATTAAAAATACTTTTATGACTTAAAGAACGCGTTTTTTTACTAACATATTTATTTTCTATGAGCAAGGCTTTGATAAGATAATTGTTACATAATTTACGCTGAGATATTCAGATATTTTTATGTATTAGATAATCTGAGGTCTCCTTCATTTTCTTGTTCTATATATAGCTCTTTTATGGTGTCCCTGCAGACAGTCTGAGCTCTTTTTACATAGTTCTCTTGATTTCTAAACTTTGTTCTTGTACACTGTTCTTGTCAACAAGTTTTCTAACAGGGTTCACAAAATGGTTGAACTGTGATTGCAAATATTGTTCCAAAGGGACTATTAACTGTGTCATGTTTTCTGATTTGAACAATCCTGAGGCAAACAGCTTCTTTGAGTTGACTTGGTTTTTGGAGCTCATAGCAAACTGAAACAGTAGATCACTATGCTCCCACGGTCGGCTGTGCTTTTCTCCTCCGTTTCCCAGAAGTTGGAACAGTTCATGTGCAGAAATGTGATGCAAACTGTGGCGTGTTGAATAATGATGATAAAACACATCACGCAGCTGTACTTTCTGCAGAATACTACTCATGGGGATTTTACCATCCTTTTAAAATAACTTTTCAATTGATTTTTAAAAACTTTCTGACCAGGTTGTATCTTTTTTTTAAAATGTAATACCTGGATACTAGCTATTTTATGTCTGCTTCATTTAATAGTGAAGCTTCATCATTCATCAACTGATACAGCATAAGCCTTGTGTATTAGTATTTGATATTAGAACTGGAGGTAATAGTGTTGCTAAAGAAGATGTAGGTCACATACAGCACAAAAATCAAGAGGTAAGAGTAACAATGCATCTATAATTTAAACCATCCTTTTAATGATTTCTGTTACCGGGGCTGTCAACCTTAACTTGTTAACGCACGCTAAAGTTGGATTGTGTTGCAGCTTCTGGTAAAAACAGAGCGAAGTGCGAACATCTTACTGGTTTGACCTTTGCATCCATGAAGCTGAAGAAAAGGCACCTCTGTTTTCTTAGTGGTGTGTGCACTGGGCTGGTCATTATAACTGGGAGACAGGGGTAGATCCAGGAGGAGGAGAAGGGGTGGCCTAAGCCCCACTGATGATTGGCCACCCCAGAAACCTAAATGAGTTATCTGGGTGGTGTTGCACCTGGCTGCTGGTAGATTTCTTTGCACTTTAGTGAGGCACATTTTGAGTGCTTTAAACTGAGATCATTACTAATCATAGCCTGTACGATAATTAACTGGGAGATTTACAGCAATTTTTTTAATGCAAGAATTCAGGCCATGAAAGAGAGCAGATTTAGGTCCCTGCAGCATTTTTTTGAATGTGTTACCTGTAGATCATTTTGTGGGGCTGAAATTTGTAACCTTCCATTGGTAACAACACAAATGTCAAAAAAGCTAGTCCTTTTTTTTTAACCTTGTTGCAATCCAACTCAAAGCATGGAGGACATGGTCAAAATATGGTTTTATTTCAAATCAAAGACATTTTGCCTTCCCAATCTTAACACAAGATGTCATCTTCAGATTACAAGCAAAGGCTGTACTAAGGACTCCAGAGAGTATACAGTGTGAAATTATTGATCTGCACAGTGGTTTAGCTCTCAAAATAGTTACTGTTCTCCCAATTATGAGTTTTGCACTTCTCATTGGCTGCAATAGATAAACATTTTCATCACCAATATCAATTCTCTTACCAGAAGAAGGCGTACATGACCAAGGCGTTACCGGTCACACCCACTGTCCCGATCACAAGGACAAAGAAGGCAACAATGTAGTGAGCGTGGTCATGGACGTCCACCTGCCGATAAAACCCGTGATCCCTGTCCATCTCTGTGACAACACACATACAAACACACATGAAAAACCACAAAGGCACAGATGTCAGGATTACATGGTCTGCCTTCTTGAGCAGTATATCTTTGTGACTTCTATAAGAATCTAATCCTTCTTTCTATTACTTTGACCCATTAAACTTCCAAGCTTTATGTAAGATTATTTATTAAATCTACAAGAAAAATGTTTAGATGCACAAGCAGAAAATGTAAAGGCCCACAGCTCTACCAGAAACTGCTGTTGATTTTATGTTTCATCGCAGTTTCTGTCTTTGTGTTTTCTGTGGGGATACCTCACAGTACAATATGTTTCTTTTTCCTGGTTGGACATCATAAACCGTCTGGCTTGTCTGCCTTTCAAACTCTACAGGGAAAAATGCTGAGAAGCTTAGTTTCACACAAGATGGTGATAAAAGCTTTGAAATTTTACACCTGAGCACTTTTCCCTCCACTGTAGACAGGGGCACGGCCAAGGAGGTGGCCAAGGAGGATGCCAAGGGTGGCACTAGCCTCATGTAAAATCTGATTGGCCACCCAGGGTGCCACCCCAAAATCTTAGACCATTATGGGCAATTCGCCAGGTCAAAAACTAGACTCATCGTGAAATCAACTGTTTGTACTGTGTTGCAAGCTGCTAGTAATTTCTTTGCAGTTTATTGTATACATTTTCTTTGGTTGGCACTTAAATCTCAGGAAAAAAAAGGTATGAAGGAGGGAAAAAAGTGAATACATGGTCTCTTATACTTTTAGTTTGCAAGGATTTTCTTGCGGTTATTTAAGTATTGTGACTTGACATCCATTTGACACAACCTTGGCTACAAGTAAACCTCGACAGTCAATATCAATATCAGTCCCAGAGGATGAAGTCAAGAAATCTTTATTGTCCCCGAGGGGCAATTTGTGGTGCAGCCAGCAGCAAAACAGAGGCAACATTAAAATACACAGCAATAACATGACAGGTTAAAAGGGTTAAAAATATACAAAATGACAATACATAAGTGCAATACCACGATAAGGGACAGAAGAGAAGGAGTGAAGTGACCACAGTGCATACTAACAAACCTTGAATCCTACAAACCTTGCCAGATAACTTGACTTCCCTTCTTCCTAACATTAAAACTTGTGATTTTGGGTCAGACATGTCCAAGAGGGGTCTTTGTGGGTCTTAGCTATGTTATGGTGTAAACCTGACGCCCAACTCAAGATGTGTTGGGGTTCACAGTATAGTATAGGCCAACTGGTAGATATGCAATGGCTTGAAATTGACATACCATTACATGCTCATATGGACCCTGAACAAAGCCTTTCTGGAGGTCATTATCAACCCATCAACCTACTACCTACATAGAAATTCAGGATAAATGAAGCCCCCATTGGTCTGCTACATGGAGGCCATGGAAAGAATTACTTTGATGTTTCCATAGTCATACTTTATTGAATAAAAAAATTGCTGACATAGTGGTCATCCCTGTTATCAAAACTGTTGAATTGTGTCATGAATAAATAACTTTAAAACTGAGGACACAATAATCAAATTTTGGATCTACTTCGTCAATGTCTTGGTGCAAGTCTTGCATGCTTACACTTGAAACCGTAGACTGTATAACATGATTAGTCTTCACGAAAGACACCAGAACTTTTAGAACTAGGATTCGGAGCATTATTAGCACTATAGCTGCTGAAAACCATCATTATTTCATTGCTAGCATACTTTTGATGTTGACAACCTCACAAGGCTGTTATGGATACAGCCTTTTTAGTCTCTTTTAATAACAAATGACTAGATGTGTCAGCTATGTTAATATAGATGTCATGCATACAGCAGGGGGTCATGGGTCCAGAAGAGTCATGGGGGGGATAAGGTTGGGTGAAAATAAAAATATGACTAAAAATGTGTTGATTCAGCCCCTCGGTCCTTGTCTCACCCCATTTTTGTTTTGTTTGAGAGCAATTTCCATGGAATGAGGGGTATGTGAACTCTTTACATTTGCTTTGGCGCTTTAAACCAAATATCTGTTAACACTGTGGGAAAAAAAACAGAGTTTAGTGTTATCCTTAAATATGAGTTCAAATGATCTGCACCAAGTTCATTTCTGTTTTTTCCTTTTCCACAACACTACATCTATGTCTTCTTTTTTCTTCTTCATTTTGCCCACAATAAATCTTCCAGTTGGTTTGATACAGTGATGTGAAAGATGAGAGAAAGCTTGCATTTCTCTTCCTTGCAATGTCTATTAGATTAAAGAAGAGTTACAATAGTCTATGCCTTTCAACATCAATTATTTACTGCTCTGGGAGTTGGATGGCTCAATATTTATTATAATAATATATGAGAGAAGAGAATCTACTGAAGCCTTACTCAGCATTAGTGAAATGCTTTTACCTTAAACTGAGCTGAGGTGTTTTGAGGTCTTACTGTGGACAACCAAATTTTACAATCCCCAATTTGGGATACTGTGTAAAGATTTAATTGAGAAATAGTGCAATGACAAGATTTTAACTGACAAAAAAATAGATATTTTCTTTTTCTGTGAAAAGTATATGCTCACTTTAAAAAATACCTTCCAGAAACGTAGTGACATGGACAATGAAAGACTGAAAAAGTTGTGCAAGCAAGTTGTATAAGGAGCATCTGCCAACTTACTAGGCTAATTTTCAAGAGGTCAGCGGCATGACTGGGTATAAAAAGAGCAATGCAGACAATGTGAGTGTCTGATGATGTTAAAGAATAATGTTCCTCTGTTCAGTTTAATGATTGTACTGTCACGTTTTACAGCACACAGGACATATCATCATTTGGGAATTCATAGAATCTGGGCAAACCTCTGTCCAGAGGGGATGAGGCCCAAATTACAGCGCTTGAGGCGACACTGCATTTAAATGAACAAGACTTTGCAGTGGAAATCACAGCATGAGCTCTAAACCGCTTTTAAAAAATCACTGTCAATTAACATAGTGTATTTGCATCTGTGGATTTCAGGTTAAAAGTTTACCATGCAAAAAGGGAAACTATATAAGTATAAATTATCCATTTTCAATTCATTGACATTCAAAATTTCTCTGAGCCTGAGCCCGTTTCAGATAGACTGTTGTGTCCAATGATGTGATGAATCTAAATTTGACATCCTTTTTGATAATTATGGGCTCCACGTCCCCGGCATTAAAAAGAGAAGGAACACTAGCAGATCAAAAGCCAGCACAAATGATGGTAAGAGGATGCATAAGAACCCATGGCTGGGGGGAGATTATTATTTGGGAAGGTACTATTAAGTCTGAACAATACAATCAGGTTTTGGAGCAACATATCCTGACGTTTAGGCAATGCCATTTCCAGAGCAGCCCTTGCATATTTTAGCAAGATAAGCCGTATTCTGCATGAATCGACAACGTGGCTCGGCAGAAGAAGAGCCTGGGTGCTAAAGTGGTCTGCCTGCAGTCCTGATTTCCTCATCCATCGAAAACATTTGGTACATAATGAAACAAGCAAAGGAGACCCTAAACTGTTAAGCAGCTAAAATTCTTTATCAGGAAAGAATGGGACAACATTTCTCTTTCAAAACTTTCAGAAACTGTTGTCCTCAGTTCTGTTTTTATTAGCATTTCACACAGTGTCTTTTTTTGGATTTAGGGTTATATATTTTGAGATAGAGCAAAGAAAGAACTCAAGAAAAGTCTTAAACAGGATTATATTTTAAAAATATGCCAGTGAGAAATGCATAAAAGTGAAAGTGTATTCTTTCACTCTGTCAAAATGCTGTAGAGGTCTGACAAATATTTTCCTGGGTTGATTATGTAAAGTAATTTTTGTAATGAAATTGATGTTTGGACCTCCGAATACTGTTACATGCAGCTGCTGCTCAGCTGCCCAAATGATCATAAGAGGATTCCAATATTTTTGCTAATGTGATGGAATCAGGGGTGCAGAGTGAGTCACGCAATATTAACAGCAGTTATCACCCTATGTAATGCCACTTCCTGTCTGCCTCTAATCTGCATTATAGAAAAGGGAGTTGGGTACAATTGCAGTACGACGCTCTCTGCCACATCCATTACCGCAGATGCTGTAAAACATCTGTCATGTATCACATTAATAATTTATCGGAGAACAAGAACACATTTTAAATTGTGTCCGCTGTTGTTGACTCAGTGACAGACAGTGCATAATGTAGAGTTAAGCTAAGGGATGGTACTGTACTTAATCCACCAGAGCAGCGGTGAATCATGCATACTATATGAGACTTATATGCTGCTTTAATGATTTTGAAATATATTGACTCTTTGTGGTATTTTTGCAAAGAGCAGTCACTGTATATTTAAAGCACCTGTTATTACAGCATTACATAAAAGCACAGCCTAAGATGAAAACATGCGTACATTCCTGGTAATGGTGAAAAAAAGTCATGGACATGCATTTAACAGTAGAATGGGCGATGTACACACGGACGTACAGTGTGTCAGGTCAAAACAGGGACCTCTTGCTGTGCTCAGTGAAGCTTTGTGCGTCAGAGAAACTCTCTATCACCTCTTGTTTCCCCTCATTAGGCAACAAAGCAGCGTCTCACAAAAGGCTTAAATCACATCAACTACACCTGATTCATTGCGCCTTTGTTCACACTGGAAGTTTGAATGTTTATGAGTATTTCAGAGTCAGGAGGTGTCTGTGTTCATTTAGAAATTGCTTACAGGGTGTTCATGTTCATGGAAAGCAAATGGATCAATTTGGATCAATGGGCTTTGATAGAAAAGGAACTGCCTTGTCTGCTTTGTGCGTAGATGTGAGGTTGCTGTTGGGCCTTTGCGGTTATGAAAACATGATTTAGGGCTGTCAAGGGATTATTTTTTAATCCGGAATAATTGCTGAAATTCAGTTGTTGATTGTGATTGAACACATTTGTAACCCTTTAATGCCTGACACTACAAATTATGGCCAGAAAATTAAAACATTTTTGGGAGCTGAAATGTTTATTTCACTTACTACTGGAAACCCCCCAAAAATCAAAAATTCCTTAAAATTTAACAAATATATTTATTTATCTGGTTTAAAACATGTTTTTGGAAACTAATAAACCACAAGAGGACATTTTTTTCATTTATTGGACTGTATTCAGGTTTTTTTTTAGTAATTTGTTGATAATATTGATTTGATAGATATGATACAAATGGCATTAAAGGGTTAATAATAATAATAATAAAAATAATAATAATAATAATAATAACAATAATAATAAGAACAATTATTATTATTATTATTATTATTATTATTATTATTATTATTATTATTATTATTATTATAAAAATTATTATTATCATTATTATTATCATTATTATTACTATTATTATTATTATTATTATGAATCATGACTGTTAAAAAATTCTACCAGTGTCTTGATTTCGGGATCAGACAGATGCAATGAAAGTTACTTTAAAGTCACGGTCATACCTTGAGATTTATTGCCAAAACAAAGGCTGCATTTCTACACCAGTGTGGTCTGAAGACATGACTGAGAGGTGGGAGACAGTTTTAAAGTGCTTTTTCAGTGAAACACAGTGTTTATATTTTTAAAGATAACAGTGTAGAGGTAATGGATCGACTCAGTTAGTAAAGCAGGGACCGCATGTAGAGAAGCTGCCCTCCTTGCATTAGTAGCCGCGCTGATTCCCTGCCCTGTTATAATTTGGTGCATATTAACCCTCTCTCTGTCTCTTTCTCAAGCTGTCCTATCAGAATAAAGGTGTCTTCATATTTGTAGTTATTTGCAGAATCTCGTACTCTGCTGTCTTATATGATGATGCAGTTGCCCGCTTAAATTTGTCTGATCAGCTGCACCTGAATGCTTAGCTTGAAGGTACGATATTTTAAATCTCTTTTACTAGAAGATCATTTTACTTACTGCTTTTCAACTAGGTCGTCTGATTTTTTAAGTGAAATGCACAATAGAAGAGCAAAGTGGAATGGTATTTGCCATCACAGAGACAGTAGGAGGCAGTGAGAAGCGACTAATGGACTAATAGCATGCAGTTTAAATGAGAAACACTTTAATTTAGAACCTCATTATTGCCATTAATGTGTTCATGCTGACAGCTCTCATGCTGTCACAGTGTTGTTTAAATCAAGGGAAATAAATAGTATTTGCTTTATAGTGTAAACAGTCAGATTTTCTGTTTTCAGAGTAGTTAATTCTAATGGACTTCTACAATTAGGGCTAATAATACATTTTCAAATATGTATATTTGTTTGGGAAGAGAGGTGATCAAGGCTCTTTCTGCAAACACCCAGGAGTATATGCCCAGCTTTGGGACAGTTATGGATGTAAACATGAGCTGCTGTAAACAGTATAGTAGAAATGTATGATCAGAATTTAATCAGTTCTGTTTAATCAAGAGCTTAAGACAAATAAAGATCCACAATGTAAACTCAAAATCACTGACAGCATATATAAAACAAGCAAGCTACAACAAGTTCATGAAGTGCCACAAAAAGATGCAATCAACAATTCAGCATTTGTATAAGCCTTTACAAGTTGTTTGTGATAGTTAATAGTTGCCATGAAGTTACAGAAGCTGTTAAAACAGTGTGTAAAAAGTCTGGTTCTGTACCTTATCCAGAGTGACGCCCCCCTCTCCTCCTCAGGGCACCTCAATGTTTGGAGTATAGACTGTCAGAGAGGACCAGAGCCCCCGAAGCTCTGCTGCATGTAACACTGCTCGTGAAAAATCCACCACGCTTTACATCTAAACAGACTCTGTGAATGACTTCTTCTCTAATCCCCAAGTAAGACTGAGCTTGTCTATAGAGATCAGCAACGAGTAAGCTGCTGCTGCTGCTGCCAGTGCTTGAGAGAATGTGAGTGCACACAGAGAGACTGATAGAAGCCGAGCAGCAGCACATTGACCCATCCCCCTGCTGGCTACCCATCACACACAGCCCTCATATAGCACAGAGCATCGATCAAGCCAGTGTGTGGTGTGTGTTCGTGCGTGAGGCCAGTGTGTGTTATAGATGGTTAGTTTGTGTGGGTATGTAGAAACAGACTGGTCTGATCCTCTCAAGACATTCGGGCATCAACAGGGAACTCTCTCCGCAGGAAATCAGTTTAATGTAAACATTTAAACAAACCGGCTGCCTGCTGCATTGTTTAATGAATGAAAGCAAATTGTGTGCTCTGTAGAGTACTTTCAACAGCATTGATTTCTCTGTAGTTACTGCCACATCAATTGCCAGAGGCACACAATAAGCATGGCTGAACCAGATGCCGCAACAGGTGACATGTGAGACGTGAAAGCGACACAGCCTGGTTTTCTGGTGTTTTCAAAAGCAACAAATCTGTTTTTTATTTATTTATTATCGGAGTAGTTCATTGCTCACCCTCGTGTGAACAGAATCCCGGGGAAAAGCACTCAGATAAAAGCTCCTCTGTGTTAATCGTCTCATGCACAACTGAGCAGACAGCTGCGGCGTCTCCTCCTGCCTCTAATATTTGTCTTTTGAACGATGAAATCTGCCCTACTTTGTTTGACCGTCATAACACCTGGAGGCTGCTTTGAGTGGGGTTCAGAACAGGTCAGAAGTTGCGGCGACTTATGAAACAGGCTTTTTCCGCGAAGATTTGGTTTGGATGCTATCTAGCAAGCAGTGGATAAGCCTTTACACTTCTGGGTCACTGCACTTGAAGGGAAACAGACCTATCAACATGCACTAGTTTCCAACCAGTCAGCTTCTCCAGAATGAATTCTGACATAGTAACACAGGAAAGCAGATATTGGTTTTTTTTTTTCCTCTTTGTTTTTTGTTTTTTTATTTGTTCTTCAGGTCTTTCATGATTCTTTAGTAGGTCAAACTGAATGAGTGTGGTAACCAGCTGATTCCCTTGAAGGATGTTAAGTATCATGGGTACAATGCTCAACTTTGTTCTGTTTTTAGGTTAAATAAAGAACGCTGTATGCATCCTTATTACACTTTAATCAAAAGAGGAAATCTGAAATCCTTCCAAGGGAAGCATGCACAGGAGGTAAACTCAGTAACGTTCAATGCAGCATAGTACAATAGCTCTACAAATACACTGCAGACTATTACATTCAATAGTTGACTCTGTTAAGCTCTCAACTTTACTCTGGCAAGTTCATTGCTAGTTTTTTAATTTTGTTGTGCTGCGTTGTAGTCCATTATGCTTTATGCATTATAAATTGAATCCCATTACTGAGTGTATTATTAGAGCAGCAGAAGAGGATGATGAGATGATGTTTCCATAGGGGAGGAAGTAAGCAAGAAACAGTGTTACATTACCCGGCTGAATTAAATGTCTGGTCTGGTTGATGAAAACCTGATTATCTATTATTTATTTCTTGCCAGTGAGAGCCTGGTCCCACAAGTCAAATCAAATTCACCTCCTCTTGTTGACACTGTGACGAAAATGTCATTTTCTGTAAACCTACTGAAAATAACAGAGGATGTTTTTTTACTTTGATTTACCCAGAAGGTCCAAAATTGTAGTTTTGTGGTTAATAGCTAACCAGTTACCAGCAAAAAAAGAAAGGAGAGGAGGAAAATGGTGCAAAAACAGTGAGGGGAACTAAGAAAACACAAGAAGCTGACTGAAAGAGTGTCAGGTCTGTAAACATTTTCATTTCCATCAGCCAGTTCTGTGAAACAGACACTAAACAGAACGTGGCAGTGGGCTTCGATAGTGTTAAAAAACTGGTTGACGGAAAAGAAAATGTTGACAGACTTTCAAAGTTGTGGGGTAAACAGAACTTAATCAGAGCCAATGAATCAGGCTAATGTCTTAACTGTACCATGAACATAGTGTATCCAAGGAAATGTTTCAAATAGATGAATCAAAAAGGGTTTTCTCTGTTCTGCCTGTTCAAATAAGCGGAATTTTTAATCAGTAGAATCATTATTCTTCCATAAATGCCCGATCGGAATAAAACTGCGTCATGTAAACATGTCGATCAGAGGATTCTGATCAAATCAATCAATCTGAAAGAAATTGAATTTCAATCAAGAGGGGTGGTTTATGCCGATCGTTATTCTGAAACGCGTCAATGTAAACACTTATTCTGAACATGACTCTCTTACCTGACTCGACCTTCACTCTTTAGCCTTTGGCTTATTTATTGAGGTCAGTACAGGAGGTTTCATTATTAACACTCTGGCATAAAACACAACCGCAGGTACTCTTCCGATAACATAACAAGGCAAACATACAGCGTATTGATGTCACATCTGCACGCACAGTGCAACCTTTGACAAAACAGTAAAATAAGTAAGCAAGGGCGCCATCTAACGACAACATTTAACAGGGGAAAAACTCCTGAATTGGATGGAGTGAGCCACTACCACGTTTGTTGGTTTGTTGACAGCACAGGCGTCAATACAACTCTTCTTCTGCGGTTGTTTTAGCAAAATTAGACAACTCTGCGCATGTCCAAATGCTTCTAATCTGAATAAAACTTGGTGCATGTATACGCACGTCATGATCAGATTATTTGATTTTGCAGGCATATAAACAGTGGATTCAGATTATCTGGTCCCTCAAATTTTGCCCATGTAAACGTGGCAACTGATGATCATTATTTGTGACCCGAAAACTCCTATGAGGATTTTTTTTTTTTTCTTTTTCTTTTTTTTTGCTTTTATAAAATGGACTGAAATAGGATTTGATGCCTTTTCATGATATCAAAAAGCAAACAAGACCATCAGCAATAAAATTGACAATTTGTACGTCGTCATTCTGAACACCTGAAACTGGTGTGAAGGGGCAAGTGTCAGCTGCCTTAGAAGGTAAAGAAACAGCCCTGTTTTTATAGTTTACACATTGAGTATTCACAGCGAAAGATACATCAATAAAGACCCTACTGTTAGAGGATAAAGAACCAAGCAAATGTTCTTCAAAGGAGCTTTAACCACCAGCTCATCAAACATTACAAAACAACCCTGAAACCAGTAATACTCCAATGTACTGGCAGAGTGTTGAGTTTATTTTTACCCAGTTCTTGACCTAGTTTTAGTTCTTAGGTCAGATAGCGCATTTCACCAAAGTAGGATCATGGTACTAGCTACAAATGCCACCAATCAGTGGTAAAATACCGGCGCATACTGATGTCAGTCATTGTATTAAGACTGCAAGAGTGGATGAGCGTGCTACTTGGTTGCCTCTGTCTCCTGAGGTGACTCACTAACAACAATCAACTGTCCAATTACTGTCAAGATGGTCTGTCACCTCCTTCTTTCCCTCAGAGGTGCGAAAGGACAAATGCAAGCAGCACAATCTGTTTTAATAAAAAAGCTTGTACTTGAGAATTATTCTGCCCTCAGGTTGCTTTTCAGGACAGGCAGTGATCTTTAAAACACGATTCAGTGGAATCTCATTATACAAGAGAGCTCATCAGAAATCTTTATGAAGGGTGTGCATGAAGACAACAAATTAATCAGCTATTGTCTCCAGCAACATATCAGTAACACGAAAATGAAAGAAAATTATAAATTGATGTTTTTGTAAAGACGGAGTTCACATGAGGATGTTTTTCTTGTGTAAAAATGACAGAGAATGAAAGTAAACTCAGGGAAAATTAAAGCCTTATCCTCTGAGCCACTCAGCAGCGTTGTGGTGTAGTTAGGACAACCATAAGTCCAAGTGATAAGTGATGTAAAATACTGAAGTACAACAGTAAATGAACTGCCAAAAACATGCAGTTTAAAGAGACATTCCAGCGTAAAATTAAATTAGGGTCAAACACACTGTAACATCGAGTTAGACACCCCATTGAGAGATGAATGTTGCCGACCGCTTGCTTCTCTAGTACTCACCCACTCTCTTCCAGCAGCCGCTTGTTTGTACAGAGACCTCCGGGTGAGTCCGTCGACTGCAGCTCAAGAAAGAACATTTATATTTATTACTTTCTCAATTTCTTGAAGTGATAATCACCACATTAAACACGTTGCACTGCAGAAACTGTAGTTCTTCTGCCTTAGCGTCTCGGTCTGATTGTATTTCCATGAGGAAATTATTGTAAATGTTCTTCCTTGAGCTGCTGGACTGGCCAGAGGTCTCCATACAAACAAGCGGCTGCTGGAAGAGAGTAGGTGAGTTGTGTTTAGTCTCTTTGCTAAAGAAATTAGGCAAAGCTAAAAAGATGTTTGGTGGCTAGTGCTGTGGCTGGGACCTTCTATGTACTGTTGATGAAGTTAGGTGCTGTTCTGAGCATTATTTGTGGCTATAGAGTGGTGTTTTGGTTGAGCGCGTGGCTCTCTGTGGTCATTACTTAAGCTGGTATAACTAGAGAAGCAAGTAGTCGGCAACATTCATCTCTCAACAGGGTGTCTAAATTGGTGTTAAGGTGTGTTTGACCCTGATTTAATTTTACGCTAGTATATCTTTGATATTAATAATAATGTTAATAATGTTAAAATCTTGGAATAATGTGACGGAAATCATTTTTTGCAGCGATTTGATGTATTGATTTAATACAAAAAAGAGTTGGGCATTTTGGGCAAGGTGTTAGTTATTGTGTCTCCTTATCCAGTGATTTTGAATGTGGTTTACGATGACAAATTTCACATGCCCAAACAATCAATCTCTAAGGGCCACTGCTGCTGGATTGGGCTTAAATTATGTTTAAATCATGTAGTCTGACCTCAGCATAAAAACAGACTTTGATGGCCAGCTATGTCAGGTTAGCTTACATTTTTGTCAACTTTTGCTCTTTTTTACCTGCTATGTCTGCTGCACTGTTTTGCTAGAGTTTATGCTTTTACGGTTCTTCTTTTGCAACATTCAACCATCTTAACAAGCACTTATTCAGACTAGTGTAACCAACAAAACTCAACTCTATGCTCAGGTCTATGCCCCTTGCTGGACTGACCTTGGACCATCCCTCAAGTTTTTAGCCCCCGAGAAATCGACTTTTATTGATCAGCTCTTCTTAAGCTTGGCCCATGTGAAAACAAAAGGCTATTCAAGGCTTTTGTCTTCCTTTTTGGACTGTAAGCTGTAGCCTCAAGTTGTGAAACTACTTTGATTTGCTCCCTGTCCATCTGTGGATGAGCTGGCCTTCTGGAGGTAGTTAACTCAATGCACAGCAGGTACAGAGAGATTAACTCCCATACAGAATCTCCCCCAGGTGACAAAATACTGTAGTTAATGAATGACTAGTCATCTCCACAGTATGTTCCTGTCCATGGTTAATGTCCTTATATTGATTGTTTTTCTGAATTACATAAGAGTCTCAGCACCTGCAGCAGGCAGGTGGTAGAGAGGGTTGGTGACAGACTCTGAATCAGGGCCGTCATTAGGAGGCAAGTATTATCTAATGGCACAGAGGATCAACTATCCATTTACATTAAGGGTTCCTGCAGAACTGTCTGTATGGATTACTACAGATTTAGTCATAGCTAGTCACACAGCAACTCTCAGGGACAGGAGATTATCAATAAAACCTGACCCCAGTGACACATTGAACTGTGTCAGAGCTTTATGGAGCCATGAATGAGTTATGGTCCTTTTCACCAAGGCTTAAAACATGCACCTTCATAGGTAATACAGCCATGTGCTAATTGACTAGACTCTGAAATACTCAGATGTTTTAAAAGACAAAGTTGAATTCTGAAATGCACGAATAAATTTATGGCTCATTCAGTCTAAAGTATGCATGTCAGGGTTGCACCATAAATTCAAATGTATGTGTATTTGCAAGATAAGTCTGCACAATGAAAACATAGCAAAAGTCTGACTTTTTCTGATATATAAAGGAAAAATTCTATAATGTTACTCAGCAATGCTCTTTCATCTGTCATGTTTACATTTTACCTGTTGGGTGGAGTCCTGCATGTGCTGTACCGCCATTTTTAACCAAGCGGACGAAGCTCAAATCAACTACCAGCAGCCCTAAGAAATATTAGTGTCAAAATTGTTAAGATACTAATATTTGATTCAAGAAGGACACTTTGGCATTGATGAATCACTGATTTTACTTGTTTTCTCAGAGATGTTATTATTCTTAAAGGATTTCTTGTTGTTTGTGTAGTTTTAGAATTTTATGATTCCTCATTCAACAGGTTTTACTCCTGCCAATAATTTGTGGGTCTGTGAGATGTCCTCAAATAAACGAGAGGATTTATTTATGTCTCTTCGGTGGATCTCTTTATCAATTACAGTCATTCTACAGTCATTTTCCTGTCTACCTCTACATTCCAGTCATTGTGACATTGAATGCTCCGTTTCTTGGGTGCATTAGGCATATTATGCCATGATTGTCTGATAACATCTGTTACATGTAATGCAATCAAATAGGACAGTCTGAAATCCCTATTTAGAGGAACTCAGTGTAGAGGCAATTGTGTGTGTCTGTGTGCCTAGACTGGACTTGTTTATACATTTGTATGTTATGATGGGAAGGGTGCACCTTCAAGGCTTTCGACAAACACATGAACCTGATCCTGTGTGACTGTGACGAGTTCAGGAAGATCAAGTAGGTCCAAGTCCTCAGGTCAAAGGTCATAGGGACCCTGATTGATCTTCAGTGTGGTTTATCATGACTCTTTATTTCTGTCAGGCCAAAGAACTCGAAGCAGCCAGAACTAGAGGAGAAGAGGGTTCTGGGTCTTGTTCTGCTAAGGGGTGAAAACCTGGTCTCTATGACGGTGGAGGGCCCACCCCCAAAAGATGTAAGTGTTTCCCTGAAGCCAATCATCGCAGACTGTGGTGTCATCTAAACATGCTACATACTGTAAACCTGTAATTTTCAAGAACAAAGCTGTGGCTAACATGTTTAACAGATTGTCAGATTATCTTCATTTCAGGCATTAACATGATAGAAGAGCTGTGTAAAGACAAAACTGCTTGAGACTATAGCCATGAATACAAACATGATAGTGTGGAGATCATGCAAGAAGAGCCGTGAGGTTGATATATTTGGATTTTTTAAAAGTCAGAAACTAGAAAAATAAATATTAAAAACCCATTAACAATGTTGTAAATCAATATAATTATACTGGTTAGTGGGGCGTCGCCATAGGGTCATTCCATGTCAATTCAACCAAGAATCGCCACTCACGTCACAGATTTTGATGAAATTTGGTGGAGTGATTGGCCTTCAGGAGAAACTGTCAGAGCTCAAATATTTTTGTTCAAAGCCATCTAATTAGTGAGATAGGGGCTAATGAATTTTTGGCTGACTAGCCTGTTCATATCTCTGGAAGTATGGCACCTAGAGAGCTGATTCAGGTGTCATTTTAAAGCTCTCTTCAAGTTCTATCTTTTCGTTCATAACATTTTTTTCGATGGAATGACCCCATAGTGTGTGTATTGGTAACGGCTATTTAACTGTCTTTTGGTAGTTTCTCCTTTATTAATCTAGAGTAAAAATAAGGATGGTCTGTGAGTTTACCTGAGCATTTATATGGTGCCATAACAAGCATCAGCTCTAGCTCTGCAGCAAAAACAATGAGTGCATCTCCCCATTAAAAGAGACATATTTACGTACAACGCACAGCCACAACCTCTTAGATATTTATCCTTGTCTGGTTATGGGGACTCTAGTAATGGGTACTTGGCTCAGAATCAGTTAACAGGGATTCAGCTTTCAAACATCTTAGATTTTCAGTGACTTGGACCTTACTCTGATTTAGGACTTAAGATTAAGCACATACTCAGGATTTAGCTACCAAAATGCAATAGTGTTGAAATAATATTTTTCATATTGTATGTAGATCAGAAAACTACATTTGCAGTCTGATATAACATGCTGGAGACTTACAGTCATCAAAAACAGAGAACATGTGAGCAGGAACTGTTTCAGTGATAGGTCATCGTTCAAAATAAGACACCAAACAAAAGAGTTCTTTCTCCCACCACTCCTGAAGTCCATACAGTTTTTTTTGTCCCCCCATTGATTTCAAAGTGTTCTGGCACACCTCTCTGCTTCCTCTTTATTATATATTCCCTCCATGTCCTCTTCCTCATCCTGTTCTCTTTAACTGCGGTATAGGTATTGTGTCAGGCAGATTTATTTGAACCTGCTGCAATTGTTGTGCAATATCCTCGCTTGAGTGCCGAGGTCACATGATGAATGATGTGCAGTTTACCTCTGATGATCCTCTTGATGACCCCTTTAGCCAGACTTAGAGCCTAGGTTTGGGTATTTAACTGACCTGAAAGATACAAAACCAGAGTGTGAGTGAGTTCAAGATCTCCTCTATCAGCGCACAACAGCAGTAAAAACATATTATAATGTGAGACAGATTCAAAACTACTTTATTTGAAGTTACCTGGAAAAAGTTTTGATTTTCATGGAGAATATTACAGTTATCTCCCGTTTACCTCCAATGTCTCTTTTCAACCACCAGATGGCGACATGATTGCAGCTTGTGGAGGACATACAGGCTGCTCAGTCACTTTCTTTGCATTTATATTTAGTATATTTTCTCTTCTTGGTACTTAATATGTGCAAAAATTCATCAGACATACTATATATTTCAGAAGTAGTCCTCCAGGAACTCTGAGTAGACTTCAGCACGCAGTCAAAAACATATTTATCAGCAACATTTACATACAGACACTAGGTAACTGAGTGACTTAAAGATTTCTGAGAACTTGTTATTGTGACTTCGGACAGATATCTCCTTTATAAGACTTTGAACATCCAACTGAAAAAAATCCCAAAAAACACTAAAAGCGAAAACCAAGGAACAAAAAATCACAAGGGGACACTGGCACACCTTGACAAACACACACAGACACACACATTGACACAGGTGCAGACAATTACTAAGGAGGGAAAACTGAGGAAGTAAAACACGACTCTAAACACAGGGAATAAACAACTACAGAATAAAACAGGAAACACTGAAAACTGATATTAAGAATAAAACACTGAGAACATGAGGGAACCAGGGTCAAACACGAACTGAAAACTCACAAGACAGGACTACAGGGGAAGAGGAACAATAGGAAACAGAAACACGAGGAAAAACCCCAAAGAAAATACACTCAAATCACAAAACCAGGGGAAAGCTAAATCAACTGAACATATCATAACAAAGTTTTGCTCACGTAATTTAGAAATTTAAAAATCTAGTTTCAGTTTCCTCTGCCCCTGATGATTTAAGTCATAAAACTTTAAAAAAAACAGTGAGAAGTTATTTCATATAGACCCCATTTTTAAGTTATTTGCTAGATATTGGGGACCACCTCTCTTTACTCAGAGGAAGTGAGCTCCACAAGCAGTGTGGAGCCTATGTAGTTTATCAGTGAAGCCAGTTAAAGGATTTTTAAACCCCTACCACTTCTACATGATAATCAAGCTTTGAACCTTTGGTTTTATGCATTCATTTCCTCCATTTAAAAAAAAACAGTGCTTACTTTTGTTCAAATTGTGTCTCAATCATTTAGGGAAATTTAGTTTCACACTGAGGAGGAGGGGGACAGAGGACAGGTGGAGCTACTGTCAGTGAATGCTGATCGGTTACACTTACAATCGAAGTAAAAAAAAAACTTCTCAGATACAGATCACTTTTTGGTTGAACAGAAAGAGATACTTGTACTGAAAATGACATTTCTGCACATCTTTATTGAGTACACTCAGAGTGAGTCAAGGCTGGCCAGGGAGGGGCCACCTCAGTGAAAAAGTCTGGACGCACCCCTGCCAGGTGTCATATCCAAGACACGAATCCACCTCATAAATATTGATATGATAGATATGTCTTCTTGCTGTGTCTGTTTGCAGCTACTACAGCAATAGAGAGTGTCAGAGTCTCATAAATCCCTTTTTCACATTTCAATATATTTTACATATATGATGATTTTGATTTGTCATTATTGCTTGTAAGTCCGTTCTTGAAACATGAAAAAGGAATGCCCTGGAGAGTTCATGTGGCAATAAGCTGCATCGCCAGTAAATCACTGCACGGCTTTTCACCCAACTTGGATTCAGGCGGCTTGGATGTGAGTAATTATGTATCAAATCTGCATACAGATCAGTGATCAGAGGACATTCATGGCGCCGCAATGTGAGATGATGCTCTCGTGTTGCGTATAGAGTTGTCCTATTCTATTTTAAATATTTAAAAAATAAATTTAGTAAGTGCACATCATCACACAAGACAAGCGACTCACATTCCAATACTGTTAGTCACACTGAGACCTTGAACCAGAGCCCAAAGGTTATGGACCAGCTTCAAGTTAAGGACATAGTTATGTACACACATGCACAGCCACTCATGCAATTGAAGCTCTGTGCAGCTACACTCAAAGGGTTTTATTTTTGTTATCTTTTCCTGGTATTGATAATACAGCACAATGTTAGAGCTTAGCCAGGAAGTGTATTTTCTCATGATGTATAAAAGCCAATCATGTCAGGATGTCATGGGGAGGAGATGCTGTTTATTGAGCTTTACTGCCACCTAGTGGACTTTGAAGCACGGCACCTCCTGCAGATGTACAGTATTGTAGAGGAAGAACAGTTGTAGGTGGTCCAAAGTGGGCCTCTACGGTTGTAAATAATGTTCTGACACGTGTGTGACCACTTTGGCGTCTGTGACCTTTCACCTCTAAAAGCTCAGTTTTACCACCTGGGGGTGGACTGCTCTTGATCTCGCAGCACCTCCAGCAGACTGGCACACAGCTCTCTCACTCCATCCCCCTGTGAAGGCACCCCAAGGTCCACTTTATCCTGCGCACATGCATACAAATGTGTGTGCGTGCGTGTGCGCGTGGACAGTCGTTTTTAAAAAACAGCTCCATTACAAAGGTATTCGAGACCGTGGAAGTCATTCCTGAGCTGCAGGTGGCTTATGTTTCTGAGTGTTACTTTTCTATCCTTGCTTGTAACAGAGTTTGTTTATATTATGAGGACCTCATTGAAAACAGGGTCACATTCAAAGTTAAAGCATGTGCGCTTCAGTGTAAATTCAGTGTATTATTAGCTTAGTTGAGTGTCTCTGTTCAGCTTTCTTTTTTTTCACCTCCTTTGTTTAATCTGCTTAACACCAAAGTTGCACATCTTCTGCAGAGTGCATGCGAAGGCTTGTCTTTCATCAGTGTAAATAGGACTCCGCACAGTAAAACTGGCTTTATCTATTGCTTATTTTGGGCTTAAGCACATCTGGGGTGTGTTATGACTAAGGCACTCTCTTCCCGTCAGATCTGAACACAAATGCTCTCCTTTTCTCCGGGGTTGTGCAAAAGGAAGTCTAACAAAAGTGGTCGCTGAAGCTACAGAATGCATGGTATTTGTGTGCAGCTACTCTGAATGAGACAGATGCAGGTGTGGTTCCCAATGAACTCTCCTCAGGTGTGTCTTTTCAGGATCTGCACGATGTAGTCTGATATCCCAGTTGATGTATTTATTCATCAGCTGCATCGTTTTTCTCCTCTTCCATGACATGTCAGACTCTCTGTTTCATTCACTCTCACTCCTTTACCTTGTAGTGATCCTTGACACCCACCAGAGCAATCACCCACACCCGCTTTGATCAGCTTTATCCCTCACTTTAGTAGTGTAAAAAAAAGATACAGCAGCAACAATGGGCCCGAATGTGGCTCACTCCCACTGCTAGCTTACTCTCTTTTTCATGATCCATTCTCTTTTATTCCCTTGTCCACATGCAGCACAGAACAATGCAGCGCAGGCGGACAGGGTGGAGGCTCATGACAGCAACGGTAACATGATGACACACCAAAGGCTAGGTGAGTAAAATCCCCCTCCACAGTAGGACATGTGTCACAGTCCAGCCGCGTCTCTTGCCTTTTTTGTGGTCTCCTGTCTCTGGCTCTTGTTCTCCCTCCGGTCATAACGATAAAGCTCCCATCTGCTGTGGGGACGCCGGTCTCTCTCCCTCTCCCTCTAAACTGATCCCCCACAGCAGTTTCCCCCTTTGTCAGATATGCCGATCATGTTTCACTTTTGACACCTCTCTGTTTTACACTTGCAACAGGTACGAAGGTTCCTCTGTTCTCAGAAGAAATGTGTTAGAAATATGATCGTCTTCTCTTTCTAAAGTATGGCCCTCTGTGCCCCTCGCCCCCCTCTGGTGAAAACAGTGTTTTTAAAGGAGCAGAAAAACACTTCTTAAGGAATGCACGAGTGTGTTGATCCTCACTAAGAGTTGAATAATTGACCCTTAGGCTGACTTAAAACTCACAACAAAAGGTGCAAAATTGAACATGCCAAACAGAAACTTAAGATTTTTGTAATTCACCACCTTTGGCGTTTTCTGTATCTTCGTACCTTTGACCACTACACGCCCAGAAAGATGGGACCAGCCTGTTTTAATTTTAGCAGAGGGGGTTGACTGAGACAGAGGTCTTTTGTCCAGGAGTTCCCCGAAGATACAAGAAAACAGAACAAAACAAATCAAACACAGAAAAAAAATGGTTACATATCAAGGGCCTGTTTCCACTAACTGAGTTTTTGTCATAGTACCACCTGTGTTCTGTACAAAACCAACGCAGCTCAATATTTTACAGTCCTCAGTGTTCAAAGCACAAAAACATCCTTGCTTGTCTGTTACTCCCTCATAACCTGCCAATCAAAATCCAAAAGGGGCGGGACCTCTGAATGTCACAGGTCAATAGACAGAGGAGAAACTAACCACAGAGGTCCAGTCATACACAGTGTTTTTTTAGTGTTATTTCATCATCATCATCATCAACACCTTTATCCTCATCATCTTAAACACCAAACTACCAAATGCTCGGTGGTCAAAAAGTTAAAAAGGATTGTCGAGAGTTGAGACTTACAATATCGCCATGTGTTTTTTTTTTCCATGTCCTCAAAATGACCATTACTCCTTTGTATTCCTTCTAGACCAGGATTACTGGCACCTGATACATGTTTTGACCATCAAATATTCTAATTAGCATATTTGTATGATAGGTAAGTGATTGCTAGAACAACTAGTGCCCCATGGTCAGTGTCTCATGGTGACATTTGAATTTTTAGGGGTGGTAACAGTATTTTCTCATTTACAGAGTGATAAAAAGAGATATCCAAAGTCCCCTTCTGACTCTAGAATGTCAACAAAATATAACAAGAATTTTGAAAGGGGCTTTAACCATTGTTCAGTTTTTGGTTCTGGAAATGTATGCAAATTAGTGCATATTTAATTAGATATTGCCTCATTTACATATTCCAGCATAATATTTGACAAAACTTGTAATGCAAAAAATATTTGTCTTATTCTAAGTTATAAACTTGAGAAGTTTCATGGTGATAACTGTTAGTTAAAGATTTTACCATATTCACCTGGGGTGTCTCCGCGGGCTTCCTACGCATCATGGACGCCATCGTGAAAATGACACCTTTCTAGTGGTCAAACTTTGGTAAACTTTTAGCATGTTATTAAGGACACCCAAGACTATGAAAAACAGTTGAGAAACCTTTTGTTAGAATTTTTAAGGGTTAAGTGTTTTTGTTTTTTTTTCCCATAAATGCACCCGCCTAAAGAGCTGTGATAAGTTCGTAGGTATTCCTGAAAGAGCTGAGACTTACAACTTTCTCTTTAACCTAGGAAGGGACTCTGTGGATCTCTTTTGTTTCAAAGCGAGAAAATGCTTAGACTTGGATGAGGGACTCTAGGTAGGAAGGAAGGAAGGAGCTGTTCTTGTTGCTGTAAGGTTTTATATTTAATGCAGGCTGCATGAACATCGAAGTGAAGTGTGCTGTTTTGGATCGGTCAAACATAAGGTTCCCTCTCACCAGTAGAGGTCTAGATATGCATACAGGGATTCCTACCAGTAATGTGGCATCAACTTATGTTACATGGCATTAGTTCTGTAAAGTTCTGTGACCCTGTGTGATGTTATGTTACTTAATGCGGTGGTACATGACATATTAAAGCTACTTCCTGCGCGGCAGACGGTAAGGGTGGGTACAGCTGTTGAGAACAGGAAATCCTTTAAAGACTTGACTCATTTCAGCTTTAAATGCAGAGGCCTTTGTGGGCTGGGTACTTTGGAGGATGCCACCCCTGACTTTGTACACAGCCACTGGTTCTTTAGAGTACCGTATGAAACCAAAGAGGAAAGCTTAGCTGTCGATAAAGATGATACTAAAACGGGTAGCCGGATGCTATATAGTCTGCGGCAGATAATCCACTTTATTATCCAAAAGCATATTTATATGTGTCCGTCTGGTTGTCCTTACTGCTATACATCTACCGATATGTCACATTCATTGTGAGCTTGACGCTTATCCATAGTGTTCTCAGCTGCTCTGTGGCGTCAACAGTGTTGCTGGTGATTCTACACACAAACTCGCACATGCCAATTGTTGGTAACATGAACCGAGTCAGCATCCTAACCTGCAGCAAGATCGCCTGTCACAGGTCAAAAAGACAGCTGGAGTGTTTTCAGACTTAGACTGATAAAGCGTCTCAGAATGGGAGCAATGTATGATACAAGGACAGACTGTCACGTTGAAGTCGTGATAAAGTTCATATGTCGTCTTCCAGGAGGACTGATTCATTATCGCTTTCCTTAGATTAGATTGGTGAATAAGATTGCAGGATAGGAGAAAAAGAAAAATCATGGTTTAAAGGAAAAGGTCGCCTCTTTTAAAATGGGGCAATTGAAACTCAGTTGTGTTTTGATTTCTAGCAGATTTACACGCTAAGTCGTACATTTCTTTTTCTCCGAGGCTCAGCCAAAGTACGGCAGGAGCAATTCACCATCTGACACCTGAACCTTGACCTGTGATCCAAAGCTTACATGTCTTCAGATACTTTAGACTCAAAACAACTAATTAAAAGAGCTCAAATTCTTAACCACGCCTTGGATGACGCACAGCCTTGTTGTGTTCGAGTCATTCCTGTCCTTGGAAATATTGGATAAGTGATTACCAAATAAACTTGACCTCCATATTTAGATAATGATGATAACAGACATGATTAAACCTGCATCCTTTCACCCAAGGGCGGTTTCTGTATCAGCAGTTCATACCTCTAGGTGTTGCTGATAATTCCTGGAAGTCACAGTACACCTACACAGAACTATTCCAATCAATGTGAGTATTTTGAGTATTTTTAATTATTTTGTTTTACCAAGGGTAGAATTTTAAGCAAGTCAACTTTCCCATAACCTCTCCTCCCAAGTGGACTGATTAGATTATCATGGGCTTACATCCAATTGTCTCTCTGTAAAACCCATCCTGTGTTATTGTAAATATGTTATATATGAAACAAAGTTCAAGGTTCACACCACTTTTGACTCACCTTTCTTTTCACTACAACAACAACTAAGCTGTGTTTGTCCAGCTGGCATGACTGAAAAACAATACATGCTAATACTGCTTGTACTTGAGTCTGTGCAGTGTCAAAGTGATAATGTAATTGAGGTGAAACATAAGGAAGCGCCACATCCTGTGTAGCATAATCATGAGTCATATTTCTCAGGACCGGAAAAGTTCACCTCCTTCTCGTCCACATCTGTCCTTAATGGATTTAGACTGCCTGGCAGGACGAGGAGTTTATACTTCTAAACATGGGTGGCCCCAGTTAAAACGTGAACTTCTAACCTCAGCAGTGCTAAGGCCATCATGGAGGTGTGCTTGTGTGCAGTTAGTTGTAGTATTTGAGGTTTTTGAAGTTTTTAACTGTATTTGTAGAGGAGTAAGTTTGCATTGTGCCAGAAGCTGGTGTAATCCAGAATGGGTTTAAGTTACAAAAGTTGGGGTTGCATGATACAGATTTAGCATTCCCAGAAAGCTCTGTGGGGAGTAACTTTAGTGTGACATGAAGAATTCAGTCAGTTTGATGCATACAAAAAGAAAGTGAAGGACAAAAGCCTATAGCAGCTGTTTAAGGCTGGTCTAAACCTGAGCACACCTGAAACTAAAAGCTTTGTCAAAAGTTAAACTAACTTATAGCGTAGTAAGGAAAAATGTGTTATAATATAGCATAGTACAGACAAGGTATAGTATAGTATTTTATAGAATAGAAAAGTATAGTATAGTGTAGTAAAGTATAGTGCTTTTTGAAATAGAAAAAGTAATGCATAGCATAGATTAGAATTGTCCAGTATAGAATAGTATAATATACAATAGAAAAGTATAGTCAATTATATTATATTATATTATATTATATTGTATTGTATTGTATTGTATTGTATTGTACTGTACTGTACTGAACTGTACTGTACTGTATTGTATTGTATTGTTGTATAGTATAGTATAGTATAGTATAGTATAGTATAGTATAGTATAGTATTATATACAATAGAAAAGTATAGTATAGTATAGTATAGTATAGTATAGTATAGTATAGTATAACATAGTATAGTATAGTATAGAAAAGTATAATATAATATACAATAGTATAGTATAGTATAGTATAGTATAGTATAGTATAGTAAACAATACAAAAGTATAGTTTCTTATGGTATAGGATAATGTACTGTAGAAAACTTTAGTGCAGGAAAGTATCAAAAAGAAAAGTACAGTTTCGGACTGCGTAGTAAAATATTGTGTAGTATTTCAACAAACCTAAAGTGGCAAATATAGAATAAACTTCAATCTTATGTTCTTCGACATATTCAGACATGCATCAGTTGTAAGATGTTACCAAGAGAGCCTTCGTTCGTTGAACTACATTAAAGCTGAGAATGACCAAAAAAGAAACATATTTAGAGGTTGTGTTTCTCCACAGGTATTAGGAACTGTAAGCTGATAAATGTGAGCCCAGGATTCCTCTCTCATATTTAAAATTCAAGCTGTTTTCAAGGTGACTGCTCTACGTGATTCACATCAAAGTGACCATGTGGTCATGCTGCTCTGATCAACTGTCCAGTCTGCTGAGAGAGACATAATATCCTCGGGGTATTACTGACAGGGAGTGCGATATGTGTGTGTCACTTTGTGCGTCCGTGTGTATGTTTGTGTGTGTGTGTGCCACTGTGCCTGTGTGAGCGTGCACATTTACTCAGCGGCCCATGTGTATGAGTGTGAATGTGTATGTGTGTCACAGTGTATTTATGTAAGCGGCTGACATAAATACATCAATGGGAACACACAGCTGTCCAGTGCCATGTTTCTAAGAGGTTTGGACCTGAGATGGACTGTTGGCTCATTTCTGTGGGGTCTTTTCAATATGAGTTTCTTTTAGTGAACTTGATTTCCCAGGGTGAGCCTATACCAGACTGCTGTCTAGCGCTTTCTACAACTAATTTGCAGCAGCAGAGGAAATACAGGCTGTGCAAGTCCCACTGCACGGCCACCGCATGGCTGCAGTGAAAGGGACCTGCTCTGATCCCGACACATACCAGGCTGGATTAGAACAGGGAACCAGAGCAGAAACAGGATCTGAGTCCCTCTGCTATCACTCTCTATCCCTGCTGCTCCTTCCCAAAGACATCCTCCACACTTCCTTCTCCAATTAGTGTGACCTTGTTTTGTTGGGGACAGGCCTTGTGAAAATCAAGACCCAGCTTCATCCACCACACTCCACTTAAAGGGTGATGTGCAATGAGCAGGCTTGAAGGCTTGAGTTTATAATCAAAGAAGCTCAGTTCAAATCTGTAACCTGACGCAGATACACTAAAACATACAGATAAGTGACGCATTGGTGTCTCTTATCCAGAGGGAGCGTTTCATCTTCGCTCGCTGGTTGTGATCTGCTCTTAGGAGGCCTGTTTGTTTAGTAACACGGTAGGAGGAGGCCCCAGCGGATGCTCTTTGAATGCTAAAAACCGTAAAGCCACTATAGAGTCTGACACAGTGCCACCTTAGGGAGGAGTGCGACTTTCCCACATGTTCCCGCTTCAATGAGGGGCGCCTGTGACAGCTGCTAGGGGTCAGGGGTCAAAGTCACGGCAGGTAGATGTCAGCAGTAAAGATTACATGCTGTCCAGAGCAGATAGAGGAGGATGATGGAGGGGCGAAATAAAAATCAAAGCTGTACATGGCATGAAGTTATGTCAGGTAAATCTGCAAGAGCAGGTTTGAACCGAACTGTGTATATACCCACCTGTATATACTGTATGAGTCTCGTGTTTCATTAATAGGATCATATATATTAGTCTTTAGCTGTCAGCATAGACTGTATATACTATGGACAACTTGGTTGCGCCTTCTGCCAGTATACAAATTTGAAGTCAAAAAGCTCTCTGTAATTCTGTGTTTCTTCTCCACTTCTTGAAACCATCATTGCACAGTAGTGTTGTACTCACTCCACCACAAGCACATTCGGCGGGAGAGTCACCGAGAGTCGCTGTGATGACGCTCGGCTCAAACAGCGTAACCCCGGGTTAGCTACGCAATCTTCGTACACCTATAGGTTGTATCGGGTGTCAATCATAGAAAACATGAACCCCCTGATAACTTTTAAAAACAGCTGTATAGAAAAAAAGAGGACTTTAACACAAACCAGTCTTACTGTAACTACATGTCAACAGGGGGGGAGAAAATTTTATACTCTGTGTAATTGATTTCTAAAGTTTGTCCACAGCCCCATAAGGATGGCTGGCGGAGGCGGGATGTATGACCTATACTGCAGCCCGTCACCAGAGGGTGCTGTTCTCGGAGTGGCTCCACCCAGCGAGGAGGCAGACGACGTCCATTCTGTATACAGTCTATGGCTGTCAGCAGCAAAAAAGAAAACTCTAGTCAAAACTTTCCACATGTTTTTAATAAAGCCACAACAATTTAGCTTTAACATTAAAACTAGTTTTTGGTGATATGAAGTTTAAGCAGAGAGACAAGCTGGATTTATGTTTGAGGCAGCTCAGCTCACAGCCCCTTAATGCTAATCAAACCGTTCAAGACAGACATGGGGCAACAGGGAACTGCTGTCCGATATGTTTTTTACTCTGATAGTGAAACCGCCTCTTTACTTGGGCAAATTTGTGCATTATTAACACTTACAGAATCCTACTGCTAGGAACAGCTCAGCTCGCAGCCCCTCCTGGCATCTTGTGTCCCTTGAAAAGCACTGAAGTACTATGCCGTGCTCTGATACAATGGAAATAAGCTGGTCTAACCAGACACACCCTACATACATTTTATCTCCATTTTCTAGACCAAAGAAGTGCTGAAAAACTTCACACAGCCGCCTGTCATCTGTGTTTGTTTACATCCAAGTCAAACACTTCATGGCATTATAGCAGTAGCTCTGACTAGTAAATGGGTGGCTGTGCTGCAGCATAAAAACATATGCCTGGCACTCCAGGCCCATAGTACAACAAAACTATTAATAATTTGTTGGTACCAAACTACGACAGAGAAATAGGCCCACATTAAAAAAAAAAAAAATCAGACTTCAAGATTATAGTCGTTACTTTACGAGAAAAAAGTCATTACTAATGAGAATAAAGTCATTATAAAGTAATTACTTACAAGAATAAAGTCATAGTATAATCATTTCTTATGAAAATAAAGTCATAATAAAATCATTATGATACTTGTAATAATGTGGTGCTGATGTGCCGAAAGATTAAGTATCTCCTTGTTTGAGAAAATAGAATAGAATAGAATAGTCCTTTATTGTCATTGTAACCAGTACAACGAAATTAAAAAGTGCCAGACAGTCAGTGCATCATTAAAAACAAATACAGTAATAAATAGCAGTTCTAAATAAATAAATAAGTTCCGAATAAATAAAGTAAATGAGTAAATAGGTATTCAGTCACTTCCTTAAGGCATTGAGGGTAGTTATTGCTGACGGAAAAAAACTGTTTTTAAGTCTGTTCGTTCTGGATCTGATTGTCCTATAGCGTCTGCCTGACGGCAAAAGTTCAAACAGGAGGTGACCAGGATGGGAGGTGTCTTTGATAATGTTCTGGGCTTTTTTAGCACAGCAAGCGCCATGAAGGTCGTCCAGTGAGGGAAGGGGGCAACCGACAATCCTCTGGGCTGTGTTGACGACCTGCTGGAGAGCCTTTCTCTGGGCCACAGTGCAGCTGTTAAACCATACACAAATGCAATATGTAAGAATGGCTTCGATGGAACACCTGTAAAAGGACACCAACAGTCTCTGTGTGATGTTATTTTTCCTGAGGACCCTCAGGAAGTGGAGACGCTGTTGGGCTTTTTTAATCACCTGTGTGGTGTTTACAGTCCAGGTCAGGCCCTCCTCAATCTGAACACCCAGAAACCGGAAGTCTGACACCTGCTCCACACAATCCCCGCCGATGATGAGTGGTGTGATGTCAGTCTTTATCCTCCTGTAGTCAATCACCAGCTCCTTCGTTTTTGCTGTGTTGAGCTGGAGGTTATTCTCCCCACACCATGCTGCCAGATGTTCAACCTCGTTCCTGTACGCAGACTCGTCTGCCCCAGAGATGAGCCCCACCACCGTGGTGTCGTCTGCAAATTTGACAAAGGTGTTGTTGTGATGTGTGGGGACGCAGTCGTGTGTGTAAAGGGTGAACAACAGGGGACTCAGCACGCAGCCCTGTGGCGAACCGGTGCTGAGGCTGAGGGCCGTTGATGTGTGATGGCCCACTCTCACCCTCTGGGTGCGACAGGTGAGGAAGCTGTTGATCCATATGCAGGTGGGGTGAGGAATGCCTAGATTGACCAGTTTGTTCAGCAGTTTGTGAGGAAGTATGGTGTTAAAAGCAGAGCTATAGTCCACAAAGAGCATCCGTACGTAGCTCCCCTGCTGCTCCAGGTGGGACAGTGCAGCATGGAGGGCTGAGGCAATGGCGTCTTCTGTGGATCTATTTGCCCTGTATGCAAACTGGTGAGGGTCAAGGCTTTTTGACAGGTGTGATGTGATGTGACCCCGGACCAGCTTTCCAAAGCATTTCATCACCACCGGGGTGAGAGCGACTGGCCGGTAGTCGTTGAGGCTGGAGATATGAGGTTTCTTGGGCAGGGGGACGATGATGGAGGACTTCAGGCATGGTGGAACACTGGACTCGGCCAAGGACTGGTTGAAAATCCTTGTGAAGACTCCGGCGAGCTGTTCCGCACAGTCCCTTAACACACGCCCGGGCACTCCATCAGGCCCAGCAGCCTTCCTTGGGTCCACGGCGCGCAGGGTACGTCTCACCTCATGTTCTGTGAGGGTGAAGTTGCTGTGTACCATGGGGTGTGGTGTGGCTGCCTTGGGTGGTTCCACCTCGAAACGTGCAAAGAAGGTGTTTAGCTCCTCTGCCAGCGAGGCCTCACCCTCAGCTGCTCCCAAGGTGGATTTGTAATTGGTGAGCTGCTGGACTCCCTGCCACACCTGCCTGCTGTTGTTACTTTCCAGGTGTGCCTCAATCCTCCTCCGGTAGTCCGACTTGGCCACTTTGACGCCTCTCTTCAGGTCAGCCCGGGCCGCAGAGTAGAGGACCTGGTCACCAGACCTGAAGGCAGTATTCCTCTCCCTCAGCAGCTGCTGGACTTCCCGGGTCATCCAGGGCTTCTGGTTGGGGTAGATCCGGATCTGTTTTTCCACAGTAACAGTGGCTATGCAGTGTTGTATGTATCCAAGTACACTGCCTGTAAAGATCTCCAGATCATGATGTAAAAACACCTCCCAGTTCGTCCTGTCGAGGCAGTCCTGCAGCTGTTGAGAGGCTCCATCAGGCCAAGTTGTTACCGTTTTTGTGATGGTGGGTGTACTTTTCCTGAGGGGGGCATATGCGGGTATTAGCAGCAGAGACAAGTGGTCGGACTGGCCCAGGTGAGGTAGTGGTTTGGCCCTGTAGCCAAGCTTGATGTTAGAGTAGACCTTGTCAAGAGTCTTATCTCCACGGGTTGTGCATTTGACATGTTGGTAGAATTTAGGGAGAACTGTTTTCAAATCGGCATGGTTGAAGTCCCCTGCTACGATGTGTACAGCGTCAGGATATTTACTCTCCTGGGAGCCAATGCTACTATGCAGATGGTTGCTAGCCACCTTAGCATTAGCGTCCGGCGGTATGTAAACAGCTGTTAGTATTACAACAGAGAATCTGTATTGAAGTACATTTTCACAAAATGCTCCATGGCTCCCATTTCAAGCATCTTAAACAGCAGGTTAGAATATGAGGACTGTATTCTGACTTTACTCTTTTAAGTGATTTCTTTACTACGACTTCACTCTTGTATTTAATTACTTTATTACATGTATTAATCTTTTTTTCTTAATGTGGCCCTAATACTCCATCGTACCAAACAGTTGACTAATATGCCCATCTCTACTCAAGAGCAGAAAATACAAAGGGTTATTTACCACAAGGTTTAATGTCTCAACTTAAAAACAACAAAGTGAAGAAATTTTACTGACTCAATGCAGGTTATTTCTGTCTTTATGACTTATGATTTAAATCCATTCCTTTTACACAACTCATTTATGCATTTTCTCTGAACTTCCTGTCCCCAATCCATCAACTGAACATTTTCCCAAGTGCATCTCAGACCTGCCGTCTCTTTGTCCCACCTGTCCACTCTTTGCTCTTAAGAAAACATCTCCCCTAAATCCTTCTTCGGCTTTTGTGAGTACTTAAATAACACATTTCAGTTTTATAAAAGCTGTAAAACTTATCATTTCAAAAACTTTCCAAGGCTGGAAAGCACCTCAAATTTATTGTTTCTGTTATGTCCCTATGAAGTCAGTGGTCTGTGGGAGAGAGCAAACTGGATTCCCATTTGATCACAGAGGTGATAATTCACCCTTGGCCAATAACAAGCTGTTCACACAGCCTGCAGCTGCAGCAGCCTGTGGCCGGGTAACGGCAGGCCAAACCTTCATGTCGTGTTTACTTATAGGAGGAAGAACTCCTCAAATCAGCACACAAGGATGAAAACAGCTGAATTGGAGTTTGTATCTCAGTCTGTATTTCCAGGAAAACAATCAAATGAACATAAAAGTAATTATACATTCCTAAACAGGTCCTAAGGGACATATGGGTTTTTAAATGGCAACCTCCTACACATTTAGTAACTGTGTCTCAGAGATTTAACCTTCCTTACTTCCTCCCTTCTATTTATAACAGTGTCATAGTCCTGCTTGCACTTTGATAGTACCAAGTGATCTCATTTACACACACTGGCACACGCGCAAAGTCTCACACACGCACACACACACATATATTTTTACCGGCATACAATCTATGTGTGAATGATGCCAACAAATACTCATAAATGTTTGAGCCCTGAGTGAAACAGATGGAAATACTGCACTGGATGCCACAATGGCTGGGCATCTGGCAGTGGGCCATATGTGAATTGTAGCATGTCCTAATGGATCAGCTGAAAGCAGCGCACCCTCACTACCTGCTCTCTGTCCCTTAGTCTCTGTGCCAAAGGGTGATCTGCAGCTCTGTGCCTGCTGACAGCTGAGCTCACTCTGGCAGACAAGTGGCACTTCTGCACACAGCTACATGCATACAGAATGAGAGGCCCCAGTCAGGACTAGCGATAAAGCCGAAAGCATTGTTTGGGGTTTAAACTGCTGTGCACAGGGTGGACCCTATTGCAGTCCAAGAGTCGAGTAATACATCAAGAAAAGTGACAGTCAAAAAATGCATTTGTCTAATTTAATCACAGTGCTGACAAATTCATTACAACTTGCTTTTTTTGGGAGGCATAAAACTTAAGATTGACATGACTGTATAATATGAACTTTTTGCCTTTTAATCTGCAAGAGCTTAAGATGCCAGAGATGATTATTGTTAGCGACTGTTCAATTTTTCCTCGGCACTGAGGAGATCCTGCTGCTTTTTTCAAGCTAACAGCAGCAAAAAACTAGTTTGACTTGAGTTGTGTGTGAGACAGTATCTAATTCTGGCCAAAATATCTCAAACTAAATTTGCCACACAAAGAATCCAACTGGTGTGCAGCCAGACTATGTATTGTATTTAAATGTTGCTCCCTTGGTAGTCATTGGCTTGAGGGCGAAAGAAGATGTGCCACACCGGATTCAATGACCTGTGATGTGCATACCGACCCAGTTGTCACCACGCCTCAGCAGAATGGTGCCAGCGCAGTCTACTGTCATTGTCTATCTACTGTTTGGTTTGATTTTTCTAAATGGGAGTTACCTGGACTATGTGGAAAAAAGGCTGAAATAGCAGCATGCATTTGGGCATAGAGTAAAACTCCAGATTGTGGGAATAAGCATCTGAGAGTAAGTAAAACTCAAGCAGACAGAAAGATACAATTTGAGTAAGCGCCACAAACCGCTTCAAGTCCAATTGGATGTCATGATGCTGTCATGCAGCGCTAAAAGGCAATGGACAGGTTTCTCTCTGTTGTAGTTTTGCAGGCAAGAAGTAGGGTTTTATATATTATGAGGGATGCTACTGGGAGGCTTGAAAGAAGGATGACCAGCAGAGAGACATATGCTGTTTTAGGTTGGTTGAAGATCAGATGGGCTGCTGCACTCTGGGTCATCTACAGAGGTTTAACTATGGCGGGAGGTCTGCCAGTGAGGAGTTGCAGTTTTCAGTTCATGAAGTTAGGGCTGGGCGATAAAACGATAACAATATGTATCGAAAATTAATTTCCCTTAATATCAATATAAAATATGGTCGATACACTTTTTGATAGTCAGCATTCTGTCATGTTTTGATAGACTACACAAACAGCCAATGACAAGAGGAGTTGCTCTGGGTCCGCTCCCCGTTGAACCAATCATATGTTGAATTAGAACCAAGTAGTATACGACTGCATAGTAGCAGGCTGCAGCTACACACAACCATAGCACTTTAACACATGAAGCTGACAAAAGAAATGCAGATGAAGGCTCAACAGATGTCAGTGATGTGAGGGTATTTAATTATTTTTTTAGGTCGGATATGAAGCAGAGTTCTGTGCACTGCAAATTGTGTCAAGTACATGTTCTTGTAAAGTCAGGGAATACCTCAAATCTTTTTCACCACCTGAAGCAGTGCCACGAGGCAGAGCACGCGCAATGCAAAAGGTTACAAATCCAGAACAGAGCAAGAAGCCCACGGCGCCTGTGCAGCCGAAACAGCTGACCATTTAGTCCGCCTTCTGTAGCACAATGTCTTACAATAAAACGTCTGCGAGACACAAAGACCTCACAGATGCAGTAGCTTATTATATTGCAAAAGACATGCTGTCAATAAACACTGTTAAATTTCTTTTTTTTTTGTATTGTGATATATATCGATATCGGCTGATGTGAAAAAAATGTATTGTGACAAACTTTTTCCCATATCGCCCAGCTCTATTTGAACTGTCTTTGTTGAAGCAGTAAAACTCCAACAGTTGCTGGCACTTTGTTGTCAAAAATAAGAAGCAAACGCTGATTTCTTAGGTCATGTTGTGCTGGAAAGAATGTAGACATTGTGTTGGTTTTTTGCAACCGAAATCAGAGAAGTTGGTGTGTCGGGCTTTAACATTTAACATCTTGACTCTGCAACACAGAAGGGAGGAAGTGGATTTGCTTGAGAAGTGGGAGCATGCATGCCTACATATGCTAATAACTCCTGTTGGTACGTCACCAGAGGAAGAAATTCAAATCACATCATAGACGTTATGTTTTCCTAGTGGGTGGGCTACAGAAACAATGCAGAGGCCTTTTCGCTTCCACATTCTCGGGGTTGCTAGGGTGGAGGATGACTGAAGAATATGTGTATGGCCAAGAATTACACCTTTGTCTCACAGTCTGAACTTTTTATTAAGAAATAAGTTTTCTGAAAGGTCAAAGACGACCGAGGTATCATGAACGCAAACTGTTGCTCACCCTAACTGCTACACTGCTGTAAATAAAAATGTGATTTATTGTTGTTTTTTCTATTGATTTATATTTATTGCTTGTTTTTTCCTTAGGGAGCGATGCATTGTGTGTCAAAGTCTTCAAACCATGAAAGAAAGCTTAATGAAGTTTGAATGAAACATGTCAAACAAGTTCACAGATGCCTGAAGTTTATTGCACATTACATGCAACACTGACTCATAGACGCAGCGGTAAACATATCAGCATAACCATGAACAGGCCGTCAGTTTTTTAGTCAGTTCACTGTGACCTGAAACGCATTGATTTAAGACAAACAAATCATTATCAAGGGCTAGAGTACACACAAAAAGACAGCAGAAAAATGATCAGCCATGTGGGACATTTGTTTCATATTAATTTTTACAACTCTGCATTAAACCGAACCAGCTGCAATGATCTTGAATGGTTTGTGGTTATATCTTCATATAAACTCGGCGTGGAGTCCTGTTTTATCCATCTTAGGGCCTGTCAGCTTTCTGCAGAGGCTTGACATCAAAAATTAAGGTGCTCGTCCCATCATTGGCACAAATAATGAAAAAGGGTTCTTCTGTGTGAGTGACGTGTCTCTTTCTCACACCTCATGTGGTGCTGATTCGTTCAGCTTACTCATGTTTCTCCCCCAAACAAATTAATATTTATTAAAGTCACTCAGGCATTCGGCTCAGGGGACTTATGACCTTCCCTCTCTCTGTGGGACAGTGCAGTACTCACACATAAAGGAAGTCTGTGAGATGGGTCTATTTTGGGTGACCATTATCTTCTCCTCTCTGCCTGGATGAGACAGAGGAGGGTCACAGAGGAATCTTGCGGTGACACTGCTGCATATATCAATAAACAATACGGCCTCTGTGTGTCATAGCTTTGAGTGGGCTGTGTACAAGTCTGAGATGTCATATGTGCTGAGGTGTAAAAATATCGCCTTTATGTCACCCACAGCAGTTATTAATCCATTCATTAGAAGACGGATTAAATGCCGCCCGATAAAAAGTACAGATAGTGACGAATGAGGAAAGAAACATGGATGCTGTCATGTGTTTCCAATGAAGTTATTCCACTTAAAGGGATATTCTGGCGTAAAATTAATGTTGCCAACCGCTTGCTTCTCTAGTTATGGCAACTTTAGTAACAACCACAGGATAGCAATACATAGGAGTCTCAGGAGCCATAAACAAACCTCAACTAAAACGCCACTCTATAGCCACAAATAATTCACAGAACAGCACCTAACTTCATCAACAGTACATATAGAGTCCTAGCCACAGCACCAGCCACCAAACATCTTTTTAACTTTGCCTGATTTCTTTAGCAAAGAGACTAAACACAACTCACCTACTCTCTTCCAGCAGCCGCCAATCCATTACAGACTCCTGCGGGGTGACGCAGCTCAAGGAAGAACATTTACGCCGGAATATCCCTTTAAGGCTCGCTCAGGTTGTGTAGACTTTGGCACCCCCCTGTGGACAAAGCAGTTTGTTTTATTTCTTTGCGTATCTTGGCTTGTATTTCCAAAAAAGATGGCAGTAAATCTTTGTAAAAACGTCGCCACCAGTTCATACAAGACCGATGTATCACAACTATAGTGCTTTAAAAATATATAAACTAATAACACAGATGACCACAACAGAGCGGCTGAGCAGAGATTAGTCAGGAATTGAATGTAGGCTGGATGGCAGTGAAGGAGAGGCAGGTACATGTGAATCAGTTTGTTTGAGGGCCTTCGAGTGGATACAGAGTTTGACATTCAACCCAATAGAAAGTCTTTGAGTAAGCAATCAACAGATGATGCTAATTTGTACTGATTCGCTGTGATTTGCTAGCTAGGTGCAAGTGACACTGATTGGTTGTTTGACTGAGAATGAATGAGTCTAAAAAACGCGGAAGAAGAAGAAGATGAGAGCAAACAGGCCCAGTTCAGACAGACTTTTGTTATTAGGAACATTTCAGTTTTGTATTAGCCATGATAAGCAGGAATTGAAATGCATTATTTTGATCAAATTATGGCTTGAAGTGTTATGATTTGGATCCTGAATATTGTAAAATTCATTATCCCAAACTGAAATATATCTGATGTTTTATAGATTTGAGCTGCTTGTTGCAACAAGAACATGCAAAATAATCACAGCACAAAAGCTTAATAAGAAAAATATTTTTATTTACTCACACCATGAACTTATATTGGCTTGCCAAGGTTTGATGGAGCCCGGGAGAAATGGGCTAAACGTTTAAAGGACTTGGCTCAGATTAACCCTCAGTTAACCATCAGCTCCTCTCTGATTTATCTGCGACAATTTGGCAACTTCTGGATTTTGATGCGGGGTAAGACTCTTTCAATTTAAGGATTATTATTTTGTTTGAGGAGTGATACCCTAACTCAGCAGCTCAAATTCTCACAGTATTGCTCATTATGCTTATCCTAACATCACTGAAATAACTGACTCTTTTCACACTCAAGTTTTCATGTTTTGTTCTGGTCTGTGGGGCAACAGCTACTCCAGTTGCATTTGTTAAAAGCCTATTTATAAATGAATGTTATTCTGTATCTGCCGTTTATTTCTTCACCCTGTGTTTGTAAATGTTAAGGTATTTGACACCAGATGAAGTCGAGTGCTACAGGTTTAGATTTCTCTGCCCCGACTTCTCTGAAATACTGAACTTTAAATAACCTCAAAGAAGCGCACAGAGCTTTGACAACACTGACTCTGCCTTCACATGACTCAGTCTTTTTTATTCAGGAGGAATGTATGACAGTTCACATTACATTCATGTATCTGAGCTTGTTTACATAAGTGTGGTTTCCTTTCATTCATTCTCTTTACCTACTTGTTCCTGTTCTGGGTAAATGGGAGCCTGGAGGCTTTTGCTGAAACAGTTAAACAGTCCTGTAAAACCACACGAACGTAACAAATTGTTTTTTTACTGGAGTGTTTGAGCACATCAAGTGATTATTGTATCTGAGTTGGATTTGATTCACCTTTTTTATCGTTCCCTGCACTTGTGGGATACTTTGGTGACCTAGACAGCGGAGAGAGTTATGAGTGCTGATGTGAAGGATCGCTGTAACACCTAAATCTAAGCTGACCCGCAGTTATGACAGAACAGCTCATACAGCTCTGTAACAAGATTGTATGTCAATAACAGAAGTGAAACAGTTTATAGTTCATGAGATTTTTTTTGATTTTGTTGACTACCATGACATTCAGGGACTTCTCATGTCAAATACAGCATGGATGGCTGTCAGCTCAATGCAAAGAAACCATGTGAGAACATGACTGAAAGGAATCCATACAATGAGGACTTGGCTCAGCACCATCACACTTAAAAGTCTGGGTAGGGCACACATAAATACTTGGAAGAAAAACATGTATTGACAGGAAGTTTCAGCCCATGAGCAAACAAACATGAGCCTTAATGCGGCTGAATAACAGATAAGTCAGAGTGGATTTAACGTGTCAGTGCTGGGATTTCACTTCTTTTATTGTACAGCCATCTTTAGCAGCATTTAAAACGTGTGAGATTGAAACCAGAGTGCCGCTTGGAAAGGCAAGTGTTTGGATGTTGGAAGGAGCCGGTCTCTTCTGGCGCACGAACACAAAATGACTTTAATTGTGAAAGGACTGCTTTACTCTTGGAATTTTTTTTTCTAGAAGATGAAAGGCGGGTGTAAATCATGAAGGCTGATGGGGAAGGCTTTCTCAGGTGCCACAGTTCAGCTATTAGTTCCTTCTTTTGTGGTCTGAGAGTGTGGTGTTGCCCCGGGCTCACCTTGTCAAGAAAATACTTATTGAATGCCCAGATGCTCCAGGGTGTGTATGAGTTACAAATTTATGTTGTCAATTTGGAGAGGAATATATCACACACGCCTGCAGATCCTCTCAATGCTCCCCTTAGATATTTACAAATATGTTCTAGTAAATAGCAAGTGAAGTGGGACTGTTAAATTTGAGATGTGTGTAGCCAACAGACGGAACTCGACACCGTTGCGCATGAGAGCGCAGATCAGGTTAGAAACATGCATCGCAACAGAACATCTCCAAATCGCATTCCGCATACTGAAATCTAATCCGAGGACATCAGGATGTGTGACATAACCCCCAAGACATCTGAAAACTGCGCTCCTCCAAACGAGGGGCTCCAGGGGTTGGTTCGGAGAGATATGCGGACCCTCTGTTACTCACTGTTTGCTGCTGCAGGGGTATATAAAAGAGGGGCGGACACCAACTGGCCAAAACGTCAGAGCACACTGAACTATAAATCTCTCCAAACTGCCCTCTGCGCCCGCTGCGGTGTTATGCGCAGACATCAGTCCAGATTCAGTCCCAGTATGAGGACAGCGCGTGAGGAAACTCTCCAAGCTTCATAGCTGCAATCTGACCTGGAGATCATGGAGCATAAACACCTTCATATGTGTTCTTCACCATGTCGAGATACTGTCAGATGTTGGCGATTATGAGCATTTGACGCATTTCTGGATTTTGCAACGTTTTGAGTGTTGGAACAAGAAGGGGAGAGCAGTTTTCACGCACTCTGGATACGATATTGTGCACCCCTTGCGCCTCGGAGACGCTGATGTCTTCATTGGACTCCTTTCAGTCAGAGATGGTGGAACTTTCTCGGATTTCCAACGTGGAAACGTAGCATCCAATTAATCAGCGACTGCAACTGTACCCCGTGAGGCGCAGTGGCACTCGGTCCGCTTCTCTTCAACACCTACCTTTGGACTCCAAAGTGTGGAGAGACGCATGGTTTGGTAGGTGCGCTGGGTCGGTGTATAAGACACACATCTGGTTGATTTTTAGCGTTTTTCTGTCTGGACATAATCCAAAATTCTGCTCTTTTTTAAAAAAAATTCTGGAGTGTGGCGATTCATGCAGCTTTGGACACTAAATGAGTCGCGTTTTCTGTTTGGATTTTAACACCAACTGCCAGGCGAGTTTCAGGTCTGCATGGGCCATATTTAAGGTGAGTAAAATACAATGAAATGATCACATAATAGCAGAAGTAAAATTAGTTTTCCTTAGATTATTCGCCTTTTGGGCACACAAGCTCCAACCATTTTAATATCAAACCGTTAAATGCAACTTGTGCATGTTTCAGCATTCTTCTCGGGACTTTTGCACAGCATGTCTAATCTCAGTTTTTATCCACGCATATCTGTTTAGGTTAAGTGCAGACTCAACATGCCATTAGACAGAGTCACGTAAGCTTTGGGGATCGCCATCTGGCCAACTCACACCATTATTTAGGCTGAGGTTGCCAACACGCTTTGGTGCATGTTTGGAGCGGCGTATTTTTTTTTTTCCTCCTTCTGGAAGAGGCGCACCCTCCGCACCTCATTAAGAACAACTCGCGAATATCACAACACCATGAATTAATCATTTTATAATTCTTAGCGCTCTAAATGACACCACAGAGGTCATAAGTATTAGATTAACTGATAATGTTTGTATTTTAAAACACTTTTACGCACGAGTTTTACGCGTATCCACTCAGTTCAGCGCATGATTTGTGACTATTTCACGTTACAGACTTCATAGTTATATCCACTCTGGTGAACACATCAGGGATTCGAGTGGGTTTACTATGATGTTTATATGAACAGCAGTCTAAGACAAAGACAGAGTGAGGATCAAATACGCCTCTTGAGATGATGACACAGAGTTATTAATACAGAATGAGTCAGAGGTGTGCAAACTCTTTCTAACACTTTGCTGACTGCACTATAAACAAGAGCTGGCCTACATTATGTTTCAGATGTGTGGGGAAATATTCAAATGATCCTACTATTTACTATTTCTAATCCAATTCAACCACATTTTCTCTATATTTTACACATTTTTTCCCTTTTCTTTCTGTATTTATTGATTCATTTATTCTTCAATTTCCACAGCTTTCCTTATCGGAACTGAGTCTAAGATGAAGTTATGGGATGTTTTGGCCACGTGTTTGTTGCTCCTGAGCTCTGTTGCTACACGGCCTCTTTACCGAAACACTTACCCAGCCAAGAGGACTTATTTTCCCAGCAGCTACAGTGATCCGTTGCTCCTGTCTTCAGAGGACGAAGAGCCCATGTTCCAGCGTGAAGACCACAACCTGCAGGAGATATCCATGGAGGATCAATGTAAGGCAAAAAGCATGCATCAACACAGTTTTTCTTTGTTATGGGGGTCACATTGAGGGTGTGCTGCTTCATTATAGAAGACAAAATGCAACTAACCATTTCATTCTATCATAAAAAGTGAGATCTCACATCTTTTTGTGTCCTTTTCATGCACTGCTGTTATTTTTTTTAAAGAATGGTGTTTGCCAATATCTATATCAGGGTTTGTTAAAGTTCAGCCTTTCTTGACTTACTTGCGCTTGAGAAACTGCATGCAAGGTGATAGTGGGTGGGTTGAGCCAACAGTGAAGAGGCCTGCATTGATAAGCCTCTCAAACAAGCAGGTTATCAGGTGGAAGATCTTAATTTGTGTTTTATGGCTGCTGTGGGTTACATCACACTCCTGTCAAAACAAGCCAACAGCAGGAAAAAGAGCACCGACAGCTTCTCTTGTTTATGTTCACCTCTGCCTCTCTGTGACACAATGACCCATGACCTCTACCCGTCTGCCAAAAAGTCAGAAATCACGGCCTGTCTTAGAGGGGGGAAAAAAAAGTGAACAAGGTCGCAAATACTTCCAGGGGCAGACGGAGGCTGGTGAGCGTCCGGAAAGTTTGAAGCACGGAGCGAGAGTTCTGTGTTTATGTTCGTTTTAGCAGCGACAGTGGGCAGGAATTTATTTTGTTTGGATCAGCGTGACACTGTATCATCTTCACGCTGAAGGAGATGCAGCCAAGAACTGGATAAGGAATGGAACATTTGGATGGATGTTTGTGCTGCCACCTCATATTCTGTTTGGATGGGGGGTGACATCACTGATCTGCTTTGTAATTGATGAGCATTAACAATGAACTCATGTAAACATCACTGATGTGCCATGAAAGGATGGGTCTTTGGGTTTGTGCTCTTCTTTTATGTTTGAAAACAAAATCTTTGGAGAAAGTTTTGGAGAAACTCTAAAACTTGAGTGTTCATAGATATTACCGACATAGCGCCATCTCCTTCCATTGTAATAAATGGAGGAAAAATACCACAATGCCAGGCGCTACTATATTGATTGATAAAACATCAACAATCCCTCAGATTGGTTTAGTTGGTATTGGTTCAAAGTGGATCAAGAAGTCCTTGTGTTAGTGTTTGCTACGTTTTCTTCCTTCATCTTAAATGTTTGGTCTCACTTTTGGGGAATAATTTCACGTTTCATTTTCTTAAGAGTCTTTGTTTTGAAGTCTTGGTCTGAAAAACAACCTCTTGATTGGTGGATAAATTAATCTCTGCCTGAGGTATTGTGAGGCCCAACAATCATCATCACGTTAATTGAAATACCAACTCAACCTAACTTTAGTTTGACTTATAAACGGGGAGAGAGGTGGAGCTGGAGGCACAGCGGAGCCTCCTAACTAGCTGCTACAATATGCCAACCTGTCCTCTGTCAGTCAAATATGAAAATATGTCAATAGCTCAGCCTAAACACCATGTCCTAACAGCAATCAATACGAGCGAGCGAACATCAGCGATGAAATCAGGGTTGTTTTCTATTGGATTGTTCCGACCGGTCGTGAGCAGCCCAGTGCCAAGGGGTGCAATGCAATGTTTCTGACCAAGACTTTTCAGTCCCCATTTTCAATCCTGTCGCTCAGGGAGACGCATAAAAAGAGAAATGTATGATATGTCTTAATTTCCCAATAAAAACTTCAAATAAGTGGTATCTGGCTGGAGGAAGATTGGTTATGTGCTCGGTGTGTTTAGTCAGGGAATCCTTCTTGATGTTAATGAAACAGGAGTTACAGTGCTGTCATATCTGTGATTGAAATTTTGTTACTTGACGTGGGTGAAACCTGGGGGGCTGTTCTGTTTTTGTTATTTAAGTGCAAACAAAGGAAGATAGAAAGTACTTTTCCGTCTTGCGGCAACCTCAAGTCAAAAGAAATGAAGTTGATGTGGAAGCACGAAAGCTTGCAGTTCCTCAAGTGTCCGCTTGAGGGACACGACATACACATTAAGTCAAAACAGTCCATCATTAGAGGAAAAATATACACGTTTACTGGTTTAAAAATGATTCTGGTCTGAGAAACTTTGGCCTCCACAGCACCCATGGTACAGGGAGCGAAGTTACAAGGTTGGCAAATAAGAGGTACGGCTGACTCGACTGACAGGCAGACACACTGAGGTGAGAGGTCGGGCTCTGGTAGACTGACCGAATGTAAGATTGAGTCACCATTATCAAAAAAAAAAAGACTGCTAGCGATAAACTTCAAAACTCTGCCTTAAGAAACTGGGCGACATCACCAAGTCTATGCCTGCACACAGCTCGCAGCATTGTGGTCGGTTTACATGATATAGTGGGGGTGTATATTTAATGGACGCAGTGTGGTCAGTGAGCATCTTTTGCTACAGAATGGCAAGCAATATCTCCAAACACTTGCATGCTGTTAGGACAGTGTTATAAAAAGAGAAAATTTATGAGGAAATTCACATTTTTACAGTCAGAATGAATAAAAAAATAAGCAAAACTGTTTTACATACCAGGCTTTAAAGTTGTTATCTGCTGCTATACATAAATGGTCTTTTCAAATGGGGCGTAATGGGGATTCCTTCACTTTTAAAGCCAGCCTCAAGTGGACATTTGAGGAATTGCAGTTTTTTGGACTTCTGCATTTGCTTTATTTTGCAACACTGGAGAAAAGCAAAATGTGTTGAACTAAAATTTGCAGGCAACAGCGGCACAAAGAGACAAACACAAACTTTAAAAATGTGTCTCCTGTTCCACTCAGTATTTTTTCTTGGTTGTGTAGCGGTTTAAACAAAAACACGTCTCTTGAATAGTGCAATAATGGCACACACTGTGCAGATGAATCCCTTCATTTTCTGCCACTAGGTTAGTCTGTCAGCAGGTGTACACTGTAGCCACCCTACCTGTCAGCACACACACAATAACAGGTGTCCAAATCAAAGGACGGGTGTGTCTAAACAGATTGGCCTAGGCTCACCTGATACACAAAGCGACAGCCCAATCAGCTGTGCAGCGGAGGCAGATCAGATAGCCAGAGCGCTGCCAGAGAAACAGGTAAGCGAGTATAGAGATAGGTGACACTCCAACAGAGAGGCTGCGTTAACCAGAAGGCCACCTGCCAGACATCGCACCCAGCTGCGCTGACTTTTCACACACATTCACAACATGAGGGCACGCATCCATACGCTCACGTGCACAGAAGCACACAGGTAATGCAATAAGAGCCGGGCTAATTGATTCAATTCAGAACAATATGCATCCGTGATTCAGTTCAGAGTCGACAGAGCCGCAGGCATTTGAAGTAGGAAGAACGTTACTCTGTAATAGAATCAACATGTAACTCAGGAGGGTCCAAAGACTTTCCGTCAGTCCTGGTTCCTCCTCACAGCAGATGGTGCAGGGCTGTGCCGGTGCATGTTTTCAGTTTTGGGCAGCCTTCAATCTGCTTCGTCTGAATGAGTCACAGCATACAGTTTCCCTCTATTTGGCCTTTGAAGTCCCGGTCTTCTGAAATTACATCCATGAAAGGTTTAAATGACTGAAAAACAAGCTCCCCATTGGTGGTGTAATTGCTCTCTGCCTACTGTATCAATACAGGCGATCAGTGTGTGAAAGAAAAGCAGGTTAATGAAGTCATACAGCTGGACAACCTTTAACAGCTCAGGTTCCCAGGAGATTGGAACCTTATGGAGGCCGTACGCTTTGAGCGCACAATCAAGTCTGCCCACATCCCGTCATTACAAATGATCAAATTCTTCTTCTTCTTTTCTGACTTAAACAATCCACAAAATGGGATTGACAACACCCTCTGACCTTCGGCCTCCTATTCATCTCCCAGCAGCCATCTTGGAAGGAGTTAGAGCAGGGCACCTGCATGTCCATATGAGCAACTCTGGCCTGTTTTCTGCATTCCTTCACCCGAGACAAATCTATAAATCAGCATGCACCGTTTCTCATCTGCACATTTCCCAGTATTTATGGACATTGTCTGCGTTTGTGTCAGCACGAGAGCATATGCTGGCTGACTTCAAATGTGTCAACAATAATACACCGTTTTTTACTGAACAAATTGTGCCTCCAGTCTTGGTGCTTTATTGAATTGGTTGAGTAGTTTGTGCTGCATGTTTTATGTTAAGTTTTGAAGCTTTTTCAGGTTTTTGTTTTGTTTTTTAAACTGTGATATTTGTGTTTTATTTCCTCTGCTGAGTCTTCATTGATTCGTCTCGTCTGTATCTTTCAGATGACACAGCAGGTCCTTATCCGGAGCAGTTTGATGACGTGATGGATTTTATTGAGGCTACCATCGGCAGACTGCGGAGGTCGTCAGATCCCAGAGGGGGCTCCAGGGGACGGAGGGAGCAGAGACAGAGGGGAGCAGCAAACACAGGTGGCACAAGGGGTGAGGGGCGAGGACACGAAGATAGGAGGAGGGGTCGAGGACGTGGGGGAAGCCGAGGCAGCAAAGGAGGCGAGAGGGGGAGAAAGAGGATATCAGTGCAGAGTCGAGGCTGCTTACTGAAGGAGGTCCACCTCAACGTGACGGATTTGGGGCTGGGCTACCAGACTAAAGAGGAGCTGATCTTTCGTTACTGCAGCGGCCCATGCGCTGAGGCAGAGACGAACTATGACAAGATCCTCAACAACCTCACGCACAACAAGAAGCTGAACAAGGACACGCCTTCTCGCACCTGCTGTCGACCAATCGCTTTTGATGATGACCTTTCTTTCTTGGACGACAATGTTGTGTATCACACGTTGAAAAAACATTCTGCCAGGAAGTGCGGCTGTGTCTGAGGGTCACATGGAGATAAAATGACAGTCTAGACTGGTATCAGTGAACCAAGGATCACCTTTACATCTGATACTGCGCAGGCTGGAATCACTGTCTGGAGTGGGCATTTAAGGTCGCACAGGGAGTGGATAGTCTCTACTTTTTTGACACATGAGGCATCCTCTGTGACCTGAAAGAGGAGGGAAAAGCTGCCACAAACGGAACCTTTACATCTACTTTCAACAGGCCAGGCTCAGGACTTGACATTGCAATCAGACACATGCAGACACGTACGAGGTTTCTACAATTCTGCAGACAAAGCGATACTGTTACACTTTTAGATCTGCTAACAGTGCCGTCCAAAACGGATTGAGTGAGGAAAACAAACAACAACAAAAGTTGGCTTGTTTTTCTAGAGATCTTTTTCTAAGGCGCATCAGTTTTTCCAAAGTTTGCTCTTAGGACTCCAAAACGAACGGGAGGATTCGAGGAGTATTTTCAGCTGCCATCTAAATCACTCCCACTTCATAGTCTGGATGTGGACACAAACATCCAAAAACAAGGGATGTCAAAAAAGCCTCACAGAAATCAGCAAAGACTTTTAGGTGCAACGCATCTGAATAAAACCCAATCATATATGTACACAAATATATATATATATATACATACTTATGTGTGTAAGAGGTATATTTATTAAGATGGAATTAACTTATTGTTATTTATTTTGATCCATTTTATGAAAGAAATAGTTGTTTTTCTTATTTATTCAAAGCTTCGTCTGTCCTGGATGGTGCCAAAGTGGAGCATTTTCTAAAGCACGGTCAAAAAGGGTGATCCAGTACTGCGAAAAAATCCAACCACACATCCTAGAAACACTAAAACGCTTCACTAGAATCCAGGATCTTTTAATATACATGTTCAGTTATCATTAGATATAAGGTAAAGGGAGCGGTAGAAGGGGGCACAGAGGAGGGGGACCAATAGAAGATCTTTGATTGATGGGATCTGTTGTTTTTGAGCATTTTGAGGGACGGCGGGAAGTTTTTTATTGAGGATATTTTAACTGATTTTATCACAACTGACCACGATAAGACGAGGCACCTGGATTTAGACTCCGAGTCAAACATTTTCATACTGTATGTTTACAAGAAGATTCTGCTGCTGTTCATTTTCAAGGCAATTGTATTGTCAACCCAAACAAGAGCCATCAGGTCTACTTATTACACTTAACAATCAACATGAGTGCGGTGGTGGTCTCCCCCCCCCGAGGACCTCAAGGTGCCTTTGAGGATCCATCCCTCGAGTCACAGAGTACAGAAGCTGCTAGAATGCCCGCTGATCAGCATTACGTTACCCGAAACCTCATTCTGGCTTTGCACCAAGTCTGAGCAAAGGCTTTGCAGCGGTAACTGTCCCAATAGGCTTTAAAGTTCACGGGGCTGCCTGTGTTTTCTGTCTCGACTCTGACAGACAGGTCTTACTCCCTCAAAGGGGATTTGAAAGTGATCCTCTAACATGAGTCTTAACCAAATATCCCCTTTGGCAACTTGCATTTCAATGAAAGCAGTTTAAGGAAAAGCTACGTACAGTAGCGGCTGTCATTGATGTAGACGTCTCGAGACAAAGACGCTATGACAAAAGGAAATGCTTCAGAACAACAAGGTAATGGCTCGGCTTTACGTGCTTTTCCTCATGTAATAACTTGTCCAGTCGAGAGAAAATTCCTAATTTTTTACGATAACTTACAAGCAACAAAACAGGGGGGGGGGGGGGGGGGGGCTCTTTGAAAACATGTTGCTGAGCCTAGCTAGACCCTGCAAGGTGATCTTTTTAAGTGGAACAAAGAGAGCCCTTGGGTAGGTCTTGATGTTAGCACGGATTAGGGACCAAGGTATCTGTGCCCACCCAGCAGCAAGCAAGCAAGCCAGCTTTACTGTGTAATCCCCCCTGCACACAGAACAAATCCACTGCATCAAGCTGAATTTAGGCCAAACACAACACAGAGAGGGGAAAAAAAAACTCCAGTTTTTATCACAGCATACCTCATCAATTGGATCATCTTCCTCTTTAACAACTGATTTGTGCGTAAGCCTTTCCAGATGAGAATGTGCCGTTAGGAGACTTCCCAGAAGCCTTGGGGCGCCCCGCCACTCTTTGATACCATACATTGATGTGTGTAAACTGTGACCACCAGCCCTCTCATCTTCGCCACTGTTTGCTCTTGTTCCTGTTTGTTCCCTGGCGATTAGTCCTCTGGTTTTTTCATGCAGAGCTAATCAACAGACGCAAAGAAATCCTCAGTGTTACTAATAGTAGAAAGGATTTGTTTTCACTCTTCATTGTGTTCACACCTCTGTGAAAGAACCTGTCATGTCGTCTCACTTGTTTCGTGTTACAGAACCAAAGCTCTCAGCAAACTTTATTTTTGTACAATATTCATTTTATATCTTTTTACAGAATTAAACTTATTTCTATCAAACAAGTCTGTCTTCTGGTGTTCTGCCATGTATAACAATAAACCAGTGCCAGATGGTGCTAATTTGCCTGGGTTATGTTTATACAAGCATCATGCAGAATTAAGGATGAAGAATTGGGTTAAATGGACGATTGTGGGGATGGTCTATAATGTGGCGTCCTTTTCTGTTCTGCATTCCTGCACACTAGCTCGGGGTCGTACAGTAAACAAAAGCTAACGGTAAAGAGCCACTGAGCTATAAATCAAAGAGCTCCAGAATGTTTCCACTGCACTAAGAAGATGTGTAAATGCTGCCGAGAACATGGCAGCAGACAGTGTGTAATTGTGTGGGAGCTTAAGGTGTGTTTACAGTGTATAGCTGATATACTACAGGAGCTGCTTTCAAGCGTTTGGGTTGAGTCCAAGCTGTGGTTTAAGTTTTGTTGTATAATGTCTCAAGACTCTAAGTTAGGTTGAAACTTTTTAAAATACTTATTTTTAAATGTGGGCACAATGGATCAAAAGATTTCTCACCACACTGCCTCTGTCACCTCTATGGGTCACTTTAATGTCCTCTGGATGGTTGCTCCACAATATTTTGCACTCTACCTGTTTTCAGAAAAAAATTTAAACAAGCAGTTAGAGTTGAACATAACGGAAAAATTAGATGCTAAAGAGAAGTTCATGGAAACCAAAAGCAGAGATAGAAGGGAGCAAATAATGATACAGGTAGTCACAAGGTGTCAACATTTCAAAGTAGAGTATTTCTTTCCCCATAACTGCTGAATATGTAGAGAAGGAAATGCTTGTCTAAGGGCCTGTGTCCATTGACAGCTTTTTGTTGCGCTAGCAGGATCCACAACCTAAATTTCATAGCGGTTCTCACCAGCGCTTACTCTTGCTAGTTTATGAAAGTCGTCTTAAAGCATTCCTGCCTCCTTGGTTCTGCTACTAGTTGTTCTGTATGCTGTATTTGCTTCATTAAAAAAATTATAATTAAAGAGTAAATGTAAAAAATTAAAAAAAAAAAAAGTTTCCTAATAAAAAAAGCAAGGGGAGAAACCATTAAGTTGATGATAAGCTCCGCCTCCTCAGCTGAAAGTACAGCCGACTCTAAGTGCTAAAACACTGAACAGCACTTTTGAATAGAAAATAAGCAATACCATCACAAAAACATCAGTAGTGGACACAGGCCCTTAAAGTTCATCACAACAACTTAAAAGGCTACAATTTGCGTGTTTTAACAATCAATATTTTTGTTATTGTGAACTGAGAACAAAGACGTCAATACTTTTCAAAATGATTAATTGAAATGAGTAAAAAAAAAAACAAATTTGGATCCTATTGTTTAATCTGGTCAAGCTAAATCTCCATATTCCCACATGATACAGCATTTTCATCAGGGTTTCTCAGATTGAAAGATTTTTTCAATCCAAACTCATCAAGTCTGTAAAAGCTAGGACACTTTGTCTTAAAGACAAACTAGCATGACATTGTTGAAACTTTTAACATTTGGACAGCACAGAAACTAGTGTGACCTTCTCACACTGTAGGTAAAGACAGATGCCTCTGCAGGAACTAAGAGATAATTTTTCAAACAGCTTCTGCTGTCCACATGCTGACTGGTTGATTAAAATGTGCTGGAGTGTCAGTTGAACCAAACAGCAGTCACTCCTCACCTCCAGCTGCTGGTCGAGAGCTCTTCTTCTCCAGCAGAGCTTGACGTCAGCCACTCCGACATGAAGCCAGTGTCCTCTTAAAAACATCACTCACTGATTTAATCCCTCTGTTTTTCTTGTCCTGGTATTTTTTTGTCTCATATTTATGGCCACAGGATTTTTGCCAGTACACAGAGACATTCGATTGTCTGCTTGTAAGTGTGGTTGGCTTGGAATTTAAGATTTTTCAGCAGTCACTCATTTCAAAGAAACACCAGCTAGAAGATGGATATTATGACTGTCTATGTTGCAACAGTGAAACAGGGCTGAGCACTTTGAGGAGAAAAATAGCAACAGTGCTATCAAGATAAAGCATATTGGTCATATTTCTGATATTATGAACTAGTTGCACTTGAAAAGCAAAACAATGATGTGGTGACATTGGCCTAGGTTGCGTCTAGAAGTGTACATAGAAAAGCTACATGGGTTTCATAAGATCTGTGTGTTGTGGTTTTCTATGTCGACTTAAATATGTCTGAGCTGTATTTGCACGTGCGTTTCTGAACACCTAAGGAAAGTTTGGGGTTAGATGTATATATGAACACAAACAGCCAAAATTTCACCCAACTTTGCCTGGACATTTTCCAGCTAGCCCCCCTAGAAAAATTTCCACAAGAAGTCAGGTGATGAGTGAACAGAGTAGAAAATATTCAGGTGTATTCATGCAAATGAGCAGGCAGGGTGTGGAAAAGTTGTACTTTGAAGCAGACAGTATTGGTTGAAATGTCTGTGCCTTATTTGTGAAGGTGATTCATTTAAGAAACAGAGGTTAACAAAACTTTATATTCAGCAGTAAGTGGGTTTGAACACCACCTTTGGCAGGGACTGGATGTATCTGCAGGGCTGAGCCAAAGCCTCCCAGAGAAGAAGGAATTTGACAGAGGAATTCCTTTGATCAGCTGGTAAAAGCTGCAACATTGGATAAAATATCACCACTTTACAAGACAATACAAATTCTTTTATTTAGATTGTTGAGGTGGGAGACAAAATGCTAAAAAAAAAAAAAAAAAAGCTAAATTAGCTGCTGGCTGAGTGAAGTTTTGTTTATCACATCCAACAAAGTGCAGTTTTGGAAACTGATAAAACCCCTTTTTTATAAGTCTTCATAATCTACTCGGTACGATGGAGTGAACTGTTCTCCATAGCTGATGAACAGAACCAGACCACAAAATCTGGAGCTGATTTATGAGGAATTAGCAAACTCCAGGGCCGTGGGAGGAGAGGACAATAGAAATGATGAAAATAAAGTATGCATAATCTAAACAGACATAAAAAGCCAAGGTCTTCCCGCGGTTGATGGATCGTAATGAAAGAGCAGAAACCTGTGTAAAAACATGTTATGCCTGTTTCATAAAAATGCCTATGCTACCCACAAAACACAAAATCCTGCACGTGAATACATGTGCGCTCAAAAAGTGGAGGTGAAGGACAGGTTGTGCAGTTAAGTAATTTAATTGATGCCCGTCTGCACGGTTTCTTACAGTCACTCAGTGTTCTGAGATCGAGTCTGAGAACTTGTGGTTATGAGGCTCTTAATTTAACCGCAAGCCCACCCTGTCAGCGATCCCATATGTATAGTAACAAAAAAAAAAACTGCTGTTGAAGCAGCTCAGATCTTGCGTTTCTTCCACTCTGGTTCCTTGTCAGCCTCCTCGTCTTCCTCGGATTCCTCCGCAAACACTGGCTCTGGCTGTGTGCTGAGAGGAGTCACAGAAAAGAGGTTAGGAGTGGAGCGTTTTTCCAAGAAATTCAGAATGAAGACACTAACTGCAAATTAAAGATGAACCCAGAAGACAGCTGTGAAGACATGTGTGCTCTTAGATGGTTAGTGTTGTAATATTAGTACTCAGGGGGGAAAGAATTTGAGCAGAAAAACTGAAACTTAAACCAAATGTAGATCTGTTTTATTAGGCTTCTTAGCAGAAATACTGTGATGTTTAATCTGACTCCCATCCAATCATAAGGAACCTTGATAGTCAAGCGACCAGGCTGAAACAATTCGATTTATAATGACGTATATCAATAGAGTCTTCGATTTAAAAATAGTTTTTCTTCTTGCGTAACGAGAAGCAGACTGTTTGATTTGGCACCCGGCGCTGACAGAGCTGTCTGAGTCTGATAGGGATCTAAAGCTGTCCATTACTCACTCTACTTCCTGCAGTCTGAAGCGTGTAAAACTGTTCAACTCTTCAAACATTCATGTGTCACACCGAGAGGAAGAAACCCAAGTACCGACACAATACCCTGATTAACGCCACTGGTGCTCGTCTTACACTGTGCGCTAATGAGATGCGAGAGATGAGCATGTGGGGGATAAATGTGACATGAACAGTGAGGGTGTAAATGATGCATCATTTAACAAATGACGGTATGTGGTTTTCTTACTGCGTGTAAGCCGGGGCGACCCAGTAAGGGTTCTCTGAAGCGTCCTTGGCGTGGCGTAGGATGGCCTCTCGTGGGTTACTGTCGTCGGTTTTATCCAAGGCGATGTTCTTCACGATGAACGACGACAGGGTGCCGCCGTGAGCTGCTACTCGTCCTCCACGGCCTGTCGGGACACGTTATTACAAGATTAGAAAGTCTTATGAGTACAGTACTGTAAAGGACATTATTACACCTGCTCCAAGGGAACAATCTGAACATACCGCATGTACAGTATTTTGTTGATTTTGGGTTTCTGGTCCCAAAAGCAACAAAGAGATGTGTGTCTTAATTTGTCTGTTTTCATCAGTGAACTCACTTTACTTTTCAGGATTTTGCATCAAAGAACTTTGTAAATTTAAGATTTTCAGTAGAGATATGTTGCATTCCTATATTATGTTTTGTAGCTTCACATAGCTTCGTCAATAACACTGCTCTGTGCCGTGGTTCAGGACCTTCTTTTGTTGGCTGAACCTGACTACACTTCATGGAGCTTTTGGAGAAAATCACCCTCTGCCTTCCAGAGAGGCCATTGTTACGCCTGTCTTAAGATATCTGAATACATCGGCACACACCTAAATATACATTTCCAAACGCAGAGGGATTTCCTGCTGCAGTTGTGAGTTTGGAAGTTGTTTAGGCGATTGTGAGGCACCTTTTTTCCATTGCTTGTAAGCATGGAGCCAACCACCAAACATTACCTTGCACTTATGCAAAGACATTCTGCTCAGAGGATAAACAATATAAAGACAGCCTGTCATCTGAGAACCGCTGAGCTGCTGTCAAGTAGTCAAACTTATTTTAAAGAAATAGAGCTTCAAGTTCATTTTCAGACATTTTTCTGTCTTTTTCCATCACTCTGAGTCTCTACATGTTTTTATGCTTATATACAAAACCATACATGCTCCTTTTTTACGTATCCTAAATGATGTCATATGGCTGGGCAGTGATTGTTTTGACAAACCCCAATTCCAATGAGGTCAGGACATTGCGTAAAATGCGAATAAAAACAGAATACAATGACTTGCAAATCCTTATCCATCTACATTCAACTGAATACACACTAAAGATAAGATAACTGATGTTAATTATTAGTATTATTTTTTTTTGGCAAATATTCACTCATTTTGAATTTGATGCCCTGAACATGTTCATGTTATTTCAGCAGGACAACGCCAAGACACATTCTGCATGTGTTACAGTAGAGTGAATTCATGGTAAAAGAGTTCTGGTACACGACTGTCCTGCCTGCAGTCCAGACCTGTCTCCCTGTCTCTCATTGAAAATGTGTGGTGCATTATGAAGCGCAAAAGAATCACAACAGAGACCCCGGACTGTTGAGCAGCTGAAGCCGTACATCAAGCAAGAATGTGAAAGAATTTCCCTCCAAAGCTTTAACAATCAGTGTCCTTGCTTCACAAACACTTATCGAGTGTTTTTAAAACTCGTCTAAAAACACATTTTTATTCATTGGCTTTCAACCCTGCAAGAGACTCTACTCCTGATTTTGTGTTATGGTTTGTTTTTAGTTATTTGTTTCTATTGTTTTTAAATTAGTTTTAAAAAACATTTAAACTGTATTTTACTTTCTAATATTTGCTTTTATTTGATCTATTGTTTAAATTGTTTTTTGATTGTTTTTTGATGTCTGCATTGTTTTGTCTATTTATGTGCAGCACTTTGTTCGGCTGTGGTTGTTTTAAAGTGCTTTACAAATAAAGTTGAGTTGAGTTGAGTGTTGTAAACATACAATATATTAACCCACCTCTTATAATGCACCAAAAACGTAGTCATAAAGCTTTCCAAATCTATCTATGAGGCTTTGAAAACATCTTACGGGTGTAAATAAGCATTCATAACAGTTTCCAGCAATGTCTATAAAAAAGTTCTTAAAAATTATTTTAAAAAAAATAGTATTTAAGTATAAAGTATTTAAGTTCCTAGAAAAAAAGGGAACAAATTTCAAAATTAGCGACAAATGAATAAATAAACAAATAATTCAAGCAGAAACGAGCTTTTTGAATTGTTTCAAGTGTACCTGACTCGTTATCACGCACTCGTTTGGTGCGTTTTAGAAAGTGGTTCAAGACAGAAGTTAAATATGTCATGATGTCTCAACAGTAGAAAAAAAAAAAGTCTGTGAAAGGCCAAGTTGGAGCGGTGCTGGTTTAGCACATGACTCCAGCTGGATTGCACAATCCCCAACACATCAACAACTGTGGATGTTTGCCTCAAATAGGGTCAGGCATTCATCCAGTTTTAAGTATGACACGCTGTGAAGATGTAACCATGTCCAAATATCAGATTATAGTGTATGTTTGTTGTTGTTGTTTATTAGGTCATTGTAACTCAATCTTACCCCCCAGAGGCTGCTGCTTTTTTCAGCAATTCCATTTTTAGAGGTTCATTTTTGGGGCCTGTAGAAGCAAAAAGAAGGGTTGTGTAAAATGTATTTTACCTGGTCCGGAAACTGGAGGCTCTGGTTTGTGGGATTTCTTTGGGTCCAGCCGGTCCTTCTCTAGCTGTTTGCGTGTACTCCGCTGCCGGGCCTCTCTGAACATGGGCAAGGCATGAGCTGGAGACACGAAGGGCAAACAAGGATAATCGAGTTGCTTAGGTAACTCAAACTGCATGATCACAAAACACAGACACACAAATAAGCAGGCTGGGCACCTGGCAATATGTTTGTGTTTAGCATTGGTACAGTACTGCTCTGCTGCATGAAGACAGCTGACATTCAGCAGGGTTTCCAAACTGAATGTCAACACCTGCAGTACTACAACAGCGTGCTAAAACACACGCACCTGCTGACCTCAGGTAGCATCCCGTCTCTTGCTTACTTTCCCTGGCATGCTGCACATTAACATATTCATTATATCCCATGTTGACTTACAGACTATTTCTCGGCTACTCTTCACACTTTTGTGAACTCTATCACAATAAAGGCCTGCAGCACTTAAATCTATGAGTGCGTGAGTGATCGTGTGCATGAATGAGTGCCCTCGAAGGTGTGTGAAAAGGAGAGAGTGTGTGTGCTCTGCTCTTATCCTCAGGGGTTGCAAAGAGACACTTTAGTAAAGGGTTAGATAGAGTGATTTTCCATTCAGGGGTCCTGTCACTGCACACTGTTAATTCTTCTCCCTCCACGCTACATTAAGCAAAAAGGTTACTGTTAACAGATTCCCTCGCTTTTCTCAATGGGCCGTCACTCGCGTCCAGTACCCTCTAATTTTCCAGCGCCGGAGCATCAAATGCGTCACTTGCCGCTCGTGGCCTGAACTCCTGCCTGCTTCACACCTTGTTGGCATGGCAGTGAAATCACATGACGCATCAGTGGCCCAAACAATGAATCAAGTTCGAATTGGGTCCTTGCAGCCAATCAGAGGTGAGGTATCGGCAGCTGCTCCGTTCATCTAGGTTCATGACTTCAGCCTTGGGGGTGAAGGGAACGAGGAGCACGCAGAGAAGAGATGACAGCCTCGTGTGTTAAGAGATGTGATGGCGTGAACCAGCAGGAGGAGATCACGCAAGCAGAAGTGGGAGAGTTGGCTGTCCCTGGCGTGATCCGGCGTGACTGTGAACCACATGGCCGCCGCGTGGCTAAGCGCCCTGAGGCTGCTGATCCACTCATCCACACCCTACTCCATCAGCTAATGGACCTGTGAAAGCACTGAAGAACTAACTGCTGGCAAAGTCCCGGGTATGAAATAGAGTGTGTTTGCATGTTTCTTTGTGTAAGAATTAAGCAAGAGGTAGCATGTAAACAGTGACTCAAGGTGGATTAGAGAGCTGGCTGGGTTCGAAAAAGCACTTCCCTGGAAAAGCTCTAAAAACTCTTTAATGGTTAAATAATGTCCACCGAGCAAGACGAGGCAAAAGAGCAGGAAGTAGACAGAAAATTATATTCTGAGGCGAATTCTGTCAGTCACAGATTTAGTATTTTATCCGTGTGTTTGTGTCGCGCGCTCAGGTGCAGATCAACTTACGTGTGATGATGTAATCTTGTGTCAGCGTCTCTGCTTGTTTCTCTTTCCTCTGGCTCTTCACCACACACAGCTTAGCCCCTCTGAAACAAAAGTCAGGAAGTTACAAATGCTGCAAAAGAAAACAGTTACAAAGAAATAGGAAAAAAAAGATCCAGGGTGAGGTCTTCCTAATTTTCAAGTCAAACAAACACACCTAATACCACTTTAGTTACTTCTGAAATGGGATAAATACTGTGCACCTCTTAGACCAACTCAGTCAACACAATCAAGACTGCTGACTTGACATTTATCCAGATGATGATCATTAAGTCTTTAAACAAAGTATTGAGGGTAAAAATGCACACACTTTTCAAAAGCTGGACATGAATTTATATCAAATTGAAAAAACTGGGTTTCTGACTGTCATGATCCACAAGCAAAAAAACTTCAAAATTAAGACAAAAATGTATTAAAGTATTTCACTTCACTTACAATAAAAATATAATAAATGAAAGTTGACTTTTTAAATTAAACTATGAAAATAAAGATCCTTTTACAATCGTCTGCACCTTTAAGTTATAAACCTCTTTGTGTAATTATCATGTTCCTACATGTGCAATTCAGTGTTTGGGGATTTCTGTAAAATATAAATGTTACTTTGAAATATACATGTCCTCCTGTGAATAATATATTATCTACAATGGTATAAAAACAGACATGGCTCTGTGGTGGAAATCACCACATGGGTCAGTTTTTACATCCATAAATCTAGATCAAGTAATAAAGCAACAGTGGAAAACTGTCCTGTGGTCAGATCAAAATGTGATTTTCTATTATTCTTAGAGGTGGACTTGAAGACCACCTGGTCTGTTATCAGAGTTCAAAAGCCCGTATTTGTGATTGTATGGGGGTGCAACATATGCTAAAAATGCCTTTTTCTGGGAGGCATTCCCACATTTCAACAGGACAACGCCAAACCACATTCATGGCTTAGCATGGCTCTGTAGTAAAGGTGCTAAACTGACCTACCTGTCGTCAACATCTTCCTAAAAGATAACAAAGCATACCTGCGTAGAAAAGGTGATATAGATATTGATAAAGGATACCTGTGGCTTTTAACAGGGTCATAGTACACTTTGGCCAGTCCATTCCCAGTCCCCGCCATTATCTGGTTTAGTTTTGGATGCCACAAGCAGCGGACAACACTCTGAAAAAAACACAGAGACCAAATACAGTTCAGTGTTTAGAGTACAGTAACCGAAGGTGATGCAGATGAGGGGATGAAGTCATACTTTAAAAAACATCAGCCCACAGCGAAGTGAACCTCTTACAAAGATGCCTCTGCTTGTCATATTGTGTTATTGAAAGTATTGTGAGTATGCATCATGGGTTGGTTGTAGTACTGTGGGGATCAGTCCCAGTGTGCTCTGCTGCTCTAGTTGACTATATTTGGTTGTTGGGATGAGGGCTGGATCCCTCAGTCTGTGTGTGACAGATGGCTCTGTGCCAACAGGCGAATGGGACCACATTTATCCAGAGGTGTGTGTGTGTGTGTGTATGTGTGTGTGTAAGAGATAGAGGCAGAGCAAAAGAGGAGCAGAGAGGGAAATACACACAGTTGTTGGAAATACACACAGTTGTTGGACAGTGATGAAGGCCCTGTGTTTATTCTGTGATATGTGAACTGCAGTGAGGAGCCAGACTCCCTTTTCACATTATTAGAGCATCACAGCCTTCTAGGATATCTTTCATTTCATTGTTATTGTAGATTTTTTGCAGTGCATAGTCTATGGTGCAGGTTTTTTTTTTTTTGTAAACAGCAATCAGTTGGCACTTCTTTTTGTGGAGCAGAGTGGGCGCTGTGTAGAGGTAGGGGGGTGCAAGGCGGGGGCATAGGATGGGGGGTGGGTAGGACAGAGACTGGGACGTCCAGATTCTGTGACAGTGAAAGCTGCTTAGCGCCCAGCTGTTCGCCTTCCCACCAGGATACCAGAGGAAGGAGTCTCAATCGCACACATCAGTCACACACACGCACGCACACCAGAGAGCGGTCACATATGAAGAGAAGAAACCTTGCACACATGCTTGTAAAAAAAACGCAACACACGGGGCTAGCTTATCATCCTAAATTCATGTTTTGGTGCAAAATCTACAAAGTCAAACCTGAAGTGATCAAGCATATTTTAATTACACAATAAAATTTTGAATAAAACATGAATACTTGGATTGATTGTGTCTAAAAAAAATGTTTCTCTCGTGTGCTAAAAGTCTGCACAAACCTCATCTACATCTCCACTTTCAGGCCAGCAGCTCAGTGGTGGAGCTCATTGGACAGATGAGGGTTAATCTGCTCAACCAGATCATGAGCCAGCTGTAACTGATAGAAGGATCTGGAAAATGCTTTTAACAGGATGTGCTTAACATGAGCCCCGAATTCCATTCATACATTAGAGCACAGAAATAGTACAAGCAAATGTAAAAATTTGCATTCTTTTTATAACATTTTTCATTATATTTTTGCCTTTGCTCTACAGGACCGCTGGAGCAGGAAACATGGGGAGCAGAGAGCGTGAAAACAGGAGGAGAAACAGTAACCGTGCACAGAGGGCATGCACCTAAACTGCCAAGCCAACAGCGCCCCAGAAATCTTGTCTTTGCTGTAAAAACTCTTCTATGAAAAATGCTTTTTTCATTAAACCACAGTTCTTGTAACAAGTAACAGCATGTGCAAATGTTGAAAAACCAGAGTCCACAGAGTGTGGATCTGCTTCACTGTGAACCTTTAATGCGTTATAAATTGGAGTGTCAGAGTTGTCAAAGCAACCCAGACAGTCTTCGCATGTTAGCAAAGGCAGAGGTGACAGTCAGGAATTCAGTTACACTCCACAGGTTCATTCAAAGCTTGAGGAATTCACCCGAAACACTGCACAACTTTGAAACAGGCAGTAAAACACAGAATGAGAGCGACAACACAGCCAGGTGACTGCAGCCGAGCCAAGTTCATAAAACACTCTCTTCGGACCCAAACAAATCATTCTGTCAGCAGCGAAACAAGTCAAACAGAAAGAGCAGAAAGCAGCCCAAAACAGAGCAGTTAGAGGGGCCCCCACACCAGCTGGATCCACTGAGAACCCCTGGCCAAGCACAGCTCGGTCCAGTCCAAGAGTCAGGCTGCTATCCAGATCTTCAGAGCAGCTTGTTTACACTCTTGAAACCTATGTTTAGGCTTCATGTCCACAAAATTACATCACATCAAGAAGAGGGAAACTTTAATCAGGTAGTCCCTCAGTAGCAGTTTCCTATGTCCCGCCAGATTAAAATACCAGCGGCTGATTAGTGGAAGTAAGACAACAGCCTGATGGCCAGAATGCATGCTTTCAATGCGAAGTTGTAATGCAGCGCTAATGGGACACAGTGTTACAGCTGTGGTCTTTGTTTAGCTGCCGGTGAGTGGATCCAAATGTGTGCTCTCTCTCAAACAGACTTGGCCACATCGACAAAATTAAAGCAGATTCAGAAAGAGGAGCTCTTGACTTAGCACCTCAGCTACTCAGGATCCAGAGCGGGCAGCCGTCTGAGACTTCTGTAATTAGTATGAACTGCTTTTCTGCAACTTCTGGCTTCCATCTCCTGTAAATGTATCAAGTATGGTGCATAACAAAGAACAAAGTAAAGGCCTCCTGTCTTCTTTTCAAGCTTGGCTGTTCTTGCAGGGAATGAAAGGCTCGGATTTGTATAAAAGACCTCCCTGTGAAGCGGTGAAACAGGGAGCCGCTCACTGTTTCAGAGCAGTGAAGCACGAGGTGGAAGGTGTAGCAGAGGCAAATAGAAACCTGTGAAGGTTGAGCCAAACATAGCTTGGAGTCGACAAAATTTCCAGTGCATGCAGGGGAGATGAGGGAAGTGTGTTCTGGGGCTAATCTAAGATTCTTTGGCAGCTGAAATTCAGGATTTAAACTCTAGAGTGTCAAACTGGTGCAGTTTTCCTTTTTTTCTGAAGTTTGTCTGCATGCGCTATTCAAAGAAACTGCATAAGAACTGCAGGTTCAAACTGAATTTGAGGCAAATGCTTGTTGTGTTGACGATCACCGTGGTGTCACCTGGTTTCTCTTCTATTTCATCCTTACTGACCGCCAGAGGCAGTGCTTCAGGCAGGTTGAGTGTTTATACCAACAAAGTCACATGTGACCCCTGATGACCCCCGTCAGTCTATATCTTCCTGTGACATCAGACGATCTGTTCCTTTTCATTTTCTCACTTGGCGGGTAAACTGCATGTCACCTCGCTAGCTAAAGCCAGACTATTATTTTCCTTCTTTGCTAGTAGCCTTGTGATGTGACTTCAGACATGAGTGACTCGTGTCTGAAGTGGAACCCAGATGGCTTGGGGGTTACCCTGTGGCCGAACACAACCTTTCTTCCCAAGGTTCTGTCATCATCGAACCTCAACCGACCTATTCACCTGGCACAATTTGTTCCTCAACGGAAAGGGACGACAGGTTAAAACTGCTGTGTCCTGTGCAGGCTCTGAGAGTCTATGTGGCCGCAACTGCAGTTATAAGATGGTTGGACCAGCTCTTCCTCTGCTATTGTGGTCCTAGGAAAGGCTGTGCTCTCTCCAAACAGCAATTGTCTCATTGGGTTGTGGATATCATCACCCGTGCATATAAAAAGAAGTGGTCACCCCATTCTATCAGGGATGAGGTGCAACTCTGCTAGGGCTGTCTCAACATCATGGGCCACCCTGCATGGTGTGCCCCTTCGAAGACATCTGTGACGCAGCATCACAGAATAGAATAGAATAGAATAGAATAGTACTTTACTGTCAATGTAACAAGAACAAAGAAATTCAAAAGTGCCAGACGGTCAGTGCATGAATAAAAAAATAAATTTAATTTCATTGTACTTGTTACAATGACAATAAAGGACTATTCCACTCTATTCTATGGGCATTGCCAAGTACCTTTGCCAGGTTCTATCGGGTGAATGTTGCCACTCCCCATCCATTGGGCGTGGTTCTGTGGCCTGACTCTGCAGTTTCCTCTCAATGAGGTTGGTGTTGGAAATATTTGTGACTTTGTTGATATGGGTCATCCAGTGCTTGAAGCGCCGCCTCTGGCGATCAGTAAGGATGAAATAGAACGAAAGTTACGTATGTTCTGTAACGTGACTTTGTTGGTATAAACACTCGACCTACCCATGCGTGAGATGGATACATTCAGTGTTTGAAGCACTGCCTCTGGTGGTCATCCAGGATTCATAGAACTGTAGTTACATACGTAACTTACGTTCCTTTTGATGCTCTACTCTAAGCTTCAAAGTGTGTTGAAACAGCTTTCACTCCAGAGCACATCCCAGAAGTCAGCTCTGAGGTTGTGTAGACACTTGAGTCAGAGATGATTGGTGGAGCTCCCTTCCAATGTCTGTCTGCCACGCCACTTTGTGAAGACTGCACTTAAATTCTGGGGCCATCTGAGGAGCAGACGGCTGATGTAAACACAGTAAATAGAACATTCATCAGGTTCAGCGAGTGCATGCCAGCTAGAAACAAGTGACCTGCTGCATCTCCTGATTTCACTTTGGCAGAATTAATCTAAAGCAAGGGGAGCAATGAAATGACACTTTGATAACTTCAGGGAAAAGAAAGAGCAGCTTCATCCACAGATTTTGTAAAAAAAAAAAAACAATAATTATAATAATCAGTCACTCATAAAAGATCAAAGACTTTTAACTTGCCAACCTTCACCCCTCATATACAGCAGGAAACAGTTCATTCAGCCTTCCAGCTTGCTTTCTAAAACCATTTTGGCTCACAATCGCCAGCTGTCATAGCCAAGTTGTTTATGAAGACACACTGGTCCATTTCTGCTATACACAATCAACTAGCATTTGTGGCAACTAACATTAAGGGAAAATTACAGCGTTTAAAGCACATTACATGTATTTTTTCAATTATATCTCAACACATCAGAAAATGATACTTTAATGTATAGTAAGTATAAAGATAGCTAAAACTCCTCTATTTAATAGCTAAATAACACATTACAATGGGCGATGATTAAGGGATTCCAGCACTGACGTATAAAATTTGAGGGCTTTATCGTCCCAAAAATGTCCAATCAGAGCCAAGGCGACTGGCAGTCTGTGCCACTCTCTAGACTGCATTGTTTTCTGTGGCACTGAATTTGATTGAGCAGGAAATCTGATGGATTTGTGTAAAGCGCTAAGGGTGAACAGAGGTCTTCCATTTTCTTCCACTAAAAGTGAGCTGAAGCTTTCAGAGTTCCTCCCAATGGTGGATGATGGAATGAGTGAAAGGCCAATGGAAAAATCACTTCCAAATGTTTACCCTCCTCAGTAAAGTGAGAGAAAAGAACGGGGTGATGCAGAGATGGAGGAGGGTTTTGAAGTTGTTTATAGATTCTTTGACCTCAGGTCTAAGGTTTTTTCTTTTATGCTGCTTGTGGCGATATCGTCACCAGTCTGAAGTCGGTGGAAACGTTACAGCTGATTCTGTTTACAAAGACTATGCAGGAAGCTCTTCAATTGGACACATGATAATGACCGCTATTTGTGAATTACATGCATTTTTTATGTGGACCTTGTTGTTGCAAAATAATCCAGAATATTCAATTGTAGAGAGTTTTTTAAGTCATTTTTCAACAGCCATCAGACATGAGCTGTGGCTGTGCAGAGACAGTGGTTTTCATTTTAAGAAACACTTGCACAAACAGTGACAGAGTTTGTCTGTTGTCCCTCCTGAATGAAAGAAGGCAGTATACAAAGGCACCGATGTTAGAAATGATATTCTTGGAGCTTTTAGTCATCTAAGTATCCAACACAGGAGTCAGTCAATTCTATTTTAACTGTGTCATTCTGTATTCTGACTTCAGATGACTGCATGAACAAGGCATATTTAGTTCTCACTGTAAATACAGTGAGTGGACTCAGAAGCTGCACTTCTCTTATATTCAGTTACAGCTTCTATATCTCTAAAAATATACATTTTGAGAATAACTTTTAAAAAATGAGTACACTTTTTTGTTTACTATAAGTTGGACTTTCTGTTAAAATAGGTCAGCCTAAAACACAAACCACCCTCCCCTCCCCTCAGTTAGTGCAACTGTGCAAGCGGGTGTGCACTTAGCTTGCAAACCTTGGCACACCATCGACACTAACAGCAGCTGGCTGGCAGGACGGGGGGATGCACGGACACACAAACACAGCTTTTGTCTCTTTCTCCCCCTCTCGTACGTGTCCACTCAGTGGCCCATGTGAGAGTGTCATGCCTCAGTCAGAGAGACAAAGTTAGAAGCCATTAGCCTCTGTCAGCCCTCACTGTTATGACTGTAGATACACAGTGATAAATCTGTTGAAAAGGAGAAGACAGAGGAGGAGCAGGAAGAAACACAAAAAGAGTTTTTCAACTGCAGACAGCACCTCTGCCCTTTATTTCAGCACCTTATGGCTGCTTGCCCTCACCAGAGGGATTACCGAGAAGGCAGGATTACTATAATGTACTGCATTTGAACGTGGTTGACAGCGCGGTTCCTGCATGAGAATGGAACATGCTGCTAATTTAATTTAGAAGTAAGTAAAAGGCAGAACATATAAAAGCGTCAAAAGATGCCCTGCCAAAGCTTTGTGGGAAGCACTCAAGAGAAAGGAAAGGTCAAATTACTCCACTTTCTCTCAGCTTCAGTCTTCCATCAAAAACAGGGCTACCGTTAATTTTTCAGATGGGTAATGATGGGGAACCATTGTACAGTGTTGGATTCTGCTGATATACAACAATTAGCTCCAGATTGACAGTTTTGAAGGGAAAAAGATCAAGTCAATGCAAGACGACTGGGATATTTGAATACATAGACAAAACTCTTTTGTGAGGAAGCCAGGGGGGTTGTCTTCAGGCACACTTCCATTGCTCAAGTTTGCAAAGCGAGTGTGCCTAAAGATAACCCTGTTGCTTACCCCCAATGATGGTCATGCAAAAGTCATATTTCAGGATATGCATTGCTTTTTTTTTTTTGTGTTAGTTTTGCATGGTGCAAAAGGAAACATGACAGTTGTCCCTTGTCTTTAACATGCCAACAAACATTTACACCGTGCAGTGGAGCACCTTAATTTTCATTTTCACCCAAATGCTACACACGTCACATTTACTAATTAATACAGTGGCCTAGAGAAAACCTTGTTTCTCTAAGGCTGTGAAGTTTGCTCGACAAAGGCAACAGGAAAACGCTCCTCTGATGATTTTAATAGAATGAGAGGAAACACGTAACTTCAGCTTCAAAGGTGACTGTGAACTAGCAGGAGGAGGAAGATTTACGGTTGGCTGGAGCGTTACATGCAGCTGTGAATCTACCAAAACCGAGCGTGGAATTAATCATTAATACTGCTGACACTTGGGATTTTTTTGTTATATTTGTTGAAAAAAACATGAAAATACAGATAACCATCAGTTGATGAAATGCACTGCCAGGATAGGAAAATATCCCGTCTGTTCATTTTAATACAATCAAATAGTTTAACTGCCTATGTCCCTAACAACCTGAGCATAATTTGTGCGTAAATCACACAACTGTAACCTCACCACTCGCCAAAACTAGCAAGATAGCTGCTGGCAGAGATGTATTCCTCTCTCCCAAACACCCTCTTTGACATATTTACAGCTGGATCTTTTTTTAAATCTAGCTTACTGTTCAAAGTTCAAAGTCCATCAGCTTTAATAAATACACGCTCAAATAAATGGACTTAAGTTCTCATCCATGGAAATAATCCTCTGTTGGGTTAAGTGGAACTCTAAATGAGTCTCTGTTCAGCTGTCATAATGAGGCTTTAAACTGCTGCTGTCTTAACCAAATACAAACATTAAAAGGCTGCAGTTTAGTTTGTGGCCAATCAACTTAGAGCGTGAAGGAAATGCATATTGTTTTTATTACGTTTTTATTGTTTCATGGTGGACTCCCTTTTTTTTCCCCTTTTCCACTGTGCATCGTTTTGGTTTGTAGCTTTCATAGCATATCATCCAGCTGAAAAACATCTTGCAGAAAAAGCTGTTGTGGTTGTGGAGAGCGAGGCAGGACTTACAGCGTCGGTGACTTCTATTTCGTAAACCCTCTGAAAGGAAGCTCGGTCGAAGAAAACCAACTTTCCTTTCCCCTCTTCTTTCCTTACTGACGTCCCCGTTACAAGGAGCTTGTCATCTGGACTGAAGCAGCAATCAGTCCTAACAGAGAAAATTACAGACATACAGTATCATTAGGATTCACAGTTGATTTACAGAACTAAGCCAGAGTACAATTTAAATAACAGTACTTCTCTTACATTGTAAAATAGTTGGTAAGGCCAGTGGCTACATTTACAGGCTTCCTGAAATTACGAATATCCCACGTCTTCAGGGTGTCGTCACCTAGAAAAAACAAAGGACACAACGGATAAATCTCCTACGGTTAAATACAAAAAGTAATCTCAGTGTAACAGCCATTTACTTTCCCTAGAGAGTTTGATATTCTCACAGCAGGAGGATGGATGGATGAAGCAGCTGAGCTGTTTTTCTTACCTCCACGGGAAGCGAGGGTCATGCTGTCATAGGAAAAGGCAAGGCAGGAGGTGTCTGATCCCACAGCATGTGCTTGCTTGCAGTGAAACTTTGTGTGAACCTAAGAAGTAAAAGTAAAAACAATGTATAAAGCAAAAGACTTGAACAGACAGTGTCTCACTCTTTAGTAGTGATGTGTAACAATGCTCAGAACCTCTTAGAGACAACAACCTGATATTCACCTGTTTAAAGAGTAAAGTTGTAGCTGATCAATGATTACAAAAAGCTCTAAACAAGCAGTGCTCTGACGATCTATTTTCTGCCCCAATATTGCACAATAATCTATATTTTTAAATCATATTCATCATGGTTTTCTCCTAACAACCGTTTTCTTCAGCGTTGAAGGTTTCAGGTGCGCACAGCAGCTACAAAAGGACCTTTTCATTCAGTGCTTTCAAAACAACACACGGTTTCGATTTCCTCCGTGAACACCATAAAATATATTCCACTTTGAAGCCCACCACAACTTATGAAATGTCACCAGCTTTACGCACTGTACCCACTTCACTCCTCAGCGCGACTCCAGACCACAGAGATTTACCTTGGCAGGCCGAGCTGCCTGTGTGGCAGATAGTATTCTGATTTTTCCCTTGCCCTTACCTTAAGTAGTATTATGACATTCCTACAGGGAACAGACTACCAGACACTAACCTACATCAGACGGTCTTTTCTCTGAGCCCCGGGCTATTATGGCCCTTTTGACTCCTTAACATTATCTTACTTAAACAAGTATTATGACAGAAGTGTCAGCCAGTTGCAACAACCATTTTTTATCAAACTTTGAACCACACTAAAACAATATCAGGAAAATTTGGCTTCTTACAGCACATGTGCAAAAGGTTAGGAGACAGCAGTGGCTCTAAGGTGTCATGGTGAGGTGTTTAAATTAAGTTTTTTTTAGTTTTGTTTTGTTTTTTTATTAACAGCAAAGACATAGAAATAAAACAAAAGATAAACTGGAAGCCTATTTGGTGATGTGAGTCTTGGCAGTAGTGTTAGTGTAGGGTCAGTCGTAGACTCAGCAGTTTGAGCGCCCGCCCCATGTGTGGAGGTTGTAGTAATCTTTGCAGTGGTCACTGCTTTGACCCCTGGTTGGGACCCTTTTGCTGCATGTCTTCCCCACACTTCCTGTCCCTCTCCAGCTGTCTTATCAATAAATGGGAAGGTTCACCACTGTTCCATGTTTTCGCCATGTGTGGATAATGAATCTCAAAGTGGTTTGCTGGAGTTCCAAAGCCTTAGAAACCATTTTGTAGCCCTGTCCATATTGATAGATATCAACTACTTAGTTTCTCATCTGTTCTTGAATTTCTTCAGATCAGGCCATGATGTGTTGCTTTTAGTTGACTGCAAAAATTATGTTTAATGGCAAGTGCTTCTTAAGCTCATGGTTATTACTGGTGATATTATCTACATTCAGAATCTCAGCATTTCTGTTGGAGTTGCACAGTTGGGAAGTCTGTTCTTCTCTCCACCTGAGCACCTGAAGTGTTTGTTGCTGCCAACACTCCACAGTTCTCCTAGAGAGCCTAAGTGTACAGTGTCACAGCCATGATCGCCTTTTTTTTTTTTTTACTTCAGCATAACGTACAACAAGTAGACCCCGGTCAGACTTGAGGGATCTCCTTTTGCAAAGGTGCTAGATCATGTTGGGCTTTACAAATTAATACCAGGAGCAGAAAACGAATGCTGGCTTTGATTGGCAGCAGATGCAGGAAAAATTAGATCAGTGAGATGGGAGTAATACAGGGCTACAAGCTTAAACTTTCACAAATGACACACCAGTGACTCCAGTATGACTGCCATCAAGGACAGGCCTCGACCAGTGGTAGTCGATCAGTTTGATTGCACTTTTTTGTTTCAAGATCAACACAGTAAGTTTTATTTGATATATTTACAAATCCACTGCTGCATTTGGAGACTTACAACGAAACAATAATTCATCCAGATGGACTTCTTTTTGCGTCATGATTTTTTCTGGAAGCAGATCGATTACAAAAAACATCAAACCCTCCCTCCCTCTGTTTTCTCCAGCTTTGTTGTTTGTCATTGTCTTCTCTTCTGAGTGATAAGGTTTCTACTTTGGGTTTTGGATCGTAAAAGAAAACAGCAAGCAGTGTTGTGGGGTTTAAATAAAGTTGAGAACAAACTCCTCTCCAGTCCAATCATGTGTATAATTCTGCCCTCGTAACTATTTCTCTGGCATGTTGCTGTATATGAGAATGTGACCTTACTCAGTTTGGCTGTGATGATTAACATGTTCCTCTGAAAACCAAGAAGGCTGAGTGGCATTTCTGTCAAAGGTCACCGCATTGAGGTGAGAGGAAAGCGAATGGAATCTCATCTTTGTAGTCTGTGGTGTAAGAAGTTGGTTTGAACTGTTGGAGGAGGAGAAACATTGATGGCTATAAGGGGATATTTTGAAAACCATGAGAAATTACCATAAAATTCACCCAGAGAACTCCTAATTAATCCCAGCCACTGCAGATAGATCCCTGTGCTGCAAACAGAAGCATTTAAGATTCTCTTTTAAACAGCTGTTTCCAAGATGGCCTGCCACTCAATGTACTTTCTCTTTGCTAACTCAAAGCAAGTGGTGTACTACTGTTGTACAGAGTGTGTGTGTGCGCCAAGGTCTGCAGCTCTGGGCTGGAAATAACCCAACTCTACAACTCCCCCTTCTCTATCTTTCTCACACGTACACACAAAGGAACAGTGAAAAGAAAAGCTTTCTGAAAGCACGCTATAAATATGGACAAAAAGGTGGAGAACCTTTAAACCAATACAATGACTTTCAAATTCAACAATAAGCTCCTGATACAAACTTAACATTTAAAAATGCAACTTAAAGTAACTTTTTTTATAAGTTTTAATTCCAGCTTGTTGCTCAATCTCAGCTCTGGAGACAGTGAAAAAGTTGCCTCCCTGTAGCATCCACCTCATATATTGTGATGATGTATTTTAAATTATTTAGTCTAATTCTGCATTTGTATTTTCTGTATTGCTTGCCCTTTATCTGGACCTTATAACTCTTCTACATCCAGCTATTTCCTTCTGCTTCTCCAGATCCAGTCAGATGCTCTTGGCCTTATCTCTAAGGCTAAACCCTGCCATCTTTTGCAGAGCACTAATTTTTGCAGCTTGTAGCCTCTACCTCATTCTTTCACTCACTACCCAAAAGGTGAAGGTTAGAATATAATCTGAAGCCTTGCCTCCCTCAGCTCCCCTCTTACCACGACTGTGCCTGTATCACTGCCTGACACTACTGCTGACACTGCAGCAGAGATACTTGCATTCCTTCTCATGTGGTAAAAAAAACTCCTCATCTGGAGGATGAACTGCTTTGCATGGAGTTCCAAACTAACCCACTGTCTTCTTGAGGTCCCAACCTGAAGACGCCAACAGAACCAAACTTGTAGGCCCCTTAACTGAGGTCCTGTAGTTATCTAAGACTGGGTTTTGGTGGCATCCAAAGTCCAGACACATTAAATCAAGTATTTAAACTTCACATCAAAATTAGCATCAGTTATTTATAGGGGTGAAAATCACCAGTAGCCCCTGGATACGATATTATCACGGTACTTAGACCACGATCCGATATTATTGCGATTTTTAACATTTTGCAATACAGTAAGTATTGCGATACCATATATTGCGATCTATGCAGTTTTTTAACTATTGAGCTAATTTATCATTTGTCTTTCCTTTATGTTTGTCTTATTTACACAGTATTTTATTTTCATGTAGCACATCTTGCAAACCTTTTATATATATATTTGTTGCACTAACTTTCTCCTGCTCTATCATGTCACCTCTGCCAACCTCACTGGACAAACAGTTGATTTTATTTTTCCATTATCATAGATTTGACTTCATATAAACAATTAATTTGAAAAATAGATACTTGGTAAATGAGACGATACAATTTATCACCAGACAAAATATCGGGATTCTATGCTGTATTGATTTTTTTCCCACCCCTAGTTATTGATATTGTTGTTAATTGATTTGAGATCTATAATCAAAGTCTTTCTGGACTTAATGCGATGCTTTGTAGTCCACATTGAGTCTCTGCTTCCCCCGCATAAATCTCTCAGTGCCTGAGCTCAGCCAGGTTACCGCGATCGATCATTAAAAGAAAACGGTGAAGCAACCGTCTGAGCAGTTGGCATGCTAACACTCAAACAAACATAACCTCGGTTTATACAGCTACGTTTTCATTAATTCTCAACGGAATGCAAATAAATCAGTGAAAAGAGAATTGCTGCAATCGCACCTTTTGACTCGGAGAGCCGGATAAGGAATTTGAAGTGAGCACAGAGTGTGGAGGACAGATAAGATAGAGAAACACTGGCGAGAAAAAAGAAGCACAGGTCTGGATAAAGCAGAGCACGAGGTGAATGACTGATGTGTCCTTATAGTTCTAAAAGGAAATGAGGCCACCATTGACCTCAAAAGTGAATGGAGGGAAGTTATTAACTTGGACGAGACAGATAACACTGTTACCTTGAACTGTAGATAACATGGATTCCACTTCCTCAGCTCTTGGCCGATTAGCCGCTTTAGTCTCTGCGGGGGTAAATTTCTGCTTTCCATCGTCATTTTCCTCTTTTACTACCTTTGACTTTAATCCATTCACCTCGTTTTTTATCTTTATTTTATCTGTCTGTTCTTTTGAGGTGCTGCCTAAAAATTGACATGAGAAATAAGAAAGCCATGAAGTCCATTTAATTTAACTACATTTTCATATATTACAGCTTGGCCACAGGTTATCTGTGAACCACTGGACGGCACCCAAAGTTTCATATGTGATGCTTAAACGCAGTCAAACACATAAAACTCCAACTTAAGGATGACTAAGCTTTGAGAATTGACTATTTTATTTAAACAAAACAACTAAAAGAAAGGAATTCAGAGGCCCCATTTCAATAGAGCTGTCAACACAGCTGCGCATTAGCCGTTATGTGTGCATTGAATGTACTCATGTGTAACTGTGTAACAAACATAGATCTGTTGTGTTTGGTCAAGAAAGGGGTCTGTTCATAAGCTAGTTTTTCACAGTTGTCTTGTTTTGTAAACTGTTAGTTGCAGCACGTTGTAAAAATCCCAGGGAGGTTTATCCCAGGGATAGTTCTTGTCAGTTTCTGAACTTTGCGGGGGGAATAACGGCGCTGCGTGAGACACACAGAGCTGCAGAGGAAGACACATCACCCTTAAAAATGTGAAAATACTGTAAATGTACATGAGAGGAGTGTGGTGAAATCCGCTCTGTAACTCCAAATAAGATTGTGGAGATTGGATTTTTATGTTTTTCTAAATCACAACCATCTAATTATTGTCTCTCACTTGGCCACAGGTTTTCTCAGGTCAGCTTGGGAAAGCAGTTATGAGATCTTGTTCGGCTTGTGATGAATCGTTCCACATGTGACGTCTTTCTTTCTAAAATTAACACCATCTGCTGCTGGCACATGCTGTGTTTTACCCCCTTTACTGTTGCATTGTTTGTGTTTTACTGTCTTTAATAAGCACGGAAAAGAAATGTTTCTGCGTGTTCATTTTCATACCCAAAAGAGGTTTGCTTATCCCTAACAGGTGCAAAGAGGAAAGACAACTCTTGTCCAACTCTGGGAGAAATTATAGAAAGGTAAACAGAGATGAGGACGATAAATGGGTCAGGTAAAAAAGACTCAAGCCTTATAATTACAAAGCAGGAAACAATCAATCTCATTCAAACATGAGTAATTATCTTTAACAGTCAGAAAAGTAGTTCCTTTTATAGGTAGCCGGTGGTTATTTTAGCCGCGTATTGCAAACATACATCTATGCCAGCTATTTCTAGATCATTTACTGCGGTTGAGAGAGCTTGAGTGTTTATTTACTATCCTGATGTTGGCTGGCATTGGTAGATGCCATGGTGTTTGCTTCCTGTGATAATCTACACAGCCGGTTTGTGAAACTGGATTCTCATATGTTGTTTGTAACTTCACTCTTGCCTTGTGACATCCTCTGTAACCTGTGCCCTTCTCTCCGGCCTGAGCGAGCGTCCGGCTAAACTGCAACTGTCTTATTCAGCAATCTTTTAAGGGTGTAAATAGAAATAAGTATGCCATCTCTATAGGATTTTGGAAAAGTGCCTGCATTTGTACACTTCCATATGCACACTTATACATCCATTAGCAGCAGGAGTTGATAAATAGCTGAAGGAACACAGGATAGGGTTTCATCCTCAGTAGACTATGATAACAATCTACCGCAGCGCCAACTGTTCCTAACCACGCGATCTGACTATCACTGTAGAAATACTGCCAGGCTCTGCCTTCCCCCCCTGCCGCCATACTTTTACAACCACACACCTGAAAGACGTACTGATGCCTCTATGAAGTCTGGTGTAACATCTCACTCTGACCGCGGTTACTTTCTGAGGATCGAGTAGCCAAACCACAGTGCTTAACAGCTGCTCTGATCTTTCATGGAAATCAACAAGTGGTGATGGTGAAGCCGTGTGCGTGTGTGTGAGAGGAGTACACCGAAGCCAGTCCACATAATCTGACAGAGCGTCTCATCAAAGCAGCCACATTTCGCTTTTGTAAGGCTGCAAAGTGGAAAAAGTAGGAGTCTGTGTGTTTTCTCTAAGTCTGTGCATTAATGTGATAAAAAGTAGGCCTTCACCAAACTATTGCATAAGTACCTCAAGAGATGCATGTCTCAACCAAACAGCTCTTTGTCACTATTTCAAAAAAAAATTATAAAACGGGATAAACAACTGGGGACTGTGAGCTGAGCTGCCACCATTCAAAGTCTAAATGTGTACATTGAAAACAGTGTTTTAAGTGGTGTATCAAGTGTATTTACATAATTACTTACTCTATTCTTATTTGTTGTCCATTTGTTAGGATTACTTTGACTAAAACACAGGCTAAGCGTCTATAGCTGCAGCTCGACTCACAGCCCCCTCTTCCCGAGCCTGCAAATTACCTTTAAAATAATTATGCTGATTTTTAATAATTTCTGTTATTTCCTTTTAATTTCCAAGTTTGGGATCAATAAAGTAATTCTGATTCTGATTTAAGACTGTGTTGTTGACAATTTTATTCAGGAAGTCTATTGTTCATGTGTTAGGAGGACACTGAGGGGTCTTTTTGGTATTTGTTTCTGAAATGAAAATCCTTCTGAGCTGTTGCACTTTAATGTGGCCAGAGAGAATTTGAAAAATCATATGTAAGTTTGGGATCTTTTTCACTTTTAATTTAAACTGCAAACTTTTTCGGAGGCAGCCTCAATAATAAAAAAAAGCACTATATTGAAAGTTATATTAAGACGACAGTGGTCAGGTAGCCCGACTGTGGTTTATTTGGTAGCATGTCAAACACTTGTATGATGACCTGTCCATTAAGAGGGCTGAGTAGAAACTCTAACAGGTAGTAAAATCATTGAAGGTTCAGTCAACAGTTTTATTGGAGTTTAAGAAGTTCGTCTTTGATTGTCTGTTCTTAACTTCCACAGCTTCATCTTTTACGGCCCACCAAGGGACTACTTTATGGTGATACTGTGCAGACTACCATTGTGTTAAGGGTCCTTCTGGGCTTGTATGAATCTTCAGCCATTTTCAAAGAGCGAGATTGTCTGAATACAAGAATCATAAAGAATTACAGATGAATAAAAGCTTTTGAGTAGCACCACCAGCAGATGCAGAAACCAAGAGGAAGTTTGCCAGTTTCATCATCTCATGATAACAATCCCAAACAGTGGGCTTTATGAAAACAATCACCTGTTTTAGGGTCTCACTTTGATGTCTGGAAACATCTACGTCCACCAATGACATCATAACATTCCCCGGGTCTCTGTGGTCATGTTTTTGAGCAAAGACCTGAACTCCCTAGTGCACAAACTCTCACAGAGTGCAAACTACCTGGCAGCTATTTAAAAGGAGCCTTGTAACTCTGGCACCAACCTCTCTGGTCAGAGAAGGAGCGTGCAATCACTCTCTACGACAGTCCATTGGAGGAGACCCCCTTGACTCCCAGCGTAGGATCAATCAGCTCGTGTCAGGGTTCAAGAGCGCTATGTGTCAACCTCAATAGCTTCTCTTCAGGCTGAGCTCCAGATCAAGGTCATATACGTGATTGATCATGATTGATCAGCTTGCATATTCTGGCCATGAGTAATAGAGGCAATACAACGGGAGATAAAGGCCTCCTTTAAACAGGGGAGGGAGAAGCAATAAAAGCATCGGTGGGTCGACTCCTTTTTAGGCTCATGGCTGGACTCGAGTCAGCAGCACAGGTTGATGATTAGGGCAGAGGGCACTGACAAAATTCTTGAGCCAGTCAGACAGGACAGGCTCCAGTGGTCAGGCAACAGACATGACTATTGTAAGCTGCTATGTGATGCAGGGTAAATATTTAGTTTGGTGAAAGAGGGGGTAATAAATTTCAAGAGCTTTAACCTAATCACTTCAAGCCTGCTGCTCTGTGAGGTGCAAGGGACGATGACGGCCGAGTGGAAGAGATGGACTCTGTTCGAAAGGCTCTGACAATGCAAAACGTCTAAACAAAGAAAACAAAACCTCCATCTATTTACAGTACATTTTTTTGTCTGTGTTTACAAAGTTGGTCGTGTAGTGATTATCCTATAGCCTAATTCCTATTTGAGTAATCTGGATAAGCCCCTTAGACCAATCAAGCTGTTCCAACTCACTAACTACAGCTTGATTGCCACCGTTACAGCCACCGTATGAAATAACAGAAGCGTTCAACCTTGTCCACACATGGAGTTGGACAGATGAAAAGTGGGACGAAGTAAATAGAGTAGAAATACTGCAAAACATTGAGGGCAGAAAAACAACTTGCAAGTCATGGAGTGGGAACACTTGAATAGGGGTAGTACTTACCAGTGACGCCACGATACGATACTATCACGGTACTTGAGCCACGATACGATATTATTGCGATTTTTTACATTTTGCAAAACAGTGAGTATTGCGATACAATATATTGCAATTTATACAAATTTTCAACTGTTTTTCAACTGTTGTCTTATTTACACTGTATTGTATTTTCATGTAGCACATCTTGCAAATCTTATGTGTCACGTCCATCTCTTTGTGTCCTGCTTGCTTTCCTAACGTCCCTCCCCAGGTGCTGATATATTTATTGCACACTCTTTCTCCTGCTCCATCATGTCACCTCTGCCAACTTCACTGACCAAACAGTTGATTTTATTTTTCCATGATCATAGATTCGACTTCATATTAACAATTAATTTGAAAAAAATCGATACTTGGTAAATGAGACGATAAGATATATCACCAGACAAAATATCGCAATACCATGTTGTATCGGTTCTTTCTCCCACCCCTACACTTGAACAACATAAGTGTGCAGCCCTTCATCAGTTTTATTACAGATTTTAAAATGCAAGTGTCTAATGTTTTGGGACTGCCAAATGTGTGATCTGAGCATATTGTAACGGTTTAAAAAAGAAACTTTTGAAGGTATGTTTGCAAGAGTTCAACTCAAAGTAAGATGAAACCAAACTGGAATAATGCCTGACATAGGTCCTCTCTCCAAGAACTGAATTATGAGCGCTGCTGCTCTCAAAAGCTGCACCTCTCACCTTCCTTTTTTCCCTCTTCCCATCTGTTTTGCGATGTGTGTGAGCGAGCAAGTGCAGAGAAAGCTGCCAGACTCGCAGTGTTGCTGACTAAAAGAAAACGCACAGCGAGTAATGCCTTATTATTATGACAGCAAGAGGAGAGACAGGCGCTGGATGCAAGATGGAGGAGATGAATTCTCCAGACACTGAATGGAAGCAGTTTCTATCCACAGCGACAATTTGTCAAATACCTCAAACGAAGACAGCCGAGTAAGAGTGCGCAAGAGCAAGTAGAGCGATGCCTCTGAGCTGCCAAAATCAACAATTACCTCAGCAATGTGAATCTTAAAAAATGGAGTAAACACTTTCATCACCTGATTACCTAATTAACTAATAGTGGAAAATGTAAAGAGGGTGATCGGACTTTGGCCTCTCGATAACTTTCAGGTAACTCTCCTCCGTCATCACACATCGTTTAATTCGTAATGTTACATAATGAGCTATTTTGAGCAGCGCTTGGAGGGAGGAGGGGGGGCTCTCGGTCTGCATTGTCCTTCTAAAGGACAGATCACCACCTTGTCCTCGGTGTGGTATTCCAACAACTTTCTGATCACTTTGATGCCGTGCCATGTAGCGCCACTGTAAAATTAGAATTTACATGCAAATACTTGGAAAGCTCATGGCGGTCCTGTCAGCATTAGCTGAACCAACATGTCCCGCTGTGGACACCTCTAACAACCAGCAGGGGTCCACTCAACTTGGTGTAAGACTGAGTGGGAAAATATGGAATGACTAAAGAAAACTATTCGGACTCTTACTTGATTTACCTCGCTCAGTAATTCCTCTGACAGTTCACATTCTCAATCGCTAATCTGATGTTTTCTTCAAAGCAGATTTATGTTTCTTTTGAAAAGTGTGGTCCCATTTAGAGAAACACAGACAATAGAGATGGGTACGCTCAAGGGCATGGCTAACTGTGATTGATGATTTGCTTCCACAGCAGCCTGTAAACCAAAATAGAGATGTAACCGCATGTGTTTTAAATCAGGTTTCTTGAGGCTGTAGGGACTGTGAAGTAGGTCCATGGTGTTCTTATCTTTTTTGGGGTTGGTTTTGCTTGTCACTTTGTGCTCCATGAGCTTCATGTAAACAGTTTTTTGTTATTTTTTATTTATTAATATTACAAAATAGGCATCTAAACACACGCAACACAAGAACCTAAGACAAATCTCCCTACAGGGACAATACAATGCATTATTATGGCAACACTTCATGTGAAATGCAAGCTTGAACCATTTGATGACGTTAGCATTGCTATTGTATCATAGTATGGTGGACCCTGATGTTAGCAGTTAGTCCAGAGCACTGCTATCCCTGAGTGAAGCCTTCCAGAGCCTATAAATGGCTTCAGTCTCTTTCTGCAGAACTCCAATGAAACTTTGGCTCAAGCTAACTGGCATGTACCGAGTGATCATAGAGTCATCACCTCAGTTTGGACAAATGTATTTGAAAGAGAGGAGCGTCAAATTCTGGTCAGTGTTTCTGAATTTTTGAACTCTGACCTCTCTGCCCTGTGACCGTATGACCCCGGGGCTCATGACTCCGCAGACGTGGCCATAACAAAACAGACATCCCATGTTTACAACCCGCTGCGCAGTGTTATGGTTGGTATGTGTGCGATTTAAGACTCACGCTGAGGTTTCTGTCCCAGATCTGGATGGTGCCATCCTGGCAGCCGGCTGCTATGAGCTTCCCATCACGACTGTATGTGCAGCACGTGGGGATGACCTTCTTCCCCTGGAAGGAGCGCGGTTTGAACACAGACTTGTGTTTCTTCTCAGACTGCAGATCCCATGTGCGCACAGTGCTGTGGACAGACAGAATTACACATCATATTAAGGCCATGACTCAGTCACAAAACATCTTTTCCTAAAAACATATTTAGTCACCAACACAAGCTATCACAGTAGTAAATTAGAACCATATTAAGATAGAAAGAGCCCTAACCTTTGGCGTGAACAAACATGGCAGACATGAGAGACATGTCTCAAGTTTTATTAAATTTTCTAATGCAACCAGGAACTCTGAGAGGGGAGAATTTTTTTATACAGTTTATATGCAAATAGAGGTTTATTTCCAATATGTAAGAGAAATGCAGACAGCCATGGATAAAATCAAAAAGATAAATATGGATGTCAATGTATCGATCCAGCCACCAAGTAACACACATAAACACTGTAAAATGAAGTGATAGTCTTCCATTAATCAAGGAATTAAAAGCTATTTACAAGATTAAGTAAGAAAGACCCTTTCACTAGATTTGCACAAATTATGAAACTCAGAGCACTTATCAAAATCAATGTTTATAACAACAATTTAGCCAACAGACAATTCTAGAACCTGAGTTTTAGAGCCTCTTCTCTTAAAATGTCTCTAAAACATTTCTGACAAAATGAATGTTGCTGCTCTTCCTCATAGATGGTGTCATACTTCTATATTATAGACTGTAAAAAATGCAGTCTCTGTGCACTCATTGATTTCTGGAGTTACATTTTGAGGCTGAATGAACACCATATTGAAAATGCTGATTCACTCTAGCTTTTGATTAACCCAGACGGAGGGAAAAAGTGGTGCTGAGTCGACTCTGTGGTGTCCCTGATTATGTACATTTGTATTTAACCAACCCACATTTTTCTGCCATCTCAATGTATGTGGTTTTTATACCACATACATTGAGATACTATAAACTTTTTATTTAAAATCCTTTAAAAGTGTCTCCATTTCCTTATACAGTGTTAATTTTGCTGTATAAATGCACATTTTAACGTGAAACATACTGAGGACTCCTTAGCTTTTGTAGCTAACCTCAAGTTGACCCTTTAAGAGCTACAATCCTACATTGACTTCCCTAAGAGGTTGCTGCTTGTCCCACACTGAAACATTTTCATCCACATTTGATCATAAAAACAAATCAGTTTGTCCACCACTTTTCTTCTGCCTGGTTAAAATAAAACCTTTGCTGAATCAGCAGTTGGGTTAAATTGCCAACATCAAATTGATGGGACACAACAGATAAACATCAGCTACTGACGTTGGTGCGTGGGGCATCATAACCTGATGAGCTAATGTCTGTAGCGATGTTCAGACGATACATCATTGCATCCCTAACATGAACAGAATTTTCAAACTTGTGACTCAGTCGTCTGTTGAAACAAAGTGAAAGAAGACAGTTGCTTAAATAAAGCCATGAGGAAAAACATTTAATTACGGAGTTAAAAGCTTCTTTTGAATTTCAAAGTAGGGCAACATTGATGATGGTCTGAGAACACTGATTAGTTTAACTTGAAACAAGGTGGAACGTTTCACCTTTGACCCCATTGGTATGACTCCCTGTTCAGAACATTTCCAAGTCTAATTTCAACTTTTATTCAAACAGCTGATTAAAAAATGCACAGTCTTGGACTCTTATAAAGAAAGTGACGACAAAGAGGATGAACTGATGGTTCCCTCTTTAACTTCACCTCACATTTATCTACTGAACTTCCTTTCTTCACACAAACATGTTGAGCGTACCTCTTACACACCCACACAGACACGCTAATGCCAGACAGAGTGTGTCCAAATGTGTCCATGACCTGCTGCTTGCTTTAGTGAGCATCTCGACCTCTGGGTCACGAGGTCAGCAGAGGAGTATAAACATGTAGTCAGAGCTGCTACTCAGAGTCAGGGAAGGATTCCTCTGTGGCCGGCTACAAAGTCACAGACAGACACTCTTAGCTGTGTTTGGATAAGGCTAACAATGTGCTACAAATGCCAGCTGAAGACATATGGTTTGAGTGAGGACTTGCAAGGGTCAAATAAAACTCTGCTTGATGCATTGTTGCGTTTAAATCTGCTTGAACCAAAGCGGTTCATAAATCAAATATCTCTTGCTGGAAAAAGAGATGCATATGGAGGTCAGCCCAGTGCAACCTGAAGAGCTACTGCGTTGTGTAGTGCGTGTTTATATGAGGAGATATACATGTGTTTGTGTGAGAGTGAAAGAGAGAGGGATAGCTGTGGACCTGATGTCAAATTTGTTCAAACGCTGCCTCGCGCAGACATCTATATTGTGTTTACAGAAGACCGATGGCGTTTGTCAAGCCAATAAAGATAACATAACCTTTCACATAGCACACAAGACCAGGAACTCTATTTATCCTGAGGGCTCTTTCCAAAACATGGCAGAGAGGCTGGAGCCCACCGGTGTTGAGCCAAACATGAGCGCATGAAAACGACTGCACACCTTCATCTGTCAGGGGCGAGACGCAGGGCAAAAGAGGAAAAGGAGAACTCTTCAGGAACTTTTAATTAAAATGTTAAACCTCCTGAGCCAAGGAAGATCAAAAGAAGTAATACAAGACATCGATTCTCCACTCCAGCTGGACACATCTGGAGCAGTCTCAGACTTTATATTCTTCTAAGAGGGGGTTGTTTTAGGAAAGTTATAGCGATCAGAGAATCGAAGATGTCAAAATATTATCATGCATGAAAAAGAAGGTACTAAAAACATGACTGCCCGCTCTTCTCTGCATCCTTGTTTTCACTTCAATCAGCAGCCTCCTTCTCCTGCACAAGTGCTTCAAAGACAGCGAGGAGAATGCACAAAAATGAGACCCATACATCTTTAGTCATGCGTGTTGCACTTTACGAGGGAGGAAAGCTGTTCACACTTCACCTGCAGAGTGATAACTGTCCAGACCCCAGATTTTATCATGCATCGGTTTGTGCCTGGTGGGGGTGATGGCTGCTCAGGCTGCTTTCCAAGATAATGAGATAAGAGGGGAGAAAGGAGGAGATACCAAGTAAGATGGCTTATTGGTCAAATTTCAGTAATGAGGGCAGGTTTTTACGCCCAAGAGCAATTTAGGTCGATTAAATAACTGGGGTCCCTGTTGTGAGAGCAACAGATTCAGAGGGGAAGACTCTCAATTTAAGTAAAGATATCATATAGATACAGTGAAGCCCCTTTTACAGCACTCCTGACATGTTCCGACTTTGTCCAGGACACATGTATAAATGAATAGATGAGTGAGTTATGTCAACTCTAAGTAGAATTTTCCTTCCAGCCCCCTCAAAAGTGGAAAGAAGAAGTTGAGTCCATGTGTGAATGTGGCAGTTGAGTAAGGTAGTGTGGAACATTCACTGTGAGTGGGTGGGTTGATGACTTCATTCGCTCTGCTGTTTGAAACTCCAAACTGTTCCACTTAATTACATTTCTAGTTACATTTGTAATGTCGAAATAATGTTAACCAAGACACAGTAACTATTACAGCTAGATGTTAGCTGCATCATATCAGCATCAGGCCCTCACACAGCCAATATTGCAGTTATTATATTACAACAATAACTCTTTTTTTTGAGCATGCTCCAACCAGCAGAGAACTCGGGACCTGAATGCCCTTCCATGACTGTCCAGATACTGTCAGATGCTCATGTGTAAAAAGGGACATGAGATAGGCCCCTTTCAAACACGACACTACTCTTGAAAATTTCCTGACTTTGTCCTGGTGGGCTGCAACTGTGAATGCTAACAGCCAAAGTTTTTGCTCTGATAAATAATGAATAAATAATAAATAATAATGAATAATAAATAAATAAGGTGGCTTCCCTGTTGAGCTGAGTTTCTCTGCATTTTCTATTTATTGTTTGTCTCGATTATCAACATTACTATTCCTACGAGGGCTGGGACAATATGCTCCTGATTCGATTCTTCTACGAATTTTTGGATGCCGATTCGAGTTAAATTGCGATTCTACGATATTGTGAATCTTCTCGATTTTTAGTCTGCATTTTTAACATCGGCGAAACAGTTGAATGATTATGATTGTCTACTGACTATTCCAGGAACCATATTTCCCCAAAAAGTACACATCACATGCAAGTCAGATTTCAAGATTTATTCTTAAATTTGAAAAAAAAATAATAATAATTTCAACAAAAAAATCGGTTTAAAAATTGTAAAACAAAAAATTGCGATACTTATGTAAATCGATTTTTTCTCCCACCCCTGATTCCTACTTTGTGTAGTAAAAACATCCTTTAAGATGTTATAATGGCAATCGCACAGATACAGTCCTACTATGGAAGACAATAACCTTTGCTCCATGCTCTACCCAGCAAAACATTATACATACAGCCATAAGCGCAAATCCTATAACGAAAATGTCTGTGATGTACAGCCTACAGGTCTTAAACAGAGCAGAATAGAGACCAAAAAGCTTGGCTCAAGGTAAAGGTAATCAGGACAAGTCCTAATCAGGAAATCTGGTTGATAAGGTGGCTTCACAAAAACAGGTGGTCACATATTTACTTCAATAAGAAAAAAAATAAACACTGAAGTTACACAGTAAAGAAACAGAAGGTCCTGACAGTCAAACATTCAGCCACGTCTGTGAATCGAGCAGAAAGATGAATAGGCTCTGTAGAGACGTGGTATGTGCCTTGTTGAGCGGGATATGGAACACTTGCAGTATAAGGCTTAAAAAGAGTTAGAGACAAGCTGGACTGTGGGTGAACCTGTGTGAATCGCCCCAACATGTCCACATTAAATAGGTCTGTTCTGACAGAGGCAGTTCTGTCACAAACCAAGTCAAGCGGACAATTTCCTTTGTGAAAAAATAATGACCTACTTTTTAGGGCACGAAAGTCGATATCAACATTTACTTGTGCAAAGAAAACTCGGACTGAAGGACTGAAGTAGCTGCCTGTTCCTATGAAAGTACAAAATGACTGAATCCCAGGGTTTGTCAAAGCAGTGAGTCATGAATCTACTTTGTGTGACCTTCTATTTTTGTGGACCCGCTTCATGATAAAAAAAAGAAAACCCTAATTTGACAAAGACACAATGTTTTTCCTGTGCAGTAAAAAGACCTGCCATGTTGTCCTAAGGGTCTCCTTCCTTACAGCCACGCATCCAAATCCAGCTGCAGCACTGACATCAGGCCAGCACAAAGGGAATCCCTGGCATTCAAACCTCCTGGAAGCATTCCTCAATTTGTGTGTGTGTGTGTATGTGTGTGTGTTTGTGGATGTACACATGTGCTTGTGTGCCCCGAGATTCGACACAAGTAACATGTGTTCCTGATTAAAAAGTCGCCGTTCGTCCTATCCTCTGCTCTGCTGGCTGAAATTTCAGTCACAAAAAGAGCATAACATGATTTTTTTATCGTTCTCCAGAGGGAATATAAAATGACAAAGTAAAAGCTGAGAATCCGTGATGTCATGTCCCTGAAGCTGCTTTAACGCAAAGCTTTACACACGGTTACGGCTCAACATTTCGACACTGCAGTTTGTTCGCTTTGAGCAGAACTTAGTCGAGAATTTTCAGAAACTAATGTTTAATATTTTGTCCAGTAGGACAGGGTGCAGCTCAACAAACTCCCAGCCATATTTTTAGATTAATTCAAGTTAATCCTGCCAGAGAAAATCTTCCGCTGGGAGTAGACCCTTCACAACTTGCCTTTTCTTTCCAAGGAATACATCTGCATTTTTCCAAACAGGTGTTCAGTCCTTCAGCGGGGATTTAATTTAAGTGGCTCTGTGCTTAAATACAGATTTGGCCCTGAACAAAGTTGCTAAACAGTTTTACAAACAGACGACACTCAAACAGAATGACAGAGGAGTGAGAAACGTCGACACTATCACACCAGTCCAGGCTAAAATGCTTTTCACAGACAGACTTGAGTCACACATTTCTGCTCAAGCTCCATTCAACCATCAGTGTGTGAGGACAACCCCTACCAACTGCCCTGCTGCTGTGTTATTGTGCCTCAGTCAGCGGTACTTCCTTCTACTACACTTCCACCTGGGGGAAAAGGTCTGGGTAAATGAAATCATTCAAGAAGCTGGACGGCTGGTCTTATGAATGAGATTCCACATGGCTAGAGCGGGACCTTGAATGAAGGAGCTGGGCGGTCCAGTGATCATACTTAATAAGCTATTCAAACAAACATGACAAAGAGTCTCTAACTAGGCTGTGAGGGTGAAAAAGGAGGAAAAAAAGGGTGTTTTGGTTAAAGAAAGAAGTACACCCACTGGTACTATGGGACAACTGCTGATGCAGGAGGCCCACTGACTACAATCAGTCCCCTAGAGGCAGCCGAAGTTGCTCAAAAGACGGCACCGAAGTGAAAGAAGCAGCATGAATAACTGTAGCAGTGAGATGGAGGCATCGACCACACATCAAAAAACTCCCACAAAGACTCATATTGCATGAAATACAATGAGCAATTTAGACAATTAAAGCGGCTGTGGTCACTGAAGAAGATTAAAGTTTCAGCCTTTTGTGTTGTTTTTTGAAGAGATTGCAAAAGGCTCATAAATTGTTCCAGAGTCAGTTCCAAATGGGAGGCTTTGGATCTGTAGAAGAGAATCCAGAGAGCCCACACATATCAGAGTAAATCAGTCTGGTTACCTTTAGTTTAGAAATTAAATTTATAGGTTCACATTTACCACGGTGAAAAGAGCCTGCTAAAACACTTAACTATATTTCTTATTATAAAAAGGGACCAAAGAACTGAAGATATCTTTTGCAGCAGTTTGCACCCGAGAGGCTGCTTGCACTGTGGGGCTGAGACTCTAGAAAATGTTTAGCACTACAAACAACGAATGCAATGTAAAGTGCACCATTAGAAATCAAACACAGCGCTGGGTGCAGAGTCTTTCACCAGCAAATCCTCACAGGTGGTCCCTCCCTGTTTTTCCACTCTTTGTCACAGCCTCTTTCATCCACTCAGGTTGCTGTACTTCCCTCGGGGACCCTCACATGCAGCTCGTCAGCTTGTGAATGGTTCCCTCTGCACTCCTCTCCTCCGCTGTTCTCCTGTGAGCAGGCCAGGGGCAACACCCAGTGCTAACGTGCCAGGGGAGGATTTCCAGAGCCTCAGTAAGAGCTAAATAAACCGGCCCCCACATCTGGGGGAGCAGGAACACTGGTAAACACTGGGCTGCGGCCTGCCCACAGAGCGAGGCCCTTGTTTCCACTTAATGATGATAGCTCGGGGTTTCTGCGCTGCTGCCTGTCACACTCACTTAGACTCATCACTGTGGTCTCGCTCAGTCGCACATTTTCACTTACAAGTGTTCACTCACACCTCTCAAAAGGGCAAAGTGTCACATCTTCTGCACTAATACAGGAAAGTTCAGCTTTGGAGGATGCTGAGGAGTGTCTGAGCTTTTCTTTCCAGAACAGAAATATTTTGTGTGTTATTGTGTGTTGTGTTTTTGTCTCCAGCAGTGTTGCTCTGCTCCAAATCACTGCATGCAAATAAAGGGGCTGCCTTTGGATTGCATCCAGTACGAAATGTGCCATGTGTCAATGCACAGCTGTGAGGACAAGCTACTCTATCCAGAGGCAAAATCTGGGCTAGAGGACTCCCTGCTGGTGGCAGCGGTCATGAAAGCTAAAAAGTCTCAAACGTGACAAACACAAGTTATCTCTTTAAATTACACTATTTCAGAGGCTCGCAGTGAGGGTTTTCTTTGTAGTTTCTAGATGTGGGTGCTTGTGTGTTTATCAACACGTTTACACCCTGGAAAATCCCATGCGATCATAAAACAAAAGGAGCAAATTCACAGTTGGAAACCGTAAACAAACACAGCAGGTTATAGTTATAAATAATTATTACAGGATGAACTCTAACAGGTTTATCCTGCCAGTTCTAATTCTGGCCGATCAAATAATTGATATTCCTTTGCATGTTGTGAAAGCTTTGGTAGAGGTTTCATCTCTCACAAGTTTAATGAATAATACTATAATTTTTGGATTTAAAGCTCCTGTGAGGGTTTTCTAACTGGTTATGAAACAGAGAGAAACTAATACTGATGTCTCCTGCAACAATGAAACCTCAGCAGGTTAGCTCTGGTCATTTAATTGTTCCATTCTCAAAGTCCAATTGTATGAGGAGAACAGTGTTATTTGGATCTTAAGAAATGTGGAATCAATTGCCTCGGAGGACACAGCAAATAGGCAGTAGATGTTATTTTAAAACAAAACTGTATGTATAAATGAACTTAAAAAAGCATCGATTTCGGAGTGATTTTAATGTTGTGAAGAATCATAAATTGAATCTGTAATTGTACTTACTATTAATGAATTGTTAAAATGTAATTGTAGATTAGCAACCACTTTGTGGAAGCTAACGGGGTTCCAAACAAACAAATCAACAAATAAACAAAACATCAATAGCTGGATTATTACACAGTCATTCTTAGTGCCGCCTGTTGTTGGTGCCACCAATAGATGTCAGTCAATGCAGCTACTGAACGAAAACGCCATCTAGTTTAACAGAAAAGTTCAGCAAAGAGATGAGAGATACCGCTTTGTCCACATCAGTCACAAAAATAAACAACAACTGATGGTCCTTTGTAGTAGCTTTAATCTGTAAACATCACTGCAGCTGCAAAGACATAGACAGCTAGTGACAGATTTTGCACACAACTCAAGCCTCACAAAAGCTGCATCAAACTCACCCATCGTTGGAGCAGGTCATGAATTCCTCTTTAATCTTGGGATGCCAGCAGCCGCTGTTCAGCATGGCTGTGTGGCCCTGGAAAGATCAGATTTATCATATTTAGCAAGCAGGACTTTTTTTTTTTTACAAGACACTGGTTACTCAGGTATTATCTGATTATAAATAAATATCTTATATCTTATTAGAAATTTTAAGATACTAGATCAGCTAAGTTGTTCAAAACAAACCAGAAAATTCCTAAGCAATGAAAGTGAATTTATGCGGATCGATCTTGCACGCGGAGAATAATCATGTACAAAGACAACTGTTGTCCTTTACAGTTAGATCTTTAACCAAAGTGACGCACAAAGATCACAGGTTAATCATTTTAATAGTTCTACTACTTTTTGGGCAGCTTTTGAGTTGTGCTGTTTGAAGTGCATGACAGCTATAAAACCTGTATCAACAAGGACTTTAACATCTACAGAGCAAACAAAAGTTCCCAGGAGGCAGCAATTATTCTTTAAAGAGAGGCTTCCTTGAGGAAAAGACCATTTCGGTCTTTGATTTGCTCTTATTGTAACCTTGACTTTCAGCCCTCCACGACATACGCTTTAACTGAGCCAGTGAACTATGAGGTAGTGCAGCAGGCTGTGACACAGCTTCAAACGGACAACTCCTCGCAGTGAGAGTAACTTTGAGACATTTCCTCTGCTGGGGTAGTCCTGTGGAGAATTACTCATAACAAATGACTTCAAAGTGGAATATCCCAGAGAGAGGCCTCCTCTGCTGCCAGGTCAGTGAGGAACACTTCGGCAAAGAGGTTTCAGACATGACATACCACTATTTGACAGGATGCTCCAAGAAGCAGAGCCTTGCATAAGTTGACCAAAGAACATTGGTATGTGTGTATCAGAGAAAGAGGCCAGTCTGCTCACTGTCAAAAACTTTAAACGTACCACTTTATGAATCAATAAAAGGGAACTTCTCACTTATGCTGTTTAACGGCTCAAAAGGTGCACTTTTAAATTGCTGTGTTGTTAATCTTTATGGTAAAATACACACCTACTACTTTACAGTATGGCAAGGCTCCGGCTCAAATGGGCTGTGAATGACTGCTTCCCTGCTCATCGCGCTAACATCCAAATAAACAGAAGCATCCATTCCAAGAGCTTCATGATGAGAGTGCAGGAAACGCTACCTTCCTAAACAAACCTGACTCCTCTTCCTCCACGATCTAAAACAACAAACTGGAACTAAATAGAAACAGACTGATAAACAAACGAACAGGACACTTTAATGGGGCAATTTTCAAGACACACAACACCAATAACAGAAACCAGCGGCATCTCAAGAATTAGATTTAGCTTTTTGGGGTTTAAGGGTAAACTAATCTAGGAGCTCGAATTTGCTCGAAAAAGCAATTTTTGAATCAAAAATCTAGTTGGAACTGCTCAAAAGCAACAATTTGGTCCTGTTCTCTGTTTTTTTGTCCCCTCTCTTTCTGTGGGCTATGAATGGACAAAGCAACCAAGTCTTAAAATTTGGGAAATTGAAAACAGAGCTGTGTTTTTTATATCCTAGATGAAACAGAACAAGTATTATTCCACAACATCAGATATCATGGCATCCAATTGGATGCAGATTTAGACCGCTCTGTGGAGAATCTCTGCGCGCACAGTAGGAGGCAAACTACTGTCTGTCATCGGAGGAGGAAGCAAGGACTTCATTATCACATGAGACGCAGCTAATCGACTGGGACGTTGTCAGCGGGCCAAAGTGCAGTTTCATTGAACCAAAGTCCCCCATCAGCTCCAGATGGGACCGAGTAGCTGGACAACGATGCAGGACATGCTACGCACAATCAGCGGGCCTTCACTTGTTCAAGTAGCTCATACTGGTGGTATAAACCATGCCTAAACACAATGCAGCTGGCACACATGGTTAGTGACCACCAATACAGCTTTGTTAATCACGGCAAAACCCAAACATGGCCGCTTAATTAGGATTCTTCTTTGTAAACGCAGGAACAAGAAATAGATGAACCACGGCTATCCTGAAAGCATGTGAGGTTTCTCTCCCAAGAGTGCCTGAGGGTGGTCTCACAGCGCTCAACATCACCCTCACATACAACAACAGTCAAGCTCAGGGAGGCACCTTGCTACCATTAAATGTTGGCAGGATCTACCAACAAAGCTAAAGAGCAGCCAGCCAGTATTTACACTAAACAGGCTTTCATAGGCACGCTGCCAACGCTGAAGTGGTACATGAACATCTTTGAAATGGATGTAATCAATATCTTTAAATAATAATATCTAAAGGCAGTTTGAATTAGTGAAATTTTCTCTTGAACCTGTGGCTCTCCTGAGCTTTGCAGGGATTTCAAATGAGTTACATCTCCTTGTTTAGCTGCTCTAATGCTGCGTTCGAGTAACCTCGGAAGCCAGAAGTCCGAGCTGTAAATGACGTCGCACCTGAGTTACAAGCCTTTCAGTTATCAAAACAGGAAAAACAAAACCGGAGGCTGAAACAAGATGGCTATATCTACAAAAGTTATTTTAGCGCTTGCCTGTCCTAGTATAAGACAAATGCTAAAATAACGTTCATAGATGTAGCCATCTTGTTTCAGGCCTCCGATTTTGTTTTTTTTCTGACTTGGTAACTGAAACGCTAGGAACTCAGGTGTGACGTCATTTTCAGCTCCAATATCTGACCTCCGAGGTAACTCGAACGCAGCATTAAACATACTGCCTATTTAAGCCTTAAGTGCAATGAAACACATTTTTAAGCTAGTTGGTGAACACTGCTGAGCATTTAGCAGCTTTTTAGTGAGATATTTCTCCTGGGAGTTGGTAGAGACTTAAAATGTGGGTTTAAAAAAGTGAGTTAAAAATACCCAAAAATATAAATTAAATGGTGAAAAGTTTGCAAAATTGTTTATTTATTTAGAAATTGTCTGAAAAGCTGACTGTTTGCGTTTACTTCTCAGTCAGACTTTTTTTTCAACAGCAGCCAGATCTCAGTTATTACTTAGTGGGCGCATTTTTTTTTTTTTTTTCGTAATTTAAATTTTATCAATTTTTCACAGTTTTGAACAACTTTAAACAGGGCAGCATTTTGGTACACTGATGAACTAGACATTAAAAAGTGACATCTGTTCACAGACATAAAGAGATAAACAAAAGAGAAAGGAAATTATAACAATAATAATAGTAATAATATTAATAAAGCCTAGGACATTCATGGTCATTACATCGTCTACAGTCATTTCAGTTCCACATATTGCCAAAAATGACCCCATAACTCTGTTGTCTTTCCTCCAGTGTTCAGTCTGCACAGCATGTATTCATAAGATGAACTCTTTACCATTTCATCTTGGTGGGTGCATTATTATCACTCCCAAATGAAACGGGTATTTAGAAGACGTGTTTTACCTTCGTGTTGGCCATATCCACGATGTACTGGTCTCCTTTCACACACTCCATGACATTGAAGCCATCCCGGTCCAACACCTTTGCCTGAGCATTCCCAGAAACTACCAGAATGACATCACCAGTGATGCTATACTGCAGGGTCTTGATCTGGTGGCTGAAAGAACACAGACACACACACAGACACACATGAGGAGGATATGGAAGACAAAAAAAAACTTATTTTTAAGGTTACACTTCTGTGTAGCTGACAAGTTCTGATAAGTGTCTTAGTGCCTGTTTACAGGCCATCTGTGAGCTGTGATTGTACAAGACATCTGCACCAAACCATAGTTACACAAGAAGCGTTTAATCCTCGAAAGGGTTCAGGGACAAAACAACAAACAAGAGATACGTGTAGCTATAGGAACAAAACAAAACAACATCTGATGTACATATGATGGTTGATTCCTTTGATCCATGACATGCAACAGACACGTGTGGAGCATAACAGGGTTATGAAGCTAAGAAATGGAAAGAGTGACACGAATCATAACACATCATGAACACATTGAAGAATCGCTGACATTTGCCAGACAAAAATAACAGGGTGTCCAAACTTCAGGGGCATATTTTTGATTTATCTGAAAGGATCACTATCCAAACAAGTAAACACAAGCTACATTGTGAATTTAGTTAACATCAAATAGCAAAGGTTGGATTCAGGCACCACATTTTCTCTATAAAGGGTAAAAAGGATATAATCTATATTGCTAAAATGAAAGCGAGGCTTGCAGGAGAGTAGTGTGCTTTAACTGAGGAGGGGGGAGGGCTTTGGCATCTTCAGAGACTCATTACATACCACCAAATGTTCATTTTCCTCATTGTTTTAGTTTGACTGAGCTCATAAGTTTCTATTTTGGGTCGGGGGAGAGTAACAGTGGAACAGTGGACTCAAATAGCATGACTCTCCTTACAGAGTCCAGCTTGTTCGTAAGCCAACTAGATCGCATTTTAATCAAACTAAATGTAGCGTAAAATTCTCTTAATAAGGGAGAGCCTGCTCCAGCAAAGCCCACTAAGTTTCCACAACCAGAAAAGAATTTGATCTTTGATGACGGTCTCAGTCAAACATACAGTAAACATGCACAGACGCACAAACACCCACGTATCTCCACCATCTGCTCCTGAAGGCCTCATTGTGAATGAAACAGGAGGATGTCACAGAGTTAACTCCACGCTCAATGATGCTCAGCAAATGTGTGTGTGTTTGTGCATCTGTGTACACTTCGGCTCTAGGAAAAGTCCACCGCTTTCCCGCATGAAGTCAATTAGCCACATGTTAAGCAACTACGTTGTAGTTCCACGTTGTGTTCTCAGAAGTGGACTCACCACTCGCAAGGCTGAAGAGACCGGAATGCCTGCAGAGCCTGGTCCATTCCAGCGAAATCCCAGAAACGAACGTCGTAATCATACCCACCGGTCACCAGACGAGCTCCAGAGGGATCTAAGCCGAGAGCTGAAACCTGAGGAGACAAAAAAGGTTCTATAAAAACAAAATAAAAGATCTGGACAAAGTATTTCAAAGTTTGGGCTCATGTTTAGGTCAGCAGTTACATCAGGCACCTATCTTATTGCTGGAATTTAGCATTAGGCTAAAGTGAATGAAAATCTATTCCATGCTTATAATGTAAACAGAATATGGTGTTGATTAAAAGCCACGTTTGAAGACTTGAGAACTTCCTTTCTCTAACAAAATAAATAAAATTAATTGACTGCATTTCCACGGAGTTGGATGAGTCATGTAAGAAAAAGTCCTTACTGTCTTGGTGCCATGCTGAAGAGTGATTTCATGAGTGTCTGGAATCTTCTTCACCGGGTTCTAGGATAGAAAGTTGAGCAGAACTTGAGGAAAGAGTAAACGACTCAATCAGGTGCGTTGGATTTCATTCCAAAGTTCAATTATATGTGACATTTGAGTTAGACATTTGAAACTTCAAAAAAAAAAAAAAAAGAACAGCATGAATAAAAGCCTCAAACCACAGTCAGCTGCAAATAAATGACTGGAAACTGCTGGAGGTAGATGGTTAGGATTTAGGTAATATGACTCATAACCTAAGGCAATTATCTCCCCACATGAATAACTAAAAATAATGATCTGTAATAACAAAGCATCATCATACTTTAGAGAAGTTTGGATTTCTATGAGGATGTAGCTCAAAAAGCAGAAAAAAACACTTCAGTTATTAATAAACAAACAAAATTACTGTCCTCTGATCTTTTTTAGCATAACAACCACTACTTGTATTTTCTTCTGCTGCCATCTAGTGGTAAAAGCTTAAATCTGCACCTCAGAGTGTAGAAAAAATCGTTTTGTGTATCTTTGCATTGAGACACAAAGCCTCGATGTTTAGGTCAACAATCACAGCTGCTTCTCAAAAGTCACAGTTTCTGCCATGGAAAAGGAGTATTTTAGAAAAAAAATTATCTTCTGGGACCTTTTAACTTACATCATCGTCTTCGTCATCCCCTTCATCATCTTCCTCATCACTGTGAGCTGTGCTGCCAACTTCGCTTGGCTTTCTCACAACTTCATTGTCGCCTTCAGCTGTATATTGAGGAGGCAGTGGCGGCCCAATGAGCTCTGAGTCTGAGTCCTCATCTGAGTCTGAGCTGCTGTCACTGCTGCTCTCCTGCTTTCTAAAAGGAGAAAACATTACATGTCAAATAAAAGCAAATTCACACATGCTTGTTGTTCTCAAACAAAGAGAAGCCTGATCAAACTGTAAAACTGTATCAACCAAAACTATCAAACTGAGGGTCTTATGGTACCTTGAGGAAGCAGCTGTGGATTTGTCTCTCTGAGTGGGGGCTGATGGCATTGCTGATTTGGAGCTCTCCCCTTCCTCCTCCATGTGACGCTCCTCTAAAGAAACAATAAGTACAGCTCAGTCATAAACATCGAGATGGAATAAATAGTAAACACCAGGGAGTGTCTGTAAGAATACCTAACACACGCTGACTCCTCTCAATGGCTGTCCGCCTAGTCTGCTCAAAAATGGCATCTAGGTCAAATGTGCGTGCCTTCTTACCTGTGGAAAAAAAATGACAGCTCATATTTCGAATAATGTTGGTGTCGGCTTAAAAGGCCATCACCAGAAATCGGCTAAAAACAGAAGCACCACAAATAGAGGATTGGGTAGAGGTAATGATCCATATATATAGAATGGAGAAGCTGACTTTCTCATCTAGACTAAAAACAGATATTTTTAAAAACTACTGGAAAACCTGGGTTGATTTTGTGTCTCAATTGAGAGCAGACTTTGCGCAGTAAAGGCATAGTGTATTGTAGACTATTGATACCCTTGGTTCAGGCTACAAGCTTGTTCATATGTTTGTGAGACAATGCAAGAGAGGTGTGAAAAAAAGGAGTGGAAAGTGTTTCATTTTACTACACAGTTATTCTACTGTAACTTTACTTAAGGAGTTTATGTCTAATTATGTCTCTGCTCCGCGGTGGAGAAATATTATAAACAGTTGGAAATTTGTTCAATATATGTAAAATGTTGATGGAATATTGATATGTGAAATCAATTAAAAAGAAAAAAAATTTAAAAAAGAAAACAATGACAGCTACGTTTAACAAATACATTTAAAGTTGTAACTTTATAATGCAGAAAATTCTCCAGGGCTGTACATACCAAAACCAGAAAACCCCATGACTGATGCCATGTCCCCATCACCACTCATCCTGCCAGATGCTGTGGGAAAAAACAGGAGAAGAGACTGGTAATCAGAATGAGACAACAATAAATGACATGAAAAGAGTGGGAAATATCACTAGCATTAGTCCAACTCAATCTATTATCACATATGTCGAGTTTGCGCAGAAATGCAGTAGAGAGAGACCATCGTTGTCACAGCAGCTGTTGTAATCTGGCAAATGCATACTACATTATGTCTTCATTCTGCTGTCAAAATATAATTAGAATGTTCGTATTTAATTAAGAACTTAGGACATTAGGGAAAGAGTTTCAACAGCTGTTGTAACCACGACAACCACTGACGCACGCGGCTGACAGTCGCCACTTGACACGGTCACTGTTTACACCGAAACACCAGGAATTTACCGTCCGCTCATAACAAACAATGTTGAACCCTTTCCTTTATCTAAGCTTTTCATAAAGTGTCAGGTGACTGGATATTTAAAATTGTGATATAAGGTTTAAAACACAGAGACAAAATAAGCTAACATACAGGCTACTAAAGATAGCAACGACTGTTTATTTTCGCATAGTGACTCAATTATGAAGCTAATGAACGTCACAGACACTGTAAAAACAGACTAACACTAGTGCACATTGGTGTAAGTCATGTAGGATGAATGAACATGACTAATGAGAAGATAAAAGCAGAAAGTTGGTACCTTCTCCTCCTTTATGAGGGTCCATGTTTTCAAATTCGAGGATAACCTCTGACCACAGGAAGCGCTCACTACTTCTTCTGTGGCGGTTGTTGCAGCACGGCTGATGCAGAGCGCCCCAAGTGGTGATAGATGAAACCGTTCATTCTCTCCGTACACGCTCACAAAACACCCAGTTACAAGAGTAGTGACATTTTCACAGTGTTTGTTGCTTCCTGAGCAAAGTTCAGTATGAGTGCTGTTCAGATCTTTATGTTATGATCTCTATGGGCCCAATCCCATCTTAGGTTGGGTCTTGATAATTCATCAAACAATGACTGTGGTCTAGACCTGCTCTTTTTCTTTGGAAAGCGTCTTGGGATGATGACTGTTGTGAATTGGTGCGATATAAATAAAATTTGATTGACTGGTTGATTGTTTTATATTTGATTATGAAGCGACCTTTCTGCAGTCCATGAATTTTATAAGGATAACAAAGCTGTTGTAGACAAAACCGTATAGGAGAAAAAATGCTTGAAGGAAAACTTTTACTATTTAAATGTAAAGGGAAAGAACAATACAATTTTACAGTACTCAACAGAATATCAAACAAAATGGTGCCAGTTTTAGTGCAAAAGTCTTGTACAATGCAGATTTGATGGAAAATCCAAGGCAGCGAATTGACTGAAGAAGGGATAAATTAGCTTTAAAAAATGTGGATTATTCAGTCTTAGGGGTTAAATGAAAAAAGGAAGTAGTGTCAAATATTAACCATGCATAAGTGATCCAGTTGGAAGCACCATCAGGCTACATGGACCAGTATAACAATGAGAGTGAGGAGAAACCAGACAAGTTGTAGGGACAGTAAAGTCTATGCAGGAATAAAATAAAAAAACTTGACATAAAAATGGCACTAAGATTTAAGTGCAAAAAATAAATACAAGTGAAACAAATTAAAATGTCACATATAAATTGTGGTGCAACTAATTTACTCTAAAATAAACTCTGTCAAAGTAGATGGCATCTAATTTACAATTGCTGTTATCATTATTGCAGATTCAATCTACATTTTCAAGGCACAGAAAATCTCAGAACACCCCGAATAATAAACAACCCACTGGGGTGTCTTTTTGGTATTATATACCTTCCTTTTTGTCATTATTTTTTTTTATTTCTTAATGACCCATAAGTCTAACCCTCCTCTGCAGCAACCATTTTCTCAATAGCAGCCCAGTCTATTTTGCTGAGGCTGCTGCCAGTCTCAGAAAGGTTGTCCAGCCAGTCCAAGTCCAACCCACTGGCTCCGGCTTCATCATCCTGCTCATCCAGCAGCTCAGTCTCAACCTAAAAAGTGTAAAACATATTCATAAAACCAGAACTACATCTAAAGTGACACAGTGTTAGATTGTGTTTCTCAGATTTTACTATAATGTGACTCTTACTCTGTCAGACAGATTGGTGTCTAGCACCCTGTTCATGTCTGAAGTGAGCTCCCCAGTATTCACATCTGTTCCTCCCCTCAGGATTCCCCTCCTTGCATCTGTCCCCCCAGGAGGACCTCTGTTCAGACCTGTCTGGCGCCCAACATGCTGATCCTTATTCTGGCCTGATGTTTGCTGTTTCGATTGGCTCTTTGTGTTGCTGATCATTCCCCGTCTGGTCACCTGTGACAGCCGATCCCTTGGCAGAGAGGTTGCTAACATATAAAAATACAGAGTCAACGAGAGTGTCTAATTTGATATTACTGTTTGACAAAAGCAGATGAATTTTCTTTTAACAAAACCTGGTCTATGTAGTCCTAGTCTCCTGCGGTGATCCTCTGATAGCCGTCGATGTATCTCTGAAGTAGATGGTCGAAGGTTGGGTTGAGCTTGTCCTGATTTTAAACTTCTTTTATCACTGGCAGGTACACTGAAAACCCCAAAGAGACATTACTTTCATATCCAAGATTAGATAATCACTCCAAACAGATTTGGGAGTGGTGGAACAACTGGTTCAGTAAATCTTTTAATAAAAGGGGATCCTGGTCAGATTATTAAGATGAGGGGATACCTGTAAGTGCTGCCAAGTGGTGGAGCAGAGTTGGATCGTGCAGCTAGCGGCACTGATAAAACTCCAGTCCGTGACAGAGAGAATAGAGTTGGTGGAGCAGCATTAAAATCACTTGCTAATGAAAAAGCCTCCTGTGTCCTCTGGTTGTATTGCTCCAGGAGATGAAATCTATCAAATCAAATGGGACAGTTAAAGGCATGAATATTTATCTTCTTTAATTCGTGTCAAGAGATACATACTTCTCATTTTCTCCTTTGCTTTTCCGTTCACTTGTTTCTTTGTCTGCTGATTTCTGCCGGTTAAAAAAAAAAGAAACAAATAATGTGGATGAAAAGAACAAAACTGTAAATTATAAGAGTATCAGCTCTAGTAAAGAGGTAAACAATACTTACTGCTGTTCCTGAGGAAGAGAAAGGTTTATGTTCTCTTTCCCTCAAGCTTGCTCTATGTTTCTGATAAACAGCCAGCTGTTCTCTCTGTTTTCTTCTCATCCAGATCCTCAGCTCCCTCCTCTCCTCCTCTGGACGGCCCAGTTTCTGCGATATCCACCCACCTTGCTGCTGCTGCTGCTGCTGCTCCTTGCTGCAAAGAGGTCACATTACTTTTCAGGTTAGTAACAGTCTCAGTTGTTTCAATGATCATATGGACAGCCCTGAACTAAAGCAGATACATTACCTGGGGGGATGTGCAGTCTGCGGAAGAGACCAATCCAGGTCAGTCAGGGATAGGTAGCCTTCCTTCACCAACTCATCTAAGATTTCTGCTGTATCAGATAACCCAGTCTGACCCAGATCTTCATCTGCAAATCTGGAGATGGACAGAAGGAGAGCAGAGTCTTTTAGAATTCAACAAAGAAAAATCTGAAACACTAAAACTGGACAGATTTACTGGAACTTACAGCGAGGATGTTACAGATGCTTCAGTCATTCGATCTTTCATTCCTGTGCGAAAAAAGTAACCATCAGAATGTTTAATATCAGGTTATATCAAGTCACTCATCATGGCCAATCATTACAATTTTTTAATATACATACATACTTTTTTCATTTCATATCATTTGCAATATTACTTCTTTATTTTAGCTATGTTGTGCATTACTCTTTTCTATCATAATACAAGGTATTATCATCAACAATACTGTGCTCATCACTATGTTTAATATTCCTTTTAATACCGTATGCAATATGGATCCATCCAATTTGCTAATAACTTTATGTTAAGTATCATTCTCATTTTCTCATTATCATTAACTATCATGTTTAATATCACTTAATGTGTTACCTCCACTGTATCTGGACTTGACGATATAATCTGACTTAGCTTGCTTTGTCACTTCATGTATAAACAAATTTTAGTCCTTTTTTAAAGCATCGTTACCTTACATTTTAACCCCAATCAGCTTCATATTTGATCATACACTGTATTTTTTATTTAATGATAATCTATTGTCTTTTTTTCAGAATTAATTAAGTTTTAACTTATAAATATAAATTTTCCATTATTGTGTCCATTGGCTGTTAATGTATTTGTTACATTTGCTACATAAATAAATAAAAGTAATATTGAAGGATATTGTTATTTACTTGGTGGAGTGTAAGGGTGCGAGGGACCAGCTTTTTGATCACAGGAAGAAGCTGAATAACGAAACAATGGCTTCTTTGTGAGAGCGACGGAGTCATCATGAATCACAGCTCTTTCCTCCTGATCGTCTTCCTCTTCTGCGAAGGCACTTGATTCATTCGAAGGCTTTAATCGTGGCGCCCATGCTGTGAGAGACAGAGAAAGAGAATTAACTGTTAATCCTCGTTGAGATCTGGCGCCTGCTTATAGTGTCAGATATTGATATTGTTGTATTAAACTTGCTTGAAGATTGAATTTGGTTTGCACGGGCTCACAGTTTTTGTTGAATTCATCACATTTTGGGTGACAGTTGACAGAGTTTGGTCGTACCTTCTTGTGGGACGGAGAGTCTGACAGTTTTTTTCACATTCTTTCTGTTTCCTTTATCAGGAGCCAAAGCTGGAGTGAGCTTTTCAATCGTGTTCACCAGCTGCAGAGAAACAAAGGGGTCATACAGCGTATTAGACTACAAAGCCAGTTTATAAACTTGTTTTTCATCAATAAAATACATGAGCATGAAAAAAGCATGTGCTTCTGTACCATCCTGGAGTTTGAAAAGTCCATCTCCAGATAGTCAGCGATGTTCTGCAGAGCAGCTAACTGGGCATCCAGCTCAGACAAGTGTGAAGAGAACCAGACTTCAGGAGGCACTGATGAGGTCTTTTGAGATCTGATGCTCTGGTCCTTAATGGCTTGAAAGATTTCTGAGTCAGATGGATCCTCTACGTCCTCTAGAATGACTCTCTCTGGTTCTCTCATGGGCTCAATGTGGCTGCATGAAGGTGACTCCTCCTGGATATCTACAGAACATACGACAACAGATATTCAGGACAGGTTATAGTGTGATTATGTTGAGAATAAAGAGCTTTGAAGCATCAATATGAAGACGCATAGAAACCTGAGTGAGGGGTGGCATTGAGGAGATCCTCAGGAACTGTGACAGAGGGCTGTGGATCAGCCGCAGCAGCACTCCTTAAAACAGAAGTGGCCATAATGTGAAGCTGAGCTGAGGTAGGTGAAGAAGGTCGATTTGAGGGTACAGTGTGTGCTTCTGGGCTGAGACAGGGAGGCAAATCCTGGTGCAGGGATTTGTCTTCAAGATCCAAGACACTTATGAACTGATGGCCACCCTGATCCTTTAGGACAAAAACAGAGAATCTTGGTTTGCTAAAATGTGGGTTCAATTTGATCAAGAATGTCACTGTGCGTTGTTGAGGCATTTTTTTGGACTACTGAGTATGTTTTTTTTTCCTTATTTTCTTCTTTTATTGACTCATGTAGTTTAGCATTCCACACAAACTCTCGTTGCAAAAAATAAGAGATGTTATTCTCCTTGCAGTCAATGTAGAGTTCAAGTTAGTGAAAAAAAGGATAATTTAAACACAGTTTTTAAGTCCAAAGAAACAATCGTTGAGAGGTCTGTTACCAGAATCCCATCCAGTCCATGTGAGATCTCTTCTGTGTTCAGATGATGGTTAAAGAACTGCAAATTCCCTGAGCTTTGAGCTAGAAGGAAGAAAAGATTAATATAAAAACACATTTGTAACTTAACAAATAGAACGCAGTGTAATATTACTGAATCTGTCGTCTGAAAACAACTTACATTTGGGGCTACGAGCAGACACAGAGACAGACACAGCTTTATCCACAAGTGCAGGAGGACAAGCTAAAAGAATAATAAAGGTTTTTGAAAAAGACCAAATTCATATTTTTGTGTAAATAAAAAACATATTCATAAACATTTTTTGGTATTGCTATAAATGTTAATACGAGCAACAACTCTGTAACAACATTACTTACCTGGCTCTGTGTTTGTGAAGGCATCATGACACTCTGGAGGCCTCTTACATGTGGAAGCAAAGGCATGGAGCTCAGCTGCAGTAGACGTGGCTCTGTCCAATAATCTCTGACCAGTCAATGAAAAGTCAAAGGGCCCTAAGAGTGAGGGGTCATTAGGGTTGAAAAAACATGACATTATTTTTAAAATGAGTCAGGATCAACTTTTTAATTTTATATCCAAAGGGCCGGTGGAAAAATGGCTGTGATAACAAAGTGTCTTTATTTAGAAGCTGTTTCAAAAGAAAACAAGGACCTTGTTTTTATCCCCGTTCATAAGAATATAAACAAAGTAAGTTTTATGAGGCTGCTATGCATTTTCACTTTAAAGTCAATGCTCATTCTGAATCACTTGAATGCAAATTTCTCTTCCTTCTTTGAGACGTATTGGCTTGACTTTCTTATGCACTTTGACACATGACAAAAAAAATATAAATCTAGTCTTTGCTATGTTTGTCTTTTTCATTAGGACTACCTGGTAAAGATTTTCTCTGGCACGGAATAAACTCTATCAGCCAAGTGAAGCTAAGTTTGTCTTTGACACTTACCAGATCTATCAGGTACATCTGTCCTGCAGCGATCTCTTCTGAAGCTGCAGGCTTTTCATTTTCAGGTTCATCTGCCGGCTGGAGAGTAAAATGGATAAATGATGGTAAAATTACACTAAGCTTGAAATATTTCTCAATAAGATTCATATCAATTTACCTCAGGTGTAACAATGATTGAATCATTGGGTCTGAAAGTGACTTCTGTTTTTCTTGCTCTTTCTCTCCTCTTCTGCCTGCAAACATCACCGAATGAGCATAAAACTGGAAAACGCAGCTTTGAGAAAATGAGAAAAGAAATTCCATGAAAAGTAATAAGTGATGACCTCTTGATGGAGTTATTAGAGCTGAGAACAGGGGCATCTCTTCTTGTGCTTTCAGGAGGTAGGTTGACTCTGAGCAGCTGCAGTCGAGCCTCTTCGGCGTTCTGCCTGGCCAGTACTGATTGTGTCAGCTCTTCCATGGACATGAGATGAGTTGTTTGCACTGAGGGAGCTGCCTGGGGCAACATCTTTTACAGACAGAGATATATATCAAGATTAAAGGAAGTCACACACACACACACACACAAAAAAAAGTTAAATGATGGAAGTTGGGCTCACCATTTTCAGTCCAGAATCTAAATGTAGAAGCTTGATAGGTACTTCCTCTTTTGGAGCTGCAATTAAAGTAGACTGCCTAGAAGAAGGGTGCATGGATATTTTTGGAAACGTGACTCTATTGTGTTGATCAGACTTGAAGTGCAGCAGACGAAGGCCTTGCGTTGGTGCAGGTGTATGAGCTGGAAAAGCTGGAGGAAGTAGCGAGAACTCATGCCCCCTGCTTCTTTCTGATGTCTGGATGTTGTGTTCAGGGATCACAGGAGTTGGATTGTGTGAATGATTAAAAATGAGTTGCTTTTTTGGACTAGAGGAAACATTTCTTTTCTCTTTGATTGTCTTCTTTGTTGAGTTTGAAGTGTGCAACACTTGGGGTTGATGTGGGGCACTCTGCTGGGGTAATGGCGAACGCTGAAGGTGAAGCAATTTCAAGCCTGAAAACTGGGTTAGAAGATCATTTCGTGGTGGTAACACATGGGCACTATGAACATCACAGCTTGTGGCCAAAAGCCCCTGAGAAGGTGGGATTAACCTCCTGCTTTCTCTAAACTGGGTTTCTGGTGACAGGGCCTGCACAGAGAGCGGCTGCATTTCCTGCAGAAAAGAGTGAATACAATTAATTTAGTTTGTGCTGTGATTCAAGTTTTATTTCAACGTAAGGACATGAGCAATACCTGATCATTTACACCTCCACCATTAAAAGCAGAGGCTGGATTCCTGGTGATGGGATGGTGGCTGCCTAAAGGATGTATAGCAGGCCGGTCTGCAGACACACATGCAGGGGTCTGACTAAACTGAAGGTTAGTGGATGCTGAAGTCGGCACGTAAGCTTGTGTCTGAGGTGTCAGAGGAATAGTGGTTTGAACTGGGAAGGCATTTGGTTCCTGGACAAAGTTGGTTGCAAAAGATGAGGGCACATTAGGGTGTGAGGAGTTCATGTTGGGCCGGGTCAAAGAGGAGCTCTGCTGGGCAAGTTGCAGGTTGGAGAATGAAGCTCCTAAAACCTCCATCAGGCTCAAGTAGTTAATATTCTGTAAAATAAATAAAATAAAATAAAATAAAACAAGGACGATAAAAAACCACCTTGAATCAGAATGATTTTTTGAGTTAGTCTCTTCTTACTTGAACAAGCCTGTACAAGTCTTCCCCTAGACGCTGTCTCATTTGTGGATCCTCAGTGGGTAATATCTGACTGGGTGCAGCAGAGGCCTCGGCTGGTAATCCAGGTGGGGAGTTTTGTGGCTGAAGACTTGGGGGATTTGCCACTGAGGTGGAAAGTGCAGGTGAATCAGAAAGCTCTGCGTGGACTTCTGCACCAGACTGGACAGTAGGAGGGGCTTGGGGTTCTGGTTGTGGTGATGCTTGAAGGCTCCTAACCTGACTGGGACTTCAACAACAGTACAAAATATTACATAACACCCAACAAACACATTGTCACTTTGTTAGATTGCATAATGTCTCGCTTGCTTATGTATGTACTGATTTTACACTCATACCACTGTGCACCTTCCCACCTAAATGAACAGCTCTGGCAAATTCTGCATACAGGTTCTTGTTACGTAGATTTGACTGTTTTACGAATTGTTTTTTTTTTTTTTTTTTTTTTTTTTTTTTACTTTTTTTTTTTTCCCACAGGGGGAAATTCCCAAAGTTTAAAGTTCAAAGTTCCTTTACAGCTGCTGTTTTTATTTCTACTGTTATTTTGCCATCATAGTTTTGGGACCAAGACATAAAAACAAATCCCTCGTATGTGTGATCTTACTTGTCAACAGATCTAATCAATTCTTAGATTTGATGTAGAAATTACACAGCAAAGGCCAGGCGACGAATTTCACACCAAAGTGTTGAAGAAATTTTGTGAAAAAAACTACAAAAAATTAATAATACATAAAAATACCCATCAAATAAAAAATGCATAGTAAAATCAACTAAATACTCACAGAGATGTAGAAGTGGATGTGTTTCTGGCCTCGTCTGACAGGTCTAAGTCCACAAGCTTTAAACTCTGCACAGAAAAACAAAAGTTAACTGTGTGTTTGACTAGACTTCTAAAACTCATAGAAATAATCCTGAGTGTTACTATTTACCGATTCAAGCAGATTTCCCAAATTGGAAACAGAGGATGACACCCCCAAGCCCTCACTGTCACTACTTTTGCCTGTAAATATCAACAAATCAATTAATATTGTCTGTTATATGCGTCTGGGGTTTAAACAAGTTTTTAGGATACAATATGAATCTGTTTCATACCCTCTTTTTCAGGTGAAACATCTAAATCATCCAAACACAGCTGCTGGGGACTGCACAGTCTCTGCTGAGCATCAAAGGTCAGCTCCTCCTGGTCATGAGACTGAGGTGTCCTCTGAAATGCAACTTCCCCCGGTTCATGTGTCTGAGAGCCACTGCAGGGAAATCAAGGATAAACAAACAAAACAAACAGATGTGATGTTTCTGTGCTATTTTCCTCTCAGTCTTAAAACAAACAATTTTTTAAAAAAAAGTGTGCACTCACACTGACAGTTCCTCTGGATGTGAAGTGGGGTCGAGGCCCATGATGGGTGTATTTGCAGATCCAGGGTATCCTGTGTCCACACTGCTCTCTTTGTTCAGCTGTTCGTCAACCACAGGATGCAGCACTGGGGCAACCGTCCACTGCGTTTGTGGAACTTGGATGTGTGCAGTGTAGTGGTCGTTCCTCAGTAGAGCGGTGAATCTGCTTTGCAGCAAGCTGAGAGACGTGAGGACGGCAGGAGCTGAGGCTTTGACACGCATCACCACTCCTTCTTCTGCTGTCCCTCCAACCCCTCCTCCCCCTCTGTCTCTCTTCCTTTTGCCATGGTGTCTGAGCAGCACCCTCCTATCAGCCCAGCGTACCATCCACTCCAGCAGCCTGCCCAGTTCTGGAAAGTCAGCTTCTAGTTTCGGATCTAGGCCTTGCTGAAGGTCAGTCACAGCTTCCATAGATGTTGAGGAGCCAAATTTGAAGCTCTCTGGTGGCTGCTTCTTGGAAAAGGCACTTCGATTAGGGCTATTTTCATGACTTAAGAGACTCCCCTTCATTTCTCTGTCTGAAGGCACACTGCTCTGCAGTCGGAGGCCAAACAAACCTTTTTGTCTGCCAGCTTTCAGCCCAGGAAGAGAGCTGACAGGAGTTCTCGATACCTGGGCTTCACTCCCCACTGATGAAGTTTGCAGCTCTGGTGTTGAACTTTGTTTTAGCGGCTTATAGCAGCTGCCAGCTCTGAACAACGGCAGGTGTTTTCTCGCTGAATGGTGCGGATCTCTTTGACGACGCTGAACAGTTGTGAGCACATCAAAGGTCAGAGAATGCAGTTCTTTCTCCCGCAGCTGAGGAGAGAAGCCCTTCAGCAGAGGCAGCTCTCCTCCTGATTCCCCTCCTTCAGCTGTATCCTTCCCCAACACATAGCTATAAAAGACCTCCAGGAAGCTGAGATACTCTTCATCTTCCAGCTCAAATTCCCAGGTACCAACAAGTGGTGGTTGAGGTTGCTCGCTCTCCTTGGCATCACCTGGATGACTCTCCTCCTGAATGACGCTGTCGATCTTGACAGCAGCTTTCTTTGCATGTTTTCTTTCCTTCTTCTTAGCTTTTTTGCTCCTATACAAAAAAATAGAACAACACAAAAATGAGTTATGTGTAATGGTACTCTTGTCTTGGCTGTGCTGCTGTTTCACTCACCTGGTTTTAGCTGTGGCACTTATGTCCGGAGAGATAGCCTCAGACATATTATCCGCGGTGTCTCCATCACTGCACACTGGTGGAAAGCCACAGTCGGTTAAGGTGCTGGTGCTCAGTGTCGTACCCAGGGAGAGCTGCCTCAGCATGGCCATGCCGTGTTTGCTCCCCTTGTCCTCCTCTTCTTCCTCTTTCTCCCACAGATGGAGCTCAGGTGGGGCCAGGTGTCTCTTCAAACGCCCAAGAAGTTTCCTTCGCTGTCTGCGTTTGTCCTGGATCACTATCATCATCAACTCATTCCCTTCGTCTTCTTCTTCTTCTTCCATCTCTGGAAAAACATAGAGTGTGAAGAGAAATTGATGGATACTGAACTGAAATAAAACATCAGTTCTAGTTGAGTAAGGACGTTGTGTGAAATGGTCATGGAACAGTTTTGACTTGCAGATGCAGAGGCAAACTGTGAATTTATGCACATGCAGTGATTTCCACAACAGAGTCATGTCTGCTTTCAACAGGGCTCCTATACACAGTTGAAATTTCCATACTTTTCCATACCCTACTTTTTAAAATTATTTTTGGAAATACCAACTTTTCTATTTTAGAAAACAGTATTTTATAACTGGTAATATAGTCTGTTAACATAGATATTTTTCCATGCTTTATTTTTCATTTAACATACTTTTTAAGACCTGGAAATTGATCCAATTACTTCCATACTTTTCCATATTTGCATAGGAACTATAGACTGTATATAGAATGGACAGAGTCTGCCTCCTCGCTGGGTGAAGCCACTCCGAGAACAGCACCCTCTGATGGTGGGTGGATGGATGGTTTTTTCTGTACAGCTCCGTTTTTAAAAGTTATTAGGGGGTTCATGTTTTCTATGATTGACACCTGGTACAGCCTATGGGCGTTCAGGGATTGCGTCGCTCACCGGGGGGATACGCTGTTTGAGCCGAGCGTCATCACAGGGACTCTCGGCGACTGCGCGGCCGAATGCGCGCATCGCTACTGTGCAGCTCTGGTTTCAAGAAAGTGGAGAGAAACCCAGAATTACCGAGAGCTTTTTGACTTCAAATCCGTATACAGGCGGAAGGCGGAACCAGGTTGTCCATCTTATATACAGTCTATGGTAGGAACCCTGTTTCAATGCTGTGACACCTGAGGGCCTGAAATCAAAGCCATCCTGTTTTGGTTTTGGGCCTTGTCCCTCTTGTGCAGAGATTTCTTCAGACTCTCTCAGTCTTTTAATGTTATGATGTACTGTACATACAGTAAGTCGATTATATCTTTACACTAATGCAATCCTATGTTTAGGAATCAGCAAACTATTTCCTTACCTAGTCTCTTGTGGAGAGGTAAATCACTTGCTGTCCCTGTTCCAACTGCATTAAAATGTGTTGCTAGAATCAAAATCATTGTTTTCCATGAAACAAAGCTTTTGATAATGTTGTCTTTGCATATTTCAGATTAAATACTGGCTTTAAATAATTCAACTCTTATTCTTTATCATAACTAACTCTTAAGGAATTGGGGGTTTGTGTTTTCACTGAAAAGCATTTAGATTTTCAACCAAATCAGCATACAGCAAAAACAAACTGGTGTCATTTTGCAAGAAAAAGACAGAGATTTCATACCCAGTACGTTGCATTGTCTCAGCCTCTGCAGCAGTGAATTATATTTTTCTCTCAAAGGGACTCTGACAGATTCCTCTTCCTCTGGGAAAGCCTTTACCAGAGTATCTGCCACCTTTAATAAAAAAGAAGAAAAGGTCAAGGTGAAGTAGTAAGCCCAAACTCAGTCTCACTTGAACATGAACGCTGTGTGTTTGAAACAAGCTGCTAAAAAAAAAGCCATATTACCAGAGAGAGAGGAGGAAGTTCAGATAAAAGACTGAGCAATATGTCCTGCAAGATCTCTTCAGCATTTAGGAAGCAGGAGAATGGCAGCAAACGACAGGCCCACAGGAGTGCTTCAACACAGGTCGATCTCACTTCTGGGTCATTAGGGGTCTGAGAAAAAGATTTAAACATCATCTGTGGCTACAAACACCAAGAAATATTCATTCATAAATACACAGAGCATCGTTAAAATACCTGCTCTTCTCTGACACGCTGTCTGGTGGCTTGATACTTCCTGCAGGAAATGGAGAGCTGGTCCCGGACATGAAGCATCCAGCACAGAGCACACAGCTCCCTGAAACAGGCTAGAAGAAAAAATACTGTAGATGAGGACAACTTGAAAGAAGATCACTGATTATGACATAATTTTAATGCAATGATGTGATTCAGCATGACTGGCAGCTTACTAATAGTCTGAACAGTGTCAGGGTCCAGGTGACTGTCTTTCTTGGGTCCCCTGTTGGTTCTGAAGAATCCACTACGGGAGACAAACTTCATGAGGTCTTCTGGGACAGTTTTTTCTTCTTCAGCAGCCGATGGACAGGAGTACTTCTTTTTGATCTGCAAAAACACGAATTCAAATCAACACAAAGTACTAATGAAAAGGATAAGTGAGGAAATCCGGCCCAGTATGCACTGTTCCCAAAAGTTATATAGCTCAGCCCCTTTATGTCCCAGACAAGCCTGTTTGGGCTGGAGCTCAGCCCCTGACAGGTGAGGCTGTGCTCTGCCTCCCTGTACCCCCCTGTGATTATGAAGACAGTTATGAAAAGAAGACAGACAGCAGTGTAGAAAAAGAGAGAGCAAAGAGATAATTCCTGCTTTTTATTTAGGAATATTTATTTAGTAAGCAGGTGAGGAAATAGCTTTAGAACACTGACGAATAAAACAAATCCACAAATAATTCTTAGTTTGAGTGTATTCTTGTTTAATTTTTAATGTTTTATAACATTAAAAGACTCTGCATTGTTTTTTATGAAATGTAACAGTTATTGTCAGCTACCTTTCATAGAAGTTTCTTTCATAAGTAAAGCAGAAAATTTGAACAATGAAGCCAGTGTCTCATTCTTCTTATTTCAAGTCTGCAGTAAAAAAAAAAAAGGAAAAAAAAAAGGAGGGAATATTTTTTTAAAAAGAGTTATATTTATATTTATATGTATGCATATATTTATATATATTTATTTATTTTTTTGTTTCTTAATTTCATTTATTTAGTTTTTGCTTTGTCCCTTTGTTCTGTCGCATTATTCTTTTTACTTTTATTAGTTAGTATTATTATTTTTAAATGTTATCTGTTTAATATAACTCCCCAAAACAAGCACTCATATATAGGCATACATACACACACACACACACACACACACACACACACACACACTGTTATCCTAGCTTGTGTCTGTCTTGTCTTGTCTTGTCTTGTCTTGTCTCCCCCATTTGTTTCTTAGTTTGTTGTCCCTTACCTGTCATGTTCGGTTTCGCATCACTTAATAAAATATATATATATTTCAATAAAAAGTCTGCAGTAAATCACCTTGTGCAGTATATGTCTGCCACGTCTCAGATTAGTGATGTACCACTGAGCAGCAGGACGGCAACAGCGTGCAGATCTCAGAAGCATCAGCAATCTCTGAAGCACTCCAGACACTTGGTGACGCGTCACAACTTCTGCAAAATACCCCATTGTCCGTACTGGGTCCTAAACATGAAACAATAACAACATTTTATTACAATAGCACTAATCTAGGGGTGCAAAAGTAGATTTTTTTATGTTGTTAGATGTAATACCTGTGTGTTGGGTGAAGGCTGAGGGCAATAGAGAGGCGGGGAAGGCAGATATAGTTCATTTGGCGCCAAAGCAGGCAGGCAAGCACACATCTCTTTAGCTGTCTCCAGCAAAGAAGACAAGGGTGAAGACAAAACATTCACTCCAGCCATGACAGAAGCCTTAAGAATCTCCTGAACGGAAATCTGCAACACATCCCAGTCTTCACCTTCCAGTAGGTCTAGTAAAAAGAGTTAAGACAGCACAAATGTAAAAACCAAAGATCTCTTTTTTTAATATTTTTTTGGTTAAGTTGAAAGGCCTCACCAACCTGTGAGACTCTTGTCATCCTGAGAGTCAGACGTGTTGCCAAGAAGACTTTCCAGTTCAGCCTGGAAAATGCTCTGTGGTTCTAAATCTGTTGGGAGGTGGAGCTCTCTCCTCCTGAACCTGTAAATAACCCCAGTGAAATGCCAATTATGCAGGTTTGAACATTTATGGGTTCGAAAAAGGCGACAATTTCAAACCACACACTGATTCCTTTCTTGATTATGCTTTTAAACTGACCGAGTGAAGTCAAAGTGCTCAGTGCAGTAACTTGAATAAGCCAGGCTGAGAGATGCTGCTGTCTTCCAGTCCCCTAGATGGTAAGCTAGCCACACTGTCTCAGGGAGGAGACCCCCAAGCAGTAGCAGGTCCTGAGCGTAGTCTACCGTCCACACTTCAGACAGCTGCTGTTGTCGCACTGCTTTAGCCACCTCTTCCTGGCACAGCGGCACCAAGCGCCCAACACTAGGAGCTAAGAAAGGCTCTGTTATCAAAATGGCATAATCAATTAACGAATCATCTTCATTATTGAGAAAAATAACTGAAACAAACCATGAGGTAGATGAAGTGGAGGTAAAACCGAAACATTATGAGGGGGTAGGATATATAGGGGTTGATTAGCAAAATACGAGACCATGAATCTCCCCAGAGACTGTACCACAGCACACGCTGCTTCACTGTGCAGGTCCACTGGCAGCCATGGGCAGGGAAAAGAGTCTGCTGCAGGGCGAGAAAGAAAACCATATAACACCAAAATTTACTCTAATCAAAATGCACGACAGACAGGGGTCCAACACAGTTGGAATTTCCATATTTTTCCATACCATACTTTTTAGAATTATTTTTGGAAATACCTACTTTTCTATTATAGAAAACATTATTTTTGAACTGTGCTAATAGTCTGGATAAATAAATGTTTTTCCATACTTTATTTTTCATTTTTCATACTTTTTAAGATGTGGAAAATGATCAAACTACTTCCATACTTTTCATACTTATGCAGGAACCCTGGACAGAGAAAGTTTTCTCAAACTTGGTGTCTATACTTGATTGTCAATTTTCATCATGTTGATTAAAGTCAGAGTAATTATTTTAGAGAGAAGTTTAATTTTAACTAGATGTAAAAATTGGGAATGACAGCTTTAAATTAATCAGTTAATGTTGAAAGTTGGAAGCATTTGTAAGTAGGTGCTGTCTTCAACTATTTTTTTTTTTTATTTGACAACAAAACAGAGTGACGACAACAACAGAAACAACGTCAACAACAAAAAGATAAAAAATAAAACATTTACAAAAATACTTTTGTGAGGGAGGGGGAAAGAATTTATATAATATGTAATAGAGAATTTAAAAAGAAAAGAAAAAAAGAAAAAATCTTCTATCTGCTGTCTTCAACTTAATGCCATAAACTTGCGAACATATGCAAACCCTTTAACAGGCAACAAGAATTATTGTCAATGGCTGACCTGTTACACTAGCCATGCTGTCCTTCTGATATCCAGCCCGGTGCAGGATGAGGCCGGCCATGTGGTCCCCCAGCTCCTGGGCTTCTCTCAGCTGATACTCAGATAACAGACTGTAAAGGAGCGCGAGACAGAGGCGTGTCTCCTGGAAGACACTACGATCACAGTCTAACAGAGGGACAGTTATTACCATTTTGAGCTAAATGTAATTGTGGGGTTCAATTTAATGGAAGAGTAGAAAAAATGGTTCTTACTTTTCTTTCTTTCTTCACAAATTTGTGATCGCCATGTATTTGAACTTTCTATGTATGAGCCGTACAGGAAAAGATGTTCACCTGAGGATAAGAGTGTGATTTACTGACAGTAAACAATAACATTTTAGGCTTGTTCAAACACAAATTTGAAGTGGTTCTTTTCCCACAGTTTATAAATGGTTCTACCTGGGTAACTCAGCAGTGCAGGACCCTCCTCAAGCCTTTCTCCTGTAGCTTGCAGAGCTTTTTGGATCTGTGACATGATGACGGATGACTCTTGTCGCTCCTCATCCCAGCCATGACAGCCTTGAAAGCTTTTCAGTTCCTCCACATACTGCTGGGTGATCCCATAGACCCACTGCCACACTCCCAACAATCTAATCATAAAAAGACACTCAGAAATCTGGTATATTCTAAAGTATCTGGTATACTCAGACTTGGTACATTTTATTGACTCTTTGTTAATAAACTAAAAGCTGCAGTGATAACCTGTACCTGCTGGATGGTCTCTGGGGAACAGTTTGGACCTGAAACATGGAGCTGGATTCCTGCACCTTTTCATTCTGTAACACTGGCACACGGTGAACATCTGAGGACCAGGGTTGTGGTTCTTGAGATTCAGACTTTTCAGAGGACCAGAGAGTTTTCTGCTGCAGGGTGTATGTTTGGTCGAGAGAGTCTGACACCAGCTGCAAGATGAGAAGGACTAAGGACAGACTACAGGACGATAACTGATAGAGATCAGTCTGATAGGAGTCAGGGTGAGGGGTCAGCTGAAGGTGTATCAAGCGTTTACTGAGCTCCACCATAAGTCCCAGGCAGCATGGTCCATCTGAGTGAGCGCTATCCCAGGAAAGGAAGGAGAGGAGGTTTTTAAGAAGGTTCAGAAGGCAGGAGGAATCGGTGGAGTTCTTTTTTCCCTCACAGACCAATCGGAGTAAAGCAGCATATCGCACCACACAGTAGAGGGTATGCTTTAGCAGAAGAGCTCTGTGTTCAACAGCGCTTTCCAAAGACATGCCAAAAGCCCACGCTGTTAAGAGCTTACTCTGGATTTTGCCAAGCTCACGGTGCAGAGGAGGAGTCCTTCTTCCTGTATCAACAGAGTCCTTGTCAGAGTCAGGGCTAGTGATTAATCCAGTGTTGGTCTGTGTGTCCAGAGCGTGAATTGTGTCAAACATTGAGGCAAACTCCAGATGGCCACCATCCTCCAAATTAGAACCAGCGGGAGGTCCATCAAAGTCAGAATCATCCTCAAAGAAAGTCTAAAAAATCACACAAAAATACATCTATTACAAATAAATGTAGCAATTTAAACAGCTGCCAAGGCACATTACTGCTAAGGATTATCATTTTTTTTTCTAGTAGATGCAATTTAACCAACCTGCATTTTCTCAAGGAGCTCCTTAGTCCCACCCAAAGTCCCCTGGTCCTGCAGAAAAAGTGGTAAAGCAGATCCATCTGTGGCAGATGAAAAGACAGAGCCTGTTGTGTTGGGTCCATGGGGAAGAGTAGGGTGAAACACCTCTGAGTTGGAGTCAAGATCCAAACTGGATACAGACTCCAGCCATGCTCTCACATGAATCTGAAAATAAGGATGTAAAAAATCCATCAAGTTAAGAATATCCCTGCAGAGAGTTTAGACAGAAGTTTCATAAAAAGTGTCTGTTTTACCACCTGTGATTTATCCAAGACCCGACTAGCCTTTTCGAGTTCCCTCCTTGTGTCCTTTACAAGTGTTTTTAGCAACAGAGCGGGTGAGGGCTTATCTAAAACCCTCATCACAGTCGCCATGTAGCCATCAGACACGATGAGATATAGCAGCCGTGGGTGCCAGGTGACAGAAAAGCGCTGCCTTAAGACATCCCGCACAGACAAGGTGGAGCTGGACAGGGAGGCCTCCTTGTTGCAAGCTGACTGTGGTGGCCTTGAGAGAAAAAGTGAAAATAATTATCAAAGAGGCAAGAAAATCAACAGAGCCAACCATGAACTATATTAATAATCAAAGTGAGTTTTTACGAAGAGTATAAGAGTTTTTCTGTACTTTTTCTTTTACACTATATCTTTTCAGCTAATACTTTATTTTTAACTCTGTTTCAAGACTGTCGTTCTGATAAAACATTGCATTAAAACTGCATCTTTGGCACAAAAGTAATGATATGACAGATTTCAGATTTTGTACAAGGAAAATCATTAACTCAGCAGTTTATATGTAAAATAAAACATGCCATTTTTCATGTATTTTATCTAAAAAAAACAAGACAATAAGTAGACACAGTAAAGCAATCATCAAGACTGATCAATAATATAATCACAAGTAAATCATCAGAATCTGGCTACAGATAAATAAAGCTTAATAACAACAAGGGACAACAACATAAACAAATGGAAAACTTGCATTAGGTGTAAGAGTTGATAAACAGGCCGCTGGTTTAGCTCAGTGGTTCATTCAAGCACCCTCTCCTAGTCGCAGGTGGCGCAGATTCAAATCCAAACATCAGCCATTTGTTGTATGTCATCTCTCACTCTCTCTTCCCTGTTTCCTATTTAATCCAGTGTCAGCGTCTTTGACTAAAGGCAATGAAAGCCTGGGTAGTAATCCTTAGAAAAAAGAAATAAATCTTACCGGTAAGTGACGAGTGGATGCAGGGGTAAAAAGTGTGCAGGCCCAAAATCAACACTACAACCAGAGCTGGACAGAGTCAGAAGGCCTCCGAGGCGAGAAAGCATAAGAAGGGAGCCCCTCTTCAAAACACAGGCCAGGAAAAGACCACCAGGGGACCAACTCAAACTTCCCACCCAGTAGGACCTAAAAGACAAGATGTACAGCTTTTGTCTTAATAAAATATCATCAAAGATAGCCTTTACAAACTTGTATAGACATTTTTTCACACATGCTGAAGAAACTAAAAATATATCACTCTTCTTAGGTATCATTTATATTCAGGAAGTCTAACCTAAGCAAAAAAGGGGTCTGAATAAACCGATATTGACCCCAGATCAAATCAAAGCACACATTCACATTGTTCAAGAAAAAAGAAAGTACCTTATGTATTTCGATGGAATTTGCAAATTCTTGCTCCCACATCCTCCAAGGCTACTAGATACTGTGACAAAATTCTGTGTGCTAACAAAGAGAACCTGTGTAGCCTGCATAAAAACATGAAAACAAATCTCAGTGAACATTTCTCCCCAAAAAAAAAACAGACTTGCAAAGATAAAGAGTTAAAAATAGTTTGGGAAGGCTAAATGCTCACCTTTGGCTGTCTCTGATTCAGGACAACAGCTAACAGGCGACCATCTGGAGAAAAAGCAGGCACCAAGGCCCCTCTTGACTTTACTGGTTGGCAGGTTGGAGTGAGACGAGACAAGGGGTATGTCTTGGTTGCCCACTGTACACTGTATCCTACAGAACTACACAAAAAAATATATTTGTTGAACTGCTGTAGAAACTGATAAAACTCATGTTGGTAACAGTTCTTCTCACTCACTCCACCCTCTTCTGGCTCTCCTCCCACTGAATTTTCATGCAGGTGATGATCAGCTTCTTCCCAGATGTGAAAACAAATGATGATAAGCAGGCATCACCCATTACCTAAGAGATAGCATGGAAAGATTTGCATCAAATAAAAGTTTAGAATGAAATGCAAATCTATAAATGTATGTGATGTCTAATCTAGTTGTATGCAGACCTCAGTCTTGATAAAGATAGTGTGTAGCGATGCTTCTTTGTCTTGTACAGAGGGCAGGATGGAGTCTTCACAAGGCTGGATGTGCGCCCATTGCCCTCTGACTGTGCCATCTCGTACTCCTGTCAAATCTTTAAAATCCATGCACTCCCACAGGAACACCTGCCCTGTTATGGCGACGAGGAGTACTCGCATCCCATTGCCTGAAACCTGGAGTGACAGTCGTGTGGCAGTACCTATGAAAAAATACATAAATTAACCCATGTATGCTTTTAGGTAAAAGATGAGAATAAGGACACTTAAAAGTGCTAATTAAGTATAAAAAAAGAATAAAAAAAACATCTATTCATAACTACCTATTGATTTATATGGATAATAAAATAAAGTCATGGAGTAATTTAAGTGTGGATATATGCATTGACTTTGCCATAATGATAAAAAAGCACTTCTACTAATCAAATGTTAATTAGCAGGCCTGATCTCTTTTATGGCAGGTTAAATATTTCTTTGATTTTCTAAAGATCTTGCAGCCATAAAGGAGAATGCTTTAATGAACCTAAAACTAACAAGGGCAAGCCTATACTATACTTTGTGTATGTACCTTGAGTGTGAGTGATCATTTGAACTACTTCAGGCACTGCTGCAGCAGTCTTCAACAAGTCTTTATCCTTGTTCCACAGGAACAGCTCTCCTGACACCAGAAGCCCACACAGCCACATACCTGGAAAAATAAGACAAAGGAGAGAGTGGGGTAAGATGAGCCATTTTTCATATTCCGGATCACTACGTCAAGCAAATCATAGTTTTGTCTCTAACTAGTGTATCTGCATATATTTAAAGATGTTGTGCATCCCTGCAAACCAACAGAATGAGTGTAAACATAACTGTGTAAACATATAGCATGACAAAAAAAAACATGTGTATGGGGTTAGTTGACCATAGGAGTGGGGTAAGTTGATAAGTTGATTTTCGGTTTATATTTGGTCACATGATCAATTTCTTTTACCATTTCCAAGCAACAGGGGGTGGCTCAACTTACCCTTTGGCTCAGCTTACCCCGCTCTCCCCTATGGCATGTGTTTCCGAACCCTGCAGATGGAAAAACTGTGCTTTGTGTGTCGAAACCAAACTTACCATTGTGGGATGAAGCCATTGTCAAAACACTGTGTAACAAAGGGTGAAGTTTAGGAGTCTTCTTCTTGGTTCGTCCAGACACCATGTTGATCTCACTGATCCGTTTGTCATCTAACAGGAATACAGACTCCTTTTCCTGAAGAGTAGAAGGACTCAGGTTCACAGTCATATTCCTCTAAGAAAGGTAGTAATGTTTAGGAGTTCGTGGCTGAAATCAGAACTGTCCTCACCTTGCCAAGCCAGCAGAAGCGCGGCCATGGTTTCTTCCGTTTGATACTGGATGATAACACGACTTCCAACTTTAGCTCCATGGTCAAGAGACAACATTAGTGCTTTGTCTTTCAGTGAGATTGTAAAATCACCCTAGACGAAAATATGTAATAAATCCATATGTTAACAGGAAAGCCACAAATGTGCTTGAAGTAATGTAAATATTATTGCTAGCTATATTGTCGATTACAAATATCACTGTAAAACATGAAATTAACCCCCTAAAGACTAGCATCAAACAGAGGGGTATACAGACACTACCGAAGCGGGGGTTTAGACCAATGTAGCAACAACAAATAACATCAACAATGATAAACATACCGTTAACTAGCATTAGCTGATTAGCTTTTTCTTCTTTCTTCGTAAAGCAATCGTCCAAAATTTAGCCAAACCTCAGCAGCATCACTACAGTGACTGTAGACATATTACGTTTGTATGACAATGCAGCGGTAATCGTGTTAAATATACAATAAAGTGTGTTTCTTGGGAGCTAAACGTGAAATATTTCGAAAGTCCCTCCGCAACAGTAGCCAGAATTTTTTCCCATGATCCTCTTGGAGGAAGCTTCAAAGCGTTGCCGTAGGAACGCTGTCAGCACTCGACGGTGGAGACGACACCCCGATGAAAAAAAGAGTCTCTTCCAATTAAGACTTACAATACTTTGTCGGTGAATGTATGTATAATGTGTTAATAATTTATCAATATTTTGTGTTCATTAGATTCCATTGTGTTAAACTCTGTAAATTTAAGCTTTGTGTGAGAACAGCCCTCACCATACTCAAGCCTCTCTAAACCCAGCCTTTGTCATTTTGTTTTTGGGATCTTTTAAATTCTTTTCCGAAATAAAGTACCTTGCTGTTCATACCTACACAACTACATAACTCTCCATGAGTCAAAAAAAAGCTATTTCCTTTCTGAGGTGGGGGATAGCCTTATGTTGTTTGGTGCTGTGCTACTCAATGAAAGCCAACTGCACAGCACCTTGAATTTTGAGGGGCAATAGTTTGAAAATGTTCTTTACAGACCAAAACTGAGGATATAGATGCAAACAAAACAAAATTTCAATACTGAATTATATGTACCTAACATTGTGCTCATTTAAGAGTAACAGAGCCTTGGTTTCATGTTTCATGTTTATTTATTTCATTTCATTCATGATACATAATACATTGCACTCCTCCTTTTTTTCATGTGTAATCATGTGAAATGAAAAGGAGCAGACAGAAGACAAGTCTTATATATGACTGCCCCTTCACTACAACACCTTTATATATGGCAACCAACCAGCAACTGATCAAAATATTATACAATTAAGGTCCAAAAAATACCACAAACAAAAGAAAAAAAAACAAGAACAAAAAATAAACTGACACATCATCAGTCATCCAATTCATCCAGTTCATAATTTTTGATTTTCCCTCCTTTAAACTTTTTCTTAAACTGAAACATTGTTGTACAACTCTTCAACTCATTATTTTCACAGTTAAGACAGGTATTTTTAAGCTTACCTTTGACATTGGTTGATTTAAGAATATTCATGGAGAAAACAGACTACATGAACTATGTTATTTGGAGAAAGTGGAAACTGAGTCCCGATTTTTATTGCTCTGTACAAAATATGGTGACCTAAGGACCTAAGAGAGTGACTCTTTCATGAAACTGATCCATAAAGAGGTTGGTGGCCAGGTGATTAAAAACTGGATTGGCTGTTTAATTTTGATGTGTGTAAACCTGCAACTTTCTGTCTGAAAAGCCTCGAAAAGAAGATGAGATAGTGAGACAGTCCCTTTAATTAGACTATGTATATGTTTAAGATTCCAAATTGATTGATTTTTCTTCCTCTCTTTAATGACTTTGACCTGGTCGGCCTATATGCTCTGACCTTGGACTTAGTGAATTTGAGGAGTCATGTAAAACCATGCAGGCTGGGCATATGATATATATATCTGGTGAAATAATATGACAAAACTATTTAAATTCAAGCTATAAAAATCAGAGCAAATGTGTTCACATATCGAAGATGCCAAAGAGTGATATTCTGAACATACCCTTGTGTTTTAGCCACTTGTTTGCATGTACAGAGTTTCACGACAGGACTGTAAATATACCAAAAAGAAGTGAGAAAATACACTGAAGTAAGGTAATTGCCAGTTTATTTGGCCTTTGACGAAACCTCGAAGTTACAGCTCCTGTTCTATATATTGTCTCATGATGCTCACGAACGTTTCACCTTTCTCCAGCAGATGGCAATACTACAACAAAAATTCCTATCAAGTCTCTACCCATCATAGCAAAGTGGGACTGAGACCACATGAAAGCCAAGCCTGATTAGACCTGAAGAGATCACTGTGAAAGATAAACGGGGCATAAGAGGCTTTTTGTCCTGAAGTTATTATAGATATTTCTGCTCCAGGTATATTTTCTCTCAGGACCATGCAGTCTATTATCAGCCTGAATATTTGTGTGCAGTAAGTAGTCTTCCTCACAACAGAGATGCTTTGTCTTGCAGCAACTGCTATGTATTAAGGTCTCTTACTGGCTTGTTGCTGAGAGTTATTAGATTTGTCCCCCAGCCTCTGCTAGTATTTAATTACCCTTGCACTCTCCCCTTTCATGGTGATGGAGATGACGGCAGCTATTGCCAATAGGTGAAAGAGGGGACTTCACCAGACCTTAATTGGTTCATTTGCCTCTGCCTGCCAGGCGCAGATGGAGCTCTTCATTACTGTCACTACCACCTTCATTCTGCTCTGATGAGGGCCGTCTGAAGAGGAGGCACTTGACATCATATAAGGACATGATGACATGGACAAAACAGAATGATAAGCAGATGGAAGAGAGTAGTTCAAGTATGAGCCATATAAAGACCTCATTTATTCAGAATATACTGTAGCCCATTGTTCTGTCACCAATTTGTTAGTCTTTGCAGCATAACAGCCATTATTTGATTTGTATGCCTGTTGGCATATTGTAGAAACGATTCCGGGTCCAGGGATTCATTTGCATCTCTTGGAAAATTTCTTATACAAATGTTTTTGAATACTAGTAGCTGTATGTTTGAATTTTGACAGTGAGGTCAGTGTGCATGTCGACATTTGTTTGCATATGTTCCTGTTTTATCTGCACCAGACAATTGTTTAGTTTAGTTTCCTCTACATGGGTTTATCTAGGTTGTGTACATGGATTATCTATTCCTGACTTTCAATGACATTCCTTTTAATAGGTTAGCCAAGTAAAGCATAACTGTGACAATGAAAGATAAATGATGTAAAATAACTCATAACTTTGTGTGTGTGCGAGTGTCAAGCAAACATATCATACGGGCTAGTGCTGTGTCCCATTAACAGGTTTGTTCTCATTTTCCTTAGATGTAAGGACATTTTGGTACAAGTGTACATCTTTTCTGACAAAAAAGGACCTTTTTAGAGTTTTTAGAAATAACTGGCATGGAATATTACTTTTTAGCTGTGTTCAGCAAATAGATTCAATAGCATATAAACCCTAATATATAAGCAGATTCCAAATATCTAACCATATGTTTGCCCACTAAAGATGGTTGCACAATGGCTATTAAGCACAAATGGACTGCTTTACTTACACTTACAGAACTATGCTATTAACATGAGAACAATATCTCATTTACATCCACAATCTTCAATATAGGGACATTAGTTGGCATGGCAACCTCATTTGCAAACTGCTTTCCCCATCCATTATGAAAAATGATGTTGAGGAAGCTGTAAAGACACATTTCAATATTCTATCAGACAGAAAGAGGGTCAGAGCATGTATGCTGTCAACTGCTTACTAGACTCAAAACGTGTTCCTAAGAAAGCGATAAGCACATCTCAAAATGTTTAATTAATCGATCAATCAATCACACAATCAATCAATCTTTAGTTTGGTAATCAGCAATGCTTCACAACAAATGTGTTTTTCAAAATACTTAACAAAAAGAGCAGGTCCAGATTGTCATCCATTTACCACAAACAGAGCATTTCATTGAGCGACTTCCAGTGACAAGAACAGCTCCCTTTTACCAGGATGAAACCTTAAACAGAACCAGACTCACAGCAAACAGCCATCTGACTGTGTTAGGCTTTTATCTTGATACAAAGAATGGTAGACCCCAGGTGCTAAATATGTCTGTGGCTATCAGCTTTTTATTTATAACACAGAAAAAGATTAGTGTTAGCTTTTTCCAAGTTAAGACAAAACTGTGATAACTCTGTGTCTGTGCATACCTATAGCTAGCAGTATGTAAAAGTATAAAGACTAGATGTATACTAGATGTTAGTATATAGACTAGAAATGGGAAGAAACAGCATGGTCGGCTCCCCCAGCGTGCCATTAGTTAATTCAGAGCAAAATAAAAGCAAAAGGTTTTTGGCTTGTGGAAAGTTATTCAAAGAACTATATTTTGGAAATGCGTAGTGACTGTGAAATCTCTATAGATTAGAACAGCATTTCATATAAAAAGTTTATATAATTACAATACCAAACCATGAGAGGTCATAGTTGGAAAGGCTGGCTGTTTGTCGAGTGCTGTTTCTAAGCATAAAGTGGAAATTTGATTGCAGAGAAAAAATGAGGTGGGAAAAGGTGCATGAGAAACGAAGATGACAACAGCCTTGAGAAGACTGTCAGGAAAAGTCAGTTCAAGAACATGGGAGAGATTCACAAGAGCTGGACCCAGGCAGATGTCAGTGAATTACCAGCAACCATACATAGACGTCTTCAGCTGTCATAGTACTAAAAAACTTGTGAATCAGAGACAACATCTCAGTCAGGGAGAAAAAGAACTGGACTGTTGCTCTGTGATCTAAAGTCCTCTTTTCAGATGAAAGTAAATTTTGCATCTCATTTGAAAATCATGGTGCTCGAGTCAGGAGGAAAAGTGGAGAGACACAGAATCAAAGGTCTTTGAAGTCGAGTGTGATGTTTCTGCAGTCTGTGATGATCAGGGGTGCCATTTCATCTGCTGGTGTCGGTCTGCTGTGTTTTATTTCAAATCAACGCAGTTGTCTGTCAGGAGATTTAAAGCACTTTACATGGCTATCTGCTGACAAGCTTTATGGAAATGCTGATTCATTTTTTTGCCAACAAGGCTTAGCACCTGCCCACAGTGCCAGAGCTACTCCTTGTCGATGATAATATGATGTTACTGTGCTTAAAGGGATATTCCAGCATAAAATTAATTTAAGGTCAAGACCTGCAGTGAGGTAGCTGGATTTCAAAGCTGCATTACTTTGGAGCTGGACAATGTCAACTGAATTGGTTGTAATGATGGAAAAAGACATCTGCTGAAGTAAGACAAGGTAATGAAACAGGTCATCTTAAGTGGAATCACTTTTTACTTACCAAAAAGTAATTTAGAGTGGATCACAGGGTCATCTTAGTAAATAAGAACATTGTGATTTTTTTTTTGTCTCCATGGGGTTCAGGTCAGGCCACTTCACTGGCTGATTAAAGGGATATTCCGGCATAAAATTAATTTAGGGTCAAACACACCGTAACACTGAGTTCGACACCCCCTCAAGAGATGAATGTTGCCGACCGCTTGCTTCTCTAGTTATACCAACTTTAGTAAAAACCGCACAATAGCAATACACAGCGGTCTGAGGAGCCATAAACAAATCTCAACCAAAACGCCACTCTATAGCCACAAATAATGCTCAGAACAGCACCTAACTTCATCAACAGTACATATAGGGTCCCAGCCACAGCACTAGCCACCAAACATCTTTTTAACTTTACCTGATTTCTTTAACAAAGAGACTAAACGCAACTCACCTTTGTAGCGAGACCTTGAACTAGTCCATTATGGTGTTACGGTGTGTTTGACCCTAAATTAATTTTATGCCGGAATATCCCTTTAATCAGCCAGTGAAGTGGCCTGACCTGAACCCCATGGAGACAAAATAATCACAATGTTCTTATTTACTAAGATGACCCTGTGATCCACTCTAAACTACTTTTTGGTAAGTAAAAAGTGATTCCACTTAAGATGACCTGTTTCATTACCTTGTGTTACTTCAGCAGATGTCTTTTTCCATCATTACAACCAATTTAGTTGACATTGTCCAGCTCCAAAGTAAAGCAGCTTTGAAATCCAGCTACTTCACTGCATGTCTGCTCCAGTTAAGAGTTCATTTCAGCGTCTTTTTGGTTTGATGTTAAACTGCATTGGCTTTCAAAAACAGGAGCAGAATAGATCAAAAACTAAAGACGCTCTTCTCCTTTAAAAATTTCCGCGAAACAGCAACGTGCTTACTTTGACGGGTTTGGCATCCTGGTAGCGTGCCGCCTCCCCTGTCACACCATTGGCCGAGCCGTGGGAATATTCAAATCCAGCCGTGATTGATTGGCCCAGAGCCGGTTTCAACAGCACAGAGGACTCATTTCCATCCCGACATCACTCTCAGTGGCACACACAGCCCGTTCTCTTTCCGAGATGGCAAACAAGCGGCTGCAAAGAAATCACAATCGGTGAAATTATCGACTTTACGAGTGCTGAGGATGTCTAGGAAGTACTGTTAATGGAGCCAGCTTCATCAATGGATATAACAGCGGAGGTTTCCAGTGCGCAATCCGAAATCAGAGGCGAGATTGCTTTTGCAGAGGAAATACGCCTTCCGAGCAGGAGAACAACCAATCAGCCGTGGCGAACCAAAGATAAACAAGCCTTATGATAAGAAAAAACTCTGTAAGACATTCATTACATTTCTAATTTCCTTTTTTTGATTGTTATGGGACAGTGTGTGGGCTCTTGGAAATGTTTTAGCGCAGGAAATGTCTGTTGGTTTCTAAGGTGATCTTTATTCATGAAAGAAAAAAACAGTAGAAATACTTAAATTCAAGGGTAAACAGATAATTTCCCAGGATTTTTCTTATTTATTTTGGGATGACAGCGCTGAGGTGGTGAAAGATGCCAAGTGCGCACTGATGGACAGGAGCGTATCGCCCATATCTGACTTGACAGCTTGTGATTGTCCTGTTGTTATTAGCCAGTGTGTGTATTTTTATGGGCCGAACTATGAGGCATGTAATTTCATCTCACCGTAGAAAATAGATCTAGGATACAAGAGAAGAAAACAGATAAGATGTATGCAACAGTTAATTACAGTTAATAGCAGAGCTAATTTGGTAATTGAAATGAGGAGAATGAATTTGCATATCAAATATCTGCTTTTTTTCTAACTCTAGTCTAATCTTTTCATTCCAAAGTGACATCTTGGGGGTGGTAAATGGCTTTATATGCCAGTTGATACACAGGAAGTGCTTTGAAGTATATTATCGGTCATTCAGCTCTGCCTCTGAAGGTTTCCATTTCCATTGTCTGGAAGCCGGAGGTGGGATCATCGCACCTCACTGCACCGGTGGCAGCAGAGGTTGAAGGTTATAGTCGCAGCAGAGGGGCCTATAGATTATTGGCCAGGTGTGAAATTCTACCCTGCGTGCTTTTTTCCCTGCCTGTGCCAGATCTTTTATTACTCAGAGAGATGGGATGTCACAGCTTCCCACCAGAGGCAGAAGAGAAAAGCCAACAATTTGGGGAGGGTTATTGTCCGTGCTCTTGGGCTGTTTTTTTTTCACCAGAAGAAAACATCAACACCCTCAATTAGAAGTAATAATATGGTTTGTGACTACTCTGTCATAAACATTTATTTGTTAACGATTGCCCTCTCTAAGTTGTAAAAAAAAAAAAATGTATCAGGACTCCCCACATCCTGTCTTCAAATTGCTTGTTTGGTCCACCATGTGTTTCAAGCCTCAAACCATTCGCACAATTAAAAGCAGCAAGTGCTTCCATGAAAACCAGCTTCATCAGGAAATGTTTGACATATTTTGCATGGATTAAATGTCCCAAAAAAGATTCAGATCATGTATTCCAATGTTTTTATGAACATGCCTTTCTTTTTTGGACCTCTAACAAACCCATTAAAATCAAGGCTTTTGATTCACCTCATCATAAATTTTTAGTGCCTCATGCTCTTTTCATCCTGAAATATGTTGGCTGACTTGATTCACTCTAAAATCTATACTTCAGTTTCACAGTCCATGCTTTTACTTAATGAGTAAATGTTGAGTTCCTCATATGATCCACATATTTGGATTACTGACTACGTTTTTGTACAGATTGTGAATTGTCACTGGTGCTTTCAGATGTGGTTGTTTGTCTCAAATGTCTGTGGCCTGAACTTGCCTACACAGCCTTTTAATTGTGTCCCACTATGAGCTAGTCAATGTGCAGGTATCCCATGGGGGTTTCCCTCTGATCTCATATCACACCCCCAGCAGTAATTCCAGCTCTGTGAAGAGAAGGGATTTGTCAGTTTGGCTGCCCATTTCCCTTTGCCTTCTCAGGAGCGAAGCTGAGCTCTTGATTTATTGTGAAGTTTCCCCCGGCTTGCTCAATCTCCATGCCTACCGAGTTACTGAAAGCAGGAAATGGCTCAACCACAAGAGTGACCTTTTTCTTGGATGCTTGTTACCGAGGCCAGAACGAGGGCTGATTAAGGTCATGTCTTTTTCTGCCATGTCATCCCTGGCTTTACATTTAAGGCTCTATTGGATCCTTTTTAGTGGATTTTGTTAAAGAAATCCATACCTTTAAATTTCTGCTTTAAGTAGTATCATCTTGTGTTTTTTTGTGCCTTGACTGTGTACTGGATGGAAAACAGTCTGTGGAGTGAGAAAAGGGGGGACCTAATTTACTATAGCAATCCTGGAACCCTTTTGTAGTTTAGTGGTCATGTAGTCCAAATTGATGTCTTTTAAACAACATCTGTATGCAAGTGTAGCTAGCTATGGCTTATAGACAGACCCGTTCATCTTAAGTTACCAGTAGATATCACCTTTTTACATTGGATGATCGAGATCTCTCTTAGACTCAGCATTTTATATTGCAGGCACAGAGGTTTAATGGTGAAGCAGATCATGTGCTATTTAGCCAGCAACAAGGGTAGTAACTGGCACAACACTGTCACTGTAAATGTGGAAGCAGGATAGACCAGAATTTCGAAACTATGGTTATTCTGAAGAAACTTATTCTTAGATAAAAATTCCACCTAACTGACTCATCTTCATGTAAGAAAATACTTGGAAACAGTCAAAATTTAGCATGATTTGTTTCGAACTACCAAGCATCAGTGGGTCAACATTGCCAGATTCGTTAGCTTATGTTAGTAGACCTGGCACCATCAGCTATGGGTCCTCCTTCCAGGTTTATTTCCGATTGTCTGTATTGGTTATGGACTGCTCTGCTTGGTTTTACACCATTGTAACCAGACATACAACAGACAACTCAATTTAGATCTGGGTTTGTTTACATCCAGATAGTAGGACGTTGAAACATGACGGCAGTGGCACGTTTGAGCCATGGCCCACACTGGTGGTGAGTGACTTGGCAACAGCTCGGACATGACCAGCATTTTGGGCTTGATACTTGATAGGACATAGAGGCAAATAATGTGAAGAAAGGTTGTGGCAGGACGGAAAGTCAAATCTGTTACCAGTGCGATGAAGACGGTAGCCTCTGTACTGGGGGTCCCTGCAAAACTTGCACCTTTTGGTCTGGCCACCCCTCCCACTAGCACATCACCATCAAATGACTTCTGATTGGTTCTGAGTCTGAAACCTTTCAGTGTAGAGTGGGTTTTCAGCTAAATGATCCAAAATTATTCCAAAAACATAAATATAAAAGCTCACAGGTCTGGTTGCTTAGCGATTCTTCTACTGCACCCTCTGTGATCAACCTTTTATCTGCTAAGGGACGTCATGTGTAATTAGAGGAAGCCTGCTATCTTTTGAAATCTGTCTAATTGGTCTTTTCATTCTAACAGGATGAAGGGGCATAAAGACAGGGGGTTAAGGGTGGAAGGTTAGGGACTGCGCCTCCGAGGTCATTGAAGAGGGGACTGCCGCAAGCTCCAGTAAGCTTTATTTTGTCGACATGATGGCTCTCAGTCAGTCATTACTTCAAATTAATGATTACAGCTACCAAATTACAATTGATGCATCATCATTTGCCCCAAATGGAAAACGCAGTGAGATGATGAAATTTTTGAGTTGGTCCAGAGATCAAAGAGCCTTTTTTTCCCTGGAACATTTTGATGTTTCATGGTAGAGAGCGCATCATTAAGTTATCTCCTACATTACAGGCAGTATGTTCTCCATGGTTTCTAATGACTTTTATGTTTGCTTGAGGATTTTAATGACTAGCAGGAATCAGTGACCCTTAACAGTGTTACAGCGGAGTAAATATCCAGAGGACAGGGCTGTGGAAAGGGGTTGGGTGGGCTGAATGTTTTGATATAAAGTCTTTGTTTACTGCTGTTTTTGCTTCTATAGATCTCAGAGCCCTTTGTGAAAATGGGAGACATGCCTGAGTGTGTTACCTTGAGTCTGATTCTTGAAAAATAACCTATCTTACCATAAAACCTTCAGCTCCCTCTTTCACCATCTGTTATCTTTGAAGTCAAGGTTTTCTAAAGGCTGGACAGCACACCCACAGCTCTCTGACAGTGTGTCAGTGTGCATATACCGGGATAAGGATAAGATAAGGCTCTGTTTACCTTCTAATTCTACCTTGGCATTGGCAAGGTTTTACCCCATGCGGTGTGTTTCTTTTACCTTGGCACCATCTGTGGGCAAGGGCAGATCTGGGTCAGTCCGTGGCGTTTTATTCCCTATCAAAGGCTGTGCACAAAGATAAGGTGCAATTGTGCGGCTTTGGATTCATGGCAAAATTCATTCTCAGTGTCTCCGAGAGTCTGAATTATTGTTTCATGGGTTTGTCCCATCATTTCTAAGATTCTTCGAGTGTGACGTTGTTGTGAAAAATAATGTGCAAATTGTGAAGCCAAGGATTTAGCTCTCTCCACTGTTGGTCATAAAAGCAGCCTCCTCCATTTCAACAGATGGGACATGGGTAAAACTTAAAAATCAGAATACATGTACATGAAATATTCCTAAACACATATGCAATTTAAAGTAGCTTTACTAGTTTTACTGAAAAGTCAAGTCTTGATTTGATAGTCCAAATTTATTGATAGCCCTGTGGACTAATGCAGATTCTTCCGTGATGGAAGGAAAACAACTATAAGACCTGTAACCTTGTGCGCCAGTTTTAAAGTCTTAAACAGAACTGGGTGATAACTTCAGTTTATTCTTGTTTTTCAACTGTTTTCGGTATACTGTGGAGGGCAATAGATTATGCAGAGCTGGTTCACTGTTACAAACAAACAGGGGCAGCTTATGGATATGCAAGGGGGTAGGTGATTTGAACACAGGTATTTTAAAGTGATAGGCCACATTGAGCATTACATATTTTAATAAGATTGGTTTATTCCTGCATAAGCCTTTCCTCTGACGCATGTCCATGCAGTAATGAGGACATATGCATGATATAGTTGAGATAGCGTTTAAAGTTGTCTCTTGTAATTTAGCGGATTGTGTGTTTTATTCTAATTTGCAGCATTTTCAGACATCTGTGCCTGGAGCTTTATATTGTATCGCAACCGTCTTGTGATGACTACATGGCAGAAATGGTAACATTCATTTTCTCTCAGACACTCAGCCGTTGACACTGTATGATTTCCATCCAGTTACATTCTGTGGACATCTGTCTGAATATTACCCGGAGATGGTATTTACATAAAATCTGTGCTTGCGCATGAATTGTATAGGAAACGCTTCTTAATGCTGTTGTAATACCTTTTACAGGAGCTAATCTGGATGGAAATGAGGCTCATTGTTATCAGCCGCGGGCCTGGAGTGTTCTTGCAGCGTGGAGCGGAGTGGCTCCAGGTTGTTTGGTTATCCTGTATGTGAACCTTTGTGCCCTCTTTTTCTTTCTCTACAGAGGAGGAGAAGAAGGAAATCTGGGTCTCTCTTATATGCTGCTCTGATACCAATTATGCAAACTATTATAGAATTTAACCAGGCCAGCTCTTATCGGCTAATCCAGAAGTAATAGATTCTGTTAAAAATGTATGAGGGGGGTGGGGGATCAGTGTGTGTGCGTGGATGGTTATATAGAGATGAATATAGCAGCTGCAGAAGCTCTGCTGTCTAATTCAGTCCTCCGTCAGCCTACTTGTCTGGTCTCCATTACTGAGACAGGATCTTGCTGTGCCCGCCTTAAAGATAATATAAAAGCCATACATAATATACAATTAATTACACAATGAGTGGATTGTCATTCAGGGAGCATGTCATTTAAAGAGAGACGCTGCCTTTTCTCCTCTTTAACGACCAATTGCTCCCAGTTAATCATTTATTTCTTTCCAAATTAACCTTTTTGCTTTTGTGTCGTTTTCCTAGTCCTCGTCTGAGGGTTCTGAGAGGGGGGAAAAAAAAAACATTAGCATAGCACTCACATGCTAATCCACCCCGAGAGTGAAAAGGGTGCTCGTCTTAAACCTTTTTCATTATCATCTAATTATTAACTGAGGATTCAGAGAGCTGCTAACAGGAGCTGAGATAGCTCTGTTCGGGAGGGGTGAGTGTGAATGTGGCAGAGTGATTCGTGTGTGTGTGAAGCAGTGTGTTTCTTTTTTCTGTGCCTTTCATGTTTGTTGAGGGGGAGGCTCTTTTTTTTGCAGTTTGCTCTTATCTTTGCTCTGACCCTTGATGCTGCACGAAGTCATGAAAGACTCCAGAAGGTCAGACAGATGCTCGTGTCTGAGTCCCTGTATAATTCAGTGCCTTTTCCTGCTTTGATGGATGTTCCTTTGCTGCTGCTTTTTCACAGACAAACAGTAAGAAATGAGACTTTTAGATTATTATAAGAAAGCTAAATCTGTCTCTGGGTTGTCGGGCATTATTGTCTCAAGAGAAGTGAGCCACTTAGCAGTAAATGAGTTTAAAACCAAGCAAAAGTCCCTCCATCATTGGTCTTAAGCCTTTTAAATGGATCCTGTCTCCTTCTCTTATTCCTGATCTGAGGACAGACGACACATAAGGATATGTGACATTTTCCGACCAGTCAATGACAAGGAAACAGGCCTGAAAAATAGATTTATTTGCCAAGACATCCTTATCAGGAAACCACTGGGAACAGTTAGACGGACAGCAGAGCACAAGGTCTTTATCGCCCTGGCAGCCCCCTCAGTGGACCGCATCACGCAGCTTATCAGCTGCATGGATATCACCTGAGAGTGGCAAGGATTAGATGTCCTTGCAGCGTAAACTTTGTGCTCTTTTCCTTATTACACATGTTGAAGAAGTCTGTGAATGCATGAACTTGTAAGAGGTGGAAAAGACCAAAGAACAGACTTTGGAGAACATGTTAGGAGAACGTTTAAGACACGTAAGAAAATGGCTTGAAGGAGAGTGACATCAACTATTGTGTGTCTCTTATTGTAAAGGTTGAGTAGAGTCACACTGCTGAGTCCCTCTTTAAAGATGGCGGGCTGTTATTTGCAGCTGTCTGTCCCTAATTTCCCTCATATTTCAGCCTGTCACTGTTATAAAGGGATGTATTGTGACCTTCTTAGACAGTCATTTGTTAGCACTGAAAGAAAGTGAGGGCATGAAATATTATTTTGTCTCATGTGGAGGAGTGGAGATGGTGATATTGCTTGAGAATGAGCCCAGATAAAATCATGCATTCTGGGATCTGTTTTATCTCATGTCTCTCTTTTTTCCCAGTTACTTCACTCATGAGCGAGAAGGCAATTTTAAGCTTAAGTTTTTATAAAATCTCTTTAAATTTAAAATTCAGATACCAGGATGAAAGAAACCATCATTACGCACACTTTCTGCCTTATTTCTAGTTCCCTTTGCTGCTTTCAGAGAAACTTTCTTTTCTTTAAACCACTGCTGGCCTCTCTTTGAATTATAACATCCTCCCTGATGTATTTTATTCCAGCTGCAAATTATGGGAGTAATGGAAGGTATTCCAATTTATGTCTCATTTTCTGCTGGGGAAGGGATTTCCCTGGAGATGCCTTTCCTTCCTCGTACTCTACCCTGCGTTTTCGTCACCTTCCTCTCAGCACAAAAATGTGTTGTAATGGAAGGGTTATTGTGAAATTGCCATTATTTTCAAAATGGAATCTGAACATACCAAGGCTTTTAGCTCCTCACATGTGTGTGTGCTAAGATGAGACAGGTTGCGCTGAGCAGTTTGAAGTGGGCTTGTCACCAGGGGACAGATGTTGAGCGGAGGAGGAGGAGGAGGGGAGCGGGCGCATGAGGAAAAGGAAGAGTGAGGGAATTTTTTTTTTCTCCTGGCACCTGAGCAAAACGAAAGCCACTCTGTCTTTCTTCCATTTTTGAGGAGAGGGTAATCAGGCTTCTGCAACTCATCACTGAACACTCTGTTCTGTGGTTGAACCGCTTAGGCTGCCCTCTGAACCCTGAGGGAGAAATGAAAGCAAAATTCTAAAGAACCTTAAAACTTAGCAAGAAAAGAGGCAATCTGACAGCTGTGTGCTGCAGGCTTATATTACCCTTGTTGGGGACTGCTCTGCTGAGGTAAAAGTACAGGGTTTTTTTAGTTTTATAGTAACTTTTGTTGAAGTACAAGTCAGATTTTTGTTTCACTTTTACCATATTCTCATACCTTTTCCTTGACAGCAACACAGGGTGACAAATTCAGTTGCTGTTCTCAAAGCTATATCTTTAGATTGAACAACTTTGAAAAATGACAATAACATTCAGAGAGATATTGGCTCATATTTCAAGGTAGAATAACATTCATAGAGGCCGTTAAACCATCAAACAACACCTAATGTTAGCCACCAGCTACTGTCTAAGCTAAGAAGTGGTTGAACATTTACATGCCTCAAGATTGTTTTGCAGGATACTCCATGAGTAGCTGTGGTTTAATGCTAATATTGGCTGTTATTCGATAGTAAATGACATTTTTGAAAGTTCAGTCATATTCTTTCTTGTCTCACTCTCAAAAGCTTTAGCATCGAGACCTTTCCTTGCTAACAGTGATTTGGGAAACGCTGAAATGACATGATTTGTCAGACTTAACCCAAAACTTGACACAAAGATTTTAGCTCACATTAGCGTTTGAGTTTATGAATAGGGTCCGTAGGTGCAGATGTACCTGACACAGATAAAGTAAGAATTATATCACCATAAGCACTTACTTATCTCCTGGTTTTTTAGTTTTGCGCTACTAGCATTCAGATCTTTGACTCTTCAGATAATCAAAGCAAATGTCAAAAGCAATAATTGCTGATATATCCCCTCGGCGCCCGGCTTTGTCTGCAGAATGATTGCTTCAATCAGCAGCTGTGAAGAGGCGCCTTCTCATTCAGACGCAGCCTTTCATTTCCTCTGACAATACTTAAGTCTGCTAACAGCACAGCCTATTTAAGGGAGAGAGCTGCTTTTGGCCTTCTCTGCAGATCAATACAACCATAAATTTATTGAACAATAAAACTCAGGTCGCAGGGATGGTTACAAATTAAAACACACAGCTTGAGGCTACAGGAGGCCTTGTTAATGATCTGTGTGATTGTAACTGACAGAACAAGGTTGATGATAGCAAAGAGCCATCAGAACAACTTGTAAGAGGGATGGAAATGGAGTTGTCCTGAAGTGATATCACTTTAGCTTGAATGCTCAGTCTCAGTAGATTGAAGAGTGCCTGCTGAATTTTTATTCGGTGAGTGAACATAGCGGTTGGAGAGTTTTAGGGTGTTCGATGTAAATGCTGCTGAAGTAAGGTTAAAAAGATGTTTTTGAAGGAGGAATTTCCTGATGTTTTCAGCGTTTTCTCAGCCAGCTTGCTGTTTTTCTTCCAATAGTAGACGAGTGTTGATGCAATATTTTCAATGTATTGCTGATAATTTGCTGTTTTTCCAAACTTCGGCTGTTGGTTTGTGCACCACTTTTGCAAATTATCAAGTTTAAAAACTAAGTATGATTGATACCTCATATTGTATTGAGATTTGTGATGTTCAGAGAATGAGACGGTGCAAACGCTGCTGCTACTTTGCACTTAAGTAACAACCTTTTTTTTTTTTTTTCATTCTAGCAGGTTAATCCAGGCTGCTTTCAGCCCATGTGAACTATCATGCTGGCCTGTATCCAGAGACGGCAGAATCTCTCATCACAGCATCTTGGCTGCAAACCTAAAAGTCTGGATGTCCCCGCAACGCCATTACTGCTGTCAGTGCCACCGCTACAGCAGTGCACACGCAAAGGTGAGTATCAATCACGTAGGGGTTGACATTTAGCAACTTCTACATCAATATCTTGAAATAGAAAATGCAGGTAACTTGGAAGACCTTGGTCATGTCCTCAGATACTTTTAATCCATCACGTTTAGCTTGACCTTGCAGCCTCTAGGTGCACATAAAAAATCCTGTATGGTTTTAGCAGTGTGCTGAGCAGCTCTGAAGCCTCTAAAATTAAAATAATAGGCAGCCTGATGATGATGATGCCTTTTAATTGGGCAACTAATCAGTGTGCTCCTGCAGTGCAAATGTGTGCAGGTCAAAGTGGACTCTGAAATTACACAGTTAATCAGGTCTCTTGTACAGGGTTTCTAATGATGTTCACATTCTGTGGAGAAAGTGCTCCTTGTCAGTGTTGTTTGACCTTCATCTTGACTGATTATACTGCAGTCATTGAAAGGTTGAGTGGGGAGTCTTTGGGACTAACCTGCACCGACACTTGTGATTAGATTTGGTGAAATTAATTGATTGAATGAGACGTGTTTGCGGGGTAAGATCTGACTCTGATACAGCTTTTTTCTTATAAAGTAGCCTCTGCGTGGGTATTATTTGTGCACTGTTCCCAAATTGCATAGTCTTTTTCATTCCTGGACAGTCAACACTCACATAATGAGATCACAGTGGCACAAATGAAGTTATTCTGCTGCGGTTTCCTTTTCTCGATTGCTTTAAAAATTGCTGATGCCTCTTTTTTCTGCGCTGGGTCTGGTTTGAAGCTGTGTTGCAGATCTATAACTACTTACAGTTTAATGATTCAGCTAGATGTGTTTTGTAGTTTTATGAATGGACTTAACCATGAAGTATGACATTATTTAGTCCTTTAAAGATTTTTTGTTCTATTTGGCAGAGGTGTTGCAGTTTCTTTTATTGTTATTTATTTGTGTCTGTGACTATTTCTATTAAAGTGTTTTATTTGGAGACATGGAAAGGAAGCCAATAAGGATTGTTGTAAATCAAATGAAAGTGTATGGACTCTGGCCTCATGGAAAACTGAACACTCCGATACAGAACTGTACTTGTGTATATTATTATTATACTTGGACTGAATCACATTTGACTATCAAGGTTAGATAAGCCTATGACACACGCAGCATTGTCTGCAGCTAGAGGCAGTAGTTTGAATTATCTTATCCGTCTGATCATGTTTCATGTTTATTTTTATGAGCCTGTGTTCTTTCATAAAGCATATCTTCGTTCATCCATCATGAAAAATAACACAGTGAAATATCTTCTTATCCCTCATCTGTTTTATATTACATAGGGGATGTTGGTAGTCTTGGAAGTATAGATTGTTTTCAGATTTAGTGAGCTGGGAGTGATCAGGTTTCAGGAACACCTGTGCGTATACACAAGTGTTTTCGCTTTCCTCTCCCTAATTAGACCTGCTTTTGTGTTTCAGTCGGGAGCTGTTCTTGTCGTTTTTAATGGTTGGTGTGACTAAAAAAGCAGTAAAGTTTTTTGATCAAACATGCAAAAGAAAGTAACTTCATTACAGTTTTCAGAAACACATTACTCGACGACTATCTCTGTAATGCATTATGAATATATTACAAGGTCAGGTATTATAATGTGTTATAACTGTTAACAACTCACTGACAATGCCCACATAGATAATGCATTATGCATTTATTTAGGATATGTTATAATTTGCTTATAAACTTGTATTTCTATCATTAAGAAAAAACACCCAGTAATTATCATAAGGCTTTATAACAATAAGCATAACACATTATAACACCAGACATTGTAAGTCATGATAAAATGCTTTATAATGTGTTATGATTATTGCTATAAAGCGTTATGATCATTTATGTGTTTATTACTATAGTTATACAGTGCGAAAACGTGATTATGATGCATTGTACATATAATTATAATGGGTTATAGAGATAGGTGTCAAGTAAAGTGGGACCCTGTTTGCTTTTTTAGCTCAATGCATGATAGTGTGCAATACAGTCTTATTGTAATTGGATGGACTCTACAGTGAATTATGGGATATCTTTAAAGTGTGTAGAAGTCAGTACACAATATTTGTAGAGCAATATAAAAAGGTGATCTCAGTCCCGCCCTCTGTAGGAAAATAGGATGGAGATCAAAACCAGTTCTGATAAAGATCTGATTCAAAAATTCAACCTAACTAGAGCTTTCCAATCTGAAGGCTGCAAAAGTAAAGAAAACATCACTAAAACACAACCAGTTAGGGAAGAAAAATACTGTCATCTTTCCACCAATTAGTAGAAAAGAATCAAGAGTGGTATCAATAGAGACTCTAGTCGTTCAGGCGGCTCAATAATGCTGCTGACATAAAAACTAATGATCTCCATCCCTATCACTGTGTGTTAACACAAAGCTTGTTTTGCGTCATCATTTTTCCCATTTATACTCGCAGGCAAACACTTTATATCCTAATAAATTCCTATCATTTCTCTCCCTTCCCATCCTCCATCTATCTCCCCAGGTTAAATTCCTCTTTTGTCTTTTTTGGTATTAAATATTAATTGGAAATCAATGAAGCACTTGTCTGCTAAACGCTGGAACAGACGGGCTTACTTTGCCCGAGGCAGAACCAGCCCTGCATTTCTCATCCTGTTTACCTGCAGGCCTTTTTTCCCCCCTCTTGAGTTTTATGCACTGCGTCTGTGCGTATAGTGCAGCACCCTCCAGCTCTAGTCTGACATTTCAAGCACTACCACGGGGAATAGACGGCTGATGGGGGAGCTCAGTCTGTGTGGCCCTGGCTTCTTCATTAAATGACTCGTTGTTGGACTGAGATAAATAGGGACAGTCTTTAGTCACTGCTGCGCTTTTGAAAGCCTTTCCCTTTTTGAGCTATCAATAAATGGAAGGCGCGGGACATGAAAGCCCTCAGCGGTGCAAACCCATGTGAAAGATTTCTGAGAAACCAGCCTAAGGATTTATGTGATGAGAGTGAATGAGAGATGTTCTCTCCTCTGCTATCTCAGCTTCAAAGCCGAGGCTGGAAATGGTTTTTCCCACGCTGCTGGCCTGCGCTCGGGTCAGCTTTGAGTGGGGAAACTTTGCCCAAGCTGGGCCAAGCGGCACAGAAACAAATGAGGAGTGACACTGGTGCAAAGGAGTGTTCGCCAGAGCCTCCCCGAGCACACATAACAAAGTGTTCAGCCCTGAGGTAACTCTGTTCTATTAGCACCCTTCATTTAGGGATCACTGACACTGAGATAGAAAGGCGTGTGAAAACGGAGTGTCTTTTTAACTACCCTGTGTGTGTTTTAAAAGAAGGCTGTACAAAGCAAAGTAATGATGAGTACATTTATAAACCTGCGCGGCTTTCTTTGTGTTTCTACCTTCCTTATGTTGTCAATTTAAGTGAAGACATTGACCTTTTCACTTAAGTTAAGTATATGATTACTTCCTTCCATGAATCTGACACGAAACATTCTGCTGACTCTGTAATTATCTGTGTAAGTCAATCATCAACTCTGACTTGAAATGAGTCACTAGCTTCAGTGTGAAAGGAGTCAGTTAGCCACAAACGCAAAGACAGCTTTTATCTCAGTACTTTTTTAGCATTGATGGCATATTTGTTTTTTTGGTTTTGGACACTTTTACAAAAGAGTTTATTTAACCTGCTAACTCTTTCTCCTTTTCAACAACACCTACAAACCCACTCTTTCCAACAACAAGTTTTTTCCCGATAGCTCAACACTTAACACTTTTGCCTTGACAGTCGTTGCCATAGAGGCGGAGACGCAGACATGCTAATCAGAGTTGTGGTAAATTAGGGTTGCTTTGTCAGCGCAACTAATTCAGATGATAGGTGTTACATTTATCAAAGATTTACCCTGAGTATTAACATGCTTTCTGGAAAGACCGTTGACAACATGAAAAATTAGCTTTCACTCACTGTGACTGTCCCATGCAGAAGAATATTTCTAACCTGTGAGTGGATATCTCTTACCCAAATGCATGTTTACAGTCTAAGTTCACTTTTCCCTTCATAGTCTTACCCCATCTCCTTTTTTCAGTATCTTCCTGTCTCCAAATGTTGATTACTCCTGCTTCATCTATGTTGTCGAAACTGAAGTTATCCATCATAACCCTACACGATAATTGTTTAATGATATAAATGTAAAAGTGTAAGGTAACATTGAGCCTCTGTTTAAATGTGTGCTGTGCAGCTGATGGTGTTGCAGCATTTTCTAACCAGCAGATATTCGATTGCAGCAGCTTGTCTCATGGAGATGAATGAGGTCAGGGCCAATTAATTACATGGTCCTAATGACTGAGCTTATTGGGCCAACTGGGTGCATTGAAGTGGTTGTCATGGTAACGGAGACATAGTTTTTTTTTTTTTTTTTTTTATGCACTGCGAGTGTGCCGAGTTTGGCTCTCGCTCATTATCGTAGTCCAGAGTATTTTAAATATCAGGATTATTGGTGCAGTAAACAAGTATTTACGCCTGCTGTGGAGCTGCGTTCTGGCATTAACTTGGGGGTTCGCCGTGTCGAGTTCCTGCCGGGGATTTAACGCTAGTAAACATGTTATCTCACAAACGTGTCCCAGCTTTACATTAGAGGCTTGCAGGATATTTGGCTGTCAGTTCAGCCAACATGTATGCAAATAAACAAGGAATTATGTATGATTTTTCATTTTTTTTAACTTAGGCCTATACCTTATGGGAATGCTCCGTCGTGGCCATCTTAATAGTTTCCTCATGTTGGCCCTCTGGGTATGAAGTATGAAGCAGGAGGTCTTGGTTCTGGAGACACAATAATGCTGTTTTCAGCCCTGCCTCTGGGGCTTGTTTTCCCCATAAATTAGTGATTAACTCAAACTGCGCTAAAACAATGAGGTCTCCGCTCTAATCTGGGGGTTAATGGCTGCAAGTGTGACCATGGGGAAAAGATTAGCTACTTTTAAGTGGCGCAAAGCGTGGGATTGGGATTGTATGGGAGTGGAAACGGGGTTGTGAAAACTATATATGTACACCACTGACTGGTAAATATCAGCTGTTTTATTCCTTTAGAGCATTTTTGTGCTATTATTTATAAAATCCCTTCCTTACAGTCACACAAAACATGCACAAACACAACAATTTAGGCCTTGTGGTGATTGAGAGTCTATAATTGGCCTTCCACCTCCTGCTGTTTCTCTCCATGCAGGAAAGAGGAAATCAGGATTAGGTGTTTCCTGTGAAAGTGTGCCAGTTTTTCTCAGCGTGGGGCCAAAACAGTTGAGCAGCATGTTTAATGTGTGGAGCCCATTCCAACCGAGAAAACATAGGAAACCTGACAAGTGGGACCATTAAATCTATCAATCCAGCTCTGTAGACGCGTCCCAAATCAGTGTCATTATGCTAGTTTTGAGAAAAAGGGAAAAACTACAAAAAAGCTTTTCAATCTTACATAAGCTACCTCGATCAGCCCCTTTGAAGCAATTGAAGAAAATATGAGAAGGGTCACTGCATGTTGCGCTCGGTGAAGGCTGCTTTTTGGTGTTGTTTTTTTGTGCTTTCTTTGTCTGTCTCCACTCCTGTGCTTTCTGTCAAGGCTGCAGAGTGAGGCAGCGTGCAGTCTGTAGGTTCAGGGTGATTAAGTGCTTAAGGTCAGGCTGCTAATTATCTCCCTGCCATTCCTCACCTGACAGCACACAGCAGCCATTTTCCACACGTTGTCATGTGAACAGCCATGTATTTGTTTTCATTCCTCATCTTTATTTGCCATTGCTGGATGTTTGTTATGTGACTACTTTGCCATTTGATAGAGACAGGCATGGAGCCGCAATATTCCTTCCCTCCCTTCTTTCTGTTTTACTCATTAATCCTGAAGAGGCAACAAGAGAACAAAGAGGAAATAATATATAAAATAACCATAGATATGTGTGTATCTTCTTTTCCCTTTTTTTGTTAATTATCTTGTAACCTTGGGGAGAGGGGGAGTAATGTGATTTGTTGGTCTCTGGTGGATGGAGATCATTTTTCGCCTGTGTGCTTATTATGTACTAAACATTACGCCTTCATTAATGCAAACCTACTTGAAAAACAACATAAAAAATCTCATCTCCTAAAGGCATCATGGGCTTATGAGTCCTACGTCTGTGGGGATAGTATGCAGACATTTTTATCTGACTGGTTTTACAAATTCACCATATTTTTGTGCTGCAGTCAAAGCACCTTAGATTTTAAAGAAAATTGTAGACTAGTTGTGATGTTCAAAGCCTGTTTATATCTAAGAGGGTTAGATATAGATTTTATTTCTTTGTTTGCTGCATTCAACTAAAGCACATTTGTAGGGGTTAGAGTTCAAAGCCCTTCAATTGCGGTCGCCATATTGGTCATAACAGCCCAACCTAATTTGAGTCGACCCAACAAGGGCAAGCAGGCCTGTAAATCAGCCAGTCTGCTCTGTCACTATCAGTAAACTATAAACAGGCGACCACTGCTGTCAACATGTTTGTTTCTGCTGTATCAATGAACATTCAGACTCAGGTGTTAATGAAGTCTTCTAGGCGTGTAGAGACAGCTTCAACTGCAGTTTTCAGCAATTTTGCATTAGCTTCATTGTTTACCCTTGGGTTAATGCATGCTTGTTGTTTAACCCTCACATTCTGTTCAAATCCTGTCAATCAAAATTGCCCCTTCAAAGAGTTCAAAGAGCAGGTTTCTGTCACAGAAAGTTCTCTTGACTAGTTAGGTCATTTTGACCTCTGTCTAGGTGTGTCTGTGTGACTGTGTGCGTGTGTGTGTGTGTGTGTTTCTGTCAAGGTAATGATAGTTTCATAATGATTTGAATATATCTTTTTGAACAACAAACCTTAAATTGAACACTGTTGTTACTGTTTGTCACTTGTCCCACACTGCTAGATCTAAAATCCATCTAAATATAGATACGGGTCAAATTTGACCCGTAACAGCCTTAGAGGGGAAACATTTGTAGCACATAAACAAAAATACACATTAATATTTTTTCATTAATTTCATGTATTTTGGGTTATTTCAGGAAAAGTCGTCAAGTTTCAGGCTTAAAAAATGATGTTTAGGGTATTTTTACTGCTGTTAAAAGTCAAAACGGGTCAAATTTGACCCCGAACGGTATGTGAGGGTTAAGATTGCCAAATACATTGTTTCACTCTCTAACTCAGATTGATCCCAATTTTGAGGGTTTTTAATAACTTCAGAAGCCATGCATGTTTTACTTGTGTAACACGGGCCTACTTGTTCAGGCTTATGCCTACAAGAGGAGAGGATCCTAAGCTCTTGCAGTGTCAGGTTTAAGTTCAAGAACCACACATTTTTGACATTATTTCTCTCGGCTGTTTAACAAGGAGGTTTGAGGAAGACTTCAGGGTATGCTTTATGATTTCTACAACCACATGCTTGGAAGAGCCACAAACATGACATGCTGGGCTGGATTTACTGCCATTTAACACCACTGATTGGTATTAAAGTCCCAAAGATTGATACGCATGCCTGTGGTTGTAACTTGAAGCTCCCTTTAAAGCTGGCTGTGGTGTTTTTGATTTCAGGTTTTAGCTTCGAATCATCCAGTAGTTGGTCTTTCTGTCAGAATCAGCTTAATTAGCCCCCTTTTTAATGCACATGTCGTACGGTAGTGGCCCTTGAAAAATAAATAAGTGAATGCAGAGTAGAGATGGCCTATTTGCTAATGAGGTTTCCATAGTGCCACATTAAGGCAGCCGCAGTGGGAAGTGCAGCTGTGTTGTGTCTCCATGGCTCTGACAGGGCTGTAATCTCTGGACTAACAATATCAGACACCCTGTGAAGACGTGTTAGCATCCAAAGTGTTTGAAGTGTTCGCGGAGCAAAGAGCCAATCACAGCATGAAGAGCATGACACTGACATTTTACTGGATGAGAAATAGATGAAAATTGCCTCTTTTTTGTTTTGTTATCCATTTTTCATGATAAATGAATTCTATCCAAGGCGGGGAAATAAAAGTTTTCCTAAGATGCAAGGGTTTATAATGCACGCTATCCTTTTTTTCCCCCTTCAAAAGCTCTTCTTACACGGATATAAAGCAGTTGTACTTATCATAATGATCGTACATAGTCAATTTTAGCCACTAAAAATCAATGCAGCAGCTGATGTTTCTTCAAGAGGAGGAAACTAGAGAACAGAGAGCCTCCATCTGGATGTTGGACACAGTTAAACACCTCTCTTATGTCACAGATGTTATGGTTTCCTATAGCTGCACTTCACTCTGATACATAATAAGCAGTGTTTTGCTTTGTTGTATTTCTCTGTAGAATTCATACATGCTCCCAGCACCACTGCACTGTTCCTTCTGCTCCACTGGGAGATTGCTGGATGGATTGAACACACCACCTTCACTCTTTTTTTCCCCCTCCATTTTAAACACCCAATTTATTTCTTTCATGAGATGGATCTTGTAGATTGAATCATTTTCACAGTCGGGAGGCTCACTGTAGGCCCTGAAATGAAATGAACTCCCAAATCAATTTCAAACGGGAACAACAAGTGAGCCTCTCCCTCCCTGCATAGCTGGAATTGGTTTTGTTATTGAAAATGAAATGAAGTGTTTTCTTTTTTATTTTGCGCCCCTTTTATTGCAGATTACAGCCTTGTTCTTTTGCCTTCTATGATTCCCACCGACTTAAAGCCTGATCTGGTTTAATTTCAGAGCCTTTTTTCTCTGAATGTCAGGAATTCTATAAAAGTGTCACTCTAAAAGGTGGCTGTAATTTCTACAAGGTGATTTATTGTTTTTTAAATGGGCCGCCTTTTCCCACCTTTCCCTTTGTCGCGGGGAGTTAAGCAGCCGTGAAATTGCTTGAATAATAGTGTTTAAATCCAATCTTGGTTTGTCCCGTCAGCTTTCCCACACACAATTCAATCCGCAGTGCTTTTGGTGATTGCTTTTTTTTTTTCCATCTGGCTCAACTTTTCCTTCACAGTTACGGGTTCCAAGCTTTTACAGTAGAATCGGTTCAGGTTTATGAAGCATAACTGGGGCACAATATTCGAGGCAGACAGTGGAAATGCTTGAATGAGCTCACAGTTTTTTAGAAACTACAAAAAAATGAGGTTTGGATTGGAGGTATTGAAGCCTTTAGACTGCAAGGCTAATCACCCACCATCTTTACTCCGTGAAAGGGTGTTTTATTTCAGTTCTTGTTGATTATTTTTTAGGCTGAACAAGAACACGAGTCTAAAACTATGGACGCCTTGAGTAACATGTATCCAACAGTGATCCAAGTGGGGCACCGACATAAGCAGGAGTGTTCAGTGAAAAACATATTGAAAGAAAACATTTAACAGTTGAAATGAATTCTGTATTTGATTCACCCTGGAGCTGCTTCCCAAGGATTAAAACTCACAGATGGGTCTTAGTCTGTGTCAAGTGACAGCTGAAGCTAGCTCTGACCTCTTGAATCAAAGCAAGTGAAAATACAACATAAAAAACAGAAGCTTTCATGGTACAGTGTAATTTCTTATACTGGAAATAAAAATGGACATTGAAATGAATTTTAAAGTGATTTAGTAAAAAGCAGCTGTTCACAAGTGAGTCTTTAATCTGGTTTTAAAAGAACTGAGATTATCAGACTGGAAATCTTCCTGTAGTTTGAGCGATGAAACATAAATCTAAAAAGTTATTTTTTCAGGAATGACAGAGACGCTGGTCAGCTGGAAGAGCAGATGCATTGAAATCTTGTTAAAACTATTAAAATGAATTTATTATTGCAGGAAAACCAGCATTTTAAAATAACAGAATTAGGAGATAAATTCGACTATCTCAAAAACAAAACCATAAATAAACCTTCCGTCACAAGGAAAAGGAAAAATGATGGAAGAAAGAACATAGATACCATCTGCAGAGGGCTTCCATGTAAAAATGTTTCAGAGAATTACTTCTATTCACAGTAACCAGCCTTTGCTAGTTTCTTCCTGCTGTTATTTTACTGCTAAATGTCATCCAGTGAATCATCTTTAACCCTTTTTGGTGGAATCAGGTCCCCTCTCTGTCTGAATAAATTTTAATGAAGACTAATCAAACTGTGCCCAAGGTGTTTACCTCCATTAGATTAGTTTAAACATGCACATGTCTGTAAATATCACCGAAAAGAAGGTTAAATTTGTGAGGGGGAAAAAAAAAGGATTTTATGAGACAAAGTTTTCCCCAATTGTAAGCTAATCATACTTTCTGTCTGCTCCCTTCACAGGCGAGCCAGCCTCCATGGTCTCTCGGTACCCTTCTCCTGCAGAGTTGGATGCTTTTGCCCAGAAGACTGCCAACAGTCCCCTGTCCATCAAAATCTTTCCATCTGACGTCCGGGTGCCACAGCACAAACAGCTAAACAAAACAGTCAACGGATTGGACACCACGGGACAGCGCTACAGCCCTTACTCACACCCGTACTCAGGAGGATACCAGGGTTTGTTGGCCATCGTCAAAGCTTCTGTGGTGGTCAGAGGTGTGCTGAAAAACTCAGAGGGCAGGAGGACTAAACATGCAAACAGCCAGACTCCTGCGGCACCGTATAATAATCCTCTGAATAACAGCTACACAGTCAGACACGGGCACAAGGCCTATCATATAAGCTCATGTAAGCCCCCTGATGTTCCCGTTGAGATGGTTTGTTCTAGCACAGGGATGGCCTCCGGAGATCAGAGCCTGGCCCCCCAGTCTGAGCTGGCAGAGGTTCAAAGCCTGATGATGAGGCAGATGAGCAGAGTTCCCCACAGCCAGGCCCTGCAGCTGGGGGGGGAGGCACGATCCAGCCCCTCTCTGCAGGCTGTGGCTGCAGTGGCGAATTCAGACTCCGACTTTGTTCTGGGAGTGCCGCCCCAGAGCAGTCTGGCATTTACTGGGGCAGTGATACCTACACAGGGTGCAGAGGGAGGCCAAGCTAGGTACGCAGAGAAGGGAGAGTACACAATATGGCAACAGAAGCATCAAATTCAGCAGCAGTATCAGCAGGGAGCAGGGAGGGTGTACAGTGTGAGGAATAGCACTCAGGGGCTCAGAGCAGCAGATGCTAGCCAGCCTCCTGAAACCTGCCTCCCTTTGTCATCATATAGACTGCATCCTAGTGTTGTCGGTGCCCGGCAGGAGCGCTCCTCTTTAAACTGCTCCACCATGCAGGTGGAGCCCTCTGTTGGACAGTTCTTTGCTCCTCTCTGGGATGGTGCTCTAGCTACTCCTCATAGCGACTGTTACACTTCTCAGGTGATGGCAACGGGTACATGTGCAGCCAGGCCTAGAAACCAGGGGCTCTCCCATCCCCATCTCCACCCAAACCACCATCAACACCACCACCACCATCAACCACAGCTCCACCCTCCTCCTCTTCCTCATCCTCATTCCCAGGCCTACAGCACAGACCAAAACCTCTGTTGTGGGCTGCCGAGTGCTAGCCTATGCCACGCTGCGGTGCTCAGCAGCAGCCTGCAGTCTCTGGAGTGCCTCATCAGTGAGATCCACCCGCCCTGCATCAAAGAGCGCATGCTGGGCCGCGGGTACGAAGCCGTGGGGATGCCTCAGCTACTGGAGCACCACCAGCAAACTCACATCCAGCTGCCTATCTACAGATAAGACGCGAACGCAGAGGAGAAAAACCTTTTATAGATGGTGGAAATGTGTCCGTTTAGACGTCTTTGAGAATGAGACATGCCGTTTTGTAGTTTGTGCATGTACTACGTTCATTGAAGGCTTTGTGTTAGAAGCCTAAAATGGTAAATGATAATCATGACTTAAGATACAGGTTGATCCTCTGGACTTTTGTGTTTGATTTTTATATCTTAAATGGCCATCAAATATGCCTGCTCTTTCATGTTTGATACAGATGCTGAGCGCCTAATCAGAATTTCCCATTTCGCTCGATCATGAGTTGCACCGTTTGCAGATGATCCCTTTGTTTATCTTCACAGAAATGGAAAGTAACTAAACTGAAAAAGTCAAAACTTGAATCTTGGAAGGACTTGGTGGTGACAGATTTTGTGAATATGATGTATATTTTTTATGTTACACCTTTTCATTTGAGGGGACATCCTTACATTATTAACTGGATCAAGGTTCTGCTGGGTTTAGTTTGTCTACTTTTTAGTAACATAATCACTTGCTTAGTTTCTGCCAGTTTTCTGATCAGTGTATGGGAATGTTTTTTTTTTTTCAGTTGGCTGCAATATGAATATAAATACATTATGTCAAAGTTGTGATATCGAACACCATATGGATTTCATTTAGTCATGCTCGGCACAATGTATAAGGACTGCTGCGTATCCAAATCAACACTGTGGCATTTTGGGCCAAGAAAGACATGCCCCCTTGGCTGTATTTCTCTTTGCATTTTTCAGAGGCTGTGGACATTTTTCTTGAATGAAATCATGTTTTTCTCTTGAAGGTTGTGACATTTTAACATATGGGTATAATGGAGTGCCACACTGGTAAGCAGGCCAATTTAATCTTATGAAGTATGGTTTTATGTATGGCTACTCTCTCTGATGGTTGAATATGTATGACTGTTAAGTTCTGTGTGTGTCTGCACTGGTTCTGTGATACTATTTATTTATGTTGGCCTGTTCAGTTAAATGGCAAACTGTCTCTATAATTATAAAGTGCAATTATTATATATGAATATGTGAGCGCTCTCCATGATGTATGTTGTTGAGATAACTACATTTTGCAATGTATGACCCAAATCCCTCACCCTTTTTTTGCCTCTTCTTAATAAGGATTGTCAAGTAAATGAGATTTTCTAAACCCTGAAAATATTTTGTGATCATTTTTTATTACCCGTCAGACATGCAGCTGGGGAGACACTTTTATTATATTTATGAATGATAAACTATTTAAGGAAATATGAAAGGTTTTTTCTGGTTTATTGCAAAGGGATTTGAGGCTTAACCACAAGGCAATTTTTTTCCCGCTCATTTTATTAAGATCTATCTGTGCGCTGGAGGATTGCAGAGCTTTATAATACGATGCAAATCAATCCTGAGCTGATATATATTGGATAGGTTCCTCTTAAAACAATTCAAGTTGATAGTGCTAATTTTGTTATCATAGCAAATTATATTAGTCAAATGGATGGTTTGTGTTTAGGGCAGAGGCAGTTGGATACTTTAAAATACTTAAATGTCAGCAGAAGTAAACAGGGCTTTACTTATATTACATCTGTGCATGAAAAACATTACTTTAACGTTACTGTTCACACATGTAGAAATGAGCTTGCCATTAGCCAGCTATTGAATTGCTAATCTTAGACGCCTTGCAGCATGCATGCCTGCCTGCACCTCTTATTTTGCTTCATTTATCCTCCCAAATTGGATGCTATAGCAGTAATGTGGTTTAGGTCACCATAGACATAAAATGCACACCCATTTGGAGAAGTCTATTACAGAACAAATAACCTAGATGGCGTGAATAATGGTATTATACGCACTGTTGGGAATAGAACTGCAATTTTCAATTGATTACCTCATTTCAGATAACAAATATTTGAGAGTTAAAGGTCAGTGGCTTTGTCATTGAGGCATTGTTGTCAATGATTTTCTGTCTTTAGCCTATTGTGTTCTGGCGTCACTTGGAGCTTTTCCATCCTATCTATCTGCAAGGCCAGGCCAGGCCAATGTGCTGATAAACCTACAGGATTACAGACATGCTCCCCTTGCTCTCGCTCAGACGCGATTAGCTCAGGCTGGTCTCCTCCGGGAGAGGAACCAGAGCCACTCGAACCTCTGGGACACACTTCAGATAAGTGAGACTGGGCAGACGAGAAGAGGCTGGTTGATCTGAGGGATTAGAATGAAAAGAGAGGAGGAAGGATTTTCCTCTAATTTACTGCTGATGTCTACAAAAAATTAACAAAATCACTAATTCTAACATTTTCTCCAGTGAGCAGCATAAAACATGTTTGTCACGGCAGAAGCCATGTTCATACAAAAATACAAATAACTTCAATCAAGACCATTTTAAATGCGACATTTCAGAGCTCTCAGGGCATGAGTCGAACTATTATTCCTAGTTGCAGCACCCTAAATGTGAGCAAAACAAATAGAAAAAATACAAAGCAAATACTGCCACCTGGAGGGGGAAACATAACCTACAAGTTTTAATGCACAACTTATTTGCAACACATTTTTTTATTTCTAGTCATTCAAAATAAATATCATATGATCAGCATTTTTAAAACAGTTGGTTATTGAGAAAAACAAGAAATCTGAATATATTCATAGATAAAATGTCTGCTGAATAAGTTATTGATACACTTTTCGAATAGATCTGCCTTCTCCTGAAATAAAAACATTGTTCAACGAAGCATTGTGTGCAAAAGCTGTTAGGTCAGTTGAGTTATAAATACCAACAACACAGAGCGCAAAACAAAACATACAACACTAGATAAACTAGACCCCACCCTCTTCCTCAACAGACACACCAAAAACTCCACACACCTGAAGCCCTGAGGGGGGGGAAAAAATCTTTGCTGGTTGTGAACTTTCCAGGTTAAGTTTAAGCTTTCCAGGTTAAACAGAACTGGAAATGAATGAATGCTGTGTTTATTTGAAAGTGACATTAAGGCACTTTGTGGTTTTCAACTAAGGTGACGCGATCTTTGTGTTGTGAAGATTCAGAAACATGACCGAGGCTGCTGCAGGCTATAAAGCAGCTGAAGTTAACGCCACAGTGTTGTTTGTAAATGTCTTTCCTTCATGAAGCAGGTGTACACTGCCTGTCTGTGCCATATAAACAAGAGAAACTTGCATGAAAACATAATTCTGTGAGGTTTAAAGCTCTGCTGCTCTTTTATACAATTCTAAATGTTTCAAGTTTTGTACAAGAGCAAATGTGAAGCTCACAGTGCTTTTTTTTTAATTAAGGCATAATTTAAAACCAGATACTATGACATGTCTAATGAGGCATAGTTAAAGCTGTAAATGCCACACTCTGAAGAAAAAAAATCCTTTTAAAATTATCATGTTAGTCCAAAGGACATCAAACAGTGTAGTCCAGCTCTGCATTCATATCTGTGTACATCTCATAGATGGCGTCCACAGTGGGGGTGTAATTGACCAGAAAGTGACGCACATTTGCCAGACAGTCCTCCTCTTTCACTTCCTCTCCTTTGGACAGAGCCTTCAGGAAGTTTGATCGGTAGGGAGCTGCCACTAATGCAGCCTGTGAAGGAAACAGGGGGGATTAGTTTCACGTTTCATCCAGATTGTGTTTTTGGTAGACGATTTTTTTTTGTTTTGTTTTGCCAAAGCTGTGTCAAACAGGCAATCGAACATGAGACAAAACATTTGGCCATTAGGGAGGTTCTTAACTTATTAAAAAAAATGACAATTCAGCAACTGACTCAGAGCCCCTGTGAGGAGTTTTTGACAGAGTAAGAAACAGGCTAAAATGAACAGTGATGCATCTCTGTGATATATTAAAGCGAATGAGCGAATGAGTACTTTTTGTATCGAAAATATTCATGGTGAGGGATAAATTTCACTGTGAAAGACGACAGGGGGAGAGTTTTTACAAGGATGAGACAAAGTCTGCAATGATAAAAGCATTAATACTTTGTCCACAGGGGGCGCCAAAGTCAACACAAACAGAAAGCTCCTCACAGGGGCTTTAACTTGTGTAATGTTGTTGTTGCTGTCTCCCTGACGTATTCTCATAATGTAGTTAGAATTAAGAGTTGGAGTTAAAAACATGATTGAACGAACACATTCAGCACATTTAAAGCTGGCTTTAACAGCACTAGCCTCGCATGTTAAAGGGATATTCCGGCGTAAAATTAATTTAGGGTCAAACACACCATAACACCAAGTGAGACACCCTCTCGAGAGATGAACGTTGCAGACCGCTTGCTTCTCTAGTTTTACCGATGTCACTCTATAGCCACAAATAATGCTCAGCATCTAACTTCATCAACAATACAAAGGGTCCTAGCCACAGCACTAGCCATCACACATCTTTTTCACTTTGCCTAATTTCTTTAGCAAAGAGACTAAACACAACTCATCTACTCTCTTACAGCAGCCGCTTCTTTGTAGCGAGACCTCAGGCCAGTCCATTATGGACTGCTGCGGGGTGACGCAGTTCAAGGAAGAACATTTATGGTCATTTCTTTATCATTTCCTTAAAGCAATAATCACCATTTTAATCATTTTGCACTGCAGACTTGGTAGTTCTTCTGCCTGTGCGTCTCGGTCTGATTGCATTTCTATGAAGAAATGATGCCGAAATATCCCTTTAAATGAATAGGCCTACAAGTATTGGTGTTAAATGACAAGAGAGAAATATCACCAACAAGTGATCGCAAGTGATCTGCATTGCTGTGATTAAGTAGCTTAGACTCATGTTTTGTCACGTGTTCAAATAGCATAATTATCATAATTTCAGCCCTGGTTTCACCTCATAAAAAAAAAAAAATACATCATCTAATGCATGTCATTTGACTACAAAATGAAATATCAACGAGAAATCTGACTGTGTCCTTACACTGAAAATCCCCTGAACCATCCACCTGTGGTATTTCTTCAGCGCCTGCTCATAGGCTTTGGTGACGTTCACCTTAATAAGGTTGGGATTGTTTTCATCCTTCTCCCCATCTGCCAAACTCTGCAGCAGGATCTGTATGAAACGGAGACCCCTGCAGGAGATATCCAGCATCTATGTTTAAAAGAATGATCTGTCTGCTTCAGCTAAGCAGCTGAAAGTTCAACTTACAGTGTGACATAACATTAAGGCCAGAGAGCGCTCACCTTTTAAGCCACATAAGTGCCAAAGTTGCTCCAGCTTTGGGCCACTCTGCATGTTCCTCTCTCTCTGCCTCCAGAATGCTCTTCAAGGTCGCATACTTTTCTGGATCCTTGACATATACTCCTCTAATTTTCTGCAAATAAAAATAAAGAATGGAGGATTGCATGAAGCTCCAACTCCAAAACCTGACAAATGGCATGAAAACACATCAAAGCACAAAGAGGAGGCACACAAAAAAAGTCAGGCAGATCTCTTTCTCACCGTTATATTGCCACTTATGTCGGATTTGATGGGTGAAAATATTTTTGATCCCAGGCAGTCTGAAAGAGAGGGAGACATCTGAGAGCAGGGCAATAAAAAATGAATGACTTCATCACACATGTCCCTGACTGAAAGGGGATGATGACTACAGACCAGCATTTAGGAGTAAACAGAAAGGGGAGAAATGCAATGAATGCATAGTAAGTTAAAGGCACAATGAGGTCAATGTATTCTCTGTTCAACGAGTAAACAAAGAGTGTCTCTATGCAGGCTGCAACTGGTCCTAAACAAACCAATGGTGCCCCTCTTTTGCTGTGTATGTGTAAAATAGCCACAACCAGGTGACAAGCCATTCAGCTCGGCATGTCATGAGGAAGAAGTCAGCCTTAGACGAACCGTAACCAGAAACAGCACAAGCGTCTCAAACACTGTATCGCTGTTTTATCGAGTTTAAATGGAAGTACACTCACCGAAAAATGATGGCAGGTGAGAAACAGTATCCAGGAACAACTTCGTGTCTATCGACTTGTCTGGAGGTAGTTCTTTAAATTGGTTATCCAGTAAAAGAGACATGTTCCCGCCGCCGTCGGTTCAGGCAGTCGTGTCAAGCGGCTCTCGGCTGTTGGAAAACCCGGAACTCTTTTCTTGTCAGATGGGTGGGGAAGCGCCACCAGCCCCCTATCACTTTCGTCTTCCTCCAACAGGTGGGAAAATATACACGGGCGTGTTCAAAACCGCTGTGTACCCAGACAAAGCACGACAAAAAAGCGAGTTGAGGTATGGATAGTACTTTATTATACCTAAGGTAGGGATTGTTTCAACAACAGAGGCAGCGGTAGGCTTTTAGTTACATAGGATTAAATGTCAGGGTTAAACCAGAGGTGGAGAGGGACTGTATCCTCTAATATGGAGCCAATACTCTTTGAGTTAGGCTGTTTCTTACAACTAAAAAAGCAATTTTCACTGGTATATGGCTCATATTTTGTTTGAGAGGCATATGTGGCTTCAAGCAAAGTAATATAAAGCCTGACTAAGGAACTTCTGGAAGAAGAAATAGCACATGGACATGGGGAAGAAACATAATTATTACTTAGTTTATGACTCATCTTATCTTATCATAAGATAAGATGAACTTTATTGATCCCCAAAGGATCCCTTATGGACATTGATTAACCTTGTGTAGTGATCATATTAGCAAACTTCAGTGAACTGCACTATGAAAGCAAAATGAAGGTTTATCTAAGCTTACATCCCAAAAAAGATAAAACATGAATTGTAAGCTAGAAACTTTTCCATTTACTGATTTTTAAGGGAAAAAAAAAACAGGTTAAAAAAAGTTGAATTCCTATACCACAGAATATAATTATTACGCCCTTTTAAGCCTTTTAATAACACAAAACATAAATGGTGCTTTAACTAGCACTGAAAATGATCTGAAGATATTTCATTACCGTATTCAAAACACATACTTGGTTCACTATCATGAGTACTCATATTGGATTTTATTTAGCAACAGAGTTTTCATGTTCTCTTTCCACCCCTGGTTTAAACTTATCTGGCTCACAACCAGTGACACACAGGACCCAGGTTTTACGACGGGTACACTAACTCCTAGGGGTTATTTACTCTAGCAGTGATTGTAAACCATAGCTGTACGTATGTGACCACATATAGCATCTAAAACACTGGAGTTACAGTACCACACCAGATAAAAAGAGATCACAAGTTGCCGTTGACTTACTGCCAGCTGAGACGTCCCAAACCTCAGAACACAAAGTTAGTCTGTGAGGAGCAACATGTTAAACAAAAGCTTATGAAAATAAACATTAATATTTCTAGAGGTATGACATACAAGTTTATAAATAGAATAGCATTTGGGTTATTCTGATAAAGAATTACATGGATACATACAGTACATCTTATATATTTGCATAATGCTATTAGAATTGATTCAAAATGGGTGTCACAGAAGTACGTGAGCCCATATCTGTGACAGTATAGCTCACACACGCACACCTGCACGCACACACAACATCAGATGTATGGCTGTAACAACGTAACTCCAAAACCACTGATACCTTACCTATAAACACATCTCAAATCAAAGCGGAGGGAATAGCCGTGAAATCACCTGCTGGATGGAATAAAAGTTTGCACACTCTCGGTTCTGCTGGCCTTAAAACGGTGCTCAATGCTCTGTAACAATTTTTTGTAATCACAGTTTGCTTAATAAACAAAGATTTGAACGCCAAGCGAGTGGTATCACAATGATTCAAGATTAAAACACTGTCATTGCATTTTAAAAACAGTTAAAATGGCTAAAGGGAAACACCCAATGTCACCGGTGTAGAATAAGGTTTATCTACTGTATACTGATCTGGGTTCTTTTGGGAAGTGTACAATGTAAAAGGCTCAACTGCTTATTCTATTGTTTTCTTAACATACACACACAACATTGCACTTGTGGAAATTTTGTGGATTGAAGTGTTTTCTCTTTGTGAGGTAAAGAATAGTTAAAGATTAAATACTACTTGTTTAAAGATGTTTTACTTCCTATTACCTTGATACAAAAAGCAACAAATAAATACACGTGTTGATTGATCCCTTACTTTGCCTGATGCATCTAACTTTTCGGTATCTTTTTCAACTCTAGGAATGTTTGTGAATACTTTAAAGTGGTCGATAAAGAGGGAAAATGGTGTTAACACTGATTAGGTGGAAATTAGCAACATCATCAATAAAATGTATTTAGGGTGTTTCAAGAATGTCTTTGGGTTTTAGTTGTTGTTTTCTTTGGTTGTCACAGTGACAAGTTGCTTGGCAGCTTTGGCAATGTCATAGGCGCACTGGATGACCTGCTGAGTGACCAGCTGAATGTCTGCCGGGCAGGGGCTGTGATCCGCGGCCTTCTGGCACTCTCCGTGGAGCCGGCTGGCGCTCGACGTGAGCAGACACAGGGACCCTCGCACTGTCTCTGAGGACGGCCTCTGTGAGAGACAAGAGGGATGACAGAGACTTGATAAGGAGCTGAACTGACAACCTCCATAAATAAACCCTCACTGTGGGTAGAAGGCTCTTTGTGTGTGTTTGAGTCAACATAAAACAGAGTAATCCAATATAGTGAAGATGAAGCAAAGCAAAGCAATGGACAGCGCCTCTCCAACCCAAACAGGTCTGGTTAGATTCCCTTTGGCTGTTTTCAAACAAACAACAAATCCCATAATTGCTCAGGGGAGGGAGGTCAGGATGTTGGCTGGAGTCATCTTACCTTGGGAAACAGGGCGGCCATCTCAGTCACAGCCACACAGATCTTTTCTGAACAAGGCAGGAAGCTGCAGGAGAGGAAGGCAAGCAGACAATAAGTGGTCAACCACTCCTGGGTCACAAATACAGGCACCGATACAAAGCTGCTTCCACCAACACACCGAATCGTGAAGCCTAAAAAAAACCACTGCTATAGTATCTATTTAATACCATATGTAATTGCAGGACATGCCATTCAAATAGGAAATGCTAAATGCTAAGTTCGATGCTGAAATTTTAGATGCATGATTTGTGTTCCTGAATATTTGTCTCACAACAGAATGGCACTCATGGAGATTTCATGAAAAGCATGTGTCTTCAAAGTAAAAGAACACAAACAAGACCTAGTTAATGGATGTATTTCGTAAGGCTAAAAAACAGTTTTAATTCCAGTGACACCAAACTTCAACGTCATTTCACTTTCATTTCTACTGGAAATCATTTAGTTGGCTATAATAAGCAATATCCTCACATTAACCACTATTATGGATATGAAAGTGCAGAATAAGTGTTTTGTTTAATATCAGTGCTACACTATTTGTGCACCAGTCAGTTTGGATTAGTCACCAAAAAAAGTGTTCTTCCAAATGTGTAAACAGGATTATTCAGGGTTGATGTAATGCATACAAGCAAATTAAGTGCATGTGGAAAAAATAAAAACAGGAAAGCAGTGCATTGAACCTCACTGACTAAACTCAGTGGATTTAAAGGTCACAGGGGAATATGTGGTCATGTGGTGTTTGTTTCCTGTCAGCTGCACTTAAAGACGAGGCCTCCCCCCAGCAGACAAACAGTGTCTAAGACACATGGACAGAGGCCACTCTTTAAGGCTCAAGTCAACCCTTTTCAATACCAGTCTTTGGGGCAGGGTGCATTTTCTATACCACTGAAACTCCAGTGTTAACCAGTCGTTGTTAGCTGCCTAGGAGAAATGAAATCCAGCAGGATCCTGGTCCCTGAGGACAGCTACTGAAAATCATAGCTCTAGAACCAGCTGTAACTAAGGATGAAACAGTATCTACTCCATTTAAAAAGACAGGCAGGTTGTCAGAAATACAGTCATCGGTTTATATGCACAATTGAAACCACAGTTTCCAGCTTCATTTTTTGGGACAAAGAAAAACTCTTGAAAGCAAAGTACAGATTTTCTTATAGGAACTATATCATTTTTATTTTATTCATGTCAAACATTGACTACCTTTCATGTTTGGTCTCCTGAGCAGCTCTCAAAAGCTCTTGGATGTTCTTGGTGATCTGCTCTGTTTTACAGATGACATCCTCTGTGCATGGCAGGGTGGCGTCTTCCTCACACTCCTCCACCTGCTCCCCTGTGTCAGACGCTGGCAGAGGACTACTAGATACAGATAAAAAAAAAACATATTCTTACCGTTGTATGGCACTATAAGCAAATTTATAAAGTAAAAGATCAATTTACTCTACATTAACTTTTAATTAGGGTGTTAATCATCAGTGAGTGCTGTCATTTGTCATTTCAAATACATTTTTTTTTTTAGTTTCGAGAAAACTCACTGAGCTAAGCAAAGAAAATGAAGCCTGGCCATTAAACAACACCTTCCAAATGAAGCTTCTATGATGTCTGTGTACCAGCAGGACAGAGTCCAAAGAGTACATCTTATCTCATGTCAAATAACAGCCATGCTGCAGAGTTTAACGCTGGGCATCAAGATCCAGCGCCTGGTAGCTTCCGTCTAAACCAATCTCCATTTAATTAAAAAAAGTTCCACTAAATGGATCTACTGGTGTATCCATTCATTTCTAGCTTTTTACCAAACAGCCAACAGCTGCTTCGATTATTGGCACCATATTTACATGAACAGAAAACAAATCTGGGGCTAGATGACATGTCAGGCTGGCTCTTGTTCATTTAGTTAGTTTTTCTGTAACTGGTAGACGTTGTTCAGTGCATGTCTTTATATGTAAACTTCTGTCCAGTTATGTCGAGCAAGGCTGTCCAAAGTTTTTGAATCAAAACTAATCCAATCTAATATTGCACTGGTGTCATTCTTTATTTTCAATCCTATTTTTTTGCACAAAGTTTACAGAAATATTCTTACCCAGCTTCCTCTAGTTCAGAGTGGTTCGGTGTGGTGTCATAATCGTTCTCCAGCATGATATTCTGCCCCTCCAGACTACAGCCCTATAGAGACATCAGTCAATTACCATCAATCAGCAACAGAACATACAAGTTGAATGACGAGTGATTGGAGCAACAGTTGGCACGGATACATCAGAATCATGCGTTTCTGAATTAAAAACTGAGATCACAGTATCAGACATTTTTGAAGCAGATACGGAGAAAAAGACAGGAAAGTATACAACTGTGTCGTTGTGGTTTAACACAGTGCACTGCAGTGGATGCGATTAGTAAATGCAGAGAAATCCTGAAAGAGACTGGATCAACGACTGTGACTCTCAACAACATGTCGTTATCAGCCATTTTGAGCCTTGCTGTCCAACCATTCAATCAGCTTTCCGTGGCACTACATGTCTTCCTCACGCCCTGATGCTGACCTGAGCATGTGAAGCTCTGGGCTGAGTTTCTCTGTGGATAAAAAGCTGCAATTGTTCGGATGACTAAATTGAAGCAGAGGCACTGTGGTGCATGCAGGCAGGCAGGCGATAACTGATGAAAAGCGGTTTAAAAAGACACAGGTCAGGATAGAGAAGACTGTGGGGTCAAGCAGCAGGACGGTTTTTCACCGTCTTCAGTACACCAGTACTTAACCCTTCGAGATCTCTCATCCCACGACCAGGACAGGGAAGAGGGGAAGGTAGGGAGGGAGGAAGCAGCCGTCCCCAAAGGACCCCTCCCAATCTAGAAAGGGTCAAACCAAGTTGAGCATACTCTACTGAGATGCAATGAATGACGATTGAATGAATGAATGAATGAATGAATGAATGAATGAGAAACCAACACCAGCCCCAAGCCAGGCATCGTTTTTTTTGTCTTTTGACGACAAACCAGCAGGAACATTGGTGCTTCTGTGCTTACATTAGTGGGGAAAGGTTGTAAAATGACTCCATCCTCAGGCCTGGCCGTTTCCATTCGAAGGGGGTACTGCCTCGGGGTAGAGCCAGTCTCATACATAGACATGGCACGACCTCCGCGGGGTGGGTGTCGCCCATGGGGCCCCTGGGGTTGTTGCTGGCTGCTGGGGGTCTGCCATCGCAGTGTTGTGTTTTCAGTCTGCAGGGAGCTCAGCTGGAGAGGACAAAAACATCTTTCAGTTCAACTTGAAGCCAGGAAATGATCTTCTTACAAAGACTGTGCCAGACATCAATAATAGAGTGGAATACGCTCAGCCTGCAGGAGAAAAGCTAAACCTCTAAGTTTTCCTCTCTTGAGTTTCAGTTTATCCTCAAAGTTTGTCTCAAAACAAAAAGGTTTGTCTCTTTGAAAATGAAACGCTGACTCCGAGTGTTGACAGTAACGCCTGGGAATGACCCCTTGAGAAACTGCTGCCGAAGTGGTCGCCCATATTTACATGAATAACAGAGGGAAACTGAAAAAAACATAAAACACAGGGATTCTTTTCCTGTCATTTTTTCTAAAAACCAGATAAAGTCACCATCTATATCTTTAAGTCAAAAGATGATCTTGATATCGATGTGTAACTACAAAACCCCCAAGAGTCACAACAGCAAAGATACTGAGGCCTGCACGACAAAGTCAAAACAAAAACTAAGTATTTCAAATTTCTTTAAATGGTGTCGAGTTAAATCAAGTCATTCAAGAAAGTACCTTTGAGCCAGATTCACTGAAATGTTAGGAGATATGTTTGAAAGTATTTTCGTTTTTTAAGGCCAGCAGCAGTGTGAGAAAATCAATAAACTGGAACGGTCACTCCAGTCATAAAGACAACAAATAAACCAGCAGGTGGAAGCAGAACATTGTGTTGACTCTGTCTCTTTGCCAAAGAAAGAGAAAGTCAGCCTGAGAGAAGCATGAGGGAAAACAAACCTCACTGCTTTTATCCTTCAAAATGCTGATGTCTTACCAAAGTGCTATAAAATTGTTATGTCTGACAAACCATCTTGTTCACACAATACAATGTACTTTCTTTCTTTAGGTAATTTTTTATGGTTTTTACGCCTTCATTTGTAGAGGACAGTGGATTTAGTAGGAAACCAGAAGACAGTGGGTCACCTACTTGAGAACAGACATGCACAATACTGTATTTTTGCTGATATCTGTTGCATTTTGGCCAATACTGATACAGTTTTTTTTCATTGAATAGATCACAGTTTCTCCTGTAGTAGAATTTGCCTTTTACTTTTAATTGTTAACAGTATATTTGTTTTAGAAACAGACATAAAATATGATAGACCATACAGAGATTGTTATTTTTGTTTTTACCCATGAGGGGCTAGAACAGTTAGATAGGACGGTTGCTGTATATGATCATAAAGCTTGGTCTAAATGTGTTTCAGAAATATTCAGGGGAATGACTCAATTCTAAATCATATTTGTTGAACTGTCTGTATAGGTCCGTCTCTTGATAGTTTGTGAATTTCTCTAAATAGTTTGTGAATTTTGAGCCAAATTAACTCAAACCAGGATGTTGTTGATTGTAAGGGCAAAATTGAAGAAGAAGATAAGAGATTCCGTATATGGAGGATGATTTTCTCGCAGTCAGGAAAACTAAAAAAAGAAATGCATGAGCAAGTATCACTGCAATAAGTGAGATAATCCATTTCTGCACTTCTCAGAAAGAAGGAAGCGAGTAATGGGAATTACCCAGAATTCATATATAGCATAACTGTTTTCTGTTGAAATGTGGCTTCACATCTGCTGGAGGTGTTAGTGATCTAATTTACAGCTTATCCTAGGAGTGGGGGTGAGATCTGGCTCACATGGGCTTCTCATCCTGGCTCTGTCTCCACTCTACTTCTCTTTTGTTCTCTGTGTCCTTGAGTGGATATGGTGGAGGGTGAGAGTTGGCATAAAGGGGGTACATTATTGGATGTTGGCATTAACTGTTTAGCCTCTCTGGGGTGTTATGGGACTAATTTAACCAAACACTGGTAAAGGGAGGTGCCCTCAGTGATAATAGTTAGTGGTTCCTGCTGCCCACCTATTTCCAGGGCTTTCTTTATTGAGATCTTATCCTTTTATTGGAGTACAAGAGCCTAGTGTTAACTTGAAACTTTCACTTTTTTGGTAAAAAATGTAAAAAAAATTCACACTAAAACTCTTTTTTGACCATTTCAAATGATGTGTCAGAAAGCCAACACTGGATCTGTTTTCTCCTGAATCGCATACCCAGAGAAGTCTGCTGATTGTTAATTATGACCACAGGAACTTTATCTCGTGAGGAAGCACAGCACACACTCTGTCCATGGTTAAGAGTGAAATGAATGGAAATGATTAAGTTAATCAATGATGGGATCCATGAATGATGGAATGGAGCAGCAGTGGAATCAAACTACTTTATGTGTCTTGTAACATTAAGGATGACCAAGTCTTGGACACACAATTAAATTTGAACACCTGGCTTTGTTTCAGAGTCAAGAGTCCTCGTGTAAAGAGGGTGTAAACAGTGTAAAGTTTACATCTCCCTTAGCTTGTATACCACGTAAATTCACTGACCTTGCTCTGCATCATCCGCAGCTCTTCACTGAGATGACAGTTGACTTTAAGAAGCTGTTGTATTTTAGCTTCTGACGCAGTGAGTGCGCTCTTTACTTCCATAAATTCCTGCATTGTGATAGGTCCATCAGAGAGGTCAGATGACTCTGAGCTCTGTGACAGAAAATATTACAAGTTAAGATTAGTTTGATCACGTTAAAGAGTAAAAGTCAGATGTGTTTATAAGTATTGATGGGACCACCTTGGTCCTTCTATCATTGCAGCTGTCCCCACATGTGGCCTCTTGCACTGGATCCTCATCTGACGCCACGCTGTCGTAATCCGGCTGATCATTGTCCTGGCTCTCGCTGTTATGGCGGCTGTTTATTCCCTGGAGGATCAGCTCCACATTTTCTATAGAGAGACCACAAGATCAAAGCTGCAGAGATCAAATTAACCATGCTGGATACAGGCAGCTGTATGAATCAGACAACTACAGATGGACATGCGCTGAATCCAAAAGTCAGAACTTGCTCTTCTTCATTAGTGACAACAAGCTTTCTTTGGCTTGCTTTAAAGGGTAAACAGACTTCTCTGTAGTTTTCTGTGATTTAAAGAAGAAAGGGATTTTATGATTAAAGCGTCAATCACAGTCTGTGTTTGGCAATGTTTCTGCTTACATAACTGCATCCATATGGAAAATATTCATGTAAAAATCTCAGCAGACTTAACTGTTTACTCTCTGTCTATAGTGTATAAACTAAAGAATTTATTTACTGAGATATAAACCTAAATTAACCCCTAAATAAAGGGTTATTAACAGAGATATTCAAGAAGTTTTGATAGAAAAACTAAAACACATTTTGTACCTTTTGGACTTTCACAGGAATTACCCCACTGCCGCCGTTTAGCATCAGTGAGAATATCAATAACCAGTGTGGCAAATTCATGAGCACTAAACCGGGCCAATTTCTGTCGACCCTGAGAGGACAAAAAGGAAAAAAGGAAAAACATGGCAGCACATCAAGATCCAGTACTTACTCATCAAATGGAAGTTTGAGCCGAAAAAAACCAAAGCAGTCTCTTACCTGGTTCCTAGTGGACGAGTACTCTGGATTGACAGGCAGGAAAGGCACAACTGTGGTGTCTGTGACAAGCGTGCTGTGATTCTGAGTGGCCAACCACACTGTAAAAAAATCACAATAACAGGTACATGTAAAACAGGAGTTAGATCTTAAAAATAAAGTCACATTTTGTTTCTCTTTACACTTCTTGAAATATCACCTGCATCTGTTTCTCTTCTGTCAACTTCATCATAAACATCCATGGCGAGTTCTTCAAACTGGTGGTTACTTAGCTGAAAAAAACAGAGTTTCCAGTTATCTTCTAAAACAACTCAGAGGCATAAAAAAAGAGGACTTATTTTGAAGCACAAATCATGTTGACAAATGTCTCACTGATTGGAGCTTCTTCTTTGCGGCTTTTGCAAACTCCGATAAATCCAGGCTGCTTTGGACAAAAAAAAAAAAGTAAAATTTGTAAATTGTCTTCAAACAAAATACCACACAACCCAGGAGACACACAACAGCACAAAATTAATATACTTACTTATTTCTAATCCAACAAAAGAATGCAGCATGGGGAAAATACCACAGAAAAAACAGTAATAAATGTATCTTATAACCAACTGGTATTGTTTGGGAGCATTGCAAAAACCTCTGACTAATCTTCCAAAAGGATTTGAAATGTGGCTACTACCTGTCTGCCATCTGTGGGATGATGAAGTGTTGACCGTTTCTGTGATCTAAAAAAGCACAACGACATGAAAGACGGTTTTAATAAAAGAAGGGAAAAAAGTCACAGGCCCTGAAATATCATGCATGACAACGCAATGCTTGATGAACCCACTGCTTACCTGGTCTCCTCCCACAGAGGTAAAACGTTAGTCGGTCGGTGAGTTCGTATTGGATCTCCACCAGCCTCTCTGCCAGCTCCTGGTGCCCAGCTTGTCTGCACAGATACAGAGGAAAAGGTCACTCTGCAGAAATACACCAAGTTACTTTGAATAAAGAGAGTATCTTAGGAAGCTGTTTGATTTAACACTATCCATATGGCAAAAATGTTGTTTGTTTGTATGGGTGGTCTTATCTTTCTTTTACCTCCTTATTACTGTGCAGCGGAAATGTCTTTTGTAGGACATGTCAACAAACCAATACCCTTAATTTTTGTTTTAATTTTCATGTCTTCTGTCAAAGCTTTCCCTTGCCCGAGCCGGTCACGCTCTTATTGAATTAGTCAGGCTAACATCATGCCACAGGGTCTGTTTCTAATGTTCATTGTCGTTAAGGCATGTTAAATATTTCACCCACAGCCTAGACCGTTGCCAAGTTAATAGCTGAGCTTTCAAACCAGTTCAGATCTGTTGACTGCCTGTCATTTTTCGTCTAGATTCACATTTTCTGGTTAAAACAACAACTGTTTCCTGATATAAATAACACAGCTAATGCACATCAGAGTTAGTTCCTGAGAACAAGCTAAATCACCAAAAGGATGTGAATAATTTCCTGTAGCACTGTCGAGAGGAGGCAAGGGTGTTTGGTGCTTGCAGCTGTGCTGTGGGTTAGTTAACTGAACTATGACGACAGGAAAAAATGCTGTATGTCGAGTTTGGTTTTTATACAGCCAAGAGTTTGAAATCATATCATTATGCTGATCAGAAATCATGGTTGACAGAGGTGGTAGAAGGTGTCACTTTAATGAGATGAGGTGTGATAAGAACCAAAGAAAATCAGTGTTTATTTTAGACGATGTGTTCTTGTATTACCTTGCATAATCAATGGGGGTCTTCCCGCTGGAGTCTAAAGCCCCAGGATCAGCTCCATAAACCGCCAACAGTTCTGCTTGTAACATTTGTCCTGCTTTTGCTGCTATGTGTAGTGGGGTGTTTCCTTTCTCCTATTGTTGCAAACAAAAAAAAACACTCACAATAATTAAGCATTAGCATAACACAAACTCAAACACCAGCGTAATATATTTTCTTTCCTATCTCACTGTACTTACTGGGTGGAAGAAGTTGGCCTGTGCTCCCAAAGATAAAAGTCTGAGGCAGGTCTCCAGGTTTCCAGTCCGAACGCTGGAGTGAAGTTGCTGAAAGGAAATCAACGTGTAATTCATTTTATTTGATTGTGAAGAGCGTACACTCTGTGTGGGCTTCACTGAATATCTGCCCAGATCTCGGTGACATGGTGCATTAGCCAGTTGGAATATTTGATTACTGCAAGCAGAGGAAAAATAATTATTTGTATGCCTTTTGTACATTGCTCTTCATGTACATTTCTCAGTCTCAATCATGCAGATTTTGCTGTTTGTCAGACATGCACGATAATTGAAACGCCCTCTGCTATTGTGCATAAAATCAAACATGTAATTTTCTGATAGGAAATAATACAGAGTTCAAGCAAAACTAAAAAAAGAGCATAAACACATGCAGCGACAGACAGCGCTGAGGCCAGCTGGGACACCTAATGCTATTTCATATTCAAAACCACAGCATGAACAGCACAGGAAACATGACTGGCAGTATGTTGCAGCAGTGCTGAATACAAATTTTCAGTATATTAATAGGTCAAGCCACTTCTGAAGTGTATAGGAAGTGCAGATATGTTAGTTAAATAAGAAAAAAACACTTGGCTGTGCTTTGGCAATGAAAATCAGAGCAACTAAATGGGATTAGAAGGCAAGAATCTGTCTTTGATTTACCTCTAAGAAGCTCAAACCAGTAAATTTCTCACCTTGCTGAGGTCTTTCGCGGTCACACTGTCATCTTCCCGACAAGGCATCCGATGGACATACGCCAACATTTGGTATTTGGCCTTGATGAACTCTGTCTTGTTTGGGCTGGAAACAACAAACCATGTTAGCAAATAAGCCAAGCAAAACCGACAATCTAGACCCCCACGTGAACACAACATAACCATTCATGTTGGTTTAAGACCTGCATCATTCAATACAGCCCAGCTAGTGATACCCTGGTTTAGGAATATTGAAAACAGATATATTATCTGTGAATATCAGACATGTCATTCCAATTAGAACTTTATACCTGATGATCTTCTTACAGACAGAGCATAAACGTGTCTATTTTAGAGGGGACTCTACAACAAAGACTAACTTTGTCCCCACGGCTTTATGTCAATACATGCACGTTTCCTTGTTTTGTGAGTGGAGGAAGTTGACGCAGCTGCAAGTTAAAAGTAGTACAGCATGAAAACCCTCTCCCGCAAGTACCCCCTCCACCCAAAGAAGGACCTTTAGTATCATACCTGGAACCATATGGCAGGAACTAAATTTAGCCCTGGTTCTTCCAGGAACACACAGGTGAAAACACCTAATAAGGAGACTCTTGGATTGCTGACAGCTGATCCCTTTTTGGTTCTGTTTCTATTGTTTGTCTGGTGGTTAATATATTTACTCTAAGTGTAAGCATAGCTGGGTTTATATGTGGCCTGCTGTCATTACTCCACCAGACATAAGGCCGACACGGTGTTTATACCTGGCACTGGATGCGGATGACTCCATCACAGGTCTTATTATTATTATTATAATGCTTTTGTTCAAGTTAAAATACACACTGCTTGTAAAATAAGCTTGTACAATTAGATGAAAATAGAAGAAACCATTCAAACTTGACGCTCTTTCACAGTCATTCAGCTGATGAACTTTTTAAAGGGATGCAGTTTGGCTCACTTAGTTGGTGTAATGCAGAATTTAATTAATTTGTTGGATATTTAATCCCCAAATCTACAAGATCAAACCACATACTTTCTAAAGGTTTCTTGAGACCACCATGCTGTGAGTCATGTCCATGGTTCAGAGGCTTAATCATGCATGTTCACTGACCTTAACTATGAAAATCAATTTGGCCAATAGAGCTTCATAACAAAGTGCAAACAAGCATACTGAGATTAGCAGTGACACATGAAAATCCTTAAGAGCACTTACTGAACTCTGTCCTGAGGGTTGGCTTTGCGCTTCCCAGTAGCTGAGGAGGAAGGATCCAGAAGGCTGTGCTCCCATATAGAATTAGCTCCATTGCCATACAGCGTCTGGACCATCTGAAACATAAAACCACGCTTTATCATGTCCATAGCATTATTACCAACAGCAAAAGCTCTGACAATGGGTATGTAAGCATCAGAACTGGGCCATGGAAAAGGGAGAGAAGGTGGTCTAGAGGGGCACAACAGTCTGCAACTGGTCTCCAAATTCTCCAGATCTCAATCCAGCACCTGTGGGATGCGCTGAACAACTAAGTCTGATTTAAAGATGTGCCATCTCACACCTCTCAGGACATAAAGGATGTACTCATAGACTGTATATACTATGACCAACTTGGTTCCACCTACCCCCTGTATAAGGATTTGAAGCCAAAAAGCTCTCGGTATTTCCGCGATTTTTCTTCATTTCCTGAAACCAGCATTGTGCAGTAGCATTGTACGCACTCAACGGGAGAGTTGCTGTGATGATGCTCGGCTCAAACGCAATCCCTGAACGTCAATTGTCTGTATCAGGTGTCAATCATAGAAAACATGAACCCCCTAATAACTTTTAAAAACTGAGCTTCACAGAAAAAAAGACAACTTGAGCACAAGCCAGTCTAACAGTAACTACATGTCAAAACCGCAAGCAGGGGTGAGAAAATTTGTCCACAGCTCCATGAGCTTTGCTGGCGCAGGCGGGATTTATGACCTATACTGCAGCCCATCAACAGAAGGTGCTGTTCTCAGAGTGGCTTCACCTAGCAAGGAGGTGGACGCTGTCCATTCTATGTACAGTCTATGGATGTACTGCACTAACCCTAACACCACACATCATCAAGGGTCTGGTGGAGTCTATGTCAAGTCAAGTCAAGACAACTTTATTTATAGAGCACTTAAAAAAACAAAATTTGAGCCGAAGTGCTTTACAGCAAGAAAATACGGAACAGACTTTGATAAAAATCAGAACATTTAAAAAACACACTCGATAACGTAAAAATGTACATATATACTTCACACAAAGGACAGGATAGCAGAATGGGTTAGAACTTAATTCAGATGAGAAATGAGGTTATGAGAAGACAAGAGAGTAGAAGTGAGTCTTTAAGAGTTGTTTGAAACAGTCCAGAGAGTCATAGGGAATCTAATGCAATTCAATACATCAATTCCACCATAAAATGTTCTTTTCTGAAGCATTTACATTACAATTTTCTGATGTCTGGTGATAATTGTTCCTTAAATTAAATGACGACCCCGTAATGGGTGTCGGTGGTGCACTGGGTGATCCTAATCTTCTGATTCCTCTACTGTTTGCTAATGAATCGGAAAAAACACGAGACAAACCTTTCAATATAACATGCTACAACTTATTCATGGAAGAGTTTGACCATTTCATCAAAACCTACACAAGCAGAGGCTTCTTAACTGTTGAGTATGTGGAAGAGGTGTTGTATTGGACAACATTACCTCACCCAGGTGTGCATAATGTCATGACAGGTAGGTGTAGACTGGACCTAGATGTTTATGGTTTATGTTATGTTTGTTGTGTCCCCTTCCCCTTACCTGAAGCTGAGAGGATGGCCATGCAGAGTGAGTTAGATGTCTGACTTGAGAGCTGTGTCGCCCCAGACCTCGATGGATGCTGCAGCACTCATCACAGATCAAAACACCCCTGTTGACAGAGGCCCACCTTGGTTCTGGGGAGGGACGAAAAAGGCAACATAGCAGTCTTTTAATGAGTTGACGGTGATAATAACTTAAACACAAACTAAGATTCAAGCATTTACGGCTCGACTAAGATAACAAGCTGAAATACCACAGGGTTAGTTGTGCCTTCTGCATTAGTAATGTCTTCTTTGCATCTAAAATCATAACCCCTAAACGCAATAAGGCGTGGGTCTGCTTTGTGACATTTCATGTATGTTATCAGCAACGTTAGCAGAGGCAGTCCCGACGAGTTAGCATTTTTGTTTTTCTGTAACTTACCAATTGTTAGTGTTTGACACGACAGTCAAAGCACAGACTTTCACAATTTAGACATATTAATTCCAATAACATACAACAAAACCCCGGATACGATAAAGCAACGTTTTCCTCAAGATAATTATGTGGGACCACGACCACCAGACACCAAAATAACAGCTAGTTTGTTACCGTTTACTAGGTTTGCTAGCTAACTGGACGTTAATTGTAGTAAGGGTTAGCTGTTAGCTGGGCAGCTAAAGCTAGCCTATTTGACATCATACCCGGAGCGCTGCAATCAGCGCAGACCTCTCTGCTTCGGACCCGCTTTGACATCCCTCGACGGAGTCCTCCAAAGAAAAATACTCAAAACCTACTGTACAACAAAGACAGACAAAGATAACACGGGAGGTTCCGCTCTTGATGATTGTATTTCACGATTCGAGCAGCCAGAGCAACTGTGCTCGTTTGCCCTCCCCTACTGTTGAACAAAGCGGGTCCTGTTCCAATACTTGTTCAGACTCCTCTGTCCCTCCTCTGTGTCTCCTCGTCTGCTTCCTCCCTAGTTCCCTTTAACGTCTACCCGAAGTTACTCAATATCCTCCAACCCACAGCTGTTAAGGAGGTATGGGAATTATTTTGTGTTGTTTAACACGTGGCCCTTGGCAAAACCTATGGTGATGTATAAAGTAAGGTTAATAAGGGGGGAAATTTGTGTTGTGAGGAAAACTAATTCACACAATATCTAAAATCTGACTGTCTGGGTCATCTCTCAGTCTGGAAGGGCCTGTGCACATTCAGACCTGCACGTAGATCGGCCCTGACATATGTATTTTCACATTATGCAACTCAAGGGGATATTCCGACGTAAAATTAATTTAGGGTCAAACACACGTAACACTGAGTTAGACACCCCCACTAGAGATGAATGTTGCCGACTGCTTGCTTCTCTAGTTAAACCAACTTTAGTAATGACCACACGATAGCAATACACAGCGGTCTGAGGAGCCATAAACAAACCTTAACCAAAACGCCACTCTATAGCCACCAGTAAAGCTCAGAACAGCACCTAACTTCATCGACAGTACATATAGGGTCCCAGCCACAGCACTAGCCACCAAACATATTTTTAACTTTGCCTTTCCCTTTAGCAAAGGGACTAAACACAACTCACCTGCTCTCTTCCAGCAGCCGCTTGTTTGTAGCGAGACCTCGGGCCAGTCCATTATGGGCTACAGCAGGTTGATGCACTGGCAGCTCAAGGAAGAACATTAATGATCATTTACTTTAATATTTCCTTCTAATAATCACCATATTGATCATTTTGCACTGCAGACGCGGTAGTTCTTCTGCCTTGGCATCTCGGTCTGATTGCATTTCCGTGAAGAAATGATCATAAATATCTCGAGGGGATGTCTAACTTGGTGTTACAGTGTGTTTGACCTTAAATTGATTTTACGCCGGAATATCCCTTTAATCCATGTTAAACACTCTTTTACTTAAACTTAAAACAAATCTGAGTTTTGATGTAAGACAATCTCCAATCCAAGGTAAAATTCCTCAATAATGTTGGACTATATGCTCAATTGACAAGGTAAAATATATTACCCAATTACTTTGTACAAATTAGAAATGCTTCATAAGCATATAGGCATGCCTCATCCTCTCGTTTATGGCTCCCCCTGCTTGTACAAAACACAGCTCCTCCAAGATAATTTAAAATGCATTGAATTGCAACTCCCTGCTAAACCCAAATCACTGCATCTCATACCGGCATGGTGTCTCCCAATCCAGGCTGTCCATATCCCGCAGCTATAAAGAAAGATGAATCAGAGATTGTTCTTTCTTCGCTGTGTTATTGGAACTGAGCCAGGGTGTACCCAGCTCAACACCAGACTGAAAACCTTTCATTCACAGAGAGCTTATCATTTCCCTGCTGATGTGGAATTCAGATAATGTCACCAGTGGCCCCATTGATGTTGGTGTTTATGTGAGTGGAATGAGGAAATGTGCTGTAATTTTGCAGCATACACATGTAGTACATGTCCTGAATGGGCACATATCCATTCAATGTCATAAATACTTGTTGCATCTTATCTTATCCAGTTGTTCTATGACCTTTGGCACTGGTGACCCAGTGTGACCCACACTAAAGATCCACATGAAAACTATAGTCTGTAATCTAGATTTGTTTGCAGGTGCTCTCTTGTAACTTAAATTAGCCAGCTGTTGTCAATATTGCACATCAATGGGCAGTAATGTCAAGTCCAAGCCTACTTTCAACCCAAAGCTATTAGAGACCTTAAAGATCAAAAAGCTGCTTTGATGCATGATAAACATAATCCTCTATTTTTCAAATTTACCATCAAGTCAAGTTAGTCATGTCATTATTTTTTTCACATGACAACATCTCTGTATTACTGTATTACATGGTGGTGCAATATGGTAGCCCCTTCCCCCAAAGCACAACATCTTATCTTGATACTGATAACAAGCTAAAAGGGAGCATGTAACCACCGAGTGCAATGAAGGTGGGCATGCTTTTGTCAATTATTTGATTTTTGCCCTGTGTAAGTAAAGACTGAAATCCAGTTCAATCGCCTAATCCAGCTAAGACCTTAGCTAATGTGAACATACTGATTGTAAATACTTGCTGTGGAAAGATTAAAAAGAAGGGCTGTTCCTTCAGTGCCTACATACAACACATCAGAAGTAACAGGTATGAAAAATTACGATATAGAAACAATCAATCTTGCCAGACATAAAAATGCGACATTGTGTTTCATCCATAAACTGTATTTAGAATGGACATCATCTGCCTTCTTGAGAACAGCAAACTCCAGTGACTGGTTGCAGTATAGTTCATAAACCCTGTCCCCTCCAGCACAATCAATAGAGCAGTGGACAACATTCACGGTGAGGCATCTTCCCAGTATTACGGCCTTCGTCTTTGGAACAGCCTGCCAGAGGACCTCAGGGCCGCAGAGAACGTTCGTGTTTTTAAGAGAAGGCTCAAGACCCACCTTTTTAGCTCAGCATTTAATCAATATCTATTTGTTTTATCTCTATTTATTCTGGTTAGCCTAGGTTTCTTATTTTATGTTTATTGTCACTAAGATAGTCTGTGTTTTATCCGTATTTTAGATTACTTGTTTGTATCCTTTTATCATTATTAGGACCCCCAGTGTTTCCTCTGGGGGAGCCCAAGGCACCAGAAGCGGTGGTCAGCTGTGGTCGCAGGGGGCCAGTCACAGGGTTCCTGGTGGAGGTTGGTGTCTGCCACATCTCTCCTCTGGCCCGGTGTTGGTGTCCTGTAACTGTGGGCGGCTCTCTGCTCCTGATGTTGACGGCTCCTCTGATGGCGCTTTCTCAACTGGGTTATCTGTACTCAGCCCCATGTCTACTATCTTAGCATGCATATGTGCGAGTGTGTGTGTGTTTATGCGTGTCTGTGCGTGTGTGTGGCTTTGGATGAGACTGTATGTGACTGTTAACTGTAGATTGTATTGTTGGGTGGGTTGAGGCATTTGCATGTGTGTGGGGGGTGGGGCGTTGGGGCATCTGGGATCCATTTTTGCTTTTTAAACTGACTGTTAAGAACTTTGTGTTACATCCTTATGTATGAAAAGTGATTTGATTTGACAAACTTTCAAAATAAAATACAAGTCAGATAAATTTTTCTCTCCCCTGGTTGCACTGTTGACACAGACCTGTTGGGCTGGTTTGTGCTCAAGTCCTCTCTTTTACGTGCAGCTCGATTTTTAAGAGTTAAAAGGGGTTCATGTTTTCTCTAATTGACACTTGATACAGCCTATGGACGTATGAAGATTGCATAGGACATCTGGCCAATATACTGTTAAAGTAGAGCGTCGTCACAGCAACTCTCCCGCTGAACTCTACTGCACAAATGCAGGTTTCAGGAAATGGAGAAAATCCCAGAAATGCTGGGAGAAATTTGGCTTCAAATTCATACAATGATGGGAGGCGCAGCCACATTGTCCATATGGTCTTTGGTTTCATCCACAGATTGTACATAGAATGGACAGCGTCCGCCTCGTCGCTGGGTGAAGCCACTCCGAGAACAGCACCCTCTGGTGACGGGCTGGTGTATAGGTCATAAATCCCGCCTTCTCCTGCATTTCTTATGGAGTTGTGGACAAAATAAAGAAATATTTTACACAGAATATACTTTTTTTGTCCCCCCCCTTCTTGCGATGTTGACATGTAGTTACTGTCAGACTGGTTTGTGCTCAAGTCCTCTTTTTCTGTGCAGCTCCATTTTTAAAATTATTAAGGGGTTCATGTTTTCTATGATTGACACTTGATACAGCCTATGGGCGTACAAAGATTGTGTAGCTCACCCAGAGGATACGCTGTTTGAGCCGAGCATCATCTCAGCGACTCTTGCCGACTCTCCCGCTGAATTCGCACAATGCTATTGCGCAAGTGGTGGAGTGCGTACAACGCTACTGCGCAATGTTGGTTTTAGGAAATAGAGAGAGAATGCAGAATTTCCGAGGGCAAAACCAAATTGTCCATAGTCTATACAGTCTATGGGTTCATCGCTTATTGAAAACTCCTTATGGTAGCTTTAAAAATGAACACCATATGGTTGGAAGGCTAAATAGTTTGTAAAAATCAAATTTACCTCTTTATGTAATTGTGATAAATAATTCAGTGAGATCCTTATTTATTTAATTTGTGGTTTGTTATCTCAAACTCCGTCTTGTAAGAGTGCAGGTACTGGTGTATACAGCTCAACGTAAAGGCTACTGTGACTTTAACGGGGTGTTGGTTGGCTGAGAGGTAACAGAAAGGTTTAATTCCGTCGCTACAACACATCGTGTGTATCTCGGAGCATCCTCTTCGCCTTTCTCTCCAGTGTTGTCCTCTCTGTCTCTTCAACACATTTTCCGTGAAGCTGTGCGTGGCAGCAGCAACACCCCACACCCGGAGCGATGGGAGGTACTGCCGCCGTTACCATCATTTCCCCGTCGTGCGCTTCAGCCTCAATTATTTCCCATTAAAGCATCTTGTTGTGCTTATTTCGCTATGTTTTCTCTCGTGACAGAGGCCGAGACGCGTCAAAAATTACTGCGCAATGTGAAGAAAGAGGTGCGTTGTGTTTTTTTTCCCATCTTTCTTGCTCATGAGTGTTTACATCTACCGTGTCTGTGGGTATAGACAGTGTATGTATGAGCGTGTTTGTGTGGACGTGGTTTCTCCGGTTTGAGCCACACGACAACAGGCCTGTTTGTATCACGAAGTTGAGCATATTTTACAGAATTGGAGCATATGCAATAACATCAGCTGTGGAAATGTAGCCTGGAGGCTGCTGCTGTTTTTCATGCTGTTGTTACACTGGCGTAATATGATGATGATGACGATGGTAGTGATGATGAGGATGATGGTGACGATGGTGATACAGATGATTGTGGTGATGGTGATGGTTTTACACTGGAGGGAAAAATACAAATGTAAGAAACCAGGTTGCTTTCATCTCTTGGAGTTGTTCTTTCTACATGATTTAATCTCGTCTTGTAAGAAATCTACACTATATTACCATCCTGAACTTAAAGCTGTGACCTTGGCATCTGTTTCTGTGTGTGCAAATAATCTAATGAATGCACAAAAGTACAAGCAAATCTAGATGACTGGATCGTGAGCCATTTTGGTTGTAATCAGAGTAAAAATCTAACCAAGCCTTACACCACAGACCCCTCCAAACTGCTCAGTGACTCCCCCCAGGGAGAGAGGAGACTGGATGTTTTATTCATTGCAAAGAAAGCCGGGTACTTCCAGGCTTAAAGCATCGTGATCCCCCTCACCTGTGACTCATTGCCTCACAAACGTCCATGACTGTGTTGCCAAATCCTGCAGCAAGGAGGGGCTTAGATGTGATTTATAGATTTATAAGAAAGCAAAATGGATTTTAAGCAATTTGCATTTTCAGCCTGGGTTGACATGGACATTTGTCAATCACTAAAATAGACTTTTTGTTCACTATACAGAGGAGACAAGTCATTTTGTGTTCAGCATCTCATCTGCAAATGAAAGACTGGGTGTTTACTTATAGTAAAAGGCTCCAATGAATCCTGAAAAGGGCAAAAGACTTTCATCCCAGTGTGACAAAACCAATACAATTCATTAATCTCTCATTCAGTAGACACACAGGAACACACCAGAATAAATTCAGTTAATTTTAACGTTTTTCAACCAACAGAATAATTTGTAGAGCATGAAATTTTCCAAAATGTTTAGATTTGTTGTTGCATTTACTGAAGAAACAAAAACTTAGCATCAAGAAGTTCTTTTCTCTGTAAAATATCAGGGTATAAAATAGATTTGTTGTAGAGAATAACAACAAAAATCTAGTGTTATGAACATGGTTTAGATTTATACATTAAAGGCTCCTGAAGTCTCATATATCTTGTGCACATAATGGGCCTTAAAGTTTGATTTACCAAGCAGTGAAAGTTAGGATAGTTTGACTGCGGCTCTTATTTTTAAAAATCTGTTCATTCCACTTTGGTGAAGTTAAGTATTTTGAGAAGAAATAAATCATTATATCCACGTGTGATACAACATGCCTCATAGTTTTGAAATTTCTTGAAGAGAAAAGGTGTCAAGAACCAAATTCCTCATCGAAAAAAAGTAAAAAGTATAAGAAAAAGTTGAAAGGAACCTTGAAGTTTCTGCATTCATCTATTCATGCCCAAGTTGAAATTATTAAATTCAAAAATAATTGATCTAAAATCCCCCTGTGTTTGATTTTGCTATCGCTGTGTATGTTTTATGGTGATGCAGTGCTCTTTTGCAGGTTAGCACTGTCATCTGTCAATGTAACCCTGAATTTTCATCTCTCGTGGTTAGGATCATGTCACTGCGCCATATGGGTTTCATCTTGTCTCACTGTGTACCTTTTGTCTCTCAGGTGAAACAAATTATGGAGGAGGCTGTAACGAGGAAATTTGTGCATGCAGACAGCAGCCACATCATATCGTTCTGCGGTAAATGTTTTTGTTTTGTTTTGTTATTTATGTTATTGTATTGTGAACCCCTTCTGATTCTGATTCTGATTCTGACCTTAGAAAAAAAAGGGTCATTTTGCCTAAAGTGCTGGAAACATAATGTTGGAACAAATTAGTCACAGGGCTGACCACATCAACATTAACATATACTGCACAGGCTTATAGTTGACATCGGTTTGTGTAAAGCTGACACCTCCTACGAGTTCACCCTCTCAGAGCAAAATGATCCTCCACAGTATGTTCAAGCTATGTCACTCCGAATGATTATTTTCATAAAGCGATTACTCATATCTATTTATATGAAAACAAGGTGCTTGGATGTATCTGCATTAAAGTAGACTACCACCCTTCAAAGGTGTTGATGCTAACCCAGGGTGAGGATTGTGTGATTCACTTCCCTCATATCCTAGCAACGGATCGACAGTGTTCAGTAGATTGGAGTCTATTTTCTACTTAAGCCACCTGCGTTTCAGGTCACCTGTTAGAGCTCTTCAGGCTGTATGTTTCCACGGCAGGCAAATTATTTAATGCAATATGACATGAGTTAACCTGGACTGAATAAAATGACGTAGTGTGTTTGTGTGTGTAGCTGTAGTGGAGGCCTGCATGCTTCATGGGCTGAAGCGCCGTATCGCAGGCTTGCTGTGCAGTAACAAGGTCGCAGCGCTTTTTATGAAGGCGGCAAAAAGCTTTTCGCCTGCTGAGGAGCTGTGCCACAAGGTCCAGGAGCTTGAGCAGCTTATTGAAAACAGGTGAGATGTTGACTGTTCCCTGTGGGAGGACAGTAACAGAAAGTCATTATATGCACTCTTTCATTTCAGGTGCTATAGAGTTTAAAGATGCCTGGTTATGTGTCCCATATGTCTGTTTTGTTCAAACAGCATTCACAGACTGTCTTTCTTTTTGTTTTTAGCAAGCAGAACAATTCTTCAGTGAGTAATGATCGGAGTCGGCAGTCTAGTCGTCAGCTGGCCAACCTGCCTCCCCAGGCACTCAAACATCTGTGGATCCGTACAGCTCTGATGGAGAAGCTCTTGGATAAGATCGTATTGTACTTGGTGGAAAACAGCAGGTATGATAGATATGCATATAAGCTCCAGTGTAGAATAACAACTCCTATTTGTATTTAATGCAGTTGTTTTGATAGAAAGGGGCAGTGTGTAATTTTTAAAGGCATTTAGCAGAATAAACAACTGAGTAGAAATGGAATAAAGTTTGTAAGTATATTTTAAATGATTTTAAATCACCTAAATTCAAAACCACCATCTTGCATCACCACATTTCTACAATAACACAGAGGAAGAAGAAAGTGGTTGTGTGCAAAAGATTTCCCCTTGATAGATGTTTTTGATCATTAAACTTGGCAAATGGAGGATCATACTTTTAATGCGCCATAGGAGTGGATTGTCTTCTAAGGTCAAAGTCTCTACTGGTGGGAGGGGTGAGCAAGGGAGCATTTCAGTCCGGTATCTGACTGCTAGATAACACACTAAATATTCCCATTTCAACACATTGTGCACACTGTACATTAAGTAAAGAACAGTTTCCTTTTTTAGGTGTCACAACATTCAGTCAAAATGATCTATTACAGCATACAAAAGTAATCGTTTGAAACATCATAAATGTCACTTTCTTCAGTGCCTTCTATGAGAAAGAAGCCATGCTGATGGATCCTGTGGATGGGCCGATTCTTGCATCTCTGTTAGGTAATAGAAAAAACTGTGAAACCCTTCAAACTGGTTTTTGAAGACTAGAAGGTTCAGGAATTGCTTAAAAGATTAACCCTGTCATTACAGTTGGTCCTTGTGCTTTGGAGTACACTAAAGTTAAGACTGCAGACCATTTCTGGACCGATCCATCTGCTGATGAGCTTGTACAGCGACATCGCATCCACAGTGGGCACTGTCGGCAGGATTCACCCTCCAGACGGCCTGCACTAGTGAGACTTTTTTAATGAAATATCGAGAAAAAGTTTGCTGTATATAAGATCAAAAGTCAAATCCTGTTGATGTATATTTAATCTGTATTTCAGATCCAGAAAAGACAGTCAAGTGGCAGCATGGATGATCGCCCTCTCATGTGGGTGAGGGATTATGTTGAATCCCTCCACCAAAACTCCAGAGCCACACTCCTGTTTGGAAAAAACAACGTCCTGGTGCAGCCGGTATGTGTTCTTCTTTTCTAGTGTATCATAAAAGATAAATGCAGTCATATTGCTAGTTTGAGAGGTTGAGTATATATCTTTGCCTGCTTTCTTTTTTATTAGCTAAGTGCATCTTTTAATCAGTTGAAGTGAACGTACTGCAATCAGAAATGTTTGATTAGGAAGCTCTTACCTGTGTGTGCAGAGAGATGACATGGAGGCCATTCCAGGCTACCTCTCTCTACATCAGACCGCAGACCTCATGACACTGAAGTGGACACCTAATCAGCTGATGAACGGCAACATGGGGGAGCTGGATTCTGAGAAAAGGTTGGTACACAATGTAATATAGTATGAATGAATACATGTTCCTGCAGCCATGGCTCATTGCTAAAATACTTGATCTCTCTTTCAGTGTGTATTGGGATTATGCCATGACAATTCGTTTGGAGGAGATTGTGTATCTCCACTGTCATCAGCAAGGTACAGTGATCCTCTCAGAAGTGTCTGCAGGAGTTATTATCCGCTAAAATTGCATCATCATGATTAAGTACAGACATGTTTGTAGAGACTAGATACAACCAAGTAATTAATTTTTATTATTTTAAGAGATATTATCACTTACTTCAGGGGTGTCAAACTCAAATACACAGTGGGCCAAAGTTTAAAACTTGAACAAACATTGAACAAATGAACCTTTTAATGAAGTTTTGCTTTAAAATGAATATTGAACAAGCAATGCTTAACTTAGTGCAAACATGCAAAATGCAATTTCAAATTAAAAAAACACATCAATGGCATTCATTTATTAAATAACATTCAAATAAAAATTCTATGCCTCTTTTCTATTTGCAGCCTTCCGATTTGAATATCAAAACAAACTTTTTCCACAGGCTAATAAATTTAAAGATAAAATAACAATAATAAATGAATCAATCATTCAAGCCCATGCCTTGGAGTAGCAAGAAAAAATGCATCAAGAAAACGTTAATTATTGCTCAGTTTGCTACACACTGATCTAATCTGATTTTCCCAAGCCAGATACCTGGCATCTCTTCTTGGATGCTAGTTCATCAATATCTGGGCTCAGGCTCTGAGCGAAGGAAATCCTCAGTATCAAGCAAAGGTTTGGTGATAGTTGTAGTTTGAGGTTTGAGGTTGCTATGACTACTGTCCTAGAGGAGAGGGCTGTCCTGTTTGACGCGCCAAAACAACAGCAGAGCATTATGGGATCTGTAGTATTAGTGAATGCGCTGTATAATACCGTAGTGATTTAGTATTACCTTGTGGGCCAAATATAATTACACTGCGGGCCAGAGTTTGACACCCATGACTTACTTACTTACTACTTCACAGTTAGCACATTAACGGACCTTGTTGTCAACACACAACTACAGTAGAAGCTCCCACAATGAGTAAAAACCATAATTATTATATAACAAGAAATGACATGAATAAGAGGAATGAGGAAGTATCCAGTGAGATAGATACATGACTAGGTGTTCAACTCTTACAGTCTGTCACTCGGTTGAGGGTTAAGTGTGGGCTCCTCATCAGGTCTTTCAGTTCAAATAGGTCCAGGGCCCTCTTTGCAGAGTTTGTGCCCTCTCTTTTTCAATATCATTTAGAAAGGACTCCCGTATTTTATTGTAATTTATTTAATTGAAGGTCATGGCCCTGGAGGGACTAGTACTGCAATACCTTGTAACCATAATGAGAGCTGCAGAGGCTTGTCAGAAATGCATGGGAATAAAAGGTTTTCTGTAGTACAAAACTAGTACAGCAAGTAGTTTCAACACATGGGGTTTCAGGTTTAGAGCAGAATGTAAACCAACAATTAAACAGGTTCAAGACCGAAGTTTTTGATACATATGATTAGTATGTGTCCTACCCCTTGGGGATGGAGTTGAAACACTCCTGTTCTGTTTTAAAAGGTCAGCGTTAGTGAGAGGAGTAATTTGTTGGCCTCTAAACATTCGATTAAAAAAGAAAATAGCAAGAAAAATGTGGGGTTATATTTAAAAGAAACTTATTGTGATCATCTCTCCAGTGAACAGCGGTGGTACCGTAGTTTTAGTGAGCCAGGATGGGATCCAGAGACCCCCTTTACATTTCCCTAAAGGAGGCCACCTCCTGCAGTTCCTCACCTGCCTGGAGACTGGCCTACTGCCTCATGGACAGCTGGACCCTCCACTGTGGAATCAGAGAGGAAAGGTCAGCATGAAACAAGGATGATTATTATTATTATTTTATTCCTATCATGTCAAACAATAAAAGAAATAAAACATGTTGTAACACCACTTCACTGTGTGAGCAAAGATGAGTGAATTCCCTTTCTGTTCACAGGGAAAGGTTTTCCCCAAGCTGCGAAAAAGGAGTCCACACGGCTCCTGTGATTCTGTCTCAGATAAGGAGGACGATGAAGCGACTGATTATGTGTTTCGGATCCTCTTTCCTGGCAATCAGATGGAGCTCAGTAAGTGTCTTCAATCCTGCTATAATGCCTCCCTGAGTTAACCTAATAAAACATCATTAGAGATTACATCTATGATTGTGCCTTTCTATTGATACTGATTTACAGTTTCAGCTTAGATCAATCTTTCATGAGCATGTTATTATTCTACATCCTACTAATTGATTTCCCCTTTATGTCAAACTGATCCTCCTGTTTGTAGCCTTGATAGTGCCTCAGTGTCTTTTTTTAGAAGTGGACAACCAGCAGTCAGATAGTTTATTTCTTATAGTTTTATTAAATTATTGATAGGAGTAATTATTCTGCATAGTAGCTCTGGAGCTGATGGATCAGGGTGTGAACATGTGGCAGCCTACGCCCAGGAAGTCCTCATGCTCCTCCTGCTCTCAGAATGGTTCCTCTGACGGCTCTTTACCCAACGGCTGTAACCAGGAAAGGTGAGAATTTCTGAGGAACATGCTCGAATATAAATGTAGATGTATCCAAGTAAATGAATTTGACATTTCCTTCTCCTCCAGGGCTCCCTTAAAGCTTCTCTGCGACACGATGAAGTACCAGATTATCTCCCGTGCTTTTTATGGATGTGAGTACAAAGAATTTGAACTAACTCTGAAAATGTTTCTAGATATCTTCTTGGTGGATATCTAAGCGTTTGTCTGTGTCTTTTAGGGCTAGCATACTGCCGTCATCTGTCCACAGTTCGTACCCACCTGTCTGCGCTTGTTAACACCACTATTGTTGACCCTGACGTACCCTGCATTGCCCGGAGCGGCCTCTCTGTGGAGGTCTGGTCCAGATTCCTCAAAGACAGCTCTGTAAGATCAACGCCAAGCCATAACATGATTTCTCATTACTGTGTTGAATCGTTCTGTAAGTATTATGTGATTGAAATAACTTGACTTGCTCTTGTTCAGGCCTATGAGGAGAAAGAGATCTACAGACTTGTGTATTTTGGTGGTGTGGCTCCTACACTACGCAAAGAGGTCTGGCCCTTCCTGTTGGGACACTACCAGTTCACCATGACCGAGAAATCTAGACTGGAGGTATTTCTTATGTCCCGTGTTACTGTATGATTTTAAGATGGTATGGGATGCATGTACATGATTTGGTCTTATGTTCCAGATCAATGAGCGGATACGAACCATGTACGAGCAGACGATGAAGGAGTGGCAGGGCTGCGAGGCCATCGTGCGTCAGCGGGAGAGAGAGAAACACGCTGAGGCTCTCGCCAGATGTTCGTCTGGAGCCAGCGTGGAGAGGGGACCTGTGCAGCGGGACTCCACCATCAGCACAGATGCAAGTTTGTTTTCTCTTAAGCATGAAATATGCTGTATTATATAACCTTTATTACAGCAAAGACTATATGAAGAGAAGCAGTTTGTTATTTGAGGTTGAATCTGTTAAGTGAACTAGTTGACACTTCTGCTTTGTTTCTTGATGGTTTTCTTCTCTGCAGTCGTCTTTAAGCAGCAGTTCAGACCCACAGAATGCTAACTCACAGAGTGAATCCAGCAGCAGCGCACAGGTAGGCGACTATGCCAGTTTATTTCTCTTGTTAAAGTACAATTTCTGCAGGTATTTCCTCATGAGAAAAACTACTTTGGGGTCAATAAAATTCTTATTTTTCTTAATTATATTCAGTGACATGAAAGCTACTTAAACATTGAACCATAGTTGATAAACCCTTTGATGAAGAAGAAGTTACAAGATCATGATTTGTTCACATCTGCAACTGCAAGACTTGTGTGCACAAGGAAAATCTGATCCAATCCATATTTATTCAAAAAGCACATCTAACAACAACAAAATATGAGTTTCAAACTTGTGTCTTGAGACAAGAAGCAAAATGCACTGATAAAATATGTTTCTGATAAGATATGTGTCTGACAATTGGGCAGAAACCAACCAAAGTCACAAATTCTCAGATAAAAACATTTTCAAACTAAAGTCTGTGATGTTTCACTGAGTTGTCGAGATATTTCTCTGGAGGAGTAAAATTTTTTTCCTCCAGATGGTGCTACATGAGGAGTGAAAGGATAATCAGTCATAGGGTGTCATCCTCCGAATGATATAAGTTTATGTCTGTGAATCCTTCTGATTTTTGAGATGTTTCCACCTGAGCAATGGACCAGCAAGAATTTTAAAGTATTAAACAACAAGAGACAAGGCTACCTGTTGAAACCATCAACTTTTTTGACATTCAACAGTTTTAGGAATTGGTTCAAAATGTATTGAGGGTTAGCCACATTTTTTTCCTACCAGGTCTTTGGATCAGTTGAGGCGGTAGATCAGATTGAGACTGAACCCAAGTCTGAGGAAGGAGAAGCTCAGCACAGTAGTCCAGTAAAAGAAGCAACAAGTGGAACTGATGATGCCCCACAGCTTCCCTCCTTCAACCCGTCTTCTGCAGATCTGACAGATCAGCATCCAGATTCAGAAAACAAACCCATTGAAACGGATTCAGTTGCTGATTCAGCGACCCTGCAGCCAGAGGGAGCGGCAGAAGGTCCAGTGGAGAATACTGCAACAGCTTCAGAGCCATCAGGAGAGGATGTAAAGGAGCAGGTAGAAGAGAACATGAAAATGGAGACAGTCTCAGAAAGCGACAGGGTTAAGGACTCACAAGTGGCGTCTGGATCCAAGGAAGAACCTGAATCAGAAGAAAGAGATACAACAGATGAAATAAAAGAACAGCCAGAAGATTCAAAAGCAGTGAATGTGAATTTGAGATGTGCACCAGAGACTACAAATGTCTTAAAGCTAGAAACAGAGATTCATAATGAGTATTTCCAAGCACCTCCACTTGGCCAGACCTTGACTTTACAAGCACAAAAGAGAAAAGATGAGAACGCAGAGACATTAAATCTGACTACAGCAGAAAAAAATACACATCCAGATACAACAGAGGCAGAAATTCTTGAAACGACTTGTGAAAAATCCCAAATCTTCAACCTAGAGTCTGAGAGAAAGGGTGCTGAGGCATTAGTGTGTGAAGTGTTCGAACCCAAAAAAGCGGCAGAAATTCCTTTTGAGAAACCTGGTTCAAACTCACCCGTCAGACAAGTGCTAAACGCTCTTCAATCAGCGTCCCTTTCATTATCCCGGCAGTCTCCGGACACGGCAGACTCCGATGACTCACCTTCTGCTTTGGAAATGGAGGACATTCCTGCAGGGATAACATGTGTGAACTCTGAGGACATTAAACCCAGGCTTTTGGCGGGACTTGCTGCTCCCCCTGTCTCCCTGGCACAAAGGGAGAAAATGGCATCAGGAGATTTCGTCCTGGATCACCAACTGGACACTAGTCCTGAGGGCACTGACCTCGGTCTGTCTGAAGAGGAGCCAGAGATGGAGAATGTGCTCACTGAAGCTGAGTCTACAGAGGCAGGAGGAGACACCAAACATGATGAGTCGTCAGAGGAACAGACCTATTCTGCAAGTATTTCACTTGACACACATTTATATCTTTTTTTTTTTTTTTTGCTGTAAAACTAATTCTAGCTTAACTCACTTTTATTTTTATAGCAAGAAACACTGGACATGTACCTGATTAATTTACACCGCATTGACAAAGATGTCAGACGCTGTGACAGAGCGTACTGGTACTTCACTCCCGAAAACCTGGATAAGCTGCGAAACATCATGTGCAGGTAAATTTATCAACATGCTTATATTGTTTAAATCCATCTATTCACAGACTATAAAACAAGTTGTTCATTGCCACTTTGGCTTCTCTGAGGTGGAAGTGACCTTATATGGACAGGGGAGTAGACATACTTGACCACACATCTATCCAGATTTGTTGGTTGCAGCAGGAGCAACACGCCAATTGCCAGACAGTCAACCCTAAAAGAAATTCTGTTTTATTGTCTTTTTAATGTTTAATCAGACCATTGGGTAAAAAATGAACATCAAGCTTAAAGGGATATTCCGGTGTAAAATTAATTAAGGGTCAAACCCACAGTAACACCGAGTTAGACACCCCCTTGAGAGATGAATGTTGCCAACCGCTTGCTTCTCTAGTTATACCAACTTTAGTAACGACCGCACGATAGCAATACACGGCAGTCTATGGAACCACACATGATCATAAATATTCTCCCTTGAGCTATGTCACCTCGCTGTAGTCCGTAATGTGCTGACCTGAGGTCTCACTACAAACAAGCGGCTGCCGGAAGAGAGTAGGTGAGTTGTGTTTAGTCTCTTTGCTAGAGAAATTAGGCAAAGTTAAAAAGATGTTTGGTGGCTAGTGCTGTGGCTAGGACCCTATATGTACTGTCGATGAAGTTAGGTGCTGTTCTGAGAATTATTTGTGACTATAGAGTGATGTTTTGATTGAGGTTTGTTTATGGCTCCTCAGACCGCTGTGTATTGCTATTGTGCGGTCGTTACTAAAGTTGGTATAACTAGAGAAGTGGTCTGCAACATTCATCTCTCAGGTGGGTGTCTAACTAGGTGTTACGGTGTGTTTGACCCTAAATCAATTTTACTCCGGAATATCCCTTTAACTGCTTGTTTATTTTGAAGATATGGGGGGTGTCACTAGGACTTCTTCTATGTGCTTTACACTCAAAAATCAAGGCTGCCGCTCCTCTGTTAAGCACGTGAAAGAATGCAGTTTTGAGGCACTTGAACACCAGCGTCCCCTCCCAGATCTAAAAGGCTTTGTCAGCTCATAAACAGTCAATATAAATAATACAGAATATCTGGTTGTCTCTGTAGCTATGTGTGGCAGCATCTGGACACAGGATACGTCCAGGGCATGTGTGATATCCTCGCTCCCTTGCTGGTTATTCTGGACGATGGTCAGTGAGACTGTAAATGCAAACTATTTCACCTTACATGCAAAAATGTTTAAAAAAAAAATGAGTAGGGTTTGAACTGGATAGTGTGTATTTTCCAGAGGTCATGGCTTTTAGCTGCTTCACTGAACTGATGAAGAGGATGAACCAGAACTTCCCTCATGGAGGTGCCATGGACTCTCACTTTGCAAATATGCGCTCTCTCATACAGGTTTGTACATATATTTGAGAGAATGCTTTAACACACATGCAAACTCTAATATAATGAGAGTTTGTTATTATCTTAATAGATCCTCGACTCTGAGCTGTTTGAACTGATGCAACAGAATGGAGATTACACCCACTTCTACTTCTGCTACCGCTGGTTTCTACTGGACTTCAAAAGAGGTGATAGGGGCTCAGTCACTGTGATATTAGCTTGAAATGAGAAAATAGCAGGTAGCAAAACACTCCACTCAATTTGATCTCGTACTCATGTGTGTGTGTTTTTCTCTTTTATCTCAGAAATGGTGTATGATGATGTGTTCTCAGTCTGGGAAACAATATGGGCTGCCAAGTACACATCTTCTGAACACTTTGTGCTCTTCATTGCTCTGGCATTGGTGGAGATGTACAGAGACATCATCCTGGAAAACAACATGGACTTCACGGACATTATTAAGTTCTTTAATGGTAAGATAAAAGAATAGATATGTATCTGCGAGAATACATCAAAGAATATAGCTATACAGCTGCAAATACAGAAAAACCTCATTCGTACATCTTATAATTTATGATTAAGACAAGCTACCTCAGAGTATGGAACAAAATTTCTATGACAGTCTATAAAAGTGACAGTTTTATCGAATCAGAAGGAAAGGACAAAGCAGCAATTCTTCTTTTGTAATCATATTTTTCTTGTCTCTCTCCTCAGAAATGGCAGAGCGCCACAACGTCCCACAGGTGCTTCTGAAAGCTCGAGAGTTGGTTCTCAAAGTGCAGACGCTCATAGAAAACAAGTGATGACAAGGATGCTGCTCTTCTGCTGCCACTGCCCTCACGTTTCTTTGCGCTAATTCGTTCCAAGCTGCTGACACATGCATCCACTGTAATGGTCAGAGAGGAAACAAATTGATGTTAAAGAAATGCAGCGGTAAGTGGTGAGAAACATGCTCTTTAAAGCTGCTCGTGTGTAACAACCTTTTCCAATTGCCCCTGCCTGTATGCAGGAGATGCAACTATTACCAGTGATTTATTTTGAGAGTGTTGTTGTTCACCCAGTGAATGTACCCTTGTTGAAACTGCTTAAGGATGTGGTTTTATTTTGCCTTAAATTTAGCTATTTTTCAGGGATATGGCAACCAAAATATTCACTGTATTGTTCAGTATAACACGAGTTAAATTTTGCTCAGTTTTACCCATCGTACATCTTGTGAAACACTTGAATATTTTTCAATATAATTATTTTTGCTGGAATTGTAGCTACATTGATGAAACATCTTGTGATGCAATTAAGTATATTTTCAGTAATGAAATTTGGCATTGTTCAATAACTTAGTCCTGCAATTATCAGAGATGCATTCAAGATGTGACCCGGACCTGCTCAGTCAAAAGTAGCATGTGTGGTTTGCTTCTTAATAGCTATTTCGAGGACGACTTCCTGGCTTTTTTGAGATCTAGTAGTCCTCTCCTTGTGTTTGCTTCCCATGTACACAAGCTTGCAGGATATCCAGACTTATCCTGTGACCCCTGTGCACAACCTGTGTGAATGACTGCACATAAGTCGCATATGCAGTGTCACATTTTCCTCTGATACTCATTCTGTGTGCTCCTTCGAATTCTGAGCTCCACTATGCATTGTTTAAAGCGTGATTTAACCTGCACAGTTCCATCCCTCGACCCCCGCTCTGGCCTTTATTTCTGTGCAGGCCGATGCTTCTGTAAATAGTTCATCTCAACTTAAAGTGATGACAGTAAAAGCAGCACACTCTGTGAGGTCAGTCACCAAGGTGGATCATGGTTGCCTTGTGATGTTTTTTAGCTTTTTCTTTTGTGTGACTGTGTTTCTCTTCATCATTACCTCAAGATCTGCATGTTCACATCTGTTTAAGAGAGCCTCTGTTTGCTTACCATCCACACCTCTCTTTCTGTTTGAAGCAATCATCAACTTTTCAGTCTACTTAGTACTAGACTGTCAAGTTTAACATTTTCCATCAGGTGCTGTGGTAGCTTGTGAATAAGCTTAGCCATGCGAATTCTTCAGTTTTATGTTGAGTTTGGAGACCAATTGAACTTTGTTCTTCTAAAAACAGACATCTGAAAAATGATTTACTCAAAGATGCAATGCCGGGAGACTTTATTTTGATGTTTAAAACTGAAACTATTTTGGTGTTAAATGTCGAATGTTATACACAAAAGTCTGTGCATCTGATCTGTTTGAATCAAATATCAGATTCATATAATGATAATAAATAATAAACTTTATTTATGAAGCACCTTTCAAAACCAGAGTTAAAAGGTGCTCTACAGGCAGTTATTAAAAGACATGTCCTAAACTCAGCAGAAAAACACAAAGTTATCGTCTGGCTGTAGACCAGCATTTCTATCATTATGCAGACTCTCTGTATCCAGAACACACCCATGTTTGCTTTACTGTGGCTTTAAATCCAGTGTTTTGATATCACCGCTGCTGTGTCTCCATGTGATCTTCAAAATCACGCTTGAGTATTGCTGTTTGTGTATTACAGTGTTTGTTGTCAGAAGATTTTTCTGTAAACAATGTTTCAAAAAGAAATGGACTTATTGTATATCAAAGCTGGTATTTATTTATTTATTAATTATTATTAAATGCAATACAATGTCTGTATATGGGCTTGGTCTGATTATAATGAACAAAGTTTAAAAGATATATATACATGCTGTTGGAAATTAATATATTTTTTATTTTTTTCTGTGTCTTCTCAAAATGTCACCTGTCAAAATTAATTTATTGCGTATTAAAAATATTATATTTTGCATCCCATGTGCCTCGTGTGTGCTTTCAGACTTGACACTGGTTACTGAAATTTGCGCTCAGACACAACTTCAAATGGGGATTGCAACGTTTGATTGTAAACCGTTAAGGCAAATCGAATAAGCCGATGTCATAGTGGACAGTATATTAAAAGATAACATGGAAATGCATCATGAAAACTTTAATGATTTTTCGGTGGACTTAAAAACTACATTTCAGTGAGCAAGTCTCTGATTAGCTCTTTTTTCCCGTTTTTACCTTTTCATTTTTTTCCCCATCTCCCTCTTTTCCCTTCAATCTTCATAGTTAATTTCCTGACTCTCCCTTCCTCATCCTTCTTCTTGCCCTGCCTCAACATTGTTCTCAACCTGCACTCGAATCGAACCCAGACCCATTTCACTGACAGCAATCTTAGCAATCTCACCACAGGTCAGGACAGCCTGATAGTGATTCCTTTTTTAGTGTTTTAATTTCACCATTTGATTGTGCTTCTTTAAAAGCATTTCTCAATCATTTGAGGATGGGATTTTCTTTTGAGGCTCACGTGGACAGGCCTGATCTTGAACCCAGGATCCTTTCATTAAGAGTGAATGGCTCAAGCAGGCCTTGTGCAATTATATGACGTAGGGGCAAAAACTCCACTGAAATAAAAATATCAAACAGCTTTCAACAAAAAAACAAAGTTGAGCTAAGTGCTTGTAAGAATACATGCACAAGTATAATGAAGTAATTTTTGTACTTTTGAGTAATCCTTTGTCAAAATCAAGATCATTGTTTTTTATAAACCTTTTTTTGGTCCTCAAATTTTGAAGTCCATCAAAAACAAAATAATCAATTAATAGTCAATGAATTTCATATATTCATACAGTGCATTACAGACTAAATGCACAAACATAATGAAGTACTTTCACCGTGTACTTTATGAGTAATAATTTGCCAGAGTTCGATGACAGATCCTGATGTTGATTAAACATTATAATAGTTGACAGCTCAAGTTTTGTAAAATGGATTTAGATGTGCCAAGCAGTGTAGTGTGGCACATGCAGCTTCAGTTCAGTGTTTTAACTTCTGAAGGACCCACTCCAATGATTACCATCAGTGAATCTGGTTGTGATCGTGATGTGTACAAAAAGGGAAAACACATAAAATTTTGTATTTTATTGAGAAATAAAAAAACATTAGAAATGCACACAAATTATAATCAACCGACAGGCCACCTTTACGTTGTCACACAATGACAAAAATTATCTGGCAGGTGTGGCTCACAGTCAAAGTGTCACTACTCTACATGGCTGGGTAATTCTACACATTGAATCACAGGGTAAAATTGAGAAACTTCACAGGCTTTTAGATTGGCAAAATCTTCATACTTCAAGCGACAGAAATGTGACGCACACAGAGAGACATGACTCAAAATTAAAGATGCAAGCCTTCTACCTGATCACTGCAAAGAAGTCATTGGTTTTTGAAGATCCCACATAATTATCAGTTCCTGACAATGTTTAACATCAAATCCCACGTTTTAATGTGAAACAAACTTCCGATGTGTTCCACAGTGACACAACACATTGACTTCACTAAGAATACCAAAAAATGAAACCGCACTGAGACTTATGGGTGTTTTAAGAGCAAAAACAAACATTTAAGGCTCTGAAGAGGAGCAGAGTGTTCAGGTGATCCTGACCATGGAATGTATGCAGAGGAAAACACAATCATCTATGCATGAGGCAGCCTGGGATTAAAAACAAAATGAAAAGCTGAATTACACTGTTTTTTTTTTGTTTCCTCTTCAGCAGGCTGACTTTCCTACCGATAATGACGGGGTGGAGGGCTGTGGTGCTGTGGAGGGTGCCTCCTGGGTGGTGGGCTATGACGTGACATAGCATGCCGTGGTGGTGACTGGTAGCGGGGAGGGGGAGAGCCTCTGTAAGGAGGCGAGTAGCGGCCTCTTGATCTGGAGCGGGATCGTGACCGGCCCCAGCTGGGGTTGCCCCTCTCCTCGAAAACGCGGATGTACGCAGTCTCACCCTGCAAAAGGAAAAAAAGTTAGGCATGTATTCCTCAAGGCATTCTCAAAGTACCGTATTTTTCGCACTATAAGGCGCACTTAAAATCCTTTTGGCTTGTTGGAGCACTGCCAAAAGGATTTTATCGGACTGTTTTGATTGGCTTAATGCGCTTTATAATTCGGTGCGCCTTATGTATGAAAATAGATGCGAACAGATGTGTTCATTGAAGGTGCGTCTTATAATCAGGTGCCCCTTAAAGTGCGAAAAATACGGAAAGTGATGAGTAGTTCTTGGTTTAACTGGATCTCACTTGATGCGAGTGAAACTCTGTCCGGTCCAGTCTGCGTAATGCGTAGTCCATGTCCTCCCTGCGAAGGAACTCCACGACGCCCTCTCCGTCTCTTAGCACATCTGCAAAACACACGTCTCCTGCCTCACGCATATGATCTTTCAGATCCTGCCAACTCCCGGTCGGTGGTAAACCTGCAAAAAAATAATGGATTCAAAACCTACTCACGACAACCACTGCAGGAGCAGGTTATCGTTTGCTGAAAGGGACAACAACTCTTAATGAATAGTATTATTAAGGCATTTTATGAAGTTTAAACTCTGCATGGTCTGAAATTGAAAAAGTTATTCTGAATTTTAAGACAAAATGAGCATAGCTTTGCCGAAATAAGAATAACTTTATTTATCTCTGAAGGGAAATTCAATGCAATACAACCATGCACTATATTGACTTGCAATACTATTTTGGTCATGCACATTAAATTTGATCTGTTCCTGTCTTTCTTTGTTTTAACCCCCTGTGAAAATTACCCGCCAGGTAATTGTCTGTTTCTTCTGGCGTTGACCTTTGAGACATGTAGTTTGCTCACATCTCTAATCTTTGACCCTTTTTCCGACAGTTAAAGTTAGTCATTGTTATGCTTGAGAAGCAGGTCGAGTCGGGCAGCTACATGGAACTTATACTTTAGCTAAGAGATGGCCTTAGATACGCTTGTACAAACATGCTTGTGTGAGAAAAACATAGCACAGGACACAAAAAGAATGACAGGCGACAATGACATTTCACCTACCCGTTGTAAAGACTTGATGTATGGGGTTATGTAGCCAACAAGATCTGTTTGGGTTTACTGTTTTGCTTTGTTAATTGTCCTGATTACGGAGCTGACTTGACCTCATCCATTTAGTCTCCTTGTCCTTCACTCAGTCACGACAGATAAAACATATTTGCATACATCCCCTTGTCCTCCAGTTCACTGTGATATATATCTGCCTTTGAGTTATGCGGTCTCCTCCTAGTCCTCTTGTCATCCACTCTGCCATGAGAGAGAAACACTGTATATCTATATCTGCCTAGGACAGTTTTCATGTCTTTCAGGTTCTCTTTTCTCCACTTTGGCTTGACAGAGAAATAAATATCTACTTTTCTACTCTCTCCACTGTGGCTAGGTTGGTAAAGCATTCGAGATCCAATCTGCAGATCCAAAGGTCATGTGTGTTTTAACACTTGAGAAACCTATGTCCTCTCTGGTGTCCTCACATTAAGACACAATCAGTGTAATGAAAAACCGGAGTTGAATTCCTGGTATGTGCATGAGTACACTGAAGTCCAGTCCACCTTGAGAAAGAGAATTGGATTTGCCTATGATTCATGGCTGCCTCTTCTAGCCACTCTGGAACTGGGGGGATACATCTACCTACGACTCAAGGCGTACTTTGCAGGTCCTCTTGTCCGCCGCTTTGACATACGTGAGAGAAACGTAACTGCCTATGACTCTTGACACCTACTCGCGCTCTTGTCCACTCATGAGCCTCAACTGAAGGAGGGTTATTTGCACATGAAATGTGACTTCCTCTACAAGTCCTCCATTCCACTTTTAGAATTTTATTAGCCATTGACCCGTGGTGTACTTTTCTAGTCCCCTTGACGTCCAGTCCGCCTTGCAGTTAACAATTCAAACATCCTCCACTAGTCCCTTGTCCTCCAGTCCACCTTCAGAAGAGTAAACATGTTCAACATGTGGTCTTCTATTTCTCCACACATCCTCCCGTTAGCCGTTAGTGAAATGTACCTGCCTATGACCCTTGACATCCTCAACTTGTCCCATTGAATTGTCCGCCATGATTTAACTAGTCCCATTGAATAGTCCGCCATGAAAGCAAGAGAATTTTTCCTACGACTTTTGCCATCATCCTCTAGTCCTCTTCTCCTTGTGGCAGCCGTGTAACGAGAGAGAGATCTGTCTACAACTCCTGACTTTCTTTACTAGCACTCTGTCCTCCAGTCTGGTTTGGGTGAGAAATTCGTCTTTCTGTGACCCATGACATCCATTACAACCCCCTCTGACCTTCAGTTTGCCATGTGAAACATATCTGCCTTCCACTAAGATGGCAATCTTTTAGTCCACCTACTTGTCCTCCAGTCCGCCATGAGAGAAAATTGATAACTGCCTACTACTATTATGTCCTCAACTAGTCCTCTTGTCTCCAAGTCCAGTATGAGTAACAAATCTGTCACGGTTTTCTACTTTTCCTCGTTTTCCAGTCCACCATGAGATAGGGAGAGAAACATACAGGTTCTTTTAATAGTTCCACGTTCCTTAGATCAGCCATGATAGAGAGATTTAATTTGCCAGCTGACCATGATGTCCAGCACTAGTCCAAATCTGCCATCAGAGAGAAAAACATATCTGCCTGGGACTTCTACATCCACCATCCTACTTATCCTCTTGACCTCCAGGATGGCTTTAGAAAGAGAACAGTTTTAACTTGCTACGAATCATGACGTTGACCTACCAGTCACTAAGACCCGGAATTCAGATCTCCGGGTTGGTGGTCCAAACCTTCCCCTGGGTCCTCCTCCTCCTCCACCACCACCACCACCACCTCCCATAGAACCAAATTTAGCACCAGAGGATCGAGGGTATTCTACTCGCAGCTTGGAGTCTCCATATCCATATCCATTCCTTCCATAGACAGCGTCATCTGCATCCCTAAGAGAAGAGAGCACAGAACTCCTTACCAATGCACGCCTCTCTCAGAAGCGGACATAGACCTGGGACGGTCGTCTCCATCCATCCCCTGCTGCCAGCTTTAGGTTTTCCGACATGGGGAATCTGTTTCAACTTGCCATCTGTAAAACTCACCGTGGGTCTTCAAAGCGGACAAAGGCAAAGGGGATAGTGCCTCTATTGTTCTTCAACTCAATATCACGGATTTTTCCATATTTGTAGAAGAGATCCTCAATGTCCCTCTCCTGGATATCCATGGGAAGATTCCCCACGTAGATTCGGCCGTCTGACATGGTGGTTGACAGAGTGACTGGCACGGATGATACCGAATTTATGGGAACCTACTGACTCGCAGATGGCTTCCTGCTTATCCGAAAAACTGTGGAGGTGGTCCTTATCCAAGTCCTAGTTCCAATCCCAAACCTAGGACCTAGGTCCAAGTCTGAAAGCTTGAGAGCACAGAGTAATAAATGCCAAACAACTGTCACAACTGTAGCTGAGTTGTATAACTTTAAATTAGGGCTGGGAAATATGGAAAAAAAGTTTATCACAGTATATATTTTTTTCATATCAGTCGGTATCGATCATGAAAAAAAAAATCACTTGTCAATCTTAGATGATCCTTACATACCAGGAGCATTTTTCCCTGCAATTGTTTTGGACGTCAATATTTTTTTCGAACCCATATCCTGTCAATACAAGCGTTCACATCAGCGACGTTTTCCCATCCTGCGATATTGCGGCATTTATTTTTTCAGATCACGGTTGAATTTTCTCAAGTTTCGCATACTGTGTGTCCACTTCTGACCAATCAGATTTCCTGTTGTTGCAACATCAGACTCACCGGTATATCCAACATGGCCGACCGGCTGATTGTTTGCGTGTTGGAGAACAGAGTGCTTTTTGATAAAAAACACAAATATACAAAGATAACGACCTGAAGGACAACTTGTAGAGAGTCATAGCTAGCATAGCACCTTGTGTTGCAGCTTGCATGAAAGGTGCTATATAAATAAAGTTTGATTTGATTTGATGATAGCGTCGGATCTCTCATATGACGATGGTTTGTGTGCTTTAACAGTTTGCTAAATGTCTTTGTTTTAACTTTCATCTGTGCTAAGTAACTGTAGCTCGTAAGCTAACCTGTTCAGATACATCATACCATATGTATTTTCACTGTCTCAAACTCAATCGTGTTGCTGTCACAGCACCATTAGGTCTCGGTTGTTACCTTACGTTTATGGATTATAGTTAAATGTGCTTATCTGGTACTGGCCCCGACTCAGTACATGCTATCATGACAGACAGTCATCTCAACACTAGTGTCTAATCAGAACTGAAGAACAGTCAGTCTGCTGTTGTGTCAGTCTTTTCGCTTCCACTCGGGACGCATATTTTTCCCCCCTGGAATGTTGCAAAATCGCATCACACTTGATGTGTATGGTCAGGTACATCAAATTCGCCTCAGAATATTTCGTAATTTTGCGTCGTTCCCAGTGTGTAAGGACCTTTACTCTTAAGTGAAATTTAACAGTGCTTATAGGTAGCATATCTACCAGTAGACATGCCGTTAAATTTCATTTTTTATATCATGATAAATCGATATCAAATAATATAACAAAAATATATTGGATAAACTTTTTCCCATCTCACCCAGACCTACACAAAGCATACTGACCATGTTTCATATTGATATTGAGGGAAATTAATTTTCGTTATATATTGTTATCGTTTTATCGCCCAGCCCTACTTTAAATTATCGGCATATTTTAAGAAATTGCTTAGATGTTCATTGTTACTCCTTTGTCTGTAAGGGTGGAGACAATATACAGAAAATTATGGTTGTATATATACACTGATTATATTTTGAAAGTAAAATAATAATTAGCTATTTATTATCTGATAGGGTAAAGTTTTCATGTGAGTAATATCAAAAATGTGGTTTTATTACGGCTGAGTAGTCCGCTGCAACATGGCTAACGTAAACTAGCAAGCATTGACAGTCACTACTATGCTTACATGCCTTTTATGCGGTTTCTGCGACTTAGCATAAATACTTTATGAGTTGACGTACATCAAATAACATAGACAGCCACGATGTAAAATTATGGCTTAAAAATGAACTCCAACTGAAGACACACGACTGTCTCTTTGTTGATCATGTAAGGTCAGCTAGTGAGGCTAACGAGCGAGTTTCCGCTTTACTGCACCAATGTTTATAACACTAAATTAAATACAAAACGCTTAGAGTCACTGAATAAAGACAAGCAACGACCCAGTGATAACCAGAAGTGTTTGGTTACCTTTCTCAACAAGTATGTTTGTTTTGCAGACAGCTGCTCCCACACTGTGTTGCTTCCGTATTTGTTAGCTACATTAGCAAGTAGCTTTCTCTCTTCTTCTGCTCTCCTTTCCGGCACATCGTAGTCACAAGTAGTGTGCTGTTGCCCCCTGCCGGTAAGAAAGGGAACATTTTCCCAAAATGCTATGTTGTCTCTCAATAATGCCTCAGCGTGTATGTTTATGCTGCTAGTTACTAGCTGTTCAGAAAATAAATATAAAAAATTCAGGCCATAGGGGATTAGAGATTGTTCAACATGCTGCGCCTTATACTCTCCCTCAAGTCACAAGTGCAACCACAGATAATGCGCACTCGAGGTATAAGGCCGCACATCTCCAGGGTTATTCATTTCTATAGTAAAAACACTAAAAATGAAAGGGTGTCTGGGGTGTTATAATACAATCCATGGTCTGGAATGGCAGTGCCTCATTTGTATTACTTGGATGTCAGGACTCCATTTAACTACCGGATGCTTTCTGTCCACTTAAATTACAAGATTGAGCTTTTCTAATTCCCTCTTGCACATACTCACATTTATTCTTCAAGACCCTTTATCCCTTTAGTTTACCTCTGTGGCCCCATCCTGGAGTCGGGGGGTTTCAAGGATGAGGTCTCTGGGATGTTACACAACCAATTACATAATACTTTCTCTAAGCCATTACCACTCTGTAGCAATTGGATGGGGTCTGAGAAAGAAAAACAATGGGAAACAGCGAATTGGGAATGACAGAATTTAACATAGCAGTCATTACACAACCATGTTGATAAGCTAAATTGATTTTAAAAAATCTACGTTAAAGAAAATAGCCAGTGCTGTCATTAGAGTGACTGTTTTGTTTCAGAAAGTTTGACTTTACTGAAAAACACGTACCCAAAAATTCTAGGTATAAAACAACAAAAAACATAAAATTAGAGCCCGAGCACCAATAAAGTAATAGACAAAAAAATCACAGTGGTATGACATTTGCATGCACTGGGGGGCAACAAACTCAAGCTGTACTACTAGGATTCAAGGAAACATGAGGATTTAATTCAGTGTGTAACTGTTGTTAGGAAAGAGGTTAAATTACTGATTGACTTCCTTTGTTGCCTACTTAATCTGAGTCAGTAAATGTGAAATAAAACGATTATAACAGCCTACTAATCCAGCCAGTAATGAGCAAATATGTTAAGAGGGTCTTAAACTGAGATTTAAAGCAACACTTTTGTAGACTGTTGGAGATAAAGAGCTCTAAAGTCAGAATCTGTTAAATTGCTGACATGCAGGGGGGCCTTAAGATAAAATCCAAGCAGGGGCAAAGTCAGATCTTATTGACTGAGACAGCCAATGAAACATACAGAGAAAGCCATAAGCAGTTACTAAACCAAAGGATAATGAAAATCCAGAGCGAAATAGATTAACCCTGCATTAGAGCACAGCTAACATGAGAATTACCATTAATGTAAAACTTCATCCTAAAGTCACTGACACGACGTGAAAAGAGATCAAACAAGCAAAATAATGTGTTTATACCTGATATTTGCTGTCAGCTTAAGCTCTCCAACAATATGAGGTTTAACCACTGTCAGGGCTGACGTCAGTGTTCTAGATCAATAGGTTACTCAGTTATTTGGTAACTTCCAGCCTGTTACAACCAGAGCATTTGACTGAAAGGTGCCTGTGCGGGACCTCTTGTCAAATAGAAACATCGGATGAGTAAACCTACTTGTGTAGCAACTTTCTCTGAACAAATCAACAAAAAGGTGAATAAATTTGCACAGATTCTAAAAAAAAAGATTAAAAGAAATACAGCACATTAAGTGAGGTTAATATTCAGTTGTAGGAAAGACACCCTGTACAGTGCTTAAACTTCAGACTGCTGGAGAGCTTAAAATGAAAAAATAGACAGCAGCATTAAAAGTAGCCCCTCTGAATTATTCAGCCATAAACGTTACATTGCAGATATGAGTGCTCATAGTCACATTTCAAGTTCCTTAAAACGGTTCTCTAAATCATTGCAATGTGGAAGAGGATCCCTTCATATGTAAATATACAAAGCTAATTTTAAGCTGGCAAAAACAAAATGATTTATATTCTTATGTGATCACACACTAATTAACCATTCCATTTAAGGTCTCTTCTGATAATTCACACTGTACCTTCAGAATACAAGGTAGCCTGTGGAGACATAGCCTAAAAAGCCGATTTTTAACTCTTTACCACTTCTAGCCTCTTGATCCACGGCACAGCCACCCTCAAGTTACCTTGAATCTACCCCTGACTTAGTAGCAATGAACACCAACTGTTCTAGGAGTCTAATCCCTCTGTAGATAGGAAAATAGATGGCTATACATAAAAATATAACAAGTGTGAGATTAGCGCAAATTGTTTTAGGCTACACAATCATAAATCTTTTTTCAAGTTTTCTTCTGCAACAACAAAGTATCTCTAAGTAAAAGACTGATGGTATCTTTGGTGTTGAGGAGAAAGATAATTAGGCCAACTATTGTCACCATACACTCAAAATAGGGGAGACTGGGGCTTGTCGTCACACTTTTTACACTCTTATATATTTCTTGGAATCAATACATCACATATAAATAAGATGTGTACCAGATGGAAGACCAAAGTCTCGGGTATATACTTTGTACTCATGTCATTTTCATATCTTGTGTCAGCGCAGTTCTTTATTGTACTCCAGATTGATTTATTAGCTAGGGTCACCTGTCCGACTGTCCTCAGCATCACGTCAGGAACTGCACTGCCACGGTTTGTTTTTCTTTTGTAAATCCTGACCATGTTGTCTCACTTTCTCCTCTCCTTTAGACCACTTATCTCTGTAAAAATAAAGTCAAAATTTCAATATGACTCTATGTTAATTTTAATTCCTTTTAAACATGTGACAACTAACCCCAAAATGACTGAGACATGGTGGCCCAAACTACCATGTCTGCTAATTAAAGCGCTAGCTTAAAGTTAGCTTAAAACAGAACAATGACTGAGGTATGACAGGATGACTTAATCTCTCCTCTAACAAGTCCACATGTATTACTGCTGGGATTTTTATCTGGAAGAAGCTTATTTTGAAATATATAAAATATATATATTTTTTACTTTGGGTTGTGCAAAATGATTAATTGGTGCTTATCTCAGCTCTCAATGTGCTCTTCTCCTCTCAGACAGGACACGAACCCTGACCATGTAAAGGAAGAAAATACAGGCTGTGTCTGAAATGAATCACTAAATCCCTAACCCCTAACCCCCGTATGGGGTTTCACTAAATAGCTGACTATGTAGTGAGCTCAATCACTGGAGGTTTCGGACACTACATGGCGCATCTCTGTGACGTCACTGCTCAGACTGCCGCGTCTGAAGTTGCGTCTTTTGTTTCCACATCTCTTGAATTTTATGATGTTGTATTGATGTATTTGTTTTTCCAGGATGTTTGTGAAATAAAAAGAAAAAAAACAATTAATTAATAATTTGTTTAAAAGGCTCTATATTTTCGTGCCAAATATTGTTTGCTGCGTCATATTCATAGACTGTATAAACAATGGACAGAGTCTGCCTCCTTGCTGGGTGAAGCAAGTACTAGTTACCGTAAGACTGGTTTGTGCTCAAGTCCTCTTTTTTCTGTGAAGCTCCGTTTTTGAAAGTTATTAGGGGTTTCATATTTTCTATGATTGACACCTGATAAAGCCTATGGGTGTTCAAGGATTGTGTTGCTCACCCGGGGGGATATGCTGTTTGAGCCGAGCGTCATCACAGTGACTGTGTGCCCGAATGCGCGCATTGCTACTGTGCAGCACTGGTTTCAGGAAATGAAGTAAAATCCCGGAAATACCAAGAGCTATTTGGCTTCAAATCCATATACAGTACATACAGTCTATGGTTATAACTCTGAACTGACACAAGATATGACAATGAAATTAATATGAAAAATATACCTGAGACTTTGGTCTTTTATCTGGTACACATTTTATTTATCTATGATGTATTGATTCCAAGAAGTATGTGAGTGTAAAAAGTGTGACAACAAGCCCCGGTCTCCCCTATCTTTGGATGATTAAGCCAACTATTGTCCCCATACCCTCAAAATATTGCTTTGACGGTTGTATTAGGTGCATAGACTACAACCTAATGTCAGTTAGACCACTTTTGTTTTGTTTATGTCAGACTGCTTGCTGGGGTACACGCGGGTAAACCCGTGAGGCCCAGAGGGGAGCGTGATGTAACGAGGTAAGCACCGCCTCCTGCTCGAGACGACTTTAAAGAAACTGACAAGCGCGCGCTCACCTAACAACATCACAGAGAGAGGAAGCAACAGCTTTGGTGTATCAGGAAGGAAACGAGAGGAAAATTGAGCATGTCGTACGCCAAGTTTGTCTCAGCTTTCGCTCGGGCGAACTCGGGTAGTGTGAGGACTCTGCGCATCAACCCGGGAAGATGTCGTTCAACGGTCGCATCCACCAAGAACCAGGAGGAGAAGGAGCCGCAGATGGACGGGTGCACCGTGGTCGAGGCTGAGCCGGTGGAGCTCATCAGCGAGAGCAAAAACTTCACCAACACTCGGCTGAACAGAATCCACATCGACTTCGACAATACACAAGAAGCTTACAAAAGCAAAGGAAACATTGAGCTGCTGAGAAGTCTGATGGTGTTCAAACTTTGTACATTTGATTTCCTCGTTGAGAAGAACAAAGAGGTAAGTTTGTTGAGGCAGCCCTAAAGACAGCCTGTTTGCTTTTCATCATGCAATAATAAAACATGTCTTTATCACTATGTAATAACTCCATTAACGAGATAATACACTTAATGAGAAAAGCTGTTATCTCACTACTAAATAATGAATCACCAGTCTTGTATTACCTCTTGCTCTTGTTTTGTGTTTCAGCTGATGGAGCTGAGCCAGAAGGTGTTGGGCCAGTGGTTGTTTGAGAAGATGATGAAGATGACTTTCTATGGTCAGTTTGTGGCTGGAGAGGACCACAACTCCATCAAACCTTTAATCCAGAAGAACTTGGCCTTTGGTGTGGGTGCAGTTTTGGACTACAGTGTTGAAGAAGACTTGACACAGGAAGAAGCAGAGAAGAAGGAAATGGAGTAAGTATTGATATCTGATTGACCAAGAGTTCAAAACAAACTATGACACATCGATCTGATTCTTTAAACTCATGCAAAGTTAATGAGTATCAAGATTAATATATGTCATATGTGCACCACATGATGAGTGATTTATGAGTTATATAATGAACAAAACTTGAAAATCCCTCTGGAGTGTATTGTGTTTGTATTACTCCATATCACGTGCTTCACCGCAGTATAATTCCTGATCCAATCCTGAAAGGCAGTAGATGGAAAATTTAATGTGACTTGAGGAGGCCATTTAAAAGGGGACCTCCAACTTTGTATGCATAGCTGTAATAGTCATAGCATGTGAGCAATAATAGGAATAAAAGACGGATGTTGCAATTCAAAAGATTTCCAGTTACTCTGTACTATTGTTATAGCGACTTAATCATTCCGGTAATCTGTATTTGATCCAGTTCTGTTCTTATTCTATTACAGAGTTATTTGATTGTGAAATAATGAAATACTAGACTCTTGATGACACCAATGCATTTACATCAGAGTATTAAAGACCTCATGTTCAGGCAGATCCTGGTCTTAATACCTGTCAAGTACATATAGCATAACAGGGCCCCATTTTGCCCTGAAGGCTCTTACTGTTTAAAACACAGGTTTACTTAAAACCTGTCAGACCACTTTGAAAACTTTCATGTGAACTTGGATCTCTTTTCTCTGTCATGGAGGGTCCTGCACGTTACTGCAAGAAGAGCACCGTGTCGAAAACACTATGAATGATTTATTGCTTGTTATCAGTTCATCTTGTGACCTGGCTTCCGTTACGCTAGTTATCAAATCAACATTGACTCACAGGCAATCCGCAGTAATTTTCCTCCTCATAAACAAGCTGCAATCAAAATAGAACCTGTTTTTTGTTTCATTTCTTGTAACAAAACAGTGCCTTGACTCTATTGGTCTGCTAGGACTGACCCCTCTCCTCTGATTGGCTGAGCTGGTTACCCAGTAAGGGGGTTGTGCCTGCAGAGAATGCTGCCATCCTTTTAGAGTATTGTCCTGGCAGCTCTTACTGGCACACATGGGAGTGTTATGCAATAATCTGTGCAGGAAACAAGCTTATTTTTAAACTAAGGATTGTCTCACTAAGCACAACCATAAACACGCTGGACTACTCTCAGAAAAGAAAAGAGTGATATCTGTTGCGGCGAGGAACGGCATGAAGAAGACCACACAGTAAACACAGAAGTTCAGTATGTTCCCGTGTGTTTTTCCTTTGTTTATTTTCTCATGTTGTCATGTTGCAACGTGTAGCGAAAGGAGGTCATCATCAAAACGGCATTCTCTGCACTCATGTCGTGCTGGAGGCAACAAAACCGGTTATAATGACTGGGAAATATTTAACTTTCATCAACACACAATTTTCTGTCGTTCTCCTCCTTCAAAATAGTCTTCTCATAACTTAAACCTCGCTATGTCCGTTCTGTTGTGTCTATTAACTGATTTGAAATGGTTAAATTGACCGGAGTAAACACAGAACACAGCCAGCATAATCATTTTCTTTTTGTTGTTCAGGAAATTAAAGCATATACTATGTTCTTCTCGAGACTTGTGCTAACCCCTCTTTCTTTTTCAGTTCCTGTGTTTCTGAAGCCGAGAAAGAAAGCCCAGGTTTGTTTACCATTTAAAAAATCTCTAGAATTTGAAGTATGCACTTATTTTGTTTTTCAAATGATCAGCTGCATGCCTTATTGACCGCAGAACCCCCAAAGGCAAGCCAGGGACCTGCTAGTCTGTACAACCGGTTGTCTTTGACATTTAGCCATCAGCTTGGCGTGATTCCAGCTGAAGTGTCAGGTCTGGTATGTTCAGTCATGTGGTCGTACTGGTGGTGCTGGTGCTGGTTATATCTGGATTTTGTGGGGTCGGTGCAGTCCACTGGAGACACGAGATGTGACTTGGTTCATATTACAGACAGCATGTGCATTGCAGGGTTGATGTTTTACTTTCAAGTATATGGTTCACCTAGGGGTGCTCTCCTTAGCTTCATTTAAAAACTTGTAGCTATAATTATAATTTGATCATAAGATAATATTAACATTGCCTTTGTGTGTGTTCTGCACTAACTTCCATTTCTTAATACAGTGGTGTATATTTTTGTTGATGAACTACAACTGAGCCTCTATAATAAAACCACGTTACCCTATGTTCGCTTCAGATGCTGATCATCGTGAGAAAAAGTACAAAGCCCACCGTCAGTTTGGGGACAGGCGTGGAGGAGTTATCAGCGCTCGTACCTACTTCTATGCAGATGAGGCCAAATGTGACAACCAGATGGAGACTTTTCTAAACTGCATTAAAGCCTCTGGTAAGAAATTGGAGTTATACCTGATTGAAACCGTGGTACAAGTTGCTTATTATGGTTGCAACAAGCAGTAAAACAAGTTTACTGATATCTAATCCTATCTAGGTGGAGCGTCTGCAGATGGATTTTCTGCGATCAAAATGACCGCTCTTGGACGTCCACAGTTCCTGGTAAGTTCTTGTTTTAATATTAGCTAGATACGGGTGTTACACTAGATTTTACTCCTAAACAAAGGTAGCTTGAACAGAATGCAATGCAAGTGAATTCACATTCATAAGTATGTTCAGAGACATACACTACGTTTTCAGTTTCTAGCAGTTACTTGTTGCGTGACCAATGAAAGCCACACATCCTGTGCCAGATGGTTTCACACTGTCTCAAGGGTACAATGTGTAGAAATTAGTCGCATATATAATGGTTGTTAATACTGCCTACAAACAGTACCTTGAACTTCTCAGACAGAAATAAGCACAAACTGACAGATGTGTGGTTTTTAGTATAATGATTTACCCCATCAGGATGTGATTCAAAGAAATAAAAGTATTCTCTCTCTGTTTGATCAGCTCCAGTTCTCAGAAGTCCTGGTTAAATGGAGACGGTTCTTTAACTTCCTGGCAGCAAAGCAGGGAATATCAAATATGACAGTTCTGGAGCAGAAACTGGAGCTGGAGCAACTTAAGGTTCGTCCCGAGTTCAGCAAGTCTCAAGTTATGCTTGCTCATAACAGCTGTCCTAAGCCTGTTCATGTTGTGTCTAAGCTGTTTGCCAGACTTCATAAGTCATGTTCAGATCTTAAGACTGTAATTGTAACGTCATACTGTGTGTCGACTCAGTAATAATCTGCGGTTTTTGATCTCATCACTGAAATATTTCTTCGCAGGAAAGTCTGGCTGAGATGGGCGTGGGAGCTAAGGATGACATTGAAAACTGGTTTACTGGAGAGAAGTTGGGTTTGTCAGGGTAAGACAGACACTCAACAAATACCAACAGTTGAACTTTTGTACGAGATACATCAATACTTTAGAGCCTTTGTATCCCTAAAGATTTGACAGGTATTCACACCCTTAAGGCCAGAGTTTTGCTGTACTATATTACACAACATGCCAGTTAATTAGCAGAACAAGACCGTGTGATTCAGCTCTATGAGTCCACAACAGCAGTTTGTGTGCAACTACAGTGATTTGACAGATACTGAATTTAAAGCAAATTTTTACTAGGATGATACATATTTTAATTAACATTTTATAACATTTTCCAGGACAATAGATCTGCTGGACTGGAACAGTTTGATCAATGATACGACAAAAATGTCCAACCTGCTAATGGTGCCAAACCTGGAGGTAAGTCATTGCCACACAGTAGCATACTTGTTGGTGAGAGAAGAATTAGAGCTGAACTGTTTGTGATAGTTTGACAAGTGTCACCAATGTAACTCAATTTTGGTTTTTGTTTTAATCTTTGTCGGTACAAATTGAGCTGAGCAAGAAACGTTAATATTTCCAATACACTCTTTACACTTTAGTCTTAAATGAGAACAGATTTCTGACTTCTAATGTTACAGATAGGTGTAAGCTTACAGTGACTGGTCTTAGGAACAATGTAAGCGATGAATGAGCAAAGTAAATGTAGGTTAGACGTGTTTCTTTCCCTTCAGGAGATGAACTTATCATACGTGGGAACATGTCGATAAAGGTCTTGTTGTACAAGAGATTGATCTTTTTTCTCAGGAGATAGTAAGCTGCTGGCGTAATGTGATACTGGACGTTTTTTCTTGATAGTGTAATAACATAACGTCTGTCTACGTTATTGCAGTAAACTTGTTTATGCCGCAATAAAAGTGTAGGGTTGATGAGATACTATTATCAGTGTAGGAGGAGACACCAGACAAAATGACTGAGCACGCTCCTGCTGTTGCAACCCCTGCTTTCTCTGTCGTGCACTGATGTAAGAGGTTATCTTAATTTGAAAGACTGATTGTAAAGCAAATACCAGATAATTCAATTTTTTGCTGGTTGTGCAGACGGGCCAGCTTGAACCTCTGCTGAATATGTTTACGACTGAGGAAGAGAGGCAGATGAAGAGGATGCTTCAGAGAGTTGATATCCTGGCAAAGGTGAGAAAATCAAAAACAAAAGGATGTGCATTTAGGTCATAGTCCTGAATATGTTTTCTGAGCTGTTCTGTCTCTGTCTCTGTGCACTCTAGCATGCCGTGGAGAACGGCGTGAGGCTAATGGTGGATGCCGAGCAGACGTACTTCCAGCCCGCTATCAGTCGACTGACGCTGGAGATGCAGAGGAAGTTCAACAGAGAGAAACCGATCATTTTCAACACTTATCAGTGCTACCTCAAGGTAATGCCACAAATCCTGTTTCTGTGCCTTTTAACAGTGCTATGAATGTGATCTGATCCTTCATTCATATTATTAGGAAGCTTATGATAACGTGACCGTGGATGTTGAGCTGTCACGGCGGGAGGGCTGGTACTTTGGCGCCAAACTTGTCCGCGGAGCCTACATGTACCAAGAGAGAGACAGGGCGAAAGAGATTGGCTATGAAGACCCCATCAACCCAGATTATGAGGCCACTAACATGATGTATCACAAGTATGTTTTGAAATTTTATTTTAATTATTATAATTTTTTTAAAGCTAGAAATTATGTAAATCCTGACCACCTGCCTTGTCGTCTGTCCAGGTGTTTGGAGTATGTGCTGGAGGAGATCGAACACAGCAGGAAAGCGAACATAATGGTTGCAACTCATAACGAGGACACAGTGAAATACACTCTGAAGATGTATGTTTCTGAATATTTACCTTGTGCTAAAGCCTCAAATCTGTCTTTCATGAGTTATATTTCTAATGCTTGAATAACTGTTCTAGAAATGATGCATTTTTAGACAACTTTCCAAGAAATGAAGAGAAATTCTGACTCCTATTACCACATACACAGTGTAACACCACACCCCAGCCTTTATTATGTAACAGCCCTTTAACTTACGTGATTCTTTTCGTCTATTTTTTCAGGATGAATGAGATGGGCCTTTCACCCACTGAGAATAAGGTTTACTTTGGACAGCTGCTCGGCATGTGTGACCAGATCAGCTTCCCACTAGGTATGTTGTGCTCAGCTTAAGTACTAAAAGTAAACAGTGAGTTATGGAACCACGCAGAGCTTACATCACAGCGTGTCATGTGATAAGAGACCTTCCACGGAAACATACTCCCAAAACACGTCAACTTTCAACGCACACAACTGATGACAGTTCTGGTCACCCAATCTGTAGATAACTGTGGAGCAATCTTCTCCTGATTCTTGATGGCAACAGCAGCGTAAAGATAAAGAGCTTTTAGTCGTCGACATGGCCGAACATAAAACACAAATCAAATCCTAACCATATTTTCTTTCTTTTCTTTCTACTCCAAGTGAAATGCAGAGCTTATGACAGAGTCCCTCCTTCAGCCTGTTCTGAATTGAGTTCATAGTTTTAAAGTTGTGAAGCTTAATAATACAAAATTACACTAAAGCTAAGAAAGCAGATTTGCAAATGATCAAGTTTTATGCAGATGAAAAGTGATGGTTATAAGTAGCAGCGTTACAAGAAAGCTAAGGTTGTTATAATCAGTATAGTTCAGTTTACCGTGCAAACACTGAGTTTTGACTGCTCACATCCCATCTTTTAGAGCGCCCTCCAGCTCTGTTTGTTTCCATGTTACACCTATCCCACTGAGCGTTCTTTGGTCTAAAAGAGATCTAATATATGTCTAAATGTAGTCTAGATGACTGGTCTAAAATCAGGCTACCACAGGTCTAAAAATGAACGTTTTTTTAGACGTCTAAATTTAGACCAAGTTTAGACCAAGTCTAAATCTGGGCTATATCTATACTACACTGTATATTGCTCAACAGCTATCATAATTATTTTGGTTAAGTACTTGGAGATCAGTTATGCAACAGCTGTTTTTTTAAATAAATAGTTATTGAATAATGGGTTTAAGCGCAATGTCTAAATTCCATCTAAAAATATACAGACAATCCAGACCGTTGAAACAACTGGACATCTAATAGCCGTTTATTGCTCAGTGGGATGTGAGCTCTTGTCAGCTTCTGTGACTTAAATTCATTAGAAAGCTGCCTTGTAACCATGCTAGCCACTGGTCTTTTAAGTCAGTGTTTGAGTCCCATCGTTGGTCCAAAGCCAGAAAAACAAACCTGAGACATGAAATGCACACACCAGACGTCACCATACGTTGACGTATGTTGAAACTCTATCTCCTTGCTGTCTGTTGCAAACAGGTCAAGCAGGCTTCCCCGTCTACAAGTATGTCCCATACGGTCCGGTCAACGAGGTCATTCCATATCTGTCTCGCCGAGCTCAGGAGAACCGTGGCTTCATGAAGGGGTCGCAGAGAGAGCGCAGCCTGCTGTGGAAAGAGCTGAAACGCAGGGTGCTGGAGGGTCAGATTTTCTACACACCTGTGTACTGAGTCACATGCAAACTGCCGTGTAAGCATTCCACAGTGTTCACTGTACCACTACCTGCTGACTGGTCCTAGCTGAGGAAGATTAATGTCCTTCCTCTGCCAGTTCGTTTTGAGTTATACTGACAGGTGTTTTAAGTATGGTATGGGTTATGATAGAGATGTATGTTGATTTTTGCAGTATATTTAACAGTGAAGTCTTTAGAAAAACACCATAATCATACATTGTGGAGATACATGTGCTGCTTCGTTAAGAAGTGATCAATATGTCTTTCTAAACCAGAGTCAGTTTGCATCGTCATAAAACAGCGATGAATTATTCAGGAGAGACATTACTGTATATCTTACCAGAGGTGCCTGACTTGTGTATAAAAGCTGTCCTGTGATTCTTTTTTAAGAGTACAGTTGGTCTTGGGTTGCTGTCACTTCAAAAGTGCCTTATGATTGTTTATCCGATGTTAGCTGGAAGCAGACAGCTGCTGTACAACTTCTGCACACTCCTTTAAGGGGATTGTAAATTATTTTTGCATGCTCATTGTTTATTTTATGTGTCTTTGTATGAATCTACTGGAATAAATAGACTTGCTGGTTATGATTTAGCGTAGTAAACACTGTGAGGATCTACAGTAGAAATGTAATCAGCAGTCCATCAATGGCACAAACAGAGCATGCGGCATCTTAAAATAGATGCCTCCTTTTTCTCTCCTGATGCTTGACTGATCGTCCCCAAAGGCAGAGAGAAGATTTACTATAAAAGAAAATACCAAAGGTTCCATATCCAGCTGCTGAATAGTCCTGACTTGATATTTCTCCTCATCAAACAAAGACAAACACAGACAGCAGCAGATGTTTGAAGCACCAAACCAGAAACAGTTAGGCGCAGTGTTCCCAAATGTTTCATAAACACTCGTAATCACTGCTGTGATTTTCAAGGAAGACTGCTCTCTAGCACCCTGAGAACACCTGCTCTGTTGCATAATGTGCAGTGAGGAGAGCGTGTCTGCGAGTTCATTATGTTGTTGTAGATGAGATTTCAAAAGACAAGGTCTGTGTCTGTACCTCTGGTTTTAACATCATTTTTATGTTTAAAGGTCTTTTAGCTTTGGGAAACAAAATTTAATCCTTTTTGCAGAGTGTAATAAAAAGAGCTATTTACATTATTATTTTTTTAAACATGGCAAAAGTGATTTTGGTTTTTGTTTTTAAAAGTTTTACTATTACAGCATGTTAATGTCTTTGTTTCAGTCATGAGAAACTGTACTGTGATATAAAACTGTATTAATTTTACCTCGTCACAGTCGCATAGTCTCTTCTCTGATTTGTGCCTCGGAAATAAAGCCTTTATTTTATTTTCTGTAACTGTAATGACTTCTGGCATACTTTTAAACCCAGTAACACTGGCACATTTGGAGTATTTAAGTAGAAACTTGTTTCTTTCTGTAAATGTCTGCCGTCATTCTGATGTATCACTGTGTATCGTGTTTTGTACAGTTGTAAGATATGTGTAATTATTGATTAGCACAATTAAATGCAGTAAATATTAAAACAAAGTTGACTCTTATTGCAGCTATGGATGTTGGAGGTGAATATTTAGGTAAATATCACAAAGCTTCAAAAATACTTGAATTTGCAGTTATAATATTTTAAAGATCCAATAATTAGTATTCCTGTACATGAATACTTCAGTTGTCCTTAGGGCTGGGGGATAAAACGATAATGATATATATCAAAAATTAATTTCCCTCAATATCAATATAAATATGGTCAATATGCTCTTTGATAGTCAGCATTCTGTCATGTTTTGGTAGACGATACGAAAAGCCAATAAAAAGGGGAGTTGCTCCGAGTCCGCACAGCACTGAACCAATCATGCTGAATTACACCCAAGTAGCAAACAACTGCTTGGTAGCAGGCTGCAGCTACACGCAACCATAGCACTTTAACACGACAAAACTTACTCAACTTACGACAAAACGTGGAAGAGACACAGAGACCACACAGATGCAGCAACTTATTGTATTGCAAAAGACATGCTACCAAAAAGCAATGTTAAATGTCATTTAAGAGTAACAGGGAACATTTAAGATTGACAAGTGATTTTTTTGATATATTGTAATATATATCAATATTGGCTGATATGAAAAAATATATCATGATAAACGTTTTCCTATATCGCCCTGCCATAGTTATCCTACTGCTGCTCTGATTTATTATTTGTGCCAACCACTTCACCTTGGATTGCCTTGGAAGCCCACACTGATGTGAACTCTTATCTCTTAGTGACACAGATCATGTTATCACTCCTGACGCACTCTGATGTCAGTGACATCAGCTACTATGTTGGCTGAATGTGTCACATGTGCCAAATCGATAGGACCGAATGAATTCCCAGCCAAAGTCAACAGCAGCGTGGAAGATTTTTGCCAACAGGTGAGCTGGAACTAAGCAAACATTCAGCCCACACAACAAAACAAGCTGAGACCCTGATAGCTGTAAACAGTCATTCTGATGCAGCGTGACTACTATAGTTTTGAGCAACTACAGAGCTAGTTTTTTTAAGTTGGTAAAGCAGGTGTCATTAAGGCGAAGAAGGCAAGGTCCTTCACTGACTGGTTGCTACTACAGCTCCTCTCAGTGATCTCCTCATCTGTCACATTCAGTGAAGACAACGACCTAAAAAACTATTTAAAAGTTTATTAACAAAAATTCATAAATGTGACTCAAAGGTGAACAAATTCAAGTTTTGTTACTCAAGGTCACAGTCACTGTGACCTCATGCATTCAGCTCTCATGTGCATGGTGGAGAGTCATGTGATTTATCATTATTTATAAATCTGTCTGAGAGATGGATCCCATCAGTGATCAAGGAAATTCTGCCCAATCACCAACCACCTGTTCATCCGTCTGTTTCTAGAAAGGACAACCAACAATCACATGCTCTGGAGTAAAATACACAAAGAGAGAGCGAGAGAGAGAGAGAGAGTTGCCCTGGTATCATGTCTATAAATGACTCAGTACGACCTCTCCTGGTCAATCTATGCCTACTCACGTGTATCCTGTTTTAGGCTGTAAAATATTTCCCATACCAACTGCCCCTCTACCAAAGCTAAACTGTCACCACTATTTTATGCCTCATCATCATTGTTATCACCCAACTGTGTACTTGATTCTAATGGTCAAATCCCTATAACACTGGTAATTGACCTTACAAAATTGAGGAGTTGGAGACATAAGGCAAATGGTTTTACATGTTGGTAAATGCATTTGCTCCACTTAAACTGGATTTTTGGGGCTGACTTGACTTCATTTTCATCATCACCAGGCAGCTTCGTTGATGCTATGAAACTTTTTACAGATTCACACATTGCAAGTTCACTGATATAGTATTACAATTATTGTCCACATACAGCGACAAGATGCTGTCCTGCAATCCAGGCAACAGCAGCAGAGCTGGTTGGTGCATATTGAAGTAGCTGATAGCCACAAAGTAACTTTAACCACAATAGGTAGTGATAAGACCCATAATAATCACAAAATCAGTGCTCATTAGCATCAACAGCATCAGTCGCAAAAGTTCACTGGATAAATGAATAAGGAAATTAGTCATTCCAAGTGTTCCTATACGTATTTAGCTGTACAAAATAAGAAACAAATCGATAAAATAATGTTTAAATCAATATTTTGTGTCAAGTTGTTGATGTCTTAAGCTGATAAAAAACATGTAAAAAGCAGGATCATGCTTTGAAAAAAGGGGATATGCAAGTCGTAACCTCCTAAGAGAAACCATACATTTGTCATGGTGAGCGAACCAGGTGTTTCCTCCACTCTGCATAGCTACCTGCTCATTTACTCTTTACATTTATGGCCTTTTATTGTTTGGAGTTTTTTCCACTTACTCCTAAAGTTAAGATAGTTATGTCTAACAGGCTGCAGTCTGTGCATACTTAATAGATGCATGTATCCACATGTCTTCAGGGTGTTGGAGGGTGTTTCTATTTTAAATTACAACACCTGCACACATGCAACCACCTGTGTATCTCTCTTCAAATGAAAGAACAATGTAACAAGCAAGATTTAGCCTGTAAAGGGTGTTTCTAGGTCTGTGCCAACAAGGTACTGCTCAGTTTACACATGTTCTTTAGTCAGCCTCTAGTTTAAAATGCTCAATTGTTACCAAACAGGAGCTCTCTGTTTAGGTTTGGAAATATAGTTGCCATGGGAAAAAAACACACTACAGTGACTGAGCCATAATCTAGTCTACTCTAAATACAGTTTATTCACAAATGGTGGCTGTTTACACTCACAAGTGCATGTTTTAGCCATCATAACTTAATCTGTTAATGAGTCTGTTAATCTAGAGGCCTGAATTTAACACATCTTAAATCCTTGTTCTGATTACACACACACACACACACACACACACAGTCTAATCGGTGTGAACAGTTATGCAGAGGTGTGTCCCAAACAGAAGCCTATTGTACACAAACAATCTCGTCCCTGTGGGAGGAGGATTTACATTGGCCCTCTCTTTCCCCCCTAGCCAATGACTCTATGGAGTGTGAACAGCATGCTGAACAGGAGAGAGGTTTTCTCACGCCTCGAGGAATATCTTCAGCCTCATACTGCTGATGCTCTCATCTGCAGGTATTTCACTTTTATTCCGATGTTTATTTCCTCTACACAGAAATCTGCATTCTTACTTTTTTAATCCTTATGTTTACTATTTAGAGTCTGCCTATTTTCATGAACAAAAGCTTTTATGAGGGGTATTTGAGTTAAGCTATTTTGGGTAAAAGTGGGTGGTTTAATGAGATTTTTTAAAATCATGTACTGTAGTGACTTTATAAGCAAGACTGTTAATATAGGAGGCAATTTAATGAAAATAATCAATAAAAAAGACAGATATTTTCTTAGCATGAGAAAAAAAATCAAAAAGCATCAGGGGTAAAAACTTTTTATTTCATTATTTTAAATGAATAATCACTTTTTTTTATTTTTGTTGTAACAAAAGACTTATCCATGTTATTTTTAACACCTGTAGCTATTTCCTCTTCTCCTTTTGCTTTGGGTTTGAGAGAAAGTGTGTGTCAAAGAAATTTGAGCGCCGTCAACATGTTGATAGTGTCAACATGAGGGCGCTGTGTTTTATTTGACAGAAATAATGATGCAGCACTTTTCATGCTTATCCCTTTTTCTCCTCTGTATTATATATTTTCTTTATCGATTGTTTATCAAAATGTATCTTTTACCCTCTGCAAGTCATGGGACTATGCATGAAATGCTGCTGTTGTGCTAATTCAGGCTTATTTTAGTAATTTAGGAACATTAGTGGTTGTATTCTGTTTTGAGTGTTATATAAAAGGAAAATGAAGTGTTTTTAACAATTGTTGGCTCCTTTTCAGCTCTTCATACTGGTACAAATAATGTCTTGCATCAAAGGACAGAAGAGCATGCATGTGGTACGACGGCTGGTTCTCTGGCTTCTACTGACCAACATCATGCTTGTGCTGTACTGCTTGACAAACTCAACAAAAGTGAACACAAGGTTAGTGTTAGAAAAAAGAACATGGCTTTATTAAGCTGAATCAGTTTATTTATTTGCTTATTTGTGTGTATTATTTGTAGGGATTCCCAAGATGACACATGTCCCCACAGAATGGGAAAGTCATCAGAGAGGAATGTGACGTCTCAAAGCACTCAATCCCAGTCCAACAAGTGCTCCCCTAAAAGTAACATTTTGTTCATGAAGACCCACAAAACTGCGAGCAGCACTGTGCTCAACATCATCTTCAGATTTGGAGAAAAGCACAAACTTAAATTCGCCTTCCCTGACGGGCGCAATGACTTCTTCTACCCTTCACCTTTCCTGTGCTCCCAGGTGAAGGACTACAGGCCTGGAGACTGTTTTAATGTTGTTTGTAACCACATGCGCTTTAACGTCCAGGAAGTAGCCAAGCTCCTGCCTCCTGACGCCGTGTACATCACAATCCTTCGCGACCCGGTGGATCTCTTTGAGTCGTCGTTCCATTACTACCACAGAGCAGTTCCTCTCACATGGAGGATCAGTGGAGAGAACAAACTGAGAGAGTTTCTGAACAGTCCTAAGACCTATTACGACCCGGATGCTTTCAACTCGTTCTATCTCAAAAATCTTCTCTTTTTTGACTTTGGCTTTGATAATAACCTCGAGGCGGATGATCCTCTTGTAACGAAGAATATTCATTACCTATCAAGACAGTTTGATTTGGTCCTTATTGCAGAATATTTTGAAGAGTCACTTATTCTTCTGAAGGATAAACTGTGTTGGACAATGGAAGACATCTTGTATTTTAAACTCAACGCCCGCAAGAACTCATCTGTATCCAAACTGGATCCTGAGCTGAGAGCCAAAGCTTTAAGGTGGAATGGAGTTGATTGGAGACTCTACCAGCACTTTAATGCTTCCTTCTGGGCCAAAGTTGAGGCGTTTGGGGTGGAAAGAATGAGACAGGAAGTAAAGGAGCTCAGGAGGAGAAATGCAGAGATGAAGGCCATTTGTATTGAAAATGGAGGTGCAGTAGAAGCTCAAAAGATTCACAACAGGCATTTCCTTCCTTGGCAGCCAGTTGGAGAGTCATCCATCCTGGGGTACAACATCAAGAAAAATATTGACTCCAAATTTAGGACAATTTGTGAGAAAATGCTCACACCTGAAATACAATACCTGTCAGATCTGGGTGTTAACCTGTGGCTTACCAGACTATGGGGCTGGTTTAAAGATTCTGTTACATACAGTATGACTTGGATTAAGACATTTACAATTTAATTCAAGTAATATGACCATTGTTCTCACATGAATCAAGTGTTTTCTACTTGAACATTTTTTTTTTTTGATGCATCAGTGATGTGAATTTGGTTTATGTCACCTGGAAGTGAATTACCTGCATGAAGGGCTTGAATTTTCAGGACTGGACATTTGATCCTCAGGGAGGTATGATACCTCTTTAGCTGACGTTTCAACTTTAATCCATGGAAATGTAGATTAATCCTCGTAAGTATCAGCCAGTGATTATAGCTCATGTACCCAGAGGTGTTTAAACTTAAATTTCTTCTCCAGTAAATACAATGGTTAAAAAATGTGATGGTTTAGCCTCAAAATCATGGACAAAAGAATGAGCCAAAGCTATTTGTAAAATGTCTTTACTGACAGAAACACATTAAATGTCCTAGAAATTCATTCATTACAAAACTTGTGCATGCCAAAAAAGCAGAACGTTACAATTTGTTGATGATATTTATTTATTATTTATTATTATTTATACAAGTTTATACTTCATGTTTTATTCTTAAAAGTTTCCTTCTTAAAAGCGTACAAATCCTGGTTAATGGTTCTGTAATTTAAATCTTGCTTAAAAAGTTTGTACCAGAATCTTGCATAATAAAGAGTTTAACAAACACACAAATGCCTTAAACGTTTGCCTTACTGTGTCCTTCCTGGAAAGCACTGAGAGGTTCCAGGAGGTTTGGTAAGACAAAGTCGTGTTTGGGCTTTGTTCCACTTCTTAGCAGTTTCACTTGAGCAAGCAGTAGTAGCTTTAAAATCTATGTTCAGTTACCAATTGAATTCTCTGTACAGCAGTGTTTTAGCACCCTCTGGAGGCCCCAGGATCAGGTGCAAATGTAAGGAACATATTTCAAAGGTAGTGGCCCTACCTGACCCCGTCACACAGACCCGTTTATACATGGTGACAGTCAGGCTAAAGAATTTTTCCTCATTATATTGATTTTAGACACAAGTGAATTAACTAAATTTTGTGATTATTTTGATATGGTAACCTCTGCTGTCTGATTCTGCAGGGTATTTCTCTACATTTAGAGAGAGGGAAACTGAAAACAGCCTCTTTAGATTGCTGTTTGATAATCTGACTGAAATATCGATTGAGGGTGTAGCTTGCCAGGTTTATCACAGAAGCACAATCCCAGTAACTATTTTATGAGGGATTGACCAACTTTTAGCATCAGCCCACACAAAATGGTTTGGTTTACATCACTGACACAAGCAGCAGAGTAAATTCAACATATTCTTCTAAAAGATCTCGGAACATAAATGCAGTCTATCTTCAGACCCTGTCTTTATTCAGGATTCTCTTTGCAACTTGACACTAAAACCATAATGATAGTGGATTTAAACCAGTTACATAGTAGGGGAGAGTGGGGTAAGTTGAGCCACCCCCTGTTGCTTGGAAATGGTAAAATAAATTGATCATGTGACCAAATATTTAGGAGATGGGCATCAATTCATGGAGTCTATAAAAGTTAGAAGCACATGGGTGAAGGGGTTAGACATTTTTCACTCTTGAAAGTGAGTTTAGTCTGTCATCAGTTTTATTAGAATTGTGTTCAGACCAACAAAAGATCATTTTAATTTAGTTTTATACATCAATTGTGGTATCTATGAGCTACAACATGAGGTCAAAAACATAAAAGTCCACCATTTTAGCTTAGAGGACTAATAATGTCATCATAGTAGTTCAGGGGTAAGTTGAGCCAGTGGTTCAACTGAGAAAGTAAAGGAGTCTGATGAGAGGATCAGAGTTTCAGTTCAGATTGTTGAAATGTTTTTGTTTTTGTTTTCAAGAATACAGCTGTGAATGTTCTGAATCACTTAAAGGCATTTTCATGTTCAAATGTTTTTTTATAAAACAGCTTTTTAGCAGTTATATGCAATAACAATAAAAAGAACTAGAAAAATTGCATTTCCTTGCAGAAAATGCGTGGAAATGCTGAGTGCTGAAAGCCGAAAAAGCAATGCTAAACTGCTAATAAAAAATGGAGGAAGGTATGAATGGAAAAACTGTTGAAAAGGTGGAGTAGAAGAGGAAGAAATTGTATGAATGGAAGAATTGTACTATAGCTGAAGGTAAATTAGTTGGATTTATGTACAAATTGTCTAATAGCCTAAGCGAAAAATGTATATGACTTATGTGAATAAACAGAACTGATAATAAGAATAATTGAATTTGAAAAACAAATGCCTTAAAATAATGTGTAACAATGTTCCCATTAAATGTACAAATAGTAAAACAGATTTCTGCAGTCTGCAGCATCTAACCATAGTAACTCGAGAATGCAGAACAGCACCATCTATTGCTGTGCTTCAGTGACTGCCATCATCAGCATAAATATGATACCTTGTTAAAACTTCACTTCAGAGAAACATGAACACTTAAAACAGTTTAACAATAACTAACTATAAAAAGAGAAAACCATTGTTAGGAAGAAATTTATATTTGAATGATTTTTATTTTGTTTGGCCTTTTTTTGATTTTTTTTAAGGGGTTGGGACACAACCTCCTGCACCCCTGGACGTCCTGAGCACATAACACCAAGTATGAGACAAGCGGTCCTGTCTGTCAAGGTCTTTAAGTTAGGGGGGTCCCTAATTTGGACAGTTGGTCACCTGCTGGCCAAGGGGTAGGATTTAATGATTTGAAACCTCTTTTGTGAGAAGCAAGACACATATACCTCCATTTTGATGTATTTTTTATGTATTTTTGTGGGCGTGGGGGCGATATATTCGAGCGAGGTTCTGTCGATCCAAGAGCAGCTGTCCACTCTAGCGATGACATCATCACTCTAGCCTCTCCAATACACACCCATTATAAAGCCTGAAATTTGCTGAAAACCACGAGTTGCTTAAAGCTAAATTGTGGAAAAACTGTAGGAGATAGCACAAAAAAGTCAACACAACATTAATAGTCGACAAGTGAATGAACATTTTAAGGGAAAAATGAGGTCTCTAGGTGAAAGTATGCTGAAGTTATAAAGCTGAGGAGTAAAAGGTAGAATTTGAAGGTTTCTCCATTCATTTCAGTGGGAAAAATTTTGCACAAAAAGTAAAAAATATCAAAAAGTATCAGGGGTAGAAAAGTGAAAAATACATCCGCACTTGTCCTGAAGGAGAGGAATAGTTTAAAAGTTGAACGGTTAAAATAGGGTTAGTTATTATAATTATTGTACCTGTTGAATAGCGTATAATAGATCAAAAATACACACGAATGTGAAGAAGTGATGGTTATTTAGGGAGAGAGAAGGTGAGGGAGGGCTGGGGTGGAGGTAGTAGGGATATGTCTCAACTCACCCCATTCCTATGGTCAACTTACCCCACACACAAGGTAAGTTGACCATAGGAGATCACTTTTTTTTTGTCATGCTATATTATCAAGACTGTTATGTTTACACTCATTCTGTTGGTTTGCAGCGATGCACAACATCTTGAAATATATGCAGATACACTAGTTAGAGACGAAACTATGATTGCCTTGATGTAGTGATCCGAAATATACCCCACTCTCCCCTATATTGCTGAGATTGCCAGTTGACTGTAGCTGAGAACAAAAATCCCTGACCCTGACTATGTTTTAACTTTGATGAGCAAAACACTACAGCAACACTAATTACTGGTAGACATCTGAGTTATACAATACATTTTATTGGTGAATTTTATATGATCTATGCTTCAAATGCGGAAAAATCGAAACAATTACCACATGTGTAAGTAAGACATGAACACATTTTAATTTAATTTACAACTTAGAGGCATTACAAATATCAACAGGGAGACGACGTGACAGAAAGCATTGCTCCGTTTTGATGGTGGTCTGGACAGTGAATCAGCCCCCACAGGTCCTCTGGTAGCCGCTGCCATCCCTGGGCATGACTCTGAGCACATAGTCCATGATGGCAGATGTTTGATCCAGGTGTGTGTGAAGTCCAAGGAGGAAGGATGAATGAAGAAGTGTGTCAGCAGATGCACTTCAGCCTTAGATAACCCCGGAGCAGCCTCCTATTCCTCATCTTTCTCCTCGTAGTTGTGTTGGATATGTTTCCAGAGTTTCTACAAACAAATAAAAAGAAAACTACAATCAACATATGGCGATGTTACACATATAAAGAAAAAAACAGGCTGTCGAATTGATCATTTTACAGGGCAGGATAGCTGTTAGCATTGTTAGCTAGCGTTTGCGCCGCTTCGCCCTCTGTCTACAAGGTCAGGATAAAACAAACACTTTAACACACTTTGAATCAACTCTTACCCCTCGATTCATTTGTTCAAAAAGCGCGTCTCCGGCCTGGTCGAAGACTCGCTCGAAGAAGATCGCTCCAACCATGATGGTTACAGCGAAAGTTGACGTTCTCCTGAAGAGCAAATTGTAGACGGACTTCGCTAGCGCCATGTTGATCAGCTTCTGCGACTGCGCATGAGCGGATGATGACGAGTGATGCTTCCGCGCTGAGTCGCTGAGTGGGCTGACTTTTGACCCTGTGAGGCTACCGTATTTAAGCGAAGAGAGGAATTGTCAGCTAAATACTTTTTTCCCCCCTTTAGTTCCAATTTTTCTCATACTTTGCGGTCCATTTCAGAACAATAAACCAGGACAGCGGTGTTTCATCAATGGTATGTGCGCTTGGTCCTTTAATTCATCATACACAGGTAGAGAAAGAGTATTTTTAATCAACTTGATAGCATGTGAGCGCTAACTAACCAACGTATCATTGCTGCGTAATGTATTTGTATTGATAAATTAACCGGAAAGGCATTTATCCCAGCTTCATATTTATCTGCACACGAATATGGTAGTTGTATCTACTTTCAGACCGCTTGAAGATTGTATTCTAATATTATCGAGGCATAATGAAAACATGAGGCACTAGTTTAACAGTAGATGGCAGTAAAACACAGCTACTACAGTAATATCCCCGTCTTCTTCAGTATCAGTGCAGGTCATCTTGATGTTAGACTAGAATAGGCTGGTTCTACCTTGTGCCTGTCATGTAATCACTTTTAGTAATGTCTTCATCGATTATTACCCTTCATGTAGGGCTGGGCGATATGGGAAAAAGTTCATCACAATATATTTTTTTCATATCAGTCGATATCGATATATATCACGGCATAAACAAACCACTTGTCAATCCTAAATGTTCTTTGTTAAGGTCATTACACACCGGGGCCAATACGAATATAGAATGCGAAATTGCAAAATATTCAGAGGCGATTTTGATGCCCCTGACTATACACATCAAGCACGATGCGATTTTGCGACTTTCCACGGAGGAAAAAGATGCGTCTCAGGTGGAAGCGAGAAGACTGACACAACAGCAGACTGTTGTTCTTCAGTTCTGATTAGACACTAGTGTTGAGATGGCTGTCTGTCATGATAGCATGTACTGAGTCAGGGCCAGTACCAGATAAGCACATTAAACTAAAATCCATAAACGTAAGGTAACAACTGAGACCTAAACAGTGAAAATACATATGGTATGTTGTATCTGAACAGGTTAGCTTACGAGCTAAAGTTACTTAGCACAGACAGAAGTTAAAACCAAGACATTTAGCAAACTGTTAAGGGCACACAAACCATCGTCATATGAGAAATCTGACGCTATGACTCTCCACAAGTTGTCCTTCAGGTCGCTATTTTTGTAATATTTGTGTCTTTTATCAAAAAGCACTCTGTTCTCCAACACATAAACAATCAGCTGGTCTGCCATGCTGGATATACTGGTGAATCTGACGTCACAATTACACGAAATCTGATTGGTCTGAAGTGGACACACAGTATGCAAAACTTTTGAAAAATCGACCATGATCCAAAAAAATAAATGCCGCAATATCGCAGGACGGGAAAACGTCGCGGATGTAAACGCTTGTATTGACAGGATATTGATGTCCGAAATAATTGCAAAAAATGGTCCCGGTGTGTAAGGACCTTTACTCTTAAATGAAATTTAACATTACTTATTGGGAGCATGTCTTGTGCAATACAATAAGCTACTGCATCCATGAGATCTTTGTGTCTCTTCGATGTTTTGTCTGAGGCGTTGCTGAATGGTTGGTACAGCGCGGCGCAGACTCAGAGTAACTCCCCTTTTCATTGGCTATTCCTATAGTCTACCAAAACATGTCAGAATGCTGACTATTGAAAAGTATATTGACCATGTTTCATATCGATATCAAGGGAAATTAAGTTTTGATATATATCATTATTGTGTTATCGCCCAGCCCTACCTCCATCACTTGTTTATAAAACTGTGAACAAGTTTGCTTTGTTTAGAAAGTCAAATTTCAGATCAGATCAATATCAGCTGGAGTTTGATCCAGAGTAAATTCAATCTGCTTTGTAAAACTTTGCGTCTTTGTTGGCTCTTTGTGGTTTGAAAATAGAAGCTTTTAGTTAATTGCAAAAAAGAAGATAGAAATTCACACTGATGCTTTTGGATGCACTACAAAGACAGACAAGAAAGCCAGTGACTGATTTTGATTATTCCTGATTTATTTTTATAAGTGCTTGAAACCACTGCCTCAGGCAAGGTGTCCTTGTCCAAGCAAATGATTGACTCCATGGAAGTAGAATATCAATATAATCTGAAAATACCTTGCAGGAGCTTTAATTGGGGTTGAATTATGATCAAAAAATGTTTGAATTGTTCTGAGCATTGTTGCAACATTTTATACATCTGAAGGACCTCCATCATTTATCTCCATTGATGAAGGTTAAACACCTTTCTCAGATGCTGATGTTGTAACAGTCTGTATCAGCTCTCACTCACCGTGTGCCATCAGTGGGCTACTGTAAAACACTTTTGTTCTTTCCTTCACAGAGATTTAAAAGGTGATTTCCTGCTGGTTTAAGCACATAACCCCCACCATGGGGAAGAGATACTACTGTGACTACTGCGACCGCTCCTTTCAGGATAACATGCACAACAGGAAGAAACATCTAAATGGTGTTCAGCATCACAGGTCTAAAAAGGCCTGGTATGACCATTTTAGAGGTGAGACTTTCAGACCTTTGAGACTAAAATTTAACAACATGCTTTATCTTTTATGATGGACATGTTTCAGCAAATGTAAATGTGTTTTTCTTGGAACTAGCTGGCGATCTTATGCATGAGCAATAACTATTTAAAATTCAAAAGTCTTAAACCTGTTTTATGAGATTTTTATTGAAGGAATAAACAGTGTTGTATTTCATTGAGCCGTCTCAGCTGTCCGCCTCTTTATTTCATGGTGAAAGATAACATAAACAACTATGGATCCACCATCATTCCTGTTTTACAGACTCCTCAGCCATTCTGTATGACGAACAAGCAAAGAAAGCCTGCAGGAAGTTTCTCCAAAAAGGTGACATAACAGCAAACCTCTCAGTAATCCTATAACTAGTTAACAAATTTAAATTCCTCATGGTGTTTTTTTCTCCTCAGGAATTTGTGATTTTGGCCCAAACTGTAGGTTTTCGCACATGTCTGAAGAGGACCTAGATAACCTGAAAAGACAAGTGGAGGGTAAGTAACCAAAGATGGTGGACATGGTCAACGCAGTCCAGAAATCCCTCAAATCCCGTTATTGTCTTAGTTTACCTTTGTAACCCCTCAATAAAACACAACCCACACAGGAGTTAAAAGTATGAAATTTTAAGTGCATTTCATCCAGATGAGTGTCAGTGGTGTGAGATCTGGTTTCTTCTAGATGAACGGCGGCTTAGAGAGGACGCGCAGGACAGTTTTCTACCTGGAAGAAATATTGAAGACTGGCTCTCCAGAAGGGAAAAGAAGCAAACTGCCCTCAGCGTCAAAGGGTACCCTTCATGCATATCATGGTTGGCATGGCTAATGTTCATTCCTGGTGCATCAGAATTCAACCCCTTAATTATTTATTTCTGCAGTGATCTGAAAAATAAAGAAGACGGTGAAGAAGGCCGAGCGGAGAGTGACGCACCTCCACAGCTCCTCTCCATTCCTGACCTCCCGCCCTCAATGCAGCCTCCTCCCCCGGGCGGATGGAAAGTCAAAGTGAACACAGAATGGGGCTGAGGGATATTCACTTTGTGGTTCAAATCACTGTTAAGTGGATGTTTGACATTCAGAGTAGGAGGAATGGTACAGAATACATACATTATTAAGCTGTGGTGCCCTTTTTATATTTCAAGTAACAAGGTTTGCCAGTTTGAAACTAAAAAGCAGTTTGTAATCATGTTTTATGTTAAAAATAGGAACAAAATACATCCTTTGTTTATAAGGTACTACAGGTTATGTTCTTCTTTTAGAACAGCTACAACAGCCTAGTGTTCTTCTAATTTTACCAATAACTCCCAGTTTACTGTCTGAAAATCCCACAGGAGAGGGTGAAATAAATTGATAAAAACACCCACCCTTAGAACAGCAAGGTAGAGTTAATCTGAGCTGAGCAAATCCTATACAGGCAACGCGAAATAACCTCCATGACTGACATTTTGGCAGTGGGTTATAGACAGTAATACTCTTCTAAGGAGTGCAGTTTAATGTCATGATGTCCCAAAAGAAATAGAGGATTGCTGAGCAGATGGAAATAATTTTTTGTCTTATTTTAATCCTGTGCTGTTTCACTGGGGGACTCACTAATCTCACTAAATTTAATTTCTTTCCAAGCCGCGGGAAAACCCCATTTTCCTTCCCAGTTGTAAATCTGGAAAGTGTAAGATCTGCACTGAATGTAAAATTTTTTATTATCAACAGGACGTGCAGATCCCATGGATATGTGACTGATATATTTATTACAGATGTTTTTTGTCCCTAGCCTTTATTATGTATAATAATTCCTCTTTACTGGGGCTTTTGCTAAGATGTCATGTATACTTGAAACTGTCTTGTTATTAAAGCAGTGTATGCAGCAGAATGATCATTAAACTGTGTTGATACAAATTCCTCTTGGTTGAGATTCTCAACAGTTTAACTTAAGTGGGACTTAACCGGCAATTTACTTACAGGCACCCAGTAGTGAAGTGAAAACAGCTGATAAAAAACAAACATGGGTGTAAACGATACATGATTTGAAATATAATGGAGGAAGAACTGCATACAGTGCAGCTCCTTGGATTGCTCATGCTGACTTATGCAAGAATGGTATGAAATATGTGTGCAAAGAAAAGAACACAGCAGTTTATTTACCCTGTCATCCACTAATCATCTCTACTGTTCACTGATGTTGGAAGTATCACAAAGATGTCCCATGTTAGCACATACTATATGCATAAATCCATTGACTTTATAAAAGTAACAGTCGTGTGGCAACAGTTCAATCTTCTCACTTTTAAAAATTTTATGGGCTGAATAATAGATAAGGATGTTTAATGAATGTCCCAATTTTAATTACAAATAAAAGACGATGTCCCTCCTGGTAAGCTGCTAATATTGTTTTGCTACACAGACCACATAATCTCATAACGCAAGTCCCACCCCTGACGAGCCAAATAACCAATCGTAATTCAGGATTCTGACAGATTTCAGAGGCGGTTTCTGCCACCCCTGGCAGCTCTGCTGGATCCACCCCAGTGCACATGCAACATATTTCTCAGATGTAAAGGTCAATCAGTTTAACTCAACTGATTTTAGATAGCTGATTTCACGAAGGACCTTTCATGGCTCATCCAGATCTGAAATGGCGCCTCGTGAAACATGAAGTATACACAGCAACAACTCAGGATTGCTGCTCATTAAAGATGAGGAGATTCAGGTCCCTTGCTGTTGTGCTCCGTTCTCAGCCTTGGTTGCAACTACAGTATAATAACTGCATATGCATGTTCAAGTTCTTGATTTCAAACTGAAGTGTCCATGCTGCAGCATGAAGAGCCCTTGTGCATAGCAATGCCAGATATACAGTAGCCTTCCCTTCTTTGCAGGCTGTGTGCTGGGCTCTGTCAGACTAATGCAGGCTTTACATACTTAATGTTGACTCTTCTCTTCTCCATACACTGAATGTTGAATGAATGAACATGCTGTCCCTGTAAGGCTCTTATTTTTGTGAAAAAGTATAATGTAAATGTTCCTTCTCTAAGATCTGTTGTTTGTAGCCAATGTCACATCTCTAAAGAAAAAACACACACAAACTTAGCTGACTTTGACTTTGTTTTTATTGGACTACATGCATCTAGACAACACTTACATTAGTGTATAATTGATGCAGTAACCTCTACATGAGTAGCAGCAGTTACAGAAATAAAACAGTGCTGGTTATTCTCAGTCTAAACACTACAAATACTAATGTCGCACAGCAGGGTGGTACAACAAAATGTAACCTCTAAGTGAGACAAAGAGAATGGGAGATATAAGACATGATTATTTATTTGTAGTCATTTCAATCCAACAATACATTTAGCATCAGATAATTTTTGTTCAAAAGTGATGGTTTTGGAAAATGAGATTCCCACCTTTCTGATGTTACTTTAAGTCGGGGCATATGTGCGCGGTTTTCACTCCAAAAGAAGGCACGCAACCAAAGAAATGTACTGTTAAGGTCAAGTTCAAAACAACAATAAAGACATTTAATCAACAAAATGTACACAAATTTCCTCATTAAAACACTTTAACATTCATAATATTACACAATAATTGCTTATATGTCTTAAGACAAGATTTGACACCATGAATACATCCTACATTCACACCAAACCCCACACCTGACGTGATATGTTCACATGAAGAGGTAATGTGATGCCACAGAAGTAGTTCATACATAAATATCTACTATTTATAGTTTTATTGCCAGAATGATCCCCCCAGTTTCTTACTTTCCCCCTTTGATATAGCTCTGATAAACTCTACGATTAAAAAAAGCAAGAAAAAAATATAGCATTCAATAAAACGTCATTTTTGACAAATATTCGTAAAAGAAACATCCTACAAAATAAACTCTAACATATCAGGAGAGTTGATGAAAGTGCATGGCATTGATACACACGAGAACTTGTATCTGAACGTCCAGTCAAGCTGAAAATCATACATCAGAAACCTGATTATGTTTTTGTAGAGTTTTTGTTTTATACAAATCATTATGTCTACATTCATAATAAAATCATATAGATTCAACCTCACGCTCAAGTAAGAAAATATAATCATGTAATACTTTAAATCATATGTTGTTTTGGTGGTCCATGTAAAAGCCAGAAAACAACATTCGTCATGATATGTTAAATCATTCATCACAGTATACTGCCAAGTGTTTAGTACTGTTACAGTCTGCACACCCACAAAAGAAATGACATTTACAGGAAAATGTCAGATACTGAGATTTTCTTTTTGCAATGATCACTTTACAAATTGCATAATTATTGAATTATTCAAAATTGGATCTCACACACATAGAACTCACATTAATTTCTATTTTTATGTACATGCAAGCATGAGTGAAATGATTATCTCTCTATCTCATTTACCAGAAATCTTATCTTTAACGTCGAGCTTTGATGAAACTTTTAAAATCAATGTGGTTGAAATACTTCACAGCTGGTAGGTTGGCTCATGTAGCAACTATTTTATACTTCATTAAGACTCTTAAGGACCTGTTTTGGTGTCTGATATGAAGGCAGAGGTTTTATAAATGCCACATTGTGCATCTATTTCTTGCACACTGTATGAAACACTAGTTTTATGGTCTGTTGGTCAAGAGATCATTTGTCTTCCAGCCGTGGCTTCTAACACACCTTTGACTGATATTGCTTTTATTGTGACTTCTATTTTGACTTTAGGGGTCTTTTCACTTTCATCCCCTAATCTATAACTGTTCACATTTTTAAACAGGGGAAAAACAGCTCCTTGATTAACAAATCAATAGCAAACTGCTCAGCCAAGACGGCTTTTTATGGACTTTAAAGAAAACCAATCAGTCCCTGTGAAACAGACGTGTTTGGAGAGATGGATTGTGGGATTTTTCTGCAGCTCAGATGACTGGAGTAGACAGCGTTTAGTTAAGGGTCACAGGTTTTGATCCCATGTTCTTTCTAATATCTTTTTTTTTTCAGTCTTTCTTTTCTGCTGCTCTGTAGCATGTTTCTGTGCTTGCTCACGTTTATTCCAGTCTTCGAGTTCTCATAGTTGTCACGGTGAAAACTTAAATGATTCAGTGACTGTTATTTTCTGAAAAGAATATTATGTCTTTACGTACGATAAATGAAACAGAGCCAAACTTTGCAGAATAAGATTATGATGTATTTTAACATTTAAAGTTGCTGTTTTTTGCAGCACCGAATAAATGTAAGAGAGCAGAGCACCTGATGAATTCATATTGTTGCATGGAACACTTTACATGTTATTCTCAGACTTTATAAATATTAACATGACTTTCCTTATCTAGTCCAGAGTCCTACGAAGACCAAAGTTCACAACCATGCCAGCATGGTGGGGTCTTACCCAAGGATAGCAGAGCTGTGGCTAAATACTAATGCTAGCTTGGCAAAATGCTCTGAGTGACAACGCTAACATACTAAGTTTAGTGAGTTTAATGTTCATCATGTTTGCGACCTAAGTTCAGATTTATCATCACTTTAAATAAAGAGGAGCTTAGGCTAATCAGAAGTTTTTACAGTATTCACTAAACCAAATGAAAGTGTCACAGAATCATAAATGTGTTTGACCGTGTGTCATCGGGACATGATAAAGGTCTACCAAATATTGTGCTAATCCACCCTGTATCTAATAAAATCTCTTTCCTGTAGTGGAGGCTAACTCCAGTCTTTCAGATTAATCCCACAGGACTCATGATTATAGACTTGTTAAAAAGACTGGATTAAAGTGAACCAAACTGCCACTTCAAGTGCAGCACTATCATGAAAGCCAGCTTGACTAAAACTTCAGTTGTTTTTTATTTGATTTAAAAGCTTGCCACTTTGGGGAAGGAAAAATGTTTTGTTTAAAATCACAGGAGTATTTTGTTCAGATTTAGATCATTAGTTTCTAACTGACTCCTGTAGAAACCCACCCAGGAACTGATGTTCTGGTAAATGAACTCAAACAACCTGACATTACACACACCAACACTTTTGTATTGCTTTATTATAAATGCTACCCCTCAATGCTACCGTTACTGGAGCACACTGCAAATCTTAGCGCTCTCATACACAACATAGGTAATTTTTATATATTGGATACAGCACAGCTCTAACTACAGCACACACTGTGCTCTGAAATATTGACGTCTTCTAAACTCGGCGTTTCTAGCAAACAGTTTTCTAAAAACTTCAGAAAATTTGAATCAATGTGGCACAGCTGTTTTAGGAAACAAATCAGCCCTTGGTATTTCTCTCTCTCTTACTTATACACTGTCTTTCTTTACGCTAGTGTGCATTGGGTACTGACCATACAATGTTGCATGACATCATTTCTCCCATTAGTTTGAGAAGCTGTGTAAGCATGGACATTGAAAACATTTCACAAAACTTAAAGACAATCAAAAACCTCTTTTTTTTTGGTAAATGTTTGCTTTTCATTGCCTGTCTTCACGTATAACTGGACAAAAAAACTTTACTTCATCCCTCTGCGAAGCATCTGATTTGCTGCAATGAGCATAACGCTGATGATGAATGCAATGGCGAAGGCACAAATCAGGCTTTTACGCACACACGTGTGTTTCTCCTGTTGTGTTGGGCTTGCTGTGGAAAAAAAAAAAAAAACACACACTTCTTAGAGGGTAACAGTGATTTAAGAATTGTTGTACAAGCTTGCATTTTTAAATCTTTATGAACTTACTGTCGATGTCCACATGACACTCTGGACTGTTCAGGTGGCTCTCCTCTGTCATGATGATGTTCTCGATGTCTTTCATGGTGAGGTGGTCTCGGAAAGTATCGTAAAGCAGTCTCTTCAGCTCGTCTACTGTCAGTTTCTGCATGTCACACTGACAGGATAAAAAAGGTCTCATTAGTAGTTAAAACTGCTTTCTCCATGTCTCTCAGTGATGTAAATACGCCGAAGGTCAGCAATAAAAAGTGAAAGTACGCAGCAGCTCCTGGCTATAAAACATACATTTCCAGTGTGCTGTTGCTCCAAATGATCGTACGTTTAAAGTGCACTAATTTATTCAGTGATGCAACTTAATGCAAGGATTGAGGATACTACTACTCTACGGTAATTACAAGAGCGAAGCACGGGCTATTTTCATATCAAGACCTATACTTTATTCAGGAGTTCAATGCATTATGTATGGAAGCCAATTTCTGCCTGTAAGAGATTATAAGGATTAAAGACTGAGGTAAGTGAGACATAAAAATCACAAAAGAAAAACAAAAGGTAAAAAATTACTGTGAAAAGTAGGTGATGGATATAAGATAAGTCAAAATAGTAAAACAGAAAGTCATAATAAGGAGATTTACAGATGAAATAATGAGCCAGTAAGACACAATACAAGGTTTAAAGTCCAGATTGTGAGATGAAGAGTGAAAATTATGAAAGGCAATTTAAAAAGGAAAAAGTCATAACTATGAGGTGCTTAAAGAAAATATGATGAGAAGATTTTTATTAATATTATTGTTACAGAAATAAGAATGAAATAACTTTTTAAATAGTTTTTACAACTTATTCCCTGAAACTGAATTTAATCTCACATTTATGATGTTTTTCTTTTTAAGTTGACATTTTGTCTATTATTGTTTTTTTATCCCCAATTTTTTCCTGTTTTAATTCATAATTTTGACTTTTCATGTCATTATTTTGCCTCATAAAAAACCGACATTTTCCTCGTTATTTTGACTTTTCACCACATAATTATTGATTTTTCATCTCAAATATTCAACTCTGTCTTAAAATATTCCTGAGTTGTTTTTTTTTTGTTCACTCAAATATTTACCTTTTATCTTACAATTTAGATTTTTATTTCACAATAATGACCCGAGACTTGGGGCATCTTTTTCCAAGGCTTGGTCTCAGTTTTCTTTCTTTTTTTAACAAGCAGAAATGGGCTGCCATAAAAGTTTGGTAAAAATGCTAGAAATAGTCAAATTTACATTATATGGCGCTGCTTTGTTAAAAAAAATGGACAGATTGCTTTTTACAACAGTAGGAAGGAAATCAAATGTGTTAATGAATATAGGTGACAGAAAATAACTTTAAGCAGAAACAGGTAACAACATTTACCTTCCAAAACACTGAATCAAAGTCTGCTCCATGAAACTTGTCAGGCATCCCAGCGCAAGAGAGTTTTGGACCAAGCAATGTGACAAACTCCTCAAAGCCGACCTGACCATCACCTAAAGAAACAAGCAAAAAACAAGCAAGTTATTGCACAACTAATTTTTACTTTACACTTGAAGAAAAGAGTGAGAGTGATAGAGAGAGACAGGAACATACCATCTATATCCAGCCTTTGGATGATCACCTCCAGCTCCACCTCGTTGGGCATGTAGCCCAGTGAGCGCATCGCCATCCCCAACTCCTGCTTTGAGATGAAGCCATTACCATCTCGGTCGAACACTTTGAAAGCCTCACGGATCTCTGTGGAAAAAGGAAAATGGAAAATCTTGATCAAGTATAAAACAAACAGGACAGTATATTTATTTGGTCTTATTACTTGAAGTACACAATGGTGTCGGGCAGCCAGCTGGTTTAGTTCTGTGTTTATGATTGACTGATCCACACAGCTGGATGGAGTCATAGCCTCAGTGGTATAATCTCTGTTTTTTAAAATATTTATGCTTCAACAAAAAGAAGGTATGAGAAATAATAAAGCCAAACAGAGCCAGTAAACAGAACAGAACAGAACAGAACAGAAACTACAGAGGCTGTAGTTTAGTGCTGAACATCATGAGCAGAGATAGAGACTGCGGTTTGTTTCAGTTCCATGGATAGAGCTTCACCTAAGTGTATCAGCACCATTGATAGACTGAGAGGGTGTAGTTAAATGCTTTAGTACCATGGATAGAAGCAGAGGCTGTAGTTTAATGTTTTAGTACCATGGACAGAGACACAGACTGTAGATACTGCTTAGTACCATGGTTAGAGGCAGAGCTTTGAATTAAGCGGAAGAAAACGACGACGACGACCTCTGGGAATAATAAAGTATCCTTCTATCTTCAAGTAGTTAAATACTTCAGGATCATTGATAGAGGAAAAACCACTAGTTTATTTCTTCAGTACCTTGGAGGGAGGCAGTGGCTGTAGTTTAATAATCCAGTACCATGAATAAAGGCAGTGGCTGTATTTCATGTCTGTGACATTATGGAGGCCGTTGGTTAAAGATTTACCACCCAAGAGTCAAAGGCTGTAGTTTCACGTACACACCATCAGAGTTCTCCCTGTGACGGGCTGCAGTGTTAACTGTTCTCTTCATTTCCATTGTGTTAACAGATGGAACCAAGCTCAAATATATATAAGATGTCAAATGAAATTCTCTTAATTGTGGGTACTGTCTTTAAAATGAGTTCTTATTATGCTGAGTTTGTCTCAGGGTGACAAATTCATTTTTGATTATTTATTCAATGTTTATAAGAAAACCTTCAACAGATAAATTCCCATGGGCTTCTGCTTTAGGTTACCACAAGAATTTGCTCTGTTTTGGACTGTCATGACCTGTCCTTACTTGCCTATTATGAACAAGTTAAATGCACGATTAAAACAGGATACACCCCACAAGTTTTTGGGCCAGTTCCCCTCCTCTGACAAAGGTCAGTAAAAGCCTGATTATCGGACAGTTCTGAGGATAATCTTCCCAGATTATCCTGTCCTGTGAGGTGTGTGAGGGGGGACTTTTTCCCCCAGTCTGTGCTGGAGACAACAGGAGCTGCCCTAACCTTTGTAACTTTAAATCAGAGAAGCCTGCTGACTGAAGACAGAAAAAATACAGTAAATGTAAATCAAAGGCTGTGTCCGAAATGGATCCCTAACCCCTATATAGGTGACTACATGGGGGTTAGCGAGTGATCAATTCCAATGCCCCATATAGGCGACTCAAAATTTCCCATAGAGTATTGCAAAATATAGTGACCATCCGATGGTCACTCACCGGTGGTGGGCATCCCGTCATGCATTGTGTCGCCAGCGGCAGTCTGAGCAGTGACGTCTCACCGGTGCACCATGTAGTGTCCGAAACCTCCAGTGACTGAGCTCACTACATAGTCAGCTATATAGTGAAACCCCGTACGGGGGCTTAGGAGTTAGGGACTGAGTGATTCATTTAGGACACATCCATAGACTAACATCAGAAACTGAAGAAACAGCTTGTTGATAAATGGCAACAACACAAGGGTTTACACAGTAGGAGGAAGAGCTGAAAAGCTACCTGTGGACCAATAAATAAAACAGGAAACTAAGCAATTAGCAACATTTAGCTCCTGCAGTCCACCGTGTTTTTTACTTCAACTTTTGAAAGTCCTGTTTGACCTTTGATTTTCAGTTTTGACAGTCAAACTCTGGTTACTGGTGAAAAGTGTTGTTTTGTGTCTGGTAAGCTGTGTTCACTACAGGAACAAAACTGTCCTGTCATCACTGATCAGCTGCTGAGGATTGACTGAATAAATAGACCAAGATTTCCCCCCCAAAAATATGTTTTTTTCAAATTTCATGTTAATTTTTTTCACTCAAACATTTTACAATTCTTAAATTATGAATCGGCTGTAAAGTGACCTGTCCTATTATGTTCCACAGCTGTGATCATAAGATTGATCTCTTGTTTGCTTCAGATGGGAACTAGCAGACACCTTCAGGGCCAACACCTGTTACAACAACCATCGCACAATCGACTGTGACAGAAGGCAGCGAGCAGGTTCATATGTTCATTATGAACAACAACTTTTTTGTGAATAATCCATAAACATTGCCATTTGGCTCCTGTCCTCACCCTGCATTACATTATTCTGTTTGAAGTGCTAAAAAGAGCAGTTGCACATCAAAGGCGCAGACACTCGGCGGTTTCTTTTTGATGTAGATCCTCAAATATATACTAGAGTCCTCAACGGATGCTCCGTAGTCATGTACTGTATGATCAGATAAAACAAGATGAGCAATTATAATAAATGCAGCCTGATAGAAATGAGCCTTAACTATGTTTCCATGTTAGTAACAGAGGACATATGTTGAGAAGAACAAGTCAATGTCAACACGTTATGTCTTTTACTTTATTACTGCTGCCAAATAAAAAGTCTGTCAGCAACATAATTTCAACTTCATCAAGCGTGTAATCATACTGATTGCCTCCCCAAATGACTAATAAACAATCTTAAATGCAAGGATGTGATTGAGAAAACACCACCTGTAATTTGCATGCAGGCCGACAAGTGGACAAGTGGTGACCATCTATCTTGTGCCCATGAATGACTGACAGTTTACAAGCCAAGGCCCGCAGAGACAGTTTACAGCCTTCTGAGAAAAAGAGAAGAAAATGTGGTAAAGAGGCTGGGATGTGGCGCACTTATCGAGGTCCTCTTGAACTGAACAGGTGACACAGTCTGCTCCGAGCCCTGACATATGAGACACAACATATTTGTCTAAATTACAGCCAGCAGTGCTGCTTCAGTTTTGTTATCTTCCCTGCAGCTCCACCCCAGATTCAATGTCACGACCCCCGGTGCCAGCGACAAATAATGAATTCACTGAGAGAGCGGGGAAGTGGCTGGACTACTGATTGTTTCCCAGAGTGAGGAGTGAATATTCAAAAAATGTACACATTTTACCCCGGGGGACACGACAATGTTTCACCTCAAAGAACAAAGCAGAATTCATTATAGCCTCATATGAAGTGGATCCTCTGGTTTCTCCTGATAAGAGTCAGAATAAATACCTTTCCAGGTGTAGATGTTTGCTTTTTTCTTTATATAACATCATAATTCTTCACCATATTTTTAAAGTTAATCATTTATTTCTAGAAGGACATTTCTTCACCAAAACTTCAGAGAAGAAATGTTCATATATTCATTTCTTTATGGGCCCCTAAGGATGTTAATTCATACCTGCATGTTGAATACAGAAAGTAGGCTCGTAATCTAAACACCATATGGTGCACTGCAGAAGAAATACAGCACAGGAGACCTGTCCGTCATGCAATCTCATATAAAAACTTAAATAAGTACTATTTAGCATAAAAAACCTGACAGATATGACTACAGAACTGCTAACATGGTTTTAAATTTAGCAAATCTGCCTAAACTGAGCTTTTAGATGCTGCAGAAAACACTCAACAGTGAGTCTCAATATTTGTCCCAATATGATTTCTTGATCAGAAAATCTGCGTAACCTCGCACCACCCTGAGGGTTCATCGTCTGGTTTATCAGGAGTCAGAACCAGGCCTAGAAACTCCCTGCACTGTATGCTCACCATCGTTTTAATTAAACCAACATTTCCCCTGCAGCAGCAAAATAATCAAGGTCTGAATGAAGGAACTTTTTAGAGTTCCGTCTGCTGACAGGGGGGATTTCAGAGCATTTATAAATACCGACTCATTTAGCGGTGTTTAGCACCTCATTAATACTCGTGTTAAGTATCTTAGTGCTGGAGTCGGTGTCAGTGACAGAGATGTTGTGGCACAGCGGTCATTAAAGACGTCAGTGTGCCTGTAGTCTTTGAGGTAATGGCATTGACGGTAACAGTGAGTCAAACACAATACGTCATCGTGTTCACAGTCAAACCAAGGGTAATGAACAAACATGGTCACATGGGCGTGCCCACAATGACAAATCTGCTCGACATGATTGTTGGAAATGAATTATCTTTGTGTATCTTTCAAAGCAGTCACTGACATGGACATTCAATCATGAACAAATCTAATCAGGTTGTCTAAATATGATAAATATGACAGATACAAGAATGTAGTTTATTTGGTTTGTTGAGGTTACTTTGTGGCATGTTGTGTCATCACTTAATTCAGCGACGACAACAAATTTTGGAGCAAACATTGTTAAATAAAGCTCAGACATTATGGACGTTCTGTGTACCTGGGATGTGTTTTAGTGTGTGTTGCAGAAATGATTTTGAAATGATGACAGATACAGTGTTTTATAGGCCAGCTGTTTACAATGCAATAGATTAAGACATGAGGAAAAAGCACAAAAACCTAGCCAGCTTGGGAAGACGAGGTATCAGACATGAAATCTGAACTACAATTTAATCAAATGACAGACGACAGAAAAAAATGTGAGCTTTAGCAGACAGTATTTACCGCCATCTGCTGTTTATTGTATTAACACAACACCTGTGTTTGCAACATTTTCCTGAAAAATACAAATAAACCAAGAAGCATTTCTGAATTGGCACGAATAAATCTGAGGTTAGCTAAACTTTTTGACTGCATCACATCTAATGAAAGCGCAACTATTAGAGCCTATAACCACTAAGAACATTTTAGCACTGGCGATACCCTTAACCTCCATTTCTGAGCTTTTCTAACTGGCACTAATTGTTGCCAAGTTATGAAAAATGCCTAGCAGCAACTACTGTACACTTTCCTTCATTGTGTGAAGTATTAGTGTTTCATTGTGATAATTAACTAAATAAATAAGTTAAACACAATCCCTTAAACCTATCTTCATTAACTCACGTGTGGTTGGTTTGTCCTCTGTGAAAAACCTTCCTCATCGATGTTGACATAATTCAGCTCAGCAGTCCTACTCGTCTTTATTTTAATTCATCCATGGTGGAGAAGTGACGCTTTTGTGTTTGAAAAGTTGAATCATTTGACTGTATGTAGCCTACAGTAGGCTAGACAGAACAACAGTGATTCTGGAGGAAGCCATGATTTTAAGAGCTCCTCTAAGTAACTGGATCATACAGCTAATAAACTTTCATTTTACCAGAAGGGACATGAGTCAAACTCAAAGATTAAACTCCACTTTTAAAATCCTCTGAGGAGTTTTTTTTTTTTTTTCTTCATAAGACTCAGCATAAACATGTAGAAGACAAGCAAAGTAAAGACTGCTTTGTCCACAGGGGGGCGCCATGCTTGACATAAACTGAGAGTTCCTCACAGGAGCTTTAATGTGTTTTTTCTCAAACAGGATTTCTGTCATAGCAGATAATTTATATCATTCTGGTTTATAGTTAAATTTTGTGTTGTTGTTGTTGTTGATAAACTTAATTTTCATTAGTTAACTGGTCAAAAACAAGAGTCTTTTAACTTTCTGTAACTGTAAATGTGCACTGCAAATCAACACAAGAATCTAATCTGGTGCAGACTGTACCAACCTGAGGGAGCACTGGCTTTTTGTAGAGGAGGTGTGGCATCAGCCCTGCCTGTGTGCATTCCTAGGCTTCCCTGGTTCAACATGTCAGTGCCCATAGAGGCTGTATTTTGGCTTCACATATTAAAATGGACAGCCCAGTATCCATTCTATGTATCTAATCAGGAGCACTCTGAATGCAGTGGCTGCTGAGAGCAGGTTTTAGCTCAGTATGCTAAGCACTAAAAGTCGTAAAAGCTGTTTCAGCACAGGCCTTTAAACCAAGGACCATAACCAAAAGATACAATGCATGCATACTTTGTCAGAAAGTATTGTTTTTTATTGAATAAGGTGTCTGACTAAGTGTGAACAGTTGAGGTTTGTTCATTCAGGAGGCTCATATTTCTATAACAATTAAGGTTTGGTTTATTGTGCAGCCATCATACAACATATGAATCAATAATGCCAAACAAGACAAATTATAGCCAGACTAAGTCATCAGTCTGCATTACTTCATAAAAGATGGTTTCTCTGCAAAGCATACGTTTATTTTTCCCAGCCTAAGCACATATCTGAACGTCTTTGGTGTAAATCTTATGAAGCACTGGTTTATTGATGGTCTGTGCAAACCTGCATCAAGTGGTCATAAATATGTATCCACCTTTGTCTAGATCAGAAAATAATCTCTTTTCATCTGAACAAATATGAATTTTGTACATACAGGTGACAGGTGCTTCATCATATTGAAAGGTAACTGCGGAAGAAATATTTGTTTTGTTGTTTTGAAACTTTGCAGAATCACAGATGCTGTAATACTGAGTCGCTTGAGGCAAAGAAAGAGGAGAAAAGGAAATTACAGCAGAACAGTGCTACATTAAGGAACCTTTTTAGCTTTGTGAAACATGAGTGATATAACCGATTCATCAAATTCTGCCATGAAAGAAGAAAATGAAATATTGACTGACAATTTCACGGCAGGTTATGTCACCAGCTGCCAAAGGAATCATGACGCTGATTGTTTCCTGGAGAGCAAACCGGCCGGCTGATGTTCATTCATTCTGCAAGTTAGGGCAGTTTGTTAAAGCTTGTTTCACACATCATCTCAGTATTACAGATGTTTATGGACTTTGAAGGCGTAATCTTGGGAGCCTGTTCTATATTTGTTTCAAACATCAGAGACGCACCTCTGTTGACAGAGAGATCTAAACCCTGGACTTAAAAGTCTTGTGACCTTCCGAGCGAACAGAACATAAAAACAAACAGGTCCCCCTGACCTTTCTGACCAACCGTGCACTGATTCATGCTGGTCAGTGCAGCTAAAAATGTCCATGAAAAGGAGCCATGACTAAGGCTGATGCCAAGAAGCTCAGTGCTGCGTGTTGGCAGAGTGTCAGTGCCACTGGCAGGGCTAAAAAGGCCATTCAAGCTCTCTGAACTGAATAATTGGGGAAATCCCAAATAATGGCTCAGAGCCGAGCGAGGAGACAAACACAGCACCCTGAGAAAGAAAACAGTGTTGTGCATCATCTTAATGTCCCTAAAAAAAAAACGCCAAATTGAGCTCACCAGACATTCTTAATAGAAGGGAGAATCAATTTTTAGAGGAGATAATAGACTTGATTTTACACAGAAGTGAAGAGGAAAAGTTTCATCATCTAAAATCTGTAACTGTGACTAAACTGAGCTGCATTGTACCAAATCGTGCATGTAAGAGGATTGTGTCAAGATCCTCCAAGAAAACTCATAGTCATTGAGTCATAAAATTAATAGTTCATTACTGTCAGGAAGAGTGTTTGATGACACATTTGGAGTCCATTTCATGGGTTTTTGTGCTGAGACGGCATCAAGACTGTCGACTGATGGAAGTCTGGCACGTGTTTCCACAGCCTCCAAAAAGTTAAAAAAACAATAAAGAAAAAAGGGCTGAGCAGAGGGCATTAACAAACAAGACTGTGAAACACATTAAGAGTAAGATAACCCAAACAAACAAACAGAAAAATCACCTAGCAGCCACCATATATTAAAGCCAGTGCAATTACAACCACGTTTCCAATAAGGAAACAGACAAATAGGCTTTATCTCAGTTATACACAATTTACCAATGCTGGAGAACTATCTTCACCCATCGTTAAACTGAGTGAGGTTCATAACATCATCAAATATCCACCACGGCCAGAACTATTCATTAGTCACTGTTAATGGAGGGCCCTCTGCGCACTGGCAGTTTGTATATATGGTGTGGAGCAGCTTTGACAGCTTGTGCAGCTCTGACAATAGAGCTTTTTGGTCATGGAGTTTGCAGTGATTGTCACTGAAATTAAATCTCTTTATTACGCCTGGCAACGACTCGAGCTGCGAGCGTAAACTGTCTCAGTCAAATGCAGCTCATGGAGTTCAGGTCAGTGTTAAACTTGGGAAACGGACTTTTCAAAGCACACATTGAGATGTGTTTCAGGTCAGCAGCAGCAGCATGTTTCTGTGAGCTTTACAACTGTTGTTGACATTACATCGACCTCTATTTTTAGTATTCCTCTAACAAGCTGAATGACCACTTATGAAGAGGTGTTTTCACTCAGTTCTGTTTACATCTCATATCAAGATTAGCCAATATATATATATTTTTTTATTTTTGATAGACTTTAAGGGCGCTGATCAGTCTGTCTCCTGCGTTGTCATTTAAGTTTATCATCATTGTTGTTATGTATGTCATTTATTGTTGGTGGTGTGTATGAAGTGTCTGTTGTTGTTTGTGATGTGCTATGTACTGTCAATGAAGACAAATCTCTCTGCGGGACAAATAAATTAAATGCAGTGTATGGTATACGGTATTTTCTTAATGAAGATTCAAGTGTCTTCCTCTGTTTTCATATTCAAGCTCAGGCCCACCAAGTGGCAGTGCTGAGAGATCAGGGACATGGGTCAGTTTGGCCAAAAAAGTCTGGACATACCCCTGAGAGGTACCAAATAAATGCGAACAAGGGGAGGAATTGAACAATACCAGGAAAGAAAGTTTTCAAACTGTGTTTTTGCAATCATAGTTTTTTGGGCAGTGATTGTGGATAAACTAAAAAGGAAATCGGGGGTCCAGGGAAAACAGTTGCTGTCTTCCTAGCAAAGAAATCCACCATATGCCACCTTGCAGAGATTGTCCAGTTTGCAGCATGAATCCTCCCTCACCTTCAGTAATGATCCTGACTTTGCAGAGAAACTGTAATAGGGTTAATTCAGCAGGAGGTAGATGAAGAGGACTCATTGCTCCACAGGAACTGAAGAGCAGAGAACAACAGCAGGCAGACTTCAATCACCAGACTATTGCTCCTGATACTTTTCATCTGTAATCTGAAAACAATTACTCCATATGTCAAGAACATATGTCAAATTAAGTTGTTTCTTTTTATGCATTGCTTGGCCGGTGGTTGAGTAATGCTGAAAAACTGAGAACCAATTCAAACAGAGGAAAGAGGAGAGTTGGGTTTTTTCCTCCTATTTCTTTTGTTAGTCAGGATCAAACTGGATCTTTTGTCTCGGTTTAAGATGTAGCCAGCTGCTGAGGTGAGAAGGATGTAAATAAAAGTATCGAGCATATTTCACAAGAAAAAGAATCAGACTGAATCAGGTACTCTCTTACGGCAACAACAACAACCTGACCTTTCAATTTAAATAAATCTCAGACTTAAAATACTGTTGTTTGTGAAAATTGGTCATGATTGGTCATTACTTTTCAAACTCCGCATCATAAGTGCTTTAAAGGCAGCAGAATTAAAGTATGAAACTCTACTCAAAATCCTCACAGTTACATAATGTTTGTTGATAACGGATGTATGCATTTAGTCAACTAAATAATCTGTTGTGAACCTGCACCAGAGTGTCATACTGGTTGAACAAATTATTAATATGTTGATATCTGTTGGCCAAAAATGCGGGTCGTATGTTGTGCCTGAGGTGCCGCACAGCCGCCAACCATTACTACCAAACACAGATGGCAGAGTGCATCATGTTACAAGATCCATTTCAGCAGAATTTTGATCTAGTTGTTTGCAGACTGTGTCTGGTTAAACTGGCCTGTTACCATATGACTGTAGCATGTGATTTTTAGCCTGCAGCCGAGGGCCACAGACTGGTGGTGCGAGCTAACACAACTAATGTACGACCACAATCCAAACAATATAACCATAAATGCAGTTGTTTCTGATGTGACAAAAAGCCATACGTTCCAATACGCAGACGCCATACTGGAAATGCTGACTTAACCTAACTGTCCATCAGGCAAAGAGGTGGACGTTAGTCGGACATTTGGCCACCTGGCAGGCAATAACCTCCTGGTGAACGTAAATACACCTCTAATTATGCAAATGTATGTGAATCTCTTAACCTTAATATCTTTCAGAATGGGAGGCTAATAAAAAATTCAACACCATAAACTGTGCAACAGTACAGAAATGAGCTGTTTGGGACAGATTGTACACCCATTTAATTCTGCTGTAAAAATCAGCTTTTGGCTTTTGTAGTCAGACCTCAGGCAGCACTAAAGGAACTGCAGTTTTTTGCTCTTCTGAATTTGCTTGTTTTTTGCTGCTGTGTGTCGCCTCTTTCTCTTTTTGTTTTCATCATTTCCTTCAATTTTCTAATCTAATTATTGTAGATGGCTGTCCACCATTGAGTCCTACTAGTGAAGGGGATGGTTTACCATTTGTCTGCCCATGTGGAAACATGTTAGACCAACTCAAAGTCAAAATCTCAAAGAAAACTTTTATTGTGGTTTGGGGCTATGCGTATAAAGATGTGTTCAAAGATTGAGTGATGTCTTTGTAGATGTCACAGACAGTACACAGAATATCTTTCATATTTAGTTTATTTAATTTCACTTTTTAAACCGTTTAGCTCCACATCCTTTTCTGTCTTGAATTATTCAAAGTTTGTCCACCTCACACACACAACACAATTCCCTCCCTGAGAAAAGCTTTATAACACCATGCATACATTAAATATCAATCATCCTATCATTCCAGGTCCTAAACATTTATTTACTCTCAACCTCACTGTGATACTAGACGTACAGCATCTCTAGATTATTATACCAACATAAACAAACACAGTAACAAGAGAAGGAGGGAAGACTTGGTTTACAAGCCCTGCAGCTAAAGAAACTCCTGCTGTCAAGAAGTGCTAAGAAATATTCCCACATTACCAGCAGCTATCAGCAGGCAGTTTTAATTACGTGACATTTACTTTTCCTGGGCAACATGTAAAATGACAGTAATACAGAGATAAAGTAGAGGCTTTGAGTCCAGCTGCTCTCTTTGGTTCTGAGATGTTATTGTTTCTGCTTGTGTTGTTATCTTAACTTGCATATTTCCAAGATATTATCTTTAAATATTAAACCCCTCTCCTGTATTAGGGTCTGCAGGATCTGATTTTAAAGGCTTAAAAGAACCACTTAAATTAGCTTTTTTGCATCAAGACTTTTTGACTTTGTCAGAAACCTCTATTTAAATACAATAAAAACAGAAAAATCATACTGACTAAATTATAAGATGCTCTTATTAAAATTATGACACTTGTTGTGTTAGGGTCGCTGTTGACCTGGTTAGATCAATATCTAATGATTAGAGCAAAAACTGAAATCATAAGTGCACTGTCAGGCATCACACTGACAGTCAGATCCTCGTCCAATCAAGTGAGATTTAGGAAATTCTCATGTCTCATTTCGCCGTGTTTTTCCCTGTACAAAAAACAACGTTCGGCATGTCAAGACATGTAAGATCAATTCAGTATGGATGTCTGTATGAGGGGTATACTGACAAAGAAAGGCCCAGAGGATCACAACAAAAACTATTATAAGCAATATTTTCATGGATAATGAAGCCTAACAAGGTAACCTAGAGATGAGAACCAACTTGGATGATAGAGAAATGTTTTTAGTGTAATTTGCAGCTGATTTAAGACATGGGTCAAAACCGACCTATAACAGAGTGGGTGCGTCGTAAAAGCTAACACAGGAGGAAGGTAAAACTTAGCTGTTTTTGACTGCAGAAGCATCTTTTAACTCAGTGGTTCTCAAGTCCAGTCCTCGAGACCGCCCGTCCTGCATGTTTTGGATGTTTCCCTGCTCCAACACACCTGATTCAAATGATCAGCTCGTTATCAAGCTCTTAATAACGAGCTGATCATTTGAATCAGGTGTGTTGGAGCAGGGAAACAGCCAAAACACGCAGGACGGGGGGGCTCGAGGACTGGACTTGAGAACCACTGTTTTAACTGATGTTTCTACAGCTCAGATTATGTCCACCTGTCCTGTAATGACAAAGAGAAGTCCCTGTGTGAGGCTGTGAACCCTTCAATTCACTGGCCTTAAATTGAATCTTTGGGTCACTGACCCTCAGCTTTTGTCACCTCCCAGCGAAGGGTAAATGAAAGACAGGCGAAATGTTTTTGTCCAAAGGCATTTCACTTTTCATCAGATAATATTTAGTTTGCGTCTGAGTGTTTCCCAGCTCAGTGAGATGATGAAAATGAAATATGGCTGTTGTGGACAATCAGACAAGGAGAGAGAAAGGACGCTGTCTCGTAATTAACATCTCGTAACAGCGGGAAGGGATGCTGTTAGAGACTGTGACTCTAAGAGGAGTGAAATAAAAAGAAGAAACCAAAGGAAACAAGATGAAACCTGAAGAGCCATGTTTGTAGTTTTCTGTGTTACCTTTCTGTTGTTGGTTTACTTTGAAATATTCAACAGGAAAGTAGAAGAAAAGCAGCTCCAGCTCCACCTTGACACATAACTCTCTAAATTTAAAGCGTCTATCTATATGTAAAGACCCAACACTGCTTTAATACTCTATAGAGCACTTATACTCCTTTGTATAGGATGTTGCAGTCTGAAAAAAAAATCCTACTCTGTTTGTGAGCACAAAAGACGCCAGCTTTGCATACAAAGTGGAAGACGCTCTACACTCCACTACAATGCCTGACATCTGGGGGATTCTCCTGCTGGCTGTGATCTATAAATACTACTCACATCCTCTGTCAGCGAAGCACCAAGGAGTGATACGAGCTCCAAGAGACCTCCAAGAGTGTAACTGCCGGGGAGTCACAACTGCTCAGCCATAAAACGAGCCGTGTCTTATCTGGGCTCGACACATGTGTGCTTAAAGTGTGTGACAGTTTACTGCAAGGTATGAGTGTGTGTGTGTTTGAGGGTTATTTATTATTATTTGTCAAACATTGATCAAAGTAATATATTGTCAATCATTACTAAAACCCATATCTCAACTGTAAACCAATCTGTTCATACACATAATTAATGACTGGTAATTAATTCATTTATAGTATGACAGCAATTATCTTCAGTGATGGGATTTTCTTTCTAATGTATAAGTCAAAGTATCATCTTCGTATTGAGCTATCCCAGCAGTATATGCAAAACAGACTAGACTGGGCACTGGACCTTGGTTTTTATACTGTGCTCATTAAAACTGGGAGAGTTGGCACAGAATAATGTCAGCATCCACATCCACAAAATTATGCATAATGAGAGTAACTCTCTCACACAGGGTAAATACACGCATAAATGCTAAATGGATGCGCTGAATATTAATAACATGGTGATTATGGTTATTCCACTGACATTAACAACCCCAAAAGTGCATGTGTAGATGTGATTTATGATGGGAATATTGTTTTTTTTCTCCTTCTATTGAGATATACGTGTGTACAACAGAGAGACTATCTAATAGCCCAGTTTTCAAACCAGGAGATTGTATAATTGTAAATCAGAGTGATCAGGTACTATAAGATTAGACATGAAAATCGTACAAATACAGAGCCAGGTAGGGTTTGAATAGGTATCAGGGTTTGTGACAACTGCCTGACACAAGGGTGAAGAAAAGGGCAGGGAGCCTCGCCACTGACCCTGCACACCTCGACAACATCTGTTCGAAAAACGCTCCCTGGAAACTGCAGATCCATTAAAAGCTGCGAGCACTTCATCAGCCTCCCAAAGCTCAGCCCGCACAAACAATCATCCCTCTATTCAGGGCAAGTAACTACATATATTACTTGTTTATTTGCCACAAATGATGTAGCCAATGCCTGTTTAGTTAAGGCAATCATGGTCAAAACAGAAGATAAGCTGTGTTGAACCAAGACTCATTCAAAATAAAGTCTGTAAAGTTATTTGTTATCTTAAATTTGTTAATTCTTGCACGATACCTTCAGTTTTTACATTTAGAAAAAAAATAAAGGTAATTTAAGGGATGTTTCAGCGTGAAATTAATTTAGAGTCAAACACACTGTAACACCAAGTTAGACACCCCCTTAAGAGATGAATGTTGCTGACCACTTGCTTCTCTAGTTATACCAACTTTAGAAACGACCGCACGATAGCAATACACAGCAGTCTGAGGAGCCACAAACAAACCTCAACCAAAACGGCACAAATAATGCTCAAAACAGCACCTAACTTCACCAAGAGTACATATAGGGTCCTAGCCTCAGCACTAGCCACAAACATCTTTTTAACTTTGCCTAATTTTTTTTGCAAAGACTCACAACTCACCTACTCTCTTCCAGCAGCTGCTTATTTGTAGCAAGACCTCAGGCCAGTCCATTACGGACTACAATGGGGGGGACGCAGCTCAAGGAAGCCCAACAATGGTGGTGGCCATATTGGAAATGATGACTTAGCCTCTCTTTTGGTCAAACAGTGAAAACAGCTTTAACATGCTCACCTGTAGGTTTACTCAGCTGTGCCTCTGATTGTGAACCAGGTTGTTAATATGTTTATTTCATGCTAACCGCTCCTAAAACAAAATGGGCATTTTGATATCAGACGTGGTTAAGGTCACTCAAGTTCAACACTCAAAGAACTGTAGTTTCTCCTTCTTTCACTTCAGCTTCATTTTTCATTTTGCAGAAACTCTTTTTTTAGATTTAATATTTTCCTCTTCAATTTTAAAATTTGAGTCTGAGTTTTCTACTTTAGCTCTGGCAAAAGTAATGCCTCAAACCTGTATTTTCATTTTCACACATTTTGCAACACTCCTCTTGCCCCTATCTTCCTGGAGGCACAAACTGGTTCAACTATCTAATACCATTGCAACACCCCCTGACTTTTAGGCTTTATCATTTACCTTTTCAGCCCATGTTATTTTTTTTATTCCCCTATCACCACCGAGCCCTCCTAGTTACTTGCAGATATATCATCAGCCAATACCTATTCCACGAGTGCCTGGACTCCATGGGGGGATATATCCTGCTGCTACTGCTGCTCAAGGCAGACACCATTCAATTTTCAAACCTCCCTACAGATTCTACGCTCCAAAGACTTTCTGCCAACACTTAATTACCACATCATTTTCTCTGCATAAAAAATATTTCTATTTACTTTAGATTCTTGTCTCTCATTGTTGCAGTGAGACTCCAGTGTCCTCCCTCGACAGTTCCATCTAAATGTGACTCATTTAACTCCCTGTAATTATAACCGGCTCTGTACTCAGGTCTAGCTCTGAGGCTTCAAATCGAGTACACAACACCTTCAACTCTAAAAAGTATCAACTGCAAGCTGGAAACTGAACTGAACTTTTATCTGTTTATCGAAGGCCGTGTGTGTCATGCACTGTGTGTCGGCACAGGATGCAAGGTCCTCCTGTCCTTGTGTGTCGTGTTTATCAGTGGCCACCCTGAAATTTGGTCAGCATGTGTCTGTAACAATGTCATCAAGAGTTACTCCTGATTTAGTGACACTGATAGTGACTTTTTCTGTAGTGTGAAGGTCTGATCTTACAAAAAGTACAAAAAGAAATGTCCTGATTTTATCATTCTCTGGGGAAAAAAAGCAGAGTACTATATGACCTTGTGGTTTTACATTTACATTAAATATTGTCTAAACTCCAATTGGCTGGATTTGGTGTCTGGTTATTCATGTAGGGTTACACATGTTTAAAGTTAAGTCTTATTACATTTTTATTTATGTAACAAGCCTAAATCAAGCTCTCCACTGGGTTTAGGATAGTCCTTATTTATTTAAATCCTCTTCAGCAGTTTTGAACAACACAAACTGCTTTAAACCAGCAGTATTGATAGAAACCAAGACTAGATTACATAGTCTTACAATTTCTTAGTTCTTCTCCCATTCTTGAGGTTTGAGCCAATCCAGATGCTTTGATACCACTAGGTTACTTTTGCAGAAATGGGCCCTGACTTTAAAATCTGAATGTCAATGACAGGATTCTGTACATGCTTCTCTCTTCGTGGTTTATTTAAGATGATTTTATAAAGTCAAATGAGGATATACTACAAAAAAACTTCTTAATAGTGTTAGTCGTGAAGTCATCTTCAACTTAAAATATATATCTGATAATGAGTTTGTGATCTGCTTCGAAAATGACATTACATTACATTAACTTGGGTGTTAATATGCAAACCATGCTAGGAAAAAAAGCTAATATTGGGACTTCGATTAGAGAGAGTAATTATACGATTTGAGCAACTTCTGCCCCGCAGTAATTAAAGATTCCTGCGTATTACACAATATTTTTAGGCTGATTTCATTCCCTGGTGGAGAATGGAGCCATTTTCATTCATTTATCCACAGACTTATACCAGACTGTGAGCAGAGCTGGAACACTGGCTGTGTAACGGGTGGCTGGTCAGTCTATGTAGGAGTTTCCTGATTCAGACCTTCTTCAGTCCGGCTGATGATAATCAGAAACTCTCCCAGCTCTTTAAACAGCTAAACACCAAGTGCTTTTTAATGCTCTTTATCTACAGGAGGAGCTGCTCAGTGACAAAAGGTAGGCTGCTGTTTACCCTGGGCACTGCTGAGGTGTGAGTCCGTGTAAATGAAGCAGTGAATTATGTGCTCCCTGGGTAAATACATTCACGCTTGGATGCTCTATCTTGCTATGTTCTGAATATTTAATAGCTCTCAATTAGGAAACTGCGGTTTTGACCAGACATTTCCCGCAACAAACATTTTACATTCCAGCAAACATTTCACTTCAAGTTATGTCTTTATTGTAGGTGATTGATAGTAGGTTTTCAATGTCAAACGCCTGACTCAAAGCAAGGGCAGGCAGCCACTTGTATGCCCAGGCGCCCTCCACACAGAAGAAAGGGGAAATGGAATTCCCTTCGCATAAAAGACTCCCTGATATCAAATCTGATCAGAGTTATCTCTTTATTGTAGTCTGCCTGGCCTCGCTCCAAATCACTGCCAGCTGTGCTTTCTCATTGTGGAGACCATTTGAACCAAACAAAACCTCACTTTTGAGCGGTTACTGTAGCAGAAACATGCTCAAATGAATCTCTTAAGCAGCGAGGCCCAGTTTTTGTAATTAAGAAATGAATAAGATTGGAAGAGAAAGAGATGAGAGGCGCAAAAATAAATCAATCTCAGCTCTTATTAATGGGTTTTTGTTTTTACCTGAGAGAGATTTTTCTAGATATTAAATTGTAATCTACATTTTAATGCTTTTTTCTCTAGTACAGATTGAATTCATTTCACTCAAGCACAAACTTGCAGCTATAGTGGAATCAATCAGAATTACAGGTGACATAGATTGACTTTTTAGGTGAACTAAGAATTTAAAATGAGGCTTAAAAACTTGAGGATTGTTAGTTTTGTGCCACAAATATTCGAATATAGTGTGAAATCTTGAATGAATGCTCAAAAGGTTGAAAATAAATGTATTATTTTGTCTTTTTGTTGCAAAAAAACCGACAAATTTAGAGATGAATTAAGAACACAGAGCAGCACACACACATTTTCAGTGTGTCTCCGATTTCAAGAAGCGTTTCAACCCTTACTAATGTGGAAAATCTGCTGTGGTGAGACAGTTCAGTGCAGAGACAGATCTGAAGATGAGGTTACCAAGACTGGAGCTCTCCAGGGTCCTGGACTAGTTTGGCATCTCAACGTTGCATTTTTATGGCACAACTTTAACATTAACCTCACATGAAAAACGGGGAGATATTCGAGACTCACCCTCCACCTCATCTTCAGGCAGGTTAACAGGGGTCCGGTAGGAGAGGACATCTGGAATAGTGCAAAGTCCCTTGTACATGAACCTGGTGGTCACAGCACGCACTGGCATTTCTGCGAGGGAAGACCAACAACTGTGTCGCGATCTTCATATAGCCTGGCTCTCCGGAGTTTTCGAGACAGACCCTTAGCTACACTGTCTTTGAAAATTTCACCTCAAAGAAAAAGAAAACAGGCACAAAAAATACTACTGCAAAGTTTATGCCTCGTCGTGATTCTCGCAAATGTGGGTAAAATCAGCAGGAGTGGACGAAAGTGCTGCTTAGAAATCGCTGTTCTTGTAGCAGCTCACTGTAAGGGAGACACGAAGCTGACTGGAAATGCCATTTCATGATAACTATCAAACTTTTTTCCTGCATAACCTGACAGGCAAAGCTCAGGGCTAACGGGAATCCTCCATAATGCCTTAACTGATCACTCCAATATTGATTGGCTGGTTCCAATCTAGGAGATAAGCAGTTATTCTTGTACCCAACAACAATTCCCGTTATTTCAAAAAATGTGCAAAAAATGAATTAATTAAAAAAGGTGGTGAATTAAGTTTAAAAAACGAACTTAATCGTCAATTTCTCGCGTTGTTCCTCCAAACTGTCTAATCCCAGCATTGGCTCACTTTTCCTCCTCGTTTCGGCATCTTCTTAAAAAAGAGACGGATCGATGACAGAACAAGATTGAACAGCAGCAGCAGCGTCGAGCAGATCCGATCCAGTGTACAGCCGTAACCGGGTACGAAGCAAATCTTGTAACATTTCTTTTTTTGTTCCTGGAGAGCTGCTTCAAGGGATTCCTGGGTGACCCCCTCCTCCTCCTCTGATACAGACACGCTGTATGAGCAGTGATCCTCTCTCTCCAGCTGTCTGCTCGGCTCTCATTTGGGCAGCACACACGCGCGCGCACACACACACACACACACGCGCACACACACACACACACACACACACACACACACACACACACACACACACACACACACACACACAGACACACACACACACACACACAATACTGCCTCCTTCACAACAGAGTCTATTGAACATTTCCAAACCCTCCTCTTGTAATGGGATTAGGTTCATTTTCAGCACTCAACCAAGCCAAAAATGTCACCACAACAAAGTCTGAAAAAATTTAGACAACTGTAAAACTACTCATTTACATAACAACACTTCTACACAAATGCATTTATACTACAAATATTTATACTTATGCATAGCTACATTCTTATTTACTGGAATAAAAAGCAAACCCTTTCGAATATTAAAGCCATCCGTCTATATTAAGTCTGCTCCATAGTTTCACTCCACAGATTGAAAAAAAAGCATTTTTGTTGTATGAATGCTAACGTTATAACCCCCTACGTCTTCCAGAGAACATCCTCTGAATGTATAAGGGCAGCAGAATATTCCTTGCTCTATAAATTATTTGAGAAGACTTTAAATCCACACGATCAAAGACTGTTAAAGTTGTGGGCTTGAGATATATTGAGTTAATATTGTGAATATTAGCTTTAATTTGCTGGTCCCTGAAGTGATGAAGTTGTTGTAGTTGCTGTGATTCCTCTTTAAAAAAACAAAATATATTTCTGTAATTAGCAAATAATACAGATTAAGATAATTTTTTAAATTTTTCCTCAGTTAAAAGGTGGTGTAGGCAGGAATCTGTTAAAGAAGCATCTTTTTTTGTGGTGTATATACAAAAAAGGTTTTAATATCAGTCAATAGCTATTAGTTATTGATGATTTTTGGTAATATAACAATATCGCTGTGTTTTGTTATGTCTGTGTAGTCAACATTTTAAATTTTCGGAGCGCTCCGCTCTTTCTGATTGTAAACAAAGCCATTCTCCGCCTCCCCCAACCTGATTGGTTGTCAAGCGGACACTGCTCCTTAGTGCTGATTGGTTGTGAGGCAGATGCTGCTCCCCCGTGTCATTCACGAGCCCAAACAAAGTTAGCGTGCTACAATATCGAACGGTAGAAACCAACCAGAAAAAAATTGTCTGAATTCTCTTTTAGCTACGACTGCCAACTCAAGCAAGAAAACAGAGTAAATACTGGAGACTCTGGTGGAATAACGGGCGGCAGACCGTTAGTCCAGGAGGTAGACCACCTGGACAAGAGCTAAAAAGCCAGGTCAACAATGATGGGGGATGCTTCGGGATCTTACAGACCCTGTAAACTTTCTGCTGGACAGGTAAACCGCTTTAACAAAGTAAGCCAAGTGTCTGTAACAGAAGTGTTTCTTGTCAAACGGGACCTGCGGCGTGTCGTAGCGCCGCTAAACTGTTTACCTCGGGTCCTGGAGTATGTCATTTTATGCTAGTTCTAGAAGTCCTGCAAACATTGGGTTTGCTGGTAGACAGTTGGCATCTACAGTAGCACCAATGCTTTTTACTTTCATATCAAAATTTAATTGGAACGATACCAGAGAGCAGGAGCGTCTGTTTGTGGGCGGGGCTTGCTGGAGCCGAGAGGGAGGGGAGAGGAGGAGCTGAGGGGAAAACTGGTTGGGAAGGGTAGTGTTTACATTCAAGATTTCTCCCCAAAACTGGCGCTCCCTCAGATCCTGCTTACCCCACCTTTAACTGTTGATTTAGAGAAAGAAAAAAAAGGCTCCTCACACTGATCCCTGGGGTACACCACAACCAATGCTCAAAACATTCAGCATAAACTCTCTAATCTCTTAGCAAATTGTTGCCTGATTTTTAATCACATTCAAGCCAACCCCTTGCTCTCAGTCTCTTAAATTTGTCTAACCTACCATTTAAGAAATTTTCAACAATTTTTTAAAGATTTTGGAGAAAGTTAAACAGGCTTGTAATTTGTAAAGTGTTTCCTGCTGGAGTATTTCTGACAATTTTAATCACTCAAAAGATTAAATATTCTTACAAATTCATCAATTGTTTTATTCTTCAAGAATCCACAGTCATGATTCATTTTTAATGCAACCATAGCTATCTCTATCTTAACTCATTTCGTTTAAATATTAGAGGTCTGTGTGCTTATCAAGGACTGACCCCGGTATAGAGGCCTGTCTCTGGTGCTCTCACAGGTGCCTACAGACTATCATCAGCCAACTCTAGTGAAGTAAATAAATAAATAGACAGACTTACTCTCGTAGTACAGTACACCAGATATTTATCATGCCTCTGAAATACCAGATGTTGCACTTGCACTTAAATATTTTTACAAATACATCCCTTTCAGTAATTGATGAATGTGCACCCTTCAATAAACTAAGGCTAAGGACAGATCAAGCCCCCGGTTCTTCACAGAGTTATTAATGCTGTTAAAGGGAAGAGATAAAGCCTGGGCTCTAGCAAGACAAATAGGTGCAGCAGCCATCTGGCTTACTCTTAGACAACTTGGAAATAAATGCACATCCTCGCTGAGAAAAACACAAGCTATTCATCATTTGGAAACAATTACTCCCTGTTCCTCAAACCTGTCTAAGTTTTCAAAAGATGTGCATTTAAACAAGAACAGTTCCTCTACCTTTCCTTCTTATGTTACACCAACATGCTTAACAAGTAAAATATCACATGTATGCAATGCTGTTGGCTTGCACTCTGCTGTTGCTGAAAAACAGTTTGACACAACGTACCCAGATATTTTGCGACCAAAGAAAGCCTGCCCCAACCCATACAAAGAAATTTACCTCTCAGGCCTTTACTTTTTTTTTCTACAAGTTGTAGATACGAGGACAATCTCGACCAATACTCTTTAACACTCAGTACCCCTCTTATCTGTCAGCCTATCCCACTCTTCTTTTTTTAATCAATCCATTGCTAGTGGAGTTATCCCCCAGGTCTAGAAATCGGCACGTGTTGATCCATTACACATGGTAGGTGATAAAAATGAACTCATTAATTATTGGCTGATCTCAAGCTCCCCTGTCTTGCTAAAGTCTTGGAGTCATAGGTTTATAATCAGCCTGAATTGTTTCTTTCCAAAACTGCTGTTAAGCCAAACAAGGAACCTTTAGTAATAAATAGTAGTAGTAATAGATTCGAAATGCTGTTAATAACGGAGGAAACTGTCTGTATCCTTGCTGACTTCACTAAAGCATTTGACACTGTTTGCCATGCCGTACTCCTACAGACACTTAGTGATGTTGGGTTAGTCATGGTCACATGACTATAAATCTGATGGGCAACAAGGTGTGATTGTGGAATATGTATTTGCTCAGCACGATGACCTTTTTCAAAGGGGTTCAACAAGGTCCTGTGTTGGGTCTATACCATAGACTGTGTATAGAATGGACACCATCTGCCTCCTCGCTGGGTGAAGCTACTCTGAGAACAGCACCCTCTGCTGACGGGCTGCAGTATAGGTCATAAATCTCGCCTCCTCCAGCAAAGCTTACGGAGCTGTGGAAAAACATTAGAAATTTATAACACAGAATATACATTTTTCTCCCCCCTGCTTGTGATGTCAAAATGTAGTTATTGTAAGTCCTCTTTTTTCTGTGCAGCTCTGTTTTTAAAAGTTATTAGGGGGTTCATGTTTTCTATGATTGACACCTGATACAGCCTATGGGCGTACAAAGATTGCGTAGCTCACCCAGGGATACGCTGTTTGAGCCGAGCGTCATCACAGCGACTCTCGGCGACTCTTCCGCCGAATGCGCACAATGCTACTGCGCAAGTAGTGGAGTGTGTACAACGCTACTGTGCGAAGTTGGTTGCAGGAAATGGAGAAAAATCGTAGAAATACCGAGAGTTTTTTGGCTTCAAATCTGTATACTGGCGGAAGGCGGAACCAAGTTATCCATAGTATATACAGTCTATGGTCTTTACCGTTTTATGATTTATGTTGTCAATATTTCATCTGTAATATCAAACTGTATGCTAGTGACACAGTTTCATACTGATTTGCTAATCCTGCATAATTAGCTGAAAAATATTACAACACTTCTTGATTCGGAAATACTTGTGAATGCAGAAAAAACAATCAAAGTTTTGCAGAAATCTTTATATTGTGACACATGATGGTAGATTATACTTTTTTTTAAATAATAATAATAATAAATTAATAATAATAAATCAAGGTCTTACCTGAGGAAAAGTATGCAATGTATGAAGCCTGGATAGTCCCATTATGCCACTAGAGTTGATGTTATAGCTATTCGAACCATTAGCCAAGGTTATCACTGCACCTAGCTTAAAAAATAGTCCTCTCACTGTGTTACATGATTAGCTAGCTGTTTTCCACTGAAGTTTGGTACAAGTGAGGGGAGAGAAATAAAATGAGCCAATAATGAGCTTAGCAGGACCTGTTTAAGGATCTTGTTACCTGTGGACTAGCTGTTTCCCTCTATTTTCTGTCTTTTTGCCAATTCATACTCTCGTATTGTTTTTATTTATACACAGACATGAGATCTTCTTTCACAACTAAAATCAGTTTTTGGGATGAGCTGAAGCCTAATACAAAATGACTTTTCATTAACAGTGACTTGACAGCAACATGAAAACTCCTTTAGACAGCATTACAGTTATTTACTTTTAACTTGCAGCCCTTTAATAAGAGCAAACTTCCATCCAGACATGAGTCAAGTATTGCCAGACTTAAGCATCAGCTGCATCAAGTGATATATTTTAAGTACCTCGATACTCACTTCAAGAGACAGGCACTTGAAGATTGAGAGGATATTTACGGTTTTCCATGCAAAGCAGTTTTTTCAAAGGAAGCCATTGAAGCCTCTCTATCTCATAAAAATGAAAAAGGGGGGAAGTGGAAATCTGATAAATGAAATCTTGTGCTTGATAATGAGGCAACTTGATGGGAGGGTTACAGACAGGATACTTAATGAAATAATACTGAAACAAATAAACACGAACATTTTGTGCTCAGAAGCAGCTGTGTGAGTCATTGAAATTTGATAAACGTTGAATGTGATCCTCCCAAATCAACATCCCAGAAACTCATCAGAATAACAAAAACAAACATTTCCCATTGTGAACGCCCGCCTCATGCATGATGATGCACTTCGTCTGCATCTTTCCACACTGGTTCACAGCAGATAAGTGTGGCGTGTGTTGAGAGGGCTTCATGTGGTTCCACTGGTTGGTTCTTCAATGGTTTTTCTACAGGACTGACAGGTCTATTCTCCCTCCAAATATGAAGGGATTGTCTCTCTCTGCTGCACCTGAGCCTCCTGCTGGCTCTGTGCTGAGACGAGCCGACTTCTGAAAACATGAACAACAGGCTTTGTTCTCCCCCGGATCTGCCACAACTCAATGGATATGAGATGGCTTAGATTCTGCGTCTTTAATCATTTTTACACAGTCTCAAAAATCATGGGACCACATGCTGAATATTTGCTTTTCTTTGCGAAGGATTCATTAAACTGCCTTAATGCAGCTTGTTGAATGTACTGCTTGTGTTTAGTTTGCATATACCATAAATATCCAGTATATATGCACGACTTTTTGCACCATATTAGCCATATCCTAGTGCTGTCAATAAATTGTTCATCACCCTCAAAGTGAGCTAGAAATACATCTCACCAATTATAAGGAACACCCTTTGTTCAAACAGTAAGAACTGAAGAACTAAATCCTCAAATTAAAGTATTAAAATACAGTCCCATTTTCTGCTTATCACTTTCAAACTCCACTCACCAAACTTGTTAATATTCAGAGAGCTCAGAGGGAGGCTGAATCACAATTGATGGCCTCTCAGTTGGAACATTAAGTAGAAGGTGAAGATGCATCCTAGGGGATAAAGGAGCAATGTTGGACATCCAGCGGGGGGGAAGTTCAGCCCAGACTGCAGGCTGGCACTGGTGGAGAGTGCCTCAGTCAGACATCCATCGTATCATCACCAAATTAAGCCTCTCGGGAGAACTGAGAGTCGTCTACAGAGGCGGCAGACCTGAAAGCAGCGAGGTGAGAGACATCAAAACCACAGCAGCTGACAACCAGGGAGTCAAGATTGAAACATTCAGCAGAAGATGGAGGAAAACTCCTCTAAATTCAGGGCCTGACTGTCAGTGAATCCAGGGGGGCCATACAAACAGAACATCGGATGCATGAATACAAAAACCAAAAATTGAATTACATAATTTTAAAGGCATCTAAAGGTTAAGAATTAGAACCACCTCCCATTCTAGGATGAATGAGGCTACACAGGTACAGTAAGAAGTCTGAGCTGATGGTTCACATATCTGTTTCTAACTTTACTGAAAAGATCAAATTACATAAAGTGAAAAAAAAGGTTTAATCTGTCAAGTTACCTGTTACTTGACAAATAGGCACATAAAACGCAGCTTGCAGCTCAGCATAGTTTGGCAGTATTTTGATCTGGAAAGATATCCAAAATCTGGATTTGGACTAAAGGGTTGGTGGTGCTAGCTCTGCTAGTGTTAGCCACTCTCTGCAAACCAATGTAACATTGTTTGCACGTTTAAACTCAATTATTTCACATTTTACAACGTTAAATAATTACACCTACTATAAGTTAAAACACATAACTAGATACAGTCCAGATATGTGATCCTTGCTAACCATACATCAATAGTTCTAACTCTGCTTGAGATTCCTACATTTCACTGCTGTTGAGAGCGGGCTCATGGTGGATTAATGTTTGGTCTCTCTGTTAAGAAATTTGAAGTAAAGTTTGTATGAAATGTGCTTTCCAAATTAAAGTGGATTCAACTGTATTACAAACCACCTAATATTGCCTTTATTTCTACACTTGTCTCTTTCCTGGTCTTAGTATCCTTGTTGAACTCTAATATGTTCAATATAGAAAGATGCCAGTGTGATATATGTATTGCATGTGTTAGATGTGAGCCAGACTACTATTCATTGGTTTGACCAGTCTAATTAAATTTTAATCTACCATTTTCACACAGTCTTTATGTAGGGTGCCCAACTATTTCATAACCCTTAGCACTTCAGATTGAATGAACTGACAGTTTTTAATCAAACTCTGTTGAGAAATCTGAGAATATTTAAAGCCAAACACAAGATCCTCTGCAAATGACACTGAATGCTGATGTAGAAAACGGGTTATCCAATATCAGTTTTATGGTTTTTCATTTAATACCTTGTACGCAGCTGAACTAAATGATGTGTCTTGTAGATCAGATTTTAGGTACTGCGTATACATGACTCCATATGTGAAATACTGCACACTGTTTGCACAAGTCAATAAAACAGACAAAATGAGGTAGAACCTGAAAAGAAGAGCGAATCAACAGGTTAGGAGGTGACAGTACAGGGGGCTCTTTTGTAAAATCTACTGAATAAATAAGCAAGCAAAATATAGGGCTGCGGAAATACAAGAAAGGCATTTGGACATGTCTTTCACATTGAAATAGCTGGATATTTCTTTGGATTTGATTGACAGTAATCCTAAACAGTTTCATAACAATATCCTAATAATTGTCAAGTTCAGGATAAAAACCACAAAAAAATGGCAGCATATCTCAAAGCCAGCAGCAGAGAGCCAGGCGCCCAGAGTGAGCACTAGTGAAACCTGCTGATCTTTCATGAAAAATGACCAGAGGGCAAAAAAACAATGTTGAAAAGAAAGAAATAACAAGTGGAAAACTTTTTTTCCCCCTTTTTTTTAACCACAGAGACGTGCTGTGGATCTGCACCAGTGAGGACAATCTGTCAGTCGGCTGTTTATGTTTACCTGAGGAAACTACCCAGAGTCTGACAAAGAAGAGAAGAGAAATACTGAGTCCTGTTATGATAAAAAAGAAAAAGGATCCTAGCTCTGCATTGACATTTTTATTACCTTTTTTTTATTGCCGCACCTTTGACTAAATATTCCTGTGAAAGCTTTTATCATTGTGGAGCTTTTCCATGGGGAGTACGTTTCCAAATGGATAAAATGTCTGTAAGTGGAGAGCCGTGTGTTTTAAGTTTAAAAATCCTTTATTACCAGGAATTTACTGCAGATAAGCCCACGTTGTAGACATTAATATAAAGCCCACAGAGAAACACACAGTAACTTGATATTTATGTTGATATATATTCATAGATGTCTCGTGTCTCAATTTTTTACATTACTTGTAAATGTTAGAGATATCTAACTATCTACTTGTAATGGGAATCATGTTTATCCCAGGGTAACACAGGTAATTCTCAAGATAAACAAAGTGGAACAGCATTTTCTCAGCATGCCAAATGCAATCTATAAAACTAACAGTGCAGAAAGAAGTTACAAAAATCTCATCAATGGCACCCACACCAGGACAGCTTACCGTCAAAGATTCATTTGGGATTATTGATTGCTTTTGTAATTGACTAAAGAAGCTATTCCTTTCAGAAAGTATGAGGTCGCAGCACTGTCAGCTTTTATGTGATCAGAATAATAGCAGGCTCACATGGACAAGAGGCAGACACCTCAGCATCTTCTGTTTATTCTTGCTGAAGACGGAGCGCATTTCATAATAGCTGAACTGGTGTTCAAGGGGGAACACAGTTGGGCAAAAAAAACAGAATTTTGATCAGAATAAACTCAAAATTCAGGAGAAAATCTCCAGATGATACCACCTTCATTACAGAGGAACATAAGACTTGGTCTGCCAAGCAATTAAACGTTTTAAGCATGATTGATCGCTGGATTTTAATAAGCAATCACAATATAATTGCATTTTCAGTCCTATGTCTAAGTACCATTATTTTTGCATTTCATAAACGTTTTTTAATTTCACTAACATGTACAACAGTTCTGAGCAGTATCTTGATTTGGGAATCAAATATATGAAATGTGCTTTTTTTATTATCTTAACTCTAAGACTACCGCTTCACCAGTGTGGCCTGAAACCAGACAAGTTAAAAAATAACTTCTGGCCAGCCAGAACGAGCACACAGGTCACAGTAATGGGTGAGCCAAAACAAGTTCTTATGGCTTGTGACAAGTAACTAACTAGAATTGGAGATTAACACAGCCTTAGTTTTATCTGCATTTAACACCAATCTCAGTTTTTGCAGACAATACTGAATATCATTCAAAGCTGACAAGAGATTCAAATGTTTGTGAAAAAGATGATGAAGAGCAATAAGTAATGGTGTCATCTGCATAAAAATGATGAAAGGCATTTGGCATGTTATCACACAGGTTATCGACATAGATGGAAAATAAAAAAGGGCCTAGTACTAAACCTTGGGGCATACCCTTGTATACCATCAGACAAGAGGATTCATGTCTTGATTTTATTTAATCTCCAGATCTGTGTTGATTAACACAACCTAAAACACTGCCATACAAAACATAGTAGGGTCATTAATTTTTTTCACAGTGTCAAAAGGAGGAGAAAGATGCTGCAGGGGCTGAACTACAGTGTGTCAAAAGGGACAAAAAAGCACATTAAATTCAGACAAAAGAAGTACTTTTCATATCCATATTAATCTTGATTTTTCATGTATGTTTTCTGACACCCCCTGCTTTTTTGTAACAATTACGTCGTACTCTGTGCTAAACTTGCAGCAACAATAAACAAAGGTATTTCATGTCTGCTGGGTTTTTAAGTGCTTCACTTACACTCACCAGATGACATCAATAACCGTCTCTAATCATAACTGTATAGATTTACCCAGGATTTCCTCTGCATCCAGAACGGCGCCGATCCGGAAGGGTGGCAATTTTCACCGTACACCAATTCCTACCAGATCTGTCAGTGAGACGAATTTCTTGGCAGATTACAGACAGCGGAACTCACAAGAACCCATGGATTCACGTGCAATCGCGCAATAACGAGGCAAACTATAAGCAGTAGATTGTGTCCTTCCAGAGGAGGAAATCCACCTCTAGACTTCTAAAATCAGCATCTTCTCATCCATGGTGTCACCTGGGTGAAATGCTGTCTAAAAACCTTTCACTTGTTCGTCTCCGCCTGTTCGCATGATGTGAAATACGATCCGCCTTAAAAAATTGAGTGTTTTATTTTGAAAAGAAGACGGATGTTTTATTTTGTGTCTGTGCCGACTTCCTTTCCAGCATGGGTTAATCTGTGCTGAATTTTATCCACCATGCACTGGCGGCTTGAAAAAATTTACTTGAATGGTTACGATGGGCGGATACGGCCTTTTCGTAGCCACTCCAGATGCGGGGGAAATTGGGGGTTAGGCAATGTCCTTATCTTTGGTATATTTTACTTTTGTGGCTCATAAAGAGGTTTCAGTTTGAATTACTGTCTGTTTCATTTTGAGCTAAAAACTCCCCACAGGAGCTTTAAATTATGTTAATTTTTCAAATGAGTTGAGAAACTTCCACTGCTTAAGATTAAACATGTATTTGGATTAAATGAAAAATTTATTGTTTACCAACAAAAACTCATAAAAAGTTGAAACTTAGGAAATATTAATGTAAAATAATGTATAAATATTGCAAGATTTCACCCTAAATGACACATTATGTGGATAATCACTGAATATGAAGTTCAAATGGAGAGTATGGGATTGGGAAATTGGCCACCTAAAACCATAATCTCCAGATTTCGTATTCTAATGTAAAAAATTCCAATACTGTAACATTTATTTTTAAACAGAGGAAATGGGAACCAAGAAATAAGTGTTCAGATGCTTCAGGAAAAGGAAAATACACATAATAAAAGGTTGCTCTAAAAGAAAGAGACATGAGTTTTCCTTGTTATATCAGACTCTTAAGATGTCAGGACAGATGACAAATCCTTTTATCTCCACTGAAGATGATTTTAACAGGATGAATGTTAGCTCTCTGTTAAATTCATCATGAGGTCATTTTATCTTTTACCAAAGAGATCCTCTAACTGTCCTTCAAAAATGGCCTTTCAGGGATGTTTATTATCTTCACAGCTGTAGATGAGAAAGACATTAAAAAATGACCTCACACATGAATCTCAGCACTTTCTGTTATACTGCGAGTCTCCTTTTCACCATCCCTGCATGTGGGTGTAATTGGCAATTAGACACTGGCTTACAACGTAAGCTGTAATGCAGTGATTCATGAATATTTGATAATAAAATGCATGATCACAATTCGCATTCACCAGGAGCACCTGCTCTGGCTCAGTCAACTTCACTGACACTAATTTGTCCTCGGACTGTACAACGCCCCCGTTTATACGTGAACCACAGAGTTTAATGCAGGAGGGTTATGGTGTCATCATGCTGTAAAACCCCCTCAATTAAAATGTGATAAAAAGATGCTCCTCTTGAACACATTAGTCATTGCTTTAAGTACTGAAATTGCTCATAGTTGTAAGGTTATCACTTGTTTTTGGGGGGACAGACATGCAGACATTTGGGTATTGTCTGGCGTCTGTTCGCAGTGTCTGTGCTTCATCCTCTGTTCAAGTGTCTGACAACAGATTATGATGGAGTTCTCCAATTACCTGTAACTGTGGCAGATGGCACGCTTTGTCATTAACAGCAATAGTTAGAATTCCCTGGCATCCTGATGAAATATTCATCATGAATCTTCATGACTAGTGGCGATGTAATTCATTTCTGCTCTCACGCTGTGAGGCCACGAGAGCAGCAAAAAAGTGCTCATTGAATCTTTATATCATCATGTATTCAAGTGATGTATTAAAATATAATGAGGGCATCAACTGCTGTACCAGTCTGAATCTCCATGGCTGCCTCAGGGAATGTCTGGGGACTGATGAGGCATGCTGGTGCGACCCCCAAATCCTGAGCTCTGATTGGCTAATGGCCATGATAGAGGCAGGAAACATGCCTTTAAACAGCAGTGCAAAAAAACGTGGGTTGCAGCTCTGGGTTGTCTCCCTGCGAAAAAATGCTGTCTGTAGACTCAGGAAAAAAAAATGATAGGAGGACTTCAATAACAAAACTGTGCACCTAATTTTTAACTATAAGATCTGTTTAGAAAATCTGATCAATTATAATCTGCAATGGCACTTAAAACAAAGAAGATTTTGTTAAAGATATAAAAAAGTTGTTTTTCAATTATTCCCATCAACAAACAAGCATTTTGAAAGTGGATTACTTCTTTTATAAACCCAACAAAATTTGCCCAATTTCCTTTTTCTAAGTCTGTTTCATGATGGTGCTATAATGTCAAATTTGAGACCCATTTAATGCAAATAGATTACAGGAAAAACTTTATCTTTATTGGGCACAGGTGAAGCATCTCCGTAACTTTCTATCTACAGTAAAACTGGGACTCACCTGGAAAAGATGAATGCACCTGACTCTGAACCCAAAAAATAATGTTTAATCTACAGGCAGTCTGGAGAGGCTAACGTTACTTTGCTTTTTCACTAATTTTCCAATCTGCTAACTGTAATGTAAACAATACAGTCCTGACTAGAGGACATTAATCACTAACCGCTGAATACCCTGGAAATACATTGACATTGACTCGTGTTTGCAGTGGCAGATACAGCATGAGAAAAAGAACTGCTGGGTTCAGAGGTGGGACGGATCAATACATGTCAAAGCATAATCCAGGGGTTTATTAAATAGAGACCTCTCTCAAATCGCTCAAAATCTATTGATCAATCATTAATAAAATATTGATCATAAGATGCAAAGAGTTTACCATATTTACAGAGGCATCTAGTTTTTAGCGATTGAAATTACATTCAGATTGTTTCAATAAAGACAAATTAATGGGTTGACTGATTAATTTGGCTGATAAAGGACATTTTTGTAAATCATTAATTACCTGTTGCCAGTGCTCACAAGGCCGATAATAAACAATCAAACACATAATTTCATCAGACACTGCAGGCAGCCTCATTGGTGCGGCTGCTGTAGGACAAGGTAGGACAGCTGATGGAAGAGTTTGAACCCTGTGCTTTTACTATGACTCTTACACACTCTTACACTCATGCCAGGACAGCAGAGGAAGAGCTACATTAACATTAAGTATTGACCATATCTATTAATGTTTGCCTTAATTTCCTCAGTCACCATTGTGATTTCTGTATGTTAACATCCTAATAACAGCATAAATCTAAAACAGTCACTGGTGAGTAGTTCTGAATAGGAATCCTGCAGTTAAAAAATGTTTCTGAGACCTATGTAGTATGAGCCAATGTGTTACTATTTCATAATTAAGAAACATCTAAAAATAAGATCATTATGTTTGCCTTTTCATGTGCATGAATAATTGTTCTGTTTCATTTAGTATGGACAGCTGGACAGAAATCCAGGGGTCCCTTCTCGTAATATTTTATTGAAACAACAACAAGGAAGGTTATAATATAATATAATCTTAAAATGTTCATCCAAATTCAGCAGTATCATTTTTAATCATTTGATTGTTGTAGGCAGAAAACACAGTGACTTAATTTAGGTCATGGTCTACCACTAGTATTTAAGCCTGTTTATTTGTGTTAAACTGCAATGGTTTGTCTGTGCCAGGGGCATATAGAAAATTACATAACGTAGTTAAGGTAATGTAAAAATATTGTGAATGTTTAATAAAAATTATGCATTATTTATTACATTGCTCTACGTGTGAGTATAAATAATGCATGTCATACCTGGTGGATTGAATTCTGATATCATGCAGGATGTTTTATTGCATCAGTTCAGTAGCTTATAAATAAACAAGACACCAGGCGTTGTTATATGGAACTGATATCGCAAAGTTCAGGTTGTCTGAAAGAGAGCTGGTGCCATTCCAAACCTGCAATCCCTGCCCCGTCCATTTAATCCCACAATCAAGAAAACATGGTTGCTTTCCTGCGGCAGACACAAAAACATCCCGACAGGTGGAAAACAGCTCTGAGGGTACCTTCATGTTCAATATTGAGGCCCCTGTGGAGGACAGATCTCTGGGGAAAGCTCCGGGAAGAATATCTGAGAAAAGAGGCTTTCTACTGCTCTTTTAATCACAGTCTGACTTTAGTGTTGATTTTGACCAAAGAAAAAAAAAAAAACTAAACAAAACTGGTAATGTTGTGCAGCTTATATCAAAATTTTTGACAATTTTTTTTTGACAAACTGCCAAAAAACAAAATCAAAACATCATTTTTTTTAAAATTCCACTATCACATGTGGGATCTTCCTTGTTTCCCTGCGACAGATATTGGGTTTACCCCCTGAGGATTTAAGTTTCGAGTTCATTTTACAGAAGACAGATTTCTCTGTGTTATTTTCTGCTAAAGCTTTCAGCCGCCTGCCCACTTGTGAAGCGTAGCAATCAGGCCGAAACATTACTTTTGTGAGAAAACTCGCTCTTTTTTTAACTGGGAACTGCTGCTGAAAAAATAATGTCTTTGTCCCACAGAAAAACACACACAAACCGTGAATCACAGCACAGATTATTCCATCGATAAACATTTTACCACCCGGACAAGCTATTGGACTTTGAGTGGCTGCAGTTGGAGTCCATCTTCATAAGCTGCTGCAGCTAACAATGAAAAACAACAGCAGTGATAAATAACCTTCACTGAGAACGGGCATTAAGTGCACATTTATCAAACGCTCAATACACATAAGAAGCTCTATGGCTTTCACTTAACATGAATAAATAAAAGGATGAATCTCTCTGACTTGGTTTTTTCTTCTTCAAACCTAATTTGGGGTAAAATGAAGAGAAAAACTTCACTTAAACTGTCAAATATGCAACTGGCAGACTCATTCTGTTTGGATGGCAACAATTTCTAACATGCATATATTGCTATGATTATCGTATTTAATTGTTTAAAGCCACTGGAAACCCAAATCCAGAGTAGACTCTCAACCACATAATTTAGCATTTAATCTGATCAGTCTGTCTGCCTGCTCCTCTGCAGCAGCTACATCCTGACTTTAAAAAGGTCTCCAACTTATCCCTTTACTTCCCTCACTAGTGTTTCACCTACATCCACTTTTTCGACTAGAACCGCTCTTTACATACAGTATACCTCTTTCATGGAGTTGCCAGTTCATTTTCTGTGCCTTGGCTTTGTGTTTTTCCCACTTTTATAGTTTTAAATCTGAATTATTTTAAGATCAAGATGTCAAAAACTTATTTTGACTCAGCCTTGATGACACCGTGTTGAGTTTTTCTCAACTAAAAGTCAACTGAAACTATAAAGAGCAAAAAAGACTAAAATGTGACCAAAAATGTTTTGCATCTTTGTATAAAGGATAAGAATAATTATTAAAATAGCTGCCAAAATTAACACTATGACTACACTGTACTTGTCTGAAGAAATGGCTTAGACAGAGTGGCAGGCTTTTCTAAAACAGATTATTTAATGATAAAATGTAAAATATACTGGAAGGCTCTTCTGTTTAACATCTACATGCTCTCATTAGTTCATATTATAAGAAACAACAATATAAGTTACCACAGTTTGCAGATGACACATCATTGTACACAACAACATCGATGAGTGACCATGGCCCTATGCAGACTCTGATTAAGTGCCACGGGTGGGTGTGCCACCACCATTACCACCACCACCACCGGTGATCATTCAGAGAAAAGACATTGAGATTGTGGACTCTTACAAGTACCCAGGTGTTTACCTGAAGAATAAACTGGACTGGACTGACAACACAAACTCACTATACAGGAAAGGCTAAAGCAGACTTCACCCACTGAGAAAACTGAGGTCCTCACTGAGTGCAGGGAGCACATCTGGAGCAGCAGCATCACGACTGCAGACAGGAACAGACTCAACAAACTGGTGAAGAAGGCTAGCTCTGTCCTGGGCTGCCCTCTAGACCCTGTAGAGGTGATGGGGGACAGGTGGATGATGGCTAAGCTGTCATCTCTTATGGACAATGTTTCCCACCCCCTGCAGAGCGCTGTAACAGCACCAGGCAGCTCCTTTAGTGACATGCTTCCTCACCCGCGGTGTGTGACAACGAGATACCACAAGTCCTTCCTTCCTTCCTGCTTCAGTCAGACTAACCAAGCCTGCTCCCAGTAGTCCAGGTTTCTAGCACAGCTAACAGACAATAACTCAATGCCACCTCAATGTGCAATACTGACAGGCCAGATATTTATTTCAATTACAAATACCTACAGTTGTCTAATGTATAATAACTTAAATAATGTGCAGTAACATGTCCAATCCTGTTTTGTTTACTGTGTAGAACTGTTTTAGTTTTTTTAGTTGCTGTCTCTTACTCGTATATAACATTTCTCGTACAGATCTAAATTACCTTTTTATAATTATCTGTGCACTGTGTGCATGATGAATGTACTCATTCTTCTATGTTTGCTATGCTGCTCCTTTGCTGCTGTATCACTGCAAATTTCCCCACTGTGGAATGGATAGAGGTTTATCTAATCTCTTATCTTAACAAGGCTAAAACTGATGTAGTTGTTTTGGAACCAAACGGGACAGATTAAAGGTCAGTCTGCAGCTTCAGGTGTAACAGTTGAGAACAACTCACCAAGCAAAGAAATCTAGGTGTATTAACAGACTCAGACCTGAATTTTAAAAACCACATAAAGACGATTACAAACAGGTCTGTGCATGTATCTTTAGTTGACTTGATTACTGCGACAGTGTCTGAACAGGTTCTCAGGTCTTTTCAGAAAATCAATTTTAAAATACTGCTGCTGGTTTATAAATCACTGAGTAGTTTAGGTTCAAAATACATCCATGTACATCTTTTATTTCAATATGTATTACTTGGACTGTTCAGGTCATCTAGTGTAGGTTTGTTCTCTATCCCAGAGTCACAGCCAATCAGGGAGAGGCAGTGTTCAGCTTTCATGCTCCAAATATCTGGAACAAACTGCGAGGAAATGTCAGATCTGCTGACATTTGGAGAAGACTTATTTGGAGTCCAGGTTTAAGACTCACCTGTTGACAGCTGCTTTTTATTAGACTACTTGAACAAATTATTTCAAGATCCATTTTTCTTTGGAATATACAAATCTGCAGCTTTTAAGCCTCTGATTTAAAACTGTCATATTTTAACCCTCTCTCTTTGCTGATTTCATTTTAGGTTATTTCTATCCCGCTTTGATTTTTAAAGCTTTTTTAATGACTTTACATGTCAACTTCTCTTGACTTTTTAACTGTTTTTCTCAAGATGTTTTCCTGACCTCTTAATGATTCTTTAAACATCTTTTACTAAGCACTTAAAATGTTGCTGAAATGTGCTACATGAACTTTTAGAGACCTTTTTTAAATTCCAATTTTTAGGATGCTTTATTGTCAATCTGCATGCTTTTCCTCATCTCAAAACAAATATTTAAAGCCTTAAATCATCTGTTTGCACACTGTGTTTGAGCTCAAACTGCATTGATCTTGTTTGTTGGTGCACACTTGTTGCTCATTTCCAGCCCCCTGTTCAGGAACGGCAGCCTTCTGGTGGGTCATTACGCACAGATAGTGACACATTGGTCAGACGGCTCGCTGTTCAATATAGACCCAGGGGGGACCATCAATCAGGGGGAGAGGCAGAGCGCACTGACACATACTTGATGGGTGATGACACTAAATATGCTGTCTTTGGCCAGAGACTGAAGCCAGGCTCAGTCAGCGGGCCTCGTTAAATGTCACACGGCGCTTCCACCGGCACAATTCCTGATCATATGGCAGGAAGATGTATGCATGCATATGTTTATTCTGCTTTTTCATAGACTCTTCATCTAGAAAAGTCTCTCAGCTGGCCTGTAAAGGTTGATTGAACTCCAAGAGGAAAAAAAAAAAACTATCCAGGTAAAGCTCTTGAATTATCACTGGGAGGTCAGGATTTCATTAAATTGCATCCGTGGTTGTCAGAGGATGTAGCAAGCCACACTTTTTAATACACACTCCTGCTTGCAAGGTCAAGGATAATGGATCTCTTTGTGTGTTTTACTCCTTTGTCCACCTTGACACAAACCTTCTCATACTTCCTCTAAGACCAAAAATGTAACCTTGGAGCTAAACTGTTAGCCCTTGGGTAGCTTGTCTTGCACTAAAGTCAATTATGTTGCGGTAATGCATTATGTTAGGGAGCATTCCTCGGACAATCAGTCATTGTCTGCTCAAGATGGTCGCAGAGGCTCATCCTCCTCATCTCCCATTCCATTACAGTCTAGGCTGGATCTGTCTGAGGACCTGCTCCCTGTTTCCTTCAAGGTCACCCTGCTCTGTGCACAGGCAGATGCACGCGTGTTTACGATTGTCAAACTGGGGATCGATTACAGAAACTTTAATCTTTGAGTATGGTTCTCCTTTACAGTTCAAACAGAGGATTTTTCCAATATTTCTTTGAATAATCTCCATAAAAACACATTTATTTTCCTCAGATGCAACCTCAGGAGGACTTCTGCAAATAACCCTGCAGTCATAAAATCTTTGGCTCTTGGTTCACACTGTGCATGATAATATCCATGTATATTGGTAGAGTAAGGAGGAAAAGACGGGGCTAAGAAAGAGGCATTTTTAAAAGCGGCATTAAAAGTCAAGTCACAAAAGCGCTTTGAAAAGGTGGATCAATACCATTTCTGTGACCAATTTTACAGTTCTCGGGTCGGTTGCCTCTGGAGTAATAAAGCTGTTTTCTTCACACATCCTTCTGCCTTTCCCCCCCCTTTTTTTCAGATACCGGTGGCAGTATTACAGCAATATGTTGGATAAGCTTATGGGCGTGTCAGAGTGCTCTTGTGTGCAGTTGATCAAGAAGACGACATATAAGGGAGGAAGACGTTGAGTAAATTGGACAGCATTCTCCAACGTTGGAAAAAGAAAATTCACATACCCCTCCGTTGGATCCTAATTAATAAGCTCCATCTTCACGAAAGGCTTTTGAACAGATGGTGAGTTGGTGCAGAGTCCTTCCTGGTCCCACCTTTGCCCTCCATTTCAAGCCGTTCTTGACTGATGTGATGAGTTGACAGCTGATCACCCGCTTCAGAGAGTTTTTCCCTGAGAAACAGACAAAGTGGACCAGACAAGGTTGTAGATGCTGTTATTATTAAAGACCTGCACAAGTCTACAATGAAACCTCTGCAGTATTTCAAAAGTTTAGCACATTTGACTGAGATTTATAACATTTGGTTAGTCAAGTCAAGTCAAAGTTTATTTATAAAGGACCTTTAAAAGACAGCAGTCAAACAAAGTGCTGTACATGGAATAAATAAAACAAGTAAATAAATAGATCGATAACAATAAAAAATAAAATTGAAAACAGTAGAATAAAATACAGACAGCAAAAGAATAAAAGCTACAGTGCCTATGATTCAAGTGTGCTCATTTATTAAATGTAAGGGAGAAAGGTGGGTCTTTCAGGATGATTTAAAAGACTCTAAGGTCTGAGAGGCTCTAATATGGCAAGGTAAATTGTTCCACAGTCGAGGGGCAACTGCTGAAAAAACACTGTCACCTCTAGACTTGAGTCTGGTTTTCGGGACGCTCAAAGTAACTGGTCAGAGGACCTTAAGGCTCTGGCTGGGGAGTGATGATACAAGAGCTCTGACAGGTAAGGAGGGGCGAGACCGCTGAGGGCTTTAAAAACGATTAAAAGAATTTTAAATCCAATGCGGACACAGACTGGGAGCCAGTGAAGAGTCACCAAAGTTGGAGCTTAAGTCATGTCTAGACCAATAAAATATCCTCTTGGTCCAAAATATCCTCATAAATCTATCAGCAAGTGCCCAGCTTTAGGTCTTTGTCCTACTTCAACAAACTCTCCTTGGGGCTTAAAAGTTTATCCACAAAAGCAAGTTCTTAAAGTTCCTGAAGATGCCCCTGACTGACTGAAAGTCACTAACTTTGTTACCAAGACTATTAGTCCTCCTGGAGTTGTTAACACCATGTATTGTGAGCCTTTGGGGTCACTAGATTCAGGTTATGAATTGGGCTTTGGGTGTTTGGACAGAGAAGACTGAACTGTACTGTGACAATAAGTGGTGTCTTGGGCTGCTTGAAGCTAAGATTTACCACGACCTAGATGAACTTTCACAGATATCCTTCTCTGTTCCACTGAACACTTGGTCAGAGTAAAGGGAGAGCAGAATTGAGAGTTAATTATCAGGTCTACAACTCAAATGGCTTGGTCATGGCTACCTGCCAGCTAAACGGTAATTCAAAGCTACATGCTCCACAGCAGGGGTAGAAGTAAGCCGGTACGCAGCGGTACACCGTACCCGGAAGACATGACCAGCAGTTTACAGTGATACACAAACTTTCACCCCTGTAATGTATGTAGGCTACATTTTCTTACCGTGTTGCTGCACGTCAGTCTGCACTCTGCATTGAAACCGCAGTAATCCGATAGGACCATGCTGCTCGCGAGTGAGCCGTATTTGATTCCGCAAACAAACGAACTCCGGCAGTGGAATCCATAGACATAATAACTCCGCATCGGCCGCTACCACGAATGGGCGCTGTCGAGAAATGCGGCCGCCATCTTGGTCCGGTCATCCGCCTCACTCTGCACTGCTGTTTAACCGGCGGAATGAAGTCTGAGCGCATTAAATGAATCATAGTTCGCTCAATACTACGTAATTTTCTTCTCTGCAAACGCCATTCAAAGAGGCATGATAGAGGCCATTTTTTTTGGCGTTTTCAAATACTCAGGATGAATAAAACGATATTTTAGAACATGGCAGCAGTGGCTGTATTATAGTATAACAATTAATCAAGGATATATTTAGGTTTAGAGCTAGGTTCCTGCTATGTCTCAATAATTATTAATAACTGGCGGTTTTAATAGGCCAATTCAATATATATTGATTTGATTATAAATTTTTATATAGTTTAATTTTATTTATCCATTTGTAGACACACACAAATAATGTCATATAGAAGCACTATTTTAATAACTGGAAAATACACACAAATATACACTCACCGGCCACTTTATTAGGTACACCATGCTAGTAACGGGTTGGACCCCCTTTTGCCTTCAAAACTGCCTCAATTCTTCGTGGCATAGATTCAACAAGGTGCTGGAAGCATTCCTCAGAGAGCTTGGTCCATATTGACATGATGGCATCACACAGTTGCCGCAGATTTGTCGGCTGCACATCCATGATGCGAATCTCCCGTTCCACCACATCCCAAAGATGCTCTATTGGATTGAGATCTGGTGACTGTGGAGGCCATTTGAGTACAGTGAACTCATTGTCATGTTCAAGAAACCAGTCTGAGATGATTCCAGCTTTATGACATGGCGCATTATCCTGCTGAAAGTAGCCATCAGAAGTTGGGTACATTGTGGTCATAAAGGGATGGACATGGTCAGCAACAATACTCAGGTAGGCTGTGGCGTTGCATCGATGCTCAATTGGTACCAAGGGGCCCAAAGAGTGCCAAGAAAATATTCCCCACACCATGACACCACCACCACCAGCCTGAACCGTTGATACAAGGCAGGATGGATCCATGCTTTCATGTTGTTGACGCCAAATTCTGACCCTACCATCCGAATGTCGCAGCAGAAATCGAGACTCATCAGACCAGGCAACGTTTTTCCAATCTTCTATTGTCCAATTTCGATGAGCTTGTGCAAATTGTAGCCTCAGTTTCCTGTTCTTAGCTGAAAGGAGTGGCACCCGGTGTGGTCTTCTGCTGCTGTAGCCCATCTGCCTCAAAGTTCGACGTACTGTGCGTTCAGAGATGCTATTCTGCCTACCTTGGTTGTAACGGGTGGTTATTTGAGTCACTGTTGCCTTTCTATCAGCTCGAACCAGTCTGGCCATTCTCCTCTGACCTCTGGCATCAACAAGGCATTTCCGCCCACAGAACTGCCGCTCACTGGATATTTTTTCTTTTTCGGACCATTCTTTGTAAACCCTAGAGATGGTTGCGCGTGAAAATCCCAGTAGATCAGCAGTTTCTGAAATACTCAGACCAGCCCTTCTGGCACCAACAACCATGCCACGTTCAAAGTCACTCAAATCACCTTTCTTCCCCATACTGATGCTCGGTTTGAACTGCAGGAGATTGTCTTGACCATGTCTACATGCCTAAATGCACTAAGTTGCCGCCATGTGATTGGCTGATTAGAAATTAAGTGTTAACGAGCAGTTGGACAGGTGTACCTAATAAAGTGGCCGGTGAGTGTATAGCCTACATATCAAAAAAATTTAAACACAAGAACAGCATGACAGGACAGCATCTAAACTACATATCAATTTGCTTGTTGGCTACACAGCACAGAGGAATCACTTGCTGCGAATTTCTCCCTCTAATAGCAATCTCCCACTTCTTCCTCAAGTTTTTGTCCTTAGGAAATCTTCAAAATGAAACAGGAGATCACCACAAAGAAATCTTTAATAAAACAGATAATAAAACAGAGCTCACTTTCTTCCTTTTTCTTTCTATTTTATTTCTTAACGTTTCTTAGAACCTCTCTCAAACAAAAGTTTTTCAATCTAATGCAAATCTGTTGATAATCGACCAAAGTTGCTATTATTGTGAATAAGCTAGCTGTTCGCAAATGCTGTTTCCTTTTTGGAGTTGACCGATAGTCTTCCTCTTTGGCCTACAAATGACTCTACAGTCAAGTGTAATGTTTAAAAAACGTTTAATCATAACTGTGAAAAGTTATTTCTTGAGCCCTGTTCTCTGCTGTCCGCCTGTTGGCACAGGAATACGCCGCACAGTGCTCCGGCATCGCTGAATGAATGAATGAATGAATATGATTGACCGGAGCGTATGGGAAGCTTGACCTGACCAAGATGGCGGCCGCATTTCTCGCTGCGCAGCACCCCCAGCGGGGTCTACCTTTTTATTATGTCTATGGTGGAATCGCTCAGTGCGTACTTTTGATTGGACGCTCGTTGCCTAGGCGCTGGGGACCGCCTCGCGCCTTTTGCGGAAGGAGGTGATTTTAAAAGAGACAGCTGCTTCAATCTTAATGCAGAAATAAAACAAAATACAGAGAAAATTTGATTTTGTGTTCAAGAAAAAGAAAGATGCAGCAGATGATGATATTGTGGCATCAGATTTGGCACCTCATTAAACTTGGGTGTGCTCCTCTCATGCTGTTTATATTGTTATCTTTATTTTGTAAATCGATGTGAGTATTTAAGGTAGTCTTTGTTTAGCTTAGTTGTTTATTCTATAGTCATACTTTTATTGTTTTATTCTTATAGTTTACCGTGGGTCTGAGAGGACTGAAATTTCATCCGTGCTGTATGTTTAACATGTATGGCATGTTTGACAATAAAGTTGACTTTGACTTGACTTGACTTTGACTCTTGTACAAAGCCTACGGGTACAGTACCTGCAAGAACTTTATCCTACTTTCACCTCTGCTCCAAAGTGACCTAAACTTTACATTTTTTGCTTAAAGTCTCCTCTTCCATACTAGGATTGCATTTCTTTCAGTGCTCCCCCTTGTGGTGAGACACAGTGTGACATGATTCATTTGGTTGTTCACTCTCATTTCATGTTGTGTCCATAACTCATGACATTTTAGAGTCTTTTTCACTGCTCAGTGTTTGATAAAGATGCAGTTGCAGCAGCACAAGAGTCCTTTCAGGCTTAGATCTTGAACCAACTCAATAATGTTATAGCATTTCTTGACCAACAGTTGTGCTGTGGTGCAACAATTGAAAGCAGGTACCAGTATTTTCATACCACATTAATTCTGCCAGCACACTTGTAAAAAACAGGCTGCACATTCCCAACGGGGACCATAGAGGTAATGTTAAATTACCAGCTGGTGGAGGATATAAGTTGTAAAACGGAAGAAGTGCACAAATAAAAACCTGTAAGAAAATAAAAAAGGCCATGCAGAGGTTTAAAAATGCTTCTAAATGTTTTGTAGGGTTCATAAATGACATCAATATGGATATAAGGCCTCAAGGGTTCATATAATTTGTTGTGCCGACAACACAGATTGTCAACAAAGCTGTCTGTGCCTACAATAAAAACTCACCACAGGGTGGCTTTAATTCTGTTGCTCCTTAATTTTCACAGAGCATACATCCACTCGCTGCTTTCCTTAATGAAGCAGCAGATGCTCGCCTTGAACTTGAAAGGTTGCCAGGACTCAGGAAGCTTTAAAAACTGTCTTCGTCCTGTCAGGATGTCGAATAAAAAAACAGACGATTTTGAGATGTCATTCTGAGTTTACGGAGACATCTCTGCAGCATGATACGACTGAGTGTGAAAGGTACAATTACACAAATTATAGACTGGGAGAGGAATCAGTTACAGTCTCAGACACATTTTAGGTAATGCTGTGTCAGAACCAACGTCAGAGAAAGGAGACGGATTGATTTAAGACAGGTACAAGCTCTCCACTATTCATATAATACACTGAGTTTAGTTCTGTATATTGTGTTATAATAAGACATGAAAAAACAGCACTGTCACTTTTTGAAGTAAACACAAAAATTGAAAGCAGGAAGTTAATTTTTAAGGGGTCTAAGCATTTAGAAACTTCCCCCTTGCTGCCCACACCCACAAACAGGATGATCTGATGATGTAATTCCTCTGACTCTGGCAGTTTTGCAACTTTTGGTTCCCCTTTTTTCCAGTTTTCCATCGATGGAATCAAAACATATTAAGTAATGCTGTGTTTCTTAGGAAATGAAAGCTTGGACACATGGGGCTGCAAGAATGCAAATGATGCAGTTTTCTGCCCTGCCTGTTTTTAACTCAGACTATGGTGAAGAATACATAATGAAGAGTAAACACACAGAAAATATGAATATATTTACTAAGACTATACGGTGATGGTCACTGTGTCCTTGCCATAAGCTACTGCTTTATTTTAGTTCATGAAATCTTTCGGTTTTGGCCATGAATCAATCTTGGGAAACAAAGTGTTGAATCAAAGAGCAGCACTTACAGGTAAGAGTGGTTTATTTTAGTCAGAGCATCCGATATTGATATAAGAGACAAACAGACAAATAAGTCCAGAGGGCTCAAGGGCAGCAAACCAAAATCCAGCAGGTTGACTGGCATCAACATGAAGGACACAACTGTGAGTGAATCACTTTGTAAAAGGCCAAAAGACTCCTAAACCTAGTTAAGGGACTAAAGGAAAGGTACAGGATTTGTGCTGGTCAAGATAAAAGAGTTGGTGAAAGATGTGTTTGGCTTACAGGCTAAGGTGGATTGTCCAAAATGCACATGTGGATCCGGGCAGGTACAGCAGGGATTAGAGGCTTAGTGGCTAGCAGGCTGTGAAGGAAAAACTATCTCGGACATGTCAACAAACAACAACAGCCCACAAAAAAACTGAGAAGATGTGTTTTACGGCTCATTTTTGGGTCTTTTTGTGCCATATGGTTTGCTACACAAAAGGACCCACCTCACCAGGACTGGCTCACTCATCACTGTCAAACACCACCTCTCTGAAAAAAGAAAAAAGGAGATGTGCAGAGAGTGCAACCCCTGACATAAAGTGGTTGATCTCATTTCTACACTGAGGCTGATACTAAGCTAGAGGTTAGGGACCAAAACCCGAGTCAGTGGATGACTGTTGGAGGAACTGGATGGATGCATGTGGTTTACCATCTTGAATGCTGTGCCATCAGCCGGTTCCTTTTTCAGCGCTGAGCAGAGACCACTATTTCCCTTTGATACTACACTCCAACTTTACATGTTCTCATATTCACTAAAGAGTCAGTTTGTATTTTTCACAGAGCTACTAAAATAAGTCACTGTATTGCAGAAGTATAATTTTTTTCAGAGCATTGTGTGTATTTGGCATCTTTACTCCAACCTCATGGCCCTGAGCATTTCTGGTTTTCAGCATGCAGAAATTAGAGGAGTGATGAGATAATATTTCAAACCCTGTGGCTGTAGCCTGCAGGTGGAAGCTGAGGAAGCAGTTGGAGCTGAAAGTATGAGCACAGTTATGGTGCTGGGCAGTAACAGCAAAGACAAAGCAGAGGGGAGACAAAAAATCTTGTAGTTTATTTAGAAGGTGAAATTGAGGGGCTGTGTTTGTCAGGCTATTGTGAGGTGATGCATGCCAGGTGTGAAATCAGCACCACATAAATTGCATGCCCGAGCTAGCTCACAGGTATCAGTCGATTTGTTACTAGTAGAGGAAATTGACTGTGAGCATGTACAGTACAAGGACCCCGAAACTAAAGCAACTAAGTGGAATTCAACCAGGGATGAATGCATCACTTATGTTGGTTTCAGGAAATGGAGAAAAAATGCGGAATTATGGAGAGCTTTTCGGCTTTAAATCCGTATACTGGTGGAAGGCGGAACCAAGTTGTCCATAGTATATACAGTCGACGGTACAGACTCATATGTGTAATATTTGAATGATGTATTGCTGCATGTCCTGAACAAACCAATACAGTGAACATATGTAATACCCGCGTTTTAAGGGGGAGGGTGTGATGCCCCTGCAGGGTCATGCTGCTGTGGGAGGTGTATCTGGTTGGTTTCTCCCTGCAACCCTAATCAGAGCAACTACGCACACCTGGAGCCTGGGTGCTGGGAGTATTTAAGCTCCCACAGTTACTTGCAGTTCCCTCTTTTGTTTCTCCTGACTGTCTTTAAAGGTACTCGGTTTGACTTGGTTTGGTTTGGTTTGGTTTGGCTTGGCTTGGCTTTGTTTGATTTGGTTTGACTTGGTTTGGCTTGTCTTCACTTGTCTTGACTTAGCTTGGTTTGGCTTTAATTGGTTTAGCTTTGGTTGATTTGGTTCAGTTTGGTTTGGTTTGGTTTGGCTTGGCTTAGTTTGGTCTGGTTTGGGTTTATTTGGTTTAGCTTTGGTCGATTTGGTTCAGTTCTGTTTGGCTTGGTTTAGTTGTAGTTTATGTTTGCTCTTTACAACACCCTTGCATACATACACCTACCTTACACCCATGCACGCCTTACACAATACAGATTTTTACTGATTTACACACCTCATATCTTAAATATTCTAATTCAGTTCAATTTAAATTTATAAAAAATTGTTTGGGAGTTTATACATGGTGTGTGTCTTCCTTCTTCTTTTTGTTGTGACCACCTGAGCCAGGTCATGACACATATCACTGAAGCTGTGGATATAATTGAACACAACTGTGTGCATGGGATCCATTCACAGCACATCTTTGAATGACGGCAGCTTTTAATATCAGGATTAAAAGAAACCTGAAGATCCCCAAAAATCTAAACATGGTACAGTTAAAGCAAAATGATTCAAAACATCAGGAGTTGTCGATACCTGACATGCAAAAACCTTCACTTTAATTTGTCTGTGAGCAATTTAAACCATATTTTATGACAACAAACACTGTGATGTGTAAACTTCAAGCTTCAGCACTTCTGACTCAGCATGTTACGTCTCATCTCTTCCTTGTTTTGCACAACTAAGAGCCAGAGATGGCTGTAGGATATGTTTCATTAAATGGCTTTTAAATCTCCATCTTTGAATTATTGCTTTTAAATGATCGTCTGGAAAAGATCGTCTGCTTATAAATGAGCCATAAAACATGAAATTGCCTTTCACATTGCAAAGGACCCCTCTAGCTATTAGCGGCACACTTTGCTTAGCTGTTTGGCCAGACAAGGACATTTCCCATATTTAATTCTGTCTCTTATCATAAGCAGTAATCACATCCTCTCGATGCAGATCTCAACAAAGACAAAAGAGTGAAATCTCTCTTTGAAGGACGGTGACTTCACAATTTTACCCAAAAGATATGATCAGAGAAAACAGGCTGAGAAAATTAATATAAAGAAGTCTTTCAAAAGAAAAGGACGAACATACACACACCTTTTATTTCTGGGTTTAACTTCATCTTTCTCTTTATTTTCCTTCTATCTCTATCTCTGACTCATACAAATATAGACACCTGTGCCTTCTCTGTCCCCAGGCTTGTTTTAAGTGTTTTTTTTCTTTCAAAATACATCTGAGAAAGAGAGAGACTGGAGAGAAAGAGCTTTAAAGTTTCATATGACCTTTTAGAATTAACAGTTTCTATTAATTTTCTTTAACTAACCATGTAATTGCGGACTTTCTTTTATCACACTTCTTTGAAGCTGTCTTTCTTTTTTCCGGCACACTGTCTTTGTTGGAGAGGTTTAATTGGAAAATGAAACACTGTTTGGATTCAAACACTGGATTTTTCACAAAGACATTATTGTGTGTAACCGTTTGATTAACCCCTTTAGAGCTTGTTCTCTTTCAGTTGTTGTTTTCTATCTCTGCCCACCATCTTCTGTACTTTACCGCCATCCAAGCAGAACCATCTCATGTTTTCAGCCTCTTCACTCATCTCTCTTTCCATCAGCAATCCTATCTGGCCTTAAATATCTTTTTACTCCAACAAACTGTGCTCTCCTCCTTTTCAGCTCGACCAAGCTCACTGAGAAACAGCCAGACCCTTAAATGCCAACTACTGTAAAAGGTAGGGTTTGACATTTTGAAAAATCCCAATTCTTGTTAGATGAAAAGATCCATACCACTACCGGGACTGAGCACTTAACATGTAGCTACAATCAGAGGATGGTTAGCCGAGAATAATGACTGCAGTGTGAGTAAATGAAAACAGCTAGGTGAGCCCTGAAACAAACAACAAAAAACACGCACAGAAACTTTGCAAATTGAGTGTAGTTTTCTATTCAGTGCAAGAATTTGCAGCGCAGAAATTATCGTCATAAAAATCATGATCATTTCTTTATAATTTCCGTGAAGTAATAATCACCATCTTAATAATTTTAGTAGTTCTTCTGCCTTAGCGTCTCGGTCTGATTGCATTTCCATGAAGAAATGATCATAAATGTTCTTCCTTTAGCTGCGTCACCCCGCCGTAGTCCGTAATGGACTGGTCCAAGGCCTTGCTACAAACAAGCGGCTGCTGGAAGAGAGTGGGTGAGTTGTGTTTAGTCTTACTAAAGTTGGTTTAACTAGAGAAGCAAGTGGTTGGCAACATTCATCTCATGGGGGGGTGTCTAACTCTGTGTTGCGGTGTGTTTGACCCTAAATTAATTTTATGCCGGAATATCCCTTTAAGGATTAAGGGAAGTTTTGTCGTTCTTTCACTCAATGAAAAATGAGAAAGCAAACACTGGGTCTATCAACTCTTGAAATCCAGACATGAGCAAAGAGAGTTTCACCCACTGACAAAAGAGCAGCTGGTATCTCCCACTTGCTCTCAGGTATATTTCAGGATGTCAGTGGTCTGTAGACTGATTTGTTCCAACAATACTCGAGCCACACATCAAAGACAGCAGCTAAGGCGAAGCTATTTAGATGGAGCCTGAAATCATAGTGCTTTAATACACATGAGTGAGAAACATGCAGCTTTTTTGATCTGAAAATCATGTAAAGATATCAAAGAGGTATCAGAAAGGAAGTATAGAGTCATGTTTGTCAGTGTAGTTTTCACAGTGTAACCTACCACATCTATTTTCTGTAAATATAACATGTGGGGACATCAGTTTGATGCCTGAGCAGTAATAAAAGGTTAAGTTTTGTTTTTGGACATAAGTGTTCAACATCATGTGAAAAAGAAAACACTCAACACTTCATTTTTCCCATGTCTTCACATCATTCTGTACTTGTAGCAGGCAGGTACATTAGCTAGTAGTAACTCGACAGTGATAGACTACATTAAGTGAAGTCCATGTAAAGCTCAGCTGATCCATGTAGCTCCACATCTTTATCCCACAGATGATCGTATCTCAACAAACCTGAACCAACCTGGACAGATATTTTGGATACGTGTGCAGGGTTGTTTTTCAGTCTTCTTTGGCAGATCCTAAGTTCAGTGCTGGACAAATGGATTTGCAAGTCAATGACATGTATATTGCAGTTCGAAAAGTATATAAATTTGTGATCACAGTAGTAGATTTAGACACTTTTTTAACATCTTGTACTCAAAAATAGGCTCTAAAATGTACATCCTGCACATGAGTGCGAAATGAATATATTTAGAAACTAATGGGGCAGAGTCAGACATTAACAAACTTGTTAAAGGCTATGTCCATGTAGAGTCTCATCCATCCAGGTCAACTCTACACAGTCCAGTTGCCTGACTTTGGAGTCTTCAAGAAAACTGTTAGAGGCTAGTTTAATAATGCAAACACTGTCAAAATCAAAGGACAAAATCTTTGACAGCACACTAAAAATGATATCAGTCTGAAAAGTATCATATTTAACTGTATATTTCTGTGGCAATAGACCATATGCAATATATTTATTTTTCCACAATCCAGCCCATCATGTGTGTCACCCATAAGTGACACATTGACCCGCATTTTTAATCTGTGATGTCTCACTCAGTCGTGTGTTCAAGAAGCAGGTCATGCATTAATTGTGTCGTGCCATGAAGAGATCAGAGGAGCAGGATAAGAAGTTACTTCATTTTGATTGTGATCACAGGGCAACAGAGTTAAAAGGCAATATCATGCTGCTTTATTAAACGTTTCAACAGTTATTAAAGAGGGCATTTGTACATTTCTTCATTAGCATACAAAATATGCAGACTGGGGAAGGATGTATGAGAAAAAATATGATTGTTCATTAAACCTGAAATCAAAAACAGGTGACGATCATCTAATTTGGATGTTACATACATACATGTTGATATAACAGATTGTTGAATTAAATATTAATATAATAACATGAATGTTTTCAATTTATCTTAAGGGTCCATTTTGCCTTTATTGTATAGGATAGCTGTGGAGAGATGGGAAACGTGGGGAAGATGAGTAGGGGATGATAAGTAGCAAAGCCAAACATTGACCCAACAGCTGCTGTGACGGGGACTACAGCTCACGCTCTCCCCACTGAGACGCGCCCCTTTAAATAATCATTTGTTTAACAAGAAATTGATTGTGAGGATTAAAGAGGTAATGGGAGGTCAAGGTGTTTGACAAAACTTCTAAGAATTAGTGAACACATGGATAATCTACACGCTTATTTCCCATGTGTGATGTCCTCGAGTCAGAATCCTGTTGGGCTGATCAGTGTACACTGTGTCAAAGTCTCCCACTAATAGACACCCAATTTCATGGAAATTAGAAGGATTGCTGCCTTTTGAAATGTAAATGGGGTATGTAGATTTGGGATGAATCAGAATCTGCCTCCCTGGTTGACACAGAGGGAAATAAGCTTTTCATGAACCATTACGTCTGAGCTGGTCGTCGACTCCAGACTCATTAAGGATTGGACACAACTCCAGGACTAGTTTATCAGAGAGGAAGCAGCTTACCAAAAACAAGTCACAGCCTTCAAATGATAAATCTGTGGTTATAGCTGACAGCTTCTGTCTGAAAAGGCATAATTTTCCCATAAACCCTGTATTGAAAGGAGATATAAATTCAAATTTTCCTCTTAATAATTTCTGAAGTCAATCATGTTGTTGTGAAGCCTGCATGCAGCTGAAGGTTTCTGTCATAAAATCTGCTCCGTCTCCTCATAAAATAATCCACGGTGTCATTAATTTTACCAGTTTCCTTCAAATTAACCGGAAACTATTGAACATTTTCTACAACTTTTCTGTCTCTCCACGATGAGTGATGTGCCTCACCTTCAATTCATGTCGAAAAAACAAGAGACTCATTTTCATCATAATTTGTGTTGTTGTGACAAGTGCACACAACTATGATTAAACCATAATGGAGAAAGTTTTATGTTGTTTGAGATCCTGTTTATGATCGTTCTTCAAGTCTAAATATATCAAGTTTCAAGTTTTATATCATTTATTTATGCGTCTATTACTGCAGCCACACACAAACACAAACAAACAGAATGTAATAATGCAGAATGTCTGTGCAAGTAAACAGTAATCTACACTCAGACACAAACACAAATATAAATGTAAATGTAGGCATGTAACATGCATGAGTGTGATGGAGTATGTATGAGCAGGGAAATTTAATAAGGCCATTCTGCACTGAAACAAAAAATACCATACCTCTCCATGATTTGTGTTTAGTCTTCCCTCCTTTATTTGGTTTTAGAAACTGCTTCATTTTTTATATTTATGTTGCCCCATTATTTATCTGTCTTTTACTTAGCATAAATCCCATTATTTTCTTTATATTTGCAAGCATTTCCTTGCTGTCTAGATGTTTTAAAAGTTATGCATGTGCTGCCAAATTCAAAACACAGACACAAACCATATTTCCCCATTTAAACTTTCTTTAGACCAAGCAGTGATGTTCAGTGTTGTAAAACTGAGTCATCGCTTAAGTGCAGATGACTGCAGTTCCTTGAGTGTCCATTTAAGATGGAGAGCCCATGACACCCTTCTGACACCCATCTTAAAATAACCATTTGTATAGTGAGATGAAAAATGATTTCAACCTGGGATGAGAAAAAGGTTTTAGTCCGAATATCATTATTACTTAACCCCTAATCATGTGGTTAAAAAACTCTCTCCTGAAACCAAAGGATGACATAACTAAGACTATGTGATGTTTTATACATAATCTTTAATTTAAACAAAATGAGAAACTGTTTGGATGAAAAGGTGGTATAGACTAAGGAGAGGGAGAAATGTCAAAATAACAGTAACCCGGTAATTTACACTGCATCCGGAACGGCGTCGATTTTCACCGTCCGCTAATTCCTACCGGATCTGTTTGTGAGGCGAATTTCGTGGCGGATGGACAGCAGGAATCACAAGAACTCACAAGAACCCACGGATTCAGGTGCAGTTGCGTGGTAACAAGTTGTCTCTAGCCACATTGGCTACCCATATGAGCAGTAGATTGTGTCCTTCCAGAGGCGGAAATCTACTTCTAGACTTATAAAATCAGCATCCTCTCATCCATGGTGTCATCGGGGTGATATGCTATCTAAAAATCTTTCACTTGTTCATCCCCACCCGTTTGCGTTTTGTTTTGTGTCTGTGCCCGACTTCCTTTCCAGCACAGGTTAATCTGTGCTGAATTTATCCGGCATGCTTTGGCGACTTGAAAAAATAGAACTCTTGCAATCAGCTGTGGAGTCAGCAGATCCGCAGCGGAATGGAAAGAAATTGGTGGAAATTGACGCATTGACTTGAATGGTTACGATCAGCTACGATCAGCGGATACGGCCTTTACGTAGCTGTTCCAGATGTGGTGGAATTTGGGGGTAACTGCAAGGCTAATTTAGCTCTGTTGCTTACACACTCACTATTTAAAGTCCGATGGCAGGTGTAGTCATCCGACATTAACACTAGCTGTGTTGCTAACTGTGATAACTTAAGCCAGACTTAGAAGCAGTAATTTAATTAGAGCCATGGGGCAAACACACCAAGGCACTGCCCCACTATACAGGCCTGGAGTACATCCACCATCATGTCCTGATGAACAATGTTTTTCTTTTGCATGTTTTACATGTCTGTGTGTTTCTTGATTTGCATTTTTATTGAAATTGCAGCGTCTTCTTTTTTAAGGTCAAGGCAGCTTTTGTCTGTTTCCTGCTCTACATTTCTTTTGCAGCACAGTTTCACCTTTGCACATGTAAATATAATTGCAAGGTTTCTGAATTTGCATCATGGTTTTCCTTCTGCAGTCTGTACATCGGTTAGCCATATGCTTTGTTCACTATAACATATGTATGCATGGGCGAATGACGAGGGAAAAGATTCATTTTTCAGCATTAATATGTCCCTAATAAGCACTGTGTTATTATTATACTAGAGTGTATTGTACATCTGTCAGTAACAGTGGTTCCCATCTGTGTGACACTTGATATTCCACTCGTGCCTTCTGCCTGCTTCCTTCCAGTGAGTGGACAGTCGGCTCTCTGCAAAGTGATTTCCAAACTAGACTGTTCTGTGCAATTAATCCATCAGCAGGGACATCTTGAAAAGATCCACATCTGTCTGTCTCAGCATGATTGGAGCGCTGAATCTCTGAGTACTCGAACTGTATCCTCGTTAGATGTTTTTAGTAAAATAAACACGATAAGACAGTCTCATAAATTAATCACATTTGGGAGATTTAGGGGAAGATGTGCTACCAAGAGAGACACGTTGAAGATTGATTACCAGCCGCTCTGGCCATGGGTTACAGACTCACAGAGGTCTGGAAATGACCCAGAGACGCTCTCCATGGATTCACACGCTGCAGAGATAAATTAATCACCCTTCTTCTTCATGTCAAAACAAGAGATGCTATGTTAAAAAAAGGTTCAACACCATCCAAGCGCTCTAAAAATGGGTCAGTTTTCACGCTTTGCTAATGAAGTCCCTGTGCTCTGAGTCTCACACCTGAACAGTTTCAATTACTCCTGTGAAAAAGGACGGGAAACCCCGACAGCGCTGCTCCAGCAGAGGCACCCGTTGTTAGTCCATATTAGGAACAGGACTGAAATGTATCAGGCTGGAATGAGCTGAGTGCTCGAGCTGAACACCGATTTATACGAAGATAACTTCAGGAGGTTCTCAATTTAATTCATTGTATAAAATTTATGTATTTATGCATGGTTTATTTACTGTTTGTTTTGTTGCAGTCAAGAAGCCGAGTGTTGCACGACCCACGAGCACTGTCAATCTTAACATTTTACCATCAGTGGTTGATATACCAACATAATCACAGTTTTTTATCGCAGATGACGACACAAGAACTCTGCTTCAGCAAACCTGTAAGCAACCAAGATGGCAGCTTCTGTCACTGGAAGGTCCTTTAAATCCTCTGCTTTCTTTACTCTGCACGCTGCTGTCTGTACACATTACTGCTGCTTTGCACTTTGTCACATGCTATGTTAATCTGATTGGTTGTGGGCCTGTACAATCACTTCAGACCCATTCACCAAGGTGACTTGGCGTAGCAATCCCAGGCAAGCAGTCACTTAAAATTCTGCTTTTGCACTTTCATTTGCAGGTGGAACATGCATTTCTGTGCTGTGTCTTTTTCACCCAAACCTTTTTTTTTTTCTAAGTAACACTGCTGCAAGGCTTTTACACTAAGGTGTTGGCATTACTGGGTCAGACAATAATCAAAGACTAGATTGATTCAATTGGTGTAGGTGCTGTATTGCTGCAGATTTCAGCATGTATTACAGGCTCTAATGCTGAGTTTCTTACATGGAATCAGTAAAATTGAGTCCAGTGTTTATTCAGCTCCTCCCAGACTCTCCATCTGCTTATTGTCAGTACTCTCCTGTGGGTCTGTTATCTCTGGAACACGCCTCTGGACAAGCTCTGCTCCTGATAGGACTCTAGCCATCGTACCCACAGTGGAGGCTGAGGGGGGATCAGATGCTTTGCCAGAGCCCATGGTTGGAGAAGATTATCTGGTTGTGTTTGAGCTGTACGCACTTTTGTCTTGTATCTCTGTGGATGACTCAGACAGCAATCCATCCACTCGAAAGAAGAAAAGTCATGTTTACCCGAGGCTGAGATCTACACCTGAGAGGCAGCCTTCTGGAGTTGGTCTGTTCAGAACTGAAGGTGTGATATTAACCACATGTCTTGCTGATGTGACCTTTTCTTGATACTTTGCTGCTATCAATGCATATCTGTTAATGTGCACATAACTGCAGTCTCTGTGGACTACGCTCATAGCAGCAGGATCAAAGGTTCCAGCATTGATTAAATCTAATGAGCTGATAAGATTAAAAAATCATTAAAGATGTTTAATTTCATTACCACTGGATTTTTGCAAGACCCTGGGAGATTCAGCGGGTGATATGAAGGATTTTATTTCAAGGTGAACAATGTGAAGGAAGAGATTATTTTACTCTGGTGGGCTACTCGGCCAAGGTACAGACTATAAAACCTTTACCTGGGTTTAAATCTGTTCAGTTTTGTCCCATTTTACCTCTGAAACTCATCCCTGTTTTTGTTTTGTCTCTCAGTCCCCTCCCAGAGGTTGTGATGTTGTGATTCAGCAAATTCTCACAAACTCCCCTAATCCCCTTGCCTTTTTTGTGACCTTGCAATTTAAGTAAAGGTAGGAAGAGGTCCATTACACTGCAAGGAAATGTGTGAGCAAATAGAATAGTTTAACAGTACCAGGACAATGTACCTTAGTGCAAAGAATTTGTGGATTTTATTATCTACAATACATATATTATTGTAAGAAGGTTCTGTACAAAAGGGAGGTAGCCCAAAAACAACACTGAATGTCTGTGATCTTCAGGCTGTCGGGCTGCACAGCATTGAAATCAGACACAACTCTTTAGTGGTTATAGCTGCGTGGGCTTAAAATCATCTTTGGGGATTATGGACGCCACATTCTCTGCTTCTCAGAGGGAAGGGAATACCTAGTTTGTTGTCAGCATAAAGTTCAAAAGTATGACGGTAAGGAGACGAGTAGATGTCCACGACATAGGTAACCACACATATAAGGAAGCACTTTTAAAGCCAAACAGTATTTACAGGCTGTGGAACAACATTTGTGGCCCTTTAAAGTCCAACTCTGATTGTTTTTTTTAACTACTTAAAAGTGTTCTCATTTGTCTTTAAATTGTGATTATGAAGTTTTTACCAAAAATCACGTTACCTGTGTCTTTTCTTCTGCAGAGCTCCAGTACATCATTAGCAATTCGCCTCTAAGTCATGGGCGTAGACAGCGCTGCCCTGCACACTCGTCTTCACGTTAGCTTGTAGCCTAACATTGCCAGTGTAGCAGAAGTGGCAGGTAACATAGGAGCCATTCAGCTCTTGGACACTAATGTCCTCAGAGGCATGATAAAAGTTATTATCATAATTAGTTTTCTTACGAACATTGCAATCCGCTTACACACCGATTGTTCTGCGATCATCCTCTGTATTTCTCCTCTATATGCAGAGTGTGGCCTGCATAGCGGGGCTCCGGGGGCGGAGCTTGGATTGGTTACATAGGAAATCTCACTGTTTCTGAACCTGCCGTTTTGGTCTGCCAGAGATTCACAGCGATTTACATAAAGAAATACTCAGAAAAGCCATTCTGCATTTAGTTTTCTCATGATATGTCCTGTAGCATCAGAAAAATGCCATATGAACGTATAAAAAACAAGAAAAACATGATTTTCATCAGAATGGGTCTTTAATGATTCTGCAGGACAATGCCAAACTCCACTCTAATCCAACTGTTGGAGTAGACTTTGGGTGCTACACTGACTACACTGTAGCCCCAACTCGTCACCCATCGAAAACATTTGACACATCATGATACAAAAAGAAGACAGAGGAGACCTTAAACTGTCTGAAAGTTTATATATGACAATATTTTACTTCCAGAACTTTAACAACAGGTCTTCTCAATCCCCCAAACATTCACGGTACTGTTAAAAAGAGGTGACGCAACAGAACGGTTTACATTCATTTTTTCCTTGTGGGTTTGGCTAATTGGACTCTGGGGCAAAGTTTCTGTTTACCATACAGCAAATGAGGTATGGCCGCAACTCTGCCTCACTGTCAGTTCCCAGTTTATTTGGTGGCTAGCCTTTCTACTATGGTGACCATCACATGACCTACATATGTCCACAATTTGAATTTCACCTCGCAGCGCCTGTAAAACCCTGAAGGGACAGGTTTCTACTTTAATTCATTTAGAATTAGCAAAAATAATAATAATTGAATCAAATAAACATATTGCTAAATGGGATTTATACAGCATGTGCACAAAGAAAGAAAAGGTTGAGTGTGAGTACGGACATTGCTCTGGATGTAAGGTTTGTCCCCTGTCGAAAGATGTCTTCATACCCGCCCGCTACTTGCCAGGCTGTGCCAATGCTGCTCTTTTTTCTCTTCTCATCTCTTTGCCCCGTCATTGAATTAAGTGCCAATTTCAGGCCATGAGAGTGTTCTGTGGCTGAGAAAAACCTCTCCTAATCCAAGCATGCAATTCTATGAATAACAATGGTGAAACTCCATTCTGGATAAGCCATTACATCTGTCTCTCTGTCTCTAATTCTCTACTTAGTTTCCTTTTCACTCTTCATGCTTTGTCTCCCATCTGCTCCTATACATTTTCTCATCTTATCTCCATATTTATCTTATCTATAACTTAAAAATGTAAATCCCTTAACTGTTCTCTCGGTCACACCTCCTGTCCATTTCTAAGAAAAGCAAATAATGGGAGTTTTTTTTTTTTTTTACTATGCAACATTTAGGTAATTTCATTCTCCTCCATACCGTCTCACCAATTAGGACGAGGCATTGTTCGGCAGAAGCAGGAAGATTTATGTGCAGACAGCAGCTGTCTGATTTAGATATATCAGGGCTATTAAAACACTTCTCATGAACAGTCTGGTCTTTCAATGCTTTTGCCATATTAATCTCCTCTGTGCACACACGCTCATCACACACAGAGAGAGAGATCTACATCCAGGAGTGGATGTGCTTTTAATCTCATAGATTGTGTGTGGTAATCATGTAGATTGCATGTGTGTGAAGGAATCCATTTGAGGACGCGTTATTCAGATATGCAGATATTGCTTCTCGAGGCCAAGTTTTCATTTCTGAGAGTGATGATGTGCAACAAAGACATCAAAGCTTCAAGAAATTTCATTTGACAGTCGTTTTTGACACAATGTCAAAATAGAGTCAGTTCGGCTCAACTCATTTTAAAACCAAGATAGCTATCTTCACTCTCAAGTGTCAAGAGCTTCAGACTCATAAATGATAAGATCATGTATAATAAAGTAATTTAAAATAGAAATGATGAAATACCGTCATCAACAAATGAAATTTCAGTCAATAAAAAATACAAATGTTTTATTTTAATTCACTTAATTCAAGGTCCCTCAAAGGGGTGATATCGTCTATCTTTCCTAAATGTCAATTCATTCAGGAAGGTGTTTCTTAAATGCAGAGACCAAACCTTGTTGAACAGACAGGGAGTCTCAAAGTGACTAATATCCAAGTAGTTTACACAGAAATTTAAATTCTGATTATCTGATTTAAGTGAAGGTGAGAAAACACTCAACAGTCATGCTGCGCACAATCGTTTGACACAGCTAAGCAGAGCCCAGTGTCAAACGGTATCCAGATGGTTTACTAGCAGAGCCAGCATCGATGAGGATCGATAACATAGTCCATTAGATACCCTGTCAGGCATTTTCCAAAACACATAAATCAATAACGTTTGAGCTTATCAAGTCTGCTACTGAGTCTCAAGGGTCCTGTGAAGTAACATTAAACTTTGGGTAAAACTACATCGTGTTACAAAGACAATGGTGCACACATTGTTTACTAAAGTTTTTCTACGATCGCTTGCAACAGTGAGGTGAATATGCAAAGACCTTTATTTCTCCTTATCTGGTGAATCTAATCAGAAATCTGTCAGAAATTTTGGTTTCTGCCGCATCAGTTTGATTCCCCGTCAAAAAAGCAAGATGGTCACTGCCTCCCCGCTCCGCCCGTCTGTCACGTTTACAGAACAGTTGATTTGCTTCCACCACAGCCTGTTTACACTGCTGATTATAATGGAATAACCCTCTCTGGCTGGTTTACATTCATTATGTTGACATACAAACTATATTTGCTGTCAGACTTATATTACTCCTGCTGCACCTTGATGTCAGTGTTGTTAACAGTAAGCAGATACTCAAACCATTGTAGACAGAGTGTAGATTTGTATTTGTTTCTGTCACTCTCCATGGTCACTTGTCCTCTTGCTGCAGAGTTGAGCTCACTCACAATATATCTCAGCTTTTACAGTTTTAGACATAAATAACACTTCTCCAAGATTATTTCTGAAATGGATTCACACAGAATGCATTGTGCCAGAATCAGATTTGGATTGATGCATCTGGTACATCCTGTTTCTGTTGCTTTTTGAAAAATGATATGCCAAACAGTGCTCACACAACAACAATTCATGTCTTTTTCACTTGATATGTTTCTCTCAAGCAACTCAGAGCTGAGAAGAGGATTTTCTCTTTAAAATGTCCACATACAAGCTCTTCTTATGGGCAAAAATCATAGAAGTAAAACAAGTTACCCCACAGCAGCTTTTGTTTAAACAAGCACAAACTAGGATATGAACAAAAAACCTGACATACTCAACCTAGAGACATATTCCACCAAACGTCTTTCTATTTCCACCAAACAACTAAACACAACTCACCCACTCTCTTCCAGCAGCCGCTTGTGTGCACAGAGACCTCAGGTGAGTCCATTACCGCAGCGGGAAGATGCAGCTCAAGGAAGAACATTTATGTGGCTAATGCTGTGGCTGGGACCCTATATGTACTGTTGATAAAGTTAGGTGCTGTTCTGAGCATTATTTGTGGCTATAGAGTGGCGTTTTGGTTGAGCGCGTGGATCCTTAGACCGCTGTGTATTGCTATCGTGTGGTTGTTACTAAAGTGGTATAACCACAGAAGCAAGTGGTCGGCAACATTCATCTCTCGACGGGGTGTCTAACTTGGTGTCACAGTGTGTTTGACCCTAACTTAATTTTACGCCAGAATATCCCTTTAAATTGGCATTTGTGTTGTTAATTTCCCATACAGAACTTTTTAACCACTGTCTTATATTTTTTTAAATTTATGACCACTAATGTTGCAAACAGGATGTTGTGGTCTAAGCAGTGATTGATTTATGCATTCTTGCTTGGACAGAGTAAAACTCCAGTCATTGTGAGCCAATACTCACCTTTCAAACCTTATTTTTCCAATAGTAGTTAGCTTAAGTCGATAGCCTCTCGCTACTTTGTTTGAGGATTGTTTTGGTATGTGACATAAAGGGTTATCCCAAGCAGTAGCTCTGGGAAAGGGGGAATATTGCCCCTGCTGTAGCAGAGGCAGACGTGCTGCTGTCAATAAACTCTCATCGGAGGCTTATGTGCCAGGACAAGGACAGGGGTCCAATTAAACAGTCTGACAGAGCTATAACCGAAGCTTGACTTAACAGTGCATGTAAACATATTGACTGAGCAGCTGAGACGAGAAGGTTAAGACAGAGTGGTCAAATTAGGATTAAAAGACAACACATCTGTTCAGATGTGACAGATACAAACTGCAACCCCTTTTCAGACAGGTGGCCTTGCTTTTGTTTTGACAGATTGTGAGTAACCATTAAGTTAAGCCATCAAGGTTGTATGTGTACTTAAGATGTGTCACTACACACCTGCTCTAATGCATATGTGTGGAGAGGAGGGTGAAAGAGATTGATAAAAGCTGTTCACAACTATGCCAATCTTTGCTGTGTGTCATACAGGGACTTTGTAAATGTTATTATAAATTTGTGAGGGGTTCTCCTGCAGTGCAATGCTATGGTAAATCACCCTCAGTATTATCAGCTGTCAAAATGATGGACAACCTTTCTGTTTCTGCCCAAAAACTTCAGTCAAACATGGAAAAAAAGCTGTTCAACAAGACCTCTGGCACCAAGCCCTGATAATTTCCATTTGACAAACTGAACTTGAAAACAGAGTTTGACCTTGTTTTGGCATCAGCTGTGGATCATTTCTTTCATTAACCAACAGGAAAGAGGAGGTAATGTGTGCAGCGACTGGATTAAACTATCAGCTTTTCTCTCTGGGTTTCAAATCAAAAACCTCTGAGAATGACTAAGTTTTATTCATATTGACTGTCAAGGCTTATCATCCACCGTGTATTTCAAAGCAGAAGGCAAACAGTGAATCAGCACATCTTTCATTGATGCTGTACCCCCCAGAAGTGAAAGCTATATCCCTATAATTGATTTCATGATACCTTAAGACAGTATATAAGATTATTTAAGATTTGCCAAGAATGCGTTTGTAGTTCTGATGACATAAGAGCTTCTTTTATCCCACCTACGTGTATATTTCTTCTTTTGTGGGTTTATCTCTGTCTGACAGAAATACCTACCTAGGCAAAAAATGACAAGTTATTCATGACTCACATTAATTATGCCAAAAAAGAGACCTATCTTATTCAACAGCCTGTGTTAATCCATACTGAAACCTGATGTATAAAACAGCCTGATGTGGCTCATCCCACAGGCACACACACAAACACACACACATCAGGAGTTCTGTAGCTGAACACCACAAGAGGCTTTTTTTTTTTCCTGAAAACCGAGTGTCACAGTTTGGCGAGTCTGCCTGTCACTGCAGAGGAGATCCTTCTCTGTCAGCCGTGTGACTGAGCAGTAAACACAGCATAACAACATGTCTGCTCAAGAGAGAGACCAGCCGGGATTTCCCTTTGTTTACTCCTCTATGATGAAAAGTGACACTGCTGTTTGAGTATCATCACACAGCCCAGATTCACAGTTAATGCATGTTAGGTTGTACAAGCTAACCTGGTAGTACAGGAACAAATGACTCAACATTTATTTACAGTGTTAACAGCTTTAGAGACAAACTCTAATTAAGAGTATAGTGAGAAATTTTATAATCAATTATTAGACTGGCAAAAGAGTGACCTTAAAGCAACTAAAAGTAAAGAAAAAAACAGTTCTACTATTATTATCATGATTATCACACTGCTGCCCTTATGTAAATCTAATTGCTGAAGCGCCTGTCTTAAACCTGGGCAAAGGTCTAATCAGACAGACTTATTGCAGACACCTATGTGGGTGTGCAGGACCTAAATTTATGCAGGTGAAAATGTGAGCTGATTTATAAACAGATTGAAAGTGTTTCATGACTTTTATTTTTAATACAAGCAGGATTTGGTGTGAAATAACGATAGGTCATGATTTTCATATATTCTGGCGTAAAATTGATTTAGGGTCAAACACACCGTAACACAGAGTTAGACACCCCCTCGAGAGATGAATGTTGCCGACCGCTTGCTTCTCTAGTTTTACCAACTTTAGGAACGACCGCAGGATAGCAATACACAGCGATCGAAGGAGCCATAAACAAACCTAAACCAAAATGCCACTCTATAGCCACAAATAATGCTCAGAACAGCACCTAACTTCATCAACAGTACATTTATGATCATTTCTTCATGGAAATGCAATCAGACCGAGACTCTAAGTCAGAAGAACGACCGCGTCTGCAGTACAAAATGATTATTATGGTGATTATTACTTTAAGGAAATGATCATAAATGTTCATCCTTGAGCTGCTTCAACCCGCTGTAGTCCGTAATGGACTGGCCCGAGGTCTCGCTACAAACAAGTGGCTGCTGGAAGAGAGTAGGTGAGTTGTGTTTAGTCTCTTTGCTAAAGAAATTAGGCAAAGTTTAAAAGATGTTTGGTGGCTAGTGCTGTGGCTAGGACCCTATATGTACTGTTGATGAAGTTAGGTGCTGTTCTGAGCATTATTTGTGGCTATAGAGTGGCGTTTTAGTTGAGGTTTGTTTATGGCTCCTTAGACTGCTGTGTATTGCTATCGTGCGGTCGTTACTAAAGTTCTTATAACTAGAGAAGAGGTCGGTAACATTCATCTCTCGGGGGGATGTCTAACTCAGTGTTACGATGTGTTTGACCCTAAATTAATTATACGCTGGAATATCCCTTTAAAGTAGAAGAAGAAAAAGAAGAAGAACTTTATTTATCCCTGAAGGGAAATTTAATTGTCTGTAGTCTCAATTGTCATGACTCAAAACGTCATCTAGTATGTTTTGAGTGGGCCCTTCTTTATCTTTGGTGATATCTTTACCCATTCTTGGTATTAAACATTATTCTGTATAATCCAGTGAATCTAAATAAATAAAAGCTGTGAATTAAATTGTGTTCAGGCAGTTTTCTTGCAGCAGAGACATCTATGTCAGTTTCAAACTGTAATTGCATTCATAAACAACCTGACTCTTCAAACACAGATGACTCAGGAGACTCTGATGATATACTTTGAAAAAGTTTATGAAAACTCGATCCAGGCAGCGGGACTCAGAGCAATGTGCAATCATTTTATGGCAGGACATCCCACTGGTGTCGTATTTATCACCAAAGTTGGGGGCAGGTTATTCAACTGTATATGGCAACACAATGGATACATAATTCAAGTTAAAGTCTATGTGCCTGAGCCTGGAAACATTATGTCTGATAACTGTGTATAACATTAGGGAGCTTTGAAGAGAAAAGACCATTGTTGTCATCACAGTATATTGTATTAATAGTGTACTTAAGTGGGGACTTAATTAAGATGGGGAGGAAAAGTTCGCTCTACTCTTGAAGAGGCCTTTGACCTGAAGCTTGACCTACCAAGCCTCAGCATGAACCTTTACCAGAAGACATGAAGCATGAACAGAATAAAAAGGACACAATTATCTATGAGGATACTACATCCTCTCCATCAGACCTTTTTGTAAGCGCCTGTGTTTGAGCGTAGGTGCTTAAAAGCTTCTCACTGGATCAGCCACATTTGACACTACTGCATGAAATAGGAAGATCACTGAAAGTTTCTCCTTGAAGCTTCCACTAGAATCTAATTTGGTACAGCTTCAAAGCCGAGGGGAGCTTAGTATATGGCTTTCTTGTTTTTTAGATGTCATGTGTTAAGTGTTGCTGCCCGACTCACTGTGATTGATTACCTTACGTCTACCCTATTATGGATCTAATGCCGGCGTCACAGACTGTGACTGAATGATAATGACCCTGGTAAACAATTAAAATCTGTATTTGCAGCAAGAACATGATAAATGTCAGACAGCAATGACAGAAAAGGTTATCCCGGGTTTATCAACTAAGGTGAAACTTTATAAATGGACTCCTTATGTGACCCTCTTCCATATGTCTTTGCCAAGCTACTTCCATGTGTTCACAAGTAGATTATGAGGCTGGACATTATTCCCTTATCTTTGACATAGATTTGCAATGCACCCTTTTAAAAACCAATGCAAGCACAACTCATGTCATACACAATTTGCAGGAAAAATACAAAGTACTTAGGCTATGTGCATTCATCTAAAGTGACAATGCTAAAGCAAATATTAGCAAGCAGTCGCCGGTCACTGGAGCTCAGGAAAGCTGGAGGCACGTAGCAGCAATAAAATGGTTACCTATATAAATACTAACCTGTAATGTCTGCACAGTCCTTTACTTTTAATCAGAACAATCAACCCTGAAAGTTTCAGAAAATACAAGATTGTGTTTCACCAAGAAAATCTTTTATATGGTATACACATATGGTTGTAGAGATCCTGTAAGGAACTTTTAACTTTTGTCAATTTGGCGCCCCCTGTAGACAAAGCAGTCTTCACTTATCTTGTCCTCTTAATACTTCGGTGGTGTCTTCAGACAGAAAAATCTCATCCTGTTGAAGTTTGACAGTCAAATGTTTCATTTGTTGTGAATACTTGAAGTGAAATTTGTGAAAACTGGGCTATTTCTCCAGTTGCTCGGCCTACACCTAACCCCTCACAACAGTTTCCTCGATGAAAAATGACAGTATAAAAATCAAGTGTGTTGCTGAGGGGCTTGTTTGCTTTCAGATATCACAGACAGGCATCAGGATTTATCTCATTGTATTTCACAGATTAACTATTAAATAAACATAAACATCACTTATTTTACAACAAAGCCATTAAACACCAGTATTGTAATAAAACCATGTGTAACTATTTTAATGGCTTATGTACTTGGATTTACTAAAGTATATGACTGTTAAAGAAAAATAATTGTTAAAAAAAAGCCTTTATAAAATTCTACATAAATGACAAAAGCCATCATGACTGATTTCATCTGGACAGATGGTGCAGTTTCACAATGGGCGGAATTAAGTTTTCAAACAAAAAATGTAATCAAATGAACTAATTAATGTTGGATAGTAGATGGGTTGATGATCATGTATGAATGATGCATTTTCAAAAACATGTAAAGAGAGTGGAACTTGCAGATTAACATATTATTGGGCAGAACATGCCACGTCTGCATTGGTATGCACAGCTTGTAATGTCCTGCTCCCTGTCGAAAATAGATACTATTGGCTGAAGCGTATCTCCGCCGTGTTACCAATAGTATCTTAACTGCTGGAATCAGCAGCCTGTGAATGGCTCTCATTTCTTCCAGATAACAAAAATGTTAACTTGTATCCAACCCGGCCCTTCCTCCCACCATTGCTGTTTGTATTGAACATGTAGGATCAGTCACACAACTTCCCAGAAGTTAGCTGCTGTAGATTAAGATTTGCTTTAAGTATAACCTCCTCTCAATTCAGAAATCTTCCCCTAATAGACATGGATGGGCCTCTGTGGTGAAGCTGTACTATGGCACACACCCCTGTCAAGAAGACTCATGGGAACTGACCGTCTCTGTAGCAACGTGCACTACCTGTCAAACCTGATTGACTGTCACCCTGTGGGAAAACCACCGTCAAATCCCCATCCGTCTTCGTCTACAGTTCCAAAAGGTAATGAGATAGACACAACTTAATATGTGTGTGTGTGTGTGTGTGTACGCGTGTGCACATGTATGTGCTTTTAAAAAAACACTTACCAGCTCTCACCTCAGGTCTCAGGGGATACCTGGAAACTTCGCTGCAGCCATCACAATCCTCTGACCTTGACTGCAATGCAGCAGGTAAACACTACAGTTGATCACAGCATGACACAGGCTGGTATCTCAACACAACAGGTCTTTACGGAGTGCTAAGTAGGAACCTGGGGAGAGACTGAGGCCTGGGAAAAAGACAAACAAACAAACATAACGTTGCTGCTTGAGGCCTGTCTTGGCTGAAACACTGCTTGTCAAGCCTTTCACACAATGTCGGAAAGTAAATAGAAGGAAAAAGGAGGAGACAAAGGTCATAAACAATCAGGCTTTGATGTAGAGGTAGCTCGGGGAGGAGGCGGAATACTTCTCAACTTTAAAATAAGAGTCAGCATCTTTAAGGCGAACAGATTCCCAGAGTAGTCCCAAGTTTTTTCAAGGTGAGTGTACAAAGAAACCACGTTTGTTGTTTGGTGCTTGGCATATATCCAAGGTGGCTGTTTTATCTTTCAGGCACCATGAATTTTCTGGAGAAAAGACCCATTTTTCTCTCTATGACTACAAAAAGAAACACTGGTCTTTTGCTACGCTTGGTGTAGCTTTTGTAGTAAACCCATTCATTGCACTCACGCGAATACTTGATCCTCTGATTATTTTTCTTTAATTTGAATATCACCCAGAGTTAATTCACACTACAAAGCCTCATTCTCTGCAGAGTGTTTCCAGTCTCTCAAGAAATAACAAAGACAACAGAGAAAAAGAGCAACAGGAAGACAAAGATGAAGCCGGCTGAAACTCCCCTGACGGCCAAAACTCTTTTGAAGCCCTCCGACTGACTTCAGGGAGCTGCACCAGCAGAAACTGTTAAGGATGAGGACAGAATACACTATATTAGATCACATCCGCTTTAACAATGCCATAAATTAAAACGATGACTCATTATCATCCATAAAGACATGGTTTTACAATGCTTAGATGCAGTCAGGTGTGGGTTTTTGTGTGATGTGGTATCCTAATTAGACAAATAATGTTGGATTGTTTGTCAGACAGGGTTGTTTTGTTCTTGAGAATAATTCAATTTACTTCTGTTTTCCTACTTACAGTTTTCTGCCCTGTTTCCTGTGAACATACAGGCAAATAGGTTTGCATAGACAGACCTGTATGATTGAGGATCTGTGTGTGTACAGTACTGACCTTGGTTCATGAGAGCGCATCTTTATGTAAGCTTAGAAGATTATATTGTTGACATTATTTGGTCAAATTGAAGAACCATGCGCTCAGACTTGGAAATGTGGCAGTATCTATGAGAAGATTCAAAAAGTAGGATATGAAATAGGTGCAGCGATAAAGCAGTGTTTTAAAACGACTATTTTTAGTACATAAAACTAAATAAATATACAAAAATGGGAGATGAAATTAAAGATATTGCAACACAACTTTAATCCTGATTGATCCAGATTTAGAAACTGAGACTCGTATTATAAAATTGTCACAGGTGAAGTTGAAAAACAGAAAAAGGACCCATTTGCAGAACAAAAAGTGATTAAATGAAAAAATAACTCAATAAAAAGCAACAAAATCTTACTTTAATTTCCAACAGAAAAATACCCGAAGACAAAAAACACAAGAGGAAAAATCCAAAAGAACCAAAAATCCCAAATCCACCAAACAACACATGGAGGAAAAAATCACGAGGAGACACTGGGGACACTGGCATACAGACACACAGACAAACAACAGACAATGAACCAACACAGAAACAGGGGAAGACAATTACTATAAAGAGGGAAAACTGAGGAAGTAAAACAAGACTAGAAACACAGGGAATAACCTACTTCAAAATAAAACAGGAAGCTCTGAAAACTGATATAAGAAATAAAACACTGAGAACAAGAGGGAATTGGGGTCAGATACAAACTGAAAACTCACAAAACAGGACTACAGGGGAACAGGAACAATAGGACACAGAAACACCAGGGGAGATCTCAAAACAAATACTTTAAGGGAAACACAAAACCAGGGAAAAACTAACTCAAACAGAACATATCATGACAAAAATAAACTGAGAGACCCTTCATAAACCAGTGCGATTACAAGGTAATGTAAAGCAAGGGGAGAAAAAATAATTAAATATAATGAGCAAGCTTTTTCTAACATTTTACTCACCACTAGGACGGCTGTTTTATTGTTTCCAGCATCATCTGTGGGATTACAAAAAACTGCAGTTCCTCAAGTGTCCATTTGTAGCGGGCTTTAAAAGCTACAAAAACCATTAAAGCCCACATTAAAATGCACTTTTACAGGCAACGGCTTTCTTCAAACTGTTTCGGACTCTAAAATTCCTCATTTCTTAGCCGACACAAATAAACAGGAAGTGATTGCTTATATGTATATATATATATCATTGTTTTTGATTACTTATTGTGTTCCACCTATTTGCCAAGTTGAACATTAGCCTGAAAATTATCATAATCACCAATATCAGGGTAACTAGCTAAACTTTTCTTTATACACCAATTTAGAAAGACTCAAAACCTTACCAATGTATTAATAAATACCCAACAACACATACTGTCAAAGTGACATAAATAATGACACCTGGCTCAAGGATTTGACCGGCTGCCAGGGAAAGGTTAGGAGGTCACCAGTGTTGTTAGATTTCATCAGCTGTGGACAATAATGATTAAGTTTAGGGTACGTCTTGTAACAATAATCTGTCGTGTTTTTTTCACCTTGGTATATCTGCCAACAGCAGTTCTTATTCCTGATCCCAGGACCCCTGGGGCCCCTGTTTGTTTCCACTCCAGCAAAGAGTGCCAGCTCTGGACCCAGCGGTGCACTGAGACCTGAATAATGCAAGAAGACATCAACAACACAGATATTTTTACTTATATAACCATGACCCAGAGTTTTTTAATATTTGTGTCTCAAGTGAGATCCAAAGTCTTCAAGAGTGAAAGAAAGAATAAAAACCATTCCCTGCAGGTCTGCCACCTCTGAAAGGACAATTTTCATCGTCTACATTTTTCTAAAGGAAATGATGATCACAAAAGTCTGTATCCCACTGGGCAGGAGGTGAAATATTTCATTTATAGAGTGGAAGAATGGCAACAGAAACCCACAAACTTTACTTTAAAGCTACAGAGAGGAACTCTTGTGTTTTATTGATTTTAGTGCCCCCTGATGACAAAGTGGTCATCAGGTGATAACTGCTGATTTTTTCCTTATTGTGTGTTCACAGTCAGTTTTTTTGTCCCCATGTCACGTCCTACAATTTCATTTCACAACCAGTTTCAGAAAAGTTGAGACTTATTACTTTTAACAGTGTATGTGTAGCACACATGGATGTGGCAAAAATGAGTGGCCTTTCCGACAACAAATTAAAAGCTTTGAAAAGATTTCTAAATAGAGCATAAATTTGCACCAACATTAGCTTTTTGGGTTTAAGTTTCTTTAAAGTAGCCGAATAACGTGAAAGCATTGCTCTGCAGCGGTTTACAGCCTAGTTTCCGTTTCAGTTTAGGGGCCAGTTTCTTGTCTGGTATTACCTGTGGGATAATAGTCTTACCATTAACATGCAAAACCCTCTTCAAACCTCAACAAAACTCTTTTAGCAGCATGCACTTAATCACTGTCATCGACAATTACCCCCCTGACAGGGGTTCTAGTCACTGAACTAGAGAAATATTCAATATTCAATAATGCTGATGCTGATGGCCTTGTATGGTTTTGTAGGTCACAAAGAGGCATTAATATTAATTACAGTCTGTTTCATGATCAGCTTAAAATTCCTTGCAGGAGTTTAACAACAAATCAAAACAACTCTGGTGACAGTCTGACACTTCCTTGAGCATCAACGAGAGGAAACTCTTTAACTATTAAATAAACAATCTGAAAACCTGGTACATTACATTTAACTTGTAAATGATATTACTAAAATCCAATGCTATTTTACTATCTCTGACTGGCAAAGGATTTGAAGTGTAAATGTAAATGACAGGGTGAGCCACACTTATACGTGTTCACATGGGTTTCTTGGTAGGGGTCTAATGGCATGTGTGTCCCCTGAGTTTTTCAGGATCTTGACAGACTCTGGTTTCAGAAATTATGAATTCATTTGACCTTTTGCCCTTTGATGCCTGTATTGGCTTGGGGGTCACATGAAACCACAGGAGGACCAAATTATAGTAGACATAAAAAAAAAAAAAACATGCAATGATCTAATTTGGAAGCATTAATCAAATCAGGGCACAGGAGGCTGAACCTGATCCAGATGGGTCGATGTAAATCATAATCACAGGTTCCTGTGCTCCCTCCAATCATCACATATTCATCTGCGGTACACAGATTACCACCTCTGTGACGCCCCACACCTACTCAGTATTCTCTCTCTCATGGTTGGAACAGCTGTCCTTGCTTTGATATCAGAATGTATGCATACCACCTACTATATATACTGAGTGAAGACTGAAATCTGAAGTTCAAACTTATTTGCAGGAATGAAGAGACCAAAACTGAAAATGGAAAATTTCTACTGTCAAAAGTGTCATGCATTTATTTCCTTTTCTGGTCGTATTTCTGCATCATTGAGAGCTTTAGGATCAATACAGTTACATAAAGTTCATGTTTTGAATTTCTGATAATGACACCACTCAACAGTCTACGAGTTCAAAACATCAATAAGTATTAACCTTTCAGAAAACCAGATAATATGCTGGCATTCAGTGCTCTAGAGTTGATAAACAGTTAACTCTGATTACATATAAGGTCAGAGATATAGGACTGAATATTTAAAACCTACTACTGTAAGATTCTTAATGGAAAACCCTCAATACGGTATTAGTATATCAATAAATGACCTTTTCCTCTCCATGAAATCAGTGGAAGCCCTTTGTTTTGCATATATAGACACGTATAAGGGCACATTTACTTCCTGCACTCATTATTTGAATGAATAATTCTGGAAAAAATGACAATGATATGTTTTATGGCAAAGAATAGGTTAAACAACAGGGTTAAAAACAGTGTGCTTATAAGCTTTGAGGTTAGATGCCTATTTTATTGCTTCAACAAAACACCTTTAGTTCAACAAAAATTACAATTAGTTGACAATCAAGAGTAAAATCAGCCAGTTAATGCTGCAAATATAAGAACATTGAGTTTTTGAGAGAAGCTATGCAGTTCACTATGTGAGCCTATCAACATGAAAAACTAGATTTTTATCATGATCAATTAAGACATTAAATGTTAATTGACTCAGCATCACAAGGAGAGAGGAGCTCACAATAGACAAACTTAAGCTTGGGGCTTAAAAAAAGTTGGTTATGGGTTCTTTCAATTCACTGGATCTGGTGTTCAGCAAGCAATGCAGTACAGGCCTGGGGAAAGTAATGAGGCAATATTGGAACCTGACAGGAAGTAAAAGCCAACTTTTGGGGCCTTTGGTGAAGACAGCAGCTAATTCAGGCCAAGACTTTAATTTCCCTGCTCCAGTCATTGTTTACAGTCTGGATTGGCAATTTGGGGAGAAAAGAATAAGAGGTTGGAGGAGCATATTGAAACACATTGATGAATGAACTTTCTTACAAACATACTGTTTGTTTAAAGAGATTTAAAGTGTTGTCAGTTGAGATGCAGGATTACATTACTGCCTCTTTTTACTTCTGCACAGCCTCTTTTTTACCTGCGTACAAGGTGAACTGAAACAGGAACATTTCAGACCTCAAGATGACACACACCACTACCGCAGATAAGACAAACTATCAGTATAACAATATAATATTGTAGATGGGAAACAGATTTAATATCTGTGGCACAGAATAGCTTGTTTTAATATTATATGCCTCCAGCATGACTCACTACCTCATGACTTTGCATGTTATATCAAATTAATTAACAGAAGAGTCCATTACATTTCTCCTCTTTCCATTGACCCTGTGGGAAAAAAACAGTTTGTTAATTTAGTGAATGAATTCACTAAATTACTTTGGATTGAATACCGATGCACATGTTCTCTAACTTACTCTACACTTAACCTTTCAAGGTCATTTTGTATTGGTTGGCTAAACACACGCTGTAATGTTTCATAATTTCGAATAATAGTGTAATATAATACAATATTGAATTTCCCTTTGGTTATAAATAAAGTTCTTCTCATCTGAATTGATCCATCATCACATAAACTACTATAATTGACTTACTTGGACATCACACTGTATTGAACTCTGTCATCACATATTGTATCTCATTGCATCACATCATACCACATTATATTGTGTCATATCCAGTACATATCCAGTCAAAATCATCCCCCCTCTAAAACGGTCATCCCAACTTTACATTTCTTCAGCCAATTTTGTCAGTTAATGTGTAAAAATTACTACTATTTTAACATTAGATATATTACCGCAATTTTAACGTTTAGCGGGTGTGACGGAGCGGCGTCCTCACTGACTGCGGGCAGAACATGGCGCCACACGTACCGACATACACGCCAAACATTTCCCTCCCCGCCAGCGTCGCTCATTACCCACTAAACAGCGCTACTTCTCCAAGGGTGCACACTTGGAGCTCTTTCAATGAACTTAAACATATATTCACATTGATATTCATCTCTTCACTTACTTGCCGGGTGTCCATTCACGCTATCATGCCGGTTCGTGTTTCCAAATGAGGAGCCAGAGCGCGTGATTTCCGGGTGTAAAATAGGTGGGTATGGAGGGTCAAAGTGGTCACATGATGCAAGAAAAAATAATTCCCTTGTTTCTTGCCATGAATACCTAAAAACTGATGCGCCATTGATTAACCTCAGTTAAAATGTCAAAAACTTGAAAGGTAAAAATGGTTTAAATGTGAATAAAGTAGTTTTTTTTCCAAACTTATGTAATTGATAACGCCCACTGGGAGTGGCTAGGAGGGTTTAAAAAAAAGGCTTCCTGGGCCTTTCCTTCTTTCAGCCTGGAGTTTGTTGTGTGGAAGGTAACTGCCAAACTGACTTTTTTGCACTGCACCTTGGAAGGCCGACTGTAAATAAATCCTATCACTGTAAGTACCCTGTTTTCCTGCTACCTCTGTGTTTCCACTATATTGTGATTGTTTTAGTGAGAACTCCACTTAGTAACAATAAAATGGGTACACAGTTGGTTTCCCACCATGTGTGCTGTCATTAGAACAAAATATCTGTCCCAAACAATAAAATCCACCATTCCCCCTGATTTTTTTTTCACAACTCAACTACTGGTCATATCTGATCGCATAATAACAAATAATATATCATAACATATAGCTTATCAAAATGTATCATCCAATTATATCCTATTGAATGATATTATATTATATCATATCCTATTGTATCATATTGTACTATATCATATCCTATTTTATCTTGTTTTATCATATCATATCCTTTTGTATTATATTGTACTATGTCATATCATATTTTTTCTTGTTTTATCATATCCTATTGTATCATATCATATCATATCATATCCTATTGTATCAAATTGCACTATATTATATCCTATTTTAACTTGTTTTATCAAATCATATCATATCCTATTGTATCAAATTGCACTATATTATATCCTATTTTATCTTGTTTCATCATATCATATCCTATTGTATCAAATTGCACTATATCATATCCTATTTTAACTTGTTTTATCAAATCATATCATATCCTATTTTATCAAATTGCACTATATTATATCCTATTTTATCTTGTTTTATCATATCGTATCCTATTGTATCAAATTGCACTATATTATATCCTATTTTATCTTGTTTTATCATTTCATATCTTATATCATATCATATTGTATCATATTGTACTATATCATATTGTATTTAATCTTGTTTTATCATATATCATATCCTATTGTATCAAATTGCACTATATCATATCCTATTTTATCTTGTTTTATCATATTATATCATATCTTATTGTATCAAATTGCACTATATTATATCCTATTTTATCTTGTTTTATCATATCAGATTATATCATATCATATCCCATTTTATCTTGTTTCCTTGTATCATAATGTAGGGTATCATATTATTTAGTATCGTGCTGTATCATGTTGCATCATACTGTATCGTATCACATGTACCTTACTGTAAGTTACCCTGCCATGAGTGACTTAGTGGATAGGAGTCAGTGTCAGGATTTAGTTGGGAGATACTCTCACCTTAGTGAATGTGATTGGGCTGAAATTGAAAGCCAGTGCAGTTAACAATGTCTGCCTTCTTGCAAATGATGTACTCTTTTTGGCTCCAGTGAATAGTGACCTTCAGTGTTCAGAGGAGAAGTATAAAGCTGGGATAAATGCAGAAAAAGGTGTAGGTGCTGCTTCCATTTAAGGAGATTGAAGCTGCCACAGGTGAAGCAGTTTAGTAGGGGTAAAGTAGAGCGATGGTGCAAAGGATTGTGAGATTGATTCTCTGCAGTGTTACCTCTGTCAGGCTTCATAAGGGCAAGTTGCAGTAAAGTGAGAGATGAGCTTTAAAGTAAAACTCTGATTTATCACTCTGCTCTCTTTCAAATCGTCACCCCTGGTCTCACACTTTAAATAGCGATAGAAAAAGCGAGATCGCAAAATACCCCGCACTGTAATGAGATTTCTACGTGGGGTCGCTGGCCTCCTTCTAAGTTAAAGATGGCTGAGTGATTCTTAAAAAAAGAGCAGAGCGCTAAACCTCTGCCTTGAATTGAGAGGAGCTAGCTGAGGTGGTTCAGGAATCTGATAAAAATGCCAGGCCCTGTTTGGAGGTGTCCTCAGGCATGACTCTTGAGAACAGACTCAGGACACACTTGAAGGATTACATCTTCTATCTGTCCTGAGAGATGAGGGATCCTCACACTGAGGAGCGGGAGCAGATTGTTGTTGTTGTTGTTGGAAAGATCATTTGTGTTACTCGGCTTATTTTGCTATCCCTTGAAACTTTGAAGTTTCTGTGGATTTAGAAAAACTTGTGTTTCTCAAACCTGTCTACAAAATTGCATACCTTCTCTGCAGCCTTACAGTCTCATACTGTAACTTAGTTTTGTCTTCTCTTGTCTCTGAGATGCTTGTACTCTGAAATTGATTTCCTTCTGTCTGGAGATCAGAGCATGCACTGTCCACGCCTCTGCAGTCCCATCTCTTTTTCTATGCTGACAAACCAAGGACAAACCAAAAAAGGCTCATCTTCTTGTCCTTTTATGAGCAATCTATCTAAAAGCAGACTCCAAATGATTTATTGCACCAGAATGCGTGATATGATTAAGACGACAATATGTGCATTTTCACACCTACTGACAGTCGCACACAAGTTCTTGGACTGTGAATTTTGACCTCTAGATTACAATTGTTTTCTGCTTTCAGCCACTCAGACAAAATCATATTCACTTCCTCTTTATTACAGTAATGGGTATGGATTCATTTCTCTGCAGCCTTTTCTGGGTGTTTAGATGGTGGAATTTGATCTCTAAAGGGATATAAGCTATTAAATGTCACCAAACAATACATAATCACTGAATCATTTCAGATTAATTTATATTAATGAAAAGCATACTTCATAAATGTGAAATGACTATTCATAAATTTGTAATAGAGTCATTAGGATGAAGTTAAAATTCAAGGAACAGTGTGTGGATTTGATTGACATCCATTAGAGAAGTTGTAGAAGTTGATGCTTGCTGACCAGGACAGCAGTATGGGACTGGTTAATTACAAGTCTACAGAATCTGATCCTCTCTATAGTGGAATTTAGTGGCTGACATGGTGATTTCTTCTTCTATGGATACTTATTTGAATCACAGAGGCTGGAGGACCAAAGTCAAGTCTGGTATATTTATCATTGGTCTGTTTACAGTGGTAAATAAATGGAAAGTACATACAACAAGACAGGCTATATGTCACCTTGTCTCACTCCAGCCATAGTAAAAATGTGCAGTGAAAAGCGAGTTAAATCCCCAGACTGTTGGTGGTCTTTTGTATCGAGATCTGGTGACTCTGGAGGCCAGATGATTTGAGCTTGTGACATGGTGCATCATCCTGCTGGAAGTAGGCATTAGAAAATGGGTACACTGTCTGAAAGTGATAGACATGGTCAGCAACAATATCCAGGTAAGCTGTGGCCTTAAAACAATGCTCAGTTGGTTCTAAGGGGCCCAAAGGGGGCAAGAAAATATCATCCACACTATTACACCACCAGCAGCTGCCTGAACAGTTGATACAGGGCAGGATAGATCCATGCTTTCATGTTGTTTACACCAGATTCTGATGCTATCTGATGCTACTATCTGAACATCACAGCTGAAATCCAGATTCATCAGACCAGACAACTATTTCCCAATCTTCTCTTGTCCAATCTTGGTGAGCCTGTGTGAACTATAGCCTTAGTTCCCTACTCTTAGCTGGCAGGAGAGGTACTCAGTGTGGTCTTCTGTTGCTGTAGCCCATCTAGAGATGGTATTCTGCACACCTTGATTGTTACAAGGGGTTATTCAACTCACTGTTGCTTTTCTATCATCTCAAACCAGTCTGCCCATTCTTCTCCTCTAACATTAACAAGGCAAATTTGTCCACACAACTCAGACCTCAGACCAGCCTGTCTTGCATCAACAACTATCTTACGTTCAAAGTCACTTATATCCCCTTTCCTCCCCATTCTGATGCTCAGAATGAAGCTTGTCTTGACCAGTCTACATGCCTAAATGCAGTGAGCTCCTGGTGAGTGTATATATGTAACTATGCTGAGTGAATGAATCAATCACTTACAAAATCATCACTCTTACAGTGTGTATGAAAAAGAAATGGGCCACAAACATTTTTATGCGAGGTTGTAAAATTTTGTATTTCTGCTGCAAAAAAAATAGCAGTTTTAACATGAGTATAAATGGAGTCTCCTTGATGTCTTCAACCAGGCTTTCATGGATATCTGGGGAGTTGCAGTTTTGATGCTTTTCCAACACCAAAGTTTGCGTCTCGGCTTTAACAACTGAATAAATCGACCTGAAGAAAGCTGCAGCTCTTAAATAAAGAGGAAAAACCAAGAGACTGTTTTGCACAGGAAATACAGAAAAGTCCTTTTGAACTCAATTAAACCAAATCAATATTTTGAGTCGGATTATTGATTTCTTCATGAATAGCCATCCAATAAGTAATATAACGTACAGTGAGCGAGTTGTTGTAGCAGAGGAACCTCTACAGGGTGAGAAGGATGCCTACACAGACCCCCTAAGACTGACACCAAATTTACCAGACCGCTTCCTGCTGATTAATACGATTACACCTCGGGCTCCAGAGGCTATGATCAGAGCTGCATCTCCAGTAGCAGTCTGGTCGTCATAGCAATGGTCATCTTAGGAGAATAGCAGACCTCGGAATGTGCAAGTAATCAATCCGAAAGAAGCGTCAAACATTGATGTGTGATCAAAATCTACCACAGCAACCTGCTCAGTCAGCTCTGTTTGTGCTGTTAACCCTTTACTATATATTCAAGTTAATGAAAACCTAATCAGTCTGTGAAAGGAAAAGGTGTCATAAATCTAAAGTTATTCAAGCTATCAGACAGTCTTATATTGTTATTGTGAGATATTAAAGCATCTCTGTCATAAGAGTGGGGGTGACAGTGACAGAATATTGCTGTGTGGTGCCTGAATAAGAAAAAGGAAGTGAAGCTCTCACGCTCAAACCTCATTAGTTACCAAATTCAACCACAGCAAATAAGCAAGAGTCTCAAAAGTGAATTCAAAGGCTCATCCTCTCGAATTTCTGCCATCAAAAGTTTTGGAAACAGACGAAGAATAATAACTTGTCCGTATTGCGCTGCTGGTGATTTTTCTTCCCAGGCACCCTTCTGGGTGAGCCAAACTAACAACAGATACCATCAACAATTCAGCTCTACCTGCTTTATTTGGGGGTTTTTGAGCACAAGATGCCTGCCAATCTTTTATAAATCTCATAACCCCACATGCTTACGTGTGTGTGTGTGTGTTTTCCAGTGAGAGTTGATGTGTGTAAGTGTGTGTGACTGAAGAAAGGGCGGCACGTTGCACATGTGTCTAGCGTATGTCTGCTCACTGAAAGGAAAAGGCAGACAGGTGAAAAGAGAGATGGAGAAAGAGCGAGACATGTCGCAGCACCCTCAGGACGTCTCCTCTTTCTGAGCAGCTGTTGTCTGAGAGCCGGAGGCAGCACTGCGGCGCCCTGTCAACTCCTTCTCCCACAGAAGCCCCTGTGCATGCAAAACAGGCTCGGGCTGCCCTCTCTCCTTGGCCATGCTTTTTTCCGCCCCTTTTCGTCTTCGTATATAACAGACACCTCCTAATTTTCTGCCCTCTCTCTCCACTCTCCCTCTCTCCGAAGCAGAGTCTTTATTCAAATCAATTTCAAGCCTCAAACATTGTGCGCCCAGTGATAGTTACACACAAACACAACAGCAAGCAAGTGAGACAATTTTATGGGGAAGAGCATTTCAAGGGCAGAAGCTGATAAAGAAAAGAAAATGTGCTGTGGATTTTTTTCACCCCAGATTGATTATGTTCAACTCGGAGCATCAATTCCCCTGAACAGGAAAAATAATGTACTGTGTGCTCTGTAGTCAGAGGCCACTGGCTCCCATTCACTTAACCTTAAAGAACAGTTTTCGCTTTTTCACAGAGAGTGTTCAGACCTATGCTAAATCTTGTACTGTGAACTGAACTGAATAAAACAATGACACATATGAGAGGCTTATTTAAGATGAACTGTAAGAGAATCTAGTCTTTTACCTAATCATTACCCTGTAATTGAGCAGAAGTTAAATACATACAGGGCTTTTAAAACGTTTTCAGACAAGCTCAAGTTGTTTTTTAGATCTGCTTCAATGAATACTGTCGAAGAAAGTTTTGAGCCAGCTCAAGAAAAAGCCCAAACCTTTTTAAAGTCCCACTTCGATTGTTTTTTTTTTTTTTATATTTAAAGTGTTATCAATGGTCTTTGAATTGTGATTATGAAGTTTTTAGCCAAAATCACGTGACATGTGCCATTTTCAAGGGCTTTACTTAGTCATGAGCAATTCACCCTCTGAGTCGTGGGCAGAGACGCTCCTCTTCACGCTTGCCTGTCGTCTAACATTGCCAGTGTAGCAGCAGAAGCAGGTAACATAGGAGCTCTTATAGACCACTCATAGACAGTAAAACATGTAGTGGGTCAGAGACACCGATGACAATGACAAACTAGGAAAAAACCAGTGGCTCCTCTGATGAACTTTTGACGTGTCAAATTTGGTGCCCCCTGTTGACAAAGCAGTCTGTGTTTGTCTTGTCCTCTACATCCTTAAACAGCATCTTCTGACAAAAATCTCATCCTGCTGACTTCTGACAGACAAATTTTTCAATTTCAATGAATATTCTTGTTTCATCAGCTGCTGAGTCGACACCTACTCCCTTGGAGCAGTTTCGGGCATTGAAAGTTATGATACAAAAATGATCAATCATGGAGTGGATTGTCTTGTTTGAAAAAGCATCAACATGAATTTCAGTCAAACAAAACTCCTCACAAGAGCTTTAACAAACTGGGCTGGTGCGGTGGATGCTTGTTTGACTCAGAACTTCAACATTTAATGAGATGGTAAAAGACCTTTTCTTTTAGCCTTTTCTGCAGTTGGAAAATGGTTGTATCATGAAATAAACACATGGGCCTGATGGGCTGTCTTTACAAGTGGACTTTTGATCTTAATCACAGTCTCATTGAGCAACAATTTTACCATGAGGCAGCAACCTTATGAAATGTTAAAAAAAAATCATTCAGAGGTCGGAAAACTCATTTGGGGTAAGAGTGCCCCACAGTCCTCTTTGTGGTATTTTATGATTGAAACAATTTACCATTAACAAATAGCTTTATTTTAAAAGGCAATGCTTTAAAAAAAGCTGAGAAATGCCCCAAGCCTCTAACGCCCTTCCCGCCCTATAGGTTGTATTAGTCTGTTTTACTACATCTGTGTAGAAACTCAGAGGCAATTTAACTGCAGCTCTGAAATCCTTTGATAATGAGTTCCTGTGGCGATATTTAGTTAAGGGACTTCTTTTTTTGTTGTCTGGGCTTTAGTTTGTTGGCTTTATAGTGCCCATGTGTCGCATATTCCAAAATAAAGTCATATAAAATCCATTTACCGCACAAAAAAAGGATGATGCAAAATGGTGTCCTAAGGGAAGAGGATAGGGGACACACTACAGGAATGTCTGCTCCATTTATTTGCCACAGTTTGTATTCTGACCGTCCAGCAATGTTAGCAAGGACAAAATAAGAAGCTCTCACAAGCAGATGACTTTATCTCATGAGGTGACAGTTAAAGACATTTGTACTAACTTCTAGATGCTGTAAGAATAACTCTACTCTCCTTTATTCATTCATTATGACTTTCATTTCATTTCATTTTGCACTCTCGTTTTCCTTGTGAGCAAAGTGTCCTTTTAGGGCTTCCACCTTTTTTCAGACAGATAATCAACAAAGAGAGGAGACACTGATGAATCCTGTTGGGCTTTTCAATTTAAAAAGTGGCAATTTTCAATAATCCTTCATGGTGAATACATAATGAACAAAAACGTTTTATATATATGTGTGTACACACACTCACACACATGACTGTCAGAGAAATTCAACTTTAATAATTTAATCTCATTTGTGAGAGACGGCATGCAAGAGAGGTGTCGTCAAGAGTCAAATGGCGCTCATTTTCTTGCATCAGTGACAGTTAACATCAAGATAAAGTCGCAGAAAAGGACTGCATTGTTGTCAAGTATTTAAATTAGTTTTTTTATCATCCATACATTGTCTGTTGATTTTCAATTAGCACTGGCAGCCATTATTCTATAGGACAACACAGTGGCGGACGGCAGGGCTAGGAAGCTTTGGAAACAGCTGTGAGACGAGACAGGGTGGGATTAACTTGTTACACTTTAATAAAGCTTTACTCAGTGCACATACAAATTAAATGGGAAGAGAAGTTTTGGTGTTTTTATGATCACAATGGCAGAAATTGAGAGGTTTTGATTAATTATACGTTAAAATAAACAATTGTGGAGCAAAATGGTGTAAATGAATGAAACCAAAAATGTTATATTCAGAGGTGAAGGCTTTAAAACACACTCAGCCCACTCATCCTGTGAACTCTGCTCTGATAACAAGAAAACCAAAAGTCACCAGGGTTTAGTGGCGTTTCTCTACAAACACTGGTTGGCAACATGCTGCCATCATGTGGCGCATCTTCACACTACACTACTGCATAGTTATTATAAACATCCTGGCATGCAGCTTGTCATTTTAGTTTCTTGCCCGTCACTATTTTGAGTGCATTTACAGTTCAAAATATCAGGAATAGGACTGAAACTATCAATTACTTGGTCATTTAAAACCCAAATTTTTAATGTCACTGGGAATTTAAACTGAGGCTAAACAGAAAATGAAGAAGGGTTATAGTTATAGTGGTGGCTGGGGGATGGAGGCTAACTAAAAAATAGTCATGAATCTGTATTTGTTTAGCTGAATGGACATAACATTTGCCTGTTTGTTCATATATTTTAACTTTTTTACCCTCTGTAATTGATGCAGTTTATTTTGAAGTCAGAGTGATCATATCCAAGTTCTTATAATCTTAGCTTCCCCCTGAGTATCTCCTCTTATATTTAACAGAGCTCTCTTTGTGTACCATGACTCCAGGGTAAAACTTTTCCTGTTTCAACAACACACTGTTTAACCTCTTTTTTTTGCTGCCACCTGCTGGAACAATAAAGTATGCCCAAGTATCTCCTTTCGGTTTAACTCAAAACAAGAATTAGTGAAGGCAAAATGGTCCATCGAGTTTCAACCTACACTGGAAATAACTACATGACTGATGAGTAATTTAAGGCACAAAACATTTTTAATCTGCTTTTTTGTTAGAAATTGTTTATTTACTCATTTGCTTTCATATATTTGACTTAACCTTTTGGGAAAAATGATACACTTTATAGTAGATTTTAAAAATCTTATTCAGAGACAGTTTATCTTTCCCCTTGTGGAGAGCAGTGGTGCAGAAACCTCTACTGACCAGATGTCTCTGCATATTACAGTCTTGATGAATACAGATTAAAAAATTCTTAGAATAACAAAAAAAAGTTTGTTTTTACTGGAACTATTCAAAAACACTGAAGCACATCCAGGTCACAAATGCCAGACATGATAAAATCATGCCTATCTGCATGTTTTGAGTGCTTGCAAAAGAGTTTAAGAGTTTATAGGTGTTAAAATTTGTACTTTAAGAGGACCGACTTCTTAGAGGAAATAACACACTGAGAGTCTCTACCTGAGTGACATCATAACAGGTGTCATTAATTTGCATAGACAGTGAAGAATGTCCCTGAAGTCACTCCTGTTGCTCTGAAGCATCACAGCCGTTACTTTGTGCCACAGGCTTTAATTCTTTCATAATAACAGATGTATGTCATTCTGTCTCGTAAGCTCTGTTTTTAAAGATAATTGGCTGCGGTTTGATTCAGATCGTCATGTTAAGCTTTGGAAGTTTTGTCAGCAGGCACACTAATGAGTCAGAATCAGTATAGAACACAATCAAAATGCAATACCTGTCTGAATTCCTACAACAAATTACATTTCAACCCCATTAAGTCATGTTATGTCATGTCTGGTAGTACAGGCTTCATTTTCCATTCAAAGCAATGCAGCAGCAAACAGCAGCTGACAAGTCACAGGAACCTCAAGGCCCTTTCAGTTTCTAAGCTTTCATAAGTATCAAGGTCTCAACTTAAAACTTCAACCTTTTCCCAGCATACCAAGAGTGCACTCTAGTATGAGCTCTTGAGGTTAGTCACAGTTCCTGTTTTCTGTGGCTTTCATGTACATAAGTGCCTTTTTTAAGGCACACTTTAACATCATATTATATTTACTCAGTGGGCGTATAGAATTGAATGACAACACAGATTCATTAAAAATAGCTATGAAAATACCCGCTTTAGCCAATATTAGCCCACAGCAGAGAAAGCTCACTCTTGGCTCTACTTATTTATAATTGCGGTCCATCCAAGTTAGTGTTGTGTCGTTCGCAAACGAGTCATTCAAAAGAACCGAATCTTTTAAGTAAACGTACTGAACCGAATCACTTTCTTGAGTGATTCGTTTATTTCTCACTTCAGTTGAAGTGAGAAACAGCATTTCCAGACCAGCAGCCAGCGACAGAGGAACCACAGGCACTGACGCCTGAAACACTTGGTGAACGAATCACGCATTGAACTACACTCTCTGGAAACATTTTTGTCGGACAAAACTACCTTTTTTTTTACTGCTAAATTGCCATCACAACAACTTGCATACAATAGGACACAACAAATAGTGCATTAAATCCTATCACTGCAGCGGAATCACTCACTGTGCCCAATTCACCGAGCAGACCTGATAAATGGGACAGTACACTTAAAATATCATGACTTTTGCCAAAGCAACACAGCCAAACACTCTCGTCTTCCAGTCCCAGAAACTATTAATTGAACTGACACGTTCAGCTGTGTATCAGTTCAGGAGGTTGGAGTTGCAGGCTTCTCCTGCCAAGCGTTAAGTGATTCGGTGATTTAGTAAACAAATCTTTTGAACAAATCTTTTAAGTGAACTGTTTCTAGTGATTCGGTACATCTAACAGAACTGCCCTGCTCATCACTAATCCAAGTAGTCTTTGCTTTGTTTCGAAAATGCCATAAAGTTGTCCATTTATCACCAGAAAACAAGCTTGATTCCTTTAGCTAATTTAGAATCTGGAGGGAAGCTTTGTAAAAGAGAAAAATACCCACTATCATAGAAAACGCACTCGCGTAAAAAATGTCCGCCCAGGGCTTCCATACATCCACCTGTTGCACTGGTAAGTATGAATGGGTTAAACTGTAAATTGGGCAGTGTGACAACTCTATTAAATTTAATATACACTTAAAATTTTGAGTGTGCAGTTTGTAGTTTGTCATTTATTTCTCACTTTATTCAGTACTGAGAATGTTTGAGAATGACTCATGTCGCTACTTTTTTTTCGCCCTCTACTTTGCTTGCCAGGACAGCAAAAACAAACCGGTCACAAATGGTCAAAGCCTCTGAATTAATAAAAAACTCCGGATTAATAATTCAAAGTGCAGCCTGTTGTACCTTCGTGTTGTTTCTACCTAAATATGAGTGTCGTCATTGAGGCTGTAGTTGCGGAAGTGGCCTGCGTCGTCTGCAGAGGAGAAATGAGATGAGAAACCTGCCTGGCGACAGAGCAGCAGCAGCAGGAGGAGGAAGAAGAGAAGAGGAGGAGGTGTGAACTCAGGGTCCGTCACAAACACTCAGGAGGGGATGGATGACCGTGAGACATGATCCTCTGAGGGTCCGGACAGTTTTTTCACTTCTGGCCTGTTTTGTACTGGTCGGGAGGAGCTTTATTTTGGAGGTATGGGTGCACTCCAGTCTTCACCTGGCCAACCAGAATATGTTGACCTGGCAGAAAAGACCGGCTGTGAGTATACATCCTCATGACTTGTGGCGTTGTTGTACTTCTATTTTAAGCACCACCCCAGCCTGACTTATACAATGTGTGAAAACATGATCTAAGTGAGCCGGAAACACGATTTTATTTCTGTCCTATTCGTTTCAGTCTTATCTTAAAGGGGAAAACCAAGCATTTTAACGTAATATACCACGTGTCAAGCACAGAGCTGATCAATATTTGCTTTGAGTGTATGATCACTTATGTCCTGCATCTCTGTGTCAAACTGAAACCAGTCTGCATGGTGCAGCAGTCATAAATAATTCAAGCTGCAACTTAATGGAAGTGAAACAATATCCTGTTTACAGGGGGAGCTGCAGTAAATAATAGATCACACACAGTATTGACAGAACATTTAATAGAAGTTATCAGATACCCTATAACTTTAAAATGTCTCTGTAGTCACTAGAGCTTACTCGCAGACTCGAGAAAGGGTGTGTTTACAGGCTGGCAGGCAAAAGCAAGTATTTTACATACAATATGAATATCCAAATCTGTTGCCTCAAAAGCCTCCAGTCAAACTTACAAAGCCTGTTGCTGACAAAGAACTCGAAGGCTTATCTGTATGTCAAAATGATTGATTCTTCTGTTATTTGTTTGGAGAAGTGATAACCACGATTGAGGATATTATACATGCACCAAAACTAACTTGAGTCTTACAGGGTTTTGTTTTTGTTCTTTTTTTCAGTTTCGTTGGAGCAGATTGGAGTCCTGCATAAAAGATTCAAGCAGCTGAGCCACAATGAGGAAACTCTGCGGTAAGTTACCTGAATGCACTGACTTTACTCTCTTTCTTCAGAGCTGGAAACCTGCCTAACAGGCTTCATGTTTCTTTGTGACCATGAGTATTTTATTATGTTACGCCACATGCCGCTCCTTTTACTCCTCTTGTGTGCACTTAGGAGGGATCACCTCAATGGAATTCCAGATCTGGCATGCAATCCTATTCGGTCACAGATCATAGAGGCCTTCTTTGACAGAAGGTAAATGTGTAAATAATCATTCTCTGAGGTTAAATCTCATTTACATGGACTGCAAAAGTACCTGTTTCAACTGGGTGAAATGTCATAATTCCCTCTGTGATATTGTCAGTTTTACTTGGTCTTTAAATCTTTAGAAATTTTCGTCAGAATGGCGAGGGTACGGTCGAGGAGATCGGCTTTGAGGAGTTCCTGGTAGTCATGTCCCATTTTAGGCCACCAGCACTGCACGTTTCAGAGGAGCAGCGTGAGAGTATCAGGAAGGAAAAACTGAGATGTACGTCTTAAGACAAACAACAATGATATGCATGACATTACCTTTGGCCGTCATAAAACAAAATGTGTTTGTTTTTCTCTGCAGTTTTATTCAACATGCATGATACTGACAATGACGGGACAATCACCCTGGAGGAATACAGACATGTAAGACTCAGCTCACTTCTCTAGATAGTTAAAAAAACGATGGAAGATTGGTGGGTCAGTATATCTGAAAGAACAGGACCTTAAAGGGATATTCCAGCGTAAAATTAATTTAGAGTCAAACACACCGTAACACAGTTAGACACCCCACAAGAGATGAATGTTGCCGACCGCTTGCTTCTTTAGTTATACCAACTTTAGTAACGACCGCAGGATAGCAATACACAGTGGTCTGAGTAGCCATCAACACACCCCAACCAAAAAGCCACTCTATAGCCACAAATAATAACAGCACCGAACTTCATCAACAGTACATATTGTGTCCCAGCCATAGCACTAGCCACCAAACATCTTTTTAGTTTTTTAGCACAACTCATCCACTCTCCTCCAGTTTGTACGGAGTCCATCAACTGCAGCGGTGGGACGCAGCTCAAGGAAGAACATTTATGATAATTTCTTTATCATTTACTTGAAGTAATAATCACCATATTAATCATTTTGCACTGCAAACGTGGTAGTTCTTCTGCCTTAACGTCTCGGTTTTATTGCATTTCTCCATTAAGAAATGATCATTAATGTTCTTCCTTGAGCTGCGTTCCCCCCTGTAGTCTGTAATGGACTGGCCCGAGGTCTCGCTACAAACAAGCAGCTGCTGGAGGAGAGTAGGTGAGTTGTGTTTAGTCTCTTTGCTAAAGAAATTAGGCAAAGTTAAAAAGACGTTTGGTGGCTAGTGCTATGGCTTGAATCTTTATGTACTGTAAATGAAGTTAGTTGCTGTTCTGAGCATTATTTGTGGCTATAGAGTGGCGTTTTGGTTAAGGTGTGTTGATGGCTACTCAGACCGCTGTGTATTGCGATCCTGCAAAGTAAAAGTAAAGTTGATAAAACTAGAGATGCAAGCAGTCGGCAACATTCATCTCTCGAGGGGGTGACTAACTCGGTGTTACGATGTGTTTGACCCTAAATTAATTTTACGCCTGAATATCCCTTTAATATGAGCAGAAAACTCTTTACATGAAGAAAAAAAGGTTGTTCAGTCTAAGACAAAGTCAGGTAAAACAGGTAGATAAAATTGTGTCATCTGCATAGACTATGAATGATAAATAAATAACTGTGACTTCCTCTATTTTTATTGGCTCTGTAAATGAAGACTTGAGTTCAGCTATTGGCTGTAATGTTTATCTTCAGCCAGAAGTTACCAGTTCAGTTCAGTTAATGCTAAGCTACCAGATTTGGACAGTCTGCTACTTCAGTGACTTCTAAATGAACTAAATTTTCATCACTCCTGACTGCAGCAGCTTATTTACCCATGAGAAGCTGCAGCTCTTCAAGGCACGTTTGTGGTTTGTTTGCCCAAACCTCTGGTGAGAGAGTGGCAAACCAACAATAAGTACTGCTGACGTAAATTAACCAGTCTTCTCATCACTATCATCTGCTGTGATCTCTTCAGAGGAAATAAACAATAACCCTGTTTTCTAGATAACTGCTCAATAACAGTCTTGACATGCGACCTGCTTTAGAGTCTTTTGGTTTGAAGTGCCAGCCTCAAGTTGATGCTGAAGCAACTACAGGTTTTTGAACCCTTGCATTGGCCTCATTTTCAAACAAGGGATTGCTGCTCAGTCATCACTGTAGCAGCAGTGCAGGAGTTTAAATACTTTCAAATAAAACCAACAGGAGCATGCACAATAAAATAATTGAGGCCCTAAAGTAGAGCCGTGGTGTACACCGCATTTAAAGAGAGCAGGTAATCATTGTAGTTACTTTCTTACTTATGCTTTACCTGTGTTCACGTCCATGCAGGTGGTGGAGGAGCTGCTGTCTCTCAGTGAGACACTTGAGAAAGATACAGCCAAAAGCATTGCTGATGCCGCCATGTTGGAGGTGGCCAGTATTTCCATGGGTCACATGGTATGTAAGCTGATCACCCTAAAGAACAACATGTAATTTATACTTGGTTTTATTTTGTGCAATTTAGTTACTTCACTTTCTCACACTCAGGAACCTGATGAGTTTTATGAGGGGATCACATTTGAGCATTTCCTCAAGGTACGTACCCAGAGTACATCCATGTTTGCTAAAATACTCTCCTATTCTATAAGTATACAAAAAAATGAACAAATACTATAAGAACTTTGTGTAAGCCACTGTCAACTCAAATACTCTGCGTGAAATACAAGTTATGTACAATTTCATATACTTTGTAACTTTTTCTTAGTTGCTGAATGGCTTCGAAATTGAATCCAGAATGAGCATTCGCTTCCTGTATATGGACACGACAAACTTTTGTAAGTGAGGTCAGCAAACTGAACAATTCAGTGACTGGAAAGGCTGAAAATGCAGAGTCATGCTTTCACTATCTGTTTCCATCACCAGTTCCTCGCTTGCATTGAATATATGCCTTACTTACATGTGAAGAACTATGCAACTTCAAGAATTAATGTATACTGCAGTCACTTAAGTAGATTTTCGATTGTAAGCAATAATACAATCAGTTAGATAACAATCAAGCTGATATGACTTACCAAGCAATAATCAAATATGCATGTCTGGAATAGCAGACAGTTAGACTCTATGCATGCAAACATGGATGCTTGAATAATGTACAAAAGATGATGCCATAAATCAATAACTTAATAATCAGGGATACAGAGATTTGTCCTCAATAATCCTGTACTTATAATCTATATGTCTATTTAATACCAATGCAATAATTTAAGATACTTTGACTTATATTACAAAGATGACACTTGGTGCATGCTCTGCTACACTTGCACAATAAAAGACCTCATGTAACAGATCCGACTCCTGTCCAGGGTGTGAATTTCTGATAAAAAGGAAACGTGAGCGCTGTCATGCAAGAAGGAACAGTAATGTAGCACCTCAACAGTCTGTACTCTTAAAGGAACATGTGAAATTACACCACGGAAAAATCATTTTCACAGTGTAAAAACAAAAACATTAGTCATGCAGACACTTTGACACCTTTTAGTTAACAGGAACTCTGCAAACACTAAAGTTACACCAGGATTTCCCAGAAATATTCCATCCCACTTAAAGAGTGAATGACTCAAGGATTTTTTTTTTTTTTTTGTCTCCGGTGATCTGAGATATTTCTCCTTTTAATATTTCACGTTTCGGAAATTCCCTTTATCTGTAACTGCTGGCCTCAAGTACATGATAAGAACTAGAAAGATGGGTATGCTTGTATGAATGTAAAGCCTTGTTATCCCTACCTTAACACCACAGATTTCTTTATTCTACTAAAAATCAACATTACAAATTGTAGGTTTTAATAACTACAGAACATGGCATTTTAAAACCCAAGCTGAAATCTGTCCTGATAGTCCAGTCTGTTGCTGAGGGAAAATATGAACATTATTTATCAGGAGCAACATCAAGAACAGTTTCATCAAAGTTTTTATGCTACCTGTGTTTCCTGACATTCAATAAAGCGGCTTAAACTATCACAAAAAGAGCATGTTTCCTTTATTGTGTGTTTATCCCAAGACTCAATGTTTGATTGTAAAGTGACGCCACAGATATACCCCAGCACTGCAGTCAGTGTGGAGTCATGGGCCTTTACTGCCCCCTAAAGGTCTAAACATGTAAAATGAAGATGAAGTTTATCAGTGCTTTATGAGTGCCTCAATCTAAATGATCAGACCCAGTAAACCAAAGGCACTTACATGAGGCTCACTCTTTGTGATTATATTAATTAAACAGCTAACAGTATGCTTAACTAAATAACTTCTTTAAAACTCCTTTTTAATTGTACATTAACCATTTGAAGAGGGAATTTCAGATGTTTTGCACCTGAGGAAAAGTAATAAGTCTACTTTCCTCTCGGTGACCACTGACAGTTATTGTCAGCAAATGTCGAAGACAATGTGAGGAAATGGGCAGCACAACTGCTTCCCTTGAGTGATGCCAAAATATCTAGAGCTCCCCCTGGAGTAAAGATTATAAAACTGTAACCATAGACTGTATATAGAATGGACGCTGTCTGCCTCCTTGCTGGGAGAAGCCACTCTAAGAACAGCACCCTCTGGTGACGGGCTGCAATATAGGTCATAAATTCCACCACCTCCAGTAAAGCTTATGGGGCTGTGGACAAACTTTAGAAAATTAGAACACAGAACATAAATGTTTCTCCCCCCTGCTTGCGATGTTGACATGTGGTTATTGTAAGACTGGTTTGTGCTCAAGTCCTTTTTTTTCTGTACAGCTTCATTTTTTTTAGTTATTAGGGGGTTCATGTTTTCTATGATTGACACCTGGTACGTAGATTGCGTAGCTCACCTGGGGGATACGCTGTTTGAGCCGAGCGTCATCACAGCGACTCTCCCGCCAAATGCGTACAATGCTACTGCGCAATGTTGGTTTCAGGAAATGAAGAGAAAACGCCGAATTACAGAGAGCGTTTTGGCTTCAAATCTGTATACTGGCGAAAGGCGGAACAGTATATAGTATATACAGTCTATGGCTGTAACAGAAAACAAAAGCAAGGAAATAAAAGCAAGCACATATTTTTTCCAACATGCTTTATAAGATCTTATCATGCGGATTTATGTGGAAGTTCATTTGCCATGGAAGTTGAGTTTCAGTTAGTTATCTGATTATAAAAACAGGGGTGTGGGGTTATGGTTGACAGCTCTGTTAATAATTGTGGCTTCTGTGGTGATTCCAGGGAAACATTCTTACATTCAGCATTCCTTCACTCCATGACTTGGTTTCACCTTTTACAGCAGAGGAAGATGGAGGCACATTGTCCATATTTCTATGCAGCCCGTGCGTAAAGCGTGTTAGGATGCTAATGTCAGCATTTGGCCGATGCGCAGCCTTGCAGAGCTGATAGCACAAGTGTAGTCACTTGTGTCAAATTTTGATGTTGAATGGAAAGAGAGTGATGAGTGCTGCTTGAAAGAGTTGTCTCTCAATATGACAAAACAATATTGCTTGTGGGAGAGTTTTTGTGGACCACATGATACAAACAAGTTATATGACGTGCTGTAGATTGGTGATATGGTCGCAGAATCCACACGCCAGTTTGGTCCTGAGTCTAGTTTTACATTTTTTTTGCCTGTTGATGTTTGAGGTTAACAAGTTTTCCTCCTACAGACAGAAAGTATGTGAATCATGATTAGGTCACTGACTGTTTAGGTTTCAATGGAATCTGAGAACAATTACGTGTGGAGTGGAAATCATTAAGACATACAGACTAAATAGTGAGTGTTGCCCTGAGGTACCCTCGGCGTTGAGCTTTAAATAAAGCTTAGTTATAACAGGGAACTTGATTCATGACCTAGAGTGAATGCCCCATCCACTTCCAGTTTCCTGAAAGCTTGTGATCAGAGGAAAGTTTAGTTAAGCATTACTTCATTCTGACAGAAATCTTTGCTCTTTTTGTAAGTGTTTGTAATTTTAGACTAAACGTTTGCATGCCATGTCTGTTGTGCATCTATTTAAAACCGTCTCAAAAGTTCAACTTCTCTTTCGCCGTACGCCCCCCCACCCTTCACACACTTGCGTCTCCATCTGTAAGAGGGTAGAAGTGTACAAAACACACATACAGTGATCTGACCCACACACACCCACACCTTGTGACTGGCCAGACAGCCCGCCAGTTTCATGAAATCTTTCCTATCTGATGCAGCCTTGTGTCGAACACATGCGTCACTCTGAGCTGATATCACACAGTCAGCGTCTCAGCAGCTTCCTGATTTGTTGATAGACTAAGTCTGTGCAAAACACAGCACATGATCCTACAAGATTGAAATACACTCTTTTTGTCTTGTTTTACTTTTGACAAAATCACTTCAACCTGTTTCTCTTTGTTACTAAAACTGAATCCTGTTTTTAGAAGTGTGGTGCAATACCAGGGAGTGAGTAAACCTCAGTTTCTCTTTTTTTTTCAAACACTTTTTTACAGACATGATCATGTTATTTTGTTTGTGCAATCACATCATAGATGCAATTCAAGAAATAAATGAAAAAAACTAAAGAGATAAAGCTGAAAATGAACTTTTATTACTTTTACAGCCAAAAAGTTTGCAGCAGCAAATAGGAACTATGTATTATTACACAATGAAGCATGTTTTCCTTTACATTCTTGACCTCTTATTATAACCAAACAAAAAATAAATATTAAATACCATAAATAGGCGTCATTACTCTGATGTACCAGCCACCTTCATACTCAATTACACTCGAACACATGAGTATAAGATATGATGGAACTGAGCGTCTAAGGCCAGCCTTAGGTCATCCTCAGAAGAAGAGCATGTTGATTTGTCTCCTGTTTCTGCACACTTTGCTTTTTAGAGTTCTCAGTTCTCTGGAGATGTTTGCAAGGAGCTCCTTGTAGGTTTTCAGCACCGCACATCCGTAAACTTTCTGCTGGAACACATTCTGAGGCGGAGGTAGTTCTGTCGGCCCTCCTGCCGGCTCTGGGATGGGGACATTCGGGAAGAGACTCTGATAGAAGTTGTTTATGAGAGTAGCCAGGCTGTTGCTGCGAGTACTGACACGGAGCAGCCCAGTCAGCACCGGGCTGGTGGGCAACTGTAAGTCCGTCTGCTGCTCATAAACACGTTTAATATGAGGGAGGAAGGCCCGGATGTGAGTGTAGATGCTCACTATCCTCTCAGAGGGCTCCAGGCCTGAGATGTTGGGGTCAGGGATGCTGGGGACCGCCACTTTGCACAGAAGCTCTGACATTTCTCCTTGAGAGGTTTTCTGCAGACACAAAAAGCACAAAACGTTTCATTCAAACATTTTGGAGAGGAACAAGACGCTCTGAGGAACAGTCAGCTTATGAAAAGGTAAAAAGGTCAACACTGAAAAAGCCAAGACACAGCAGATGTACGTCTGTACTCACATATGTTTTGATTAAGTCGACAGATTCCTTCTGTATGAGTCTCGTAAGTTTCAGAGTCTGTTGCAGAGAATTCCCACACTGCTGGTTTCTGCTTGCTGCCACAGTTCGTGTTGAATCAACAGCCATAAGCAGCAGCAGAGAGAGTAATGCTGAGGAGAAAGGAAACTGGTTAGTTTAGGTTATCCTACATCCCGTTGGTGAGGGGAACTTCGACGAAAAGCCACAAGAGGAGGGCAGGAGGGATAAAAATAGATTCTTCACTTGTACATTAAGCGCATGAAAAAGAAACCATCTACACAACAAGTTAACACATTTTTACATTAATGTGCTTCATTCACAGCCATGTTTGACACTTTACAACACTGTCATTCTCACTAAATACTTCCAAAGAAACTATTAAATACAAAACATTTAAAGAAACTCTTAAGTAGTTTGTATATTGATATCAAACTTCAGTCAGATTTTATGCACAAACTCACAAAAAAGAATCACCGGTGCATGCAAAAACACAAAAAGATTGAGTGGTGTCTTCCTCCCCACATGAAAGTACACACATCACATCACAAATGTAATAAAACTTACTTGTTGCTGGTTCCATAAACTGTCCAAAATGCATACTCTTTACATGACCATTCATTCTCCTCTCGGTGTCACAGGCAAATTGCGAGGACTCGTCATAATCACACTCCTTTAAAAACTTTTTTAAAACACAGAAACCACACACATTTGTCATAGGAGGAAATGACGTGCACTTTGTGAGGCAACCAAATTTCCCAGAATTTCCTCCTTTTTTTTCACATGTGCATTTTTTTCTTCCTTCTGTATTAAGACAAGTGGACAGCGTCCCAACATGTCTGGACATTGAGCAGGCATGTAAACATGATTTCTTTTTGTTGTCATGTCTGATCAAACTCTGAAGCCTTTTCTGAAAGGACTTCCTTTTTATGTGAGCGTGAGGAAACATAAACACATTAATCCTTTTTTTTCTTTTGTCTTTTTTTGATGCCTAAAGGGACATTTTCTGCTGAATTTAGACAAGTCTCAGACTTGCCTGGAAAAAAATGAAGGACTGGAGGTCAGCCCCCCTTTGACACAGTTCACTGGTATGCCTTTATAGCACCCTCTAGGGGCATTAGATGAGAAGATGAGAACTATCTTTTTTTCTTATGCAGATATGCAGAGAAAGTGCCACTACAGTAAGCTTCAGTTTAAGGCATACTTGTGTTTTTCTTACATTAATTTACTTGCAGCAACTGAGAGAAACTGATGTGACTTGGATTGTTGATAGAAGTAGTTGTCCAGAGGTTTGAACCAACAGTTTACATCAAAACAATAAATGAAGACTAAGGCATGCTTGGATCCCTGAAAACCTGTAGCTTAAGCCAGAAAATTGTATTTTTAAAGTAAAATGGAGGGTCTGAAAAGCCTGATCAGTACAGCATTTTTAAAAACAACTCCAAACAGGTGTTTTTTTTTTACTTTTAATCTGAACAAACTAGATTTTGTCACTTTTACTGCCACCATTGCCTCCTTAAATCATGTGTGCAACTTTATTCTCCATGCGGACATTGGTGCAGGAAGCTGGCAGGGTCACAGGAAATGCATTTCTCAATCAAAAACTTTTACAAGTGCGTAAAAGAGAGAGCTTGCTGAGCTAATGTAGGCTATGTGTCACTGAGATGATGCCACAGGTTTAGGCCTCTGACCTGCTGCGCTCACAATTTCAGAGGGTGACTTCATGGTGGCGTTAATGATGATTTATTTGTTTGGGTGGTGAGTGACAGAGGTTATGTAAATATGACACAAAAAACAAGAAGTGGGTTTTTCAAGTGTTGTCTAATCAGGATACACTCTTTCGAAGGAATGATGTGGCTCTTAGCAAGCCATGCGCATCACGAGGGTTAGTTCAACTTATTCACACGCCATTTTCTCTTGATGTCGCACCAGGGCATGAGACTCAAATGCTTTAGTGGCCTTAAACTGCTGTATTCTAGTCTTTTAGTTTTGTAAAATGTATCATTTCAGCTCCTCTAAATGCAAAATAAAAAGACACTTGATGGCTTAAATCTGGAGGGCTTTCTACTATCTACTGATTTGTTTTCCTACAGCTGCTGATAAGTCATGATATATACTAATTTTGCTTGGTAATATGGAAACCCTTCTAAATTCTCAATATCTTTTTTTTCTACTTTGCTGATCACAAAGGAAGCAGTGAAATGCAAATGATTTGTTGGAAACTGCTTGATACTATTTAAAGGATCTGCTACCTAGTAGTCCAGCATGGGTCTTTTTTTAAGCATTTACACTTCCCAGCTAGTCTGACGTGAAACGACAACGGTCAGCATGTGAATATGGTCACTGAAAGATCAGACCACTCGAGTTAAAACAGAAGAAATTTTTAAAAAGCGGACATGACCTATATTATTATGAATGATTTAGGCTGTTTTCAAGCATCCACAATCCATGCTGCATCGCCGTCAAACCACCAACTACTCGAGAAAAGAATGGGGGAACTCAACACACCACAAACCCTGTCAGCACTACCTCAGGTAAAGGCTAACCGCTCCTCTGCCACCCTTGGGGCTTTCCAGTTGCCCCATGGGACAATAAAAGGGGTTGTGGTGAGTGGGGTAACTGCTGCAGATGTTGCCAGTTCAAGGAAATTAGAGTCAGATTCCTGCCAGCAGTTTCACTACAAGCACGGTTTTTTTTTTAAAAATACAGAAATCAACACCTAGATGAAGACCTAAAATGTTAGTTAGTGTAGAAAATGCGTGTGCCTTTGAATGCGACTTCCTTCCCACCTCTTGTTCCCCTTTCAAGCTCTGGTTTTCAGAAGTTATCTTTGACCTGCATATTTGTTTTTGGATTTACAGTAAATCATCACAAGCAGCACAATGTAGGTCATGGCAGCCGTTAAACCAAAGAAAAGCAAAAGTGAGAAGTCCCAGACCGCACAAGAGAGTATTACAAAGAAATCAAACCACATACAATAAGAAATGCACCGTCATTTGATGCAGGATGTCGATCGAGACCCTTTTAGTTTTCAACAGAATCTCTTTTATTTTGTCTTTCAACTGCACAGGAAATGGTGAGTAAGGTTGTTTAGGAAAGTCCCCTTTTATTCTAACTAAATACATCTCTGTAGTAACATAAAATTCACACAAATTGTAAGGTTCATAACTGTTCTGAAGCTCTCAGGCAAACCTCATTTAAGCACTCCAATAGCACTTTTATTCATGGAACCATTTGTCCGCAAAGGCTTCAGTTATACGTGTGACCAGACAAAAGGCCGTACTGCATATGAGAAACGTTTTCATCAAATTTTCAGAAAGTTTGTTAAAATGTAAAAGGCTGAAAAATGTAGAGGAGCCAGTCAAAGTTCAGAACACCATCTGGTCGAACATAACAAATTCAGAATTTAGGTTTCTACGTGTAAAACAAGAGCATATATTGCCATCAGAAATTCAATGCCATTGTAATTCCTCTGTTAAAATACTTTGTTAATTCAGGGGACGTCTTCCACCTTGCAGCCCTGTGAGGAAAATGACCAAACATTAATACAAGTTGTGGCTTTAAAATAAAATCAAATAAAACAGGTAAAGATCCTGCCAAACATAACAGGGTTGCATTCAAGACCATCACATTAAACAATGTTTCAAAAAACTGACCCGTGATAAAATAGTATTTATTTTTTCATACATATACTTCATTTTAGAGGGTTTCACTGCATGGGGTACCCTAAATACGTCATGAGTGTTTGAAAAACTTATCAGCATTTTGACTCAGGGGATCTAAGAATGTTTACATTTTTGTAAAAATCAACCGTCTCTCCAAGACAGAAAACTACAAGGCTAAAGGTGGTATTAGAAATTAAGCACCAAACAATTATCTTTCCATTCAGTAGGAATGGAAACATTGTGCAACCTGTTCAATGACCATAATGAACATGGCAAAAAATATGTAAATCTGATCATTAGACACTAATTACTCAAATGCAATCTGGACCCACATGTTGTTGTGTTTGCTTTTCAGAAGCGTTGATCCACAAAAGATCATTTTACTGATATAAGAAGTCTGTGGTTCCATTCACCAGCATTTATACAATCTGAGAGTCTAGTGATTCGACTTAGCAATATATTGAGCTATTGTATGACCATATCTCTATATTATAAAACAAAACGAAGCAAATTCTTTATCGTTAAGCTCTGTTATCAGTAATAGACCAATGTCTCTGTATGTTCTAGCTATATTCTCATGTACAAATATTCATATCAAAAGTTATACAGCACAATTCTCACCATTTTTCCTTTACAAGAACTTTGATTAGTGAACATTAAATGATTCACAAGTTTAGATGAAACCAAAAGAAAATGGTGCCGGCCTCAGAAAGTAAATCAATAAATAAAATATAGAGAGAACAAACACGTAACTTAACTCTGCTTCAGGCACAACTTAAAGAAAGGCATTTGTGAAATTATCATATCAAATATGGCGCTTATGTCCAGTATCCATAGGCTTAAAACGAAACGAAACAAAAAAAAAAATGCTTTTATTTACAAACAGCTAAAATCTCTGACAGATTCATGCTTCACTTCACAACCTGAATTTGTCCTTAAAGTGCATGCAATTATAAGCAGTTTTTACCAAGTGGGATCTTGAGTTGTGAGAAGAGAAATGGGTTGATCAAGCTAACGCCAATTGATCCTACATATCAAATGAAAATAAAAAGGTAAGAACAGTTGCCTAGAAAAGTGAGGAACCACAGTATACTGTATGCATAAGCACAATATGGAAGTATGAGCGAAAAGAAAAGAGATAAACTCTGACTTTATCCAGTGACCCCATACAGTAATATTCACATTCAGAGCATTAAATAATTGAAAGAAACTAAAAGAAAATGAATTTTAAAAAAAAAAGACAAAGCAGCTTAACACCACGGGGGAGTCCGCAGCTCACATTCCACAGTGTCCCTCCATGTAGCACACACATTTAGCATCATACGAACATGATGGGTTTCTACTTAAACATATCAAAGTGCCAATTTTACTAAAATTTCCTGATTTATTCATACCAAAAAGGAGGAAATGGCATGGAGGAAAGAGTCTGTTATTTTGAAACACATAAGTTTAGAGTTACACTGACTAGGTTTGAGTTTTATTGACATGTTGTTGTCTTTTGTTTGACTTTCCCCCTTCAAGTTTCACAAAAGAAGTTCTCATTGCACGTGAACGCCTCCAGTCAAAGATGCGATATCTAAGAGAGAAGAAAAAGCAATAGAGAATAGAGTTATCCAGCTTTGTCACCGTGAGTGTGACAAATGGTCGAGTGGACATGAAAAGCGGCGCGGATATGTCGTCCTCTAGAGATAAATCCACTTTCATCTGTTGTCTTCTTTGGGGAAGTCCAGAGACCCCAGGCTGCCGAAGCCCAGGCTTCTACTTTCACTGTCAAAAGTGTTCATTTCTCTATCCTGACGCTCCAACAAGTGCTTTATCTTCTCGGTGCGCTCCTTCTGAAGGGCTGCCAGTTCCTCTTCAATCTGTAATCGAAAAGTCAGATTGTAGTTATGTCTCTATGGACACTAAACAAGCATTAATGCATTAGTAAAGACTTGTTTTTGCAAATACACTGGAGATCTTGAATGTTTTGGAGCTGTTGGTCTTTCAAAACTTGTATTTTACAGTCTTTGACATTCAAACGTCAAACATTTCAAACCAAAGGAGCAGCTTTCTGTAATATTGGGCAATTCTTTGTTTGATGGCAAAGATTCAAGAGCAGCACCCCACCTCAAATACAAACCTCTCCTCTTTGCACCCCTTCACTCTACTGTACTGTGCTATATCTATTCATACATACATAACCTTTTCCACCTCTGACTTCAGCCAGTTAAAATACGATCATTTTAGCACGCAACACAGGGTTTATAGAAGTGCACTTGGTTATCGATACTCAGTAAGATATTACAGCACATATTGAGACGTTTCACCCACAATGACACATATCAACCAAGTGGTGGCACTAAAGTCTTAGGAATTCATTCAGTGATGATCATGAACACCTGTATAAAATTTTAAATAACTGTATCCAAACATGGATTTAACTGAGGAACATGTTCTCTACTTTACAGCTTATTATCAGACATGCTAGTTCCCAAATTTTACCATTTAACATTAGCCTCTAGTGCTAACTCCCTCTTACAGAGCTCCTGTCTTTCCATTCATTTAATTCATTCACTGTGTCTTCCTTCCTCCACAATCCAGTAATAGAGACATTTTTCATCGTCCAAATTTGTGTAAGTGTGTTTTAGATGAGCAAGGGGCTATGAGGTTACAGCCTTGAAAGAGCAGAGGGCCTAAAATGCAGCTGAGTCATGTTTAATCTTGTTGCCTAGTAGTTAGAAACTAGGTACAGCAACTTTCTGATATGTAAGTGTCAGAGTGAAGTGGTTTTTTTTTTTTCAATTGAAAGGTCTGCAAAAGAAAATTTCACAAAGCTCCTGGATATGCAGAGATTAATGACACCAGGAACGACATATATGCATTTTTGTTTTCGTTACCAGTTGATTTTTACCTTTTTTTTACACCTATGATGAGGTCTAATGACATCACGCTACGTTCATTCAAAATCATTTCAAACAGCTTCAGTCTTAAACCTACCTTCTGTTCAAGGTGCGCTCTACGTATGGAGATCTTCTGCTCCAGTTTCTGCTGCTCCCGCTCGTGTTGGGTCTCCATCTGTGACTGGGTTTTTTTCTGGTAGGCATCCAGGAGCTCCATCTCCTGCTTCAGCTGCTGCTTCAGAGCCTGGCACTCCGTTTCCTGCTCCGCATCTAATCGCATCTACAAAAAAACAGCACACACAGCTGAGTTGCGAACGCGTCGGCAACAAGCGCAGGTTGGGTTTCATGTTCAAAACTTGAGGTCAACAACTTTTGCAAAAGGTTTCGAGAACAAACTGTGGCATTAAAGGATCTCTGTACCGCCTGTGAGGCCATCATTTCGTTGATGCTCTGCTCGTACTGTTCAGCCAGGATGGCCAGCTTGCGCGTCTGCTCCTCTTTTAGGCCCTTCAGGATGGTTTTATGGTCGCCTTTGGGAGAGACCTCCAGCTGATGGTTCCTCAGAGCCTTGTACTGTTTGTTCTGCACCTTACAAGTGTCCTGGAACTGTTTCTTGATCTGCATCTCCAGAGTCTACAAAGGGGTAAAAAGACAAATCAATGCACTGTTGTTTTATGTTCAAACAGTTCAGCTACTGCTTCATTTTGACTTCAAAGTGATGCTGAATAGTTTTACACAATGATAAATACAATTTTACGGTTACTTATGTAACTCTCCAGCTCTATTTCTCTTGATTCTCAACAACAACACAACTTTACTATCAATATTTTTTCAAAGGAAAATTAGGGAAAAGAATAAAATTGAGGATGCACAGTAACTGCAGCACTTTCAGGTCAAACTGTAGCCACAAATATGTCGGAAAGATGACATGAATATCAGTGAAAAACCACACGGTAGGGAGAAAAAGGATGTAGCACCTTGAGGTTTCTGGGCTGCTGCCGCTGCTCCAGAGAGTGTTTTCTGTGTAGTTCTCTCTGCCGCCTGCTGTTGTACTCCTCCTGGTTCTCCAGCTCAGTCTGGTGCTGCAACCGCATGAGCTCAATACGCAATTTCTGCAGCATCTGTAGCTGCCTTCGCTCCAGGTCCTGCGTGGACTCGTCCTGTCGGATCATCAGGGCATGCTCCATCTCCTTCTGGGTTCTCTTCTTGTTTAGTTCCTGGTACAAGGATACAGTTCACATTGAACTTCAAGTTTGACATTAAAAGGCCATAACTTCTGTATCTGGCTTATTTTGGCATTCCTCAGAGCTCTGTGTTTGGTCCTCTTTTGTTTTACAGCATGTGATTTTTTAACCAAATTTGTTCGGTAAAGGTGTTTTCTTTCACACCTGTACAGATCACTAAAGGTACATCAACAATAGTAAGTAATGCTGGAAGGTTTTAAACAAAGTTGTTCATCCAAAATGCAAAGTGACACGGATCAAACCAGCAAATATAATGATGTTTACCAATAAAATAGCACTTCTGTTTTTCTACTTTGAACCTGCAGGTCAATATTAAATCTCTAATAAATCGTGTTAGAGTCTTTCAGGATCTCAGGGTAAAGGACACTTAACTTCTTTTAACCAGGGTAGAAATTATTTACATGGACAGACTGAGCTGTTTCATTCAGTATGTGAGCTGTACAAACAGCCACCGTGTCAGTGTTTTTAAAGGGATATTCCGGGGTAAAATTAATTTAGGGTCAAACACACCGCAACACCAAGTTAGACACCCCCTCGAGAGACGAATGTTGCCGACCGCTTGCTTCTCTAGTTCTACCAACTTTAGTAACGACCGCAGGATAGCAATACACAGCGGTCTGAGGAGCCACAAACAATCCTCAACCAAAAAGCCACTCTATAGCCACAAATAATGCTCAGAACAGCACCTAACTTCATCAACAGTACATCTAGGGTCCCAGCACCCCGCAGCAGTCCTTAATGGACTGGCCCGAGGTCTCACTACAAACAAGTAGCTGCTGGAAGAGAGTAGGTGAGTTGTGTTTAGTCTCTTTGCTAAAGAAATCAGGCAAAGTTAAAAAGATGTTTGGTGGCTAGTGCTGTGGCTGGGACACTATATGTACTGTTGATGAAGTTAGGTGCTGTTCTGAGCGTTATTGTGGCTATAGAGTGACGTTTTAGTTGAGGTTTGTTTATGGCTCCTCAGACCGCTGTGTATTGCTATCCTGCGGTCGTTACTAAAGTTGGTAAAACTAGAGAAGCAAGCGGTCGGCAACATTCATCTCTCGAGGGGGTGTCTAACTTGGTGTTACGGTGTGTTTGACCCTAAGTTAATTTTACACCAGAATATCCCTTTAGGTTGCTTCTTTGAGGGTGTGGATCTAAACTTAGTAAAAATCCCAAACTGTTGTGTGAAAGATGTTTGTGTACTCGAACATCTTCTAGAAGCAACAGTTTGATCATCCAAAACTCTGACTTCAGTGTGTTTACATCAGGAAATTGATCATAAACGCCACATATGCAGCTATCTGCTAGTGGTCTGTCTCAATAGGGCTTTGATACCTCAGGTCACATTCATCCATTAATGTCATATTCACACAATTATGGGACCAGGCTGCAATGTAAAGTACCTATCATTACTAACCAAACACATTCATACATTTATACTGGATATGACACTCAGGAGTACTTCAGGGTTCGGCTTGCCTAAGGACACGTCAACATGTGACTGCAGAAGCCTTGATTATACCACCAACTGTCTGACTGTGACACAACTAACTCTAGCACTGAGCCACTGCTGCCCTCAGATGACATTACCTCTCTGAGTTGCTCCTGTTCAAACTCATGTCTCCTGATCAGACTCCGGCGTTTGAGGGCCCTGCAGCTGCGGTCGTACACCAGCCTCTGCTGGGCCAGCAGGTGAGCTTCATCCTCCGCCTGAGAGCGCTGCATTGTTTCTTTGTGCCTGGACAGACGCTCTTGCTTCTCCTCCTTCGGTATACAAGGGTCTTCACTCATCTCCTATAACACATACACAAATAAAGATAGAAAGGCGTACACATGATTTAAATAAAGTTTCATGTTACAAGTGTTTATCCTTGAATGCTCTTATTTCCTTATAATACTGACCTCTTTGATTTTATCTTTGCAGTGCCTGTACTCTTTTTTCTGACTCTCCAAGAAAGAAGTCAGCTCTTTTTTTTGCTGAGCAACAATCTGTTGCTGAATCCTCCTCTCTTCTGCTGCCGCTGACTTCATCTGTGAAGAAACATTGAAAAAGTCAAATCAGCACACTTCGCTGATCTCTTAAAAAGTGTGGTCCCTTCCTCCTGCCGTCCAAACTGTACCTCTTTGTCAACTTGAGCAGCGTGCCTTTTGGCCAGTCGTTCCAGCTCAATGTAAGTGTTGTTTGCATGTGTTTCTAATTCCTTCTGCAACCGGAGCCTGTGCTCATCCATCTCGGCCTTTAGCCTGTTCTCCAGAGCGATCAGCTGCTTCTGGTGCTGCCGCCGCATGCGCTTATACCCAGACATCTGCTCCCGCAGCTCAAAGTCCTGCTCATGCTCCTGGATCTACCTGATGACCTGGGCAGAGGAGCACAGGAAGCAGGAAGTGAAAGGTAGAGAACTGAGGGAGAGAAACTGCTGCTATGGTGGACACAGAAAAGAGAGAAAAACACAGCCAGGTTTGCAAATATGCACACATCCCTTTACTTTAGAAGGACTGATACAGAATTACAATCCTTACGGGTTGACGGTAGAAACGCTTCTGAGGGTCATCCTTACAGAATAATGCAAAGTTGATCATTCATGTATCAAATCTTGACGTTGCAAAGGCTTTACCGATGATCTACCTCTTTGGCGCCATTTCTGGTAAATGAGTAAAATCTTTTGACACAGTGTAGGCCAATCTGTGAACTGGGCTGCATGTACAATTAGATGAGAAAGGATCGAGAAATGCAGCATCACAAGCTGGCAGGATGAAAACAGGTAGTACACATGAGGAAGACATGTCCATGGAAGAGATAGAAATGCAACGCACACACATACAAAAAAAAAAAAAAAAAGCAGAGGCAGAGAGGGAAGCTGAGGATGGAAAAAATGACATCCATTAACAGGATCTGGTTGCCATGACTACAGATGTACAGCTGAGAACACAGACACCCCTTCCCCTCCTCTCCTCTCCTCACCCCCCGCCGCCAGCACGCGCACATACACTTACACTCACAGGCACACGCGCGCATACAGAGAGAGAGAGAGAGAGAGAGAGAGAGAGAGAGAGAGACGCGCGTTTTAATGCATGGGGAGGAAAAAAGTGGGGAGCAGCGTACCAAAGATGCTGATTTGATGGTGGCAATATGTTCACAGATCTTGCAGTCGAAAGACCGGCTCTTGTGAGAAGTAGGCCGCAGCTCTGGCCTGGTGTCCCTGTGCACAGCCTCATCCCTCACGCAAGCATGGTCCTGCAGGGGGGGAGGAAAAGGAGGAGATAGTGGGGCTGGGTGCTTCCCAGGCCCTCCGCACTCGCCGTTTCTGCTAGAGCCGCTGTTATTGCCGAATCTCCCTGAATGCAACACACATCCAGCTTTAAATGCATCCTTGATCTCCCGCTACTGGCTGCAAGTTCTTCTTACGAGAGAAAAGGACATAGCCAAACAATTGCAGGCACCACCGAGGAGGCAGCAGCTTCTGGATGGAGACGTTTTTTTTTTTTCCGGCGTCCCCCCTTTTCCTTAAGAGGAGGAACCAAACGGCTCCGGTAAAAAAGAGGGTGAATTATGCAATGCCTACCATTGATAATCAGAGAAAGATAGCACAGGGATGTATTTTACTGCCACTCTCCTTCTCCGTTTCAAAATGCAAGAAATGGTGGGGAGGAAAAACACTTTCCCTGTGTTCCAATGATCGCATGTAGTAGCATGCTTAAAAATACCAGATTCAGACAAGGCACATCCAAACATGGTTTTCCCTCAAATCTGTCGCTTGATGATCCGTTTGTATTCCACTCCAATTTCTGTCCTACATTTACAGCGCACTTGGTCATGGTAGGTGGTTCTGGTGCCTTCTATTCATCTCTTTCCTCTGTCCCTCTTCTACACTCCCCCTTCCTTTAAAGAGACACCGCAATACTACAGGAACATCTCGAGCTATTTTCACCCTTTATCCCTTATTTATCATTAATTCCTTTATATCTCTATCATCCTTGTTGGGTCGAGAAATTATAAGATCTGTGTCAAGTTTTAAAGAATTCAACAGAAAAAAAGTCATTTCCTTCATGTTTCAGTAATTATCTTGGATTGTAGATTTCCATATGAGGAAATAAAGTAGTTAAAATAACACATAATAATATGTAAATGTGTAGATATCATTAGACACCATGGGTTAAGTATCAATAGGCTGTTGTGGACAGCTTCACTCTCTGGAATGGTTAAACAAATTCCAACCTGGTACCAAAAGTACAATCATTATCATCATTGTTTTGTTATTTTCACTGTGTTGATAATTTTTATTGTTATTATTACTATGATGATTAATATTATTATACAATATTATGATATATATTTAAACCATTAGTGTAGGAGAAGGGGTGGGACTAGATAAGTCTCGACTTCTTCCAACTCCTTTTTGAACTTGAATAACTTTTTGTCATTGGTTGTTGTATTCTTTACTTTTTTATTGTTATTTTTTTGTATATATATTTTCAAAATAAACTTCAATCCATCAATCAATCAAAAAGTGCCACCATGTGATTTTGTACATTTAACTGAATTTCCCATTTCACCAGATATCTCCAGATAGTTCCTGGTATGAACAACATAATAAATGCCAGTTGAATTACTTTTGCAGATTATAAAGTGAAAGAATTGTTCTGTTCAGCCATCATTGTTCATCTTTAGGCTGATTTTCCCCACACCAAAAAAGGGTACAAATCGTTTTTTAATTGAATATACAAAAAACTAATTCTGCATTAATTTGTAATATCTGAAAAAAAATCAAAAGACATAGGCAAGCAATTGGCTAATACAACATATTTTCTCTAAAAAACTCTGGCATTAAAAAAAAAAGTTTAGAGACAGGAAAAGATAAAGCAAAGAACTTAATAGACTTGTCCTTTTTCCATTTAAACTAGATCTTTTAAATCCATTGAAATAGGCCAAAGGATTAGGCCAAGCTCAAAATTGTACATAACATGATGCCAGTCTTCACCTGAACAGATACAATTGTATTTGCTGACAAGTTTCTTATAATATGATCGTTGTAAAGTTGAGCATTTTAGTATTGGGTTTTGTGGGAATTCCCTCACTGTTGGAGCCTGCCTCAAGTGGCTAATCTGGGATCTGTAGTTTGTTTTTTGTTTTTTTATCTGTTTCTTATCTTAGTATCAGAGGAGACAACCTGCCACATCTTTGCAGTTGTGTACAAATAGGCTAAATATTGAAAGACTTCCTGCATCTGAGGTAGCGCCATCATACTGGAATATTTGTATGATAATGTTCTGGTTGGAGGTCTTCCTTGGAGTGCCTGGGATGAGGCACCACTGAAGATCTGATATTAATGTGTCATCAGAGGAGGGTTCTATGACATCCGGATGAAACTCTGCACCTTTGCTGGTGTAGAGGTGTACAGTATGCTCTTACTCTGCCAAGAAGTTAATTTACTGTCTGTTCCTATCTTAATTCTTCTTCTGCAGGTTTATTTTAGATTGAAGAAGCTCTGCATTTTATTGTAGAAGTTCTGCTCATAGACAATTTTCAGTTTGCAGAGGCTATCATAATTTTCTGGGACATTGTCAAGATGTGTTATGCTGTCCTTCAGCTAAGATAAATAAACTTAATGAAGAATCTTTTTTATTTACATTTTGCATTTGCTAAGACTGTAAAACAAAAAAAAGATGGTTATATTGTCATGTAACACTCCATAGAAGCACTAGATGTCACTGTTGACCTAATAGTGGCCTTAATGAGATTTTATAGTTACTCTGGATGATACCGGCCCCCTGGGATCATCAGAGCAGAAGCTTCTGTTACAATAATATGAAGTTTGTGACAACTTAATATCATGTCCTGGAAAAATAAGGAGAATGGGGAATTAGCAACATTTTTGTCCAGCATGTCTACAGGTGTAATAGTGATACCAAGTCTGGCTGACTGGAGAACCTTGACGAATACAATCTCCTTAAAACAAGAAGCAAAACTGCACACAATACTCAACCAAGAAGGACTTCAGTGCCCTCTAGTGCCGTGGTTTCCACAGTGAACAGGGAGACTTTGTAGGATTTGTACATTTTAACCAAAACCACTCTGACATCCTTGCCTACACAAGTGTCTGAGGATAAACATGTTTAAAAATGTCACTGATAAAAGCTGTTCCCGTTGATTTTCTGCTGACAGGTTTGTGAGTAATAAAAGACAGTAATGAAGAGGAATCTTTTTATTTCACACCATGAGCTGTTTCATACATTTGTTGAAGACAGAACTTAATAAGACTCATTAATTTGGCAGTAACTTTATGAAACTTTTAGTAAAGACAAAAAAGATTTACAGTTTTTAAACCAACCAAAATAAAATCATATGAGTTCATTGCCCACTAAGTTATTCTATTTCACACGAGTACATTTTCTCCAGATGTACAAACATCTTTTGCTGTTAAGATATAAATATTCAGACTGCATCCAGGACAAGAAGTATTACAGTGCTACTCTCTGTCTACTCTTTGCCAAAGAAATCTTTCCATTCAAAATCTCTCTGAAACCACCGACTTGTGATTGTTGTTTTTCTAAATGAATATAGTAATAATGCATAAGAACATGTATGATGTGTTGTTTGAAAAAGAAGGTCACGGTGGACATGCAAGAATATATTTTATGTTTAGAGTCACTTCACTCTGCATTTTTATTTGACAGCAACTTTTGGCATAAAAACTTGCTTGTACAAAACTTGCTCACCGTTACATAAAGATACCACTTCCTATCATACAAGAGTGAAGCCAAAATAACATGTGACTGGCACTTCGTTGTTGGAGCAGTAGGGAGCTGCAGTGTGGAGCCTAACCCAGACCAAAACACATATTTGTCTTACATTCAAAACACCAAAGATCCCTCAGATCGATACCGTCTTCAGCGAACAGATTCTTGCATTTGTTTGTAATGGACACTCTCTGGAAAATTCAATAACTTCTGTGATAGTTTTAGTTACGTTTTTGCTGTTTCTCCTCTTTTTTACTGATCTGGTGCCATTAACTGTACATCAAATGAACATTTAAATGTGAAGTGATGTGCAGGGCATCCACAGTGGCAATATCGCACACCTTATGGAGATCAGAGCAAAATTAAACTCACCAATACAAAGTCAAAGATCTCTCTTTTGTTCTGAGGTTGATTTAAGAAGTAAGCTTAATGGTTCGTCCAATGAGGCCTGAGTTAACGTTTGTTTTGTTGTCTTTCACCGTTCCTTGTCTACTCTATTGGAGAAAAGTTTCGCAGGGACCCGCATTTCTCAACAGGATCATCTTTTTATCATCAAATAACCTTGTAAATCTAGACTTCCCATTTGCACATAAATCAGCATGATGAGAACTACCTGCTTAATTTTCTAGTTTGACATATTCGTCATAAAGAAGGCGGGGTTTAAGACCTTTCCTGCAGCCGGTTAGCAGGAGCTCACAGCACTGCATTTCTTCATCATGGCATCAAGTGATTTAAGAGAAACTGGTCAGAAAAATAAACATTTGGGCCTAAATCAACATGATAAAAAGTAATTATAATGACAGACATCACGTTTGAGAACAATTTCTTTGACATGTATTATGGTTTTACAGTTTGACCCATGTCCAATCTGTTTACATGGAGGAGACAGAATTGATTATCTATACAGCAGCCTGTCAGTATAGAGAGCTCCAAATGTTTTGGCTTCACTTTTGTTTTTCTTGATCTCACTTCATGCACTACAACAAACACTTTCACTTGTTTGTGCCAAAGCTTACAAACAAAAGGAGCTTCACACAACGCCGGTTACATCAGAATTAGATCCGGCTTACTGGTGTCACTTTTCACCGTCCTGCGTCTGTCTGATCTGAACTGGTACGACGATCTCACTGGCTGAATCGCTGGGGGATGTCCCAGGAGTGGGAGCCTCTACAGACAGAACTCCATCAGTGGACAAAGAGGAACTGATGTGCTGCAAATCGACTCCTTGTGGCAACCTTGGAGGAACGCAGAGAGAGTCCATCATCATCTTACACGCCAAATCAAATGAACAAGTGAACATTTAGGATCTCTAATTACATCAAGTTACATTCACAGAGATGTTGGTCACAAATATCCTTCAGTCTTACTTGTATTTTCTGGTGAAACATCTTGAAACTGCCCCATGCTCATCCTGCCTTTCCTCATGATTCCCTAAAAGGAAAACATAAAGACTATTTACAACTAGCTATGATTTGTTTACCTCAAATATATCAGTTTTCACTTCAATCAAGCTGTACCTGATATTAGCAGATAACCCTCCTTGGTTGTGATGGTAATTTCCTCTGGTGAGAAGTGGTTGACATCCAGGCTAATCCTCCAGCTGTCCTGCCCCGTCTGGATCTCTGACACCCCACCTGTCAGCTGTCTCACACCCTTTGGATTTGCCGCTGCAGGGTTCTGACTGCTCAGCGGAGGCAGAAGAGGAGTCTGTGCGTACCCAGGCCAGGAGAACGACGCCAGTCTCCTCTTCGCCCAGTTCAACCAGTCCAGATCACTGGGATCCAAGAAGGGAGGGAGGCCAAAATCCTGTGCAAAGATGCGGCTTGGTTGAGTCCAGTTTGGGAAAGGCTCCCATCCAACATCCCGGCGGAAAATAGGGCGGGATAATATTTTATCTTGGTCGCCCATATCCTAGAAAATTCACTCTAAATGAAGGAGAAGGATGTTGAATCTGTTGGCTTTAAACTCCACCTGCACAAACAAGACTGAATTTATGACCTGGACTCAAAACAAAAGGCAGTAGCAGAAAGTAAGATGCAGGTCTGAGGGAGACACTGCTGATATACCCAGCTGATTCATTTTAGCACTCGGTCAGTATTAGGTGTGATCTAAGGGGTGAGAACGAGCTGGTGTGTTGCTCTTTGGTTGCCCCGGGACTTGGCGAGGACAACGTTAATTATTTGTATTTATATCTGTGGTGAGTCCGTGACAAGTTGTTGGAGGGTGACTCTGGGAGCAACAAGTAGACAGCTTATTCAGCTCGGGCCTTTGCAGTCTTGTCACATACTGGCGCCTTTTGTGCACAGAAATCACAGCCTTGTGTTATGTGAAGGAACAGCCAGGACATTCAGTAACACAGTAAACAACACAGTTACTTCCAGTTTCTACAAGCAAGGTTGATGAAAAACACTCAGGACCAAACAACACAGGGTCATGTGGTGTGTCTGCAGGACGAAATAAAAGATTTAAATAGTGTAAACATACAGGAAAAAGAACTGGACTGAGGGATTGATGGTTTTAAGGGGCTGGTGAGGAATTTTGTGTGGAGCTATGATCTTATATGTGTTATGTTGTACAAAGACTGACCTCTGTAGAGACAGATATAAAGTTATTCGCCATCAGATAGGAATGATAAGACTGTCAGTTTTACAGGGGCATTAATCAATATTTTTTAGTTAATATTTAGTATCTTTATCAAAATTGAGCTAAGCATCATAAAAAATGTTGAATCAGAGCCAGTGTAAGCTGTTTTTAGCTGGTTATGAAACTGATTTTTAAAGCACGTAGCAGCTGCATGGAAACAGGTGTCAAACCAGATGGCAGGTAATGGAGGCACATCAGGGGTAACATGGGAAGGTGTCAGACTAAGCGACTAACTAACTGCACACAGTTAAAGGGATATTCCGGTGTTAATTTAGGGTCAAAAACACTGTAACACAGAGTTAGACACCCCCTCGATGAATATTGCCAACCGCTTGCTTCTTCAGTTATACCAACTTTAGTAACGACCACATGATAGCAATACACAGTGGTCTCAGGAGCCATAAACAAACCTCAACGAAAACGCCACTCTATAGCCACAAATAATGCTCAGAACAGCACCTAACTTCATCAACAGTATATATAGGGTCCAAGCCATAGCACTAGCCACCAAACGTCTTTTCAGCTTTGCCTGATTTCTTTAGCAAAGAGACTAAACACAACTCACCTATTCTCTTCCAGCAGCCGCTTGTTTGTATGGAGACCTCCAGGCGAGTCCATCGACTGCAGCAGGGTGACGCAGCTCAAGGAAGAACATTTATGATCATTTCTTCATGGGAATGCAATAAGACCGAGACGCTAAAGCAGAAGAACTACCGTGTCTGCAGTGTAAAATGATTAACATGATGATTATTACTTCAAGGGAATGATCATAAACATTCTTGAGCTGCGTCAACCCGCTTCAGTCGATGACCCTAAATTAATTTTATGTCCCTTCAAAACAACCCTTTTCCCACATGCTCCATAGAAAAGATCCTCAATAAAGGATACACTTGAGTGTTTAAAGGGAGCAGGAGGAGATTTCTTGTAAAACCATTACGTCACATACGTACAAATCAAAACCAGCAAAGCTTTGTCCATAAAGAAGGAACCTACAGAAAACGATCTAAAGCTCCCATTGGTAGCATGAAAATTTTTTTAGTCTGAATACCTGCAGGGGCGTGTACACGACAAAATCAGCAAAGATGTAAACCAACTGAACTAACCTTTGATACACAAAAAACAGGAGTCATCAAGTCTTGATTCCTTAAAGGAGGATTTCTCTTAAAGCGCATTTGAGTCTTGGCCTGAGTTACAGAACAGAAATGCCGACCACTTGTGAGCCAGCTCATGGTCTTGAGATCTGGATGAAGCAGCTCTGGTTATTTTTGAAATCAGAGGACTAACAAGCATGTATTTGAAAAACTTTATTGTCCAAAAAAAAAGTGCAATCGGAGAACAATAAATATGAGATTTTCCTGACACAAAACACATACCCTGACAGTACTTAATTCAACTGACATTACATTCTTTCATTTTTGCAAAAAAAGGCATGATTTAAAGGGAAAGACAAACTATCTTCTTCAGTTTCTTAACCTCGTGTGTCAAGTCCAAGAGTGGAGTGTTTGAATAGTCACCTTTTACCTTTGGCAGGAGTTATACTGATGGTGTCAGCTTATCAAATCGACTCCAGTTATTGAGTTTTGCCTCTTATTTTGAAGCTGAACATTCAACTCATTCAATAAACTACAAAGTAGATGAATGTACAGATTCCTTCAATGGAGTGTTGCAGTTTAACGTAATTTCTCTTCAACTGCTCAAGAGCCTTTGCCAATCCTTATGATTTGGGTTTGAATCAGAGCTTTGGTTTGAAAGTTTTGTATATTTTTGTGTATTTTCCCCCCAAATCATCTTTAATTTTTCCAGTCTCAGGAGTCAAAGCTTTGAATACAATACAACAACAAACATGCTAGAAGGACTCCAGTTTCGAATCATACGTAGGCTGAGCTGCTGCTTTTCTGAAATAAAACAGTAAAGAGACAACATTTACTCTTTGTTAGCTGATTGCACAGTTTTTTCTCCATATTGAGCAAGTTAATGAAAAACTCTGACTGAAAACATACTCACCTTTTCTGTTTTTTAGAGTGAAGTACGATTGCTGTTATGATCAAAATGAGTGCAAGAGCTCCAATCACTGAACCAGCGATGATCCCTGCAATATTTGCTGAAAATGACAAGAAGAGAAATCTTTGTTAGAAAGAGTAGAAGATATTGACATCGATTTGTTTTTTTAATTTGTATAACTATATATCATAGGTTATTTTTGTGGTGTTTGACTGTGGAATTAAAAGATGGCGAGTGACGTAAAAGAGATCATAAACCATTCATTTAATATTTTGAGCTATTTTATTGGCACTTTTTCGATGAGACAGCTGGAGTGGGTTAGGAAATCTGAGGAGCAGACAGTGGGGGAAGGGGGTTGTAACTTGGAGTTGAACCAGCAACCACTGCAACAAAAACTCAGCCTCGATACAGGGGGCGCACTCTTAAACATTTATGGCCATTGCACCCCACATTGTGCTTACGTCTGGGGAGTCTGACTACAAACTAACTAGCAATTACTCAACAAACACAAAATTGTGACCATAGACTGTATGTATTATGGACAACGAGGTTGCTGCTCCCATCATTGTAAGAATCTGACGTCAAATTGTTCCCAGTATTTTACGGGATTTTCTCCATTTCCTAAAACCTGCATTTGTGCGGTAGCATTTGGTGGGAGAGTCACTGTGATGACACTTTGCTGAAACAGCGTGTCAATCATAAAAAACATGAACCTCTATTAACTTTTAGAAATTGAGCTGCACTTGAGCACAAACCAGTCTTACATGAACTACATGTCAACATCACAACTGGGGGGGGGGTTTATAATAATGTGTAATCAATTTTTAAAGCGCTTCTACAACTCCATTATTAGCTGGAGGAGGCGGGGTTTATGACCTGTTCTGCAGCCCGTCACCAGGGGGTGCTGTTCTTACAAAGGCTACAAGGAAGAAGAGGTCCGTTCCCCAAAAATGTTCCCTGATATATAAACAAACTGCTCACTACTATCTCAGCCCTCTTAAAATATATGTATATATATATATATAAATATATATAGATATATATATTATCATATGTATGTGAGTCAGTTCTTTATTTTTTGTTTTCCTTATTAGCCACATATCTTGAGCATGAGGCAAATCAATAAGATATGAACAAATTTAACATATTGATCATCTCTGAGAATACAGCCTCTTACCTAGTAGAAGTACTCTATGTTCACACTGCAGGTCAATTCCGATTTTTTAACCATATGTGACACATATCTGATTTTTTCATGTAAGTGTGAACAGTGAAATTCTGATTTTTTCAAATCCAATCCAGGCCTATTTTGTATGTGGATATAAATCGGATATGTATCCATTGTGACTGCAGTGTGGACGCTCAGGTCGCATTCATCCGACCTATATGTCATCAATATGCGACAAACGTCACCATTGTTCGACAACACAAACATTTGTGCACATGCGGGTCATTTCAAGGACTCATTCTGTTCACATTAGATGTTGCATTTGTGTTGTAATGTGAACAACCTCAAAAAAAGATCGGATTTAACAAAAAATCTGAACCTGCAGTGTGAACGTAGCCTAAGTCCTTGCCCAAACAGGCCTCCTGTCCCTCCCTGGTCCTCTTTCTAACATCTCTATTTCTCATCTCTTAGGAGTAAAATTCTCCTTTTTTTCTTCTTTTCTTGCTCCCAAGGACGCTGTGTTTCTTTAAATTCAAATGAAAGCGAAGTTTGTCAGACTAAAACCTAAGGTCATAGAGAAATAGTCTCTACAGTGATTCTCCTTTGTCTAAACTCTTAAGCACAATCAAAGAGTGATGTTATTTTTAATTTTTTTTCAGCACTCAAGAGGTGATTCGATGGATCAGATAATGTGCTCAAAGACTCACATACACGTGCATGCTTACACACTCACACTCACACACATTTGCTGCTGATTTGTCAGAATCAGAATCACAGGTCAAGACTGATTTCAACGTTTATTCATACTGGGAGTCACGCAGGCGGTCTGTTCTCCAGACCACAGGCCGTTAGCTTGGCACGTGCGCTCTGCTGATCCTTTGAGGGTGTAGCCTTCATCGCAGGAAAAGTGCACCTTGGCTCCCTGTAAGTACGTGGTTCCATTTTTCCTTCCATTTTCGGGATGGTCCAGATGACCGCAGGATATCACTGCATGATGAAACAATGACTGACATTGTAAACCCAGAAAAAAATGCTGTTTGACAAAGAAATGATACATTATTTTCATGAAATTACCTTGCTTCAGGTCATGTACGAGAGACATGTGACTTTGGAAAGACACCCTGGTCGCATTTCCTAGACTGGGATTACGACCTACCAGGATGTCATACCTGTATGACAGGGAACAGAATAAACTCGCTCATGTTTATAGTTTCTTTAAGATCTTTATGCTACATCATATCTTTAAAATGTCAGATAACAATTTTCAGGTTTGTTTCGTGTCCAACAGCTACAGAAGAGTTAATCAACTGCTAAAACTCTTGTTTACTGTGAACTTTATGAGCAGCAGTAAAAACGTTATTCTTCTCGTACCGGCAGAACTGTGAGCCCTCCCCGGAGCAAATCTCCGTCGCCTGACTGGCTAATGGATCATCTGGATTCTCAGGGGCAGAAAACACTGGAAGAAAACTCAGGTCATGTCTTGGACTAAACAAATACTCCTCCAGAAGATAGTCAGAGTCATATGTGAACAGAGCAGACCTATTGAATACAGCCCCTGCAAGACAAAAACGAAAACATACACAGTTATTGTTAAAATTAAAGTAAAAATGTGGCAAAATTGTCCTCAATATTTCCTTTGATATAAAGAGAGTTTATGAGGAGCCTGTGGGACGGAGGAGTGACAATAAAAGAGTGACAACCCCTAAAACAGCATACAGTGTCTTAATTCAAAACAGCAACTGGGAGTCAGAAAAGATTTTCACATCTGAACAGCAGGGTTGGTAGAAGTAACTTCATACTGGGCAACTTTTTTTACATCAATGTAAAAATAACAGTCATTAAAAATAATGAAACAAACACTGTTAGTCGTGTTGCTGATGGTCATAAAAAAGCTTAATGTTGAATTTTAGTCTTTTTCATAGACAGCTAAAAAAAAATCCTTTTGAAGTGACCAATCATGGAGCACAAACTAGAGCTGAACTTTGATGACCTGAGATAATGGATGGTGTGAGTAAGAAAACACACATGATTAGAGACAACTTCAATTCCTTCATCATCTTTAGTTTAAGTTATGTTTTGTTAAAAGACCATAATCCTGTAAAACTGATGTTCTATGTGGCAAACTAACGAGGTATTGTTGGGTAAATGAGATCCACGGCTCATACTGTTAAAAAAATCACATATATTAGTCATTAATTTATTCTTACAGCCTGCTCCAAAGCTAAACAGCTCCTCAGGATTGTTGGGGTCCTGCACAAGTACCCCGTTACTGAGTGCGAGGTCGTCAGCAGGGTCACCGTTCATCTGTCCCAACAGTCCCACAGTGGAGTTAAAAAAGTCATGAGGCAGCAGCACAGTGGTCGTCATGGTCCCCTCTCTCAGCCGCACTTCCACCGCGGCTCCAGAGGAAAATATCACAGTCACGTTGGCAGGTATAGGAGAAAACACATATACACCTAGAAAGTTAAAAGAGTGATAAAAGACAAAAACAAAAATCACTGTTTAGAGTCTCAATTTTTACAAACTGTCCTCGAAAATATGAGTCGAGGAAGACTGTTCAGTCGAGAGCAGTGAGATGATCTGGTTCTCACCATGCAGGTCCATCCAGGTCTGCTCAGAAAAGGAAAGAGTTTTCTGATTCTGTAGAACTTCAATGCCATTGTGACCGCTGACCAGGCGCACCTCAATAACATCAGAGTTTGCTTCTTGCATTGCAATAGATGACAGCTTAGTGGCTTTTATAAAGGTACCTGAGAGTGACAGAAACAGCGATTCAATCAGTTATTTTGCATGACAATCATAGTAGATGAAGAAATGATAACCATTCTTATTGGTATACAGGGGAGTGTCCAAGCTTTCTGGACTGGGGTGGCTCTAACTGGAATAAGGGGGCCATGACAAATGCTTGCACATAGACTGTAAGGTGTTGCAGTGATTTAAGCTGTTTAATTTGGTATTTATATTATGAAGATAACACAACAAAGTTGCACATATACAGTAAATCTTTAATTTTCTCTCGTCTTCTTTAAAAGGGCTAGACGGGTTTGGTTCATCTCGCAACCAAAACCTACCAATGAGTAATCAAGAGACTTAAGGTCCTTTCACACCGGGGGCGTTTTTTTCCTGCGATTATTTTGGACGTCAATATTTTTTTTTCGAACCCATATCCTGTCAATACAAGCGTTCATATTAGCGACGTTTTCCCATCCTGTGATATTGCAGCATTTATTTCTTCGTATCACGGTTGAATTTTTTAAAGTTTTGCATACTGTGTGTCCATTTCGGACCAATCAGATTTCGTGTTGTTTCGACCTTAGATTCACCGGTATATCCAACATGGCTGACCGGCTGATTGTTTCTGTGTTGGAGAACAGAGTGCTTTTTGATAAAAAACACAAACATTACAAAGATAATGACCTGAAGGACAACTTGTGGAGAGTCATAGCGTCAGATCTCTCATATGAAGATGGTTTGTGTGCTTTAACAGTTTGCTAAACCGTCTTTGTTTTATCTTTCATCTGTGCTAAGTTACTTTAGCTCGTAAGCTAACCTGTTCAGATACAACATACCATATGTATTTCCACTGTCTCAAACTCAATCACAGCGTTGCTGTCACAGCACCATTAGATCTCGGTTGTTACCTTACGTTTATGGATTATAGTTTAATGCGCTTATCTGGTACTGGCCCTGACTCAGTACATGCTATCATGCCATCTCAACACTAGTGTCTAATCAGAACTGAAAAACGGTCAGTCTGGTGTTGTGTCAGTCTTCTTGCTTCCACCCGGGATGCATCTTTTTTCCCCCCGGAAAGTTGAAAAATCGCATCACGCTTGATGTGTATAGTTGAATATTTCGTAATTTTGCGTTGTATATTTGCGTCATTTCCGGTGTGTAAGGACCTTTAATCCAACCTCTTTGCACCCTGTGCTTTACATATTACCCAGATTGTGTGCCGCTTTATCAGCAAAATGTAGTTAGGCATTCCCTTGAACACTTTGTGCCACGCACTTTAGATTATTTAAATGTGGCCCCAAAGCTCAACAAGTGGTTTTACACAGATATTGATCATAGGTTAGGATTCCAGAGTGGCACCAAGATTTTGGGGTGGACTTATTCCAACCCAGGAGACACCCTGGTCACATCCTTAGTGGTTAAATTGTTTGAAAGACATAAAACAGTCCATTTTGAAAGCCAAGTGTGTTCAGTATCTCACCGTTCACCGGCTCTGTTCTGCCCTGGATTGTCAGCCTTTTCTTCACTGAGGACACCAAAGTGTACTCTCCTTTTCCGTTGAAGGAGTAGCTGACACCATCAAACGTTACAAAGTGGGGATCTCCAAAAACCACAGCTGGTATCACAAGCACAAAATTAGGACTTGAAATTGTTATCTATCTTGTGAAAACACATAAACTCAAGATTGAACGATCCCCTCACCTGTGCTGGGTGCCTGATAGGTCCTGCAGTCACTGGATGGTCGATGTTTGAAGTAGTCGGGGCAGTTGTCAGCCCAGAGGCAGCAGTAGTAGTAGCTGAGAACGTCATACACCCAGTGGGATTGTCCAGGAACTCGAGGAGGTCTCTTAAATGGAGGGGAGCCCCAGTCGTGCCCTCGGTCTGGGGTGCTTCCCCCAATCGAATCTCCTGTGAGGATTTGAGCGCCGGTGCTGTCATAGCAACACTGCTGTCCGGCTCCATACTTGGGGCTGTTGATAGAGGAAAAAACTTCAAGAGCCTAAAACCAGGTCTTTGTGATTAATCTGTACCTGTTTATATCCAGGTAGTGGAGCACTGGAGCAGCTGTCAGCAAGTGATGAGATTTCACCACAGCTTAGACGCAATATATGACTTTGATTTCAGGCCTGTACTAATGAAAATACTTGTGTTTATTTAACTGGCTTGTAGTGCTAGAGCTGATTAAACATGCACATACCCGGTCACAACATCATACTTATCTTTCACTGACTGACTGACAGCTACCACAGAGTTTAATATGGCAACATGACCGAGAGGTTGAAGGTTAAAATGCTCACTCTTGACTGTTAACTGCTGCACACAGGTCTTATCTGAGACTGTAAATGGGTGTGTATGCTCTGTGGCATGGAGTGGTTTTTGCTACTACTTACAGTCATGAGAGGTAGCCATAAGAATAGAGATAAGAGTAAAGATAAAAGTACAGTAAAATAATAAATATGCCACAGAATAGTCCATTTAATATTTATCTTTGCATGCACAGTGTGTAATCTTTTTTTCCCATTTGACCTCTTTTACTTCAGCTCTTTCTTACTTTTTGTTGTAGCACCTTGCATTTTATTTTATTTTTCTTTAAATGCTTTTACTTTAGAGTTCACAGAGCAAAGAGGTGGCATTTTAAATAGGCTCTGATGGGGTTTCCTGGCTTTTAAATGCAGCCCCAAGTGGACAATCAAGGAATTACAGTTTTTGTTTTTTTTGCCTTTGCAAGGTCTTTGCTTTTTACTGGGTTTGCCATATGGTTCACGCCCAGACTTGAGGTCAGGCAGGTTGAGGACTCACCTTGCTTGAATGGCCCTTACACAGTGAACACTCCCAGGGTGATAGGTGCACACACTCCCTTTCTCAATATCACAACCATAGTCAGTCTGAAAAGAGATAAAACAGGTTAATGAACATTTCACAATATTCAAGGCTACATTGTTGATGCTAAAAAAATATATACTGCTACATTTCCAGGTAGAGACTTGCCAATCCTTTTCTAGGCACCGCACTTGAACTTTGAGATAAAATGACTAAAAGCGTGGGCATTTGGGTCCAGAGTTTAAATCACAATTCCAAAAAGACACCTACTCAGTCTTTAAGTCAACACTCACATAAATCAACAGTGTCCTGATACTGTTATAAATGAGTTCTAGAAAAACGCAAATTCAGAAGCTGCAAACACGTGGTTTTGATTTTATTGTCAAATAAATGGATCTGACTCATCTGGGCTGTGCATCTCTCAGATATAAAGTAATAATGTTTGTACTGCAATCAGCTCAGTTTGTCCAGAGAGTGCTTGATCTTGATGCCAACCACCACTCGAAGCTGATAAGCAGGGCTGACTAACACCAAAACAAATCAAGTTATTGTGTAAGTTTTTATGTCACAGACAATTAAATCCTATGGTCCAATGATGCTTGTATCAATATTCAAAGGGTTATTGCTTTATAGATGGAAATTTGGTTATGTAATTGTGTCTTTGAAAGTCAACGCCTGTAATTGGCTGTGTAAACATTTTTACTTCTTTGTTTGTTCAGAGGTATGTATATAAGGTCGATCTCTAATTATACTTTACGCAGCAGCTTTAAATCATTCAATCCTGACTGCATTAGTGTTTTAACTACATGCCCTTATCTCTAAATGTGCTTCACCCAACACTTACATGAAACCGTCCTGTGTCGGCTCTGGCCTGAGCCAGAGTGCAGGGGCAGTCGATGATCTCGCTGAGGAAGTTTGGCAGCTCATTTTCCAGTTTGTCCCAAGCTAAACATTTGTCCAGAGCCCAAGCTGCCGAGTTCTCCCTGAACTTCTCCTCCAAATGCCAAGCCAGAGCGTGATCCTCGGTCCATGCAGCCTGCACATTCCTACAGGAAACACAAAACAATCAGCTGAACTTTTCACCTCAAAGTCTTACTGGAATAGGTTTTGAACTGTTATAAATATTGTTCTAAATATTGCAGTTGTTAGAGCATACCTCGTGCCATCGGGGTGTTTGCTGGAGCTGATACGTAACGCGCCGAGCTCCCAGCTTGAAAACTCTTTTTCAGCTGGTTTGGGCACAAAGCTAAAGGACCCGTTGTTGGGCTGATCCTTTGCGAGTGTGTACAGGTAGGTCCACTCACCCTGCCAGGAGTCTGTGTAGGGCTCTCCTGCAGAAACATGTTTTACAGGACTCAGTCTTTTCACTCCATCCAAAGTCATATAATCTACATACAGTCATGTAATAGTTGTTTACTCACCTGTCTCCCTGTAACCCCACAGCTCTATGTTGACTTCCTCCGCGCTGACTAAAGAGGTGTTCCATGTCATCTCCAGAGGGCCTCCAACATTAGGTGTACCATAGTACTGCCACTTTGTTGAATTGACCAGTGTGGCTTTAAACTTGGCGTCGAACTTGCCAGTGTGAACTGTAACAACAAAAAAGAATACCAGAAAACCAGAAATTATAAACCTGTTGAAAAGATACCAGTCGTACTTTGGCAACTGGGGGGTGCGAGGGGCGTCAGAGAAACCCCATACTTCTCATAAAGTCATGTTCATTAATTCAGCATATTTTGCTACAAACAAGAACAATATTCATATTTTAGGTCCATTGAGGGATCCTTCTTTTGAGTTTTTCCCCCTGTGGTTATCATACCTGAGAGCCAGGATCCCTCTCTGTTGAATGTTGCACCGTTATCAGAGGAGACTTGAAAAGGAACCCATCCTGTTTCAAACAACAGCGGGGAGATACAATGGCCTCTGTTGTTTCCATCCACATAACCCAAAGTATTAGTGTTGTTGTTGAACCTGTCATTATAAAAAGAGATTAGGGTATATCATTCTTATTTTCTAATCTTTTTTAATGTCTATTCCATCAGTTGCCGTGACTGAAATCCCTGAATAAGACCACAGTTGACTCTTCGCTGTACTTGGTTGAAATGTTTAGTGCAAAAAGGTCTCACCTGCACACAATTGAGGCACTTTGATTGAAACTTGCAGTAAGAAGCATAAAATCTGTTCCTCCCAGAACAAGGCCAGAGTATGGAAGGATATCCACACAGAACTCTTTATAGTCTGTACAGCAGGTCTTCAGAGATGTGCAGGTGGGGTGGCATGAACATAAGCCCAATTTCTTCCCACAGAATCCTTCACAGGACTGTGCTGTAAAAAAAAAAAAAAAAGACAAAAAGGCATGAGAGTCGAGTTTAAAGTGATACTGTACAAAAATGATTGCTTGTAACAATTCGGTCAACAGGAGTTTAAGATGGTGTCGAATTATTGGATTTACAGAAATGAAAAAAGAAAGAAAATCATGGTTCTTAAACTGTCTCTTGTAACTTATCTCTTGACCTCTGACCCTCCACAAACATATGCTGCTACTGTTTTTTAAAAAGTATACTTTAAAATTTCAAACTAATGAACAGCATTAAAGCTTTACTCATCTTTACACGGATCTTATGCTGATTTGTACATCTCAATCAAAGTAAGACTATAAACAAGACTGTTATTTAAAATGTGTCTTTTTCAGGTGTTAAAAGCTCATGACTACTTACCGAGTATGCTGCAGGTACATGAAACCAGAAGAAGAAACAGGACTGCTGACAGTCTCTCCATCTTGACAGGATTTCTCTGTACCTATTTTACAACTTTTTCTCCAGCTTTATATCCTGAGCATTGAAACCTTGGCCCTTCAGTCACTGCCAAGCCTGTGTGTAATCATCAACCAGAGGTCAGTCTGATAAGACCTAACCTGGAGCTTTAATTAAACTCACGTGGCTACCTCTGATCACCTCAGAGTTACTATACTATTTTTCCAGTTACTATATTATTAATGGTTTACTCATTATACAAATCAAAGACAATTATTGAGAAAAGTATCGTTGGGCGTTCAAAACAATGATAAAAAAGGTTAAGCTATTCCAGCAAATGTATAAATTAAAATGATCAAAATCTTAAAAGTTTCAATTCACAGTGTCCTTCTTATTCTGAAACAAAACTTCATTTATTTTGAGTAAAAAAACTGCATTTAATTACGGTAGGGATGTTTTTTTAAGTATGTCAGCACTGAAAAATGTCAGAGGTTAAGGTGAAACTTTAATTTCCCACAGCTGGAATATAGTTTTAAAATATTTAACAACAATGTTTAAATTTTCTATTTTATCCTGAAAACAGCAAACTGACAGAGGACAGTGCTGAAGCTCAGGTTATTTAATCTGCACATACAAACACACTCATTTTTATTCCATACAGTTAACCTTGATCAAGGATTTGCACCCCAAGTCTCAGTATTTGTCCCCGGTATCGGTTTTACACCTAAAACAACAAGACAAGTTCCATAAATATGAATGTAAAATGTCATTTATTTCACCCTTTACTTAAGCTGAAATACTATCACTCACTATTTTTACTTGCTTGTTGGGTTTTGTAGACTAACTAGATAACTGCCCTTGAAATTAAATAATTTTGTATTGGAGAGAAGTGAGAAGAAGAACAAACTCAGATTTTGTGTGATTCTTACCCATTTTCTGTCAACAAAAACAGAATATAATCTATAAAGAGAAGGTTTTATTTCATCCAAAGGTTAAGCTTCATTCCACCAGTAGGGGGAGCTACTCTCCCTGAAATCTTCTGAGTAGCACATACGGGATGTTTATGCTTTACATTAAAATGTAATTGTGTGTGTGTGTGTGTGTGTGTGTGTGTGTGTGTGTGTGTGTGTGTGTGTGTGTGTGTGTGACACTTGACACATGCAGTCTGGTTAAACATGTTTTAATGAAACAATACAGCGAGGGTAAGGTGTTGTAAACATGGTTACAATCATGGCTGCACATACAGCAAGTTTCATATTATCTATCATCTCGACACAATTTCACTGAAGTTTAACACAAAGAGAAGATTACAAGTGCCTCTATTGCTGTAAGGACGGTTCCTTTCCATGAACCTGTGCTGGACTATAGCCTCGATATTTAAGGTAAGAGCAGACACACTGAAACTCAGGTTTGGCTTCTATGAGCTCATTGTCCACTAACATCAGCTGAGATACCGTCTGTGCTTCTGCATAGTTATGAATACATGACTGAATACGACGACTAACATATAGATGCAAAAAGTAAAAATGTAAAACACTGATTGGCAACAGGACAAACACAGCTGTCACTAAAACCCGCAGGATCACAAACGCACATCACCAGCAGCATCACCTGGACTTGGTTCTTGTAGACTCCTAATGAAGAGAGTGAAAACCTCATCAGCTGATAAAACAAAAACATTATTTCACTTTGAAGGAATATGGTTCTTTAATTTACACCACCTCACCACCATCAAGTGGCCGTTCTTCGCCCTGTAGACCATGGACTCCTGACCGCTCTTGAAGTCCACAAAGCCCTCTCTACCAGGCTGGATGTCAAAACGCACACTGAAATTGGCACATGACACGAAGAAGTAAGTTGAGCATTTTTATTTGTTTATTTAGCTTTTGAATTAAATAGTGTATGAAATTAAAAGATCCTGACCTTCCCTGGACCACTTTGATGCAGTTCTGCTTGTTGGCAATAAAACCCAGCTTGGTCAGGGCCTCAAACAGGTACTCACACTGGAGGACTAGATCCCCCTACAAACATGAGACGTCAGTACTTTAACTCAATGACATGATGAATTCCATTACTGAGTTATTGAATGAACTGACTGAATGATAAATCGATGTTCCCGATGTAAATGTAAGGGTCTCAGCATGAGCGTACCAAGACCACATTTCTGAGAATCTATGACACATTTCCTTTGATCAACTGGATCTCTCTGGTAAACCGTTGCACTTCAATCCAATTAAAATGTGTTTTTTTAAGTCATCAGAGTCTCTTTAACCTAGAAATGTTTTCATGAAGTAATCCATCCTGAAGTTAATGAAACACAGACATGTCTGGATTCTTTATTTCCAATAGTTTGTGACTCCAGTCAGTGGATACCTTTTGTTTGATGTCATCGAATGCGACGTGAAGGATCAGGAAGTTGTCGCTCAGGTTACTCACGGACACACCTTGTTAAAAAAGAACCACATTTCTAGTTAGATAAAAACACGTCTGCGACAGAAAGATTCAATTCCTTTCGGTCTTCCTTGCTACCTTTCAGAGATCGGTAATCTATCCGCTGTTTGATCTTGGCCTCCTCCACCAGGTAAGCAGCTTCCTGTGAGAAGATGAGCTGCCGGGGACGAGGCCTGAACCCGTTTCTGTCGTACTTCACCACTGGCACGCTGTACTGTGAGGGGGACGCGGATACAAAAGGTCAAAGGGAATAAAAAAGGGACAAAGATGCAGAATAGAGTTCATTATCCTCCTACCTTGATGTGCTCGTGTCGAATCATCTGAAGCACTTTGATGCTTATGTCATCTGCACCTAAAGGGGCATCAGGAAAACGTTTCCTAAACTCATCATAAATCTTTTGTTTTTACTCTGTATGTTTGCATCTCTAACTCTTCACACATACAACCAAAGACAAGAGAATAACTTCAATCTTACTTATCCTGGTGTCTGCAAACGGTCTGCACACGCTGAAGGGGTAGTTTTCCTTCTTTCCTTTGAACATAGAGCTTGCCTGCTCTTTTAACAGCAGCTAAATAATGACACAATGATTAAAAACAGAAAGAATTTTGTCCCAGATCCCAGTGTTGTCTGCAAACCTTCTTGGATTTGGAAGAAGTTCACTTTACCTGTGCTTTCCTCTGTGCAGTGATTCCTCTGACGTACTTTCTCACCATGTGGCGAATGTAGAGCTTCTTCAACAGCTGGGAAGCCTTGATAGAAAAAAAAAACACGTTTGATCCTACAACCAGGCTTACAATTGAGAAAGAACTGATGCAAGAAAAGAGATTTATCCCACCTCCTGCATTATGGGAGGAGGGGTGAGCCAAGCGTCTCTCTCCAGGACTGTTTTTGGGAGGTTTTCTATCAGCCGTGTGAGGTAGTTCTGCCTTACATATGCAAGGTACTCACTGTTGTCAACACAAGCCGGCTGATTTCTGGTCATGAAGCCTTTAATGAACCTGGAACAAACGTTTGAGTCAGGTGGGGTCTCATGAAACTGTGTAACCCTCAGCAGACTCCACAGTTTAAACTTACTTCTTGATAACTTTGACGGCCCACGCCCTCTTTTCTCGCTCCTTCCTGGCCATCAGACCTCTCCAGCAGTTCTCAATCTTTGTTGCTGTGTAAGTAGGACACGGTAACCGGTAATTATATCCATAAAAGTTTCAATGAAAATCTGTGGAAACACTCACCAGCCTCTCTTTGTTTCAGGAAGTCTCCTTTTACTCTGTAGCCTTTGTATTTGGCCTGAATCCTCGTTGCTGCATCAACCACAGTGTGAGTGTTTATTCAGGAGTGTTGTGTTGCTAAATGCAGCGTTAAAGCCAAGTACACAGCTTGTCATCTCACCTAGTTTATGTTTGCAGACCTGAAAGGCATCTTCAGTAGCAAACAGAGTCCTCGGATGCCGGATGAAAATCTTTGTCCTTGAGGGAAAAAAGACAAGTGAGCAGATCAGATTCAGGTTAGCTGGCATTAATAAAAAAAAACACGTTATCACCTGCTTACCTGCCCATTTTGTACTCATCAGATCTGAAGCCCAGGTGTTTGATCAGGAGCTTCACACCTTCTGCTGCTGTACCTTTCCACTTGGGCCAAGTGTCTGGACATAGAGGCTTATACCTGAGCAAAGAAGAGACCACGCACAGATTTATAGTTTAAAAAAAACAGATAAAAATGACAACCTGCAAGAGAAAGAGTATAAGGGATTATGAATGAAAACAAAAACACTGAATTCTGCTTAGGTACCTCTGGAGAAAGATTTCATATTTACGTCGGTATGCAAACCCGGCTCGCCTGACCCTGAGGTGCTCCATCAACCCCAGGTACTTCACCTGGTGTCTTATCAGCACGTCATCAAAACGTCCTGTGAGAAATAATTCGAGGCGGGTTAACCGTAAGGTTGATTTAGAGTAGAGGTATAATTTTTGATCGTAATGGAGGAACTCTAGCAGTTCTAGTAATGCCTCACCAGGCTGCTTAGCTTCGTTGGGTTTGATGCAGCGGACGTACCATGGCTCTTTAGACATCAAGATCTCAGTCAAACCCACCAGGCTGCTCTTAAACTGAGTCACCACCTCAGGAGTCATGGGAAAGTAACAAATGTTAAAGTATCAAGGACTGGGATTTTCATGATTTCAGTGTGTCATCAGGCATGTCTGACTCATTTCTTACAGTTTCAGGTCTCCTCTTGCTGTCCGGTTCAGTAGGAGGAAAACAGTGTTTGATGATGGCGTTCTTAGACTGACGCATGACCTGAAACAGAGCAGGAAGATGTTTCAAATATACAGTATTTACCTGAAATCACAATGTAATGAAGACTTCACATTATTTTCTGTTTTGTTTTGTTTGTTTCTGTTAACACTGAAGAATTTTAAAAGTCGCACAGAGTACTCAGAGGAAACACTGATATCTATGCTTCAATGTTACGATGTACGTTGTTAGTACCTAACAGAAAGAATCTAATATATTTGTATTTATTTTCAATGTCATCATCCAACCTCCTTCAGACTTCAACTTGTGAAATAAAATGAAGTAAGAAAATTACCTCTTTACCATTTCGATACAACAGATCATTGTTTTTGTCCAAGAAACCTGAAAGTTTAAAGAGGAAAACTTTAAAGTTGAAAGTTGTGACCCTGTCTTTTTTTTTTTTTCATACTTTATTTTTATTGGTTTTCTTCAACAGTGTATAATACACTATATGTGGGGGTGAAAGGGGAACACATAAAGGAAAAAGAAAAAATAAATAAAAAAGAAAAAAAAAACACGTTGCATCACCATGCCTCTACAGTTTGATCATTTTTCTTTGTCAGTGTGAATGTCTTTGTCTTGTTGTTTTAATGTATTCGGTCCATTTTTCCCATTTCCGGCAGCATTGATCTCCTCGAGTCCTTATTCTATAAGTCTGTCGTTCCATAGGGTATATTTCGTCCATAATTTTCAACCAGCCTTCCTGTGATGGTGGGTCCGTCCTGTACCATTTTCTTGTAATCGCCTTTTTACAGGCTGCTAACATAATTTTCAGTATGGACCCTGCCTTTCGGATATCTTTTTCCCCAAAAACATAAAAGTTGTTTCAGAATCAAACCCTTACCAAGATATTGTCTCGTACAGAACCTGTCTTTCGATTAATCACAAACCAAGTCTAATATGGTGTTTTTGATTTGCTAGTACTAGAAATGTATTTTTAACATGTACAGTACTCTTGTAACATGCTAACTCGAAGCAGAAACCCAAGAGAGGGGTCAGCGGTGCACATTAAACATTACCAATAAGTGATATATTTGATTGTTAAAAGTCAGCAGGATGAGATTTTTTTTATTAGATGGCACGTTTTGTGTAAAAGACAATATTTCAGGGATACTGGCTGTATCCCTGAAATGTAGGCAATATTTGGTAATGCCAGCAAACCCAATACAAAGTTGCTTTGTGATCTCTTTGTCTGTCTCCACCTGCTCTTCCATTATAAATTGACATAGTCTTACCGTAAAAGTAAGAAACACTCTTTGATGTATTTCATTTCTTACCAACAACACAGTAGGTCACCTCTCCAGCGTAGTGCAGGAGGCGGAAGTCTCCTCTGTCCAGTGTTTTCCTCGTCTTTTGGTCTGCAAGTTTATGACTAGAGACAAAGAGAGGTTACTTTGTGATGTGTCTGTCATCTTAATCAATCAAGTTCTCAAACTTTTAAAAAGTAAAAGCAAAAACATAAAGCTCACGTTAAAAAATGAGGATGACCACCCATCTTTTCCTCCATCTTCTCCAGGAAGGTGAGGTCTGTGGCTTCTCCAGGCCGTAAACACTCCTCATCCTGTATGAAGGTCAAACCATCAATATTTGATCTCTGCTGTTGTATTATTAGTCTTTCTGTAGGACCACTCAACCATCTCCTTACCAACAAAGAGATGATCCCTCTGTGTTTCTCCTCCACTAGATCACAAATAATCTTGTTGTTGAAATATGGCACTGGTTCCCACTGTGCATAGAAAAAAAAAGGATATTCGAGAATATTAGTACCACTGTGAACGACAAAGAAACAAGGTTTAAAGTTACAAGCATCTTAACCTCAATCCCTTCCATCTCATACTCCTCCTGCTCTGACTTGAGAGTCAGCTCGATGAAAAGTTGCTGGAGCTTCTCGTTGCAATAGTTGATGCAAAACTGCTCAAAGCTGCAACAAACCAAAGAAACTATCAATAAGAAAACATTTGAATTTATATTTGTACAGCAGAAGAATCAGTTCATATAGCTTACCTGTTCACGTTGAAAACCTCAAATCCATAGATGTCCAGCAAACCAATCACGGTTTTTCTGGAGGAATCCTACAAAAGTCACATAGAAATTGTGTTTTGAGGTTTTTTTATAGTCTATACTTGTTTGTCCTCCAATTTCAGACCAATCTTTGGCCTAGATTAAACACAAAAATTTGCCCTATGGAAAGAGAATCACCTGTTTTTCAAATTTGGTTACTAGGTGGGTGGTGGGGGGGTAAGTTACCCTGTCAAAACGTACATTTTTTCATGAAATTAGCATATTTTACCTCCCACTGTCATGGTAATGAATGAAGCATTGGGTTTTTTACATTGAAACCTATTTAATTGAATTCCTAGACCCCAAAAATGTGCACTTTGACACCAATATTATGATTATAGCTCTAACAGAAGCAAAGATACGGGGTCTGGTGTATAAGCGGTTTATTGTCGGCAGCCATTTTTAAAATGGCTTTTAAAAAAAATTGAAGGGTGATCTAACTTGTCTCTTTGGATAAAATGTTTTCTATGACCCTAAGGTACTTCCATACCAAAGGGGACATTTGTATCATGACTTGAAGTAAAATGTGTCTTAGGGCCCCAACTATACTTAGAGGTTTGAAACCATACCTGCTAAAATCTTTGTATCTTAATTTTTTTCCAAATTTTACGTGTTCTCGATGGGACCGAGTAGCTTTGTGCTCACCTTGTTAGCCAAAGATTCGTTGATCTTGTTGACCAGCCAGTTGAAAGTGCGTCCATAGACGGCTTTGGCAAGAGCATCCCGGGCATATACTGCATGGTCCACAGAGAAGGGAGTGAGCACCTATAACATCAGGATCACAAAATCATTTACAAGACAAACAATTTAAACAAACTTTTTACTTTGAGTTGAAAAAAACAAACAAAAGAAAAGTCAAATCACCTCCTCTGATTTGGCCTCAATCTTCCTGTGAGTTAAACCCTGTTGTAGCACCTGAGCAGGGATCCCCAACAACTGCGTAACAAAAGAAAAAAGAAAACCAAAGAGTAACACGGTCTCCTCCTTAACCTTCAAGAGAAACAAAAGGGTTCAAAATATCTGCAGTTTGTTTGGACTCACCTTTGACACCCAGTGCATCTCCTGGTAGTTACTGAGAGAAGCGTAACCTCGAGCATCTGCATCAAACTTGATGTTGCCAAGATGGAGCACACTTGCGATTATCCCAAACAGGTTCTGCAATGACACTCAAAATAAAAAATCAACATGGATCACTGAAGGCAGGTTTTAGTCTCAGTATGTGAAGATTTAAAGTGCTATCTCACCTCTATGTCACTCTCACTGAACTCTATCACAGAGAGGGCTTTTCGCACCGTCTTCCAGTCGCTTTTATCATTGATGGAGCTAACTTTGGCACAATCACCCTGAAAAGACAAAGATTAAAAGTTTGGGATTTTGTTGCACTAAATGAGTGAAGTGTTGTTGGATTTTTTTCAATCATAGACCTGCACTAGATAACTATAGTTCTTGCAGTTCCTCTCTAGACCGAGCCAGCGGAGCAGATCTTCCTCTCCACCTTCCACCAGCTGATAAAAGATATGGAAGTTTCTCTCTCCGTGATTCTGGTGCACCACACGGGACTTCTCCAGCAGGTAGCTCAGGATGTGACCACCAACAGCACCACCCTTGGGGGAGAAAGGTAATCCATGTCCTGTGCTCAAAGTTTGATTTAATGTCATTATAATTTTCACTGTATTGTTATAAAATGAAGATATTTCACTCCACCTGGTGGTCAAACTGGATGTCCATGTATTTCCCAAAGCGGCTTGAGTTGTCATTCTTCAGGGTTTTGGCATTTCCAAAAGCCTTGGAGACATAAAGTTGATCACAAATGGTCAAGAACGGCAAAAAGGGGGGGGGGGGGGGCTCATTCATCCATGTCACTGACCTCGAGCACTGGATTGGACAGCAGCAGCCTGTCCCGGACATTGTTTAAGAGTTTGGTACTCGGACAGCTGACAGCATAGAACTGCAGGATTTTCTTGGAGGCCTCGGTCTTACCGGCGCCGCTCTCTCCTGAGATCAGGATGAAGTGGTTGTTGAATTCAGACTGCATGGTGCGAAAGACGTTGTCTGCCAGCGCATAACTGAAAAAAAATAATAATAATGCATCAAAGTCAGTTTCTGTGAAAATTTTGACATTTTGACACGTAAAAATTAGGCACATGTAGTCATGCTAGCAAACTAGCATGTAGCAGCCCTCTGAGCGATGATGAGACACTTTGAAATACTTAAATTTACTGTGAATCAATGTCAAAGCTTGTCTCTGTCTCGATAATTTATGATCTCTGACTGCTCCTCTCACTGGTTTCAATCAGATCCACAATGTCACGATATGTTCTGTTTTGAGTTTTTCCCTGTGATTTGAGTGTATTTTTCCTCGTGTTTCTGTTCCTTATTGTTCCTGTTCTCCTGTAGTCCTGTCATGTGAGTTTTCAGTTTGTGTCCGACCCCTGTTCCCTTATGTTCTCAGTGTTTTACTCCTTATTTCAGTGTTTCCTGGTTTACTTAGTCGTCGCTTATTCCCTGTGTTTCTAGTCTTGTTTTACTTCCTCAGTTTTCCCTCCTTAGTGATTGTCTGCACCTGTGTCTTAGTGTCTCACCTGCCTCTCGTTGCTCGTTTCCCTGTGTGTGTGTGTGTGTGTGTGTGTGTGTGTGTGTGTGTGTGTGTGTGTGTGTGTGTGTGTGTGTGTGTGTGTGTGTGTGTGTGTGTGTGTGTGTATCGTCCTTGTCTTCTCCTGTTTCTTTGTTGGTTCATTGTGCCTTTGGGAGGTTTTCTGTTGGACACTCTAAGTAAGTTTTCGTTGCTTTTTATTTAATTCATTTTGAATAAATCTTTTTGTTTCTGCATTTGGGCTCTTTCCTTTTTGCTTAACTCAAAACCATGACACACAACTCACGATCTACAAGAAGTAACGTACACTTAAAAATAAAAGCATGCAGAAAATAAAGCTATCTGAACGCTAGATGAACAATATCAAAATAAAAGCATTAGAAACCACTATTTATGAGGTGATGTCCTTTCTGTGCAAGTTTCACTCACATGGCAGGTGATGTGGATAAATCACAAATTTGAAAATCATTAAAAATGGATGATTGCATGTAATTTGGAAATGTGATAATATGTGATGTTTGATAATATAACACCTGTGATAGTAAGCTGATAATCTGGTATAGTGACAGCCTTCCTTCTGTTGCATAAATTACATAAGAAGACTCAACTCATAGTACTGACAGGTCTCCACCATAAATAAATGATTAAAAGAATAAAACAAATCTTACATGTGGGGTGGCAGCTCAAAGAAGTTAACACCCATGTACGTATCCATCTGCTTCTTGCTGTAGATATCTAACTCTTTGTACGGGTTGACCGACACCAAAAGAGTCCCAATATAGGTCTGCAGAGAAAGACAGAGACAGGAAGTCATATTCTGGGACTCTTGCACATTTGACATTATCAGCGGTTGTTTTTCCCAGAAACTACATCACAATCAAATAACACTTCCAGCACTCCAGCAGTTCCATGTATCACTTTGCTGATCAGTAATTTTGTTCCTCTTATCAAAAGTAATAAGTTAGATGATGTCTCTATAAGACCTTACGGACAGCGATAACCTTTAAATTGCTCACTCTGCAAATTAAAAGAACGAGAGCTGCTGTTTCAGCAACACAAGATGCCAGATTCAGCAGAAGGTGATACAGCAAAAGGACCTTTAAGGGTCAAAGGTGGAGGACTGGGGGTTTAATTAGAGTGAGTTTGTCAAATATTATGTCACAGAGGAAGGCTCACGTAAATTAGATTCTCATGGAAGCGTTTCCTCAGGTTATCCAGGAAGGCACTCTCACTCGTGTGGGGGTCAAGGAGAACAAAATCCTGGATGCCCACGCGATCTCGCGCTGTCAGGGAGGCCTCCATGTTCCTCAGGATTTTGTTACAGCGCTCCTCAAGGCTCTGGGACCAAACAGAAAAGTATCACAACAGAGCTGAGTATTTACGCAACAATGATGCTTTTGTAACTCTCTTCAACCAAATTTTAAAACTGCAGTTATTTTTGACCTGGTTCTTAGTCCCTCCTTTGTGTCCTGTTTTCCTCAAGAGTTATCTGTATTCTAGAGGATGCTACAACTCAAAACATGCCCTTGCTTGGTTTGACAATCATTGACAACCTGGGATATATTCTTTCCAGCAGGGAAAACACTTCCTGCATGTTTGTGTGCATATCTATAACCCACAGTCGGAGCCATAAGTGGCCTTGACCACATCCTCAGTGCTTATGACAAATCTAAATTCAGCTGCTGCTATCTAATCTGTGGCTTTGTTCATGTAAGAGACATCAGTCTTGATCCAAACAAGCGCAAGAATGAACAGACTCCCTGCAGACAAAATTCTCTTTGATATCAGATTTGGAACGAAACAAAATCTAGATTTTAACCCTCCTCCTGTATTAGGGACTGTACTCTATTTTATCTTATTTCATTTTATTTTTATTTTATTTTTATTTTAAACGCTTAAAAGAACCACTTAAATTTGCTTTTTTGCATCAAGACTTTTTGACTTGGTCAGGAAATTCTGTTTCAACAAAATAAAAATAAAAAAATTAAATTGACTAAATTACAAAATGCTCTCATTCAAATTATGACACTTTTCGTGTTATGCTCGCTGTTAACCCAGTTAGATCAATATCTAATTATTAAATCAAAAACTGTAATCATAAGTGCACTGTCAGGCACCACACTGACAGTCAGATCCTCTTCCAATCATGTGAGATTTAGGAAATTCTCATTTCTCATTTTGCCGTGTTTTTCCCTGCACAAAAAACAACGTTGGGCATGTCCAGACACGTGAGATCAATTCAGTATAGATGTCTGTATGAGGGGTATACTGACAAAGAAAGGCCAAGAGGACCACAACAAAAATATTACAAACAATATTTTCATGGATAACGAAGCCTGACAATGTAACCTAGAGATGAGAACCAAATTGAATGATAGAGAATTTTTTTTAGTGTAATTTACATCTGATTTAAGACACAGTCAAAATCGACCCTTAACAAAGTGGGTGCATACTAAAAGCTAACACAGGAGGAAGGTTAATTAAGGAGTAAAAAAAACGATGACATTAGATAGATTATGGACACAGGATATTCCCTGCTGCTACAGCTGAAGAAGTTCCAGGTAAAATAATCAGCATGCAATGCACTTTAATTACGGTGCCATGAATGAGCCAAGCAGCACTTTGCTTCAGCAGTTTGGCTCCTGTCACTGCCAAGTCCACCTGTCTGTCACTACGGTGCAGTAACCGACACTCAGAGATCAATCTCCAGGAAAACAAGCTGCTGCTCTACTGACCCAGCTGGCGTTTACAGCACAATATCACACTGAACCAACTCCTCTGATCATATAAAACTGTTTAAATTCAAGTACTGCAGGAGGAAAAGTGAATAAAAGAGAAGTTACCTACCCTGCAGGTGCCTGAGGTGTGCGTGTCTGTGTAACTTTTTTTCTGGACTGAACATCTGGTTTTATTGCAGGGAAAAGGACAGCAGTGTGACAGGAAACACTGATAGATTACAGAGTCTACTTCCTTCAGTAGGAAACCATCAATAATGTCGTGAGTGTACAGCAAAGGAAGCAAATCTGCGTCTTCTAAATTTGTGGCGGGCGTGTGGGGGGAGTTCCGTCTGTAGATGGATAAGTTACCGTAATTGTTTTGAGACCGTGCTGACTTTCACTGTTAACCATGAGAAACTTTTTAACATGAAATCACATCTTTAAAACAGATATTTATACCGTGGTTGGTCTGGGAGGACTTAAAGATTAATCAAAAGTAGAATTTTCAGCTTGATAATCAGGTATGTGCTGAAAGCCAAGCTTATCACCATCAAACCTGAAACTAAACCATCAAATCAATGCCTGTAAGTGCTGTGAGGGGTCGGTCCACTCATGAAACAACCTTTGTTACTTTTCATACAGATAATATACTCACAGTGAGTGATATGTCACTGTAACAAGACAACAAGATAAGTTTTTATCAATTAATTCCACTCTCACATGGACAAGACAAAATCAGCAACAATACAAGCGTTCCCAATTTGTCCACAGGGGGAGCTAAAGTCCAGACGGATGGAAAGTTCCTCACTGGAGCTTTAAATACAATGTATTAAGTCAAATATTCTTATTGAAAGTGTCTTTTATACATGACCTACATTCTGAACCAAAGATGAAAATCATCATCTTCACAGGACATCAGTGACACCATACATTAAAGTCAATTAAAACGGCATTAATGTAGATTGTAACATGTATACATTGATCTACAGAGTTTTACAAAACAAAACAAAAGAAGTTCACTGGCTGAATAGGTTTTATATGGTTATGTTAAAAACTTGCTTTTAAACACAAGGTTCTGCACCTGTTTTCATGGCAGAGGTGGTCCTTTACCTTTTGTATATCTTGCTGCCAATTTAGTTTTGTCTGTGAATATTACATAGTTAGACAGGCTTTTCTTTGTCTTTGTTTTTCCTGTCTTGTAAACTAACAAAAAGATAAGCTGAGAGCAGTAAGGTCTTTCCCAGACACTCTGACCTGCTGTGCTGGCACTCTGTAAGCAGACTTGTGGTTTGGCATCAAGCACATGGCAGAGCTTTCCTATCGTTTAAAGGAAGTCAGACCTCTGTTTGACACCTAGCTAACAGTAAAACGACACAGTGATCCTAAAGACTCAATATATTTGCTGCAAAGGAAGGGCAACAAAAAAAACTTTCCCTGCAAACATTATTATCCTTGAACTGGACAATGATGAGGATGTTTAAGGATTTACTTCAAGTGTATGAACACAGATACATATATCCTAAAAACCTTTATAAACATGTTCCGTTTGCTGACAGGCTACAAGCTGGGACAGGAAAGTCTATCTGACCCATAAACCATCACCTGAGAGGGCGCTTCATTGTCCCTGTCTATCCAGTATGGTGCAGGATCCTGTTACGCAGCCACAAAGTGGCAGTTAGGCTCCTGAAAGAGATAGCAGTCCTTATGGGCCATTGACTGACACTGCACATCACCCACGGCAACACACATTTAGGGGTCTGCAGGTGTTTGGAAACCTGACCATCACAGGCCACCAACACTCCAGAACAGTACAGTACCTCCTCTGTCGCTAGTGTTACACACAAGCATACAGTAACAAGTCAACCTGCAGCTGAATATTCGCTCTGCATACGATGGTAAGGAAAAGGCTCCCACTGAGCAATAGACGGCTATGAGAAGTCTAGTTTTTTTTAGACTTAATTTCAACCGTCGAGATTCTATATATTTTTAGACGGAATTGACATTCCTCTTTAACCCATTATTCGATAACTATTTATTTCAAAAAGCAACTGTGAGTTGCATAACTGATCACCAAGTACTTCACCAAACTAATTATGATGGCCATTAGGCAATATACATATAAACTTGGTTTAAATTGAGACGTCTAAAAAACTTTCATTTTTAGACCTGTGGTAGACAGATTTTAGACCAGTCGGCTTGGCTACATTTAGACGTCTATTAGACCTCTTTTAGACCAAAAAATGCTCAGTGGGCTTTGGTACTGATGAACAGTTAAAGAAAATTAAAGAAGGGAGTTTTTGATAAAGAAAGGACTACTATTTTCTTTATTTGAATACTGTGCAATAGGATGAATACACATCCACATAATTTCACATTAAGGGTTCTTATTGTGGCCATGATTGTGAACCATTCAGCAAACAGCTTCTCCTGGTTTTTGGTCTCTATCTGTCAACACAAATGAACAGCAATTATTGATCTTATAGACAAGTCCCCATAAATAACCCTAATTTTACCTTTTTTTAATGTATAACTAAACCCCTAAAAACCAACTCACTTAATGTTATTGTTTATGACATTGCTTATTTTAACGCTGAGATCAAAACCAGGCAGCGTGTGTTAGTCGAGCAGAGGAACAGAGTGAGCACAAACAGTGGCAGAGTTCAAGTCTCAGTCCCAGCAATGTCAATCAATGAGCTGCAGGAGGTAAATGGTGTTAAATTAAACAAAATTTAATAAGCATGAATAATTAACCCTGATTAATAATTGTGACTCTGATACTGATCAAATAATCACAGTCCTTCTAGCTTCAGAGGGGGTCTAGCATACAGATGCTCAACTATATTTATGAGTTTGTTGTTAAGTTGTACGATGAAGACTTCTATAAAAGTTTTAAAAAGTATTGATGAATGCAACTCAAACAAAAACAAAGTGCAGAGACTCAAACAGTGTGTGCGAAGCCTAAGTATACTGCAGACTGTTGTAAAAGTCTCCAAACCTCTGCCTGTTTGTCACAATCAGTGTCGTCTCTTACATTAAACCAATGAGAGTAAAAGAGAAACATTGATTATGCAACTTAAAGGAAACAACTTTATGTACATAAAAATGTGACCATATCAGATGCCAATTCCTTAAAAGCTCCAGCCTTAAACAGCAACAAATAGCATTCAGTACACTTTTATTTCTAGTGTTGTTTCTTGTAAGCATCTGAGATTCTTAAATGACTTTTAAAATCTTCCACAAATAGTTTTGAATTCAAAAGCACACAAAAACCCACACTGTAGTTACCTCCTTTACTTCCAAAGTCTGGTGCGTCATGGTTAAATCTGTCATGTCTGTGACCCGGAGTAATCCAAAAAGTTTGAGCTTCAGCCCTCTGGTTTTTCAGTCAGACAAAAACAGCCTGGGATGGCAGTTTTAGAAGCAGATCAGATCTTGGTCCATGATGAAGCCGATTTTAACATCACACACAATCTACTTTCAACGCTCTTTCCTCTGTTTGCATCTGTCCCTGATTCAAATACTGGCTTAAAGCAGGCCTGGTACCTCAGCCTTAAACGGAGAGGCTGAAGAGGAGGAGGAGGAGGTGGAAGAGGAGGAGTGAGGCCTTGCTGTTTCCTGCTGGGTCAGTGTCCCTGCATTGTGGGTAATGAGGTGGTAATGAGCTACCTGGCTCAGGAAGCACAGGGCTGCTTAAACATTCATGGAGTCCAGGCAGCAAATGTTCATTCAGTGCTTCACCTGAGTGTTGAACAGCAGCAGTATGTGTTTAAGGAAGAGTGTGTGCATGTGTGTGTGTGTGTGTTTGTGCAGGTATGTAATATAAGGATGAGGTAACACAATCCTCTCAGAGACCCGTCTTCGCCCACAAAATTAAAGCACAGGTATACGATTACTGATCTTTGATTAGACAGATACATTTCAAACTAATTACTATTTGCTCAGTGGAGCCACAGCCAATGAAACTCTTAGAAAATCTTTTTGAGCCTTTGTGTCGGTGTAAAAGTAGAACAGAGCGAAAAAGTGAGTCAAATTTGAAACAGCTCTCCTCTGTACTCCCTCTCTTTCTTATATATTCTCCTTTCATCATTGTGTATTTTGCTGTTTTTTCCTCATCCCACCTTTTTCTGGGGGTCCAGCAGGCTCATTTGTAACAGAACTGTGGGCAGTGTAACGTTGCCCTCTCATCTCGTCTCTTTAAACTTTAATATCCTGCTTCCTGTAAGCATCAACAAAGACGGTTTACATTACTGCCTGAAGATCGGCTGTGACATATAAGAGAGCATGCTGGAAAAATCAACTTGATGTGATGCATTATGCAAACATGGAGGGGTTTCTTGCATCAGTCAGACCTAAAGCTCTCCTAGTAAACACACAATGTACAGTAAATCACACACACAGACAATAGTGGACTCTTAAGATGATCCAGTCCTGAATACTAGATAACTATACTAAATAAGTAAATGATAGATGTAAAGAAAGTTTTACACTGCCTTACTTTAATCTACAGTGAGTGCAAACTGAGACTATACATGTCAAGTCAAAGTCAAAGTCCATTTCGAAAGCACATTTAGAAATAAAGTTGACCAAAGCACTGTACTGGAGTGCAATATAATCATACATACACTTACTAATAATAAAAACAGTAGTGACATAAAAACAAACACAATAGTAAAAAACAAATATTTAAAAATAAAATGTCTACAACCTTTTATTTAAATGGATCGACTACACATTTCAAGCTCCTGTGAGGAACTTTTATTTGAGTTAAGTTTGGCGCCTAATGTCGACAAAGTGGTCTTTGCTGATGTTTAATTGGTGCGGTTCTCAAACTGTTTTTTGAATCGCCATTAATTCAGTTCAGTTCAGTTCAGTTTAGTTTATTTTTGGTCCCAAAAAAATAAATATATTATAATTACACTTTTCATTTCATTTCATTTAAATCATTGGACCAAAAAAAAGTGTAGGCTGAAGCCCATGGCTTATTGTGCCTACCCTTTCTTCACTTTATGCCGAACGTAAAGAATATACTTTCAAAGATAACAAACAAGAAAAGCAAAAACAAAAATAAACAGAATAAATCTGTACAAAACAGAAGCAAAAAAAGATAATAAAATAAAATAAGTAAATCTGGTTTTGAATTACACAACATACATACACATGTGTACATACATACACCAGCATACATACATATGCATATATATACACATACCTACCTATCTACATATACGTATAAGTCAATAAAATAAATAGTGAATAGCATATAATAGCAAAATTCCAGTCTTTTACATTATAGATCAGGTTTTAAAACTATCTAACAAAGACAATTCCAACCAGTGTCTTTGTATGAAAATCAGAAAAGCAATCAAATGTATAACCTTGACTTTTGGATTAATAACTTAAAGCCCCTATGAGGAACTTTTGGTTTTTGTCATTTATTGTTGAAAATTTATGTGTAAATAGTAAAAACAGGACTGAGTCTGCAGCTGCTCAGTTAAGACCCCCTCACAGCACTTTCAGGTATCAGAAATTACAGTATAAAGACTGTTTACTCATGATCTTTTTCATATCATTAAAAATCACCAGTATGATTTTCAGTCTATTTAATAAACATCATAAAACTCCTAACAGGAGCTTTAAAATAAATGCTGCACTGCTACAGCAGTGTGTGGTCTAAAACCATGACTTGGAGGAGGAGACATCCTCAACATGTTAAATGCAGTCTGTCAAATACAGTTTGTCTTTTAAAAGAAAACAGGAAGATATAAGCAGGAGGGTGTGTACAGAGTGCCGAATCAAAGTTAACATAGTCCGTTATTATTCTGAGACATCAGATAACACTCTGACGCCCAATAATTCCCTGTTAATACAATTGCATTTGCTTTTGTCAGGAGTCCCAAAAATGTTAATTTTGTATTTAGATTGCATCATATTAATACTTAATGCTACCACCTCATGTAATTTGTTTTTCTTGACAAGAATGTCATTCTGCTTTCTTTATGCAGTCAAATCTATCTGTCATCTAGAATCCTTTTCTATCGCACATATAAAAGACATTTATCAGTATGGTACAACCTCTGTTTCAGACATTAAATATGACTAATTACATACATTTACTCTTTTTGTTAATGGTCTTGTTTGATCTTTGAGTTTATTAAAAGGCCTTGGTATTAATTTTAGTCTGTTTCACAACCAGCAAAAAAACTCCATGAGCTTTAAAGTTGTCACTTGAATAGTTGGGCAAGTATTCTGGGAACATGAACACTGATTTGCCCAAACTCATTTTTCTCATACTATTGGCTTACAGTTCCTTAGCAAAAGCCACTAAGAGCTACAAAGAATTGCATAACAGTGTGGGTATATACATGCAGCTGTAAGCACAGCAGTCCAAGTCTGAGCTATGAGACCTGGTAAAATAAAACCCCATGACGGTTTAGTTTTTAAGGAGTCACAGACAGGTTTGATGTCTACATCGTCTTGAGTCTCCTCTTTTAAATGAATATTCACAGGCTCAATGACTCTCAAACCACTAAACGTTCTACTAATTCTTTATTCATGTGAGAAAACAGATTGTGTTGCTGGGTCATGACTTAAACACCTAAACATGCTGTTAGGTTGTGCGTTTCGAAATCAGGCATCGAGTGAGCGCAACACACAACAAAAGACAGACTCACAAAACAAATCATTTTCTGCATGCAGTTCAGACTCATAAAATATCTGCCTGAAGTATTGTTCATCTCTATTTGAAAACTAAAAATTATTTTTTTGGGAATACTATAAGTTACCTACTATAGTCTGTGCAAATCTTACCTCTGAGTTCATGTTGTTAAGGCTCTGCTGATGTTCTGTGTTGTTCCTGCAGATGTGACTGGGGGTGTGAGGACAGAGTAATGTGATGTATATTCCACCTGTATTTATGGCTGTCCCATCATGCAGCCGCCTCAGCATGTCCTCACAGTGTCCTACTTTATGTCTACTTTATTTTCAGGTTGTCCCCATTCACCTGAGGGGTCGTGTAGGACAGACAGTGTTTAACAGACTCTGAAGCCCTCTGGCCCCCAATAACCAACCACCACCAACAAGACAAGAAGGACAACAGCACAACCTGCTGTTAGCTACAGGCTACGACAGCTGTTTGGAGGAGGAATCAAAGTCTTATAGTTTAAAATCCGCTCCCGACGCCACCCTCCTGTCCTGTCTTGTCTTGACATCGCATCAAATCATGGTTCACTTTACTCCACATCTAAGTCTGAGCCTTTTCCCTCACATGCTGCATTACCTTTGTCTTGTAAACATAGTTGTTACAGACACACCTCCTCAGTATCTGTCTCTCCACTTTGATGATTACTTAATTAAGCTTAAGCTCAGCCTACTGTTGTCCCAGTGGATAAGAACCTAAGCTAGGAGCTTTGACTGAGTAGATGATGTCAGATTAATAAGGACTGGTTTATCTTCTCTAAGTAGATTCACGTTTTTCATTCAACTCAATGTTAAAAACTGTGAATTTGATGTTGTGTTTGTTGGGAGCTTTCATTTGTTTTCACCTTAATCTTTAACAGGAAATATAAATTCATAAATCAGAGCTGTGCAGAGATTATTCACAATTTACAGATGTGCTCCTTCTATGTTTTGGCTCAACAAAATGCAACCATTTTGAGATAACTGCCTAATTTAAACAAATCTCAGGTGCATTTATCTCTATAGCTTCAGTCCATTCACTCCTGGATTAGCACAGAGTGGTTTCCTGTTGTAGCCCCTCCCTTCTCCTTTCCCCAGGTATTGTTCTCTGATTGGGTGTTGCACAGAAACCTGAGGTGACTGCTCCAGCAGGTTTCACCACAATACCAGTGTGCTAACTATGAGCAGGGTTTCCGCTCTCTTCCTCTCAAAACACTAAAAAATGGACAACTGGGGCAGAACACCTACCATCACCTACAAGCGGTGGAGAAACCCTGAGCCGGGGTAAGCAACAACAAGATTTTGAGTGTTTGATTTTCTCTCTTCCTGTGACGTTAAATGGGCAGATAGTGCTGAGGAAACCTGCATTGCTGTGTTTACATACCAAAGTGTTGCCTAAAGGTTCAAACTTCATATCTATTCTGTATTTCCGCTGTCTGTGTGCCGGCATGTAGGGGTGAGGCCAATTTTGTGGGTCAAAATGATGAAGTTCAGGGAACAGACAATGAGATCTGCACGATAGCCTCAGCAGTCGACGCAGGGGTACGAAAGTCTTCATCCAGATCTGGGGTTGATAAAACACAAGGTGAGTAGGACACTGTATTTTAAACTTCAACTCTTTGCTATATTTAGAAATTTAAGGAATACATGCAATCAAAATTGACAGTTTTTCCAACTGCAAACCTCAATGTTTTTTAAATCTGTGATAAGAATAAGAAACTTGTCCCCTTATTAAAAACAGTAAAGGCTCAGGGACTCTCACGCTGATGCTTTTCCCCCTACTGATAAGAAACCAAAAGACTGCTCACTACCACTGTGACCCAACACCTCCATTAGACCCAGATTCCCTCAGGGCTGATATTACCTGATGTCCCTCACACCCCAACCATGAAATGATCAAGTGGGCACCTCCCTTCACATGTGCTTTCTCAAGTTTGGACCAAAACATCTCTAAAAGGCTCAACAGTAAGCCCTGTCATCCTGGAACCAGCCCTTTCCTCCTATACTTCACACCCCTCGTCTTACCCACGTGCAAAGGCAGAAAGGATTCTGTGCAGACACGTTAAAAAGCCTGTTAGGACTCGAGCTGACCCGTGCTACATTGAACTGTACCTTCCTGTACTTGGAGTCGTTGTAGAGATGCCAAACAGTGAATGACGCTGATATTAAATTCAAGTATCTGGTCAGCTTCTGTGCTAATTCTACTCAGTCTAAATATGATTGAAACATCATCATGGCTTCTCAGTTTGTGTCAGCAGGCTGTGAACTTGTAATGACTTGTCCCCTCCACAGATACTTTTACAGTGGAAGATGCATTAGAGGCCTTTGGCTATGGAAAGTTCCAGTGGAAAATTTGTCTCCTCACTGGACTATCATGGGTAAAAATATAAAAAAAATGTGCAGGAAATTCCTCAGTGTGATTTGAGATGTCTCTCATGCTGCCTCCCCCCTTGTGTATGCAGATAGGAGATGCCATGGAGATGATGATTCTCAGTATTTTGGCCCCTGAGCTGCATTGTGAGTGGAGGCTGCCAGGTTATCAGGTGGCTCTCATAACATCGGTAAGGCCCTCAAAGAAAAACTGTTCGTTTTCAGACTATTCAATTTCAAATATTTAAAAACCCTTATGTTTTGGCGTCAGGTGGTGTTCATCGGCACTGGGATCAGCTCACCTATATGGGGTAATGTGTCCGACAAGTACGGCAGAAGAGTTGTGAGTTTCATGTTGTTGTTTTTTTTACATTTGATTTAAAGATTTATGTATATAATTCAATTTTGAGCCCATGTTTTCTGTGAATTTCTTAGGGTCTGATTATGTGTATGTGCTGGACTTTATTCTATGGCCTGCTGAGTGCCTTTGCTCCGGTGTACGGCTGGCTATTGCTCCTGCGAGGCTTTGTGGGCTTGGGCATTGGTGGAGCTCCTCAGGCGTAAGTCTGTCCCTTTATTCAACAACATTAACCTTTTACGAATTTCATATTTTAACCACAAACTGTCTTTTTAGGGTGACAATGTATTCAGAATTCCTCCCAGCAAAGACCAGAGGCATCTCCATCATGATGATTGCGGTAATTTTTAATATTTTTGAGTCATAAATCCATAACTAGGTCACTTCTGTAGCTAATTTGCTTTTTTATGTGTGTGGGCACCAGGCATTCTGGGCGATTGGTGCTGTGTTTGAGGTCCTCTTGGCGTTATGGGTAATGCCTACCCTTGGTTGGAGGTGGTTGCTCGGCCTGTCCATAATACCAATGGTTCTTTTTCTTTGCCTCAGCTTTGTAAGTACTCAAGTGTTTTTTTCTTTTTAGAGATCCAACCAATATACCAGCTGAGTGAAACACACAAGATAACCCTTCTGTGTTTTTGACAGTGGCTGCCTGAAAGTCCTCGTTTTGATGTGCTGACAGGAAAACAGCAAAAGGCTGTTGCAACTTTAAAACGTATTGCTAAAGACAATGGAAAGGCCATGCCCAAAGGGAAGCTGACCGGCTCCTTCAAACAGGTGAATCTCCCTGTTAAAATATTAGTGATTCTGTTCAAGAAATAGAGATGTGTATCTAATGGACTTCCAAATGGTTTAAAACACTGAGAGGAGCTATTATGTTCGTATTTCAGGCCGATCGCGGACGTATCAAAGAACTGTTTTCCCCTCATTACTGGAAAACGACTCTTCTTCTATGGTTTATATGGTAAGACAGGAGTTTTTTCTTTGTGCTTTCAATAAACATTCAAAAATCAATTTGAATCAATACTTGATTGATTTATGAAATAAGAGATTGGGAAGGATATTCTGGTCAGGAAAATCTGTGATGATTCTGATGTTAACCCTAACCTTTTAGCCAATATCATACTCCAGTATTCTTCATTTGATTGTTTGTTTTTTGTTGTTACTGACCCCCCACTAATAAAAAAGGAACATTTTTCAAGTCATTCACAGAAACAAGTAGCTACAGATACCCTCCAGAAAACCTGGGCTGTTGAGCGCATATTTCAAAGTACACAATTCAACATAAACAGACCGACATGATATGAGCCCTTTAGGCAGGTTTTAATCAGAAGACTTTTTTCATTTCAGTTAATACTGTGATTAAACATTATTTAATCCTAAGTAAATGTTGGCACAGATAGATTACTAAAATGCAATGGGCACACACAACATTGGGATTGGTATCATCATATCAGTATCAGCATCTAGGTCACCAGACATAATACTAGTGCTAGATTGTCCTGTAAAGTCTGTTTTAGTCTGTTTGTGTTGATGTATCAAAAGCATATGATGTTGGGTACATACACAGTGTGCTGAGTCAAGGCAACAGGGATACAAACAAGAGCTGGTTTATGCTTTAATTGTGTATTTAAGACATTTTATCATACAGCTTTGTTTGTTTGTTTGTTTGTGTCTTAACTTTAGGTTTGTTCATGCCTTCTCCTATTATGGGATTGTCCTGTTGACAACTGAGCTGTTTCAGGCTGGAGATTCATGTGGATGTAAGTAATACCTGCTCCACAAGCATCAGATTTTAAAACATCACATAATGGGGTTTAATTTGAATAAAGATAAAACCTTATTGATTCATTCATTATTGACATTTTAATATTCATTAATCATTTATTTTCACCCTTTTAGCAGCCCATGGGGCGAAAATTGAACCAAGCTGTAGTCTGGAGTGCAAACATTTGACATCAGCTGACTACAAAGACCTTTTGTGGACAACCTTAGCTGAATTCCCAGGTAAAATGCTAACTGTTAGCATATCATTAAAACTCTGATGTCTCATTGAAACTGAAGACCTTCATGACGCTGGTGCCAATAGTAATGTTGAGCACACATTTCAACTTTTGTTTAATTTTAACTGTAAGAACAGGTTTCAAGTTTTTCAAGCTTGTCGATATACACATTTCTCTGCAAGGCCTGTCGCCTCAGGAGTCCAGGATAAACACATTGTGTTGTTTTAAGGGAGTGGCTTGGGCGGTACTACTGTTGCAACTTAAGTATTGTTTCTGTTGTTGTTTTTTGTGTGTGTGTGTCTAAAAAGGATTTGTGTTTCTGTTCGTTTCAGGTCTGTTAGTCGTCCTTCTTGTTGTCGACCGTATTGGCAGGAAGAAGAGCATGGCATTATGTTTCTTCATGTTTTCTCTGTGTATTCTGCCCTTGTATGCCTGTATTGAGAGGTGAGTTTATATTTGTTTGGTGTCGAGTATATTGACACAGTAGCAGCATTGAAACAACACAGCTGATCTCTCTGATTTATTGTCTATTCAGGATACCACTTACAATCTTCATCTTTATTGCCCGAGCATTTATCTCTGGAGGATACCAAGTGGCTTTTGTCTATACACCAGAGGTGGGTTACCTTAACATTAAGAATTACTTGTTTTGGATAGTTTTGGATATGGAAAATAAGCACCCTCTCTCTCTCTTAATTATCAGGTGTACCCTACAGAAAACAGAGCACTGGCAATGGGGACTTGCAGTGCAATGGCAAGAGTGGGTGCTTTAATAACCCCTTTTGTGGCACAGGTAAGCGGAGATGATGACCTTTGTCAATACTTGCAAAGACATTTTTATCATAAGTACAATACCAACTCCACTTCACGAGTCATATGTCTTCTTTATAGTTTATGTGTTTTGTTTTTTTCAGGTGATGCTTAGAAAGTCGGTGTATCTGACCCTGTCAATGTACTGTGGCTGCTGTCTGCTGGCTGGCATAGCAGCCCTGATCCTGCCTATTGAGACACTGGGCAGGAATCTTCAGGAGTCCAACACAGACCCAGAGGCCAGACATACTAACAAAAACACTGAACAATCAAATGGTACTACAAATTCCTAGTAACAAATCAACCTGGAGGAACACAAAATGCCTCAGAAGAAACTGTTGCCTAAACTATGGGCTGAGTTTTTCTGATGGGTTGAAGCAACAATAGACCCTCTCAATACAAGCAGGAAATGATACTTGAAGAAAAGCCCACTTCCAATGTCCTCTAAAAGAGTGGGAGTGCACCTATGCTTGTGCTGGTTTGAGCACCAGAATTCAAGGAAGGAGGAACTATTGTAAAAAAGAAGATCCAGTGTTCCAGCTCTGTTTGGGGCTACATGTTTGACAAAACATTTAAAGGTGTAGACATACTGTATATGTTTTTTGTTTTTTTATCAAAATGATGTAATATATACTGTTTGTGTACATATATTTATGTTGATTTTTGTGCAATAAAAGGGTTAAAGCTTAGAACTACTTTAAAAGTGACTTTTCAAGTAATCTAAGCCAAAATTCGTATGCCAAAAATGTTCATGCACATACACTTTTAATTAACTGTTTTCCTCAAAAATAGTTAATATCAGTTTTTTTTTTAAGATCTTGACTTGAACAATAATTCATATTCATAAAGCACAAAAACACAACAGTCACCCCTAACTTACCATTTATCTTTTATTTTAAGGATTGCCATAAAATAAACCAGTTATTTTCAGAAAACGGTTTTGGTTATTTCAAGATAAGATAAAATTCATGGATCCATGTCCACCAAGGACTTCCATATGAAAGTGACAAACACCAGAGAGTACTTATAAAAAATTCTCAAGTGTATTGATGATTGAGTTCATTGCCATAATTAATATTGTCTTAACATCAGGGTTGCTTTATTTAAGTCTCAAGGGGCCCTGTTACAGACAAGAGCCTTACAAACAAAGCCGGCCCAAGGCATAAGCGAACTAAGTGCCTGCTTAGGGCCCCGTGGTCAGTAGGGGCCCCCCAAAAGAAATCAAAAAAATAAATATTTTAAAAATGTTTTTAATTTTTTGCATATATGAGTGATACTTTCTGTATGCTTAAATATATTTTATTGTGAAATTAAAATAAAATAAAGTAAAAACATTTTAGTGCTGCTGCTGATGTAGGCCTATGATTCTTACTGCCGATATGTCAAAGCTTCGCTACCGTTATGTGCCTCCTGCTGTGCATTGTGCACTGAGCATCCAAAGCGCAGGTAGTTGTGGGGCAAAACAATGTCGCAGAAAAGGAGCTTTCCTTCAGGAGCAGAGAAAAGAAAGATGAAGAATAAAGAAGAAGAGAAAAAACGCCAAGATAAGGGCATGTTTGCATGTCATGGTATGTTAAAGAAATTTGTGAAGGTGTGTGAATGATCAATATTATTGGCAGAAATAGAGGGCCCTAAAATCAAATTTTGCTTGGGGCCCCACAGAGGCTTGGGCCGACTCTGCCTACAAATATTAGGTAGTTAATTTAGTAGTTAACTATTTTTTTTTAATCGTGGGGGCCCAAAATCCTTCAAAGAGCCCCTCTTTTACACTGAACTAAATTAATAATATTATTTTACTTTTATCGTTTAATTTTTGTCGTTTTCGTCAACTCTTTTGGTGACATTATCCGGGATTTTGTTAAATTTTTACTGCATTTTTTTCTGTTTGTTTGATTTTGATGAAAGCCTACACAGAGCACAGTGTTTGTGAGTAGTTTAATGTATTATTAATATAACTACAGCCTTACTCAACATTATGTGCTCCTCGCTTCTCGCACGAGCAGAAGATAATTTCATCATTTGTATTTGGGAGTTCCTAGTCTGGCCAGTCACCTTGACAACATTGGCCCAATGACAGCGCGCACGCGAACTAGGCCAGCCAATCACAGGCGCCCGGCAAAGCTGCATGTCATTTCTGCCCTGCTTGCAACCTGCACCGTGTTTTGTTTGTCTGTCTGCGCACCAGGGATGAATCTGCGGGGTCTGCCGTCAACGTTACCTCGCTACAAACGAAGAAAACACCTCCGCTCGTGAGTACCTCGGAAACCGCAGAGGGCAAATGGTTTAGGACCGAAAGGGGAGCCTCGTAGACCGATGGACTGTGGAGTCAGGTGCCGCTGGATGAGAGTCTGACTAGGCATTTTCTCCCCGGTGACAGAGACAACCTCAGCCGCGCATCTTCCCTCATCCTCCTCCTCCTCCTCCCCTCCCTTCCCTTCTCCTCCTCCTCCTCCTCCTCTCCTCCTCTGCTGCCCTCCAAAGCTGCAGCACAGCGACTATGGCCCTGGTGACTCTGCAGCGTTCCCCCACCCCGAGTGCAGCGTCCTCGGCTAGCACGACCAACAGCAGCGCGGGGGAGGTAGGTGGGAAAGTCGGGGAGGTGTCTTTGTGTACGCGGTGTCAGAAGACGCTCAGGTGCTCCTATCAGTTTGTCTTTTAAACATGAAGAGTTAACCGTACTTTATCAATTTCTGCGGGAGCTAAAAACTTGATTTATGGTCGCATTGTTCCAAGTGGAGAGTTGTTTGTGGCTGCGGATTTGTAAACAAAATCCTCCACAGGGGGGAGGGGGAGGCTGCTGGGTTTAGCTGTTAGAACAAAGTGCTCATTTTGCTGCTGCACAAACATCCACTGCGTTGGACTCAGGTTGTCCTCCCTCCTGGTTAATGGTTTTTATTTACAGTAATGCAGCCCTAGAGCATGGGAGGAGACTTTAAAGGAGAATTACATCATTTTTTGGGAGTTTTGCTGAGTGTGTGCCCCAGGAAACTACAGTCAAGTGTTCATGAACTTGAGAAAATCACGTCCTCAGTGATGTCACTTAAGTAACAACCATATGGTGTGGGATGTTGTTGTGTCATCTTGTAAGAAATGCAACAAGGCGCCTTCCTTAGGGTTACACCCAGAAATAATCACAGCATACAGGACTGGTTGGATAGGCTGGTCTGGAGTAGGGGAGAGTGGGGTAAGTTGAGCCAGAGGGTAAGTTGAGCCACCCCCAGTTGCTTGGAAATGGTAAAAAGAAATTGATCATGTGACCAAATATTTAGGAAATGGGCATCAATTCATGGAGTCTGTGAAGGTTAGAAGCACATGGGTGAAGGGGTTAGACATTTATTTCCAAAAAAGTCCACCATTTTAGCTTAGAGGACTGATAAAGTCATCAGAGTAGTTCTGGAGAAAGTTGAGCCAGTGGTTTAACAGAGAAAGTAAAGAAGTCTGATGAGAGGATCAGAGTTTCAGTTCAGATTGTTGAAATGTTTGACTTTTTCTTTTCAAAAATACAGCTGTGAATGTTCTGAATCACAATGATCAGCTGAGAGCATATTTACTCGATCAAACATAGAGGAAATGTGCGTCACAACGGCCAATCAGAGTCGAGCTTTTCCTGCTTACTTCTGTAAGATGTCGGAGACGTAAACAGAATGGCCGAACATGGAGCTACACGCAGAGCTGAGGGCAGCAAGTAGTTGTCAGCCATGACTTTGAGTTATTCTCCGAAGATGTTATTGTTGAGAAGTTGTTCAACGTCAGATGCGTGGCGGTGGTTCTGGTATCTCCAAAGTGACGTAGAGAAATTAAGCCGATGAGCAAGGTATGTTGGCGATCGGTGTCCTCAAAAACCGGCTACACAACAAATCTGTTTAATTATTTGAAGAAGTACTTCCTGAGTGATTATGTGGAAAGCATGAAAATGTGAGCCTGCCACTGCTGACGGCACGAGTAGCATTAGCAGATTAGCCACAACTAGCGGTGCAGCCACCAGACCTAGGCAGCGATTAATCGTATCATTTACGTTTACATCATCTAATGTTTACATTTTAAAGCGTCTTCATTATCTCTGAGGGGGAGATTTGTTTATTTTGGGTCTTGCATACCTTCAAAAATGCTCAGGACTAAGTGTATCTTATTCAGTTTGCTTTGTTATTTACTTTGTATGTTAATAATGTTGAACTAATCTCTAGTTTCCTTAGTTTTTAGTACAAATGCCTTAAAACAGGCAGTTTAAAAAAAATTGTGATAATAATAGAGATCGGACGATATGACGAAATATATCGTGATCATTTTTTTTGCCAAATCGCCCAGGCCTATATGCAATAATAATAAAAATAATGATTGTACCAGTTGAATAGCGTATAATATAAATAATATACACATGAATGTGAAGAAGTGACTGTTATTTAGGGGTCAACTTACCCCATAAACGGGGTAAGTTGACCGTAGGAGACCACTTTTTTTGGCATGCTATATTATCAAGACAGTTATGTTTACACTCATTCTGTTGGTTTGCAGGGATGAACAACATCTTGAAATTTATGCAGATACACTAGTTAGAGACAAAACTCTGATTGCCTTGATGTAGTGATCCCAAATATGAAAAATGGCTCATCTTACCGCACTCTCCCCGTAACACTAAAATGAAAAAGCATTTGTTTCTTATGTTGAAGCCTTAGAAAGTAGCAGTCAGGTTTCAGCTCCTGACATAAGAAGCAATTTGTGGCAGTGTAGCACAAGTTAAGCCGCATTTGCAAATCTTAGTATCAAACAAAGTCAGACATTCAAATGTGGAGCAGCGCCCAGTGAAATCATAACATCAGGGTTAGTGCTCTACTTTCTAGTTTTAGGAGAGTGGATTACGCGCTCTGAAAGGCTGACTGAGCTTTGGCACAAAAATAAGCAGCAACATTCCTCCTCTGATGAGAAGTTGGGTTTTTAATATCACTTTGTGCATTACAGCAGAAATGAAAATGTGATGGGTGGGATTTTTTTTATCACGTAAAGGTCCAAAAAGTGCTGATATGTTCTGCTCATGTGGCTCTGTAGCCTTTCCAAATACACACTTAGATGTTTATCGCAGTATTCATGTACCAGGTTCCCATGATTCTCGGCCTCCAAATGACCGGGTCTGTACATGAATCCAGTCTCAGCAAAACATCTGTGTTTAAGTTAGAAGAGAGGGGAGACTTTTAAATTCTCAAACAAATGTTTTCCACACTAATGTTAGACAGCATGGTTGTGCAGCAGTCTGTGAAATTTCTGCTTTGTTTTTGTCTTTTAGGATTTTGGAAGCGATGATGACCGCAAAAACAATCAGAGGTAAGAGCTTTTTGTTTAGAAAGTGGAGTGTTTGGAGCTCTCAATGCAGATGTTTAGTGTTTCTGACTCAGTGGAATGCATTTTGTGGTCAGTGGGCTTTCTGACCCTGAATCAGCCAACTCTCCTCTGTTGTAGCAACAAAGGGGAAATCCAGGAGAAAAGTTTTCAGTGGGTTTGACTTCTTTGGAAAAAGGAGCAACAGTTTTCCTTTTTTTCAGTGTACACACTTGTGAATCTGTGTTTTTCAGGAAACTCGTACGCAGGGCTTGTGAATATGTTTAAGTTCACCAGAGCAGTGTTTTTCAGTGGAGCGCAAATCTCTGCCACCTGTGTTTAGGGATATTGTGGTGCAGTGTTGAATGTAGAGGAGACAAAATGCAGGTTACGGGGTGAAAACTGAATGGTTTCTCTGAGCTGCTGGAGTATCTTTAGAATAATTCAATATCCAACATGCTGTGAAAGAGGATCTCCCAAGTGCATATGTGGAATGCAGAAGCCTGCAGCGGGGTAGGGCATTTCATTTGCATGCACGAAAAGCTAAGGCAAGTAGAGCAGCAGCAAAGATCAGCCAGAGTACAGAACATTGAGAGCGTAGGGGACAATACATGTGACACAGGTAAAACCAGACGCAGCATAAAAAGAAAGCTAGGGTGCAACATGGTTTGTGGAACAAGCAGCAAGAGTAGGCAGGCTGAAGCAGTTTAGAGTAAGGCCCATTCTGACATAGGGATGGGAATCCAGAACCGGTTCTTGTTGACAACTGGTTCCGAATGGTTCAATCCATCAACATCATTTACATTTTATCTTAATGATTTCTTTAACGATTCCTTTCTTCCAGGTGCCTCGAAAAACAGTCTCGCGAATGCCAGTCTACGCAAACGGGAACAGAGACAGAGAAAAAAACTGAGTTAGACGTTTAACTGAGTTAGAAGAGCCGACCAAAAAACCCCTCAAAGTTTCACACACAAGTCCGCCCCGCATAGTAGTGTCCTCTTGTTGGGGATTCAGAATATGGTCACCCTAACGTATGTCCTGTGTTTACATAAACACAATGTATGCCAGAAATGCAGCACAAACAGCATTTTTGTTTGATTATATTTAGACTCTCACTGAAAGTGGCATACATCTTTTTCTGTTATCAGAGACTCAATAGAATTTTAAGTTAATGGTAAAAACCTATAGTCTACTTTTTTTTTTAATCAAAGAGAGGCATTGATAAGGGAATCGTTAAAGAATTGAATCGATAAGCAGTATCGATAATGGCATCGATAAGGAATTGTTTACACATCTGTTCATTTTTAATTATTTATTTACTGTTTCTGTGATGTTTTCTCTCATTAACTATTCCTCACTTTCTTTCTTTGTTTTTTTTTTCCTTTTTTTAAACTTTTTGGAATGAAACTCGGTTGTGAAAGAAACTTGGTTCTTAATGAGAATATTTTATTATTATTATTATTTTTTTTTATTTTTTATTTTTTATCAGGGAGAAATATACAAAACGAGTCCAATCACAATTACACATTAGTCGCAAACAAACAAACAGTAGACTAACACATTCTCCAGTCTATTACACTCCCTTTCATTTTGTAATATGTAAAGTATGAACATTTGAACAATGGCTGTCAAATTTCTTCATTCTCCACAAGATCCACCAATATCAGTTCTCAGTTGTAGTTTAGTAGTCTGGTACTTCAAGCCATGTATTAGTAGTATTTAGAGCAGTTCAGGTCTCTGTGCTCTTATATATCTGATCCATTTTGACCGACGTCTCTTAAATGTCCCTGACTGTAGTCTCAGAGCAAATGTCAGTCTCTCCATAATGTAAATTTCGTAAACAGTTCCTTGCCAGTCTTCCAGTGTCAGTGAGTTGGGTTGTAACCACTTCCTTGTTATAGTCTTCTTTGCTCCAATCATTCATATCTTCATTCGATATTTGTCTGCTATTCCTTGACTACGCACCTTAATGAGAATATTTATAATAAATCATAGATTAAATTTAATTAAAGCAGCAATTAAAATCAATAATTCAGTTTATTTTCCCTCATGTCCTGATGGAAATACAGCTGATTTACCATGACAGGATTTTTGAGTGATTTCTTGACTCAGTTACATAACAGGGGGGTAGGTAAACTGTTGTTTCTGCGTGCTCACAATGCTTTTCTTTGATCCGCCGACGTCACAGAAGTCATGATTTATGTCAGCAAAGCTTTGACACAGACTCGTCTTTGTTTTCACCTCGTGTGTCTGTGATTGTATGTCTTTGTGTGTGCGGGGGGTGGGGTCACACAGATGAGACAGTTATGTCATGCCAAGAGTTTCTGAATGAGCAACACGTTTCTCCTGCTCGGTTATTCATTCATCAGCGAGGAGTTTTAATTTAGGATTCCTCTTGTTAAGCTCAAGATTGACGCCAAGTGGCTTTTCCAGTGCCTCCCAGCACTTAGATGAATGATGCTATTGTGGCTGGACTGATGGCAGGACAGGCACTGTAAAGAGGAGATGGGGAGCAGTCACTGAGAGGATAGGGCAGCAAGGACGAGGAGAGACAAGGAGGAAGCTGTGGGGAGAAGAACCTGCCAGACTAGGACCAGGACGAGAACGGTTGAGCTGAAATATCCGGCGCCCTGACTGTGGATATGGACAGAAGAGTGTAAAAGATTTGTGGAAGAAAGTTAAGAAGAGGACGCTAAATTTTTAAGAACAGTCGAGAAACTAACAGCAGGATGTATCTGGTTGTGAAACCATCACATAAATCTGTGTTTGACATACTGCCTCACTTTGTTGATCAGAGGGAGATCTGTCGCATGTAAGTTACATCATTTAAAGAAAACTTGACATAGTTTGATGACTTTATGTGTAAGTATGAGACCTTTTGTCTTTATAGATAATATGATAGTATGCTGATGTGGTTGTGTTAAGTGAACGAGTGATTTATGTGAGTCCGTAGAGGGTGAGCAGGACTCCTTCCTTTTGCTACATTACTCTGTTTTTTGCTTTTGTCACATGATGATTACCTGAAAACATTGTTTCACGTACTTGTTAAGACCTGATACTGTACTGAAGGCAGTACTCGAGGCATATACTGCAGTTTTAGGACATTTAATGACCTACAGAGAGGGGTTTCTCAGTTTGGGCTGGATTGAGCCACCTGAAGATTTTCCCCATTTCTCATGTATTTTACATAACTGGAAGAGAAACAATGCTATCACATGGCAGTAGAGCTGTAACAAAAGGCCTTGTGGTGGTCCCACTCAGTCATACCAGGCTTTGTGAGTGTTGGTTGAGCTGGGAATGAGAGTGTGGTGCTCTTAAACAAAGCTGTACTCTGTTCTGTGTGAGAAAAGACGCTAAAATCCCTCCTGTCGCTAACTGCAGCCTTCACAGCAAAGTCATGACCAAGAAGTGCTGAGTCCGACACAGATGAGACAGGGAAAGTTTTTGAGCGTGAGCATGTGCGTACCTTTAATGGTCGAGGTAGCACTTGATTCAGCAGAGGTCATGTAGAGTTAGTTAGTTCACTGTGGTATAAAACTCAAGAGTCATAAAGTCAGTACGTCCAGACGGCTGACTTGAGTTTTCTGTTATCCAATCAGGACTCATTAAACATACAGCCAACACCTGGACTCTACATGTATATATAAACCTGCTCTACCTATTGCTACTTTTCATCCTTCTGCGCTCATTGTTACGATGAAAAATACGTCTGAGCAAAAAGTGTCTGTCTGTGGTTTTGGAAAATGAAACCAATGAGTCCAAAAAAAGAGAGAAAAGCATAGTGTCCATTTTAGGCTGACTCCAAAGACCAATAAGCCTCCTGTTACAGTTAATGTACCTCATTTCTGCATTTGTAACAATGGCTCAAGGGCTGAGTTTTGATACAACTCACCTATGTTGGTTATATTGAGGCTGAAAGCTATGCATAACTACACATGGTGAGGGGCTTGGCTGAATTACTAAAGTTTTTGTTGTTTTCATGTTAGGGTTGCACCGATTCGATATTTGATATCAGTATCGGTCCCCACACTGAAAAAAATTCTGGATCAGGTATCGTGACAATGGGCCGATGCACTAGCCTGGCAGGGCCATCCTGTTGCGTGAATCACTTGATGTTCCTTCCCACCACAGTCTGGACTTCGGCCCATAGAGAGCATGTATTCCCGATCAGAAAATAACCGGGCCAATTGTTTATATACGCAGAAGACGTTGTATATAAATGATTTCTGCCGACTTTGCAGAGTCAACTGCAGAATTAACAGCGTTCTGAATGAATGGGGCTTTGAAAAGTCCCGCAGCATGTGTTAGACGTCACCACTACACATGGACCAATCAGGGGCTGCCTTTCCCTGTTGTCCTGGTAACAGTGGAAACACGGTCTCCGATTGGCCCGGTTATTTTCTGATCGGGAATACACACTCTCTATGGGCCGAAGTCCAGACTGTGGTGGGAAGGAACATCAAGTGATTCACGCAACAGGATGGCCCAGCCAGGCTACCGATGCACAGGAGCCCATCTATTCAGTCTAACTCTATGCTATGCACCGTGAGTGGCATCGGCAAGTTAACACGCTGAGCGGAGGCCTACATTGTTTTCAAAATGGAGCAAGCAAATCAATTATCACAATACCTCAGCCTACAAGCTCGATGGCCACTTGCAATACCTGCGCAGTAAACGTTCCGAGGGGCGAGGGGTAAAACTTCAGGTTACAACAAAAGTTAATTCTGCGTAGCTGTTCTGTATTGGTAATTGGATCGGTACCAGCTGCTACTAAACTATAGATATCTGTATCGGAGTAAAGGGGATTCGTGCATCCCTAGTATTGTTTGAGTTTAGCTGCTCGGTTGAGAAGTTTGTTGTTGTCTTTCACTTTTTTAATAGTAGAAAGAATATCTTTTGTTTGGAGTGAATTGTATTTATTGATAAAGTGAATTTAAATCAATCTAGAAAATGTTGAGTTGTACGGTAAGGTGTAAGGAAGATGAGGTTCAGCCTGTCTCCAACAAGATGAGTCATTGATAGCAGTTGTAAGCCAGAAATAATCGTTTTTTTTTTTCTTTTTCCTTCAGCCTCAGTGAGAGCTTCTTTATGGTCAAAGGAGCTGCCCTCTTCCTCCAGCAGGGCGGCAGCACACAAGGACCAAAGACCCCGACCCATCACAAACACGCAGGTAGGAACAAACGCACACAGAGGAAGCTTTGTGTCTTGTTTTTCTGCCCAAATTCTGTGTACGCTCTGCAACAAACACGCTCCAGAAGAGAGGGGGACTTGTTCTGCTGAGGGTGCTTTTCTCTTTGTGGGTTTGTCTCACAGTTTGAAAAACGATGAGGAGCTGATAGAGAGCTAAATCTGACTCGAGGTGACCTGCAGTTGAACTCAGTAGAAGCTCACAAGGTTACTTCAAAAAAGGACTGAGTCTCGCGCAGTTTACTTACAGCTTCCTAAAGGAAATTTGCTCTTAGTCTGTTCTTTCGCTATCCAAATGTTGTGACTTAAAGCACAAATGCCAGAAACATTTACTTGCTAACGAAACCAATTAAAAGTAAGGAGAGGGAAAAATTCCAGCTAAAGCTGTCATGGTCCTGAAACCAGAAAACAAAGACAACCAGAAGAAAATACTTGAAGCTGCTAAATTCCTGAATTCACCTAGATTCACCTCTTCCCTCAAACTACACTGAGTTTGATCTGTTTTGACAAAAAGTGCTTTTTTTTTCTAAAAGCTTGATGTCCTCTCTTTCTGTTGGCTCCTGCAAATTTAGCAGACTGTTACTACACTCCGCCACACTTCAAAGTGGCCGTCAAACGTGGCATAATTCTGCACGATCTAAAAATAAAAACCTGTTCGTGTTTAAGCTTTGAAGCATCCGAGACGTTTTTGTTTTTAGATACTCGCTGCTACTGAGTTTCTATCCCGCCGTCCACGACGGGTGTGGAGTCACTTGAGGACAAAAACAAAGCGAGAAGTCGGTTCCTACATGAGGTGTTGCTCACCGCTAGAAAGTCACAGGATTTAAATTTTTGTATAGTAAGAATTATCTGCTAACATTTTTTCTCCGACTAAATAAAGGAGTGTTAAAGGCACAGTAGAAGAATTTTTGTACCGTTTTTCTCTGTAGTTCAGCTTGTTGTGGGCTTGTTGTCCTGTTAAGTTTTTTCAGTATTTCTGTCAAAACCTCTCTGAGCTTAACAGAATATAAATGTGAAGGTTAATTGATCAAGTTAAAGACGTTTAAAAAGGAACAAGGTTATCTCAAGTGTTTTTAAAGGAAAAACCTACAAAAAGAAAACAACAATACATAATAAATACATCATGATGGTATAAAAGAGTGAGATTTGTGATGATGATGATGATGATGATGATGATGATGATGATGATGATGATGATGATGATGATGATGATGATGATGATGATGATGATGATGATGATGATGAGAGGAGATGGGTCCTGATCAGTGGTTAGGGGTGGCAACTGTGAAGGCTTACAATGCTTTTCACGTCCAGAAGGAGCTGATTATGTGACCCCAGTAGCTGGAATAGGAGCACGCGGAAGTTGAACTAAGAAAGATAGTATCCAAAAAAATGATGAATTAAATCAACCCTGAAACAGCCAATAGGAAGAGAGCAGCATGGGTGCGGTTTGGTCTCTCCTTTTCTTCATAGTCAGTAGGTGAACAGCAGGATTTTAAACAAGCTGCTGGTGCTGAATAGATGATGCTCTTTTAGACACACATGAAAAGAGTTACTATAACGAAGAGAAGATGTCAGAAAAGCAGGTCTAAATCTGAAGAGGGGGTGGGTAGGGCTCACATCTAACTGTTGGGGATGTTCAAACACAACAACCTTTTCAGGCTGAGCCATGTTTAATCTCCTTTAGACAATTAAGCAAAGGCTGCGGTGGACCGTCTCTTTGAATTTCAAAGACAGGTTTATTTGTACGTCTCTGGCAAAGCAGAGCGGAGTGTTTTTGGAAAGTGGACCTCAAGGGAAGCATATAGGGAAAATAAGATCAGGCCCAGAACAGACCCTAGGGGGACACCACAAGTAAAAAGGGGCTGCCTCAGGGAAATAATTGGGGGTGCCAGTTTATTGCTCCCACAATTCTAACACAACTTTCCCAACCTGAAGAGAGGACTGTGAGGTTGTCAGTGTCAGTCAAAAAAGACATTCAGTTGATAAACAAAATTAATTCAAGTATTTAATCACAATTATCTTACTGTGTGCTTCACTTTCAGGTGATTTACCTCAACACTTGCAGGTCATGTTTAAGATCCTGCGCTCTGAAGATCGCATCAAGCTGGTCAGTAAAACCATCAAAGTATGATTTTTTTTCACGTGTTGCTTTGGTTAAGATGACTTTACATCCAAAAGGTGTCTCTGGAGTAAAATGAGCTGTCTCAGAGAAATAGTTTTAAGGGGTTCTCATGCTGTCTCACTCGCTCATGACAGGTAAAAATACCTTTTTTTCTGCCTTTGCTTCGCAGGCTGTTCGCCTCGAAAGTGGATGGACAGAGCGGGTGCGTTACATGGTCGTAATTTACACCAGTGGCCATCAAGATACAGAAGAAAACATCGTCCTGGGAATGGATTTCATGGACAAAGACAGGTATTTCAGCATCCTGCAGTTGTACATACAGTGCACTTTAATCTCACTATTGGCTCTACTGAACTGATATTCTTGAATCTTTATGATGTGCAGCAAAGATTGCTCTATCGGGATGGTGCTGCCTCTGTGGAGTGACACCAACATACACCTAGACGGAGATGGGTATGTTTTTCCCTGTTTTTCTTCAAAACATCCACCCTGTAAATGCTCTTCCTGATTCACTCCCGCAGCTGTAGCTTTGACTTCTCTCTGCTTTTTAGGCTTTACTGCCCTCTAGAGGCAGAGGAGTGAATAACAAGCATTTTCTGTGTGTGTGTGGACGTGTGAGTGAGTGAGGGCCGTTCTTGCTGACCTGTTAACTCTGTCTCTGTACACTGGAGGAATGTTCCACTGGTCCCGCGTCCTGAATAGTTCCATGAATGAGCCGTGTCCATTCTGTGTTTTTATGTCCTCATGACCGCTCTTCATCATCTCCATCCAAGACTCTGAGACTGATCTCCTGTCTCCTCTTCCTCACCAGGGGCTTCAGTGTGAACACAGCAGGGCGGTCACATGTCTTCAAGCCTGTATCCGTGCAGGCCATGTGGTGAGTCGATCTGTCATGTTTACCTGGGACGAAAATGATATTAGCATTAACACGTTATGTAACATTAGGTTGATTTAAAGAGAGCCTATCCTAAACCTCATAGCACATCATTTCAGTTTATTTAGTTTAGTGTGTGTTCAAATCTGGACCCTTTTGACTCATTGTAGGCTCTAAATTATTGTGCTTTTTCTATCACAAGCTCAGATAGTCATACATAGTGACATTACAAGAGCTTTTTGGTAAGATAAGGTGCCTGTTTAACATAAACGGTCATTGTATTGAATCTACTGCCAAACTCAGTAAGAATTTGAGATGTGTGTCCTGTACTGTCTTGATCGGCACCTGTGTTCGTAAACCAGTGTAGCAGATTGTCCAGAAACTTGTATCCTGTCTCTCCCAAGTTGAAATTACTGTTTTTATCGATGGAGACTGGTCGGTTTGAGGATAACCATGTAGCTAACAGCACTTTCCTGCTCTGACAACAAAGATCAGACCCCAGGAAATACCATTTTTGAAACCTTTTAAACACCTGTGATGATATTCTGAGCCTATCTGGGGCAGTAGAAAGCACTTTTTGTTTTCTTTTTGAGGCTGCAAGCTTAGGTAATCGACCAAAACAACTTGAGCCAAACAGATACTAAAACACACAAAAAGTTTAGGTAGAGGCTAGGTTCGAAAACACACTTAAACTAAGGGTGGCCTCAAAGTTCCTGGAAAGTTTCAATCAAGTTTTTCTTTTGTGTCTTTGCAGGTCTGCCCTGCAGATCCTCCACAAAGCATGCGAGGTGTCACGCCGGTTCAACTACTTCCCAGGGGGCACCGCTCTCACATGGATGGCCTTCTACGAGAGCTGCATCTCCTCCGAGCAGAGCTGCATCAATGAGTGGAACGCTATGACCGACCTGGAGACGACACGGCCGGACTCGCCCACCATGTTCGTTGACCGGTGAGGAGCTCAATGCAGCTGGTTACAACATCACAGCTGAAGCATTGAAACTAGTGATATCAGCTTCTCTACTGCTGTTTATGAGAGATTGTCTGATTTATAACACTGATATCATTTATTTGTTGATGATGGTTTTTAATTTGATCAAATTTGAGCCCTGCTCTCCATGTGATGCTGATTATTTCAATGAATCGCTCTAGCTCTGATCCAAACCTGGTTTTATTATCCTTGTGCGACCAAAGCAGAGCACTTTCTGCTGGTTTCTTACACTCGTGGTGTGTGTATGTCCTCAGTCACAGAATAGATTTCAATGGTTTCGACACCAGCTGTTGTCCTTTTGTGGCTGTCCTTTGTTTTCAGCTGCAGGAACATGTGGTTACACTGTGATGTTAATTTTCATACAGCAGCACTGATGCTTTGACTCATTATGTGCAGGCCGACTGAGCGAGAGAGGACAGAGTGTCTCATTAAAGCCAAGCTACGCACCATCATGACGTTTCAAGACCTGGAGAATATTACCTCTAAGGAAGTAAGTGCCAAGAAAAAAAGACACCTGATTTTCTTTTTTTCGTGAGTTTTAAAGATATTTAGAGATGTGTCAAAATCCTGCAACTACCCAGGATTTGATGCATTATGAAAGCAAGCATAAATGTCTTCTATGATTCTCAGTTTTATGGCACAGAAATATTGATGTTATTTGCACTTTTGTGTTTTTGTGGCTTTCTGAGAGTTTCATGCTCCCGCCTTGTCTTTGTCTTCAGATCCGTAACGAGCTGGAGCAACACATGAGCTGTAACCTCAAAGAGTACAAGGAGTTCATTGACAACGAGATGCTGCTGATTCTTGGTCAGATGGACAAGGCCACGCTCATCTTTGACCATGTCTACTTGGTAAATATTAACTCTGTTTCTTTCATTGTGCTATATCTAATGTACCATTACATTAGATATTCTCTTCCTTCACCTTGATAATGTTTGAAACCTGTTATAAAAAGTCAGATAACTTCACAGTGATTCTTGGACATTAAGTGACTGTGTTTGTTCCTCTTTAGGGCTCTGAGTGGAACGCCTCCAACCTGGAAGAACTTCGAGATTGTGGGTAAGTAGACTTACACAGGTTGTATTTCCTGACTACATAAAAACCACACAATCCCTAATTAGGAATACTTTATCTGAAATGATCTCTAAATAAAGGACTTTAATTGTATTTTGATGTTGTAAACTTCATTAATGTATGTCTGTTAGTACACATTATTGCCCAGCTTTCTAACTAATCACCCTGCAGTGTTAAATGCTTAATTTTGATTGGTTAAAAACCTTGACAACAGTAATTAATCCAGAAGAGCGAGAGCAACACGAGGAATAAGCAGATCACACACACACCACATCAAATCAGTCTGTAGAGTCCAATACATTAATAGTTAAGTTTAAGATTTCTCATCTACATGCTCATTATAGTTCCTGTTTCAATCAACAGGCTACCAACCATTCAATCTTTAAAACCGCATGAATAAATCATTTCTAAATCATTTCTAAATCAATAAAATCATTTCTGAATTAATACTTAGTGTGTACTTGTTTGTATGTCAAGTTGGTCAGTGGGTAAAAAGCAGGATAAGGTCTACTGAGCAGGTCATAATGTGAAATAAAACCCCCACAGGACAGACAAAACACATCAGGGTCACTCTCCCCGGATTCTGTTTCACACAATGACCCGCTCACAATACAATATCTCCAACACAAGAGTGAAAAACTCCAAGATTAATAAAAAAGGCACTTAATTAAATATTGAAGCACATCTATTGCGCTCAACAATTTGAATATTATCTCAATGAGTTATTCTGCGTTATTGTGCACATTTAGTCTAATTCTGAATCACATTTAGTAATTAGTGTAGGAGAAGGAGTGGGACTAGATAAGTCTCGACTTCTTTCCAATCCTTTTTGAACATAAATAACTTTTTGTCATTTGTTGTTGTATTCTTTACTTTTTTATCATTATTTTTTTATATATGTTCAAAGTAAACTTCAATCAATCAATCAATCAATTCTATATTCTATCTGATGTATTTCCTTGTTTTTTTATTTCAGAAAAGAGTTAAACCCTCTATTTTTTTTGTTTTGTTTTTTTGCAGGGTTGGTTACATACTGAATGTCACCAGAGAAATTGACAACTTCTTCCCAGGACTGTTCTCGTATCACAACGTCCGCGTGTATGATGAGGAGGCCACCGATCTGCTGGCTCACTGGAACGAAACGTACAACTTTATTGTCAAAGCCAAGTAAGAGTCCGATTGAAAATGAAATCAGTGAGCAGGTGCTTTGGACGGAAAGATTAAGGGGGTGTGAGAGCTATGAGTCCACAGGACTGTGGGAGTACTAAAGTTATTTGTTTTGAAGTTACACAGTTAGACTGGCTCATAGTATTGTCTCTCTTCCTTCACCCAAATCCAAGACAAAAGCTGTAAGCTGTTCCAGTGACAAACAAAGAGGGTGAGAGAAGGAGAGGGAGTAAGGAGAGATCTGATTCAGAATCAGTCTGGTTGCTATGCAACTATCAGGCATGCTAACTTCAGTCAGAAAAGGGAAGTTTATTGAGATAAAATTGAAAAGGTTAATGTTGAGACATATGGAGCTCTCACAGACGAGTCCTGAGAGCCTGTAAATCTTAAAAATGCCATATTTTTATTTACCATATTTCTATTGTTTCACTGTCGTAACCGTGACATACCGGATCCACACAATGGGATGTACAAAGTTTCCTTTTTCTGTACAACAGGAAGAACAATTCCAAGTGCCTGGTGCACTGTAAGATGGGGGTGAGCCGGTCCGCCTCCACAGTTATTGCCTATGCAATGAAGGAATACGGCTGGTCCCTGGAGAAAGCCTACAACTTTGTGAAGCAGAAACGGAGCATAGCTCAGCCCAACGCTGCCTTCATGAAACAGCTGGCAGAATACGAGGGGATCCTGGATGCAAGGTAAGCGGGAATACAGTTTCACTCTGGTTTGCAATTTGCAAAGCAACCTTAAGTCCTCTGGGTGTTTTTGTTAATAGACACGAGGAATTATGCCAGGTTCTGATCTGTAATCCCTACAAATGAAGAGGAATTAACTAACAGTAGTAACACATTACCGTAACTGGATTACATTTGGCTATAATTACCAACGTCTTTTGAGGCGTGGAGGTTTGCACTTACTTTAAATTAGTTGCCAAAAAGGACAAGAATGTTGTGGTAAATTGTAAACTGTGCCCTGGTCAGAGACAGATTAACACCACTGCGAACTTGGCATCAAATGTAAGAGTTTGAGAAGCTGTCAAGTTTTTACCAAGATGGAGGTTGAGTCTTTGTAGTTTGTTGTAGCCTCAGGAAGTGTCTTCTTTGATTGGAGTGGCCAAGCTAGCATTGACTTTTGTAGGGATGGCATGAACTCCACTTTAGTCTACACAATGTCTCCTCGAGTCCTCTGGGATCTTGCCCCTGATTAGTGTCTCATATAAAAAAAAAAATAGATCGTCTTAGGTACATCCCTCTTATAATAATGATTTGTGCTGATGATGACATTTGTAAGATTTAAGTTGGTGGTGGTGTGTCTTAGGTGTAACTGACTGACTTTCTTTATGAAATTGTCCGTGCATTAGAGAAATCTCACCGTGACTGTCTTGCCTTGACAGTAAACAGCGCCACAACAAGCTGTGGAGGCCGGATACAGATGAGGAGGGGTCTGATGATTTACAAGCCTCTGGCCACAGCACTGGAGGAGAGGAGACACCTGTGCTCAGAGGGGAGGAGGCCTGGGGAGGCTGCGGGGCATCACCCTGTAGGATGGGTTTGGAGATGGAGCCCCTTGACTCTCTGAACTACAACTATTACTTCAGACGTCTGTCGGACTCTGCGCTGGACAGCGAGCCCTCCACTCCAGTGCGGGGCCCCCCTCTGCTGGGTATGGAGAGAGTTTTCATTGAGATTGAAGACGTGGAGAGGGATGCCCTGTTGGAGGACGAGGGTTTCCCCATGGCTCATTTAGCTCTGCCAGGTGAGGGTACGGCGGCTCAGACATGTGGGCGACTTGATCCCATGGAGGATATGAGGCTGAGGCTGGAGTTCAGTACTTTGGAGGAAGAGGACGAAGAAGAGGCCAAGAAAGAGGAAGCTGAGATGGCGGCGTTGGCTCAGACTCCTGGAAACTCCGAAGGAAAGGAGGCAGAGAGGACGGAGGAGAGTCGGATTGGCCTAGCTAACCTGAACACCAACAACAGCAACCGCCTCGCAGCTAAACGCAGCTGCCCTGCAGCTTTTGATGTAAGTTGAGAGAAAATACTGAGTTTCCGATTTTAAAAAGCTTTTCTCAAAATGCTTTCATGTCGGCAGCATACTCATGCAGTCACAACCAAGTCATTTGATTGGATAAGAGTCATGTTATGAGTACCAATAAAAGATCTGACAGCAACATTACTTTAATTATATATATCTTCACCACATTATAAATAATAATCACAGCTAATGTCCTTTTTATCAACCAATCAAATGTGCGATAAAAGTAGATGTCTTACTTCACCAGATCTAGAAATATCTAGATCTGCGTACATAGTATAATGTAGCTGGTCTGACAAAAACACACATTTACAAGTAGAAGAAGCCAACTGATAAGTTCAATCAACTTAAAGCACCTATAGGGAGTTTTTGACTTCAGTTAAATAGACTGAAATTTATACTGATATACAAAAGCAACAAGACCATTAGCAACAAGAATGACTATATTTATACAGTAACTTTTAATGCCTGATGAATACGCTGCTGTATAGAAGTTTTATAGAAATTACGTATTTTTCGCACTGTAAGGCGCATTTAAAATCCTTTTGGCCTGTCGGAGCACTGCAGCTACCGTAGCCTCGCGGAGTTATTGAATGAGTTAAATAAAGTTTGACTTATCTGACTGTTTTGTTTGGCTTAATGCGCTTTGTAATCGGGTGAACCTTATAATCCGGTGCGCCTTATGTATGAAAATAGACACGAATAAGACACGTTCATCGCTGGTGCGCCTTTTAGTGCGAAAAATGCGGTAGTATCACACTGGAGGAAATGTGGTCGTCCTGAACAACAAACATGTAATGATTATCAGCCATGCTAATGTTCAGTTTACTTTGATTTGTGATCTTGACACTGTGTTCTGATGTTTTTTTGCCCCTCGTAGGATAGTGCAAGCACAGGAAACCCTCTCAAAGTGAAGCCTTCCTATCAGTCCTGCAAAGACTGCCTGCGTCTACCACAAGGACGGCGATGTGACCGTCCAGCTGGAGGCCGTTCTCACCGCCTTAACCCCTCCCGCCACTGCACCGTACCCTCCATATGCATAGATCCGCCCGGGACAAACTTTGCCTCCACCCCAACCCTGCAATCTCTGCAAAGTGCTTCTGTCATCCCCCCAAACTTTGTCCAGCCTTGCAGTCATGTGTACCGCTGTGCCACCTGCGTCCCAGGTGTCCCACTGACCATCAGACAGAAGGTGGTCTCACCCATGAGCTGTGAGGACATGCCTTTTGATCGCAGTTCCGCGGAGACGGAGGACATGGAAGAGCCCCAGGCGCAGGAAGTGGGAGAGCAAATGTCAAGGGAGGGGACAGCAGGTGGTGCTGTGGAGCTCCAGCTGCAAATGCCAGGACTGGGGATTGGATTTGGTCTGGAACTGATGCGGCAGAGGGCAGAGCAGCTAGAGAAGCTTCCAAATTTGTCCATGGAGGGGCAGCTCTAGTAGGGCTCCTGTCTAAAGACTGTGTCCCGAGCATGGACGAGATCAAGGAGAAGGTTTGACTCTGCCTCTGATAGGTGGATGACAGTGGCTGTGGGCTTTTTCTGAAAACTGCTGCTGTGGTGCTGTACCAGATACGAAGCTCTGCCTTGACCTGTGCTGTCATAGCTGCACTGTTACAAGCTGCAACAGCCTTCACTGTACTTACAGAGAGCATCTTATCATTATCTACTGGCACTGAGATCCAGAAGAAGCTGGTTGTTTTAACCACGCAGGTAAGGACTGAAGACTCTCCTGTGCCCTCCCCCCCTACATAAAGGATCACCCTCCTTCCTAACAGCCCTGTGAAGTTCTTCATCTGCCATTTGACCTCCCAAAACACAAGAAGTAGGAACAGTGGTGTTTTCTGATTTGTGAAAAAGCTATTGCTAGCCCTCCATGTTGATAAAAACAAACAAAAAAAAAACACAAGTAACATGCTTCTCTTAGTGTACTGTGTGTTTTTTCAATCCAGATCTTTCACAGTCCTCTTGAAGGAGCTCAGTGAATGTTTGTAGTTCAGTATTTCCTCATGTTACCACCGATTACTGAATCCGCGTTTACCTTCCCTGATACTATCCTCGCTGCAGCTGCTTTTGGGGCATTTCACGTGAGAGCATAATCATTTTTTTAAAAGGATGTGAGCCTATGTGAGCCTTTTTGATGCCTCTTTGTAAAGCGTCGTACCTCGGACCACAAGCATCTCAGACTGTTTTGGTCAAAGACTGTTTTGTTGTCTCCGCTCAGTGGCTGAGTTCACTCGACCTCCTCCATTTAAGTTAATGTAATCTTGTAGTTAAAGCGCTCACTTGAGCCCACGCATGACTTGCAGTATTACATAACATATCTTCAACATGCTTGGACTGAAAACATCAAAGTTGTCTTACCTTTTTAGTTGAAATAGCAGGAAAAAAACGTTTGAAATCAAGCATTTTGTTGAAGTATCAAAACGGTGCAATCGCTTACTGAATAGTTGTTCAGCTGGTTTAATTCTTTTTATTTACTGGAGAGAATGAGAAGTGAAAGAAACATGAAGAAACTTAAGTGTTGAAGCTCTTCACATTCATTTCTTTCAATATCAAGAGGCTGAAATTCACTTTTTACTCTGTTCTTGGTCAGATCACTCCTGATGTAACAAAGCCATATCATGTAGCCAAGCTCAGTTGGTCACCTGAACACAGTTTTCACACACTCACTAATTATTTGAACTCTGGCTGCACCTCGCTCACTCTCAGTCAACTCTTAAATCAAACAGAAACACAAAATGAGTCATGTATAGGTGAAGCACTCAAGCACAACACTTGTATCCATTCACAGAGTGCACACATATACTTCAGCTACATTTAATACAATAAATTGTCAACACTCAAGCAAAAAGTGCAACTTTACAAAGAAAGCATCTTCTAAAAGGTACTTTGCTTGAAGAGGAGGGTCAATCCTCTGAAGTATAATTAATAGTCTTTGTGAAAAAGAACAAAATAAGCTCCAGTCCTTCTTATTCTAACTTAAAAATAACCAAATTAGGTATTTAAATAAGCTGTATGACGTTCATTTAAGCACTATATTTATTTAACTTGGAGTGCAAAGCCCAGCACTCGCAGGTTTTTGACTTCTTATCTTGCCTGTTTTGTTCAATTTGCCACCAGTTCCAAAGTTGCTGTGCCACAGGGTGTTCTTGCATTTAGATGATGTTGTGTTCTTACTGTGTTTGGCACGCTGGGTGTGCTAAATAGTTCTGGATGAGGCCTGATTGTGTGCAGGAAAAGCGAATGCACATGTTGATACTGTGCTTACAGATATGAGTGCTTCAGGAAAAAAGATAACTGCAATGAATGAATGCAAACTAGTTAACCCTCATTAAATAGGAATTATTGTGTATATATTTTGTAGGGTTTTTTTATATTTAGTTTAATTAGATTTCTTTACAAATATCATCAATGCATCTTCTGTTTCTTCTCCACGACTGACTTGAACACAGGGAGCTGCAGGTTTGCTCCAGTAGTTAGATTAAAGTTTTTTGTTTTTGCCTTTAACCTGCCCTTTCCCTTTATTAAACACAGTTTTTTGAGAGTCATGTAACCAAGGCACTAAGCTGTTGGAGATGTAACAATTACAAACTTTAAAAAAAAAAATCATTGAGTTCCTGAAAGAATTTGCAGCTTAGAAATACTACAAAGACTAAATCAAAGTTTTAACTCTTATGAAAGTGAGCATTTGCTTTGTAGCGGAGAGGAATATGATATCAAGTTCTGGTTATCTTAGCTTAGCAGACTGTAAACAAGGAGGCAGCTGATGTGGCTTTACTTGGAAGCCAAAAAGCAACACCCTTAAAGCTTTATTTTAATGTTATGTCAATTTTTTGAGATCTGAATATGGTTTTTAAAAAAAGCATGCAAGAAGTTGGGAGCAGTAGAGAAAGCTAACTCGCTTTAGCTTCACGTTAAGTCAGAGAAGGACACAACTTTTAACTCACTCTCGCTAAAAAAAGGAACAAAAGTAAGCCAACTTTTAAACGTTTCACTACTCCTCTGACATATAAATAGTATAAATCTAATTTAAGCCAGTCACTCCAAGTATGTCATTTTGGCAGGTGAGCCTGATAGCTGATATTAAAGCACTCAAACCTCATTTTGAGCTCCCAGACCACAGCACTATGTTTGGTTGTTCGCTCCATGCTCTGAACTTGTTTTCGTATTTAAGTGCCTTAACCGTAGCCTTTGCTCCATCAGAAAAAAAGAAGAAAAAAAAACATCACAGGCTGTACCAAGTTTCTGTGAGAGTGCTGATGGTCTGGCTTTTTTTGTACATTACTTCCTCACTCCCAATATTAGTCATGCTCCCCGCTATGTATAACTCAGCACATATTGTAATGTATGCAAACACACACACACATAAGCTCATGCACAACAGCGCCCTACGCCCCGTTACACGCATACTTGATGGACTTCCATTTATCGATAGCCTACAATGATAATGGTATTTGTTTGGTGTTGTGGTACACTGTATTGGTTCAATAGCTGGCTGAAGAACCTTACCTGCTGGAATGAGAACTATCATTTACATTCAAACATTAAGTCTTCAAAACTAACAAGCCTGTATATAGTTTTTCTCTACAATTTGCTCTTGAGTCCGTAAGCTTGCAGATGTGGTCAATATTATGAAAAGCACTGATAAAACTACTGTGTATTGAAGACTCATGATTAAGTTCTCGTGTTTGTACCACAGCAAAAGAAAAAGGCAATCTCTAATTTCGACTGAATTCTTTTTATTGCATTATACCCAGACAGCAGGCATCAAACTGACAATCCTATTCAAGACTTTGTGAGGAAGAACATTAGGACATACTGCAGTTTAAAGGGGGGATTCGGGCATTTTAAGAGTGTATTTATAAAGCACAAGTCTGCCCCTAAGCATGTGAGGTGGAAAATGTTGAACAAAAAGTATCTACCTGGGAGTTCTGATGTTTTTTTATGTTTATCAGTTTATGTTACCTTTTGTGTACTGTACTGTACATCGCCAATGTTCATGTGTAATGCACTTTTTTTTACATTTTGTTAAAACTGATGTCCAGTCCAATGTTTATCATGGAAATAAACCATTTTCTCTGCTCATTTACTCCCTTGGTTATTCCAGAAGTCGGCGGGGTGTTTCTCACTGAAAGCCTGTTACCTTTTACATACCTTTATCTCTGATCATACTGTATGAATAGTCTGCCTGTCTCTAGCCTTCCCTTGCTCTTTTAGTGAAATGGACAGCCCAGGGAGCGCACTTATTGAATTAGTCAAATGAAGTCAGTCTGACATCATGTGCCAGGTGACTGCATGAGGAGAAGATCTCCCAGAGAGGCCGATGTCTAACAGAACAGCGGACAGACGGAGCATCAGCTTAAAGCAGCCACATCAGTAAGTACCTCTGAATAATTTTTCATTTGAATTAGCGTAACTCTATGGTGAGAGCAACCAAATGATTTCGATACAGCAGACCATGAACAGGAAATTATCAGAATTAAAAAGTCCAGGCTGTCATAAAAATGTTACTTTAACAAGCAAGGAAAGGAATTAAATTTTTGAGTTGTATGCTGATGTTTACCTCAAAAACAGACTGATTCCCACTCAAAACATACGTCTGTTGTGTACATGGCATACAGTATGCTCCTGTGGTTATGTATACTAGACCATGTTACTTAACCTGAGGAAGTGGTCTGTTTTGAGCTGGTACACTGCAGATATTTGTTATACTGTGTTTCAGTCACAACATGTGTAACTTTTTACAACACCGAGTCCTGCAGCATGCTATGAAAATTTTACATTCAAACTAGTTTATGTATCTGATGAACACCCTGTCGCACCAACTAGTACGAATTCAGCACATTACATGTTATACACCAACAGGTCTCAAAGGAAAGCAAAGTATTCTGTTTCTGAAAAGTGCAACTCATTTTAAAAACCGGGCTTAAAATTATGTAATCAAGTTTAGCATTAACTGTGTGCTAAGTATTGAAGCATGAGACAAGATGGGAAGTGGGAGGGTGAAGTTAGTTTTAAAGGCCACTGACTCTCACGGGTGCCTCTCACTGTTATTATAACACTTAAAGTATGCTAAATATGCATGTGCCATATTATTGGATTTATTCGCACTCTAATACAATCAAAGAGGCATGGTGAGGAGGCATGAGGCAACAATGTGAAAAGAATAATCAAATTTAGCCTGATGCTTAAGTTTTTCATGTTTGAAACTTCTCTGCAGACTGAACTCAAGTAATTGTATCATCAGCATAGAGACATTTTTATCAATATATTAAGCACGCCACAGCCAAAGTGAACTAAAGTTAATCTTGCCATTTATCTTAACTATTTATTCATCATTGGTCTACTTATATACTTTTATTTATCCAATATCTTTAGCTTGTCGGAAGACTCATCAATTTCCCTAAGCTAACTATTAAATATCTGTTCTTAAATGCTAAATTCTGACCACAATTTCTACTTTTTTAAGATCGATTACACATCTGCACTGTGGATGCTTAAATTCTTTCTATTACTTTTAACTATAATTCATCCTTGGTTAGCCAACCATTCATTTGCGTATGTGTACTCATTATACTGTTGGTCTTCAAGCGAGTATTTTAGGCTTACCATCATTTGGAAATTTTATCTCTTTTTTTTTTTTTACTACCGTTGTTTTCATGCACTCTAAACATTTTTTGTTTGCTGGCTTGATCTGTTTATTTCTTTGTCCCATTATGCGTTTTTAATTCCTTTTTATGAATTTAATAACTCAAATGTTTGTCTTACAAGAGCCTCAGAAAGGCTAGCACTACACTTTAAAGAACAAGGATATCATTTCTAGTAATATAACAAAAGCCAGGCCTTCAGGGGAAATGTTTCATATGCATCTGGTATTAGTGCGTTAGTTGAATGCACAGGTCTGAAAAGAAAGTGTCACTCAACACCTCTCAGGCTTGAAATAGCCTAAGCAGCAGAGCACATGATTGTAGATGTAGGGGTGAAGCGGTCTGGTCAACTCCCAGTCTTCACTCACCTTTCAGCTGACAATCTCAAAGCACATTAAGCTTGGAATTTTGCGTGAATTCGTCAAAATTAACTTCAGCTTGTTTTCCTGAAAAACCTTTTTGGCAGGACAATACTCGTGCACACGGCAGCGTGTTTGTCATCTAAAAATACTCATATCCCACATGCCACTTTAAAGTCCGTTGAGCTGTTTTCCCCCTGCATTAATCTCACTTCAACCATCCATCACGTCAGGGGTTAAACTCGGCTATCATCAAGGCCCCAACAAACAATCCAGTTCAGAAGTCAAGGCACTTGTGACTTGAATCAAATATTCCAGGTGACCTTTCTGTACACCCTGTTACCAAAACAACCGTCAACAGTCAGCCGAGGTAAACACAGCACCAACATGCCTTGTCTCCAGTAATTGACAGTGCATGCAGTCTCATACTTTTATGACTCTGAATGGACATGTTTACAAAATTAGTTATGAGACTCAATGATCAGACAAAACTAAACTTTAATTTCATTACTTAATGAGTTCAAAGAATCATAGTTGGTTTAATAAATTTATTATAACAGTTTAATGTCTGTAAATTGGAAGCATTTGCATCACATTTTCTCTGAATGTTTCATTCAACCTTGGAACCAGACCTGGCTGACCCCTTATCTCACTTGTCTTGTTTCTTTTTTTGCCCCCTGACTCACTGGCAGCAGTCAGACCCGCTTTAATTATAGCCACCATAGCATTCCTTTCCAAACAGAATAGGGAACGATAGATGGAGAGGCCTTCGAAGGACAAGTGTGAGCAGTATAGAAGAATATACTAAACTAGAGAAAGATTCAGAGGAATTAAAAATAGACAGCAATGTCTGTAGTGTGATTTCATTTAGTTGGGAAGGCAAGCTGTAATTGTTTGCAATTTTGAGTTCCATAAAAATTTGATGCTATGTCTTGACAATTTTCTCTCTTTCCCTCATGCTAAGACAAAACAACAACTATGGGCCAGAAGCTGGAAAAGCTTTCTGAAAAGGATGAAGAATCTCCTGAAAATTCAGATTGTTCAGAGCAAACTGGGGTGACAGAAACATTGAAGACAGCAGAACAAATTGAGATCAGAGATCAGGACGATGGCAGTTTGGTGACCCCTGGGAGTATTGGTGAGATTAGTGGGATCAGTATCAGCAGCATGGTCTCTGGGCACGCAGGGGGGCTTACTGTCACTACTGCACGTACAGACCCCCAAACTGGGCAGCCAATCAGCCCTCTAGGTCAGCAGGAGCACCCTCCAAAGACCAGGAGAGAGAGGGTGGGTGGAGATAGGGAGAGCCGGAGTGCCAATTCAAGTTCAGAGGAGTCAAAAACTGTCCAAAGCTCAAAGGAGGTGAGACAAGCTTCAAACAAAGAGCGAAACCTAAAAAGCAAGGCTGTGGCCTCAACCGGGACTACAGCTATGGAGGAGCAGGAAACTGGGAAAAAATCTAAACTTGGCCACCCTAAGATGAGTCTTGATTCTCAGACAAAGAGTCTCACAGCATCATGTGACCCCAGTCTTGAGGAAGACTTTGTGGTGCTGGAGAGGGACGAGACTTGGACGTCTTCTGATGGGGAAAATAACATCACCTCTGGCGGCGGGATAAAAACTAAGGATTCTCAGCCATCTATCGAAAGAATAGCTAACAACACTTTTGATTGCTACAGTGAAGACAGTCTTCAACAACCATCTAGGCACGCCCATACAAACAGGAGACAGTCTGATACAGTTTCAGTCACAACTGACAGCTTGGAGGCAAATGCTGGCTGCTCAGCCACAGAGGGTTTCCAGAGGGAAGGGGGTCAACATTTGGCTGAAGTGACAGGCAGCAGGTGTCGGCTAAAAAGAGTCAATCATGTTGGAGCTACTCACACTGAGACAACTGGTAGAGAAACAGCAGAGAGGGAACATGACAGGAATGACCGTAGCAAGGAGCAAGTCACAACCAACTTTAATAAGGAGCACGTATTAGTTAGGAAGAGCAGTGGCGGTTTGGAGCCATGCTTGGAAAAGGTGGATCCTTCTAGAAAACAAGTGGAAGCTGATCCATCCCATCAGAAGAGCAGGTTTGCTGGAGTCGTCTCTAGAAGGGCTAAAGAAGGTATTTCTGGTCCGTGCACCAAGAAGGAGGACAACCAAGAGTTCAACCAAAAATCTGAGCGGAGCCTCCCAGAGGTCCCTGGCTTTGATATACCATTACTGCAAGATGATGTCTCATTTTCATTGGAACAAATCAATGAGATTCCTGCTATTCCTCTACCAAGGAATGGAGTCAGCAATGAAAGGAAACATATCGCCAGCCTAAAGAGGGAGAGCGAGCTTGTTTGTTTCTCTGCAGTCATTACTCCTCCACCTGTAACTCATCTGTTGCCCATGAGAGATACATCAGTGGAAGAGCAATCCAGTACAAGAATGGAGGATTCTCAGGCCACACCAGTCTCAATTGACTCTACAGCTGAGTCTACACCGAAAGAGAAGCCCAAAGCTAAAGGCCCTCCTCCACCTGTGCCTAAAAAACCTAAAAATCCTTTTATAAAGCTCAAAACTGCACAGTTAATGTCTACTGATGTGCAAAGACGAAACAAAGGTCATTTGCGTTCAGAGGAGAGGATCAGGAGAAGACACACTATTGATTTCAACAAATTCCTGCCATGTAACGCTCCAACTAATCAGGACATGTGCTTGCTGTGGGACGAAAGGAGCACCTATACTCTGCCAACCAACATTCGGCGGCTATCGGTTGACCTCAGCCAATGGGAGCCCTCACTTGGACCCATGGATGATCAGTTTGGAGACATGATCGACTTTGATTATTGTGATCGAATGGCAAATTTGTCCCCAGAGGAAGACCTGCAGAACCTCGACATGTTGCAAAGAAGAGTGTTCCTGGAGAGACGATCAAGATTTAAAAGCTCACAACCGCCTGTTGCAAAAAAGTCCCAAAATCCTTATGCGTCTTCAGAGACTTTACATATACCTGAGGCCACAGCAGACAGTAAGGTCCAGAGACCAAAATCTTTTTGTTTTGGGACAAGAGAAACCTACCATGAGCCCATATCTGACAGAGCCAGCACACAGGTACGCAATGACGTCCAGTCTACAAATGGTAACTATAAAGACATGAGTGATTACAGTAATGACAGGGACAGAGGACATGAGATGGGTTCAAACAAGCCAGTATCTGAAATTATCAAAGAGACAAATCAACTTCAGAGATATCAGAACAGAGTCAAACCTGAAGGAGTCAAAGCTCAGGTTCGAGTGGCTGAGCAGAACCCGAGTGTGAAAGTGTCCCAGATGAAGAACACTTTTGATGTCCCAAAGAAAACCAGAGAGAGACCACAAGAAGTTCAAGCATCCCCAAAGAAAGGTAAGGACTGTTCGAGAATTCAACTCTGCCTTTGTTTCTTGACTTAATGAAAGCATTCATGCAGAGGAAAGCACATGTGATGTACTGACATGAGAGGGTACTTTCCAAACTGAACAAAACAAACTGTTGTGTCAAAAGTTACTGAAAGGTTCGTGAAGGAACCTAACATGAAGGTTTACTGTTTTCACTATTTGAACAAAACCTTGCTCTGAAAATGGGAATTTTGTAGAGGAGTTGATTATTTTACCCTGTGGAAGCTATTAAATGTGTTTGTTTTGAACGTGTACTTTGTAAGTCATGGTGCCAGGAAGATTTGTGTAAAAAGTACCTTCATCCACCCCGCATTAAGCAGACAAAGCAGGAAGGTAGCTACCAAAGACAATGAAGACTCTACTAACCAAAAAGTTGGATTTTTCCTTCAAAAGTTGGTGGATCGTGAAACACAACAAAGAATAACACAAACAAAAAGACTGTTTGCAAACAGCTTAGGAAAAAAAATCTTCTCCTTATTAAAAACAGCTGATGCATCCATGTTCTGCCAAGAACCCAATAACAGGTCTACATGTCGTTATGTAACAGAACACATTTAAACATTTAACTCTAATTCGATCAAGAAACTTCTTCTCCCTGAATGATCTGAGCAGTAATTCAATAGGAAACGAAGCAAGCTCTTCTCACACAGCTTCTCACATGGTTTAACTGGGATTCAGCAGAAGCATTTACATAACTTTGAAGACAAAACAGTCAGGTGATAATGTTCATGTCTCTCCAGTGAACTTATCTTCGTCCTGCTGTAAAACAGTTTGGAACATCTCCCTATTTTAACCTCCTCCCACAGCTCATGGCGGACATGATTTAATTTACTCTAAGGTGTAAATGAGAGAACTACTGTGTATGGCTACCTTGGTAAATCCTGTGGAAGTCTTGGCAGCTCCTTGTGGTGTTTCCCTGCCATCTGCTGATGCATACTGGAATTGGTTCCAAACCCAGTGACCTTTTTGAAGTAAGCAGAAAAAGAGAGAAAAGGTTAATGTTTTTCTTATTCCCCAGTTATTTTATCCATAAATTCAACACACTTAAGATGACGGAAACCCTCAAACAACAGAACTATTTGACAACCAAACTACATCAAATTAATTTTCAAATAAAAATGGATTTTTTTTAAATCAAAAAAGTAAGAGCCTCACCAAAGTTGTGTTATTTATGAAGAATAATCCTCATATAAGTGTTACTGACTTGACCTTTTTGTTGCATTGGCTCATGAACTGAAATATGTGGTTCTTGACGTCGCTGAGGATCAATCAATCAATCAATCAGTCTTTATTTATATAGCACTTTTCATACATAACATGTAGCACAAAGTGCTTCACACAGAAAAAGGAATAAAAGAAACAAAGAATACCCAAATTTACCCCAACCCAAGATTAAAAGAATACCCAAATCAACCCCAGCCAACCCCTCATTCCCACCTCACGGTCTAATTGCAACAGAAACAGTATTAAAATGCATAAACTTAAAAAGGGCTTGATTTCATGGAAACATTAATGTGCGCACTGAGGAAACGTCATTTTCAAACTCAAGATAAGGAAACACTGGAGGTTTATGTTAATATCTAAAAAAATGACATGGGTGACATGATGTGATTAAAAACCCCTAAAAAAAGGGATTTAATCTTGTGTTTGGACATTTTGTTACTCTTTTATTGGCACTCACAAGCTGTTCATTTACAATAATTTTCACTGTTGTTTCTGTATTTTACAGATATTCATTATGAGGATTAGCAGTACCCAAGAGCAGTCTGGTAGCCTGATATTAGTTAAATTGGCTACTTTAGGCATATTACAGTGTTTAAATATTACGTCTGGCTTCATAGGACAACAACTTAAACTTGGTTACAAACAAACTCCAGATGTGGAAGACAACATTTTGAAATAAAGGATTGATATCCTGTTTACTGTGCAAGCAAACAGGGTGATTAGTTAATAACTGATTCATCTGCATCTGTTTAGTATGAGTGCATCACAGTCTAGGATTGTGGGTTTAGAGAAGGGGGGCTTTTTGTGTTTGGATAGCCCATGCTGGGCTGGAGTGGAATGGGATGGGATGGGACAGAGGGGGAGGGGAGGGACTGTGATACAAAGGATGCTCCTGGCGATAAAAATCCACATTTCTGCAGACATGAACAAAATATAATACATCAGCAGATCTACTTCTGAAGACAAGAGGAGGGTGTACCAAGAAGCTCAGTCTTCGTGCAGACCCATCCCCATTCACAGCCCTGGGAAATGAAATCTAACTTTTCATTTGCGCATGTGCCGTAGCCGGTCGTCACAGTATTCTATTGAATTTAATAACGATGAGAGTAGACGAAAGCTAGTCTCCCGCAGGTGAGAGGCACACAGGAGATGCTGTATTTGTCAACTGGCATCCTGAAATACCACCAGATTTAATACACTGCTTTCCGGCCACATATTTGCAGTCAGAAGTGGGAATAAGAACATAGCGACCGAGCTTTTTTTGTGGAGACAAGGGATACTAGAGCAACGTCCTGCAGGATAAGGGCGCGCCTAAACTACCAGATTCATGTGTTGTGATTGATTACCCCCGTGCTTACAGAAATCTTGCATAGATTTAGGAGGTAAGAAAACATTAAAAGTATCTTTGAATTGTGCATTTTGCATGTGAACCATCGGTCGGGGCTGTGCAGCATCCATTTAGCCTCGCTGGATGGGTTAGGGAATGGGAGCAGCCAAAAAGCTTGGGTGGAAATATCTGCACTTGCGTCAGCTGGCGGCGGTCCACCGCAGCTAACAGTTAGCAGCTAGGCTAGTCTGCTAGCTTTTACCGACGAGCGTATGGATGCGAAACACACTGACAGGCTAACTGAGCAATTCTAAGAAAATAACACACTTTAAAGCATAGAGAGAGCTCATTGCTCGGGAAAGACATCGGGAGTTGGGCTAGTAGATTTATATTTCGCGTAAATGGTGAAGAAAAAGACACCCCCCTCTGGTTGCCTCCCCCTTGTTTGCGATGTGTGTCAGCGGGGACAGCGGCTGCCGAGACGGGACCAGCCCCGGCATAGCTGCCGACCTGCCGGCGGGGCAGTGCGGCGGAACACGGGTCTACTTTTACCACCGTTACGTTAGATATACTCACATAAACTAATAGCCTCCATTAAAAAGAATCTTAAAATCAAATAAAACATGTATCTTGATTTCAATTTTAAGTGAAAGTCAGATTTTGGGCGTAACGTTTCACACTTACATCCATATCTGCAGACCCCGCTCAGCTCCCAGCTTTCACTAACGTTACGCTAGCAACCGTTGCTAGCTAAACTACTCTGAACCAAACCTTCACCATAACCTTAATATAACGTATTTATAAACTGCTTGGGTGGTTACAAATCACAGCTTAGCCTCGTCATTATCTTATCATTTTAGTTTGTGCCTAACAAATAGCTATAATGAGACGAGCTTTGTGTCACCGTGAGCTAGCGTTAGCCACCGACCATTGTTCAATGTTAGCACGGTGCAGTTGTTCCCAGCACGGTTGGAAATACTCCGTTTGTGGCCGAAAATGCTGTTTAAACTAGGAGTGATTGTGACAACACTTATGAGGTTAAGGAGAACACCTGGTTAGCGGTTAGTAGTTCTTCATACAGCCTGACAAAAATGCTCCTTCCGTGCCATTCAATGTATCAATACAACCAGAGGAGCCATAATATTGTACACCAGCTCACTGTCTTGGACACCAGTATCACAGCATTATTATCTGAAACTGTTGAAAGAGGCCCAGCATTGAGTGGCCACCATCATGGTGTTCTGTTGTGCTCGTTAGGCGGTGATGTGGTGTGAGAGGAGCATGTGGCAACAACGTATGACATCAACTCTCCACTGCCTGCAGGGGCTGAAGCAGCAGCTCATTTTATCAAATGCATATTTTGAATGAGGGTAGCTGCTCTTGAATGGAGCTCTGATGAAGACTGAGAGAACACGCTGTTCTGATGTGAACTGTAGTCCCGGACTGACCAGCCATTATGCAGCTTTACAGTGCTGTGATGACTATTTACAGCTCCTGAGGATATTCTTCTAATATCATCTACATCCAGGGCAAGTTGTTCAAAAATGAGAGGTTTATCTCTCAGTTTACATTGATGCTCTTGCATTTTGCAGTAGTTTATTCTCAGATGGGAAAAGTTGCAGGCTAGAATGAAGTGCACATTAAGGCTGCATGTGCCTGTCAGTGCAAAAAGAATATATAATGCCAAGTGTCCTCAAGTTGACCTGTATGGACAGTTTAGAAATTGGGTGCTGTATGAGTTTTGAACCCATGGCTGATGCACATTTTGTGATGGAAACAGTTCCCTAAAATGTTACAAGACCACATGCATGCTCATATTATAACATTCATATTTTTCAATCATAATCTGTACCAATCCACTGACTCCCGACACAATGTCACATCAGGAGAGTGACTGACAACAGCTGTGTGTGGGTGTATGATTTATACATGGGGGGGGGGGGGGGGGAGATTTAGAATCGTAAAACATTTGAAGATGACATTTAAGAGAATGATTGTGGGATGACAGCTTTAAACCACAACAGAAAAAAGATAAAGCTGATCTTACCTTTGTTTGATAAATACCAGTCTTATCCAAAAATCTACAAATATTTTACGACACTGTTGGGCAAGATTTATGGAAAATCCATTTATATGTGTTCGTCCAAAAAGGTCAAAGAGGCCATCGCTGAGTGTGAAAGAGCAGGGGGTTTAATGACATATCTGTATTATCTACATGTCCATCAATAAGTAAAGAAAAGTCCTAAAGTCTATTTCATGGATCAGTATGTCACTTAGAACTTGCAGCCTGATTGTCATACTGACTCACTTAGTCTAAAATACAGCAAAACCTGTCTGTTAAAGGATAGAACATTTCCCCAGGTAGTCAGTGCTCGACAGATTTACCCTCGGTTGTTCTGTTTCGGCCAAGTTGTCAAAATGCCAGCAGTTGAAAAATAGGATAGCCTAATGCTTCCTAGAAGCTGGAGGCAGTTAAAACGGAGACAGGAGAAGGTGAAAATGCTTGAGGGGCCACTGAGCCACAATGTGATCATTAAATGTAGATCATCCACTTGAGATCATTTCCAGAATCTCAGAGCAGCAACAGGCCATCTGTGGTGTGCTCGCAAGACATGTGCTCAAAATAAGAAAAGGACTGCGGATATTTTCATGAATGTAAAGCTTTAGCTTCATCCTAGGGCATTGAGATTTGCCTGCACTGAAGCGTTCCTGATCTAGTTCAGGAAAACGTTGCTGCACACATGAAGCAGCACTATCTTTAATTACACACTATCTGTAAAAAGAGATAGTAGCTTGATCCTTACGTTTTTAATTTTTTGTTGCAGAGAAGAAACTGCTTGACTGCAGATTTTGTGTTGTGCACTGACTTGTAAAAGCAGAAGTAACCTTCATTAGACAGGCAGCATAAATATTAATGACCACTAAAACTTAAAACTGGTGCCTCAGTGAGGTGCATTTAATTTAGCTCAAGTGCTCTGCTGTTAAACCTCTATATATACATTTAAGAAGAAAACAAAACCATGCCAATGTTAGTTGAGTTTATTTGACTCTCTTTTCTTACTGCTTATTAGATAAAATCTTCAATATTAACTCCAAAACTGGTCTCAGTTCATGAGGTCAAACTTGACTTGATAGTATCGGGGTGATATGAGTCAAGATATTTATCAATCTGATGTATAATTTAGTTTTTTACACAATATATAACTTGAACTGTAAGTGTTGTCATGGTGTAGTTTGTCCAGCAGAGCATGCTCCAGTCCTGATGTTGACCATGCAGAGAGTGGATCATTTTAGCTGTGCACATGGAGGTCAGCACCAGAGTTGGTAAACATCGCTCAGTGAGATTGAATTTGCTTCAACAAAGCAGCCTTTTTAAGTAAATTTGTCAAGTCATATCAGGGCATATTTCTCAGTAAGATAGATTTTTTTTCTCTGTGCTAAGATTTAACATTTCGACAAATCAGAAAGTTAATTTTTGTGTAGATACGCCTTTAGTTGAGGGTTTTCACCTCATTCCACCCTTTTCTCTGAGTCTGAAAGAAGTCAGAAAAAATGCAGTGAGGTTTTAAAGGTAAACACAGCTGGAGAAAAAATGTGTCTCCTGTGCTTTTACTTCAAATATTTGCCAGTAGGTATGCACAGAAACCAACTCAGCCACACGTAATCAGCATAATCTCAGATTAGACAGACTGGCGGGAAAAAGATAACCTCCAGGTATCCTCAATATGCTCAGTGAAGGTGATGGATGCTCATTTGCAACTGTTACATGAATTTCAGAGGAAACTATGATATGCACCTTGGTTTAATGTACCCGGTATTCTCTTTGCAGATATGTTGCGGCGAGTTGTACGACAGAGCAAGTTCCGTCATGTGTTCGGTCAGGCCGTGAGGAATGACCAGTGTTACGATGACATCCGCGTGTCCAGGGTCACATGGGACAGTTCCTTCTGTGCCGTCAACCCGAAATTTGTTGCCATCATCATAGACGCCAGCGGGGGAGGAGCCTTTCTTGTCCTTCCTCTGCAAAAAGTGAGTGACAGTGTTATGAGTATATGTCAAAAAATAGTGTGTTCAGTTTTAAGAGGGTCTCTGGATGGGCAGATATAAGTATGTTTCCAGGAACTATGGAAGCTTCATCACGAGGGGTTAATTAAGGTCCAGAGGCTGCTACAGCAACACATTTAACTCAGCTGACATTTTAAGCATTCACATCATGATTTGTATCCTGCACACAGGGGCTTTAACCATAAGCTGGGAATAAATAACTGTGTGACACTGGCAACCAAAGACCAAAGCTAGACACAGAGGGTGGAAAGCATACCAGGAGATACAAGGGCTGTATCAAATTATAGCATCCAGAGTGTGTAACAAATCAATCCCATAGGCCTGTCCTGTGTCAGCAGAGCCTCAGCACTCGGCTGTTCTGCTGTGACCCCAGCCTGCCGTCCCCTGAGGCTTATATCTATAGTACAAACCAAAGATAATCAATGCTCAAATCTGCCTGATAGTAAAGGCATCCAATGTGGTTCTTATTACGGTCAGCTAATTGAACACATGATACTCACAGAGGGGATGTCTGCTGCTGTGTCATTATTTTAGGCCACTGGGTTAATTGATTTATATTCACCGTATGAAGTCACGCCTCTGGAGGTGCTGCTGCTCTAACTTTGGGAGGATGAATCCAAGATATTTGGATACTGGGAAACACCAGCTTGTTTTACACAGTAGTGCCAGTGTCTTTTTTAGCCGAACATGAGGACAGATTCATGATTAAGTTTTAATGTGATGGTCAGAGAGGGGTGAAAGATTGTAACGTCATCATACAACTAAACTCCTGATGGAGCTGCAGTGCCAGCCTGTCATTTTCATACCTTTCTGACAGATATCCACTCACAACGATGCCGTTTCTCCTCTTGCAGCTGTAATCTCTCTGTATTCTGTTTGACAGACTGGTCGCATAGACAAGGTCTACCCTACAGTTTGTGGTCACACGGGTCCTGTGTTGGACATTGACTGGTGTCCCCATAATGACCAAGTTATCGCTAGCGGCTCAGAGGACTGCACAGTCATGGTGAGTTCACCTCTAAAATCAAACCCATGAGCATTGAGTGTTTTTATTGTTATTATTTTTTATTCTCTTCTTTTTTGAATTGCTTTTATTGTTTTTGTTGCTTTTTATCATTTTAATTTATTCATTTTTATTTACTATGCATTGTAAAGCACTTTGGTTCACCGAAAGGGTTGTTGTAAAGGGCTGTATAAATAAAGAACATTTAAATTTACAGTATTTACATTTATTTTGCAGTATTAGTCTGTATTGTTTACATATCTAGCAAAGTTAAAGTACAATTTACCGTATTTTTCGCACTATAAGCCGCACTTAGAATCCTTTTAATTTTCTCAAAACTCCTCAGTGCGCCTTATGTATGAATTCTGTTTGTGCTTACTGACCTCTAACCGATTTTATGTGGTACACAGCGCTCAAAAATCTGTCAAAATGTTTTATGACGACCTCAGTTAGCTACAGAGCCGCACAGCCTGATGGCTTGTCGGAATAAAGTTTGATTATCTGACTGTTTTGTTTGGCTTAATGCGCTTGATGTATGAAAATAGAAGCGAATATACGCTTTCATTGATGGTGCGCCTTGTAGTGTGAAAAATACAGTAATTTTCCTTTACTTCTATAACAGTCCATCTAGACTTACAAAGTTAGAAAAATCTCCTCTGTATTTCATAGTTTGGGATATGAGCTTTAAGTCTCTTTTCCTCCTGTGCTGTTAAAACAATGTTACTGTAGCTCCTAATGTCTGTCTGGTATGTAATTGTTTCCTCTCGCTCTGATCCAGGTTTGGCAGATCCCTGAGAACGGACTGGAGAGCCCCCTGTCAGAGCCTGTAGTCGTGTTAGAAGGTCACTCTAAAAGAGTTGGCATCGTGTCTTGGCACCCCACCGCTCGCAATGTTCTCCTCAGCGCAGGTAACTTTTCATCGCAGCCTGTGGTGTTGCCCACCCCGCCACCCCCTGCCTCAAACTGAAACAACTGTTTGGTTTATTTTGACAGTAGTTTGTCCGCCGTGCACAGCTGAACTCCAAATCTGACCCATCATCTTTTGCCCCCCTGTTGCATCAACTTTGTGTGATGTCAAGTCTTGAAATAGAATTTGACACAGAGGTTCGAGTGGTCAAGCTGTGCCGCTTGTGTCCATTTTAGGGTGTGACAACCAGGTCGTCATCTGGAACGTGGGCACAGGAGAGGCCATGATCAACCTGGAGGACATGCACCCTGACGTTATCTTTAGTGTCAGCTGGAGCCGCAACGGCAGCCTGCTGTGCACCGCCTGCAAGGACAAGAAAGTCCGCGTCATCGACCCACGTAAAAAGAAGGTTGTCGCGGTGAGTTGAATCGGGGTTGGGATTTGAATCAAAGTATGGAATAATCTTTCCTATAATCACAAAGCCGTCCCAGTGAATCCCACAAACATGGCTGCCAAGTCTGACAAGTGTGTTTCTGTTTTCAGGAGAAGGACAAAGCCCACGAGGGAGCTCGGCCAATGAGAGCGATTTTTTTAGCAGATGGAAACATTTTCACCACCGGGTTCAGCCGCATGAGCGAGCGCCAGCTAGCCCTGTGGAAAGCTGTACGTCAGCAGAACCTCATTCCACCTTAAATACAGACAACACACGGCTATCACTACCATCTCCATACAGCACCCTACCCAGGACACGTGTACAAACATTATTAACTGTTCTCTTCAGCAGTAGATGTGCTGAATATGTCAAGGATCCCTTTTTCTTGATATAATTTCTTTTTCATTACAACTCAGCTCCAGAAGGGGGCGTCAAAATCATTCAGTCACATCAACGAGACGCTGTTACAGTTACAGATCACATGTCATTTTTGTTTTTCCTATTGGGTCTGTTCTGCTGTTCAGGGTTTAGGAGCAAATTTGACATCTTAAGGGGTTTCCCCTAAAAAAAATGTATTGTGTGTTTCCAGGACAACATGGATGAGCCCATTTGTGTTCAAGAAATGGACTCCAGTAATGGCATTCTGCTGCCCTTCTACGACCCCGACACCAGCGTGGTCTACCTGTGTGGAAAGGTGTGCAGCTCTATAAAGCATCCTCAGGTTTATTCTCTCTGACCGGGTTCACAAACTGATTCTGAGTTTTGACTGTGTGTCCTCAGGGTGACAGCAGCATCCGGTACTTTGAGATTACCGACGAGGCCCCGTTTGTCCACTACCTCAACACCTTCTCCACCAAGGAGCCCCAGAGAGGGATGGGATACATGCCCAAAAGAGGCCTGGATGTCAACAAATGTGAAATCGCGAGGTATTGACCGACAGAGGGTGGGGATTTTTCTCTGGTGTTACTCTCAAAGTGGGGATCTCAGTTGCTGCCACACTGCTGAACTGAGACACCAACTACACTGTGCCTTTAAACTGTCTTTCAAACAAACCCAGACTTTTAAAACTTAAAGCTTTAGACGAATGAGATTTTACTTTTCATTTTATTATAGTGAAAATTTTCTTTGAAGGTTAGATTACTGTATACAGACAACAGTAGTGATATGTAGCCCTAGTTTTCTCTCCTTGAAGGAACCTCTGCTTGGAGACAAAAAATCAGTGGCTCATTTTTAGACACATTTTACAATTAAAAAGCTCACACAAAACACACATGCAAACATTAAGTTATATCAAGAAGACCGAGTCAAAATTGAATGGAATGCTCCCTTGAAATAAGGTGTTGTGAGATGCTAGCCTCTGTAGAAGGGGACCCTCTCTTAAATGGATACAAAAGGTCCAATTTTAATTGACGAAAACAAAACGATAATTATCTCCAGGTGATTATACACTGATTCAAATATACTTATAAATATTATATCTTATTTCTACCAAGTGTGTCGCACTCTAAATATTACATACTGCTCCTTTAATCGCCTTTTTTCACAAGTTTCTATAAAATTAAGATTTTTATGTGACCTTTAAGTATTCAGAAAAAAAGTTCATAAACATTTGTGCATAAACTCATCACATTTAATCCTTTGTCTTTGAAGGTTCTACAAATTACATGAGAGAAAATGTGAACCAATCATCATGACAGTCCCGCGTAAGGTAGGTTTCTCTCGGAACTCCATTGAATTTTCAACTCATATTGAGATGAAACGACTTAACGAAGCACCAATATTATTGTGTATGAAAGGAACTGATGCATTTGCTCATTTTAACTCTTGTCCTTAGTTTAATACATAGATTGTTCAAAACATAACTGGACATAACTCTACACATATGGAGATAGAATAAAAAACACATCATATATAAACAACACATTTGAATTTAACAACCTAAAGTCTGTGTAGCAAGCGATAAGTAATATGTTTTTATCAGATTCATTCTTTTACCTTATCTACTCCTGTGAGCACTTTGACATTATCAAACAGCAGTCTGACATTTCTTTCCCCCCTCTAGTCTGATCTGTTCCAGGACGACCTGTATCCTGACACAGCTGGCCCCGATCCCGCCCTGGAGGCCGAGGAATGGTTCGCCGGGAAGAATGGAGGCCCCATCCTGATCTCACTCAAAGACGGCTACGTCTCCACAAAGAACCGAGACCTGAAAGTGGTCAAGACAAACGTCCTGGAGACCAAACCAGCCACCAAACCAGAACCCATCTCTACTGTTCAGAAGCATGCTTCTCCACAGCCCTCAGTGGTGAGTCTGAGAACATCAGGATGAGTTTTTCTGTAAATAAAGGTATATCTTAGTTTGTATCCACTTTTCTTCTTTTACCTTTTATAAAACTGTCTTACTTTCCTGTTTTCTCCAAGTGTTTCAAACTCTAAAAACAGCATTTTTGCTGACAGCTGTGTTCTCCTGATTTTGGTCGGAACAATTTACAAAAGTTATGGATCAGCACATACTTCAGTATTTGGGTTTCCATTCAAAGGAAAACAGCTGTAGGCTTTTAATTCTCGGTGAAATCCCTGCTTGTTTTGTCAGGATTAACACTGAAATTTGTTTTTAAAGGGATAAAACCTGTTTTAAAATCTTCAGCAGCACTCTCAGCCAAACGAGAAATGTTTGAACCAGGTTTGAGCTCCCCTTATTTCTGTTTCTGTGCAGAAAATGGAAGATAAACTGGAAGAGGTACTCCGAGAGTTCAAGTCGCTCAGGGACCGCGTCATCCTCCAAGACCGCCGGATTGCTAGACTGGAAGAGCAGGTCGCCAAAGTCGCCATGTGAGACTTTTTTTTGTTTTCGTTTGTTTTTAGAGAGAACCGAATAGACGGGGTCAGCTACGGCCAAATTCTCAAGATTCGGCTACACCGAGCTTGGCATCGTCCCTGGGATGAGACCAAGCCTACATTCCAAGATGAACTTTTCATTTCTTTTTCCTTGCCAACTTTTACACCTCCCACACACACACACAGATATACACACAGACACAGACACACACACACAGAGAAAAGGAAACCCTCGCAGCTCATGTTCACATATGGAGGAAAGACATTTTAGTTGAAGGAAAAGTCTTAACTTTTTTGTGGTAAAACATTCTCATGTGAAGTTTGTACTTACTACTCAGAAACTGTATGTAGCATCAGTATTTCCATTGTTACTTTTTGTGTTGCCAAATATGAGTGGTGTGCGGTTTCATGCACTACTTTGACTTTTATTATTTTCCCTCTTGTCGTACATTCCAGTCACAACCTGGTAGAAGAAGTTAGTTGAGCTGGATTCTGTTTTTTGTTTTTTGTTTTTTTTTTTAACATTAGCTGTTGAACTTTTATCCTGCCACCAGTTTGCTCATTGATTACCATCAGATTTATGAATGTGGAAGAATTCCTCAATTCTTCTTTTTGTTCCTGTTCTTCTGAGCTTGAAACTTAAACTTTGGGTTTTATTTTGGGGGAGGGGGGGCGGGGGTGTTGCATCTCTCTGGTGTAAATGTTGTGCAAATGTAGTGGTGCCTCTTGTCACTGTTAAGGGTCAAACTGCAGTCGCCCTCTCCACAGTGCAGATTCAGTGTTGGGAAGGGACCACTCACCCAGCTTGTGACTCACTGAACCCCTGACAAACAGTTCTGTGCACATAATAAAGATTTTACACAGGAAATCCTCTCGTTTTCTTTTGTTACCTTGATAAAGAGACAAAACGAATCATCCTTAACATGATCTAAACTGTTTTCAACCACGAGGAACACATACATACAAAAAAAAATTCTCTTAGTATCTTTCTTTCAACAAACTGATGGTTTCACCTGTAGCTGAATGCTACAACCAACCCTCACCGAAGCTTTAAAAACTTCCTCAATCACTGTCAATTTCCCTCTCACCAGATGGTGGTGCTACAACAGCTTCATGAGGTCAAATGTTCACCTCACTTTGGGTGTGGGAGCTCATAACCACTGTGAAAAACATAAGCAGAAACTTTAGCCTGGACGAAGAAGAGAAAACCACAAATGTTGAGTAAAACTCGAGAGAACTGTAGTCATGATGATGACGTGAGTGGAGATAATGAGATGGAGAGTTGAGATAAAGAGATGATGAGTTAGGCAGTGAGTTCAAAAGCAAGTATTATGAGATGAAAGTCAGACTTCTAAGGTAGTAAATCAATATAATTAAAGTTATGAGGGAGTTAAAATTACAAGTAAGTCAATTATGAAATAAAAAGTGTGTTCTGACATTAAATGTCATAGTTACGAGATAAAGAGATGAATTCAGAGCCTATATAGCCAAAAATAAGAGTCCCAAGTAATAAGAGTCATGATGAGGAGACAAAATCCTCACTGTAATCTTGACTTTTTATCTTTAAATGTTACTTTATCTCAAATATTAAACTTTTTATCTGATTTTTCTACTTTAAAATTCTGACATTATTTCACCTATAATTCTAACTTTTCATCTCATAGTTGTACCTCATTTTGTCAAAAATTTGTCCCACAATATAACCCAGACTTTTTATTTGATTCCTATCACTTAATTCTGGGGAATGCCATATCCGTCACTTAGCCGTGTGTGTGTGTGTGTGTCCTTTGAATCTTTTGAATGTCTCTTCACCTTCAGTCTTTTCCAGTTTTTATTCAACATTGTGACATTTCTATTTGTTGAAGATTTCCCCTCTAATCGCAGGCCTATCATACTTACAGTGGAACTTAAACTCTTGAACTACACTTTACCTGAACTAGTCTCAGCTGGCATCAATGAAGAAATTGCCAATACTTATCATCACTAATTAGACAACTTTGATAGGATAACTCCTGCAGACACAATAGTTGCAAAGACAAGATGGTGTCCCAGGAAAAACTACACCTCTCTGATGGTTCATCATGCAGAGACAGTGTTGGAGGAAGTGCGCACTCTTTTGTGAAGTGTACCTGCCTCAGCTTTCACTCTGAGGTCTGGAAGCAAAGGTCGGACTTTGTTCTCCTCACAAGGCAAACGCTTTTTGACTTTACTTGCTCGTAAAAATGTGACTTTTCTTACAGAGAGTATTGAGGATAGATGTCCTGTGACTTCACTTTAGGTATTGCTTCAAAATTCAACAGAACAGATATGGAAAAAATTTTAAAACACTTGTTAGAAGGAATTTTTTACAACCTTCTTGGAGCAAAAATGAAAATTTTTCAGCATAAAAGTCAGTCTGTTCTTATTACTTTTTACCCCTCTCTTTTAAAACATGTCAATGTTCAAAAAAATTAAATAGAGACTGAAGCTTATCTTTGTGAATCTCCTTTTTCTTCTGAACCCCTACACAGTTTTCTAAACCACATCTCAGTCTCAGTGTGAGTCACCGGTACAGGAAGTGACAGTTATAATTTCAGCTTCAGAAAAAAACACAGAGTACAAAAGTGGGAGTTCAAGCTTTGGATGAAAAAATCATCCACAGATCCATTATTTAAACTTTAAACTTTCCGTATGAAAACAACGATTATCAGCATTTTGCATTCATGCATCTGTTCCACCTGATAGACTATCCTGGAGTAGCTGATGTTGCGTAACAGTGATGTGTTATCTATCAGTGTTTCCAGGCTCCTGTGCCGCTGCTTTTAACCCACATGACACTTTGAGTCTAACGCAGAAGTTTGGTCAGAAGCTGACGTGTGAGAAACATCCCTTTACAGAGCTCACAACTTCCTGCTTCTGTATGTAGAGAAAAGAAAACTGCTCCGAATATCAGGACACATTACGCCCTGCAGCACCTGAACTCCACCTTTAATCTCCATCTTTGAGGTAGGCCCTATCTTACCTTATAAGAAATCTCTAAAGGTGATATTTCTGCTGCTGTAGGCTGGAAAAAAAGGAGCTAACGTTGATTTAACTTCCTTTCTAATTCTAAACAAAACTATGAGTATCTAGGGGAAGTGTCAGTCTTTATCTGACTTTTCTAAAAGTGTTATATAGCTCTGCTTTTACATAGAGTCTGATCATTTCCTTTTTCCTACACCGACCAGCGCTCTGAGGACGAGAGACTGAAATGAGCTGAACTCAACGTTCGGCAGCTTTCATCCTCGAATCTGTCCCTCGGAGTTTCAAGCAGCAAGGTAAGACATTGTCAGATGGCTAGCTTTGATATTTGATGTAAAAGTCGTCTTCAGGTGATTTTCTCTGGTTTGTGGATCAGATGTTTCCTTTGGTGAAATGGTGTCAGGTAAAATTTGAATCTCACTGCCCCAAATTTTGACTATCCATGGTGCCTTTCCTCACAAATTCAGATGTTTTTTCCTATTTTCAGCTTTCACACCATTTTTAATCTTTTCAAAAGCAGCAGATCATCAGACTTTAATTACTTCTATCAGAATTATACATTTTAATTCTGCTTGAATAGACATGAAAGTATCAGGTTGACTTTCAAACGTAGCTTAACTGTGAAAATGTAGCAACTAGTGTGGTGAAAGATTGTAGACTGTTGCATCACAGAGCTCTTTTCCTCTGAAATAAACAACATCTACTGCCGTTCGACGGCAACAAAGGTGGAAATGAGAATCTCAAAATGTCACTGATCAAACGGTGAAGGGAAGTGAGTATGTGCGATTGATTATCCCCTTCATTGTGGTAAAAATGGTCACCAACAGGGTCCTGTTTTGAAGAGGGTGTAGAGAGCAAAAAGGAACAAGAAAACACATTTCGTATTTGAGACTGAAAAAAAGAAGACATGATACAAAAATGATGAAAACAATAGAAGCTAGGAAGTAAAATTATCAGTTAAGTTGCGCAACAAAAAAAGGAAAACAAAGATCTTGCATTCAAGATCTGCTTTCTCTTTTTGTTTTTCTGCTTGTGTTCATTGGATTTCATTATTTATCTATTTAATAAATAAAGCTACACTTGTCCCAAATGTGAACTTTGAAATCATTTGAAAGAAATAGAGTAATAAAAACTACAACTTTTTAATAGCTCTAATCTTATTTTTGTCATTTCAGACTCTCTTAAACAGTGACGATGCAGCTCAGTATGAAGACTTCTTTAATCCCGCTTTTGGGAATACTCGTTGTGTTTACCGCCGAGTCCATAAGTGCTCCAACCCCAGGAATCAACAATTACACAACTGCTCAACCGCACCACACGACAACACATCCGCTGCTCAGTGCAAATGCCCATGATGGCACACAGATTCATCCAACCAGCAAACCAGCAGAAGGTGATGTTGCAACAGCGAAGGTGACAGATGAGGTAGCCGTCACTCACAGAACTTCTGATGTAGTCATGGCGGAGAAGACAACAGCAGCAGCAGCGACAACAAAAAGCAGCTCAGGTGGAGGCTTGCTTCACACTTCTGCTGCAGCAAAGCCTCCAAACAACACCACAATCCCAGAGACAGGAAAAACAACAAGCGACCAACTACGTCCGCAGTCGTCCACTGCTCCATCCAACATGGCTGCTCCTTCAGCAGCTTCTGAAACATCCGCAGCCACAACTGTTTCTCCAACCGGGCCTGCATCAACCAAGACACATAAAGAGTCATCCACAGTTGCTCCCACCAACTCTAATAACCTTTCTACCAAAGCTTCAGTCTCCACCCACAACCAGAGCAGTCCTCAAGCTTCCACTGCAGCTACACCAACAGATAACACCACCTCCAGTGGAGCACCCATGTTTATCTCCACTGTAAAAGAGAAATCCGCCAATGGAACCGAACCTCCAACCACATCCCCGACTGCTTCTACAACAAGGACTCACATCTTCACCACAGAGCCCAATAAAACTTCCACTGGGTCTCCAACCATGCCTCCACCTGATTCTACCACGAGGACCAACATCTCCACCACAGAGTTCACCAAAACTCCTACTCGACCTCAAACCACCGACCTCTCCACCAACACCACTGCACACTCCACCTCCCTGGCTGGTCCAACAACAAGATCTTACATTCCCACCTTAGAGCCCAATAAAACATCCACTGGGCCTCCAACCATTTCCACACCTGCTTCTACAACAAGAACCCACATCTCCACCTTAGAGCCCAATAAAACATCCACTGGGCCTCCTACCATGTCTCCACCTGTTTCTACCACGAGAACCAACATCTCCACCACAGAGTTCACCAAAACTCCTACTCAACCTCAAACCACCACTCTCTCCACCAACACCACTGCAAACTCCACCTCTCCAGGAGTAATCGTAATCCCTCGTGGATCCAATACATCACCAAACCCGGCTGAATCAACAACACCCTCAAAGAACCCATCCAGCACTACTACCCAGCCCTGCTCCAGCGTTGGTGTGGTGAAGAAGTGCCTCATCGCCATCGCCTCCCTAGCAGGGTTGGCCACCATCTTCATAGTCACCACCATCATCCTCTGCACCAAGCTGTCATCAAGGAAGTACAAGTTGAGGAGACGTCACCAGTCCACGGAGATGATGTGCATCTCCTCCCTGCTGCCTGAAAGGAACTATACCTACACCAGGCAGCGCAGCCCGGTGAGCAAAGGGGTGCTGGTGATGCACACAGTGGGAGACAGCGATGATGAAGGAGAAGATAATCGCACTCTCAGCAGCTTTCTTCCAGAAAATGATTGTTATTATTAGATGAAAGTTTGAATTTACTGTTACATAGATAGTTGCTTCTTTAATAAACTCTCTCTTCCTGTATTTGTTGGGGGTTTGGCATTGGTGCGACGCACCATTTTTGCAAAGGAAGCGGCAGAGAGACCACAAACACACACAAAGAAGACAGTGTATAGATGACTTTATCAGATGTGTGTTTCAGGCGACAGCAAAGACTACTTTTTCTTTTCTTTTTTTTTTTCTGCATAAATTTGACTCCCTGGAGGGACACAGGATGATCCAGCGATCAAAGATTGTTTTCTTTAAACATCCTGAGCTAGACCTGACGGTATTTTACTCAGTGACAGGAAGACTTGTTTTGACAGAGGGGTTATTGCTCTTCAAAGACACTGCTCAGTTTACAAGAGCTCCTCTGGTAGCACAGCAGCTTTGTTCATGTAAATGCTGTCGTTTTAACGATGGTAAACTTGATGTGAATGGATTTCTATGTAGAGATAAAGTTTCTGTTTTTTGATTGTATTGAATTATAATTTCTTATTTAAAAGCTTCTTACATTTTGACTTATAGGCCTGTTACTGCTCACACCCTCACAGCTTTGTACGGAAGGAACTTCGTGGTTGTGTGTTGAACAGCAGGGATAAATTTCCTACCTGGTTTAGTTTGTTTGTTTGGTTTTAAAAACCATGGAAACCCAAAGTGTACATACATCTATGCATTTAATTTACTCAATATACCCTTGGGATAAAATGTAACTTCTGACATCAGCTTATTTATCTTTCAGTTATCTCCTGATGATCTCCTGAAGAGTATTTTATACTAGTTTAGCATTTGTTGCTGGATGACTCATCTGAAAAGAGACCAAGAATCCTTTAGAGACACAAACAGCTAGAGGGCTTATGTCCCCTAATTGCGTTTCTTGCACTACCAACACCAAGACGTCTTTCTCAAATGCATCTTACTGGTGCTTCTTGTTGCTAAGCTACAAAAGTTGTCCCAACACACAGTGGGGACCACAAAATGTGTCTTAAAATGAACCGTAATCAAGCTTACATAGAAAACATAAAAACAATTTATAAAAAAGACAACCTGGAAAAAATTAGTGCTGTAAGTTTTTCCGCCACACGTACTTCAGCTGAAAAGGAGAATAAGTTGATATTAGAAGTCCTGCCCTTTCTGAGTTTTGATTAATGGGTGATAACGTGCACGGGTATTAAATATTTTTAACTGTGCAATCCATCACAGCACACAAGAAAACAGATAAAGCTGAAACCTGTTTTTGCACTCAGAATTCTGGGCAAAGAAAACAGATGCTGTCAATGCAAAAAAAAAAAAATGCTGTTAGTGGACATAGGCCCTTGTGTGTATGTGTATGTCTGAATCTGCGTCCTTTCTGAACCTGCTGCTTGCTTCTTCTTTTATTTTTTGGGCTGTTGCAGATCTTTAGCATGCATCTGCTAACACGGGGGCAGGGAATGTACGGAGAAGAGAGTGGGCAACTGTCGAACACAAGGCAACCAAATCGATACCATTAAACATATTTTTTTAGAAATAATCAAACTTGTTCTTACATAATATTGATGTTTCTCTATGCTTTTTAGCTTGAATTTAAAAAATATATTCAAGTTTCATAATATTCAGATTTATTTTTTTGTTAAAAACTCAACATAGAATAAAAAGCTTCATAAAGCAAAGCACTTTTGTTCCCTAAATGTCTCTCAGTGGTAAACAGTCAAAATAATACTGAGAGCTCTGTGGACTACAACACTTCCCTTATTTATGAAAGGCTTTATAGAGGGCTTTTCTTCCACTCATGGACTGGATTTCAAACTCACTTCCCTTCCTGTGCAAAGAAAACAGAGCCCTGAATGCTTATGAAGCCATGTTTTTCTTCTTCTTCTTCTTCTTCTTCTCCTTTTTTTCACACTGAGCAGCTGAAACAGACACTTGTGACTATCAACAGAGCTGACACCAATGTAAACCTGGAGGATGCAGGACCTGGTCTCATCCCGCCGCAGAAGACCATATAAAGCTCGACTCGCCTTGATTGATCACGCCGCTGACTTGCCAAAAATGCATTCATACTTGGTCACACTCTTTCCCTAAAGTGGTCACATACACATTTGCCATGTGAATTGGATTGTCTTGAGAGAACAAAAAAAACACTTTGTTTCTTAGCAAGGCCAGAAATCCCCCCCGGGTGTTTCGGGTGTTTTGGCCACACAGGAAACATTAACCTCTTCCTGCATTAGTGGGTCACTCTTACAAGCTGCTCTCAGACTCTTAAAAGTGCAGCAGGTCTGTGTTAGTCATCAGAGGCTGAGGTTAGAGTTTGGTTAGAGCTGGGATGTCAATCCTAAGACTCCTGCTCAAAGATGAAGAAATTAAGAGCAGCCGATGTGTGAGAGTTGATTCATCATCTTTTTGAGAGTAAGTCGTTCTGCACTCGTCCAGTCAGCTGCACAGGAGACTGAAGGAGAGGTCCCTGCCCCCACTGCACATTATAAACTCCTACCTAACAAGAACAATCTGTGTGCAGGCCAGAGAGCGCAGACACTCTTGGGGGAAACTAAAGGGGGGAGGAGAACAGAGGAGAGGCAGAAGGAGGGATTTGTCGTTCTGGTTAATGACATCTTTTTTGTGGCTGCCCAGACAGATCTGCAGCCTGAAATCTGAAACTGCAGAAGTGGCGTGGCTTGGCCAGCTTTTGCCACTCTTTGCTGTGCTCCGTCTCACTCTCTCAGTTCACTTTTTCCACGTTGGTTACAGCCATCCTCGATCTGAGGCGACTCCAGTGGAGCCACTTCTTCTGCAACTGTGGACGGTGAGTCCATTTCTCATTTTCACTTTGTTTTCCTGCAAAATAAACATAAAACTGGAATTGAGAGTTTCTTTAAATTGTTTTGTACTTGCATGTAAGTGAAGTTACAGCATCATGATGCCTTCAGGGCAGCATCCAGCCACAGGAAATAAGGAGCATGATTATCAAAGTAAAAGACACTTTAGCTTCAGCTTTGAAGACAGAATCTGGGTCATGTTGTTTTTTGATGTTTTGATCATTTTTTAAAATCTGCTGACTTGAGATTCCTTCCATGTGTGTATGTCTCTGTCTGTGTGCATATGGCGGCCTTATGTGGGTATGTTTATGTGTCTGATTGTACGGGCATGTGTGGCGGTGTATATTTGGTCTAGGGTTAGTGTGTGATTAATTTTGAAAAAAAAAAAAAAAACAGCTCCCACTCCCCCTCTTTTTCCAGATGAGAGCAGTTTCATGTTGCCCAGCTTGCACACAGATGAAGAAGAATGAGGATAAGAGTATGTAAACTGCTGCCAGCTTACACACAGATTTTGCCAGGAGCTGAAACAGAAAGATAAACAGAAATCGCAAAAGTTTAAGAGGTCAGCACACCAGATTCTGCCAAATTAATTTCTATACATTGCCTGTAATATCTGTCTTTATAGGCCTTCTCATAGGATTGAGGTGCTTTCATGGATTTAAAGCTCCTGTGAGGGCATCTGTTTGTGCTGATTTTGGCACCCTCCTGTGGACATAGCAATATCTCTTGTAAACATGTGAAAGGATGTTTTTGACCAAACATCCTGTCAACTTTTCGGTGTAAAATGGCGGGTTAAAAAGCTGACTCTGCAGTGTGTACACCTACTCCCACAGCAGCAGCTTAACATGTAAGATATAAAACCTTCTGTTGTACTAGGAGTCCAAAAACAGCAGTCCTCTGTCCAATTCAATGGAAAACATGAAATTTTGAAAAGCACATTGCCTCATAATTTAAAGGGATAGTTCAGTTTATTTAAAGTAGTGAGAAGGAATTTGTATTAGTTGCATTGAAAGTAATACTAAAACAAAGTGACTCTCTGATAGTGAGGTAAAGCTCAGAAAAATATCTACATACAGATTTCACTTGCACGGCTGACCGGTCCCTCATGAGGGCACTTTACTGACATCTCCCTTGCTCAGTCCTGCTTAAAAAAAAAAAGAACTATTCCTTTAATACAGCTGTTGCTGATTATAAAAACAGTAATAATTTTGTTTTATATCAAATCCAAGAAAAGCTAAAGCTTTTCATAGACATCTACCATCTTCAGAGGGAGAATATTCTTCATCCAGTTCCAGAGTCTTCTTGAAATCTTGAAACTTTCAGAGGAGCTTTACAAGTATAATAACCATCTGGACAACGCAAATGTTTTGCGCACATGGCACTAATGTCTGACTTCACTGTTATTTACAGATCGTGAGGGGAACGATGCTCCCCATGGCCTCTCATCTGACCAGTCTGTGTTTGGTGTTTTGCCTCGGCAGCGGCTTGGCCACACCTCTACCATCCTTCAGTCTCTTGGAGGGAAGTACAGATGAGGAAGAGCTCACAAACTCCACTTCTCCTCTGACATATTTGGTATTCAGTACATCAGAATACCAAACCACCCCTGCCAGCCCCACACATGTGGAAACTGAGTTTCTGAGTCAGGTTAAGGACTTTATGGAGGAGAATATGCTCCTCATCCTTGTCGCAAGCTCTTTCATCCTTCTCTTCTTCCTCATTGTCTGCGGAGCCATTTTCATGAGCCGTAGGCGCAAAGTAAATGCTTACTATCCTTCCTCTTTCCCTTCAAAAATGTATGTGGACCACAGGGACAAAACCGGTGGGGCCAAACTCTTTAATGAAGTGCCAGAAAAAGCTGCACCTGAGCAGGAAGTTCAGATTGTGGACTCACATAAGCAGCTCCAGGCAGACATCATGAGGGCTGCAAAGAGCCTGCGCACACCAAATAAATCTGCTGCTGCTGCTGTAGCTGCTGCAGATGGAGGCGACCCCAGCCAGAAAGAAGCAGACCAAAGTCCTGAAGCCTGCTCCAAACAAGAGGGCAGTATCCTGGACCAACAGCTTTCAAGTCTCCCTGAGGAAACAGAGCCATGTGAGCTTCCAGAGAGTGAAAAAGCAGCAGCAGGATGCACAGAGCTGAAGCCCCCAGAGCAGCAAGATGACGATTCAAAGGAGCCTCTGACTGGTACAAGCCTGCGGCCTCCATCTCTGCATATTCACAATGACTCTGCCACACTTCAGCTCATTGCAGGAGAGAAAACTGCTTTCTAGCTGCTCTGAATACTCTCACCTGAGTGTCTGATTTAATGAATGAAAGCTCAATCAAAATGTGTCTCCAAAGGACTCGCTGATGAGTCTGGTGACACCAGACTAGGAGTCTACCAAAGCTGCTTTGATTCAAGTATAAAAGTGATTTACATCATATTATGTTTGTATAGAGTATAAGTGGACACATTCAGCCGACTGTTGCCAAGCTATAACTTTATATACTATTCATGCTGTAGTAGGAGCATGTATTAAGTTATGTAATAAGCTTTAGTTATAAATCATATTCCTGTTTATGGTGTGATGTGATTTGTGTTCTTCAAATATCACCCCTACATACACACATGGTTTCAGTTAACTTAGTATGGTATACTACAAAAATTAATAGAAAAAAAGACTTTCAGAGGTCATATCCTACAAGAGGGTGTGTTGTTGCAGCAGTCCAATTTTCAGACTGCTCTAAAAAAAAAAAAACATGGACCCAAAACAAAATATACTTCAGTATACTTTTATTGCAGACAGCAAAGGGCGCATTACTAAAAACTTACAAATTACACATAAAACATGGACCCTTATATCTTTTCAAGCCACTTAACTCAGTTGCATATCAAATTATCAGTGCAAGGGGTGCAGATAAAGTGGGAGGACACAGTGGGAATGCTGTTGAAATGAGCATTAACTCCTTCACACCATCAATACTCCTCCCCCAATCATTTATCTCAAAGGATTACACAATCTCAAAAATAAGGCTCATTTTTGTACCAACAATCCAAACAGTGTTTATATTGTGCGTTTATGTGACGGGCTGACAGTAACAGTTTAGGTTAGAGGACCACACACTAACACATGAAGCCTGGTGTGACACTGCTAGAGTGGGTTGACGTTGGTGCCTTCAGTTATATTGGTTTGTCTCATGTATACTGCAGGAAACTGAAGTGGTGCTGCTGCACTACTGCTACTTGTCTTCTCGGCAGCAGGAAGGAAACAGTGACGACCGGCTCAGTGTGTGGGTGCGCTGTTTAATTGCTGGCTCTGGCTGCCTCCTGCTGGTCATCCTGGTTCTTGAGGCGATAGTCAGCCAGGGCAGCCTTGATGGCATCCTCAGCAAGCACTGAGGAGACAAAGTTGAGGGTAAATACAATGCTGAAGGTTAGAAAATACATAAAAAATGAAACAGCCTGTTATTAAAACTTACTGGAGCAGTGAAGTTTGACTGGTGGAAGACTGAGCTCTTTGGCAATGTCAGTGTTCCTGATCGTCAAAGCTTCATCCACCTGCAAAGAGAAATATCTCCAGTCACTACAAGGCAAGAGCTAAGAAACACTCACAACACAGGAAAAAAGTAATCATCATGTGTGAAGTTTTTTTTACTCACAGATTTGCCTTTCACCCACTCTGTAGCCAAAGAGCTGGAAGCGATCGCAGAACCGCAGCCAAAAGTTTTGAACCTGGCATCCACGATCTTTCCCTGCTCATCGACCTCAATCTGTCAAATTAAGTGTTAAAGGATTATTTTACAGCCACAGCGAGAGAAGATTCTTACATAATTTCACACGACTATGACCACAATGATACATGTGTCCAATTGTGTTTCTGCAATTCAATACTTTAAAAAAATCAAAAAGGAAAAAAAACAGGAGAAACTAAATAACGAAAAACTCAATCAACCTAACAAAACAAGAGCATAATGTCATCTCATAGGGAGAGTGGATCTTCACTCAATTGGGTCTTCAGGGTGTAATACTGTACTTAGTGACTAACAGACCTGCAGCTTCATTACGTCTCCACAAGCCGGAGCACCAACCAAACCAGTCCCGACATTTTTGGAGTTTTTGTCCAATGAGCCCACATTTCTTGGGTTCTCATAATGGTCCACCACCTTCAAGAAAGGAGGCATTGTGTTAGGAAGCAAACACAACATGTCATAGTGGGTTTTTGTTGACAGTGTTCCACAACATTGGAATAAATTGGATGAAGTAAAACAATAGTTACATCCTCAGAATATTTTTGTATCCTGTGACAACAAGACAAAAATGTCTCAAACTAAGGGTATCACGATTATACAACGACAAGTTTGGGATCTTACGTAAACGTCATCGAAATAAACAGATTACCAGTGGATTTCATTGTCAGTCATGGTACTGACTGAGGCCTGCATCCTGCCCCCCCTCCCCCTCTCTTCTGCTGAGTCACTCTGACCACATAATATGAGTGCAACATGTATATGCGTGGACACTCAAAAAGGGCAACATGGGACCTAAAAAATCGAGTCTATTAATATGATTTCTAATGACTGTATTATTTCTTCTGCTGACTTTTTTTGGCTTTCAAACTATGTTGAAGGATTTGGACCCAAATTGAAATAAGAATCTTTTTTTAGTTTGGTAGGTTCTTTGTAAAAATGTCATTTCAGAGCAGTCAAGATTACAAATGTTTGGTAACAGTTTCTGTTCTGTTTGGGCAAATAGGAAGTGATAGGCCAAGGTTGTTGTGCGTCACAGCTAAAAAAAAAAAACACCATGAAATTAAGGTACATTCAACTAAAATGTAAAATTCAAACTCCTGACAGCATCTCTGTAAACTTGCAAAAGAATAAACATAAACTGAGGATGTCTTTAACTGACTTTCACACAATCTTGTTCATGTTGCATCATATACTGTAAGTCAAGGTGAGTGTTTGTGTGGCTGTAATGAGCTTTTTGTTTTTATCTGGCTTTTTCCATGTGCTTTATGACTATATGTCAAAGCACTTTGTAAAATTCTGTTTTTAAAAGTGCTATAAAAATAAAATAAAGTTATTATTATTATTATCATTGTTAAAGTCTGAGGGATGCTGCTCTCTCAAAGAGGAGGTACACTAATTTACCAGGTATTACAGACCAGGTTTCTGGCTCTTTTTGTCGTCCTGAACAGCACTGAAACCCCTTAAAGTGTTTAACTCGGATGTGATTCAGGAATTAAAGCTGTTACAGTGGCTTACTGTAGGGCAGATTATCACGGCTATTTTGGCTTCAATTTGCCCAGAATCAATTATATAACTTTTAATTCAGATTATTCAATGTCACTTAGTTAGAAATACTCAGGCCACACACATCAGTCTCACACAGATGATTCTGTGGTTAACCAACACATAAAACCACTGTTACATGACAGTGATGCTCTTATTATAACCATGACCCCTTAAACGTAGTAATGAATGTAAACATTAGCCAAACAGCAGATAGCCTCCATCTTACAGCCAAAGTAAAACAACAGCTTTACCTTCTTGTGGTAGCAGCACTGAGTGATGAACTCGGGAGCAGAGAGCGTCCTGGTGAGGAAACCCAGAGGACTGAGACACTTCTTCGCCACGGTACCCGCCATGTTTACAGTCGGAGGCTGAATGGCGCAGTTTGAAAGAGGAGAGCTGCTTGTGCTCCAAAATACAGACACATACGTCACTGGTGAAGGGAGGGGCTGAAATAATCACATCTGCGCATGCGCCTTTAACACAGCGACAAGCGTAGCGATAAACTATACAAATGCAGCAAACATCTCTTCACAATAGTTATTTTATTATAGCCCCTTAATCTGTAAAGTGACACTGAGTGTTGAGAAAGGCGCTCATAGCTAAAATTTTAATAATAATAATAATTATTATTATTATTATTATTTTTATTAAATGTAGTAGTAGAAGTAGAAATAGTAGTAGTAGTAGTAGTATTAGTATAAGTATCAATTAATTTATTTATTTATTAGATCCATTTTGAACATACATTCAAAACAGTTGTTAATAATAATAATAATAATAATAATAATAACTTTATTTGTATAGCACTTTTAAAAACAGAAGTTTACAAAGTACTTTGACATATATATAAAATTCATGTTACTTTTATTATATGACCTTAACCAGTCACTAGGGGGAGATCTAAACCTTTAAGCTCCATATCAGCAAATGTATGGTGTAAATGTCAATAACCACAACCACAAACTGAACACTGGTCAGAAGGGCCAACCTGGATCGATATCTACATTTTCAGTGTCCAGCTTGTTAGCTGACTACATGTTTTCTTAACTACTAAAAATGTCATGAAACATTCACAACTTAATAACTGCTCAAAGTTTAACTGTACTGTAGATAGTTACAAAAATACTTTCTTTTGATTCACTTCCAATTTTTTTCTCCAAAATATATCAGACAGCAGGTGTTGATTGTCACTTTAAAACCACTGACTCTTTTTGAAACTATTACTAATATTTTACTAAGCTTTCATGACATTTCTCTTCTAAATGTAGTGCATTCTTAGCAGTGTCACTGTGTAATAAAAGTAAGAATCAGCGGGTGAAGTTCAACTACTAGTGTTTTCTTAAACTAAACATTAAGATGCAAAAGTTCTTATCTCTTTGGTAAAACATTAAGTTATCTTTACATACTTTTTTTACGTGATTCATTTTAAACTAAACATGAATCTGTTTGACAAAAACAGTTACTTTCTTGGGAGAAGATTAACTGAATTTTTAGTCTTTAAGTAATGTGCAAACATGGTCAGCAGAATTAACAATATCATATCTGTTGTGAGTTTTGTCATAACAACTTAGACAACTATTGATTTGTTTTTTCTTGTTATTTCATAAAATTATTCAGAGCTGTTACACTGAATCAAAAGCTTAACTGTTTCTTACCTACAGTTTAATGTTTGATCATTGTACTTTCACATTTGTATCCTTTTAGCAGCTTGTTTGTTTTAGTATGGATGCTTCGTTTATCCAATGGTATCCGATGTGCTAATTTTGTAAAAATATCATACTCAGCTTCTTTCTATTACACAACAGCATCATATGATTTTTTGGGGAACTGCACCCACAACATTGTCCACGTGCGTCACATGCAGCACAAAGAGACTGGGGTATTTCATGAATTAGCAGAATCAGACTGGTGTGAACATGTTTTATGTCACCTACGCAGACAGTGGGCTGAACTGAGGCTTTTAGTGTGAAATATGTCACCACCCACTGTTAATAAAAAAAAAAAAATTACATTAGAATGACTAAAAAATCAAAAGTGTCACTGTGTAATAGTTTAGGATAGGGATAAAATGTCACTGTAAAAACATGGTACACTTGTCATTTAAAAGAAGATAACTGGGGGTAACTTAATCATAGGGACAGCTCCAGTAAGAGCCAAGGGTGGCCAGGTAAAGGATAAAAATGCAAATGGCAGAAACCAATATACAAAACAACAGTATTAAAACAATGGAGTGATAATGGAGATAATAGTAAACAGAAATAATACACCTTACACTAATGGGTAGGTGATTCTCACATTATCGAATTGCACTATAGCTTGTCTAAACACACGTTGTGTCGCACATTGAGATAAGAGCTGAAATAATGCAGAAGCAATAATACACATAAAAAAAAACAAGTTTGTCTATACATTCACAACATTGTCCACGTGCGTCACGTGCAGCACAAAGGGACTGGAGTGTTTCATGAATTAGCAGAATCAGACTGGTGTGAACATGTTTTATGTCACCTATGCAGACAGTGGGCTGAACTGAGGCTTTTAGTGTGAAATATGTCACCACCCACTGTTAATAAAAAAAAACATTTTTACATTAGAGCTGAACAGAGCTGAAATAATGCAAAAGTAATAGTACACATTAAAAAAAACAAGTTTGTCTATACATTCACGTTTCTAAAATACTAAAAAATCACACTGAATATCTAAACATGCAGATTTAATGTCCCTCTTACTGCAATTTCTTGCCTGTCATCTCTATCAAGACTCTCGGTGAAGTTTCTCAAAAAGGATATTCAATGAGAATCAAAGATCCCAGATGACTTTCAACAAACATTGCCTACAAAAAACACCCCTGAGTTTAATGAAAACCCTGCAATTCTGTTAAATGGCCTTAAGTTACACCCTGGGTTGAGAAATGTGGTTTGGTGGTTAATGTGGATGCATCAGGGGGATCTCCTTTGAGGTTGCGACAGTTTATTTGTCAGCTGTTGCAAAATCTCACACAGTTATCTAAAGGGATCTGGCAAACAAATACCTCGAAAGTAGATGGCACTTTTTTGAGCTTCTGACTACCTTAAAAATTTATTCACAAACACAAAGTATGTTTTAGGAAAGTGAAAGGAGACGGTCACTCATTTCTTCCGTGACGGACTAGTTCTGATATTCGGTGTTTCCGTCATCAGCAGCTCTGCCCAGGAAACAAGAAGTGAGAAGTTGCATCTAGCTGAAAGAAGTCAGGGCAAAAGGCACTTTACAGAGATTTGCTCAACATCGGGAGGACTTAAGGTAAGGACGTTTTATTAAAGAAATTCACCAAAGTATCTTATCCTGTTGAAACTGTAAACTATCCAGTAGTCGCAGATGTTTGTAAATATGACTGTTCATATTTCAGGTAACGTCACCAAGATGGAATTGGATTATTTTGAATACGATGATTACTCTGCAGGCAATGAGACTGAGAACAGCTCAAACTCATCTGGATTTACGAATTTCAACAGTTCACAGTCTCAGATTTTGACTCACATTCTGGTGTCAGTCAATATAATCATATCACTCGTGGGCCTTGGAGGAAATTCCTTGGTGATCTGGATCTGTGGATGTAAAATGAAAAGAACTGTTATCACCACTTGGTACACCAGTTTGGCCATTTCAGACTTTTTGTTCTGTGCCTTTTTGCCCCTGCAAGTTGTCTACATGATCACCTCTCACTGGCCTTTTGGGCTGGTGTTGTGCAAGCTTACGTCCTCCGCCCTGTTTCTCAACATGTACAGCAGTGTGTTCCTCTTGGTCCTGATCAGCATGGACCGCTGTTTAATGATCTCCTTCCCCGTGTGGTCACATAACCATCGGACGGTGCCAAAAGCGTGTGGGGTCGTTCTTCTCATGTGGCTCCTTTCTGCGCTCCTGACACTGCCGTCGCTGATCTTCAGGCAGATCACAGTCCATGGTTCAGTCACTCAATGCTACACCAGCTACATGGACCACTCCATGCACAGAGCAGTGGTACTGACCCGGTTCATCTGCGGGTTCCTGATCCCTTTTCTGATGATTGTATTCTGCAGCTCTGTGCTTGGCTTTAAGCTGAGACGTTTGACCATGAAGTCCACAAAGCCTTACAAAGTCATGGCAGCCCTCATCTTGTCATTCTTCTTCTGCTGGGTTCCCTATCATAGTTTTGTTCTTATAGAGCTGGACCTGGATAACCACAGCGTGGAGGTGCTACAGACTGGGCTGCAGGTTGGGGCCACAATGGCCGCAGCAAACAGTTTCATATCCCCAATCCTCTATGTGTTCATTGGAAATGACTTCAAACGAACGCTAAAGCGCTCTTTAACCTCAAGAATAGAGGAGGCGATGGCAGAGGACTTCCGCACAGGTGGTTTCAATCACTCAAAATGCAGGTCAATGGAAGTCATCAACAATCTAGTCAAACCTTTGACATAAATGATTCTGAGATCCTTACAATACAGTATTTGGGTGGCTGAGTCATAGTGACAAAATCCTGCGTCCCCATGTTTGACATCAGCAGGCTTCTTAAAACATTCAGTATATCCATGTGACATTTAAAGCAGGTGGCTGGACACCGTGGGTCTGGTTTTGTCCAAGGGTTCTGCTGTCCCTGACACTGTTTGAAAATGTTGCTCACTCATGGTAGATTGATGTTGGGTCTCTCTTAATACATATTCTAGACCTGCTTTATAGGTAAAAAGGGGTTGCTTGACATATTAATGGTTGGTTCATCAGGATGAAAAAACATTTATGTACAGTATGAACTATGGGACAGCTCTTGAGTGTCTTGTGTCAGTATATTCATTTGGTATTTTGGGCAATTTTATACTAATAAGTTAAGTTCTTGTTTGACTGTTTTATAGGAAATGTCATAAATAAGTGTTGTAAACTTCCTTCTGCAAACTTCCCAGTTTCAAACTTCCTTTCACTTTTTGTCAAGTTCTCAAGACAAGTTGTATTTTCACACATTCATTTCTGCTTTATACGTATTTAAAAAAATTGAACCTGTTTGTTCAGTTTCTATTTTAACATTAGAGAAAAATACAACATGAGAAGAGTATTTCAAGGTCACAAACAACTCCTCGATTTACTGAGCCATTTTTGGTTTAGGGGTTTAGTTTGCCTACATGTTTTCAGCCCAAAGCAGCTGTGAAGAAGCCATGGGATGCTATTAAATCTGTCGAGCACTAAATGTAAGATAGAAAGTAGTGGCAAGTGAGTGCATAAAGGTCTTTTACTTTTCCAGTAACTTTCACTTAACTTGTCACTTGACATAATGCTCTAATCAGTCCTTTACGGAACTTTTTCCTGTCTCTTTCCTGGTTTGCATACTAGTTGTATATACCTGCTATTTTTATTGTATTCTACATATCTATAAGTTAAATTTCTAGTTTGAGCTTATATATATAATTTTTGTAACAATTTTTGTAACATTTCATGTTGTTTAATGTTTGAACATAGAGGGCAAAGTTAACTGGAGTCAAATTTCTTGTATGTGTTCACATACTTGGCCAATAAAGCTGATTCTGATTCCGATTCTGTATTTTTAATCACTATTCTCTATTTTATTGTAATTACTTACCCTGTCCATGTGATGTTGCAACAAACTAATTTTCCCCTTTTGTTGTATACATCACTTTATTAGATAAAAAATAAAACAAAAATAAATACATGCTGTGGAGCTATCTCTCAAATGTATACTTCTAAGATCTTTTAAAGGGATATTCTAACGTAAAATTAAGTTAGGGTCAAACACACCCTAACACGGAGTTGGACACCGCGTCGAGAGTTTAATGTTGCTGACCACTTGCTTCTCTAGTTATACCAACTTGAGTAACGACTGCAGATAGCAATACAGAACCATGCGCTCAACCAAAACGCCACTCTATAGCCACAAATAATGCTCAGAACAGCACCTTACTTCATTAACAGTACATATAGGGTCCCAGCCATAGTACTAGCCATCAAGCATCTTTTTAGCTTTGCCTGATTTCTTTAGCAAAGAGACTAAACACAACTCACCTACTCTCTTCCAGCAGCCGTTTCAGGCCAGTACATTACGGACTGCTGGGGGATGACGCAGCTCAAGGAAGAACACTTATGATCATTTCCTCATGGAAATGCAATCAGACCGAGATGCTAAGGCAGAAGAACTACCGCGTCTGCAGTGCAAAATTATCAATATGATGATTATTACTTCAAGGAAATGATAAAGAAATGATCATAAATATTCTTCCTTGAGCTGCATCACCCCGCAGCAGTCGATGGACTTGTCCATAGGTCTCCCCATAAACAAGCGGCTGCTGGAAGAGAGACGGTGAGTTGTGTTTACTATGGTTAGGACCCTGTATGTACTGTTGATGAAGTTAGGTGCTGTTCTGAGCATTATTTGTGGCTATAGAGTGGCTTTGTGGTTGAGAGCATGGTTCTGTATTGCTATCTGCAGTCGTTACTAGAGTTGGTATAACTAGAGAAGCAAGCAGTCGGCAACATCTCTCGACGGGGTGTCTAACACGGTGTTACGGTGTCATCGAGTGATTCACGCAACAGGATGGCCCGGCCAGGCTAACTGACGCCTGCTCATGGAGCTCTTCTCGTCGGCTCCTGAAAGGCCACGCTGAGGGCAAAACACTCCGAGTCAGCTGTTGACCACGCCCCCTCCTCCTCTCCAGGATCTACTACCGGTTAGCTCGTCCTGCAGCGGATGTGTGATGCAACTAGAAGTAAGAATGTCTCTTAAACTTCTCTCACGAACTTTTGGTGAAGCTTAAACAGAATTATTGCCTAAACCACAGCTTAGGATACGCCTTTGTGTTATTATTTTACAAACTGAGTTAATACCTGAGACAGTAAGACTGTCATTTTCTCCACTCGCTGTTGCTAACCAACATTAGCTGATCCGTACATGGCAGCTAACTAGCATATCCGACTGATCTCATTTTTGTAACTTGTTTGCTCCAAACTCAGTCCCTCGTCTCTTTGCCTCGCCAGCTACCGACCCCCACCCTTTGGGCGTACCTATGAGCTTATTTTAAAGCGCTGGGTGCCAGTGGAGTCACCCAACCTGAACCCTGTTGTCGACTGGATCTATCTCTAAATGGCCACCGCAGCTCCCCCTCCAGCCTCTGGCTCCACTGCGGCCACTGAAAACCCAAATCCTGGGTCTAGCAACTCAAATGCGGCTGACAGTGGAAACCAGGACAGCACTTTCGAGTGTAACATCTGTCTGGACACCGCCAAGGATGCGGTGATCAGCCTTTGTGGACACCTCTTCTGGTGAGAACTGCTGTTTATGCTTTTGTTCACATTGCCAAACAATAGGCCACTATAGGACAGACCCGATCCGGATCAGCCAAGATAATCTTGCCTGTAAGTAACTGAACAAAGGTGAACTGGATATAAATCTGTCTGATGCCTCTGCTAGCTGATATCAAGGTAGAAAGTAGGGCTGGGCGATTTGGCAAAAAAAAAAAATGTTCACGATATATTTCATCATATCGTCCGATCTCGATTATTATCACGATTTTTTTAAAAACTGTCTGTTTTAAAGCATCTTTACTAAAAATTAAAGAAACTAGAGATTAGTTCAACAGTTAATTAACATACAAAGTAAATAAACAGGCAAATTGAATAAGAAACACTTAGAAAAATATAAAAAAACATTTTAACTCAACAGTACAACAAATGTAGATAAATACTAGATAATACAGTGAATTAGTTTACAGTCCTGAGCGTTTTTGAAGGTATGCAAGACCCAAAATAAACAAATCTCCCCCTCAGAGATAATGAAGACACCTTAAAATGTAAACATTAGATGATGTAAACGTAAATGATAAGATTAATCGCTGCCTAGGTCTGGTGGCTGCACCGCTAGTTGTTGCTAAACTGCTAATGCTACTCATGCCGTCAGCAGCGGCAGGCTCACATTTTCATGCTTTCCGCATTATCATTTGGGAGGTACTTCTTCAAATGATTAAACAGATTTGTTGTGTTGCCGGTTTTTGAGGGCACCGATCACCGACATACCTTGCTCATCAGCATAATTACTCAACGTCACTTTGGAGATACCAGAACCACCGCCACACAACCGACGTTGAATAACTTCTCAAAAATAACATCTTCGGAGAATAACTCAAAGTCACAGCTGACAACTATCTTGCTGCCCTCAGCTCCACGTTTAGCTCCATGTTCTGTCATTCTGTTTACTTCTCCTGTTTACTTCTCTGGCAACTTACAGAAGTGAGCAGGAAAAGCTTGACTCTGATTGGCTGTTGTGATGCACATTTCGTTAATGTTTGATTGAGTAAATATGCTCTCAGCTGATCACCGTGATCGAACTGAAATTTATCACGATCATCGATCACGATCATATAATCGCCCAGTCCTAGTAGAAAGTTAATATTATTTTTACTCTGAACAGATAAAGCATAACAATGTTAGTCTGTATTGTATACCACAATTCATGCCTATGAAGTCGATCCATCTTTCTCCATAAGTGTCATTCAGTATTAAAGAAAGTGTGGATCAAATTCTACAAAAGTTCAGTTCAGTATGAAAAGCCAGGAGCTGCCAGTGTAACACAGCACAACTGTGGGCAAACATGTATTGATTTTTCTAGTCTTAGCCTGATCCTGTGAAGGTTTCCCGTCTCTGTAGCCAAGTCCCCCTGTTTACATGCAATCATAGCCAACAAGTTTTCAGCATCTGGTCTGATATCAGTGTGTTTGCAGTGTCAAAGTAGTTATTCATTCTCAAAAAAGGAGATAAATCCAAAGCAGGGAGCCGTTTTCCCCTCTTTTTAGTAGTTAGGATGAGCCTTAACTTTAACGTTTGGAGTTTTGGGAGTATATAATGTCTGAATACAGAATGTGTTGATGGCAGACTGTGAACATTTTTACTAACTTCTTTTTCCTGTCACAAAACCTCAAATTTCATCATTTCGGGCATGTCTTCCCATCAGTTGGCCTTGCTTGCACCAGGTAACCGAATCACTCCCCCCTTTTGAATTTTTTTTAAAAACCAATCTCATGAAGAAAGTCAGTGCTGATTATGCCTTTCTCTGCACACAGTGGTTGGAGACGAGACCAAACAGACAAGTGTGCCCTGTGTGTAAAGCTGGCATCAGTAGAGACAAAGTTATCCCCTTATATGGGCGTGGAAGCACAGGTCAACAAGACCCCAGGTTGGTACTGTTTTTGTAGTTTTGCCACATGTCGGTTGACTCTGAAATTAATTTGTTTTGTAATGACTACACTCCTTTATATTCTCAGAGGATAAATATGGTCCATTAGGGCCTGTTTCCACTAGTCCTATTTTGTGCTGCTCAAGTGTGGCTGAATTTCAGTTTTGTTTTTTAATTAAATAATTAATAAGAGTTGTTATATAGCAGCGTTAGTAGCAACTCTAGACCTGGAAATTGTATCCTTGATGAAAATGTGTTGTCAGCTTAGTCTAATCCACATACATAGACTGCTTCTGTGACACAAGCTGAAAAAAAGGCCAGGGCTTGACACTAACATTTTTCACAAGGAGCGTATGTGCTCCTAAGTTGAAAAAGTTAGGAGCACACAAAGAACTTTAGGGGCACAATGAAAATTGATCAAATAATGTTTGCCATATTGGTCGACTTAAGTACTTTTATTTATTTTAGGTCTTTTGGTCACATGACATGGGAGCTATTGAAGAAAATGTTCAAAATTTGCCTTTAGATTTAACACAAAAAATTTATGAGGACAAATTAGGGAAATGAAAAGGTGTGTCTTATCTTCCGACCTTAGTACTACTATTTGAAATCAATTTTAGGTCTTGAGGTCATGTGACATGGAAGCTATTAAAGGAAAACAGCCTTTTCTGAGAACATCAACCGGTGATTTATTGATGGTCCCTTATTCAACACCTGACGCTGACAGCGAGGATGCTGAGTAGATTCATCTGCGCTGCTGTTGCTATTACCGGTTATGGAGAGTGAGAAGACACCGGTAGATCCGCAGTGAATGTCCATCGAATATCCAACCTAAAACTAACTTCACCGCAGTATTTACATGAAAAAACATTTGTTGCCTTGGCTAATTTTTTTTATGCGCACATGTGCCCCGAAATACATTTTACAATTTGCACACATCAAGTTGGGAAAATACAGCGTTTTAAAGATATGATTATGTTTTACAGAGAAAGAACACCTCCGCGACCACAAGGGCAGAGGCCTGAGCCAGAAAACCGGGGTGTAAGTACTGTGAAGAAATACACTTGAATGGAAACCACAAAGTTTATGATTTTGACTTTTACTTTTATGATGAAACTTTTCCACAGGATGATGCAGATGCTGTAGTGCAAAAGTGAGCTTTATTCATTCACAAAATAAAATTCCCCTCTGGGATCCATTAGACACTAAGCAATGAGGAACAGACTAATCTCTTGAGGATGGTCACAAATGACACTGACTGTTGCATCAGTTCTTCCTGCCTGTATGGAAAACTACCTCAGATACTGATGCTTGAATAATGATAGATATACACATGCACTTGGTACTATTTACGAACTGATGTATCACAGGGTTTCCAAGGATTTGGCTTTGGAGATGGAGGTTTCCAAATGTCGTTTGGAATCGGTGCCTTTCCATTTGGGATCTTTGCCACAGCTTTTAACATCAACGACGGGAGACCTCCTCCAGGTATTAACGTTTCACACGTTACCATGACCTCTCTGTGTTGTTTTCATTGACAACAGATCAAAGAAATTCTGTTACTGTTTCCCAAACAGCTGCCCCTGGGACGCCTCAGCACATGGATGAACAGTTCCTGTCTCGACTTTTTCTGTTCGTCGCTCTGGTGATTATGTTTTGGCTGCTGATTGCATAACTGAGGTGGAAAGACGACATGTTCGGGTAACCCAAAAGACATCTTCACATCATGGTGTGCATTCTGCCTTCCCAACATTTGATAAGGTTCTTGACACAAAGACATAAGATTTTAACAGAGTTTTTTCTTAAATAAATCTATATGTTCCAATGCAGGTATGACGGTTTTTAAAGTGAACCACACGACGTGGGTCGCTGAAAGTATAATGTACTGTACTGTTACATTGTCCTTGTAAAGACGCATACCCAAAGTCTTCCCTATATTTTTTCAACCACCTCTTGTTCTAAGAATTTCAGCCTCCTTATTAGTGTATGACATGACCATCTGTCTGTCTACTTTTATCAGACATAGAGGGGTTTGTTTGGTTTGGGTGAAAAAAGTGGAAGATACGTTTTTGTTCTCCTTCCTGTTGCGTTTTAGTCACACAGATTATGTGTAAATTCTGTTACTACTGTTTAAAATAATCTCTGCTAAACAAAAATGAACCATAAATATAATGTACTCATTATATTACACTGTCAGTCCAACAAATTTTACAGTATTTTATGTCAGCCTATTTCTGGCCACTGGTACCCTACTTGATCTCTGTAAACATCTTGATATCATGATAAAAAAGGCACAGACATAACTTGTAGCATTATCAACACATTTCCTTCACTGAAGCAGCCTGTTAATCAGCCTTTTCTAGGATTACTCGTTCTGTGAAAAGGCCCACCCATCCATATAGGCCAACATACTTTTGTAATTGTTGTGATGGACCCAAGAGGTGAGAGGGAAACCTTGATCACTGGCTTTACCACAATGTCTGCCCATCCATTAATGTGCTACTACTCTGTTTTTTTGTTGTTGTTCTTTCTCTTCTGTATTTGGTACTAAAAGACACACGCCTCATTCGCCTCTTACAAAAATCACACCCAAATCAAAACGTCATACATTCTCTTTTTATTTACAGGAAATAAAAAAATACTTGTTGATGCATGTCCGCAGTTCTGAGACAAATTTACAAAACAGTGTTCCTTCCCGTTTTGGAAAGTTTATTTCTGTATTTTTACTGTAATTAAGATCGAAAATACTATAGATGTAAAGAATGAATAATGGCTGGTTGAAAAGCTTTTTTTAAGCAGGCGTTAACTCTATTAACGGTGGAGCAATGTAAATAAATGCTAATGCTTATCAGAGTCTGTTTTGTCTTATTCTTTGATAAGATTTTAACCCAAATAAGTCGGAATCCTGCCCAGAAAAGAGGCGAGTCAGACCCACCAAATAACAGAAGAATTTAAAAAAATTACAACTTTCCTGACACCGAACATCATTGAAAAAAAGTCAATATTAACAGTCTTAACTGCAAATTATTTCACATGAAAAGGGGATGTACCTTGAACCAGCTTTGGCTGTAAATGAAAGTGGTTCATCTGCTTTTTTTCTTTTGTTTTTGTTTGTTTTTTAGAAAAAAAGTTTTAAAAAAGTCAGTTCAGTCTATTCCTGGGCTTCTGGTTCTGCTTGTTTCTCCTGATGTTCTGGCTGTGGGACGTTAAACTCTGCCTCATACATTATCTGCTGGATCTTCATTTTTGTCTCACATCTTTTCTGTGGAGCAAGTCGCTTCAGTGCAGGGACAAAGCTCAGCAGAAAGAGTTCATCCTCATCCCTCGGCCTGTTGGGAAATGAAGTCCCATTGTCCTTGACCAGCCACTTCATGGGGGGCATTTGAGAGGAGTTCAGTGAGTGAGAGTCAGGTGTGATTTGCCGCTTTCTGCTGATTTTGTTGATGTTTGAGGAGCCTGGTGGTACCTTTGCTACAACAGCCAGCTGTGTGTTGGATGACGGATCCTGAGGCATCTGCGCCACATACGCTACTTGTGGTTTGACATCCTGTTGACTGACAGACCTCATGAGGGATTGAGATGTCTTCACTGCTTCAGATGACGCAGTCTCTCCTGCTGGGCTGCCAGCTTCATTGTCCAGATTATCATGGTCATCGTTGTTGCTGGGCATGTCTGGCTCTCCACTTCTTGACCCGGTAAAGGGTGCAATAAAATTCATGAGTTGCCTGTACTTCCACCTGCTCTGAAACATCTCTCCTTGCTTCTTGCTTCTGTTCTCCATTCGGACTTCCTTAAGGTACCGGTCTCTCATGTTTTTCCATTTTCTCTTACACTCCTCAGCTGGAAAAGAAAACAAAGTGTTGACAGTTAAACATCTGCAGTTACCTGGCACTGCGCTGAAAGGATGAGAAATGATCAAGATGACAAAGTTGAAGCAAATAACCCAAAATCAATTCAAATCAAACAAAATCTCTTTTGTTTTGACTCTTGAGAGGCGAGTGCTCCTCTGTTTTTCAATCCACTAACACTGGCTCAAAGGTTTAGCTAAATGTTTTATAGTAAAAGGGGGCATGGTACTTGTATTAAAGAGTGAATCCTGTAGGGGAGAGTGCGGTAAGATGAGCCATTTTTCATATTTCGGATCAATACATCAAGGCAATCATAGTTTTGTCCCTCACTAGTGAATCTGCATATATTTCAAGATGTTGTTCATCCCTGCAAACCAACAGAATGAGTGTAAACATAACTGTCTTGATAATATAGCATGCCAAAAAAAGTGGTCTCCTATGGTCAACTTACCCTGTGTATGGGGTAAGTTGAGCCGTATCCCTACCACCCCAGCCCTCCCTCACCTTCTCTCTCCCTAAATAACAGTCACTTCTTCACATTTATGAGTATTTTCATCTATTATAAGCTATTTAACTGGTACAATAATTATTTTTTATTATTATTGCATATAACTGCTAAAAAGCTGTTTTGTAAAGTCATTTTAACATGAGAATGTCTTTAAGTGATTCAGCTGTATTTTTGAAAAGAAAAAGTAACACATTTCAACAATCTGAACTGAAACTCTGATCCTCTCATCAGACTCCTTTACTTTCTCAGTTGAGCCACTGGCTCAACTTACCCCAGAACTACTATGATGACTTTATTAGTCCTCTAAGCTAAAATGGTGGACTTTTATGCTAGGTTTTTGACCTCATGTTGTAGCTCATAGATACCACAATTGATGTATAAAACAAATTTAAAATGATCTTTTTTGTTCTGAACACAATTCAGCCACATTATGTCAGACTCAATTCACTGTTTTGAAATAAATGTCTAACCCCTTCACCCATGCTCTTCTAACCTTCACAGACTCCATGAACTGATGCCCATCTCCTAAATATTTGGTCACATGATCAATTTTTTTTTTTACCATTTCCAAGCAACAGGAGGTGGCTCAACTTACCCCACTCTCCCCTAATATGGGGCATGGTACTTGTGTTAAAGAGTGAATCCTAAATGTACAGGTGCATGCGCAGCCTACAGCTGGGTAACAATAAGAAAACATTTATTAAGTAAACAGTTTAATAAACATTAAGGCTCTAATTCAAAGTCTCAATATGTTACATAATGAAAGGTTATTAAGAGAAATAATTAAAATACAAATTAATTAATTTCTTAAGTTTGGCCTGCTACGACTCGTCTGCAGGTCACTGTAAATCTATCAGTCAGTTCATAAGATAAGACGGCAGGCTGGGGGCCTCCGTCTTGTGACTCTGACAGCTTTATCTCACACAACGTGCTAAAACCACAGCTGCTGCTGCTGCTTCCACGAGACTTCGACGAGCTTTCGGAGTTCGCGGTGTTTAACGAGCAACACGAAGAGCACGCGACTCGGTGAAGACAGCGAGTCCGTGACGCTGTGCATGTTTCTTCTCCAGCAGCGCCGTGTTGGTCACGCGGCTGGCGGCGCAGTGGCAGAGCCGGACCGTGCCGTTCGGTGCAACGCGGCCTACGGCGTGCGAGCTGCGCCTGCTACCGCTAGCACGGTGCGCGCCGCTGCATCCTCACCGCCATGATGTGCTCGCGCGGATAAAAACAAACGAAAGCGGCTGCTTGACCGCAGGAGACAAGTCAAACTCTTCTAAACATATATTTTTGAGTTATTTATAACCGGTTAGACTTCTACGCCTGCATGCACTGCGCATTTCAGACTTGGGAGTAAAGTTGAGGTAAACAATGAATAACAAATAAATACTCACATGTTAGTCCAAGTATGATGCCGATGTTTCTCCAAGCATTTGCTCTACTTTCCGTACAGCGGTAATTCGGTAAAGTGACATTGTACAGCTCCGGGCAATTAAAAACAGCCAATATCAACTTATCGTCCATTTTGCCCCAGTGCTCTTCTGCTGGTGCTGCGCGGACGCGGAAGCGGCAGTCTTCTCCCGCCTTTTCCGCCTAGCTGCTGCTGACCAAACGCTCGAGATATCGCGAGTGGCAGGTTGTCTGCCGCGCTGTGTCGCTCTGCTGTTCGGTGGTCGTGGTCGTCTTTTGTCACATGGTGGCGCACCACTCTTTATTGACTTCTTTAACACCACCGCCTGGCTTTGGCGTTAAAATGTGACATTTGACTCTTGAGTAAATCCTAGCAACAGGGTCATGTTCGCTTTTGAGGCAGCAAAGACAGCCTAGACGTAAATCTTTAGATGGGTGAGCTCTGTGTTTTGTCTCTTCTTTTTTAGAAAGGGGCCAGACAACAGCACAGGTGGATTAAAATACCCAGGCCTGGAGCACAAACTGCTTTCCAAAAACACACCAGTCGAAACCGAAAGAAGTTAAAGGGACAGTCAAAATGTAGATACAGAGCAGGTAACAATATAGCACAGAAAAGAAACAATGAAATCTAAAACAGATTGAGTTATAATAGAGTCACTTACTAGCCATGAAGACAAAACTGTAGTCTTAAAGCAAGATGTAAAAGCAGAAACTTTAGGTATTATTGGGTGTCATCAGTATTACTATGAAATGAAATGCTATTCTGATGGATGATCAAGGATTCATATACAGAGAGAGCAGAACCGGACCAAAAAGTGAGCCTTGGACATTCCATTTGCTTTTGACAGCTTCAGCTTCTACAAAATTCAGCTGCATGCACACTGACGAAGACCAATTTTAAAATCTCTGCATTGGTCACCTGTGTCTTTTAGAGCAGATTTTAATGTTCTTTTGTTAGTTTTTTATTTTTGGTCCTTTCTATTGGTCTGATTTGCTTTTACCACATGAGCCTGGTAGAGCCCTCAGGTCATCAGGTAGTGGTCTTTTAATTGTTCCCAAAGTAAAAACTAAAACATATGGTGAATCATCATTCCAATATTATGGTCCCCATTTGTGGAACAGCCTAAGAGTGACACCTAATGTTCATATTTTAAAAGTAAACTAAAGACCTACCTTTTTAGTTGAATTTTGTTTTAATCTTTCAATCTACATTATGTGATTTTACACTATTTTAGTCCTATAGGAGCTATTTTGTGTTTTATTACCTCTTTTTTAATTTACTTTGTTTTATTGTTTGATTAACGCTTTATCACTTTTATTATATTTTATCATGGTAGATAGCAGCCATTGATAAACCATTTTTTATTCCTAATGAAGCTGTTATATTGCTTCCAGAAACAAAAGTTGCTGTTGAGAACTTCTAATGCTGTTCAGAAACCAGTTTTTCATGTATTTTAAAAAATAAATGGTCATTTTTAGATTGAATGAGTGACAGAGTCAGAGTCTAATTTACTTTAGGCCATAAATAGGTCTGATTAAAATAATTTACAATTAACCAACAGAAACATGCCTTTTGAGACTTAATTTGATGCTTTAAAAGTGGATCTAAACAACAGACAAGTTTCCGCACAAGAACCATAAAAAAGGACAGTGCACACTGCCAGAGAGGGGAAACCTGACCACCTCCCTCAGTTTTGAATACTCTTGGGAAACACACATTTCATAGCTCTATAACACACTGAAAAATATTATAAAACTGAGCACAGCACATCTAAACAGCTCTCTAAGTATACCCCACAAGTTGACAGTGAAATCTGACAACTCAAACACCAAAAACCAGAACTCATTTTTCAGATTCCAGCAGATGATATGGGGAAAAACACATCATGTTTGAATTTATACGGCTGTCAGACATGGAGATTCTGCAACCATATCGTAGCTTTCGATTTCTCTCAAGGTCTTAGGGGTCTTTTCTTCCCCCTCAATGCCCGCACAGCTCACACATGTAACTCTACAAAAGGTTGGTCCTGTGTGTATCCTGGTCATAGCTGCAATCTCCCATTTCCCATGAGAATTTGGGCCCTGGTCCGGCAACAAGCGGGTAAACTGACCTCCTATTAATCTAATGTGCCTCTGTGCAATATTTCCCCCTTCAGATCACAGCGTCCCGTCAGTTTAAAGTGGCAAAGCAACTCCATATTATGCTTTTTCCCATCTTTACCTTGTGTCTAAACGCCTCATTCTTATACCTCTTATGTTATTTTGTTATTTTTTTTCAGCGGGGCACAAGATTATAGTTTATCTTTTGATTTTCTGGTATTATATTAAATGAAAACATATAGAATAAGACATTTTAGATCTAGTAACATTTCCAGGTGAAAATTGATTTTAAATCAAACCACACAGCTATATAACAAAAATCTAAAACGCTCAGCTGTGGTGTTTCTCACTTTTCCTCTAATACCAAATATTTCTCTCACAACAACAAAATGAACCTTTATCATTCTAATCCCCTGTAATGAATTTTGAACTGCTTGAACCGATGTGGATGTGCTACAACTCCCTCTATTGAGAACTACAATAAGAGCAGATAACGATCTCACATGCTGCGCAAACTATACATCAACAATCTGGCTGCTATTAAAGCCAGGTGAAAAGGATGGGATGGTGTTTATTGTTATCTGTTTTCAAAAGCCCGTATAAGAGGAGCTTAGGACAGATTGTGGAAATCCAATAATTCTTTGAGGAGGAAAAAAAAGGTGTATTGCGTTGTATGAAATCACAGGATTTGTTGAGGAGGGGGTTGAATTTAACCTGTAATAGCTTTACCTCTGCTGTGAAAGACTGCAGCACACAGATAAGAGACATGATGCATGATTGAGAATACAAACCACAGCCAAGGGGCATTTTTCTGTGTTTATGCATGCAGTTTGTGATAAGTTATCCACACAAATCTATTGGTGTGACCAACTCAAGTCATTTGCAAAATGAGTCATTCATCTGCCTACTTGGTGTATCATGCATTGTCGTCAGTGCATGACACCTTGACTCGAATCATTCACTAAACAAATGTACTAATATCCACAACATGATGTGTTGACAAAACCAAAAAGGAAAGTGACATGATGGAGGAAATTGAAGAGCTGATTCTCAGAATCAACATGCAGAAGTCTCCGGCCACACCAAAAAAAGAAGAGTTCATCTTTAAATCCAGGTTTCTAATACCAAGCAATCCCCTTTTCTCTAAAACCTCAACAATGAGGATCTTAGGAGCTCTCCACTTCTCATTTTATGCAGCGAAATCTGATTTCTCTGGGAGAAAAGGAATGAGGCAAGATTAACTGAATCTGCTGTCCTCTCTAACCTCTTCACAAAACTGCCCAGATTAGCTAGGAATTAAGTTTCAACCGTTTTATGTGTCTGGTCCATCGGGGAGGATTATGGTTTTACCTTCTTTTTTTTTGTGCCTCCCAATTTCACTATAAGGGCCTGACACATTGTGGAAAGAGGAGAAGCAGAAGAGCAGTCGAGCCTGAACTATCTAAAAGTGTTTGTTGTACATATTGCTTGGTTTTTACTGCTTGTGGTTTTCTTTGGAGATGGATGGGCTGATCAGGATAGAGAGAGAAAAGTTCCCTTTCACCATTGAGAACATCCTGAGCAAATATCCAAACAGTAACGGAGAGGGGCGACCATGTGGGACAGCTGTATTAAAAGAGAAGGTGGTGGGTGCTAGTGGAGGTCACACAGAGAGGGTCCATCATGCCTGCATGTGCTGCTGCTGCTGTTCCCACTGTGGAGACATTTTCCAGACTGATTTCATCCATGAAGGTAAGAACATCACCTATTTAGACACCTGTATTCGGCTGATTTTCACTTTAGAGGTATCTCAGATTTCTTCTTATGCAGCGTGCCAGTATGGATGGCCCCCAGTGATGCTCACAGACCCCAGCAGGCTCGAAGACGCTCACAGAGATGAGCATTTGCCCAGTCAGGTGCAGAGGAGAACCAGGAGACATCGCACTATTTTTACCGAGGAGCAGCTGGATGCACTGGAGGAGCTGTTCCTGCAGAATCAGTATCCAGATGTGAACACGAGGGAGAGGCTGGCACAGCAGACTCACCTGAGAGAGGAAAGAGTAGAAGTAAGTCATAAGCATTTGGATATAGAATCAACCAATGAAATACAAAAGATGTGTGCAAATGTAAAAACATCACCACACTTTTATTCCTGAATTCATCTCTGATCATTCTAAGTTGTTTTACTGATATGTCCTTGTTCACAAGGATATCCAGTGCTGCTGCAAATGTAATAGATGAGGTGCAAATACATATGTTAGAGCTGTATGCCATTAGAAATAAAGGAAAAGTTAAATTATATCAATTTCTCTCTGCTGACAGGTATGGTTTAAAAACCGAAGAGCAAAGTGGAGGCGTCAGAAAAGACTGTCATTTGGTGTGGGGAACACAGAAAACTAAGTTCAGTCATGTACATACTGTTTGGATTACAGGAATATAGATAACAGATTGCTGTGGGTGTATGCGTGTGTGCTTGGCTGACATTGAAACAAAGACTCTTTCTTGCTCTTGTTATTTAATGTCACAGCAACATGAAACCTCTTTCTAGTACGAGCTTTTGTTTATGGTCAAATCATCAATAAGTCATTCAATAGTAACTGGCTGAGTCCAAGACAGGCTGAGGGAACCAATATGCTAATTCTTATTCTGAAAGTTACATCTTGAATATGTGAATGGAATTAACAGTGTGCACTTGTACAAATGAAAGTGTCCTTGAAAACAAATAAAGTTGTTTTTGGGAGATTGAGTCTGCTCATTTATTATAATAGATGAATCAAAACAGAAGCATTATAGCAATTTAACAGCTGGCATGTAGAGAACAGTTATCTTTTATATTCAAAGTATTTAAAAATATTTCTGGTACATTCTGACTTTCTGCAAGTAAACAATAAAAGAATTAACCTTGAAAGCTCTAGACATTTTTTGGCAGTCACAATTATTATTATTATTATTGTTAGTGGTTATTTCTTTGAAGGGTCCTTTAAATATGTTTTAGGAATGTTGATCTCTACCCTTTTTATGCATTACAATCACTAAAGCCTTAATTTTTGCCTCATATTCACAAGTTTCACTGCACAGCTAGGGTGACATGCATGTGCAGGGCAATACTGACAAAAGATAATGTGAAATCATGCAATAATTCTTATAGATGCAGAGCAATATTAATGCAGCACTGACGCTGTTGGTTATTGCATCACATACAATTAGTTTGGGAAGAATATACAATTTGCTTATGTGGGTAATTTGTGCGATATCGCCAAATTCACCACCATGGGTAATAAGTTAGTGCTCAGTATATATTTCAAATAAAGTGTATTTACTACTTAAAGAAGAGTATGGTAACAGGTTAGTAGTTTTATCTCTATTAAAGTCAAATGTCAGGAGTGTAACTGTACAGGTTTTAGTTCTCTTACATCCCTGATTATATGGCAGTTGCAGTATTAGTAGCCTATCCATGTCTACGGTGGCCGAGAACCACCACTGCTGCAAATATAAAAAGAATGCAAAAAAAGAAGTCACAACAGAAGTTACTGATGAAAAAAAAAAAAGTGGACGATAGAAAGAAAAAAGTTACTTTCTGCGAAAATAAAAGGATGCAAATTAAAAAAAAACACAACAGAAGTGAGCTGCCAGGAACCTATAATGATTAGTTGCACTGGTGTTTTACGATCTAGGCACAGAAGACAATGGCGAGAAGACGAGCAAAGAAGTAAGTGGAAAGGTTATTGTTTATTCGTAAAACACTGGTGCATCATCATTATTGGTCCCTGGCAGCTCACTTCCATTGTGGCTTTTTTTTTTTTTTGCATCCTTTTATTTTTGCAATAAGTACCTTTTATTTTTTTGCTTCACCACTTTTTTGGGTCATTAACTTATGTTGTGTTTTTTTAAAAATCTTTTTATTTTTTATCTATTTTAATTTTTTTTTTTTTTTTTGAATAATTTTAGCTCTTGTAAGTGAAATATTACAAGACTTAGAAACCTTATACTGAATGGAACGTTAATTTAAATGTCGTTAATAACCGGAAATATTGACGTTTTCCTTAGTCAACATCCGGTGACGTAACCAACAATCGGACTACGTACGACGTCGTTTGTTTGCTGTGCTAAATCCAGCCAACAGTTACTTAGCTTACATGCTGGTTACCAACGGTCGACTTTAGATAGTATTTAACATACAGTTTAATTACGTGTTTCTAAGATACTGGGCTGTTTCTATAAGTACTGATACCGTTTTCTGGTGAGATTCCGGTCAGGTTTTAGAGGATCTCCGTTAGCCATTAGCCTAGCAGGCTAACAAGACCTACAATGGAGGGCAGCGCGAGCGTAAGGAAATCGTTGTCCGGGACTCTCGTGCCTTCTGCGGTCACAACAGTGTCTCTCATCCAGCAACCCGAGGAGACGGACAAGAGGACATTTAAGAGGAAGGTCCTCGATGAAGAGGAGTACATTGAGGTATCTATCCGCTAGTTCAGCTTCACTCTGAGCAGGGGTGTCGTGTGTTTTAGCAGCAGACATGTTGTTGTCAGGTATCAGTCGCTCAAATGTGAAGTGCTTACAGGGGAAAAGACTATGATATACGTCTGAAATCAGAGGTACAGCAACTCTTATAGAGGACTGATGAAAGCCGATCTATTCCTGTGGGCTACATAGGGTCTTTTATGAAGTATCTATGACTTGATTTACTTAAAAACTTGTCAGTAAGAGATTTAAATATACAGGAATAAATCAGCAGATGACCAACAACATACCAGAGTTGTTTATGTGCATCATGTAACTTTGAATTGATGTGACATTTTTTCCACTCTTCACAGAACTTAGAAAAGATCATCCAGAGGGACTTCTTCCCAGATGTGACCAAACTACAGGCACAGAAGGACTATCTCGATGCGGAAGAAACCGGTGATTTAGAGAGAATGAGAGAGATATCCATCCGATATGGGTCATCTTTGACTAAATCTACTCCTCGCTCCACTGCACCCTGTGAGTAATGACCTTTATAAGTGATAATGCCAAATATTGACTTAAAAATCTATTAACAGCATGAGAGGTACAAATATATCCATCACAAATTTGGCGAATGTGCTTGACACCTGTATTCTCTTTCCTTCTTCATATTAAAGATGTGACACCAGCTAGCTTTGAGACACCAGTTGGCCGCTCCGGGTCTCCATCCTCTACTCACGGTAGTAAAGGATTAGATGGAGGTAAGAATCATGGTTTTTGACATTACAACACGTACCGTAATGATTGCACTTTTTATGTGTTGATAAACATTCAGAGATCTGTTTCCAACCAAAAAAAGAAGTCCATATTTCTGTGATGCCCTTAGAGGAAGAGTGACATAAGAATAAGAATAATGTTATTGAGCCCTAAAGGGAAATTTAATTGTCTGTCATCTCATTTGTCATGTCTCAAAGGTCATCTAATATTTATAAAAGAGTTGTAAAGTCTGATGGTAGTTAACAGGTAGTCAACAGAAATGAATGATTCTTTTATCAATGTTGTATTCATAGAAAGCAAAGAGGATGAAAAAGAAGAGAAAGAGCTGCCCTCTCTGGATCGCTTCCTTGCCAAAAACACCAGTGAAGATAATGCATCCTTTGAGCAGATAATGGAGCTGGCGATGGACAAAGAGAAGCTGAAACATGCCTGGTTATATGAGGCTGAGACTGAATACAAACAGGTATTTATTACAAAAATTGAAAGCATCGGTTCAATTAAAACTTGCTGTGATTTCAGTTTGCTGATTGTAGAATGAGAACCAAACCTGATGGTTGTGGTAGCAGAGAATCTTTTAGGAATTGAAAATTGGGCTGCACGATCTTGAAAAATCTAAGATTGCGATATTTTTCTTTTCTGCAACATGTATTGGGATACGAAAAAAACCAAGAGGAATTCATGCCAGTTAAAGGCAGTGTGTTTTATGTGCTTATATACAATAAGAATTTTAAATGATACAATTATACCTGTTTATATAAAAATATAATTTATTCTTCCATGGATGTAACTATCAGTTGCAATGGTCGTTGATATATCAGGGTCCAACATAAGCCATGGTCTGGGACTGAGCAAAGTTTATACGAGGAATGTCCATTAGCACAGAGTGGGCTACTGACTGCTCATCAATACATCTTTTCTTTTTTCATTCTAATCAGAGTCAAGATGTCTGCAACGTCAAGTCGTGATTTGTGAACTGAACTGTGTGGGTGAAGTCTATCAGTAGCTTGCTGACAGAGCACATGTCCATTCATCAATCAATCGTCGATTATTCGCATTACTTTTTTATTTATTGAATTTGAGCATGGATATTGATTTAAAATAAGTGTTGAACTTTTTGACTTCTGTCAAAGTTTTATCTGTTCTCATTTTTGCGTCACCTGACTTCACTGCAGGAACACAGCAGCAAATGACTCAGCTTAAAGATTTAGCTCTTGTACATAAACGATTCAATGAAGAGCTCTCTGAGAGTTGACAGAGATGGTTGTTGCTAAGATGCAAATGGTATGAAACATTAAGCAGATGGCTCACGCAAACAGGCAAGAGCTGGCAGTGAAAACACAAATGCTAAAGTTTCGTTTCTAAAGTGAACTTTTGTGCAGAAATCTTCAGAGTGACATAGACCTCTCAGCGAAAGTACAGGAAAAAGGTTATTTTCACTGGGAGTCAGGGAGAAAATACATGGAGCCAGTAAAAATGTTGCCACTGGCCATCAGTCAACTAGCAAAAGATTGCCATATTGATCAGTGTATATTGTTCAATCTTGGGTTATAATGAAAATATAAATACTGTTATTTTTCAGCGCCACGAGGAGAACCTCGCCTTACCCTCAGCAGAGACAGCAGCGCTCGAGTGTGTCAAAGCTGGACTGGAGACATGGGAGTACAAAGCAAAGAATGCCTTAATGTATTATCCAGAAGGTAAGAAAATGGTTAAAATTGTCTTTCCTCCTCCCTCTTCGTGCACCACACTCTGACCGCAGATATGTAACTTTACCGTGTAGGGCTGGAAATGAACTTTTATACTTGGAATCATTGGTGCTTCCATCTTTAAAAAGTTAGGTAATTGTACAAGCACAATCTGAGAAGTAATGGACACCAAAACAAAAATGCTTAAAATGTGTGGATGACGTGGCAAATAGAGTGTCAGTTACAGCCTCGGTCCCACTGGCTTCACAGTGAACTTCATTTTCATTGCAAAGCTGTTGGAAGTCTGTCAGCTATTCTCTCAGCTCTGTCTGTTGGAAGTCTGTCCTCTACCGTCTCCAATAGGCCAACTGTACATTTACCGTAAAAGAAATCCCTTAGCGTTGTTAGGATCTACTCCCTTAAGCTCATCTGTTGTTGTGCAAGTTAGTCCTGTCACACAACAATGAAGCACATAATTGAAGATTTATGTCAGACAGTCTAGAATCAGCTTTGAAAGTTAGGAATGTCAAGTTGATGAATGATTGGTTATGTAAGCACTGGATAACCACACATGGCTCTTGAATAACGTCATCATACTCATGGCATTGTTAGCAGACATAATAAATCAACCTTCAGTCACTGTCTTTTATAGTGAAATTGAATAAACATGTTGCACCACAACAATGATTTGGGCTTGCAAAAGTGCTTCCAGAGATGTTTTGAAGTTGCACAGATTGAATTTCAGAAGCATGTGAAACAACAATGGGAGCCATTTTAAGCCCTGCTGTGAAAAAAAAAAAAAATCATATCCTCATGTTTTATTGTTTCGTTCTGTTCTTCTCTGTAAATCAGGTGTCAAAGATGATGATGCTTTATTTAAGAAGCCGCGGGAAGTCGTCCACAAGAACACACGCTTTGTCGGGGACCCGTTCAGCAAGGCTCTCAACAAGAGTCAGATTCAGCAGGCTGCAGCCCTTAACGCACAGGTACCATTTATTGTGCGATATTTTGAAATCAGGACAGTGCTTGTGAATAAGTAGCTTTAGAGCATGGTGTTGCTTTGTCCTGTTTACAGTAATGTGAATTAATATAGTGTGTAGCTGATGCATCTTGTTTACTGTCCAGTTCAAACAGGGTAAAGTCGGCCCTGATGGGAAAGAGCTCATCCCACATGAATCCCCAACAGTGAACGGATATGGTTTTGAAACAATGCCATCCCCTGCACCGGGTAAGTGAGTCTCTAATTCTCCTCAACAAAGTAACAACTAAGTGTTTCCTTAAAATAGCTGTGAGGAAGTCTTGGTTTGTGTCAATTTTGGCCCCCACTGTGGGGAAACATGTGAATTTTGTAAATTTACTCATCTTGTTTGTGATTCTTCTGGTAGTTTGACCCGCAGAAGTTACCAATGACAATGATAATAGCTGTAAAAACAATGTAAAAGAAGGGGGGACTAAGTTATTAAGTGAAAAGGGATAATCTCAGTACTTACAAGCTTCAATGTGGGACCATACTCTCCACTCCTGAGTATCTATATTGATCTCTTTGATGAACTCAGCCTGTTGATTTGAAATGAACAAATTAGCTTGTTGTTAATTTGCAGTGCTGCACATTTACTCACGAGTGAAATATGACACAGGCCTCTAACTTATGGCACAATAAATGATGTACTACCAATAAAATATGAAGACAGTAAACAAATCCACATTCAGAAAATTGCTGCTAATTAAATGTGAAATGATAATGTGATCCTTCTTCTCTCTGTATGCCAGTCTGAGTGATCACTCTCTCTCCCTTCTCTTACACTTATACAGAGTTACAAAATGTATTTAAGGGTGTGTTTGACAAGAGAGTATATCTGATGCCAACAACATCCTGTTTATATGTCAAGGTAGTATTAAAGCTCATCCTGTTTTTAATAATGAACTGTGTCACCCACTATTGGTGTTTGCTTTTGAGTTTCCTATTAGTTTGCTGTCATACCTCCTCCCTCACAGTGGTTAAGACTGTAAAAGCTGCAGGGTAGACTTTGTAAATCTTGTTCATCTTGTTTGCTTTTATGAGGCCAGGCAACTTAACTTTCATCAGCATAATTCAGAACTCTGTTTCTGTCCCTTCAGGTGTTTCAGAGTCACCACTGATGACCTGGGGAGAGATCGAGAGCACCCCGTTTCGCCTGGACGGATCGGACACGCCGTATGTCGAGAGGAATCATGGTCCTTCATTTAAGGTACTGCACTTTTGTCAGCAGCGCTCGTGATTCGTAGATCTTTTATTTTCAATGACTTGTTGCTCATTGAACACGTGTTTGTTTGTAACAGATTCCAGAACCAGGAAGACGAGAGAGGCTGGGGTTGAAAATGGCGAATGAAGCTGCTGCTAAAAATCGCGCAAAGAAACAAGAAGCACTGCGCAAAGTTACAGAGAATTTCGCAAGGTAAACACCATCTCATGTCCTGGTTTTATCTGTAAAACAGCTGTTGAAAGTAAAAGTTTTAAAGCTGTGTATTTGTCCCCGCCAGGGTTCAAAGTATGAAGGAACTGTCCCCATAATTTACTGACCATATCAATCTTTGTGCCACAGTCTTACCCCTAAAGGTCTGAGCCCCGCCCTCTCGCCCGCCCTGCAGAAACTCGTGAATCGGACATCAAGCAAATACACGGACAAAGCACTACGAGCGAGTTACACCCCTTCGCCCTCACATAGAGCCTCTGGCTGCAAGACTCCCTTCGATGGTTTGTCTACTCCCACCGGAACACCGACACCAAACAAAGCCAAGACGCCGAGCTCTCAGGACCTCACATCACTCACAGACAATCTGCTTCAGCTGCCCAAAAGACGAAAAGCCTCAGACTTTTTCTAAGGAACTGAAGTTGATCCTTGTTGAGATTGTACATAAACGAATTCATTATATAACAGAGAGAATTCCTTTCAAAACTCTACAGACTCACATTCTCTCAAATTACAGTGCATATCTTTCATCTGGAAACCTGGATGAGGACGTGTGCAAAGAATGACTTTCTGGATTTATTGGTTACATTTTTGTACAGACGGGTTTATCAAGATCAATGTGAAATACAAGGCATTGTCCAAACTCTATTTCATAACCCAGTTTTCTTTTTTATAATATTTTTATTGTATGCCGTTCACAAGGTTTTATAGATTATTAAACAGCCACTGACCCTTGAGCATACGCTGGAATGACCTCATTTTGAATGTACGTGCTGTTCCCAAGAGCCCTACATCCAGTAACTATTGCTCAATTCTCCTAACATACCAGTTCAGCATTATTAAACCCTGTAAAATCACTCAGGGTGTAAGTTAGACAGCTTGTAAATTACCACCAGAACAGTCACAACGAGGCAGCTCTTCTCATCTTCACAGAGGGCTTGAAGTTTTAGGCCAAGCCAGACTGCTTCTCTCGACTACAGCTGAAATATCCCAAATGCCCTCTTTTGTTTTTGTTTTGTATTTTTGAAGCCTGTGAGGTAACAGGGTCCCCTAAGGCCATATTTATAATTAATGAGGCTGTCCTGTGGTATGCACAAGTCAAAACAAATGCAGCAGCTTGATTTACAACTTGACCTCTTCAGGGAGGGGGGTCATCAGTGGAGGGTCGGTGTGTTCATAAGCAGGGATGTGATCCATAGTGTGGGTCAGACATTGATTTGACACATCCTTTTATTGGTGAACTTAAAGCACCAAAAACTGTTTCTAAATATTTGATACATTTACAAAAGGAGACCATAAAGTGTGAAAGTCGAGGTTTATCCCATGTGTGCCTTTTTGGTGTCTGTTCGGTCAGGCTGTCCAAGAAAAGTAAAGAAAACCATAAATGGGCGTTTTATATTTTTCTCCTTCTTTTGCACAAAGCTCTTCAAACATTCAAAATGAAGATATAAAACTTATCAAACGGCTGCTCTAAATGTTTTGCATAAGGGTAAATCTCTGAAGGGGTGATGGGTGGTATTGGTTTGTGTATTCGTGTGACCTTGGTGTCATTAATGTTGCTGCTAAAAAAATAAAAAAGACTGCAAAAAAAGAAAGTCACGGAAGTAACCGTTGCAAAAGAAAAGAAACCAAAGCCCACTGCAAATAAAGAAAGAAACAGTGCTGATAAAAAAAAAAAAGGCCACAACGGATTTTAAAGACGCAGAAAAAAGTGGCGATGCAAAAAAAAAAAAAAAAAAAGTTACATACTGCGAAAATAAAAGGATCCAAATTAAAAAAAACCACAACAGAAGTGAGCTGCCGGGGACCAGTATTAATAATACACCAGTGTTTTACGATCTGGACACAGAAGAACGCGGCGAGAAGACAAACAAAGAAGTTAGTGGAAAGGTTTTTGTTCAATTTCGCTTCGTAAACTTTTCAATGTGTCATTTGGTCGGACCATTTAGTGCCTGAGTTCATAAATTGAACACAAGGATGCCAATGTCGTGTTAGCTTCAGTTCCGTTTTGGCTATTTTTATTTATTTATTTTTGCATCCTTTTATTTTCGCAGTAGGTAACTTTTTTTCTGATCTCCACTTTTTTGTTTCGTTAACTTCCGTTGTGGTTTTTTTTTTTTTATCTGCACTGTTTCTTTTTTATTTGCAGCAGGCTTCGGTTTCTTTTTTTTTTTTGCATCAGTAACTTTCGTTGTGACTTCTGTTTTTTTTGCATTCTTTTTTATTTGCAGCAGTGGCGGTTCTTGGCCACCGTATAATTTTTCATTAAAGCAGTCAGCTTCATCACATCTAATACGCGTAACTAAAGGAAATTGCACCATCCGGTGTGCCAGCAGCTCGCACGCTGCTGTGAGATTTAATGTGTTGTTGCTTTCCGCCTAGTACAGCCAGTGCTAATATTTTGGGTTAGATTCATCGTCACGTAATATCTCAAAAGGACACACACACACACACACACACACACACACACTGGTTATCGTGTGTCACACTGGGTGTAATCTGCTAAACTCCGCCCCCGACGGCTCCTCCAGCTGATCGCCTGTGTTCCATGTTTAGGATTGTTGTGATGGGAGGCCGCAGCCATCTTGGATCAGCGCCGCTCCGCACCGAGCAGCAGCAGGAGAGGACGGCCGACGTTAACGGCAGTTAGCTAACGTTAGCCGCTCGGTCAGATTACCCACAGTCGGAGTCGCTGCGCGGTGCGAGTATGTTCTACGCACGGTTTTTGTCCTCTATAAGTGAAGCTTTGACTGCTTAAAAATGGGTTTTGAGGGTATCAAGGGAATAACGTTATAAATCCGGAGAGGGCGGCGACGGTGCAGAGCCTGAGTATATTTGTACAAATTTCTGAATAGAGGAGTTACTATGAATGGAGGATAAATGTTGCCAAAGGCTGACAGCAGCAGTTTCGTCCTCTTCTCTCTTCTCTTCGTCCTCACGTTAACGGACCCACCACGGACAGGTAAGCAAATCTGAGTTGTGCTTTTGTCTCTGCCTTTGCATGCAATCCCGAGGGCTCGTCTGTGGAGCGGGGAAACCGAGATTACAGCTGGGTCAGGCGGAAAGGCCTGCTGGATAAACCGGGGTACTCCGGTGGTTTCAAACCGCTGCTGAGTTCACGCTGGTCAGTGTGCGGGACCGCCTTGAGTCGCTGCCTCAAGCTGGCAATTTTTTTTGCACAACAAAACGTGTTTTTATCCACCCTCGTCGGCTCCTAGTTAACAACAGTTAATTCAACATTAATACGACAATTGTGGCCAAATATTATTTGAAAAAAAGCTAACGCCATTTTTCACCGATAAGCAATAACACTATGAACGGTAGGGCAATAAACTGTAACCTAATACACTAGCTCTACCATAATTTCCACTTAAAACAACCTTCTACGTTTTAATGTGGAATAAATAGTCATATAAATGGTAATTGTCCGTAGAAACAAATGTTAAAGTTGTACTTAGTATTAAGAGTGTACTTGAGTTCATTATGTTTAAAGGTGTTCCTAATGTTTTGCTCCCCTCGTGGTTATTAATGGAGTGGACAAAATAATGGAAACACCTTTCAATATAATGTACTCAACCACACTACCACCACCACCCGTTCCATCTTCAACAATAAATATAAAGTGAAACGATTACCAAAAACCGGATGTTTAGAAGCTTCCTTAAAGTATATTCTGTGTTAGAGCTGTTGTATTGGAGACAATGAGATTTCCCAGATGTTCATAATTTGGTTTGGCTGGTCAATGTTAAAATATATGCATGTTTTAACAACTACTAAGTTAGTTTTGGCTGCAGTTTATATGCACATGGAAAATATCAAATAGAAATTTAGCATTGCATTAGGTTATAGGCTTGCAGGCCTAGTACCAAGTTGTGTTTTTGTCATTGTAGTGTGTCTTAACCTTAAAGCTTACATTTGACATGCACCTCATGAACTGGCTGTCTCACACTGGTTCATATCTTAGTTACATTTTCAAACCGATCAGCACTAAATAACAGAAGTTTCCTCTTGACAGTAGCCCCAAAATGCTTTGGACTATGAGACCTAATCAATAAAATGTGATGTAAATCCATGTATGTTTTATATTCCCTGCGTTATGATTTATTGTCATGTGCAAGACATATTATGGGTAGTTCTTGACTTACTAAGATCCTACAAAACTCCTCAAATACTGAAAATAGCACTGCACTGGCATGTAGCAGTCTTCTGCAGGTAATCATACTTGACATGTAATGGCAGTGTTTCATGAGCCTAACTAGGAAATTATTTTACCTCATTTGTCTTAATTCAAAGCCCATGCTTGTGTTGTGAATGCCAATGCTTCCTTGGCTCTTTGCTAGATACATTTTAAGTAGCAAGAAGACAAACGCTTGTTTGGATCCTTACAATCGTGTGGATTAGAGAAACTGTTATCAATTCTAGTCATGGATAAACACGTTATTGTTTGGCCGAATCCAAAGGAGCAACTGGCATTGCTGCCCAGAAAACACATTGCACACCTTATTGTTCATCTGTGTGGAGGTTTAGTTCTTGGACACATATTGAGTTCATGCTAAAAAGCCCTCTGAGGTTCATTTGCACTCAATTGCAGGATGTAATCAATTTTAATCATTTAGCTTTGCAAAGGTGAATTCATTTACTTTTCTGATAAGCACACAGCCCTTTGTTTAATAAGGTAACACGTTAAGGCTATCTGTCTATCGCTCTTAAATCAAATACTTCCTGGTTTTCAATTTGCATTTGCATATCTTTGGCACCTTGTCATTGGGCTTTTACATGTGGACTTCCTTTTATAAATCCTACCCAAGCTGTGTCACAGAAAGTCTCTTTGTAAAGCATGATATTGCCTGTCAAGTTCAGACGTCCAAAAAGCTTGATGTCCTCATGACTTGGGCACTGAGCTGAAAAATAATCCAATTTGCTGGCACATAATTTAAAAAGTATCGACAGCTGTGAACATGAAATACTTCTGCCAAACAGGTAGGCTCAAGCAATCCCACAGAAGTTCAAAATGTGTGCTAAATTAGCAGAGAAACTTGTATCATTACTCTAATATTGCAGGTCTCCTCTGAACCCGCAGGAGTTGATATGTTGGCTTTAATTCCACCCAACAGGCTGCACTTGGCCTTGATAAATTCCGAGACTTTTATAATTGGCTTACCTGATTTCCACACTTGTTCCACATCAGATCGTATCACGCAAAGTAGGTGTCTCCTGAGAGGTAAAGACGTTGTTCAGCTGTGCTTGAGCCACTTTCAGGTGACCAAAGATTCTTGCATGTCTCAGAAAGCTCTTTTGTGATAGCCTTAAATTGGTGCAAACTGGTCGGGATATTCGCTTGTCAGCAGCAAAGTTGCAGGCTTTACACATTCTACATTTAGTCAAGTTAAAAATATCACAAGAAACAGTTTAAATGGCCAAGTTCCAAATGCAAATGATTATAATATATAATGGCAGAATTGCAGTTTTAAAATCAGCTGTTCGAGAGGATCCAAAAATGTACGAGCAGGAACAGAAACAGTCATGTACACATATCAGGGCAGAGCAGTGGCCTCACAGAAAATCCATGTTAATGTCCTTTGGTCATGATCAAACTGCATGTCGGGTGGATTTAAGATTTTTAAATGTATGTATGCATATTGCCAGGATTGCATACAAAGTAGTGCCATGGTAAAGTCATGCTTTGGGGTATTTTCGCCTCTGTGAGATAGGACAGCTGAGGAGAGACAGGAAATACGGGGGGAAACATGCAGGACAGGATCACGACCGCTGTGACAAAGACTGTTGCCTCTGTAAAAGGGGCACATTTCGACTGCTAGGCCATTGACGCCCAGTTTAATAAATGGTAGATCTCATTGTCACGATTGGATCAGAACTCTATAGAACTCCGTGGTGCCCCCCTCTCCCCATTTCTCTGTATAATGACAGTGATCTGTGGTGGATAAGTATTGCAGGTTTTTTCCACAAGCCGGCTGTCGCTCCCAGCCTCAGAGTCAGAGCCTGACTGTGTTTTCACGACAACTCTGTTTTCCAATGACAGCACTCTGTGAATTCATCATTTAGAGCTGCAATTATGCCATCAAACCAGTGGCATTACTAATTCGGTGGCGGTGCTGAGTCAAAATCAACTGAATGTGGGGTAGAAGTTGCTGCCAAAAAGAGAAAAGTGAACATTTTCCTGCAGAGAGCATTTCTTTTAATTCATATATTATGCAGGGGGAAAATGTAACTATAATACACTGATCTCCCAATGGACCTTCAACTTACAGAAGGATCATGTAAATGAGAGAACCATCACCATTTGTTTGTGGGATCTCTAACAGAGTCATACTAAGCAACTCCAGACACCATGATCAAATGTCCTGTTATGGTTTTGTTATGTTCACATTCATTTCGTCCATCAATAGCAGTTTTTCTTTCTGCGGCAGTATTGTACTGACTACAGTGTGTTGAATTATTGATTTAATAAACATTAGCGCCTAATATCTTGGTAACAGTGTGTCAGTAAGTAGTTCAAAAGTTGATTGTTGCCTTTTAATATTCACAGAAGCAGAGAGGAGACACAAAACTGAGAGGTCATGATTAGGGCCCGGCCAATTTATCGGCGAGTCGGTTAAATCGGCTAATTTTAGCCCGTTTGAGACTAATCGGTAATCGGCCAAAAGTCGCCGATTTTTGCCGATATTTTCAGAGATAAAAGGCGGAAAATATGATTCGGTTTCACTTCGAAAATGTTCCGCCCAGACAATTCCCAGACTTATTATCCTGTAGATGGCGCACTGACCTCATGACAATCTTCATCCACTAACTACCTCACAGCACAGCAGAGTGACGGATCTGTAGCAGGCAGCTCAGGGAAGTACCGAGGAGAGTGGTCCGCCTCAATGGTAAATCAACTAGTTTGTGAAATACTCAATAAGTCAACTAGTTTCAGTTCAATCCACTTAACGATGTTCCTCGCTGTGCTGGTCTCGGTCACGCTGAGTTAACGGTGAAGCACCATGTAATATGCAAGCTAAAGTTAGAGTTAGCCACCTGCTATTAGCCTTGCTACCCTCTAAAGAGCTACCTCTCTTACTGAGGCAGCTGCATGTCTCCTGATGAGACCAGACTTGAAATGAGTAATGTGAGTTAAGACATGAAGGCACCAATTATCTACAATAAATAGTATATTGTAGATATCGGCATCGGCCCCAAAAAGTCCATATCGGTCGGGCACTAGTCATTACTACAGGCCACATTAGGATAAGGGATGTCCAGATCCAATATTGATATCAGATATTGGTCCAATATCAGCAAAAAAAACGAATATCGGATTATATCGGCCTGCATCCAAAATTTCCGATATCAGCACTCCGATACAAACAGTCCATTCTAGACTCCGCTCCAGCTCCTGTATCTGGGAGTGATGTCGGCCATGTGGCAGTATTTTTCGTCTAATCCTGAAAAAGACGTTGCAGCTGAGCGCAGAATTTGTCATACACAAGTTTGTGCCAATATCGGAGCAATATCGGTATCAGCCAATACTGAAGGCTACAGTATCTGTATTGTATTGGAAATTTAAAAAAATGTATTGGGACACCCATAATTTGGACATGTATCAATAACTGAATGTCAAACCAGTGAGCTGTATTGATAAATAAGATGCATATATTTATCGTCCCAAAATAACGCTACTTTAATGGGTTCTCCTATCTGTTTGAAGTTCGGGAGCACCAGTGCTTCCAAGTCAAAAGTTCATTTTGAGCCCCGCTCCCGCTGTGTATAGATTTTTGTATTACCGCATTCCTGCCAATACTCTGACGGCCCTGTATGATTTTGAGACTGTTCAGCAGATATGGGTCATCGAAAGGCCACAAACCTCAGCCCAGACTGAACTTATTGAATGTGGGCCGCAGATAGCTGTCAAGCACCAGACAAAGTCTGGTTTGGGTTCTTACAGTGCAGACATGACAGGGACTCAAAAGACCAAAATACTTTACAGACATCAGATTCAGCAAACAGTCTGCCGCTGCTGAACTGTTTATTTTTCTATGGGGCTGAGGAACACTGGCAGCAGTTTGATCACTATTTATTCCTCATAAAAAAAAAGTGGGCTGCAGTTTAACTACAGACAAACATCATCTATCAGTACTTTTCAGAGGACTGAAGGAACTACAGCTGCAGCTGACAGTTAACTTGCAGTGACCCAAATGTGAAGGATTTGAAATACAGCCAGAAGTTGTCACAGTAATATACTCCTAAGTCTTTCCCTTCCTTCAGCACATTATTGACGTGCAATAGAGGATAACTCATCCACTTCCAACAGTGTTACATTAGCTTTTTTCCATTTGTCAAAATAAAGTCAGTCCAGTAACAAAGGTCATGTTTCTTCAGGGTTTCGGCCTTGAGCAGCAGCTAAAAAATGCATCATATCCTGTCAACAGAAGTGGGTGAAGGGGCCCAGACCTTCAGCATGTTTCTTTCTTTCTGAGGAAAACAACTTTTTCACCTTCCCGTCTGAAACATTTCGCAACCTCTTGCTCATGCTCTCTACCTGTATTGTCAGGCAGTTGAATGTGTCAGGGAAGGAAATGAGTACGTTGAGGGGAGAAGACCTGACAGTGTGTCAGTATGAAGAGGTTTGACAGCAGAGAATCATGCACCCGCAGGTAGATAATGCTTATTTTTCTGCACATTAGATGCATGAATAAACACTAAAGGATGCACGGATCCACCCTTTTGAAAAATAATATATGTGACATAATAATTTCCTGACTCTGAGTATTTCTTTTTACATAACCGACTTGCCTTGATTTCGACTCGGAGCGCTTTCATCCACACTGTGGGGGAAAATGTATTGGCTTTAAACGTTGGCTGGCAAAAAGAATACCAACTGAGAGTGCATACCCACTCACTGCTTTTAACAGCGAAGCTCAGTGTTGATGTGAATCATCGGTGGCTGGAGATAAAGCAGTGTTTTCACAAGGCTGGTTCACTGTGCTGTTATACTTCAGTAGGACTGAGTCAGGGCAGTCTCATGGTCTTTATTGTATTTTCCCCTCGGTTATGTAAGAGATGCAGAGGCTTACTTTTCTCGAGGTAGCCTGTGTTCACTCATTTGTAGACAAAATTTTAACACTTGTAAGAGAGAGAGAAGCTCAGTAAGAGATGGTTTCATCCTGTTTTGATGTCCTTGTAGAAAAAAAGGCACATTTCCAATCAGTTACATATATTCATTAATGCAGCAAATTCTCTGCGCACACAGTCTGGCATTTGTTGATGAGCTGTTAGAGGTCGTCCTCCTGCTAAAAACCGCTGTAAGAATATTTCTGAAGCAATATCCCCTACGAAACAGGAACAGAAAGATGAGCCTTCAACCACAGTCAGTTTTGATGTACCCCATACAATTCACCAGAGAGTTCAGATAATGAAAGCAGAAGTGCATTTCAACTTGGTGCCATTATAAATAGAGGCTTTTCTTGCCTCCATCATGTAATATCTGATAAACCTCAAGTAGAGGCCAGGGTAGCTGGATAAATTCTGCTTTTGAGGCTTTCTTCTGCAGCAGCAGAAGCAGCTCTGAGAAGGAATGAATACTGATGAAGACTAGTCAGGCAGCAAGGCTTCATTTGTATGATGTATTTTAGTCCTCAGCGCATGTAGATACAGCTCAAAGTGTAGCCAGCTCTATTTTAATTTAAAGGATATCAGCAGGATTTAGGTTTGGAGTTGTGATTTTTGCAAAAACAAGCCATTTGTTTACAATTTCTTTGAGTGATGTTTTTCAAATCTCTGAAAGTGTTAGCCCTTTAATTCCTGAAATCACAAATTATGGTCAGAGAATTCAGTTTTTTTTTTGGAGCTGAAATGTTTATTTCACTTACTACTGAAAACTAGGGCCCGACTGGTACGGATTTTTTGGGGGCGATGCCGATACCGATTATTGGGTGGGGGGGGGGTTACCGATTAATTGTCCAATTTTAATTTTTTTTCTGAAGTTATAAAAATATATATATATATACTGCAGATATCTACAGTATACTATTTACTGTAGATATACTGTAGGCTACTGCTCTTCACTCAGACCAGAGAAGCGTTTTCGACTACACCACCCACCCACCCACACCGATTGGTGCCTCCGCGTCTTAACTCACGTTACTCATTTCCGGACCGGTCTCATCTGGAGACATGCAGCTGCCTCAGTAAGAGAAGTAGCTCGATCACGTAATGTGTACTGTTGTTTATTCTACTGTTACTGGCACGGCTAACAGTGTAGCAAGGCTAATAGCAGGTGGCTAACTCTAACTTTAGCTTGCATATTACATGGTGCTTCACCGTTAACTTGGCATGACCGAGACCAGCACATCGAGGAACATCATGAAGTGGGTTGAACTGAAACTTGTTGACTTATTATTTACTTGACAAACTGGTTTATTTACCGTTGAGGCGGACCACTCTCCTCCGTGCGTCCCTGAGCTGCCTGCTTCAGATCCGTCACTCTGCTGTGCTGTGAGGTAGTTAGTGGATGAACATTGTCATGAGGTCGCTGCGCCATCTACAGGATAAGTCGGGGAACTTTTCAAAAGGCGGAACATTTTCAAAGTGAAACCGAATCTTATGCTCCGCGTTTTATTTGAAAATGTAAATATCAGCGAAAATCGGCGAGTTTTGGCCGATTACAGATTAGTCTCAAACGGGCTAAAAGTGGCTGATTTAATCAGTTCGCCGATAAATCAGTAAGGCCCCACTGAAAACCAAAAAAAATCAAAATGTCCTTAAAATTTAACAAAAACATTTATGTATCTCGTTTGATACATTAGATGTTTTTGGAAACTGATAAACCACACGAGGAAATTTTTATCATTTATCAGACTGTATTCAGGTGTTTTTTAGTAATTTGTTGATCATATGGAGTTGATAGAAGTATCATAAAAGTATGTATCAAACTCAAAAGGCATTAAAGGGTTAGTCTAAGGTGGCACATTCATAAAGTAAAACGATTTGAGTTGAAGTTAAAAGAAGTTTGAATTCTTAAATAGTTTTGATCTCCTTTGAGAGAGACTCAATTTTTTTAACCTCATACAATCACAAACAGTTCCTCTGTCTCAACATGATGCATTAATTATTAACATCACACATCCTCTCTAATGTGTCTGGGATACATGGTCTCTAATGTTATCCATCAGTTTGACGCTCATTCAGGCTCAGTGGGACCAATGATAATGGATCCAGCCCCAGGAGAGCCACACAGGCCTGTAATGCATCTCAATCCACTTAGCATTAACTAAGATGAGGTGACATCGGCTTTTGGCAAGGCGTCTGCGACCTGCATTAAGGTCAGTCTCATTAGATGGGTCAGAGTCTTCCAAGAGGCTGGTTTCACATGTTCTTCATAGACAACAAGTTTCCCCCTCCAGGTCCATTGAGAAAACGGTTCAGGCTTTGGCAACAACCAGTAGAAAATAAAGGCTGACCTCTGGAGAACTGTTCCTTAAAACAGGATTGTTCTGGGGAACACTTTCAGCACCATCTGGTTGTCGTTTTTTCTAAATTTCAGGCAGGTTTTCAATTTGTGAAGCAGGAAAAACAAAGACAGGTTTCAACGGCCGTCTAGTCGACACAGTGTAGGTGGTGGTCTTGCTGTGTGGTATCATCACAGCTGTCAGTCTGGTGTTTGGGGCTAATGTCACCTGATTTGTTGGTACACACATGAAACAACAACAGTCCCTTTTAATAGCACCTAGCCTCTTTTAGAATAGTGCTGCCATGTTTGACAGGTGAGTGGGTGGTCCAGCTCTGTTGTAGGCAAACAGTAACCACCTGTATCTAAGAAACAGATGGTGGGATGGATGTCCCCTCTCTGCTCTGACAAATACCAGAGAACTGTTTTCTTTATAGGGGAACTTAATGAGCAGCACAAACAGGATAGTCACTTTTATTGTTTCTATTCTTTCCAGGTCCTCGGGTAGCTCTGGCAAGATTATTGTCAGGTAAGCAAGCAGTGTATGTGTTAGTGTAGTGGCTGTGATGTTTTGTTAGAATAAATGAGTCCAGATTAAACCCTCAACAGAAGCATTGTTACACCGTCTCTACTTCTGTAAGAGAATGAAAGCAATCCCCCGATATTCTGTAGTCATAAACACTGTGGGAGTCTGCTTTGGTGTCATTGCAGTCCTCATATGGGCAAATTGGGACACAGGCAGCTCTGTGAGGCATCCTTTATGTTAATCACGTGTGGTATGTAGACCCACATAGCAGAGACTGTTGCTGAAGGATACAAACAGACAAAAAGCCTATAGACTGTGTTATGTGTGTGTGTATCTGCTGCAGGTCTAATGAGGCTCTGTCTCTCCATTCGGCCTCCAAACAGTAATGTTGCTTACAGAAACACATCTTGTTGATTTTTTTTGAACAATTTTGGTTGAGATGGATATGTAGATTTCTCCAGATGGGTATGGATTTATTCAGTCAGAGGGTGTTACTGATTTTCTCTTTAAAAGCACTGATATGTCTCAGTGTATTGAATTTGTGAGCAAGCTCCCAGACTAACAGACTGTGCATTCTTGTTGTCCGATATATTTCAGTTGAAGTTTGTCCCTATGGTGTTGTTTTAGTCTTGGCATTGTGTAACTGTTAATCAAATTTTTTTAAATGTTTTTGCAGTTTTTGCCCTAATGTTCTGAAAGCTGGTGATAAACAACTAATCTGCCTTACACAGTACCAACCCAGGGTATCCACTAGTAGCCTGGCTGGGTCATCCTGTTGCGTGAATCACTTGATGTTCCTTCCCACCACAGTCTGGACTTCGGCCCATAGAGAACGTGTATTCCCGATCAGAAAATAACCAGGCCAATCAGAGACTATGTTTCCACTGTTACCCGGACAACAGGGAAAGGCAGCCCCTGATTGGTCCATGTGTAGTGGTGACATCTAACACATGCTGCAGGACTTTTCAAAGTCCCCTTCATTCAGAACGCCGTTAATTCTGCAGTTGACTCTGCAAAGTCGGCAGAAATCTTTTATATCCGCAGAAGACGTCGGCTCCACTAGGGCTGGGACGATATGCTTTTCTCCTAATTCGATTCTTCTACGATTTTTTGGATGTCGATTTTTTTTTTATTTAAATTGCGATTCTACGATATTTCTCGATTTTTAGTCTGCATTTTTAACACCAGTGAAACAGTTGAATGATTACGATTGTCTACTGACTATTCCAGGAATACTATGGCTATGTTCACACTGAAGGTCAATTCTGATGTTTTAACCATACGTGACACATATCTGATTTTTTAATTTAAGTGTGAATAGTGCAATTCAGATTTTTTCAAATCTGACCCAGGCCTCTTTTGTATGTGGATATAAATCGGACAAGTATCCAATGTGACTGCAGTTTGGACTCTCAGGCGCGTTCATCCGACCTATACGTCATCAATATGAGACAAACATCACCATTGTTTGACAACACAAACAGGCGCGGAAAGCAATTTGTGCTTTGTGCGCATGCGGGTCACTTCACGGACGCATTCCATTCCACATTAGATGCCACATTCGTTGTTGTAATGTCAACAACCGCACAAAAAGATCGGATTGAACAAAAAATCCGAATTGTGCATCATAACCTGCAGTGTGAATGTGGCCTAAGTCAGTTTTTATGATTTATTCTTAAATTTGAAAAGAAAAAGAGATTTTTGAACATAAAAATCTATTCAAAAATTGTAAAACAAAAAATCGCAATACTTATGTGAATCGATTTTTTTCTCCCAACCTTTGTATCCGCAGGGTCTTAAAAGTCTTAAACTGTCTGAAATCCAATAATTTGAATTCAAGGCCTCACAATGTCTAAAATTCCCTTAAAACCACTTTAAATGTCTTGGATAAGATTTTGAAAGGTCTTCAAAATGTATTTACTCTATTTACAAATAAATAAATAACATGCCATAGGACTAAAGATTGATTTGAAGTAATGTAAAATGTTCCGATTTCCCTTCATGTCTTTTGTACTTTTTTGCCAGTATTGATGTTAAATGAGTCTTAAACTGTATTAATTACAGTCTTAAGTCTTAAATTTGACCTGTTGAAACCTGTAGAGACCCTGCCAACCTGATACCAGTGAGACATAAAAAAAATGATTGCATGAATAGGTAGAACTGAATAATGTAAAAGGATATTATTCAGTTATGGATGTCTTAGTTAACATGTAACGCATGATCCTATTGAGGTCAGGAATAAACACATGACCTTTTTGGTTGACCCCATGACATAGGTCCCCTTTGTCACACCATAGCTAAACCACCACAGAGTCTTCCTGATTCCTCTTGCAGCTGCTGCTGTAATGAAAAACACTGCAGACATTACACACTGAATAACTCCCTTTAGTCGACAAGTAAAAGAAAGTAATATGCACTTAATGTCAAACAGATTAAGATATCATCAGAGTACGCTACAGCCTGCAGGTCCATCTAATCAGCTAGCTGCATCACCAAAGCCACCAGAGCACTACTTGATGAAATTAAAGTGAAGGAGGGAACTACAGCACATGCTGAATGGTTGGCATTTGAGGTTCAGATTGGCATTAGGTGACCAGTCAGATGTCTTATCGTCATGGAGAACAACAGTGTCATTCATACAGGACCCTTATGAAATAGGGAAAGCAAGTAGAGCTTAGTAGAATTAGTCATCTGATTACAAAATCAAGACACCGGTAAGAACTGCTTCACACGGTCATTATGAACTTTGACTGTTTTGAAAAGCAAAATAATCTCATTTTAAAAGCCGCCATCAATCACAGTGAGCTATTTTAATATGGCAATATAATTGTGATCGATGGTATTGTTTTATAGTCCTCTAATAAAAAGATATGGCACAGATTATTCCGGATGCATTTCTTTCTTTTTCTCTGTCTTTTTTTTTTGTGCGTCTGCCAGAGATAAACACTGAGTTATTAAATTTAAACCAGGACTCAGTGGAGAAAGAGATGCTTGTGGTTAATTTGGGGCCCTTACTCCTGTGATGAAATAATGAACACTGATGGAAAACATCCACTGGAGCTGATCCCAGTGGACAGAGGGTAGGATTGGGTTTAGACTGGACAGGATGACAGCCAGTGACGGGGCTGGCTCATGTAGAGACAGGCGGCCTTTTACACTTATTCAACTAGTTGTACTCAAGCCAACTTTGAACCGAACCCAAGCATGCACTTAAGGCCTCATCCTGTGGATTCACCAACAGTCTTGATGCTGGAAGGCCACAGCGCTAACATGGGGTGGGAGAAAAAATCGATACGGTATAGTATCACAATATTTTGTCTGGTGATACATTCAAATTAATTGCTAATATGAAGTCAAATCTATGATAACGGAAAAACAAAATCAACTGTTTATCCAGTGAGGCTGACAGAGGTGACGTCATAGAGCAGGAGAAAGTTAGTACAACAAATATGTACTGGGTTTGCAAGATGTACTACATGAAAATAAAATACAGTGTGAACAAGACAAACATAAAGGAAAGACAAACGCTAAATTATCTTAACAGTTGAAAAAATTATATAGATCGCAGAATATTGTATCGCAATACTCACTGTATTGCAAAATATTAAAAATCGCAACAGTATCATATCATGGTTCCGTTATTGGCACGGCTAACAGTGTAGCAAGGCTAATAGCAGATGGCTAACTCTAACTTTAGCTTGCATATTACATGGTGCTTCACTGTTAACTTGGCATGACCGAGACCAGCACAGTGGGGAAAATCGTGAAGTGGGTTGAACTGAAACTTGTTGACTTATTGTGTATTTCACAAACTGGTTTATTTACCGTTGAGGCGGACCACTCTCCTCAGTGCGTCCCTGAGCTGCCTGCTTCAGATCCGTCACTCTGCTGTGCTGTGAGGTAGTTAGTGGATGAAGATTGTCATGAGGTCGCTGCGCCATCTACAGGATAAAAAGTCGGGGAACATTTTCAAAGTGAAACCGAATCTTATTCTCTGCTTTTTATTTCTGAAAATATCTGCGAAAATCTGCGAGATTTGTCTGATTACCGATTAGTCTCAAACGGGCTAAAAGTGGCCGATTTAATTGGCTCGCCGATAAATCGGTCGGGCCCTACACCACACCACTCTCGAGCAGCATGCTAACCAAAAGAGACGAGAGCAAAAAAAAACAAACAAAAAGAAACACCCACAGCATTTGCAAATAGATCTTGCCGGTGTCACCACTAGTGCATGCAAAGCAGAGGAAAAATATCAACCTCCTAACTATTATGCTGTATTAGAAACAACACAGTCCCCAAGGTTTCATGTAGTCCTCTGCTGGACTCTGAAAGTGTTCTTGGTCACGCACAGGTTTGACGACACTATCTCTCATGTTGTGTTACAGAGCAGCGCTGCAGCCCGGGGCAGTTCGCCTGCCGCAGTGGGAAGATGCAGTGTATCCCCATGTCCTGGCAGTGTGATGGCTGGACAGCGTGCGATGACAAGAGTGACGAGATGGACTGTCCCCGTGAGTATGAGTCACTTAAGCCTTTTTACGCCCACTCTGTTACCTAACGAGTGTAACAAGATGATCACTGCGAAGGACGGCAAAGACCAAGAACGGTTCTGCTCTCAGACAATCCCATCATACCTGAACAGCTCTCAATTCAGGTGTGAGTACTGGAGGGCGGTGTTAGAGTTCAGTATCCAGAGATGTTGAGTGGAGAGCATATAGACGTGAATATGACCTTGTCACACATGCAAAATACAACAACAAAGCCCTCATCACTGCTACAGTCCAGCTGCTTCATCTAATCAAACAGCTCTGAGATGATATCAGCCTGCAGGTAAGGAGTAGTAACACGAATCGTGCGCAGCGGATTTACCAGCTCCTGACTGACAGCATCAGATGGCAGACTGAGGCCGAGTTAAATTTTGAGTGGCCGCACATGTGTATCTGTGTTGTTTACTGCTTGTTGATCTCTTCAACACTACATAAATATTGCAGCAGCAGCTAATCCTCGGACTGAAATCCTATTGTTTGCCCCTCCTAAGTCCGGAGAGACCTTATCCCCAGATCTCTGACCGCATAATAGGAATTATTGAAAGGATTGAGTTCAGCATGTGACCTCCATACAGCAGCAGTTATGCATGCTTTGGGGTAAATGCTGCAGGCCTGGACTCTATTCATTCCTCAGTTTAAACCCTTTTTATCAAACAGCATTAAGGGCAGAGCTGGTCGTTCAAACGTCAACGCTAAACATTGATTCTTTCACCAATAATCAGTTATGAAAGTTTCCATGACGATAAACTTTGATAAAGATGAAAGATAACCCATAAACGATCCCCCAGGCCTCAGTGAAGGTTTATTTTCCTCTAAATCAACAGCATACCTAGAAATCAGTGTTCCAGTATGGGATAAGCTCTTTGATGAAAAACTCAGAGAAGGTTGAGCAATCCGTCACAGTAACTCTGGCAAACCAAACACAAGTAGAAACTGTTTAACCTCACAGCTTACATGCAGGTCAGAGAGGAGGAGAAGGTACGGCTTGTGGCTGTTAAATGGATAACCAGACAGCAACAAGCACTTAGCAGACTGTACAAATGTAAAACAGGCTGCAAACAAGACGACTTGACACATGGACAGTGTGGTCTAGTTTAATCATACAGACGACACTGTATGAGCCATTTTATCTATGTTATTTTTTGGGTTTTGTTTTGTTTTGTTACTTGCACAATTACCACAAGGGGCACTTCAGGTGAATGGGCAGGTAAAGCAGTGATTTGGGGAACGGGAAGAGCACACAGTTTTTACCGCTAATCTCTGACACCACTCTCACCCTCATCACGAACATCACCTTCGTTGTAAATTGGACGAATCTGTCTTTTTTTCTGTTTGTTTTTCATTTAATCAATAAATGGCAAAAATATAACTCAACAACCTTGGATTGGATATTGGATTGTACTAAGAGTGCGTCAGAAAGTGACTGACGGTCACAGTGACTAAAATTCAGGTCAGCATAGTCACTACAGACACCTTTATAACAGGGGTGTCAAACTCAACCACAGCAAGGGCCATAATCTGGATTTAGGTCTAACCTGAGGACCAAACAGGGTCAACATTTCACCAAAACTGTCAACTTCCTTTTCAAAATAAATATAACAAAAATAGCAATAATTATAAATCATTTGGAAATTCAAAAAAAAGATAAAAAGAAAAGTTTAAAGGCAATCTGAAATAGAAAATTTTTAATTTTTTATTCTATTTTTTTTTTTTTATTAGTTCAAAACATCAGAGCATGACATTAAAAATAGAAAAATAATGCTTTTAAAGAGCAAATACACGAGGAGAACATTAAAATCAGGGTTAAAAGGTTAAAATATGACTTAAAATTTAAAATGGGAATTTTAAGTGACACAAGTCTAAATACTGAGTTGAACAAAATCAAAGCATGAAATAAAAAATCCAATCATGTTTGACTTGTAATCTTGAGATGCAAAATTGAAAACATGAAATAAAACACCAAATATTTTCCCCCACATTATCAAATCTTCCTTACTCTTTAATTTCCCAGATTTTTGTGGTTTATTAAGGACATTTTAAATAATAGTGCTAAAGTTTACATTATTATACTGGAGGAAATCTGCAGACTTCATACTGGTGGGCCAATAATAATACAAATATGATATGATCTCGTGGGCCAGATCTGATTGTTGCTCTGGCCGGATTTGAGGAAAAGCCTTTGCTCACATATGACTCAAAAGAAAGAGGCTAAATAACTGCACATGTTTACCTTTAATCTGTTGTTTTGCAGCCATAAAGGAGGAGAGGTTTCGTTTTGGTAATGGATACGACCAGGTAGAAGATGTCATTGGTGTGGCACAGCCTGTCCGCTTCAACAGTAAGCTTTAGATTCATTTTTAACCTGCTAAATGTCTTTGAAAGACCGAGTGTCAGTCAGATACAATCCTGAAACTCTCTTATTCTGTCCACAGAGAAATGCCCGAGTGGATGGCACCACTACGAAAAGACAGCCAGCTGTTATAAAGTGTACCTGAGGAACGAGAACTACTGGCAGGCCGTGGACACCTGTCAGAAAGTCAACGGCTCTTTGGCCACTTTTGGTACCAACGAGGAGCTGCAGTTCATACTGAAGATCGAGGTCGACTTCGACGACAAAGTCTGTGAGCGCAGAGACCAGTGCAAGTGAGTTTTGAATATATTCATTTTTCTAAGTGTTGCACACGCCTAAGCCTCAGATAGTTAATAATGTGTGATTTACTAAAGTGCCTTTTTATGCATTTAAATTCAGAGCACTTCTCAAATAAAGAGCAAAAACAAACCCTCAATTTGACTGTCAAAGCTGCAGGTGCGGCTCTTTCTTTAGCACTTTATTTGGTCCTAATGAAGAGAGGAACTATCTGACTTAATGCACGCCTGAAATCTCCAAATAATGCTTTCATGTATTTATGGAAAAGTTCACTTTAAAAACTCCATGTTAACTTCTGAAGTCAAAAGATTGCTTTTTCATTCATGTATTTTTTTTATGGACTTGTGGAGCTTTAACTTTGCTGTTGCTGACCTCTATTGTCTGAGTAAAATCAGATCTCCTGATTTGATGCGAAGGAGTGATACTGCTGGTTCAAGGGTTGCAGGCCCTCTAGTGGACACAAGTGGAAGTATAAAGTGTTAAATACAACACAGCACATCACGGATCTAAACTTCTTGTGAATTCTCTGTTTGTGTTTGTTCTAGGTTTTGGGTGGGGTACCAGTATGTGATCACCAATCAGAACCACTCCCTAGAGGGACGCTGGGAAGTGGCCTACAAAGGTGTCTATCTGCTCTTGCAGCAAACATGTATTTTTTTTTTATTTAAGTCTGATCTGTAATGCTTAAAAATGTTTATCCTTCTCCCCTCCTCAGGGTCCATGCAGGTGTTTCTGCCACCTGAAGGTCTCACCAATTTTGGGGAAGCATCTCCCACTCAGGACAACGTCTTCTGTGCCCAGCTCCAGCGCTTTCAGATTAAAAGCATGAATGAACGAGGCCTGCACAGCTGGCACGCTGAGAACTGCTACAAGAAGTTTCCCTTCCTCTGCAAGAGGAGTGAGTGCTCATTGACTCCTGTCCTTGAAAGCATTAGACGTCCTCCATTCATAAATTTAACATTTTCATGATGTTGTATTCCCTCCACAGGGCAAACCTGCGTGGATATCAAAGACAACGTCGTGAACGAGGGCTACTACTTCACCCCTAAAGGAGACGACCCCTGTCTGAGCTGCACGTGTCACGACGGAGAACCGGAGATGTGTGTGGCGGCGCTGTGTGAGCGCCCACAGGGCTGCCAGCACTTCCGCAAAGATCCTAAAGAGTGCTGCAAGTTCACCTGTCTGGATCCAGGTACGGTTACACCTCCCTCATCTTAGCCACATTTAGATATCTGTGTAGATTCAGATTTGAGCTCTAGTTTGCTATAGCTGCTGTTGGAAAGGTGTTCACATGAAAAGATTGCCATGTCCAGGGCTCAACAGTGTGACAGTTTCATTCACATTTGCGACTAAAAGCAGATGTGTGCAAATTGTAAAATAATCTAGGGGCAGATGTGCGCATAAAAAAAATTAGCCGAGGCAACAAATATTTTTTTATGTTAATACTGCTAATAAATTTACGGTTGATGTTCTCAAAAAAGGCTGTTTTCCTTCGATAGCTTCCATGTCATGCGACCAATTGACCTAAAATTGATCTTAAATAATAGTACTTAAGTCGACCAATAAGCCCTGCATCTCAGTGCTCACAGTCAAGTAGTTAAAGCATTGTTTTTTAAAGCACTTAAAATTTTATTTAAAGATGTTTTTCTAGAGTCTAAATTCAGCAGATTGTTGTGAAGAATATTTTTCTATTTTGTCCATTTCTTCCCGTCAGATGGAAACAGCCTGTTCGACTCGATGGCCAGCGGGATGAGGCTGATCGTCAGCTGCATCTCGTCCTTCCTCATCCTCTCGCTGCTGCTCTTCATGGTGCACAGACTCCGACAGCGGAGACGTGAACGCATCGAAACTCTGATTGGAGGAAACTGTGAGCATTCGACTTATTGAACACAAACACGCAGACATGCACACTCACACACACACTCTCTCTGATCCATGACCGTGTTGTTATGTAATAAGGCTTCATAATGAGTTTCTGTTACACTAACTGCAGCAGTTAATTTCACAGGGCTTGAGTAATAAATCACTATTTCTCAAAGATTTCATGCTGACAGCATGTTAACACTCTGTTTCAACAGTAATTGCTCATATTAGCGGTAATACAGATTCCCATCGCTGCTTCAGGAGATAAAGGAGAACATCCGTCTCTTAAGAAAAACAGAACCTTTCTAAACAATTCAGTCGGCTAAATCCTCTTTTTTTAAACTAATTCAATATGTTTTGTAAATGAAGTCGTCTTTCAAAAGTCTGGATGTCTGATCTTGTTGTCAATACTGTTCAGCAGTGTTTTCACATCCTCGTCTGTCTTTCGTCAGTGCACCACTTTAACCTTGGAAGAAGAGTCCCAGGCTTCGACTACGGCCCAGACGCCTTTGGCACCGGCCTCACTCCCCTGCATCTGTCTGATGATGGAGAGGGAGGCGCTTTCCATTTCCAAGAGCCTCCCCCGCCATACGCAGCCTACAAATACCCCGACATCCAGCATCCCGACGACCCCCCTCCTCCATACGAAGCGTCCATCAACCCAGACAGCCTCCTCTATGTGGACCTTGGTAAGCAATGACCTTGTTTTGATCAAATCTGAGTGTTTACAGAGACACGCTCTCATCTTTATGTCCACACTTTGCCGGACCTTCAGGACACAGCGGGGTTGCCATGGTGCCGAGCCAGATGAACACCATAGGAGATGGACTGCATGCCGATATCCCAGACGCCTCTGGTCCCGTGTCGAACTCAGTGCCGTCATCTCAGGAGAGAGAGGACTCCATAGATAGCAGCACCCTGCTGGTGGGTCCTGACACTCCGACAGATGGAAACGCCCCCGCCTCCATGCCTGCAGACTCCTCCCTCAGCACTGTGGTATAGGACTGTGGACACGGAGCTGTATCTGGACACACACCGTAGAACGAGGAGGGCCGTGTGTGCACTCTGCAGCAGGAGAGGACGCGGCAGACTGTTGTGTAGTTAAAGCTTGTACAGACATATCAGAGGCAGGAGTTACAGCGATGCCAGGACGCCGTCTTTCTGGAGACTCATCTGCAGGCGGCCCTACAGAGCGTATGTTTGAAAGACAGCAGCTTGTGGGAGTGAGGACTGTTTCTGTATAAAGAAAGAGGCGGGAAAAAAAGCTGCTCTTTTACTTTTAGTGTCGGCTTAGCACAGCTTTCGTAACATCTCAGAGTCGGTCTGATTGGTGGAGGAACCCTGATGTAAATACCCCTCAGGTCTGTGCCGGTCAGATTAGTTAAACACGTGCGTCAGAGTCCAGCACAAGGCGAAGAATGACGGACGGACAGCTGAGCCAGCCAATGCCCCCTTGTGCGTTTTTGTTAGCGTCATACTGTCGTTCAAACCGATCGGAATTATCTCCAGGCTTCAATACTCATCAAATCCGTCTCTCCCGGCATGTCGCAGATCTCAACTTCTACGAGCTCATGAAAATCTGTCCTCTCACTTTCTTATAGGTCTGATACATGAAGTGGTCTTCCAGGTTTATAGCGCACACTTGCGGCAAAAGACGTTTTGTAATACTGAGGTTCAACTTTGCAGAAGGTACGGTTAGTTTCCTGCAAAAAGGGTTTTTATTGGGTCTAACACAAAGAAATGTGTCGGGGGGGAATTCGTGGTGGTACTTGAAAAATATCTGAGTTAGGTATCGTTCTTTTTGATTCTAATTTATGACTGCAGGCTGTAATCTTGTTAGTTTAACGGAGGGAGGGGGGGAGACACAGTCTGAACTGTCCACTGATCAGCGATGACGCTCAACTGTGAAGATTAGGGATGATGATATCCCGCTAACAGATTTGGTAAATCGGTTTATTTAACACGACTGCTCCAATCATTAAGTTGCTTGATCATGCAGAAGCTCCCGTCGTTGTTGCTTTATCATTAACTCTTCGCAGGATAGTTGTGTATTTGCTAATTGAACCATGTTAAGTAACTCAAAAGCTTAATGTTTTGCACGCTCATCTCTTGATTAATTCAGGGTTTTTGTCTTTGTTTTTTTCTTTTTCTTTTGATTTTGGGAATAAATCTGTCAGGTGTCATATTTGGATGCTGCCCCCCTTCTTCATCCTGATGTGTTTCTACATGTGATTGTTTTCAGCTACTGATGAAGATAATGTCACTGACTGTAGCTGTGAGTCTTTTTGTGTTTGCTGTTGTTGATGGGTCTGTTACTGTTACTCTGATTTTTTTTGGGTGGGATAGCAGTGAACAATTATTGTAATAAAAAGAAAATGATGAAAAATACTTAGACCCCTGTTATGATGACAATCGGTGGATTCACTCAAGGATTCATTTTGAAAGAAGTTTGTCGATCAGAGACCCACAACCACCAGCAATTTGACAGCTTTTTATATGCTAGAAAAACCAGCTGTAAATGTGTCCGTATGACTGTGCACGTCTGTGTATCTCATGTTTGAATGTATGTTATTTTTCCCTATTTTATATGTTATTTTTATTTTGGCTTTGACAATCCACAGAGGATTATCCAACCGACAAAATCTGAAAATTGTGGAATCGAGTAAAACTGTGCATGTGTGTATAGGAAAGAGATGAGTTTGGATTTTATTCTTTTTTTTTCTTTTCTCCCATCGAGTTAGTTTCGTTTGATTTTTTTAAAACTGCTTTCTTGCCCTGAGGTGCATGGTTTTTTATTATTTGGCATGCTGAAAGATTTTTCTTTTGATGGAAACATTTTTAGCTCGGCAGACTGTCCTGTACAGTAGGTTCAAAGACTATGTGTGCATTAAAAAAAATCCTGCCCATGACCCCAACAGCTGCATTGACACTGTAGTTTCTGTGTAGGACTATGGTGGTGTTAAAACTAATTTTACTGGATTTGGAAATGTTTTATGTATAATGCATCAATTGCTACATTACATTGTCTTTTATTTCATAGCCTTTTAAATAAAAAAAAAGAAGTGCTTCATTTGCAGGGGCCGGGCTTGTGTTTTTCTGAGGTAGATGTACATTTAACCAAATGCCAAATAAACTGCACCATGAAGGATGACTCATGCGTCAGTGGGTATGAACACAAGCATCAATCACGACATTTACCTGCTCTGTTACTCCTTTGACTTGTGCAGGAAATATGTCCGCCTGCAGCCACCAAATGTCAGAGGATTAAGGGGGTATGAGGGGAAATTCCCCTCCCCGAAGTCCAAAGATTCAGATAATTTAAAGAAAGCGGATATATCACACCTCCTAGTGACTCATAAGGTAGCGGTCAGAGCAGATACAGTGATACCCCGCTGAAGAGCATTGTCGTCGAAGAAAAGGGGCTTTGTTCACATGGACCGAGTAGTGACAGAACCACATGATCTTTTTCTGAACGAGGGAGAGCGGCTTGGTCAAGATACGTGGGTTTATGAGACGGAGAGAAATGGAGTCAAATCCTGGAATAATGAAAAGAAATCGCCAACAAGTTCTTGGATGTACTAGCTAGAGCGCACCGGTTATTTTGATTTTAATAAGCTTTAATATCTTAATTGAAAACATTATTTTCAAGCGTGAAACTACAGTAAAATCCTGTTGTTCAATCTAGTACTAGTTTGCCACTTTATACAGATTTACTGCTGATTTTGACATAAAAAAAGATACACTGATATTACTAGAGAGAGCATCCTATCTGTGCATTGATATAAATAAGAAAGAAATAATGACATCTAATCTAAACATTGACATCAAGCCCACCTTCACGCAGCCACATTTATTCTGGTACTTTCTAATTCAGCGTACTACACATCCTGACTTTCCCATGAGATGAATGGGTCTTGTTACTGGTCACTGGGTATCTATGTGGCAGCAGCCGGGAGGACGGGGGGGTGCATGTGGGTGGTGGTGGGGGCAGTGAAGCTGTCCGACATCAATGAGCCTGTTGATCAGAAAAGACCACTAGACTGGTAATGGCACAGATCACTGATCAGAGCAGCAGGAAAAAACTCAGCCTTCACCTTAGTCCCTATTTAAGCAGGACCAAGATCTCCCTGGTCTTCAGTCTACCTCACTCCCGGACACCTGTCTGACACCTGTCTGGATTCATCGTGCGCCGGATTGACCATGATTCAGACCGCTGCTCTCCTCATGATTGTCGTGTCTTATGTTATTTCAGGTGAGGGTGCTGTTTGGGAAATCTATTTTCTTCTGTACTTTGATTTTTTCAATGACTTACTGTCTTTATTTTGTGTTCCAGAGGACTACTGTTACACTGAACCACACTGTGGTGAGTAACTCGTCGATTACTTTATTTCAATATAGGATATATAGGAAGATAAGATAAGATATTCCTTTAATAGTCCCATGGGGGGAAATTCCAAATTTACAACAGCATATTACAGATACAGAAACTAATTAAAAGATAAAGAAACTTTGATTTGAAAAGAGATGTACATGAGTCATATTTACATCTGTTCAGAATTTACATAATAATATGATTAATTGCACATTGAGGTTTCTGTTGTGGAGTCTTACAGCTGCAGGAGGGATTTTGATCATCAATGTATTTTTTTTAACAAATATATAGAGCTTTTTCTTGTTTGTATCAGAGAAATATCTTTCTAGGTACATCCTCTAGAGCTATTTTCCCAGTGAACCTCTTTGCTTTTGTCATTGCAAATACTTTAGCCCTCAAACAAAAGAAAAGAAATAGACGAAAAAAAGGGGGAAAAGTCAGAAAAAATGTATTTATGAGGATTTTTCCCTCTGAGAAGCTCTCCTATAAAAGGTCCACTTTTGATGATATATGGTCCTCATTCCTGTGTGGTCTTTTGAGAGAGATTTCCCTCTTTTTTTCCCCTTCAAAATAGCAGCCCATGAAATATGACAGTAAAATCAGGTCACTAACATGTTTAAATTTAATACAGGTAAATGGTGCAATATCAAGACAACCACAAAAAGAGAGATTTTTTCGCATGTTATTATCAAAAGCTCCTGATCTGCCAGTAATCAGGAGATTTTTTTAATCAGAAACTGGAAGTTCCCTGTAATGTGTCCAGGTCCAGAGGAGCAACAAAACGGACCAAGGCCTCTGAACTTTCAGATTCAGGGCTAAAACTCAGTGATGCAGGTGGGGAGCGAATGCTCACCTGAAAGGTCTGTGTCAATAGGAGAGCCGCTGGGACTCAAATTTCTGTGAAACATGACGCTGGTTTTGATATTAGAGTTCTCAAAATGCTCAGAGCAACACAGTTTGGTTTATATGGGATGAAAAGCTGCAGACTTATCAGGGTGTTCATGCTGACTGTGACCCAATGCTGAAAGTACTTACAATGGATGGAGGTGACCTAGAGGAACATGACAGTGTTGACTTGGTCTCGTCTTGGACTTGATTTGAATCCAGTTGAACATCTGTGGGACGTGCTGGACCAAGACTGACCCATGGAGCCCCCCTCCTTACAATATCTTCACAATATTTAGCAGGAGATCAGGATTTTATGGCTGCTTTGTGTACGTCTTCTCTTCGTCTTTCACTTGTGTTTTTTTTTACTGTAAGTGGTTCCTTCACCTCCCTCAGATCCATATGCGTGGGGGGACATGTTCCCCTCCTGTCATCCTTTACTTGAAGAGCATCACTCCCCCATCAATCTGGACCACCATATGGCCAGAAATGAGTCTCTGTATTCTCTACACCTGGAGGGCTTCGATGTGATCCAAGCAGGCCACTGGACACTGGAAAATGATGGACACTCTGGTGAATATTCCTCACATATGACATGTTTATTTTATTGTCTATATTCAGAGTTTCTCATGTCACTGCTGTCTCCCAGTCATTTTGCATGTCAGCGGTGGCATGTCAGTGAGTGGTGGAGGTCTTCCAGATGTTTACCACACCATCCAGCTGCACTTCCACTGGGGAGGCCCAGCTACGAATGGCTCAGAGCACACCATAGATGATCGCAGATACCCGATGGAGGTACAGTACGGTCAGTAGACAGATCCACACTGTCACCAAGCAACTGTTTCAGCTATCTAATGTGGTGCAGACTTCCCTAAATGTCTTTTCAATGTTTCTCTAGATGCACATCGTCAACATGAAGTCCATCCATCCAAATGTGACAACAGCCTTGGGTGACCCAACAGGACTCGCTGTTCTTGGATTCTTCATTGATGTGGGTTTACACTTAAACATTCTGAACAGCATGTGTTGTTTCTTAGTGTGAGAAAATTCAGGTTTTGTGAATACTAACTCATCTTGTGAGCTGTAGCCTGAAGCTAACCACTGAAAATCTAGCATGCTATGAATCACTAAGATAGATTGCATGAACTGATTCTACAAATTCCCTTTTTTACCAATAGTTCAACATGACATGAAAACCATAACGTTTTAAAATAATCTGACATACATTCAGCTCCACCTGCTCATTCTTGTTTTGTCCACTCCTGCAGGTTGTTTATGCAGAAAATGTCCACTTTGGACACATATCACAGAAGCTGTCTTCTGTTGCTTACAAAGGTTAGAAGGAATAAAATATACTAAACTTTTATTCCTGTCGGTGTTGTTTCTTAACTTTGTTCTTAAAATGGCTGTGAATCCTTTCTCAAGGCCAAACGACCAAAGTGAAGCCATTTCCACTGATGAGCCTTCTGCCCAAGCACAACATGAGTCAGTATTTCCGTTATTATGGCAGCCTCACCACCCCGCCATGTTCTCAAGCAGTCATATGGACTCTATACCAAGTCCCGATTTACATCTCATGGTCACAGGTAGGTCTTTTTTAGTTATTTTTTCTCCAGAACATAGAAACAGTGTTCAGAGTGTGGTAAATATGTTTTTTTTTAATGTCTTTATTCAGCTGGCACAGTTTACCTCACAGATCTTCTCCACAGAGGAGGATGCAGAGCAGGTGACACCTCTGCAGAACAACTTCAGACACATCCACCCCACTTTCAGCCGCACTGTCTCCATGTCCAAAGATGCCAAATGGCTCTCAGGGGCAGCCGGTCATATCCACAGGTCAGCAGGGTCACTGCTGCCACTCATAATTATTATCCTGGGGGTCTTTATTTCAAGACTTTAGCAGATTTCAAGTCCAGATCATTGAGCACTGCAACACCAAACAAAGATGAAGTAGCTGTATTTAAAAGTTAAATAGTTTTAACAGAAGCTCCAACAAAATAGTTATAGATACACAAACTGTGAAGATGAAGTACTGTAATATTAAAACTAAGTGTTTCATTATGTGTCCAGCTGTATCTACAGGAATTATTCTATTGGTGCATAAAAAATGTGAGGAAAAAAAAGGTACTAACGAACAATAACATGACTGTGGCATTTCATTGCTGCTATGTATGCAAAAATTACTGTAGGCTTTTTTCATAGTTTGCTTTTTCTTATTAACATATAATCCTAACATGTATGGTTTTGGTCTAGCTTTTCAACCACAATATTTAATAGCTCCTCAAATATTCAATTTAAAATAAAGTTAATTAGTTTTAAAAGAAGTTAGTCTGAGGAAAAAGGCCCTAAAAAAATCTGTGAGGCTCTAGCTTAATCTTAACGTCCGCTTGCTAACAAGCTAACAAGCTAACACTGTAGCTAGCTATGATGCTCCTACAAGCTAACACTGTTACTATCCTGCTCTGTGGATCTTGTTTTAACGTATTGACAGACTTATTCAAGAATTTTGTTAAATAACATTTTTACCCTCCAAAAAATGTAACTGAAATAAAGTGGATACATTTAGAGATTGTATTTACAGACGTGTTTTTCCATAAAACTAAAAGTATTATTGAGATATAATCATGGTGCTAAACAAAATGTTATATTTATGCGTTAAACTAATAATGAAGCAGCTAGTATTTTCATCAATAACACAGTGTTAGTTTGAGAAAATTCTGGTTTTGTGAATTCTAACTCATCTTATACAGTTTTGTGAGCTGGAACTTTAAACCAGATAAACTAGCATACTAAGAACTGCTGAGGAAAAAGCACTATATCACTTATTCTACAAATGGCCTTTTTACAAGTAATTATAAAAAAAAACATTCATACAATGTTTTAAAAGAGACTGAATATACAGTATAACTATCAGTCTTGTGACTAATTATTGGACCAATACCAGGATACCAACCAGGAGTTGAAGTCATCTGAAACCCTGTGATTTTCCAGCCATGACATGTTAAAAGGGCACATTAGTGAACACGTATGGTTTAAAATATGAAGGTTAAGGAGCTTTGTATTGAGCCATCACTACTGTACTTCTGTGTATAAATGTCTGATTTGCATTTTTGACACAAGCATCCACATCATAAGCAATGTGCAGAGATAGATGAATAGTATGTAAACAGGCTATCCTACTACCACCAAAAGGGGTAAAACATGGGGATGTTATATTGTAAATTCATTATCCAACTTAGCTAATAATAATCCATGTATTCTAACAATAAACATACTACAATCTTTTATAAGTGTGTCTATTTATTTTTGAATGACAGTGGTTTATTTTCATCTCTGCCTTTGTTTCTATTTGATGAGACAGTGGCTATTATGATAAAAATACCCTGAGGATTTGCAAATACTGTGTCAGTGCAGAACATTAAGATGTGCAAAACAAAGAAATCAGTATGCATGCCACAGAAACTAGAAACAAATGAAAACTGTCCCTCATTTCCACTTGAACTTCTATTGTTATTAGACAGACTGCTGCACTCTGTGTTGTGTGGAGAACTGTAGATCACATGATATGGTTCACTGTACAGCAAGCCTGACACAAACCCATTGTTGGGTCAGATGCTGCTGTTTCCTCTCAGGAGGAATATGCGAGTTGGTCACATCTATTAATGAAGATGAAACCCATTGACAGTGAGTGTCCGGTTTGAATGAATTATAAACACTGTTTATGGATGTATGCAAAAATGCTTTATTTCCACTTTTTCCTTGTTCATACATTTGTTGTGTAATAAATAGACATAAGAAACAGGCTGATGCCTCAATCCTCTTCCCATGCCAGTTCTGCACCGTTTTATTTTTTTCTCCACACCGCAAACAACTTTTCATAGAATTTACAACAGAAAATTAAAAAAAACAAAGCTTGACACAAGCTGAATTTCCTGCTACCAGCTCATTGCTCTCTTCATATTTTACATAGATTTCTGAGCTGAGTTTCTGTAGCAAATCCCAAGGAACAAAAATATATATATATATATTTATATAGTATTCACAGTTATAGTATTTACAGATTCTAGGATTATAAAGCAAATGGGCAGAAATTGAAGACGTTTCTACAAGAAACAATCTTTCCAAAAGGGAGGTGGAGACTTTTCTGTACAAAGTGGACCTTTTTCTTTAAATAAACAACCTTTTAAATCCTCAGATTCCTTTTACAGATCCCTGAAAATATTCTTAAATACTCAGTCATTTATTAAAAAAGAGAACTAGAGAAAGAGAGACAGATGCATCATAAAAGTGTTACCCCTGTGGAGATAAAAAAAGCTTTAGATCTTCTGTACAAGTAATCATATACAATATAAACATCACTGGTGAAAAAACGCTGAACTGAATGAAAAGCAATGTCTGACTTGGTCTTCTTGAGGGGGGGCAGCTGACTGGTGTAAAACAGAAGTGCAAGCATCAAGTGCATTCATGTGGTAAAGAGGAACCCTTGCTTCTGTCTCAGGGAAACATCTAACACTGAGGAGTACAATATCAAACTGCTGAAGGTGAAGAGGAATCTATCAGAGAGAAAATTTCAGGCACAGATGAAGAGAGCCGAAACATCATCACCAAACACCCACAGCACTGGAAACAAAATAGGCAGCAACGTTTTTGTTTGTTTTTTTTGCGTGTGATAATTCAATTTGTCAACTGCTGCTCGAACAAAAAGTTACACATTCATATGGCACTTAAAAAAAGTGAGCAGTATATTTACTTCCATTACTTTGAATGCTGCCAAGAAGTTGTAGACAGGCGTGATTTTCTTTTTCATTCTTTTCTCTGCATGATTAGTCGACCTTTCGCTATCTAACCTACAGGGGGCAGTGCACTCACATTCACAGGATGATCAACTCAATCAGAACACACATCCACACACAAACACACAAATCTAGTGTCTAAGCAAGAAGAGGTCTACCTAAACAAAATGTGGAAAACACTGGAATATCATTAATAAAAAATTTTGCACTTTTATCTTTAAATGATCATTTTTGCATAAACTAATAGGAAGCAGCATGATCTGTTACTGGTTGGTGAGAGCAGCTGTGATATTCAGATGTTCCAGATTTTGTGGCAGGATTTAACCATTTTTGTAGCTTGATTTTTGTTTTTTTCTTCCATCCGTTTGATTTATTTTTAAGAGAAAACTTGTGCAGAAGAGGCAGGGGCAAGAAAGTGGGGTGCCGCCTGCCATCTGCTCGGATGCAGTCTTCCCCCCCACAGAGAATGTGTTTCCCCGGTGGGCTTGTGCGTCTCAATATTGTTAAAAAGCAGCTGAACATGTGAGTATGTGTTCTGTTTTTGTACCACGTGTGGTTTTAGGTAAAGCTTATGAGACAATTGAGAGGAGAAAAAGTGTATCAAAAAACTGTACAACCAGACTGGATGTGGAAGAAACCATGCTGAAAATATCCTCCTGTGTCGACAGGAGGGGGAAATGCCGCACCAGCAAGTCAAAAGTTTTAGTAAATTCTGGGTCAATGGCAGATGTAAAAAACTATGCATTTCAAGAGCACCATAAATCGTAAACAATCTAGATTTTAATATGTAAAGACCACCTCATAGGAGGTGAGGAACTTCCCTCTTCAACTCCTCTTTCCAGGGTCTCTTCTGTGAAACCTCAGTTGAGTTCCAGGACAAGAACCCCGAAGAGGATCCACCTCAAACGGGCTTTAATTGAGCGTCCCCCTGCAGTTCTCGGCCCCGCACAAACACGGGATCTTCTCATCCTCGATTGGGAACTTGTAGTCATACGTGATCTCCTCGTTGACGTTGATGGGCTGCCTGGAGTAGATCACAATCTTCTTTTGAGACTCCACTGTGATCACCTTCGCATAACAGTTAGGCTGAAGGAAGGAAAGGAGAGGGAGATGGTTAAAATGACGACACTCAAGTTTGAAAAACCGAATATAACGTTGATGTTGTCTTACATTGCAGCTGTGGTTGATGAAACGGGCAAAGTTGCCGCACTTGGTGGCGTCTATAATGGTGTCGTGGTCGACCCGGAACATGTAGCTGCTGCCGATACCCTCCTCCTCGTAGCGCTTCTCCCGCATGTCTGCTATCACCTGTGGAGAGAAAACGTTTTGAGTTTGCTGCGAATGATGAATGCACGGAGATCCTTTCATTACGCTTAAATCAACCAATCATAGGGGGACCAAATTCTGACTTTCCAATAAGAGGACGTGACTACGCAGGGGCAGAGTCATGGAGACGTATGAAGTTCATTTTGATTTTTTTAGGGTTGGGTTGAGTGCCTTTTATGCGCTTCTAACTCAGTAAGTCCGTGTGACACAAAATTGAAACTCTGGTACAAAACCGCAGACATTTGAAGGATTTCATAAACTTCCCTGGACAAAGCTGGACAAACCGGGACAGCCCCCAAAAAAGAGGACATGTCCGGGTAAAAGAGAATGTATGGTCACCCTAACCAATCATCTTCCTCTCACCTGTCTGATATTCTGCCCCACATACTCGATCACCATTTCATCTGCTGCGATGGGCTCCATGGCAAAGAGACCCCAGTCGTGGATGTGGGACTTGCAGAATCGGATCTTTTTCTTGCGGAACTGTAAGAAACAGGAGTTTTACGATTAGCTGTGTGTCTTTCATTTTGTGTCTTATTTTCTTGTTTACAGCTCCTCCTTTGAACTTCATTTTGATCCCACTGGAGCAAAGTCCTGTTTGAGTGAGTTTACCTTCAGCTGGTTGAACTTCAGCAGGTCACTGTCACATGCAAATGAGGACAACAAACGCCGCTGCTCTGACCGCCGCTCTGAGCCAGCTCTGGTGGAGGCGTGGACCTGTGCGGGAATGCTCATCCCCTGCGCAGAGAAGAGGGACTTTGATTTGCACATCCATAAAAAGTCAACATACTAAAGAAACATGATTTGGATCTTTTGCCCACCTGTGTGTCCATTGGTGGCTCTTCTGACTGCAGTCTCGTGCTCTGTAGGTACTTGATCTTGTCCTTCTTGTCGATCTTGTAGTACCCCTCGCTTCTCGCGCAGCCCGTCATGTGATCCCTCATCCCATCGTCTCTTCTTTTCTTCTTCACCCCGGGGATGTTGGTAGGTGCAGGGGAGTCAAGGAAGAAGCTGAAAAGACTTAAAAGCATGGCTGGGACGCTTTCAGACTTCTGTAGCTCAACAGATACTTAATAGCAGAAAAAAGTTCCTCATTTCCACCACCAGAGGGGGCTGCTGTTGATAACAAACTGCATAAAAAACACAATGTAGTGGAAGTGAATTGAACTCAATTTTGTCAGGTGGTTTAAGGGGCGCTATGCAGTGTTACTTTAAAAAATAAGAGATAAACAACAATGAATATTTTCAATAACATTTGCTGATCTGAAGTAGTAAAGGATATGAGGATGGTTGACCCAGAGCGTGTCATTGAGCCAGTCGTTTCCGTTATCCTGCTGCAGCATCTTGTCGTATGTAATCTGCAGCAGCCTCATGTCCTCCTCGTCTATCCCTTCGTTCCAAATGTCATACAGGATGGTCATCTCCTCAAACTCAGAGCGTGGGTTGAAGTACGGCCGCGGCGGTGAGGTGACAGGGGACAGGCTTCCCAGCAGCAGCTCCTCCCAGCATCGCCGCGCTCTCCGCGCGGGCTTCACCACCGCAGGAGCCTCGTCTTCATAGGAAATGAAGCCGTCTTCTGCAGGCAGGACAGTCTGAGGTTCCACCTTTCCTTCCCTGAAGTCCAGACTCGGGTGATCTGGGGACTTGGCGCTTATTTGCATGGACAGATCGCTGATCTGTGTGTGGTTAGGCAGGAGGGTTGACTCCGATGAGAGCTCTATAGAGTCCTCAGATGCAGACAGGGCCGGGGTCTTTTTGCCTTTGGGTCGCCCAGGTTTCTTCTTTGATGAGGGGGTATCTGATGGCAGAGGGACATCTAGAGTGAGACCAGAGGGCAGATCTTCAGCTACCTGGGCTGACTGCTCTGATCCAGCTGAGGGAGTTTGGTTAGGCAAGGTGCTGACAGGCGGTTCCTTAAAAACTGGTCTATCATCTATGCTCTCTGAGGAGACCTTCCTATTCAGAGTCAGTGCAGCAGGGTCAGGAAAGACAGGGGTGAAGGTTAAGTCTCTTCCTGGAGTGCGGGGGACTCCTGCGCTAAGGACAGGGGACTGTGCGGGGTAGGAGAAGGGGCTACCGGGGATGTGAGGGGAGCTGAGCAGGAGGCTGCTGCCTGACAGCGGGGCATCGCTCCCAGGTGTGATGGGCACCGTGTCCGTGCTCTGGGACTTCCCCAAACTCCTGGCCCGCTCCAGCAGGTCCCTACCCGGCGTGCGGGGGATGTCCTCATCTGTGGGGAGGCGTGGCCGCTGGGAGAGATCAGGCAGGGGACCTGGGGGTGGGTGCAGGAGTGAGCGACCTTCTAGCGCTGGGTGAGGAGGGAGAGGAAGGTGCATTAGAGACGTGGAGGAGGATTTGGGAACAGGTGTGTTGGGGTCCAAGTGGGAGGGGGGTAATCGACCAGGGGTGCAGGGAACTTCCTCAGGCTCTGCTTTACCTTTGGCTTTTGGCTCCTTGTCGCTGTCAGGGAGGGCACCGGTGGGAGTTGATGGTCGAAGGTTTACTATTCGCTCCTGAGGTTCAGGCTTCGCCGCGGTACTGCTGCCATCGGCGCTGATGACTTGATCCTCGACTGTGAGAAACAAAAGCATTTGGATTTAACTTCAGACCTGACATCACGACTTTAGGAGGCGATAACAATCACTTTGGTTCCTTTCTAATTCATTCACAGAGTCTTACCTGGCAGTCCTTTTGGTGACGGTGGTTTTCTGTCCTCCATCATCTCCTCCTCAGGACTGGGAGGTCTGCCTTTAGGCTTACTGCCGAGCTCCTCCCTGCTCTTCTGAACCTCCTGTACCTCCTGTCGCGCAGGAGGACTTAAAGCTTTGGTCTCCGCCTCCCCCTCCCCTTCATCAGAAGACGACGATGAAGAGGATGATGACGAGGACGAGGAGGTCACTGCCTTTTTGACATTGTCGTCCGCATCGCGTGAACTTGTTTCCTCCTCCTCCTCTTCTTCTGAGCTTAACTCGTACTCGTCGGAGGAGTCGGAGCTTTCTGCTGAGGAGTCTGAGCTGGCCTTCGAGGAACCTGAACTCTCGGCTTCTGTGGAAAAAAAGAAAGAAGGTAAAGAGGGATTAATAACTGGATTAAAAAAAAATATGACCCAACTGTTGCAGCTGATTTTTTACATACCATCATCAGAAGAATCAGAGGAACTTTCACTGGATGACTCCTCTTCATCGTCACCGTCCTCATCGCCACTCTCCTTAGAAATAACAAAGTGTTTACATGTTTATAAAAATCAACAAAATTCATTCTGAAAGTTTCTTTTTTCAGAAGCTTACTTTGCCTGGCAACAGCCTATCAGGAGCCTCCGTTTCATCAGGCTCCTCCTCCCTGTCAGACTGAGACTCCTCCTTCCCTGAAGTGTCCACCTCTTCCTCGCCTTCGCTGTCCAGTTCAAGAGGCCGCGAGTGCCGTCGCTTTGCCAAAGCACCGTCGGCGTCCATTTTGGGGTCGTCCGAAGGGAGTCCTGCAGGGTCTCGGTCTCGGTCTTACAGAGGAGGACAAAGTCGGTTAGCAACAGGCAGTTTTAGAAAACAGTGAAGAGATTCAGTTCTTTTAGTTTGATGGTTTTCTCCTACCTTCATCCTCCAGCTCATCGTCCACAGGAGTGGAGGGGCGAGCTCGTTTGTTGTCCCCCCCTGCGGCGGCTTCAGGCGGGTCCTTCCTTTTCACCTGAACACAACAACACGCAACAGTTTAGCATCTACAGCGGAACCCGTGCCGTGAAAACTCCTTTCTTTCCCATGTTCGCTCAGTAACACATTTGAGTGCTCACCTTGAAGGAAGGTAACCTGATGGCTCCACGCAAACCAATTCCCAAGCCCATCCCCTCGTAGCCGAGCGCCTCGCCCTTGTTCCAGTTCTCCAGCAGACTTGAACCCATCGTCTCTTTGGGTTTGGACCGTTCTTCTTCCTTCCCTTCTGCACCTTTCACTGGAGTCAAAGACGCCTAAAAGGTAAAGAAAACATATTAATTCTTGGCAGTTATCTTATATTTATACCTAAAGCCTTCACAAAGACCCCTAAAGTTGTGTTCATTTTAGTGTCTGTGTCTTTTTTTGACCCCTGATAAACCTTCAAACAACTATGTAAAACTGCCCATTTTGTGTTAAAGCTCAAAAAGAGGAAATAAATGTGATTCCTGTCATTACCTGCAAACATCCTGCCCTAGAACCTCGAACCATGAAGAGTTTTTTATTATGGATTTATTTTAAAGAGGTACATGCAGCTTAAGAAAGTACGATCTAATCATGTGTTGTTTTTTTTATTTTCCCAATGAACTGTCTTCAAACTGCCAGAAAAAAGGGAAAAATTGTCAATTTTTATCAAAGGAATTGAACAATTTATCTGCCATCAACCAACTCTGTTATCTTTTTGCATCTCAGCAACACAACCACAGGCAGTCAAAGTCTTAGTGACATTTTCAAATGTGGCCCTCATAATTTAGACAGTATAGGATTATTGAGTCAGTTTGTATGATTGAGGTCAGTACATGTACACTTTCCCCACATTGACATTTGATATTGGATATCAGTGCAATATCAGCAAAATTTCTAATTATATCGGATAACATCGGCCTGAATCTAAAATCTCAGATATCACCACTCCGATACAAGCAGTCCATTCCAGACTCCGCTCCAGCACCTCTATCTAGCAGCACCGGAATCCAACAAGTAGAGCCCATGTGATCACAACAACAGTGTGTACTAAGATACTGACAAAGTACCAAGGAGTAGGAGTGATGTCGGCCGTGTAGCAGTGTCATGCACATGTTTGTGCCAATATCAGATCAATATTGGTATCGGACAATACTGAAGGCTAAAAAATCGATATTGTATCAGAGGTTAAAAAGTTCCATCAATACACCCCTAGTGTGGATATCCGCTACTCTGGGATGTTGTCTTAATATCTTAGAAGTCAGTATGTCTCACCTTTGCTGAGCGCTCCTTCTTATCCCACCACTCGTCAAAGGCTCTGAAAGCCACCACCTCCACCATCTTGCGGTTGAGGTCCCTCTTCATGATGGCCTTCAGTTCTTTGACGATGACCAGGAGCACTCCGTCAACTGTGGCCTTGTGGGGATCCTCTTTTTTACTCTCATATCCAGGAGGAGGAACCGTGGGGTTGAACTTTGGTATACTTTGATGCTGCCAATGTTGTCCTGGTGCTGCTGCTCCACTACCAGGCGTAGCACCCATAGACAGAGGTGGATAAGGTCCTCCAAAAGGCCCTGTCGCGCCACCGTCCAAAAAGTGAGGGAAAGGAAAAGGCCCTCGAGTCTGTGCGATGCGGCTCAGCATCTGCTGCTGCATCTGGAAGGACATGGGGACGGTGCTGCTCCACTGCTCCCAGCGCAGGCAGTTCATCAGCTCCATTTGTACCAGCGGCATCATACTCGGAGCGTAGGGGCCCATGTGTGCCAGCAAATGTGGAGGCACCCCAGGGTGAGCGGCGAGGTGAGCAGGGTGTCCCGGGACGGCGGAGTGAGGGGCGAGGTGGTGGTGTGCGATTGCGAAGCTGGCTTGGTGGGGGAGAGGGGGGAAGCCTGGGGGAGGCATGGGGATGGTCTGCATCGGGCCACAGTCCGCACCAGTGATGGGAGTCCCAGGCATCTCATCATCAGAGATCTCCATGTCTTCTCCTGACGACTGATGACTCTGTGGGAGAAAAAACACAGAGCAAATAAACGCAGCCCTAAAAAAACTTCATTTCTGATTAAATACCATGAAAATGTGACATTAACTAAACCTGTTTTTTTTTTTAAGAGCAGCACGTGATCTCAGGAGAGATCTGAGTTCAAAGTTTCGTTAAACATGATTGACCAATGAAGTTGGTTTTGAATCCAGACAGGTGTGTTTGCTTTTCTAACCGTTCACTCTCAAACTACAGAGGGTAGTACAAATGTCAGGCATGCACTCGTATCACTACAACCTCAGAAGAAGTCCCAGTGCAAAGTTTGAATTTTCAATAAAGAACATTTAACATTAGCACACCTTTTCTGTGTGCTTAAAAGAAGTAGTGTAGCCTCCAAAATGGTTTTGTTGAATTTGTAGCAGGCAGTAAACTGAGACAGCCAGATCCATAACTTGGTCTGTACTGAGACTCAAACTAACTAGCATCTCTCCAGAGCTCCCAAGTACAAACTGGTGGTGCTATTTCATTCAAAGATCCATGAAAACAAGATGACCCTAAAACTTTCATCGAAGACATCAACCCTGTTAAGTTCTGCACCTGTAATTTCAGTCATATGTTTTATCTCAAAATGAAATATGGTTCCACTGCCTGATAAGAGGTTCCAGCATCTCAATATTTCACGGTTTTCCACATCAAATGATTTCACTGGGTGACAGGTCAGGACTATAGGTGGGTATGTTTTTTTTTTCTTCTACCTGTATGTATTGTTCGGCAACTACAGTGCCTCCCCAGATGTGTAGGCTACCTGTGCCATGAGTACTTCTGCATCACTTCACCATCTTGGATGCTGACATTTGAACTGTACACTGGTAACAATTGAGGTCTGTCTTTTCTTTGGAGCGGAGGACTTAGCGTCCATAATTTTGATTCTTCAGAGCACAGGACAGCTTTTTTCTAGAGTTTAGTCCACCTTAAAACAGACTGAAACAAATCTCTGGTGTTTCTGGAGGATGTTTTCATGAAGTTTCCCTCTTTGCTTGGTAAAATTTAACAAAATGTGTGAACTGATAAAGGGATTTTTAGCCTATGAGTGATTTCCACTGCAGAGATATGTCACCTGGGGCTAAAAGATCACAGACATCCAATATTGGATTTTGGTTTTACCCTTTTTATACAGAGATTTCTTCAGATTCTCTCATGATTTGATAATGAAATTGTCCAATAGATGATGACAAGCCTGAATTCTGTCATTTTACACAGAGAAACATAACTTTGAACTTGTCGGACATTCTTTTCCTGAGTTGTGAACAAACTGCCATCTTGACTTCAGCTCCTCTAGAGTGCCTGTTTTATACTTAGTGATGTTACTAACCTTTTGCAAATTCACAGACCATTGGCTGGGGGAACTCACTCCAGTTTTTTTTTCACTTTTTTAGTGTTTGTTTTGGGTTTTTTTGAAACATGTCGTATTTGAAATCAGGATTTATTTTTTAATCAAACAATAATTTTCACTTGATAGTTTGTAAACCACCAAATTCTGTGAGAATCAACATTTTTAACATCTTCATAAAAATGTGGAACTAGGGTAATAATTTCACATTCATTAGGATATACTCTCATGTTAATATCAGACCATCATAAGGCTTTACCATCGACTTTCCAAACAGTACAAATCTATTTGGCCTTAAGTTTAAGAATCATATTCAGAGAAAACATGAATCATCAGGTTTACTTGGCCATGGCCAGCCTTGCAGCTTCACTGAACTCCGCTAGTTTAAACATATTACGTTTCTCTCTCTATGTCCATTATTACGCATGAGGGTTTGTGTTACAATAGTCGCAGAAATGAAAGTAAGTGAACGCAGCATGGGAGTGGCGTCGTACCCAAATGACCTGTTTGCACTGTTTGCTTTGTGATAACTTGAAATGCGAGAACGTGAGGCGCTGCGGGGCTGATCCTGACTGTCAGGCTCTGCAAAAAAACCAGCGAGCGTGCTTTTGAATGGGGCCCACAGCCAAACTGTGTCTTCCTGCATGAGAGTGTGTGGTTAGTGTTAGAAAGAGGAAACAAGAGTGTTCCAATTCCCCAACAGCCGAATGGCTCTTAATTCTCCTTTTAGAGCACCGAGTGTAGAAACAGGGCCTCACAGAGCAGATGGTGTTTACTGGGACTTCAAACACGGAGACTTCGTTTGTCTCGATGCAAAGATGTTTGTAAGGCTGAGTTACGCATGTCAAAGTTTTCATTCATAATTCTCTCAGCTGTTTTCCCTGCCAGAAAAACTAGATTCATTTTTACACTCAAATCAACAGACGAGTGTACAAGGAACCCCCCTTTTAAAGAGTTGATGTCGTTTCCTACAACAAAGATTTTTGGGTCACTGCGAAAAGACAAGTCAGCAGTTTAGTAGCACCTTTCAAACATTGTAACTGTAACTAAGCCAGAACTTCCTTCACTGGGCAGAACCAACACAATGAAACAAAAGGGAAAGTTTACTACTATCAACTCGCTCTGAAACTAGACCTGACTTCCTGTGCCTCTTGTGTAACCGTCATTCAAAGCTGGGGGTAAACAACGGCAATGTGCTACTGCTAAACCCACCAGGACTGTGGAAACAGGCCCATGCTGAAACATTTGACATCAAAAGACACTTCACTACATGCAGATATAAAGCACCATGTGTCTTACCGTTTCCATTTTATCTGTGGGTGTGTGGCTTCTATAGTGTCCATCCTTGAGGTCACTGTTGCTCTTCTTCTCCTGGACAGGTGAGCTGATTCTCTTGATCAGGGCAGCTGTTCCAGGAATGGGCTCTTCATCGTCCGAGTCTGGAAGCGGGGTCGGACTGATGTCCTCCAAACCCGTGCTGGAGGGTCGGGAATTTAGCTGTCCGGCTTGTGAACCGCTCATGTAAGGGGGAATGGGGGAAAGCTGCGAGGAGGAGGATGAAATGGGACTCCCCTCCATTTTCACCTCAGTGTCCGAGTCTCGCTCATCCAGGAACGGCAACAGTTTTGTCCTTTTTTCCTTGAGGAGCATCTCAATGCGGGAATCCAGGCTATTGCGCTCAGGATCCAGCGCCGGGGAGCCGGGTGAGGGGCAGTGCTCTGGCGTTTGAGGAGGAGGAGTAGTGGGATGGGGAACGGGCTCAGGTGGGGGCTCTGGGATGGGAGGAGTTTCTGGTCTCTCCTTGATGGGTAAAAAGTCTGGGGCAGCTGCAAGAGGCGGCTGTGGCGGTCGGAGGTACTCACTCTCCCTTTGGGCAGGGTGATGAAAAGCTGGCTCTGTCGGGGGGAACGCAGGGGGCAAAGGGGCCTGATAGGGCGAGAAGGCAGACTTGAAGTTGGGTGTAGCAGGTGGGGGTGCCGTGTAGGTAAAGGAGGGGGTTGAAGGCGGAGGTTCAGGCGGGGTGACTTGGTGCTGTTTAAAGGGTTCAGATGTTGTTGTGTTTCGGTACATGTTGCTGCGGTACTGAGGCCTCTCCGGTCTGCGGTTGTAAGCATCCTGGAATTTACTCTCGTGTCTGCGAGATTTGTAACCTCCAGAGCTTTCAGGCCGGCCAGATTGGTACGCAGGTGTGGACTGTCGACTGGAGAAATTGGAGTCTTGGGAGAAAGGCGTACCAGTCTGGCGTGGGGTATGAGGGGTTCCCTGGGACTGGGGCGTGTCCTGCCTTAGGCTGGAGTAGCCTGTTTCCAGGGAGAGAGGAGTGGTGGAGCTACTGGGGGGCAACGTTACTCCAGTAGCTGACATGCTGCTCTCTGACAACCTGCGGATTGGCTCACAGGCCTGAGAGGAGATGGACAGGATAAGGATGAGTAAGGGCATCAAAGCAAAACAATTACCTACACATATTCAATCAAAAATCCCTGAGTGTGAAGTGAGGGTGCATTTAGGAAGCTTGTTCATCAATACAATCATGAATGACTACCCCTACATGACCAACTTAACAGTCTGAACCTGCAACAAAGATCTTTTGAAAAAACAACCAGTGGATAAGAGTATGTGAACAAAATGCCTGAGTGGATTTGTGATACAAGGCCGAAGTGCGTGTTTCTTTGTGATTTCAATGTACAGGCAAGGGTCGTGGTAACATTTCCTCTGCTCTACTCCACCACCTGCAGTACTGATAAACTGTATCACAGATAAGGATGTCAGCTTCGACTGGACAGCTTGCTTGTTTTATCAAAGTACTTCTAAAACTAAGCCATCACAACAACACAGAAGTAACTTTGACCAACTATACCGTGATTTAACTCTCCCATCACTGTAAAATGAGCAGTTTAAAATAAAATGAAAAGAGGAGAATTTATTTTGTTTCTTTTTACCAGTAAGGCTTCTGCAAGGCTCCGTGGAGAAACTTCTCTGGCCTCCTCTCCACCGACAGGCAGGGTCCGAGGGGTGTAGCTGCCATTAATCAGGAGCTGGAAGTACCTGAGGCGATTCTCACCTGCAAAGCGAAATAAAAAAAAAATCCTCATCCCAAGTCTACAAAGCTGGAATAATGCCAGCAAGATTTCACACAAATAATGTGGTAAGTTTTGAATATTGAGGCATAATACAAACATTTACACAGATAGGCTGTCTACATTCATGCAGCATATTCTTTGAGTAAATATTTGGGACAAATGCAAACCACCTTTTTTGTCTATTCCTTCCTGTGTGTCAAATCTTAACTGTAAAACTGAGTAATATCAGAAAAAGAAGTGGATCAATTCATCTTTTGGACAAAGTAATCTGGCTGATTAATGGCATTTTAGATTATCAGCATCCGCCAACGCCTGCGCTCACTGGGCCTATTAAAGAGCAAACAAATGTCTGCAGACTCTGCAAACCTCGTCCTGTTGAGCAATGTTAACGTGTCATCCAGAAAGACAGCACATCAGATCTACAGCAGCTACTCGCTATAGTTTGATATCAACTCTGCTAAGATGTATACAATCATGCATTTGATATATACTATGACATAAACATAAGACATACCCTGAAATCAACAGCATAATCGGATATGTTTTTCTGTTAATAATTGGTCAAAATTTTTTTACAGGATTCTAAAATAGCTCTACTTTATCAAGTAAACAACACAACAACATTGATGTCAGCATTATGTACTGGTTCGTATGCTCTCCAATTATTGGCATCAGCAGTTGAAACAATAAAACTAGTCCACCGCCAGTCAGAGAGTGCAGGTCTGGTTGTATATATGGTACGACAAATAAAATAAATAAATATAAAATAAAGCAAAAGTTACTTCACCCACAGGCTGCGGTAGATCTTAAACTAATACAACGTGCGCAAAGCGTGCAAACCATATTTCTACCCAAAACTCTTCGTAACAAACTGATTAATCAAATAGATATAATTTAGGTAATTGAACTTCTGTAAGATGTAAAAACTCTACATACTGCAAGATAAACAAACATATTATTTCGCATATTAAGGAAGCAAAAGAGATGACGGGGTTGTGTACTCAACAGTATATATTTAACATTGTGTAAAGGTGATTTGCGGAAGCTTGACTCTGCATCAATGCAAAACAACACCACGGTCTGCATTATTAAAAATACTACTGATCAAAACTGCTTCATAATTAGTCAAAGAAGATGATCTGATTGGGACTCTGACATATCAGTAATTTTTTGTTTACACGTTTGAATTATGCACAGAGGGAATACACAGCACCCTCAGCTCTGGGCTTGAGGGAGCAAGCTCACATTCAATGAAATTCAATTACCACAGGTTACCAGGCAACGCACGTAAATTTACACACGTGACAGCCACCCTCCTAATGACTCAAAACAAGACAACGCTTCACTCTGAGTGTATCCTTTTGATTGTGTAGCACAGACAGGACTCGATCATGCATAAATGTAGGTTACAAGTCGTTCCCTTGAAAGGCTGAATCACTGTTTACCTTTCGGGTCCAGCTCCACGTGGATTTTGTTTCCCATAACAGACGTGTCGTGGAGTGACTGCACGGCCAATTTGGCGGCTTTCACGCTCTCAAAAACAACTTTGGCAATTCCCAAGTGCTTTTTATTCTTCGGATTATACAAGATCTCCACCTCCTCGATTTCTCCGAATTTCTTGCACATGTCGGTAAGAAATCCTTCCCTAATGTTGTCGTTGAGCCGGGCGAATGTCACCTCCTTCGGGGGCACAGGGCCGATGTAGCACTCGTCGATCTGCAAGAAGATGGAGAGGAGTTAAAGAAGACGTGCTCTCGGGTTAATGTTGCACCATGTGCGGTCATTCCTGACAGCTGAGATAAGGACAACAGCGGCGGAGTAGAAACGATGAAAATGCAAATCCAGGCAAGCGTGTTGTTTTAGTTGTGACAGCCATCCAACGATCAAACTTATCCCCCACGTCCCAAAGATGAGTGAGGGGGGTGTGTCTGCAACTTCTGACAGTCGCCCTTTTTCCACAAGGACCACGCGAGCATCAAGCATGTCTGTCAGGAGTCGTACCTTAAATTTCGGCACCGGTAGATCCGTCTCTTTGTACTTAGTCCAGAGACGACCGATTCTCGGGTCCCGGACCATGTCCACCGGTGGTATCCCCGGGTTCTGTAAGAGAGTAGAGGAGAGGGGGAGGAGGGGGATACAGTGTTATCATCCCATTCACAACTTCACTTGTTGCAAAGTAGTTTACAGTACACAAACTGGACGTGGTGTGTGTCTAAATCGGACACACCATTTGAGATGAGGGGAGCATGCCCGTGGCCGACAGCGGCAACACAGACACGTTGTAACCTATCATGGAGGTCGGCTGCTCGGTCACTATTGGCCGATCCCCCGCGTCAAAAGGCGGTCCACTTACGGGCATATTGAAAGTCTGTCCATCGTAGCGGTACAGTTTGTGGGATCCCTTCTTCAGCGCCGGGTCGATGATCAACTTGTAACTTCTCCAGTGGTGACTCCGCTTCTCCGCCGAGCCGCAGACGGGATGACTGTCCATGCCGTTCGCCAAACCTGAAATGACGGGCAGCGACAAGGAGAGAGGTGCTACGGTGAGGCAAGGCTAAACACGGTCCCGTTACCAGCCCCCAACACTTTACAACAGCCGAACGCTACAGATGCATGACTTTGGTGGTCAAAGGGAGACCCAAGTGAGAGGGAAATCGGGATCTAGTGTAGATCCCAGTTACGGAACACAGGCTTTAGGAGGGTTGGAGAAAGAGGAAAAAAAGAACAAGCTTACTTGAACTCTGCTTTCTGCCATGGTCTTCGTTCAATCTGTTTCTCTCCCCTGGCTTGGACATGTTTTGTCCGATCGAGTGATTTTCCTTTAATTGATGAAAAGACGAAATCGCTCTCCTTTCGCCGCTTACATTACATGATTTTGCTTGAAGAATACTGCCTCCTTTTCGGCGAGAGCCAACACATATTGTGTGCCTCTGGTCTGTAGCTTCTGTCTCTCCCACAATACACCGCCAGGCTTGCCCACCTCGTCAGCTAGCCGCACTTTCGTTACAAATTTATGTGTATTACCAACGGTAATTACACCGTACGGCTGCTTCACATGAAGTTGCTGGGATTTGTGTCGGCAACGGTATTCGTAAGCATGCGTTATAATATCGAAGTCTTAATAACGGCCGTTTTGTCGATGTATCGCTAATCCATTTTGTGTTGAATCTGCTGATTGTATTTACCTAAACGGCAAACACAAGAGAGGCACAGGGGAACATCTTCATAAAAGCTAATAAATACGAGTTCGTCGAAGGCTAATGTACCAAATCTAACCGTTACGGGTTTTATTTAAAAAACGGATAAGGAGCTATCGGTAGAGCTCGTTGTTTACTCCGAGTGAGAAATATTTAACAAATTTTTATTCGAAAATAGAGTTACCAGGAGTTAATTGACGGGATTTTAAGCTTGTGTCGAGCTGACTCAGACTTGTCTGTTAAAATAATTTTTTGGAGAAGTGTATTTTGTCGAACAAACTGGATATTGTTTGACATTGCCTGGTGTTTTGCAGTGCTCGGGCAATTGGCTGGTTAACAGCGGCAGCTCGGCGGGCCAATCAGAGCGCAGCAGCAGAGGAGCTGTCTGCTATTAGAAGCAGGGCTCAGGAGTCCTTCAACAGAGAGCAGAGAGAGGGGGCTGAGCGCTCTCGGCAGCCATTTTCCTAAAAACAGGACTCAATGGCCTATATGGGTTTCCTTTGTTCCAAAAGGGATCTTACACTTGATTTCCTCATCTCTCATGGACTATGATAAAACTATGATTCCTCCTTTCAAAGGATTGAGAAGAAGGAAGAGAATGTACTGGATGTAATACCCTGTGACATTTTGAGCCTTTTTTCCTCTGCCTGGAATCCATCTTTGTCCTAACTAGGTCATGGCACACCCATATAACAGTATTTATAATTATTGAGCAAAAAAAGAAATCAAGTGTTTTAAATAAACAGCATTATGGTTTTTGAGATGTGAGACTAAAGAGAAAAAAACACAGTGACAATGTGTAATGGCTGGTTGTTGGCATTGCACTTATGGCCTTGTAGGATAGGAGTAGCAATGAGTAAGTTCAACTCTTTTATCATTTTTAAAATTTTGGTAATTTATCTATGTAAATGTGAGGCATGCTAATACTGTAAGTAAAATTATTTTTTGTCATTTCATCTACTGAGCTATCAATTTATTTACAGAAATGTTGGCACCTGTAATATATAGTCAATATATTTAACATGTTCACTGGCATGCTGACATTAAACATAAATCTTACAGCACATATTTGAGCTTATTCCTTAAATGACAGAAAGCAGGCCATTTATAACTAATGGCCCTTTGTTAACAAGATTATTATACTGCTAGTAGTTTTGACTGTTGATTGATAACCCTTTGTCTTTGATTAATGACTTTAAACATGTCCTCTCACTTCAGCAACGTTTAACACCCCTGTGGCTTGTGCTTGTACCCCACCTACAGCCGTGGAGACAACCTCAGTGCTGACCATTTGCCATTTAAGAACCAAATGCGTCCAAAGTGTTAAAGTCTGGCTTGACCTTGCTTCGAGGGGACATTTAAATATCTACATAATCCCAGCCAGGTGGCCTTTTAGCATTTTTTAAACAAACAAAAATAAGATCGTCACACCTAAAAGGAAACAGATGGAGGGAATACTCCTCTTAAAAATATTTACCTCAGCACTGTGAAATGCAGTTAACAGGCCTAAACGCAGGGGCAGGAGGACTGTTTTCAGCTCCATCTTCGGATCCTCTAATATTGGCATTAATAAGGGGTGGGAAAGCGTCTCCTGCAAAGGAAGGAATCCATTAGCACGAAAGATTGAGCTCTTTTGAAAACTTTTTTGAGCAGTGGCAGCAGGCATTGCTTCTCAGCCAGCGAATATGCATCTTCAAGCATCATCTGTGTGGGCAATATGCAAACCATCTCCTCTCTCTCCTTCAAGACAGGATTGCAGTCAAGTATAACGTCTTCAATTTCGACATTTTTTTAACTGAGCAACATCATATGTAAGCCAAAGGATATTTATCGAAAGGTAATGGATTTTTAGATGTTTCATTGTATTTTATTTGAGTCAGCCTATGCGTCTACGTGTCAGTATCTAAAAATAAGCAGACAACAAGGACGACAGTTAATCGTGGTTAAAACGTTTTCAACAAGAGAAGCTTATTGACTGCCTTTAAAATAAACTTAAACCCAAAGTTTTTAATATTGCAAACTTACAGTTCGTATTGAAAACATGTAATCCAACTATTTAACGAGGAAAGAAATCATATGGGGACAGATCTTGTATATTTCACTGCCTCCCTTTGCCAGGACAGACCTTTTGGTGTAAGAGCTACTCTTGTACTGTGGTTTCTCTGCTGTTCTCCTGTCTCAAAATGGCTTCTTTACAGACAAAGGGGAGCAGTGTGCTGCTGTATAATGTTGCTGCGCCATGACTGGGTGAGGCTCTTTCACTCGGAGACAGGATATTTGTTTTTCTGGTTTTTTTTTTTCGGAGGACGTTTCTGATGATTCACCTGGCAGTCCTTCCAACGATCGACTTAGGGCAGATTGTCTCGGATTTTGTATGTTTTATAAGAGGTAGATAAAAAGAAAAAACAGTCGACGGTGCCTGTGTGGAGGGAAGAAACGCTGACAGGGTTGCGTATTCAGGTTGTCAGTTGCTAGGCTGACTCGCCCCTAACGACGGCAGTAATCCGAGAGCTCTGGCCGTTTGCCATGAACGCTCGAGCATGTTGCTGCATCCCCCACACTGCCATATAAGGTCATGAGGAATCGGCACGAGCCCTGGTAGTCTGTATCTAGGCGAAAATTAAAGAAGGGGGTGCGGAATTTTGCGCGCGCTCTCTTGCCTAATACTGGAAAAACGGCGGATGTTTTCTCACTCTTAAAATCTGAAAACACCAACTTTTATGTTTTTAAGGGATGGGGGTTGGAAATGGGGGAGGGGGAGCGTGTGTGTAGAGTGTGAGAAGGCAGTTGGTGTGTCAGGCCTGTTAGTCCTGTTATCCACTCCGAGCTCAGCTTGCCAAGGGCGCGCACTCCTTCAATAGCTGGTCACGAGGCTGTAAACAACATTCCTCTCTCTCTGACTGCAGCCCTCCTTTATGGAAAACCACTCTTAGTTTAACCGAGAGAGTTCTATGTGTGTAAGAAAATATGCAGTTCTTACATTTTAATCTCACTAAAAAAAAAAAAAAAAAAAAAAAAAAAAAAAAAAGCTGGTGGGTTGCGCCATTCAGTTTTGCGCGCGGCTGACAGGCTACTGGAACATTCCACACAGAGGATTGGCCTCTCTTCATCCGGACAGCTGTCTCTCTCTTTCTCTCTACACGACGAAAAACTATTTTTGGCAAATGTTCTTTGCTTATTAACTGATCAAAATGGGCTATACACTGATGGACATTTCTTACACTCGCAGGATAATTTAATATCCTTTTATAGGTAACCTTATTTTAAATCTAGGGCTTGCTGGCAGTTTCACCTTTTAAGTAAAAGATAAAAGATAAAACACTCTTAATAGCCGACTGAACAAAACCTTTTTCGGCTTTTGCAGCGCCATACGGTATTGTGGAAGCATACAGCACGGTTTGTCTATTCATGTGGAGCCAGAGTAATCTGGCAAACTGCAACATGACATTTTCTCTCTGTCTCTCTCTGTATGTCCAGGCTGAAGGATTGCTCAGAGGATTAATCCAGGTTTCCTTATGGCTTTGTATTTATTGATTATTTATATTGGCTAATCCAAGGATTCCTCAAGCAGTTTGGTGGTACTGTACTTTATTGGTTTTTCTCCTCTCTTACTCAGATATTTGCATGTCAGTAGGTTTATTAACAGTGTAATATTTCATTGCTGTTTAGTCACTATCAGTTGGAAAAATCTGTTGTCATACATTTCAATAAATAGTATATACATACATTTTATGGTTCATTATTGTGGAAACTTGAGTTAGTCATTATGTTATGTTGATGGACTTGTGTGGCAATATTTTAACCTTATCTACATTTGAAGCCCACATTCAAACATCACTGTAGCCTCCCATAACACTTAAAATACACATAAGTGTTAGTCATGGTGGTGGATGGCTGAGCCATTTCCTTCAAAGGAAAATCTGCTTGTTCCCGTTTCAACCTTCCTTCTGCATATTTACCTACAACTGACTATCTTCATCCAACATTCATTCAACATGTTCAAATTTGACTATAAGCTTAAATTGGTCTGAGTTTAACTGTCTGTGGAAATGTGAGAACCTTTCAGAGCTTACAGTAAAACATTAAAATACTATGTTTTGTGTATGATGTGTTTGTTATTCTCTATGATGTGCTCTCTCTTGACAACGGTGTTAATCCACCTACACCAGGTTCCTATATTTATCACTGAAATGAGATACATTACCAGGTCTGAAAAATCCTTTTATTGCATACATCCATGAAGATTCCTGTTCATTCAGGTCTAGTAGTGATTCAAAGGTAAATGGACGGGACATAAAAGACTTCAAGCTGCTTCTCTCACTATCCAACCCTGATTTTAACACAAACAAGCAATTCTCACTGTGCAGCCGTCTGCCTCCTACACCCGCAGCTTCATAGTTAAAAACAGCACATACAGGTTTTTTACCTCATGAAAGCTACAACGTGCCCCCTTTTATCAGCTCTTGTCATTTTATTTTTGTCAATTTATTGACTTTGTGGCTTTGTAAGATATCACTTCACCCACGAATATGAGAGAAAATGGTTAGTTCATCACGCCCAATCTGTGATGTCACTGGTGTGTTCAGCCAAACAGACTGAACAGAGAGGTATGACTGACATCCTGCATGTGAAAATCCCTGGGGATAGAAAATGATCACATTAAAGGGGAATAAACAAGAGTCCTATCTATACTGAAATCCCAAGAAAGGGATACTAATGTTAGGATTTAAATTTCACTGGTTGCAGCATCGTGCAAGGTTTTTTAAGGGCCTTTAAGATCAAATAATTAAAACAAAAATTTTGATTTACTGCGATTTTAGTATGAAAGCTATCTGTCGTGTTGATTTAAACATCTATGACTGACAATAAAAGTGTGTGAAAGCTCAAAAGGATGCTTTTTTTTAAAGAGGGTTTACAGAAAAGCATGTCCCATAATGTAAAAAGTTGTCATTTTAGTAAAAGGTTAAATGCACATGTAAACAAGTATCTTCCCCGTTCACTGCCATCAGGGCATCTCCAGAACACACATGCATGACTTCAAAGATATAAATCTAAAAAAAAGTCCCACAGTGCATGTTGACTAAAACTGTTTGACAGTGGAGGCTGAGAATTTTCAATACAGGAAGTGAAGCAGCAGACAGACTTGAACGCTCCACATCTGCGGCTTTATTCTCACTCAGAGCAGCCTTTAGTTAGCAGGCTTCTGATAGGACAAGGAGGGGAGACGAAGTGTAGGGATGTTTTAATAGAAACAGCATCAATGTGACAGGAACAGGAAGCGGTGAATGAATCGACTTACCTGGTAAAACATGAGGCTTGTCTGCTCCTCTTTTTTCACTCCGCTTGTAAATCATCTCAGCTGTTCCATATTTAGACTCCGCAGCCTTCATCATGAATTTAACTTGAATCTAAAAGGAATATTTTCAGACTCTTCCTGCGGGGCACCTGTTTGATGGTGTTGAAGCAAAAAAAAAATGACACAAAACGGTACTGTGACTGGTGATGGTCCAAAAAGAAAAGGAGAAGAACTGAAAATTGTGATAGTGGGAGATGGAGGCTGTGGGAAAACATCACTTCTGATGGTCTATGCTAAAGGTGATTTTCCAGAGGTAAGAACTCTTGTCATTAAAATAACCTTATTACTTCGATATATTGTAATTTATTTGTACAGTACTATAACTCTGGAGATGTCCTTCAAATATATGATACTTTGATTAATCCAAATGACAGTGTTCGTTCACAACCCTGAAGCTGAAAAAATGTTGTTGTTTCATTAAATGGACATCTTCCTCCTGTGTTTTAAAAACAGAAATATGCGCCATCAGTGTTTGAGAAATATAACACCACTATCTCCCTCGGAGGGAAAGAGATAAAGCTCAACCTGTACGACACAGCTGGTAAGACTGTCTGATAAGAATCACTTCCATGTTGAATATACTAGTTTTATTTCACTGTATGTTGTGAGAAATTAAGGTTTGGAAAATGAGACATACTATAGCTACTGAATGGAATATAGCAGCTTTAGCTATATAGACCACACTGACTTAGAGGTCCATACAGCTGATCAATTCACTTTACTATATACCAACACTTCAGAAACCTAGGTTTAGGCGTACACCCATTGTTTTTTTCCCTTCTCACACTGACAGAGGAAGTGCTTAAGGGTCATTATCATCATGTTTTTAGGAACTGATCAACTTTTAGCATTTAAATAACTTCCAACTATCATACAAGGCCTTAACTTTACCGGCAGGTACAGTGACACAGACGACTTTTATCTTCCTAAATCAGAACGGAGAAAACAAAATTTAGTATAATCTCCATGTTCCTATAAAAATGAACATTTATTTACTTTCATTGTGACTACAAATTGTACATAGACCACAGACTAATATTAAGATTAGACAATTTAGATGTTTTTTTCATAGCTGACATTATTCTGAGGAAACTTAATGATCACTCCATCAGTCACTTTCAAATCTAAAACAGAATTATAAGATAGTATAATAAAGATTAATACTCAAGTATTGATTAAAATGTGTCCAGAAAGCACTGTGCAGTGAAAGTAATTGAGCAGATTCTCAGTCAGTGGGTCTCTAATTTCTGATATTTGTTTTAGGAGTTAATTTTGATTAAAAAGTGAAATTATTTTTTGAAGGAAAATTTGTTTAAATTTAGTACATGAGGCTAAAGAAAATTCTTCTTTCTGTTAAATATTGGTACAAAAATCAAGGTGTTTGTTACGTAAAATATCAGGCTAGAAAATCCACCAAAGACCATTTTCAGGAAAACCCATCACAGACTGGGCTGGCAGCTTATCTTGTGCACACTTGCAGCATGGTGCGTTACATCAGAGGAAGAGGAAGCTCGAGCCAGGATGTGGTTTTAAACACTGACACCAACTCTGAGGCATACGTCTAATCTTCGTGCTCACAATTTCCCTCCCAAAACTCAGCACTTTTGAACATTTCTATTGGCCATTTACACACAAGGACCATATACAATTTCACTAAATTATGTTAATCATCTTAATCATATATATATATATATATATTTTAACCTTTATTCTTTCAGGACAGGAGGACTATGACAGACTGCGGCCCCTGTCATACCAAGAAGCTAATCTGGTCTTAGTCTGCTTTGATGTGACTAACCCCACCAGCTTTGAGAATGTCATGATAAAGGTAATCTGCCTGCATGCCAAGTTAAACAGATCTAATGAGACAGGAATTTCAGCGCTGAACCGGAGCTGCAGTTTTACCACACATACACACACACTTTGTAAATGATTGTTAGAGGCTGGTATGTTGGTGTTGGCAGCATTCTTTTTAACTATGATTAACTCATGCATCTGGGCCTGCATGTGGACATTGACCCTTGTTAAAGTGTGCAAATAGACATCGTACGAATAGTGTTTAAATGGTGGGGCAAACACAGTATAGTGATGAAAAAGAGCAGACAGAAATGCAACAGCTCCTCATTTTCTGTTTTTGTTCACTCAGTGGTATCCCGAGGTGAAGCACTTCTGCAGGGACACACCGGTTATCCTGATTGGCTGTAAAACTGACCTCAGGAAGGACAAAGAGTGTACGAGGAAGCTCAAGGCCATGAATCTGGCCCCCATAACTTATATGCAGGTAAAGCAACAAGAAGTGTGGACAAAAGTCATTGTGTAAAAAATAGGCCCTCGAGGCTGCAGCGTGCAAAAGGAAGCACCCAAACCAGAGCCTGAAACCACATCAACTGCACTTCAGTTTGAATGTATTAACAGATCTCTGTCAAACCTTTGTTAACTTAACCTTTAAAACATTGCTCCCTGTGCTGCTGCCTATCAGGATACCCTTGAAAAGGATAGATGATGGTTTTTTTACCCTGAAAGAAGTTCATTCTTGGCAGTCAGGTTGTTTTTTTTTGTTGTTGTTGTTTAGGGTGAGGAGACCAGACAGCAGATGAATGCGGAGCTCTACCTGGAGTGTTCGGCAAAGTATCAGGAGAACGTGGACGACATTTTCAGAGAGGCCACCAAAATGACTCTGGCCTTCAATCGAAAACAGAGAAACCACAAAAAGAAAAAGAAATGTGTCATTTTGTGAGGTGAAAAAGAACAAGGGCCCAAGAACCAAGTGGGGCATAGGTGGGCATTCAGAAACAAAAGGAGTCTAGGTGTTATGGACTGATCTGGAAACAGCTGTGTGGTCCAGAAAGCACTTTTAAGCCCTGCTACATCAGGGCCCTGGAAAACATTTATGAAGAGGCTGCTTCTCTTGATAATGATGCTTCTTTATGACAGTTTCGAGAATGGCTGAAGTTTCATTTAACTTAAAATGACTTTAGAAATTGTTTTACGGTATGTAAAAAATATTGTATTAGTATTTCATATGGAGTTTTTTTTACTGTTACTTTTATATTTTTTATATTTGAAATGCATCTTCTTGAAAGATCAAGCAATATACAATAAAATGCTACTGTAGCTTTAAAAGTCTTGGAAAAACAGCCTTGATGAACGATAGTGAATGGTTAATTCATCCCCAGTGTATCACTGAGTTAGGAAAAGAGCTGAAGTGGTCATTTTTTTCCTTTACCAACAGTGCCCACTAGTGTTAGGAAAACGATCAGACAACTGCTGCACAATCAAATCTCTTGAGCTGTTTTTTGTACTCAAAGAATCAAAGGTACAGTACTGATTTTAGAATTCTGCATCAGCGTACAACAATAACAACAAAAAAGGAAAACTTGTTTTTCATTTAGTGTTTAATTATTAATCATTTTGTTTACAACAATGTACACAGATTGAGAAAGAGTCAACCGTCTCAGGTTAGGGATCAGACTCAGGCACCAGTTACAGAGTTGAATTGATCATTGGAAACATTTTTTATTCAAACATACGCTACATCATAAACATGTGCCAAAATAAAATTAAAACAAAACAAAACAAAAACATGTTTCAAGCATCCTGGCAGTTCTGGTATCTAATGTAACATTTCCATACATTTGTGGCTAAACATGTCTACCCCCCTCTCAGTATTACTGGTATTTTCTTCAGCATGATTGCTTTGTAGGATCTGATATAAATGAATGTAATGTTACTGACTATTGTTTTATAAAGCCACTGTAAAAGTTTTTCAATTGAACAGATTGAAATTAATGTGATATTTCTTTATGACCTATGAAAGCAAACAGGACTGAAATGATTCAGACTGTAACAGCGTTAAGTGGGCAGGTGATGTAGATCTTGGTCCACAGGTGCTGTCAAAATGGACACAGACCAAAAGTTCCTCACAGGAGCTTTAAAGGAAGGACTTTTTTCCCCATAAGGCATTAGAGGCCTGACAAACAAGCTGCTGTGTGTTCTAACATCTCTAAATATTAATCAAATTAACTGAAAAACATTTTGTTACATGTTACCGATCAATTTTACAATGAACTAGAGCAAGAGTTTAATATCTGGCATAGAGTTAATCAATACTAATAATTATTTACTGGGTTGATTGGAATTAGAAAGACTAAATTCAGCACCTTTTCTCATAATTTTGTATCCTATAGTACCAGAACCAGTAGCAGCATTTGATCATCTCTGCAACATCGTGTAAATAAGCAAGAAACTACCAGCATGTTGTGTTGATCTCTAATCTGAACTCTACAACTAGACTTTGAACGCCTCATATCCTGGTTTTGCAGTCTTGACCATGAAACGTGACAGACCTATGAGTGTTAAAGAAATAAAAAGGAGGACCTCCTTTTATACCAGATTTATGGAGAGTTGATATCAAACTATAAAAATGGTTATGGCTTTGATAACCCTCGTCTGAATGGATAGTCTGCGGTGAATTCCCTTCTAGTCCCTACTTGTTCAAGGAATTAATAAACAATAAAAATCAGGGCTCCAGACAGAAGAGGTCAAGTGGCAGATTTATGTTTCTGATGTTTTGGACAAAAATACTGGTTAGCAGTGAAGTGACACAACAGGAAATTGAGATCTACCAATAAAAAGTTGTGTTAGTGCAGTGCCAAGTTGATCAGCTTTGATCAAGCCAGAGACAGTCTGACCATCACTACTTCACAGAAGTATGAAGTATGTACACAACAGACTTTAGGTCTTCAAAGGCAAACTAAGTTCTGGTCTGTTACCCGATGCTACCTGTCCTCTATTCAAACAACCACTCTCAGACAGATTCATGCACTGACACAAACGCCCCGAATAAAACACATTCTCTCCACTATGTACAAGAGGAAGCAACAAACTGTTCATCTAGCACGTGAGCGCCACTGTGTGTAGTGACCGACTGTGCAGCAACATCGACAACAGGTCATCAGAGACAAAAAAGCCTGCTGGCAGGATACTTTGGCTGGACGCTACTGCTGCGGTCATCAAAGCCTGAGAGGAAGAGCGTTTCTCTCTTTGTCTTCTCCTGGCCTGATCATACTGTGGTCAGTCTGTGAAGCGATTGTGCGTGTTGCTTGAAAATTACTGGCCAGTTGCAAAATCTGACGTGTGCCGCTGAGCTTTGTTTCTCAGTCCTTTTTTTGTACTTTGTCCTGGTTTTTCTGAATCTTTTGACGGACGACTTTTAATGTGGTGAGGAAATTTCCCAGGAATAGAACAAGAAAGGTCAGCGCCAGCATGAATACCTGAAGAAAATGGAAAAAAGGGGATCTTATTCTGAGAAGACTTTAATTTGTTTCTATCAAACGTTTTTACTCTGTCTATCATTCCACATCTAATTTATAAACCAACACTGTTTTCATGTCAGGTTACCGTAGGTTAAGAACAATAACCACAGGGTAGCAAAACAGAGGCATGAAGAGTAAGAGGGTGATAGGAACAAACTAAAAGACGTCCATTAATGTTGTTTGAAAAGGAAAAAATAACTATTCGACTTTAAACTATGATTTGAAATTGAAATCTACAATAAGGGCCTGTGTCCACCACTAGCAGTTTTTATGCTGGCAGTGCCACTGACCTAAATTTTAAAGCGCTGCTCATCAGCTCTTGCTGTTGCTTTGTTGTGAGAGTAGGAAAGTAGTGTCACTGCACTTTACCTTCCCTCTGACCTTTTGTATATAATAAAGCATCTCATCTGTGGATATTTGTCAATATTCAATGAAAATTTTCAAGGAACCAATAAAAACATTAGATTTGAATTGTGTCCCAACGTTAACAGCAACTCCTGAACTGTAATGAAATAAGCCTTCTCTGACACTGTTGTTGATAAAGCTGATGACCAAGGTCCCCCCCTTCTTGACTTTGATTGGTTAGTTAGGGAGAAGTGACATTAACCCTTAGTGTTCCAAAAACTGGACCTTTTTTGACAATGTACACAGACAGCTGTTACTCAGGACATCTTTGCGCTGAAGACACTGAGAGCTGAAACAGCTGAACTGAACTAGTTTTATATGGAAAATAAACACTGCAAGTAGATTAAAAAAAGCTGTCAGTGGTCACAGGCCCTAATGAAGCATACAGCTTGATTCCCATGTTTGTAGCTATAATGCACAGCAAATTTTATACATTTCAGGGACTATGTCAGCTGGAGAACCTTCTCATAATAGACAGAACGTCTGAGCAGAACCCGACTCATTAATGGATAGCCATCTGTCCTGAATAGAGGGGCAAAGAATGTAAGACGCAATGGATCTGCCAATGCGATACTTACCTGCCACTCCTTACAGTCTTCATGTCCTGCCAAGCGAAACAGGGTCACTGAGTTGTACAGCTGCCAAAACTGGGGAGGAAGAGGACTCATTAGCTTTACTCAATGTAGCCACACGCGCAAAATTAGCACATATTTTCCTCCTCAGCTGATACAGTCTGTTTGAAACTGTCATTAGGCCTGATATGAGTAGTGAAACTGCACCAGGAGCTTGCAGGATTTAGACAATATTTTTTAAGATTTTAAATTGTTTTGGATAAATTAATAAAGCTGTAGATTGGTGTTAAAGAATAAATAAACACAACACTCACATGGCCAAAAAATAGAAATGGCAATAGAAAGGTGAGGCCCCTCCACATCCACGACTGAAATCCCTCTGCAGAGACACAAAACAGCGACCTTGGGACAAGCTACAACACGACTACACAAATGACTCTGCGCAACAGTCTGATAGCAAAGATGTGTAAGAGGTAAATTCAGCTGAAGCCATACTTGAACTAGTCCAAACATCTGTGCAGCAGCACACTGGTGTAAGCAACCTTTCCCCTATTTATCCACAGACGTGGCTTTGCAGATGGCTCAAGAGTTCAAACGATTGAAATGACTCGCACCAAAAATAGCTTACAACTCACCCACAGTGAGGTCCAGCTGATTTCTCTCTCCTAGAGCTCGCAGCCTGTATAAGCAGCCGCTCTGGTAGTAATACTGCAGGAACTGAACGAAGCCTGAGAGACAAAGACAGACAGATAACTGCGCCGTCGACAACAAGCAGAACAGATCAGTTAGATTCAGATGACTGAGGGCTGTTATGTGGGTTGATACTATTGAAACAGGGTCAAAATCAAACTGCAGTAGATCCACACTGTCTTAGATAAGGCTGATGTCTTTGGGTCTTTAAAACAAGTGATCATTTTTATGTTTTAACATTTGACCTAAAACTTAACCTCACAGCCCCATAATATCATCTGTTCTGCCACAAGTCAACATGTGATGCAGTATGACCTTAACCAGTAACACATGAATAGACATCACTTCCCTTTTCTGGCGTGAGAACATGAAAAGTGGAGAATACACAGATACATATACACATCAATAATCAATCATCATCCTTTATTTTCTGATCATGTTACTGAAGTGTTTGTTGCTTGTTAGTAATTGGACTGGCTGCATGCTTTGATGTCTAAAATGTTTCACAGTAACATTAATAATAATAATAAAAAAATAAAATAAATAATAATAATATTGAATCTCCCTTTGGGGATGAATAAAGTTCTTCTTATTCTTAACCCAGAAATGCAAAAAAGTAAGTCAAAAAACAAAAACAAAAGGTACTTTTTATATGCCTGGATGTTTACTAAGATCATTTTATTCAGCTTCGGTGTTTTTTTCTAATTTGTAGATGGAGCCCCAAGACTGTGGATCCCTCTACTAATCACTCTGAGACAGTCAACGTCCTCACCTTCTTTTAAATCTCCTCTTTAAACCTTTCGTTTATGGGGCAGTTCTGAAATTTTCTGTTTCTTTTTCTGCTTTTTTGCCTCGTGCACTTTTTTCATCTGGGTTTTTGCACTGTTTTCTTTTTTCCTTTCTGTATTTTTGTCAAGTTCTTTGTAACTTTGTGAAGACAAATACCAAGAAAAAAGTCAACAGTGCTATTTGATATTGAAACATGGGTTGGTATAAGTGTGAAAATACATTTTCATATTCCTATCAAACAGACGTAGATCTTATTCTGTGCAGATTCATACTCGACTCTGACTATATCAACAAAATAATCTTCTTGTTTTCACACAAAAAAGCACTATTTTCCACTTCACACTCAGTAAGACACTAAATGTATTAAATACACAAATGCACACTCTTCTTTGACTCTTGAGGAAAGATTGATTTCTTACTTTGATAAATGGAAAAGGCGAGGAACTGGCTTCTGAACATCTGATACATGGGCCCCTCTGGCCTGGGAAAAATACACAAGGTTAAGCAAAAACTGTTGCCAAACTATGCATGTTTGTACTTGAACTATACATATGGAACTTAAAGACATAAACTCACCAGGTGAGCATCACGCCTGACAGAAAAGTGGATACGTAATGATGAGACACCCACCAACCTTTGATCCTGTGACGCATAAGAGATGTTAGGATTAAGACGTCATTCGACAAACACAAATCGTTTCAGTCGGGGAATCTTATCCCAGTATAAAAAGATTACACACCTGGAGCCGTTACTCATGAGGATGCTCTCTCTTATCGTCAGAGTGCAGTAGTACCATACCAGCAAAAAGTTGAAAATTTCATCAGTGACTCTTGACAAAAAGAGAAAACAAAACAGTGAGTCAACTTTTTAAATAATAATAATAATGATAATAATAAGGGCTGAGGAAGTATAAATGATCTCACCGACAGTTGAGAAAGAAGAGGCAGGTTATCGCTCCGAACATTAGGATTATTGTCATATAAAGCTTAAACTTCTCATACTCATCTTTGTAGGCAAATCTATGAGGGAAATAAGAGACAAAATGAATGTACATACAGGGGTTACACACACATCTTCATGCTGTACTTAAGCCTGAACACTTAACTTACTTTGCCTGGTTGCTAAGAAGAGTTACGTTCACATTACCCAGGACCAAATTCAGGTAGAGCCTAAAACACACACAAATCACATCTGAGAAATTGAGAAACAAAAAATTGCCCGTAATATACGATGAATCACCAACTGCATAAGCACTGACCCATTTTTCTTTGGTAAATATGCTTCCATGTCAAAGAAGACATTTTCCTTTTCCTTGATTTGATTTCTGATGTCTGTTAGAAGCTCCAGGTTTTTCTCATCACATGTTTGTGCACATCTGTGTAGAAGAACAGAATGACTTATGGGAAACCTAATTATAAGAGGTAACTGCAAATGACAAGAAATGTTTGTAAAGGTTGTACATTTACAAAGATTTAACCAAAAGCAACAAAGCAACAGATGGAATAACTGTAATTTGACAGCATAAAAAATGGAAACAATTGTTTTGTTTTTTTGTAGAAGTCCATAAAGTCCTCCGTTTAGTCAAATTACAAGGAGTATTTTCCTTCAGTCTATGCTGCAAAAAGCCCCTTAGTGAACTCTTAGCAAAAGAAGCATGGAGTCCCAAATCAGGGAACACTTACTTGGTCAAACTAAACCGTAGGTCCTTGAGGCATTTTCTCTGTTTGCTGATGGAGCTGCTGCACGTTGCCTGAAGATTGGTGAGCTCTTCAAGTTTTTGTCTGTATATTTTGTGGGTTTCCTAGAGACCAAAAAACACAAAACATACAAAGTATGCATGAGATTAGAGAAGGGATCTCAGTAATGCTTGGAGGTGTCTTTTTACAAATTGAGAGAAATGCAGGGCCAAACACTTCAAAGTAGAATTAAAAAGCTCTGCAAATGGGTGATTACATCTCATACGGAAAAAAAGATCAATCAAATTTGTCATATTCCAGGGAAAACACTTCTCTGAAAGACAGAAAATGTTTCGTTATCTCAACCAAATCTCTGCCAAGCTTAACAAAACCTCAATGGGAGGCAGTGAAAGGCAGACAGGGTCTCTATTCAGCTGAGCTGGAGATACTTCAATCTGTGAAATCAGGTTTGACCCGTAAGTCAGAACACAAACAGGCCATGAAACTGAATTATGGGGTGAGCTATTCCAGTACATATCCATCTATGTTGGTACACCAGATAAAAGCATTAAGCAGCACTGTCTTCACTCCATCTCCCACTGGCTCATAAGACTGTGCTGCCTGTGTGTGGGGGTGGGGGGTTGCAAAGTCAGCAGAGGTAAACCTTTGGTTGAAGTATGAGACTCATTCTGAGCCCCCTTAGGTATGACTCCAACAACCATAAAAAGCCTACCTATGATGCTCAGGATTCACAAATAAAAAAATCTACCAGAGTGATATTCCTGCAGGACAATGACTGATGTTATCAAACTGATACAGGCCAATCAGAGATAAAAGATGTCTGATAAGGAAACTAGTTTCATAACAATGTTTGGGGAGAGTGAAAAATGTTGTCATTATGTGCTTTCCCCAGCTGAGTGTGCAAGAATCTCAGTCAATGATTCTCTCAGCACATGGTGGCCCATACTAGAGTGTGTGACAGTGTAAAAAGTGAGCTTGATCTCAGTCAAAATCCCATGACTAATATGAAAACACTGGCTCAAACTCACACCTCCAAGCTGGATCCTGGGACGTGTTTGAAGGTAGTCTGTGAACGAAGTCAGTGGTTCTCAACTGGTCTCACTCTGGGACCCACATTTTCCCATGGTCCTTAAGTGGCGACCCACTTTTATAGAATTCAAACCAAGCAAATTTCCATCCATCCATCCATCCATTTTCTACCGCTTATTCCCGTTACCGGGGTCGTGGGGGGGCTGGAGCCTATCCCAGCATCTTCGGGTGAAGGCAGGGGACACCCTGGACAAGTCGCCAGTTCATCGCAGGGCTGACATATAGAGACAAACAACCATCCACGCTCACATTCACACCTACGGGCAATTTGAAAGTGGCTAATTAACCTAACCCAACTTAGGCATGTTTTTGGGATGTGGGAGGAAACCGGAGTACCCAGAGTAAACCCACGCAGACACAGGGAGAACATGCAAACTCCACACAGAAACACCCTGAGCTGGATTCGAACCCAGGACCTTCTTGCTGTGAAAAAAACCTTTGAAGACTCTAATCTTTAACATAAACCCACTTGTTTTATTGAGTAAAGTGCATTTCAGAGCACATGAAGGGGACAACATGAGGATGGCAATTACTGAAGTTGCTTATACAGAAAATATCAAATATCTATTAAATATTGCATTAAATATTTACTTTTTTGACCAGCTGTTTGTGACCCATCCAGAACGTGTCCGCGACCATCTTTTGGGTCGGGACCCACCAGTTGAGAACCACTGAACTAGGTTATTAACTGCTCAGAACTCCACACTGCCAGTGAGGACAATAAAGTTTACAAGCGTGTTTCATATTTTTCTGTGATTCACGTTATAGTTTCTTTAGTTTCCATTACAACCTGTTTCAAATATGACAGAAATTGACTTCAGGGCAAACCACTGCCTCACTGAGTAGATCTGGAAAATATCTGACCTGGAGGGAAGAGACTTGAGTGTCTATTTCTTTGCAGGTGACAAATCTGAGCTTCATTGGAGAAAAGCTGGTTGTCACATTTATCATCCTCCCCATGGAGCAGCTCTAGATTGTGTATTTTGGTTGCATCATTGCTCCACGTCTCAGTTGCATGAGTACAGTGGCAGTCAGGCCAAAACACCACATTGACCAGGTCATGATATTTTGTACTTTAGAGTGAGCTGTAGACTTTAATGATACCCACTACTCATAGTTCACTGCTGATTCAAGTTAGCCTGCTAGCAGACGTCTGCTACTTTTGAAATGATGTATTCTCTCACCATTAAATGAGTATAAAGGGGGTACAATAGTCGCAAAAACACATTAAGTTTTCTGAAGAGTCTCTTTTAAGCAATATTGACACCGCAGTAGTACTCTGTGTTGTTCACCAAGTTAATGTAGCTGCTCATTAGCCGCACCAGCAGCAGCAGACGAGCAACCTGCTGCTAACGTTAGCTCCTGTAACACAAGGATGTTAAAGTTCAGTTCAAGATGCTAAACCTTCACAAAGGGGTTATCCCATCCCTCGGATACCGCTACCAGCAGAGCACTAAAACGGCCCAAATCTGCGTTTACAGCCGGGGCAGAGAATGAATGACGAATAAGAAAGAGCCATCCAAATGAAGGTAGCCGCTACAGAGAGTCTCACAGTCTGTCAGTGTCATCCTAAACAGTCAACTACACATGATGTCCTCGTGTCAGTGTGCTCTGTCACCTGTAATTGTTGGTATTCCTCGTCAATTTCCTCCCATTCCGTCTGAAACTTCGGTTTGGACATTGTGGTACAGTCGCGGATGTAGCAGAGAGGACGGCTTCTCTCTCACGGATCCACCCCGAGTCTCTCTCCTCACACTGACTGTCCACTCAGGCGCTGCTTTAACCAGAGTGCACGGAGCATGCGCACATCGTGTAACACAGTCCGGACACAGGTTGAAATAGAAGATCAAATGATTTTAACAATTATTAAATAACTAATTAAAACATCCCAGTTATCGACTGTGCTTTCCCCACACAATTAATTTGTATTTCAAATTAAATCTTAAATTAATGCACACAGCACTCACAAAACTACAATTTACAACTCTGTTGCTAGGAGACGACAAATACTCAGCTCCTCGGCTGCAGACTCGCCAAGTTTGACCTGCTAGCTGTTTATCATGTTTTTAGGGCCCGAGCGTAGCTGCTAAGCAGCTGCGAGAGCCCTATTATTCCCCAAGTGGTTTTTCTTTGTTTCTTTAGGGCCCGAGCGTAGCTGCTAAGCAGCTGCGAGAGCCCTCTTGTTCCTGTAGTTTCCTTCTTAGGGCCCGAGCCAGCTGCAGAGCAGCCGGGCGTAGGCCCTATTATTCCCCAAGTGGTTTTTCTTTGTTTCTTTCTTTCTTTTTTCTTTTTCCTCCCCTTTGAACTGGAAAATGGCCCACTTCCCACTGGCGAAAACTCATGAAATTTGGCAGGACGACCGGGCCTGGTGAAAAATTTGATATTCTGAAGTCGTCCAAACAATAAAATGCAAAATGGCTCCATAGCGCCCCCTAAGGTAGAAATTCACACTATTGACTGTCACGCCTGTACGCTTTGTCATATTGACACAAAAATTGACACACATATGTATCTCAATAAGATCTACAAAAAAGTCAGTGCGGCCGTATCTGTCAAATGTACGGTTCAAGGGTTATTTTGCATTTTTTTCCGATCCGCACACATTGGAATTTCGCTAACTCCTCCGAAGGCTTTCGTTCCACCGGCACCACATTTGCTCAGGCCAATCTACACCCCGTGGCCATTAAAAGTTATCAAAATCATGACGCTGCACCCCAAGGTTTAGGTTCTAGGGGGCGCCAAAGATAACACTAAAATCCACATATTTAAAAGTCTTATAACTTTTTATTTTTGTCCTCACTGGCCTCCAAGTTTTCTAGGATGATGCAATGTCCAGCCATCAACACATTTGTGAAGGAATTTTTACTCCCCAAAAGAGCGCCCCCCCATGGCAGGAGAAAAAAGTCCATTTTTTCTTGTCCCCTAAGGTGAAAATACACATTGTTGAGTGTCACGCCTATACGCTTTGTCAAAATGACACAAAAATTGACACACACATGTAACTCAATAAGATCTACAAAAAAGTCCATGCGCGCGTATCTGTCAAATGTATAGTTAAAGGGTTATTCCGCATTTTTTGCCGATCCGCACACATTGGAATTTCGCTAACTCCTCCGAAGGCTTTCGTTCCACCGGCACCACATTTGCTCAGGCCAATCTACACCCCATGGCCATTAAAAGTTATTCAAATCATGATGCTGCACCCCATGGTTTAGGTTCTAGGGGGCGCCAAAAATAACCCAAAAATCCACATTCTTAAATGTTTTATAACTTTTTATTTTTGTCCTCACTGGCCTCCAAGTTTTCTAGGATGATGCAATGTACAGCCATCAACACATTTGTGAAGGAATTTTTACTCCCCAAAAGAGCGCCCCCCCATGGTAGGAGAAAAAAGTCCATTTTTTCTTGTCCCCTTACATGAAAATACACATTGTTGAGTGTCACGCCTGAACGCTTTGTCATATTGACACAAAAATTGACAATCATGTGTATCTCAATTAGATCTACGAAAAAGTCAAAGAGCGCGTATCTGTATAATGTACGGTTAAAGGGCTATTTTGCATTTTTTGCCGATTCGCACACATTGGAATGTGGCTATCTCCTCCTAAGGCTTTCGTCCCACCGATACCAAATTTGCTCAGGGCAATCTACACCCCATGCCCATTCAAAGTTGTAAAAATCATGACGCTGCACCCCACGGTTTACGTTCTAGGGGGCGCCAAAGATGACCCAAAAATCCACATTCTTAAAAGTCATTTTGGCCACTGCAGGAGTACAGAATACTGCAGTTCTAGGGGGCGCCAAAGATGACCCAAAAATCCACATTCTTAAAAGTCTTTTTGGCCACTGCAGGAGTACAGAGTACTGCAGGATACACACACATATACACACACGCCAACATACACACACACACACACACACACACACACACACACACACACACACACACACACACACACACTCAGAGTCTGTTTTTTAGCACCTGCAAAAACATGCTGTTTACATATTTGACAAGAATGCAGAGGCTTCCTTTTGCCCCTGAAAAAAATCAAATTTCAAACACAACTTGACTGTTCATTTCTCCAAAAGACAACCATGAAGCTCCATTTCAAACCTGAAGCAGATAGTTGGTGCATGTGTACAGTAACCTGAGGGGAGTGAGGTGACTATTTCTGAGGAGAACATGAGCAGTGAAGATTCACCTTGGAGCTAGAACAGGGACGTGCACATGATTATACAGGGGCAGGGGCTCAAGTTTTTTCCAGTCATTTATACAATATGGAAATTAATGTGAAATTAAACCACAAATATGTGTGATGAACTGTTTTTAAAACTTAAACTTCAAATAAAAATTGTAAACTTCAAAACATATGCAAATTTTTAACAAAGAACATAGTGATTTACCTCTATTTTCATCAAAATGCAGGCAATGGCCCAGGCGTTCTTTGTAAAATTATTTACAAAACACTGTATAGTCTCACAAATGTCACTTTTTATTTATGCCACTACAAAAAAACATGATGTAAATGATGCATGATGTAAAACATGATGTAAAAAACTTGTGTAGATCCTCCTCTATGTCAGTCCATGTGTAATTTTTCCATAATTCTTTGTTTTTTGCAGCATTTTTGTTAGTGTAACTGCAGATTGTGCTGACAGTGTCTATGGCACAAAAAAAAAAAAAAAATTAAAATGCCTCAACATGAACCCCTGGTGGTCTCTGAGGGTGAAACCTGCTAACTGCTGCAGCTCTGTCAGCTTCAGTCTCCCATGCAGAGCTCTGAGCGCATGTGTGGCTCTGCACCCTTAGCAGCGTTGCTAACTCCTCAGTAAGGAAAGCCTGCTTCATGTCAGAGTCTCTAAACTCCAGAAGAAGTCGATAAAAGTCCCTTTCTTTCTAAAAAAAAGTCGTTAGGGGGTCTGAAAAGTCATTGAATCTAACAACAAAGTCGCTAGGTTTGCAACTACGTGTCCCAGACTGCATCCCTGCTGAGAGTCCCTCCCTCCCTTCTCATGTTGCAGGAAGAACGTAAGCACCCGCCCCTTGTCAATCAGTCACCATATAATTTTGGATTGGTTGTTGTGGTGAAGTTTTCCACCAATAGGAGAGATGTTGTGGTGTGTTTTTTTTTTCTTTTGGCAAGCCTTTTCCGCCTGTAAGACCTGTCGCTAATGTCTGCATGCTATGTTTTCCTGTCTCATACAGCGCGATCGAGCGCCGAACGTGATCAAAATAAGCAGAAAAAAAGTATCTCGCGGACATAATTTATCATAACTCTGGTTTTATTTGGCCTATCAACACAATTTAAAAACTGGTATATAGGTTGAGGTCCTCACTTTTGAGATAAGTTGAAACGGAGAGTCAACGAGGCTCCGTCTTGCAGCTACATCCGGTTAAATATGTCATGTGACTTGAACGCACACACACACGCACACACACACACACACACACACACACACACACACACACACACACTCAGAGTCTGGTTTTTAGCACCTGCAAAAACATGCTATTTACATATTTGACAAGAATGCAGAGGCTCCTTTTGCCCCTGAAAAAAATCAAATTTCAAACACAACTTGACTGGTCATTTCTCCAAAAGACAACCATGAAGCTCCATCCAAACCTGAAGCAGGCAGTTGGTGCATGTGTACAGTAACCTGAGGGGAGTGAGGTGAGTGCTTCTGAGGAGAACATGAGCAGTGAAGATTCACCTTGGAGCTAGAACAGAGACATGCACATGATTATACAGGGGCAGGGGCTCAAGTTTTTTCCAGTCGTTTATACAATATGGAAATTAATGTGAAATTAAAACACAAAGTATTAATAGAAAGGTAATGACTGTCCTGTGTAGGTGACAGTGATATCCAATAGGCTAGGCACTCACGAGGCTGGCTGTGGCAAGTGTAAGTGAAAGCAACACGCACTGGCAGGAAGAACAGCAAACGCCGATGAAGGAAAAGGGTCTTTGCAGTGATGGGCGTTACCAGAGAGGGCGATGGCCAGAGGACACAAATGGGACGGGGAGGCAGCGCGTTGGGGGGGGGGGGGCGACACGGCTCGGGCCCGCCAGTGCCCCAACGGGGTCCTAGTTTTGTTATTAGGGCCCGAGCGTAGCTGCTAAGCAGCTGCGAGAGCCCTATTATTCCCCAAGTGGTTTTTCTTTGTTTCTTTTTTCTTTTTCCTCCCCTTTGAACTGGAAAATGGCCCACTTCCCACTGGCGAAAACTCATGAAATTTGGCAGGACGACCGGGCCTGGTGAAAAATTTGATATTCCGAAGTCGCCCAAACAAGAAAATGCAAAATGGCTCCATAGCGCCCCCTAAGGTGGAAATTCACACTATTGACTGTCACGCCTGTACGCTTTGTCAAAATGACACAAAAATTGACACACACATGTATCTCAATAAGATCTACAAAAAAGTCAGTGCGGGCGTATCTGTCAAATGTACGGTTAAAGGGCTATTTCGCATTTTTTGCCGATCCGCACACATTGGAATTTCGCTAACTCCTCCGAAGGCTTTCGTTCCACCGGCACCACATTTGCTCAGGCCAATCTACACCCCATGGCCATTAAAAGTTATTCAAATCATGACGCTGCACCCCACGGTTTAGGTTCTAGGGGGCGCCAAAGATAACCCTAAAATCCACATATTTAAAAGTCTTATAACTTTTTATTTTTGCCCTCACTGGCCTCCAAGTTTTCTAGGATGATGCAATGTCCAGCCATCAACACATTTGTGAAGGAATTTTTACTCCCCAAAAGAGCGCCCCCCCATGGCAGGAGAAAAAAGTCCATTTTTTCTTGTCCCCTAAGGTGAAAATACACATTGTTGAGTGTCACGCCTGTACGCTTTGTCAAAATGACACAAAAATTGACACACACATGTATCTCAATAAGATCTACAAAAAAGTCCATGCGCGCGTATCTGTCAAATGTACGGTTAAAGGGTTATTTTGCATTTTTTGCCGATTCGCACACATTGGAATTTCGCTAACTCCTCCGAAGGCTTTCGTTCCACCGGCACCACATTTGCTCAGGCCAAATTACACCCCATGGCCATTAAAAGTTATTCAAATCATGACGCTGCACCCCACGGTTTACGTTCTAGGGGGCGCCAAAGATAACCCAAAAATCCACATTTTTAAAAGTCTTATAACTTTTTATTTTTGTCCTCACTGGCCTCCAAGTTTTCTAGGATGATGCAATGTCCAGCCATCAACACATTTGTGAAGGAATTTTTACTCCCTAATAGAGCGCCCCCCCATGGCAGGAGAAAAAAGTCCATTTTTTCTTGTCCCCTAAGGTGAAAATACACATTGTTGACTGTCACGCCTGTACGCTTTGGCAAAATGACACAAAAATTGACAATCATGTGTATCTCAATTAGATCTACGAAAAAGTCAAAGAGCCCGTATCTGTATAATGTACGGTAAAAGGGCTATTTTGCATTTTTTGCCGATTCGCACACATTGGAATTTCGCTAACTCCTCCTAAGGCTTTCGTCCCACTGACACCAAATTTGCTCAGGCCAATCTACACTCCATGGCCATTCAAAGTTGTAAAAATCATGAGGCTGCACCCCACGGTTTACGTTTTAGGGGGCGCCAAAGATGACCCAAATATACATTACAGTAGACAAAGTAGTTTTGCCCACTGAGTGGCGCCAAAGGGACTTGTCTGTGGAGTCTGTGAGTCACTATTGGCCGTTTTTGACTACTTTAGATTTTACCTTTATATTTCCTCTTACAAAATTTTTACCTTGCCTTGCCTAGTATCATTTTTTTCAGCACAACCTCACCTGTGTCAATTTACAGTTATTTTATCATTTTGACATACTATATTTACACATTGGACCCAAATTCACACACAAAACATAAAATCCGAGTGGAAAAAAGTAACGTTTTTACTGTGAAAACCACAAATATGTGTGATGAACTGTTTTTAAAACTTAAACTTCAAATAAAAATTGTAAACTTCAAAACATATGCAATTTTTTAACAAAGAACATAGTAATTTACCTCTATTTACATCAAAATGCAGGCAATCGCCCAGGTGTTCTTTGTAAAATTATTTACAAAACACTGTATAGTCTCACAAATGTCACTTTTTATTTATGCCACTACAAAAAAACATGATGTAAATGATGCATGATGTAAAACATGATGTAAAAAACTTGTGTAGATCCTCCTCTATGTTAGTCCATGTGTAATTTTTCCATAATTCTTTGTTTTTTGCAGCATTTTTGTTAGTGTAACTGCAGATTGTGCTGACAGTGTCTATGGCAAAAAAAAAAAAAAAAAAACTAAAAATGCCTCAACATGAACCCCTGGTGGTCTCTGAGGGTGAAACCTGCTAACTGCTGCAGCTCTGTCAGCTTCAGTCTCCCATGCAGAGCTCGGAGCGCATGTGTGGCTCTGCACCCTTAGCAGCGTTGCTAACTCCTCAGTAAGGAAAGCCTGCTTCATGTCAGAGTCTCTAAACTCCAGAAGAAGTCGATAAAAGTCACTTTCTTTCTAAAAAAAAGTCGTTAGGGGGTCTGAAAAGTCATTGAATCTAACAACAAAGTCGCTAGGTTTGCAACTACGTGTCCCAGACTGCATCCCTGCTGAGAGTCCCTCCCTCCCTTCTCATATTGCAGGAAGAACGTAAGCGCCCGCCCCTTGTCAATCAGTCACCATATAATTTTGGATTGGTTGTTGTGGTGAAGTTTTCCACCAATAGGAGAGATGTTGTGGTGTGTTTTTTTTTTCCTTTGGCAAGCCTTTTCCGCCTGTAAGAGCTGTCGCTAATGTCTGCATGCTATGTTTTCCTGTCTCATACAGCGCGATCGAGCGCCGAACGTGATCAAAATAAGCAGAAAACAAGTATCGCGGACATAATTTATCATAACTCTGGTTTTATTTGGCCTATCAACACAATTTAAAAACTGGTATATAGGTTGAGGTCCTCACTTTTGAGATAAGTTGAAACGGAGAGTCAACGAGGCTCCGTCTTGCAGCTACATCCGGTTAAATATGTCATGTGACTTGAACGCACACACACACACACAGACACACACACACACGCACACACACACACTCAGAGTCTGGTTTTTAGCACCTGCAAAAACATGCTATTTACATATTTGACAAGAATGCAGAGGCTCCTTTTGCCCCTGAAAAAAATCAAATTTCAAACACAACTTGACTGGTCATTTCTCCAAAAGACAACCATGAAGCTCCATCCAAACCTGAAGCAGGCAGTTGGTGCATGTGTACAGTAACCTGAGGGGAGTGAGGTGACTGCTTCTGAGGAGAACATGAGCAGTGAAGATTCACCTTAGAGCTAGAACAGAGACGTGCACATGATTATACAGGGGCAGGGGCTCAAGTTTTTTCCAGTTGTTTATACAATATGGAAATTAATGTGAAATTAAAAAACAAAGTATTAATAGAAAGGTAATGACTGTCCTGTGTAGGTGACAGTGATATCCAATAGGCTAGGCACTCACGAGGCTGGCTGTGGCAAGTGTAAGTGAAAGCAACACGCACTGGCAGGAAGAACAGCAAACGCTGATGAAGGAAAAGGGTCTTTGCAGTGATGGGCGTTACCAGAGAGGGCGATGGCCAGAGGAAACAAATGGGACGGGGAGGCAGCGCGTTGGGGGGGGGACGCGACACAGCTCGGGCCCGCCAGTGCCCCAACGGGGTCCTAGTTATTATTTTTCCTCCCCTTTGAACTGGAAAATGGCCCACTTCCCACTGGCGAAAACTCAGGAAATTTGGCAGGACGACCGGACCTGGTGAAAAATTTGATATTCCGAAGTCGCCCAAACAAGAAAATGCAAAATGGCTCCATAGCGCCCCCTAAGGTGAAAATTCACACTATTGACTGTCACGCCTGTACGCTTTGTCAAAATGACACAAAAATTGACACACACATGTATCTCAATAAGATCTACAAAAAAGTCAGTGCGGGCGTATCTGTCAAATGTACGGTTAAAGGGTTATTTCGCATTTTTTGCCGATCCGCACACATTGGAATTTCGCTAACTCCTCCGAAGGCTTTCGTTCCACCGGCACCACATTTGCTCAGGCCAATCTACACGCCATGGCCATTAAAAGTTATTCAAATCATGACGCTGCACGCCACGGTTTAGGTTCTAGGGGGCGCCAAAGATAACCCTAAGATCCACATATTTAAAAGTCTTATAACTTTTTATTTTTGCCCTCACTGGCCTCCAAGTTTTCTAGGATGATGCAATGTCCAGCCATCAACACATTTGTGAAGGAATTTTTACTCCCCAAAAGAGCGCCCCCCCATGGCAGGAGAAAAAAGTCCATTTTTTCTTGTCCCCTAAGGTGAAAATTCACACTATTGACTGTCACGCCTGTACGCTTTGGCAAAATGACACAAAAATTGACACACACATGTATCTCAATAAGATCTACGAAAAAGTCAATGCGCGCGTATCTGTCAAATGTACGGTTAAAGGGTTATTCCGCATTTTTTGCCGATCCGCACACATTGGAATTTCGCTAACTCCTCCGAAGGCTTTCATTCCACCGGTACCACATTTGCTCAGGCCAATCTACACCCCATGGCCATTAAAAGTTATTCAAATCATGACGCTGCATCCCACGGTTTAGGTTCTAGGGGGCGCCAAAGATAACCCTAAAATCCACATATTTAAAAGTCTTATAACTTTTTATTTTTGTCCTCACTGGCCTCCAAGTTTTCTAGGATGATGCAATGTCCAGCCATCAACACATTTGTGAAGGAATTTTTACTCCCCAAAAGAGCGCCCCCCCATGGCAGGAAAAAAAAGCCAATTTTTTCTTGTCCCCTAAGGTGGAAATTCACACTATTGACTGTCACGCCTGTACGCTTTATCATATTGACACAAAAATTGACACACATATGTATCTCAATAAGATCTACAAAAGAGTCGATTCGCGCGTATCTGTCAAATGTACGGTTAAAGGGCTATTTTGCATTTTTTGCCGATTCGCACACATTGGAATGTGGCTAACTCCTCCTAAGGCTTTCGTCCCACTGACACCAAATTTGCTCAGGCCAATCTACACCCCATGGCCATTCAAAGTTGTAAAAATCATGACGCTGCACCCCACGGTTTACGTTCTAGGGGGCGCCAAAGATGACCCAAAAATCCACATTCTTCAAAGAATCCACATCCCCCCCCCCCATATGGCAGGAGAAAAAGTTAAGTTTTTCCTGCCCATCGCTCAATGGCTCAATCGCATCGCTTTCCAGGCAACACCGTAAGGAGGAGCAACCTGCCATTTCGATATATCATAGCTGTGTTTGTGCCCTCACTCATGGTCCAGACTTTTTTCAAATAGGACATGAAGTTTGTCTGCAGCGAGTGTTTTGGTAGAAACTGCGCCTCCCATTCATTATAATAGGAAATGACCACAGACAAGTGCGCACACCATCTTTGGATCTTGAGTGTGACGCGATCGGGAGGGGGAGGCGGTCGCACTGGGGGCGGCGCGACACGGCTCGGGCCCGACAGTGCCCCAACGGGGTCCTAGTTATTATTAGGGCCCGAGCGTAGCTGCTAAGCAGCTGCGAGAGCCCTCTTGTTCCTGTAGTTTCCTTCTTTAGGGCCCGAGCCAGCTGCAGAGCAGCCGGGCGTAGGCCCTATTATTCCCCAAGTGGTTTTTCTTTGTTTCTTTCTTTCTTTCTTTCTTTCTTTCTTTCTTCTTTTTCCTCCCCTTTGAACTGGAAAATGGCCCACTTCCCACTGGCGAAAACTCATGAAATTTGGCAGGACGACCGGGCCTGGTGAAAAATTCGATATTCTGAAGTCGCCCAAACAATAAAATGCAAAATGGCTCCATAGCGCCCCCTAAGGTGGAAATTCACACTATTGACTGTCACGCCTGTACGCTTTGTCATATTGACACAAAAATTGACACACATATGTATCTCAATAAGATCTACAAAAAAGTCAGCGCGGCCGTATCTGTCAAAATTACGGTTAAAGGGTTATTTCGCATTTTTTGCCGATCCGCACACATTGGAATTTCGCTAACTCCTCCGAAGGCTTTTGTTCCACCGGCACCACATTTGCTCAGGCCAATCTACACCCCGTGGCCATTAAAAGTTATCAAAATCATGACGCTGCACCCCAAGGTTTAGGTTCTAGGGGGCGCCAAAGATAACACTAAAATCCACATATTTAAAAGTCTTATAACTTTTTATTTTTGTCCTCACTGGCCTCCAAGTTTTCTAGGATGATGCAATGTCCAGCCATCAACACATTTGTGAAGGAATTTTTACTCCCCAAAAGAGCGCCCCCCCATGGCAGGAGAAAAAAGTCCATTTTTTCTTGTCCCCTAAGGTGAAAATACACATTGTTGAGTGTCACGCCTATACGCTTTGTCAAAATGACACAAAAATTGACATGCGCATGTAACTCAATAAGATCTACGAAAAAGTCAATGCGCGCGTATCTGTCAAATGTACGGTTAAAGGGTTATTCCGCATTTTTTGCCGATCCGCACACATTGGAATGTGGCTAACTCCTCCTAAGGCTTTCGTTCCACCGGCACCACATTTGCTCAGGCCAATCTACACCCCATGGCCATTAAAAGTTATTCAAATCATGACACTGCACCCCACGGTTTAGGTTCTAGGGGGCGCCAAAGATAACCCTAAAATCCACATATTTAAAAGTCTTATAACTTTTTATTTTTGTCCTCACTGGCCTCCAAGTTTTCTAGGATGATGCAATGTCCAGCCATCAACACATTTGTGAAGGAATTTTTACTCCCCAAAAGAGCGCCCCCCATGGCAGGAGAAAAAAGTCCATTTTTTCTTGTCCCCTAAGGTGAAAATACATATTGTTGAGATTCACGCCTATACGCTTTGTCATATTGACACAAAATTTGACAATCACGTGCCTTGCCTGGTATCATTTTTTTCAGCACAACCTCACCTGTGCGAATTTACAGTTATTTTATCATGTTGACATACTGAATTTACACAATGGACCCAAATTCACACACAAAACATAAAATCCGAGTGGAAAAAAGTAACATTTTTACTGTGAAAACCACAAATATGTGTGATGAACTGTTTTTAAAACTTAAACTTCAAATAAAAATTGTAAACTTCAAAACATATGCAAATTTTTAACAAAGAACATAGTGATTTACCTCTATTTACATCAAAATGCAGGCAATGGCCCAGGCGTTCTTTGTAAAATTATTTACAAAACACTGTATAGTCTCACAAATGTCACTTTTTATTTATGCCACTACAAAAAAACATGATGTAAATGATGCATGATGTAAAACATGATGTAAAAAACTTGTGTAGATCCTCCTCTATGTCAGTCCATGTGTAATTTTTCCATAATTCTTTGTTTTTTGCAGCATTTTTGTTAGTGTAACTGCAGATTGTGCTGACAGTGTCTATGGCACAAAAAAAAAATAATTAAAATGCCTCAACATGAACCCCTGGTGGTCTCTGAGGGTGAAACCTGCTAACTGCTGCAGCTCTGTCAGCTTCAGTCTCCCATGCAGAGCTCTGAGCGCATGTGTGGCTCTGCACCCTTAGCAGCGTTGCTAACTCCTCAGTAAGGAAAGCCTGCTTCATGTCAGAGTCTCTAAACTCCAGAAGAAGTCGATAAAAGTCCCTTTCTTTCTAAAAAAAAGTCGTTAGGGGGTCTGAAAAGTCATTGAATCTAACAACAAAGTCGCTAGGTTTGCAACTACGTGTCCCAGACTGCATCCCTGCTGAGAGTCCCTCCCTCCCTTCTCATGTTGCAGGAAGAACGTAAGCGCCCTCCCCTTGTCAATCAGTCACCATATAATTTTGGATTGGTTGTTGTGGTGAAGTTTTCCACCAATAGGAGAGATGTTGTGGTGTGTTTTTTTTTCTTTTGGCAAGCCTTTTCCGCCTGTAAGACCTGTCGCTAATGTCTGCATGCTATGTTTTCCTGTCTCATACAGCGCGATCGAGCGCCGAACGTGATCAAAATAAGCAGAAAAAAAGTATCGCGGACATAATTTATCATAACTCTGGTTTTATTTGGCCTATCAACACAATTTAAAAACTGGTATATAGGTTGAGGTCCTCACTTTTGAGATAAGTTGAAACGGAGAGTCAACGAGGCTCCGTCTTGCAGCTACATCCGGTTAAATATGTCATGTGACTTGAACGCACACACAGACACACACACACGCACACACACACACACACACACACACTCAGAGTCTGGTTTTTAGCACCTGCAAAAACATGCTATTTACATATTTGACAAGAATGCAGAGGCTCCTTTTGCCCCTGAAAAAAATCAAATTTCAAACACAACTTGACTGGTCATTTCTCCAAAAGACAACCATGAAGCTCCATCCAAACCTGAAGCAGGCAGTTGGTGCATGTGTACAGTAACCTGAGGGGAGTGAGGGGAGTGCTTCTGAGGAGAACATGAGCAGTGAAGATTCACCTTGGAGCTAGAACAGAGACATGCACATGATTATACAGGGGCAGGGGCTCAAGTTTTTTCCAGTCGTTTATACAATATGGAAATTAATGTGAAATTAAAACACAAAGTATTAATAGAAAGGTAATGACTGTCCTGTGTAGGTGACAGTGATATCCAATAGGCTAGGCACTCACGAGGCTGGCTGTGGCAAGTGTAAGTGAAAGCAACACGCACTGGCAGGAAGAACAGCAAACGCCGATGAAGGAAAAGGGTCTTTGCAGTGATGGGCGTTACCAGAGAGGGCGATGGCCAGAGGACACAAATGGGACGGGGAGGCAGCGCGTTGGGGGGGGGACGCGACACGGCTCGGGCCCGCCAGTGCCCCAACGGGGTCCTAGTTTGTTATTATTATTATTAGGGCCCGAGCGTAGCTGCTAAGCAGCTGCGAGAGCCCTATTATTCCTGATGGATTCTTCTTTCTTCTTCTTCTTCTTATTATTTTTCTGCCCCTTTGAACTGGAAAATGGCCCACTTCCCACTGGTGAAAACTCATGAAATTTGGCAGGACGACCGGGCCTGGTGAAAAATTCGATATTCTGAAGTCACCCAAACAATCAAATGCAAAATGGCTCCATAGCGCCCCCTAAGGTGAAAAATTCACATGATTGAGTGTCACGCCTGTACGCTTTGTCAAAATGACACAAAATTTGACACACACGTGTATCTCAATAAGATCTACAAAAAAGTCAGTGCGGGCGTGTCTGTCAAATGTACGTTTAAAGGGCTATTTCGCATTTTTTGCCGATCCGCACACATTGGAATTTCGCTAACTCCTCCGAAGGCTTTCGTTCCACCGGCACCAAATTTGCTCAGGCCAATCTAACCCCCATGGCCATTCAAAGTTGTACAAATCCTGACGCTGCACCCCACGGTTTAGGTTCTAGGGGGCGCCAAAGATAACCCAAAAATCCACATTCTTACAAGTCTTATAACTTTTTATTTCTGTCCTCACTGGCCTCCAAGTTTTCTAGGATGATGCAATGTCCAGCCATCAACACATTTGTGAAGGAATTTTTACTCGCCAAAAGAGCGCCCCCCCATGGCAGGAGAAAAAAGTCCATTTTTTCTTGTCTCCTAAGGCGAAAATTCACACTATTGACTGTCACGCCTTTACGCTTTGTCAAAATGACACAAAATTTGACACACACATGTATCTCAATAAGATCTACAAAAAAGTCAGTGCGGGCGTATCTGTCAAATGTACGGTTAAAGGGTTATTCCGCATTTATTGCCGATCCGCACACATTGGAATTTCGCTAACTCCTCCGAAGGCTTTCGTTCCACCGGCACCAAATTTGCTCAGGCCAATCTAACCCCCATGGCCATTCAAAGTTGTACAAATCATGACGCTGCACCCCACGGTTTAGGTTCTAGGGGGCGCCAAAGATAACCCAAAAATCCACATTCTTACAAGTCTTATAACTTTTTATTTCTGTCCTCACTGGCCTCCAAGTTTTCTAGGATGATGCAATGTCCAGCCATGAACACATTTGTGAAGGAATTTTTACTCGCCAAAAGAGCGCCCCCCCCATGGCAGGAGAAAAAAGTCCATTTTTTCTTGTCTCCTAAGGCGAAAATTCACACTATTGACTGTCACGCCTTTACGCTTTGTCAAAATGACACAAAATTTGACACACACATGTATCTCAATAAGATCTACAAAAAAGTCAGTGCGGGCGTATCTGTCAAATGTACGGTTAAAGGGTTATTTCGCATTTTTTGCCGATCCGCACACATTGGAATTTCGCTAACTCCTCCGAAGGCTTTCGTTCCACCGGCCCCACATTTGCTCAGGCCAATCTACACCCCATGGCCATTAAAAGTTGTACAAATCATGATGCTGCACCCCACGGTTTACGTTCTAGGGGGCGCCAAAGATAACCCAAATATCCACAGTCTTAAAAGTCTTATAACTTTTTATTTTTGTCCTCACTGGCCTCCAAGTTCTCTAGGATGATGCAATGTCCAGCCATCAACACATTTGTGAAGGAATTTTTACTCGCCAAAAGAGCGCCCCCCATGGCAGGAGAAAAAAGTCCATTTTTTCTTGTCTCCTAAGGCGAAAATACACATTGTTGACTGTCACGCCTTTACGCTTTGTCAAAATTACACAAAATTTGACACACACATGTATCTCAATAAGATCTACGAAAAAGTCAATGCGAGCGTATCTGTTCAATGTACGGTTAAAGGGCTATTTCGCATTTTTTGCCGATTCGCACACATTGGAATGTGGCTAACTCCTCCTAAAGCTTTTGTCCCATCGGCTTCAAATTTGCTCAGGTCAATCTACACCCCATGGCCATTCAAAGTTGTACAAATCATGACGCTGCACCCCACGGTTTACGTTCTAGGGGGCGCCAAAGATAACCCAAAAATCCACAGTCTTAAAAGTCTTATAACTTTTTATTTTTGTCCTCACTGGCCTCCAAGTTTTCTAGGATGATGCAATGTCTAGCCATCAACACATTTGTGAAGGAATTTTTACTCCCTAAAAGAGCGCCCCCCCATGGCAGGAGAAAAAGTCAAGTTTTTCCTGCCCATCGCTCAATGACTCAAACACATCGCTCTCTCGGCAAAACCGAAAGGAGGAGCAACTTGCCATTTGGATATATCCTAGCTGTGTTTGTGCCCTCACTCATGGTCCAGTCCTTTTCAAATAGGACATGGAGTTTGTCTGCGGCGACGTTTTGGTAGAAACTGCGCCTCCCATTCATTATAATTGTAAATGACCACAGACAAGTGCGCACACCATCTTTGGACCTTGAGTGTGACGCGATCGGTAGGGAGAGGCGGTCGTGTTGGGGGCGGCGCGACACGGCTCGGGCCCGCCAGTGCCCCAACGGGGCCCTAGTGTTATTAGGGCCCGAGCCAGCTGCAGAGCAGCCGGGCGTAGGCCCTATTATTCCCCAAGTGGTTTTTCTTTGTTTCTTTCTTTCTTTCTTTCTTTCTTCTTTTTCCTCCCCTTTGAACTGGAAAATGGCCCACTTCCCACTGGCGAAAACTCATGAAATTTGGCAGGACGACCGGGCCTGGTGAAAAATTCGATATTCTGAAGTCGCCCAAACAATAAAATGCAAAATGGCTCCATAGCGCCCCCTAAGGTGGAAATTCACACTATTGACTGTCACGCCTGTACGCTTTGTCATATTGACACAAAAATTGACACACATATGTATCTCAATAAGATCTACAAAAAAGTCAGTGCAGCCGTATCTGTCAAAATTACGGTTAAAGGGTTATTTCGCATTTTTTTCCGATCTGCACACATTGGAATTTCGCTAACTCCTCCGAAGGCTTTCGTTCCACCGGCACCACATTTGCTCAGGCCAATCTACACCCCGTGGCCATTAAAAGTTATCAAAATCATGACGCTGCACCCCAAGGTTTAGGTTCTAGGGGGCGCCAAAGATAACACTAAAATCCACATATTTAAAAGTCTTATAACTTTTTATTTTTGTCCTCACTGGCCTCCAAGTTTTCTAGGATGATGCAATGTCCAGCCATCAACACATTTGTGAAGGAATTTTTACTCCCCAAAAGAGCGCCCCCCCATGGCAGGAGAAAAAAGTCCATTTTTTCTTGTCCCCTAAGGTGAAAATACACATTGTTGAGTGTCACGCCTATATGCTTTGTCAAAATGACACAAAAATTGACACACACATGTAACTCAATAAGATCTACAAAAAAGTCCATGCGCGCGTATCTGTCAAATGTACAGTTAAAGGGTTATTCCGCATTTTTTGCCGATCTGCACACATTGGAATTTCGCTAACTCCTCCGAAGGCTTTCGTTCCACCGGCACCACATTTGCTCAGGCCAATCTACACCCCATGGCCATTAAAAGTTATTCAAATCATGATGCTGCACCCCATGGTTTAGGTTCTAGGGGGCGCCAAAAATAACCCAAAAATCCACATTCTTAAATGTTTTATAACTTTTTATTTTTGTCCTCACTGGCCTCCAAGTTTTCTAGGATGATGCAATGTCCAGCCATCAACACATTTGTGAAGGAATTTTTACTCCCCAAAAGAGCGCCCCCCCATGGTAGGAGAAAAAAGTCAATTTTTTCTTGTCCCCTTACATAAAAATACACATTGTTGAGTGTCACGCCTGAACGCTTTGTCATATTGACACAAAAATTGACAATCATGTGTATCTCAATTAGATCTACGAAAAAGTCGGAGAGCGCGTATCTGTATAATGTACGGTTAAAGGGCTATTTTGCATTTTTTGCCGATTCGCACACATTGGAATGTGGCTATCTCCTCCTAAGGCTTTCGTCCCACCGATACCAAATTTGCTCAGGGCAATCTACACCCCATGACCATTCAAAGTTGTAAAAATCATGACGCTGCACCCCACGGTTTACGTTCTAGGGGGCGCCAAAGATGACCCAAAAATCCACATTCTTAAAAGTCATTTTGGCCACTGCAGGAGTACAGAGTACTGCAGTTCTAGGGGGCGCCAAAGATGACCCAAAAATCCACATTCTTAAAAGTCTTTTTGGCCACTGCAAGAGTACAGAGTACTGCAGGATACACACACATATACACACACGCCAACATACACACACACACACACACACACACACACACACACACACACACACACACACACACAGACACACACACACACTCAGAGTCTGTTTTTTAGCACCTGCAAAAACATGCTGTTTACATATTTGACAAGAATGCAGAGGCTTCCTTTTGCCCCTGAAAAAAATCAAATTTCAAACACAACTTGACTGTTCATTTCTCCAAAAGACAACCATGAAGCTCCATTTCAAACCTGAAGCAGATAGTTGGTGCATGTGTACAGTAACCTGAGGGGAGTGAGGTGACTATTTCTGAGGAGAACATGAGCGGTGAAGATTCACCTTGGAGCTAGAACAGGGACGTGCACATGATTATACAGGGGCAGGGGCTCAAGTTTTTTCCAGTCATTTATACAATATGGAAATTAATGTGAAATTAAACCACAAATATGTGTGATGAACTGTTTTTAAAACTTAAACTTCAAATAAAAATTGTAAACTTCAAAACATATGCAAATTTTTAACAAAGAACATAGTAATTTACCTCTATTGACATCAAAATGCAGGCAATGGCCCAGGTGTTCTTTGTAAAATTATTTACAAAACACTGTATAGTCTCACAAATGTCACTTTTTATTTATGCCACTACAAAAAAACATGATGTAAATGATGCATGATGTAAAACATGATGTAAAAAACTTGTGTAGATCCTCCTCTATGTTAGTCCATGTGTAATTTTTCCATAATTCTTTGTTTTTTGCAGCATTTTTGTTAGTGTAACTGCAGATTGTGCTGACAGTGTCTATGGCAAAAAAAAAAAAAAAAAACTGAAAATGCCTCAACATGAACCCCTGGTGGTCTCTGAGGGTGAAACCTGCTAACTGCTGCAGCTCTGTCAGCTTCAGTCTCCCATGCAGAGCTCTGAGCGCATGTGTGGCTCTGCACCCTTAGCAGCGTTGCTAACTCCTCAGTAAGGAAAGCCTGCTTCATGTCAGAGTCTCTAAACTCCAGAAGAAGTCGATAAAAGTCCCTTTCTTTCTAAAAAAAAGTCGTTAGGGTGTCTGAAAAGTCATTGAATCTAACAACAAAGTCGCTAGGTTTGCAACTACGTGTCCCAGACTGCATCCCTGCTGAGAGTCCCTCCCTCCCTTCTCATATTGCAGGAAGAACGTAAGTTCCCGCCCCTTGTCAATCAGTCACCATATAATTTTGGATTGGTTGTTGTGGTGAAGTTTTCCACCAATAGGAGAGATGTTGTGGTGTGTATTTTTTTTCCTTTGGCAAGCCTTTTCCGCCTGTAAGACCTGTCGCTAATGTCTGCATGCTATGTTTTCCTGTCTCATACAGCGCGATCGAGCGCCGAACGTGATCAAAATAAGCAGAAAACAAGTATCGCGGACATAATTTATCATAACTCTGGTTTTATTTGGCCTATCAACACAATTTAAAAACTGGTATATAGGTTGAGGTCCTCACTTTTGAGATAAATTGAAACGGAGAGTCAACGAGGCTCTGTCTTGCAGCTACATCCGGTTAAATATGTCATGTGACTTGAACGCGCACACACACACACACACACACACACAGACACACACACACACGCACACACACACACTCAGAGTCTGGTTTGTAGCACCTGCAAAAACATGCTATTTACATATTTGACAAGAATGCAGAGGCTCCTTTTGCCCCTGAAAAAAATCAAATTTCAAACACAACTTGACTGGTCATTTCTCCAAAAGACAACCATGAAGCTCCATCCAAACCTGAAGCAGGCAGTTGGTGCATGTGTACAGTAACCTGAGGGGAGTGAGGTGACTGCTTCTGAGGAGAACATGAGCAGTGAAGATTTACCTTAGAGCTAGAACAGAGACGTGCACATGATTATACAGGGGCAGGGGCTCAAGTTTTTTCCAGTCGTTTATACAATTTGGAAATTAATGTGAAATTAAAAAACAAAGTATTAATAGAAAGGTAATGACTGTCCTGTGTAGGTGGAAGTGATATCCAATAGGCTAGGCACTCACGAGGCTGGCTGTGGCAAGTGTAAGTGAAAGCAACACGCACTGGCAGGAAGAACAGCAAACGCCGATGAAGGAAAAGGGTCTTTGCAGTGATGGGCGTTACCAAAGAGGGCGATGGCCAGAGGACACAAATGGGACGGGGAGGCAGCGCGTTGGGGGGGGACGCGACACAGCTCGGGCCCGCCAGTGCCCCAACGGGGTCCTAGTTATTATTTTTCCTCCCCTTTGAACTGGAAAATGGCCCACTTCCCACTGGCGAAAACTCATGAAATTTGGCAGGACGACCGGGCCTGGTGAAAAATTTGATATTCCGAAGTCGCCCAAACAAGAAAATGCAAAATGGCTCCATAGCGCCCCCTAAGGTGAAAATTCACACTATTGACTGTCACGCCTGTACGCTTTGTCAAAATGACACAAAAATTGACACACACATGTATCTCAATAAGATCTACAAAAAAGTCAGTGCGGGCGTATCTGTCAAATGTACGGTTAAAGGGTTATTTCGCATTTTTTGCCGATCCGCACACATTGGAATTTCGCTAACTCCTCCGAAGGCTTTCGTTCCACCGGCACCACATTTGCTCAGGCCAATCTACACCCCATGGCCATTAAAAGTTATTCAAATCATGACGCTGCACCCCACGGTTTAGGTTCGAGGGGGCGCCAAAGATAACCCTAAGATCCACATATTTAAAAGTCTTATAACTTTTTATTTTTGCCCTCACTGGCCTCCAAGTTTTCTAGGATGATGCAATGTCCAGCCATCAACACATTTGTGAAGGAATTTTTACTCCCCAAAAGAGCGCCCCCCCATGGCAGGAGAAAAAAGTCCATTTTTTCTTGTCCCCTAAGGTGAAAATACACATTGTTGAGTGTAACACCTGTACGCTTTGGCAAAATGACACAAAAATTGACACACACATGTATCTCAATAAGATCTACGAAAAAGTCAATGCGCGCGTATCTGTCAAATGTACGGTTAAAGGGTTATTCCGCATTTTTTGCCGATCCGCACACATTGGAATTTCGCTAACTCCTCCGAAGGCTTTCGTTCCACCGGCACCACATTTGCTCAGGCCAATCTACACCCCATGGCCATTAAAAGTTATTCAAATCATGACGCTGCACCCCACGGTTTAGGTTCTAGGGGGAGCCAAAGATAACCGTAAAATCCACATATTTAAAAGTCTTATAACTTTTTATTTTTGTCCCCACTGGCCTCCAAGTTTTCTAGGATGATGCAATGTCCAGCCATCAACACATTTGTGAAGGAATTTTTACTCGGCAAAAGAGCGCCCCCCATGGCAGGAGAAAAAAGTCAATTTTTTCTTGTCCACTAAGGTGAAAATACACATTGTTGAGTGCTACGCCTGTATGTTTTGTCGTATTGACACAAAATTTTACATACACGTGTATTTCAATAAGATCTTCGAAAAAGTCAATGGCCACGTATCTGTAAAATGTACGGTTGAAGGGTTATTTCGCATTTTTTGCAGATTCGCACACATTGGAATTTCGCTAATTCCTCCGAAGGCTTTCGTTCCACCGGCACCACATTTGCTCAGGCCAATCTACACCCCATGGCCATTAAAAGTTATTCAAATCATGACGCTGCACCCCACGGTTTAGGTTCTAGGGGGCGCCAAAGATAACCCTAAAATCCACATATTTAAAAGTCTTATAACTTTTTATTTTTGTCCTCACTGGCCTCCATGTTTTCTAGGATGATGCAATGTCCAGCCATCAACACATTTGTGAAGGAGTTTTTTCTCTTTAAAAGAGCGCCCCCCCATGGCAGGAGAATAAAGTCAAGTTTTTCCTGTTCATCATTCAATGGCTCAAACGCACTGCTCTCTCGGCAAAAGCGAAAGGAGGAGCAACTTGCCATTTGGATATATCTTAGCTGCGTTTGTGCCCTCACTCATGGTCCAGACTTTTTTCAAATAGGACATGGAGTTTTTCTGCAGCGAGCGTTTTGGTAGAAACTGCGCCTCCCGTTCATTATAATGGTAAATGACCACAAACAAGTGCGCACACCATCTTTGGACCTTGAGTGTGACGCGATCGGGTGGGGGAGGCGGTCGCGCTGGGGGAGGCGGTCGCGCTGGGGGCGGCGTGACACGGCTCGGGCCCGCCAGTGCCCCAACGGGGCCCTAGTTATTATTATTTTTCCTCCCCTTTGAACTGGAAAATGGCCCACTTCCCACTGGCGAAAACTCATGAAATTTGGCAGGACGACCGGGCCTGGTGAAAAATTTGATATTCCGAAGTCGCCCAAACAAGAAAATGCAAAATGGCTCCATAGCGCCCCCTAAGGTGAAAATTCACACTATTCACTGTCACGCCTGTATGCTTTGTCAAAATGACACAAAAATTGACACACACATGTATCTCAATAAGATCTACAAAAAAGTCAGTGCGGGCGTATCTGTCAAATGTACGGTTAAAGGGTTATTTCGCATTTTTTGCCGATCCGCACACATTGGAATTTCGCTAACTCCTCCGAAGGCTTTCGTTCCACCGGCACCACATTTGCTCAGGCCAATCTACACCCCATGGCCATTAAAAGTTATTCAAATCATGACGCTGCACCCCACGGTTTAGGTTCTAGGGGGCGCCAAAGATAACCCTAAGATCCACATATTTAAAAGTCTTATAACTTTTTATTTTTGACCTCACTGGCCTCCAAGTTTTCTAGGATGATGCAATGTCCAGCCATCAACACATTTGTGAAGGAATTTTTACTCCCCAAAAGAGCGCCCCCCCATGGCAGGAGAAAAAAGTCCATTTTTTCTTGTCCCCTAAGGTGAAAATACACATTGTTGAGTGTAACACCTGTACGCTTTGGCAAAATGACACAAAAATTGACACACACATGTATCTCAATAAGATCTACGAAAAAGTCAATGCGCGCGTATCTGTCAAATGTACGGTTAAAGGGTTATTCCGCATTTTTTGCCGATCCGCACACATTGGAATTTCGCTAACTCCTCCGAAGGCTTTCGTTCCACCGGCACCACATTTGCTCAGGCCAATCTACACCCCATGGCCATTAAAAGTTATTCAAATCATGACGCTGCACCCCACGGTTTAGGTTCTAGGGGGAGCCAAAGATAACCGTAAAATCCACATATTTAAAAGTCTTATAACTTTTTATTTTTGTCCCCACTGGCCTCCAAGTTTTCTAGGATGATGCAATGTCCAGCCATCAACACATTTGTGAAGGAATTTTTACTCGGCAAAAGAGCGCCCCCCATGGCAGGAGAAAAAAGTCAATTTTTTCTTGTCCACTAAGGTGAAAATACACATTGTTGAGTGCTACGCCTGTATGTTTTGTCGTATTGACACAAAATTTTACATACACGTGTATTTCAATAAGATCTTCGAAAAAGTCAATGGCCACGTATCTGTAAAATGTACAGTTAAAGGGTTATTTTGCATTTTTTGCAGATTCGCACACATTGGAATTTCGCTAATTTCTCCGAAGGCTTTCGTTCCACCGGCACCACATTTGCTCAGGCCAATCTACACCCCATGGCCATTAAAAGTTATTCAAATCATGACGCTGCACCCCACGGTTTAGGTTCTAGGGGGCGCCAAATATAACCCTAAAATCCACATATTTAAAAGTCTTATAACTTTTTATTTTTGTCCTCACTGGCCTCCATGTTTTCTAGGATGATGCAATGTCCAGCCATCAACACATTTGTGAAGGAGTTTTTTCTCTTTAAAAGAGCGCCCCCCCATGGCAGGAGAATAAAGTCAAGTTTTTCCTGTTCATCATTCAATGGCTCAAACGCACTGCTCTCTCGGCAAAAGCGAAAGGAGGAGCAACTTGCCATTTGGATATATCTTAGCTGTGTTTGTGCCCTCACTCATGGTCCAGCCTTTTTTCAAATAGGACATGGAGTTTTTCTGCAGCGAGCGTTTTGGTAGAAACTGCGCCTCCCGTTCATTATAATGGTAAATGACCACAAACAAGTGCGCACACCATCTTTGGACCTTGAGTGTGACGCGATCGGGTGGGGGAGGCGGTCGCGCTGGGGGCGGCGTGACACGGCTCGGGCCCGCCAGTGCCCCAACGGGGCCCTAGTTTTTAGGGCCCGAGCGTAGCTGCTAAGCAGCTGCGAGAGCCCTCTTGTTCCTGTAGTTTCCTTCTTTTGTTATTATTATTTTTCCTCCCCTTTGAACTGGAAAATGGCCCACTTCCCACTGGCGAAAACTCATGAAATTTGGCAGGACGACCGGGCCTGGTGAAAAATTTGATATTCCGAAGTCGCCCAAACAAGAAAATGCAAAATGGCTCCATAGCGCCCCCTAAGGTGAAAATTCACACTATTCACTGTCACGCCTGTACGCTTTGTCAAAATGACACAAAAATTGACACACACATGTATCTCAATAAGATCTACAAAAAAGTCAGTGCGGGCGTATCTGTCAAATGTACGGTTAAAGGGTTATTTCGCATTTTTTGCCGATCCGCACACATTGGAATTTCGCTAACTCCTCCGAAGGCTTTCGTTCCACCGGCACCACATTTGCTCAGGCCAATCTACACCCCATGGCCATTAAAAGTTATTCAAATCATGACGCTGCACCCCACGGTTTAGGTTCTAGGGGGCGCCAAAGATAACCCTAAGATCCACATATTTAAAAGTCTTATAACTTTTTATTTTTGCCCTCACTGGCCTCCAAGTTTTCTAGGATGATGCAATGTTCAGCCATCAACACATTTGTGAAGGAATTTTTACTCCCCAAAAGAGCGCCCCCCCATGGCAGGAGAAAAAAGTCCATTTTTTCTTGTCCCCTAAGGTGAAAATACACATTGTTGAGTGTCACGCCTATACGCTTTGTCAAAATGACACAAAAATTGACACACACATGTAACTCAATAAGATCTACAAAAAAGTCCATGCGCGCGTATCTGTCAAATGTACAGTTAAAGGGTTATTCCGCATTTTTTGCCGATACGCACACATTGGAATTTCGCTAACTCCTCCGAAGGCTTTCGTTCCACCGGCACCACATTTGCTCAGGCCAATCTACACCCCATGGCCATTAAAAGTTATTCAAATCATGATGCTGCACCCCATGGTTTAGGTTCTAGGGGGCGCCAAAAATAACCCAAAAATCCACATTCTTAAATGTTTTATAACTTTTTATTTTTGTCCTCACTGGCCTCCAAGTTTTCTAGGATGATGCAATGTCCAGCCATCAACACATTTGTGAAGGAATTTTTACTCCCCAAAAGAGCGCCCCCCCATGGTAGGAGAAAAAAGTCAATTTTTTCTTGTCCCCTTAAATAAAAATACACATTGTTGAGTGTCACGCCTGAACGCTTTGTCATATTGACACAAAAATTGACAATCATGTGTATCTCAATTAGATCTACGAAAAAGTCAAAGAGCGCGTATCTGTATAATGTACGGTTAAAGGGCTATTTTGCATTTTTTGCCGATTCGCACACATTGGAATGTGGCTATCTCCTCCTAAGGCTTTCGTCCCACCGATACCAAATTTGCTCAGGGCAATCTACACCCCATGCCCATTCAAAGTTGTAAAAATCATGACGCTGCACCCCACGGTTTACGTTCTAGGGGGCGCCAAAGATGACCCAAAAATCCACATTCTTAAAAGTCATTTTGGCCACTGCAGGAGTACAGAGTACTGCAGTTCTAGGGGGCGCCAAAGATGACCCAAAAATCCACATTCTTAAAAGTCTTTTTGGCCACTGCAGGAGTACAGAGTACTGCAGGATACACACACATATACACACACGCCAACATACACACACACACACACACACACACACACACACACACACACACACACACACACACACACTCAGAGTCTGTTTTTTAGCACCTGCAAAAACATGCTGTTTACATATTTGACAAGAATGCAGAGGCTTCCTTTTGCCCCTGAAAAAAATCAAATTTCAAACACAACTTGACTGTTCATTTCTCCAAAAGACAACCATGAAGCTCCATTTCAAACCTGAAGCAGATAGTTGGTGCATGTGTACAGTAACCTGAGGGGAGTGAGGTGACTATTTCTGAGGAGAACATGAGCAGTGAAGATTCACCTTGGAGCTAGAACAGGGACGTGCACATGATTATACAGGGGCAGGGGCTCAAGTTTTTTCCAGTCATTTATACAATATGGAAATTAATGTGAAATTAAACCACAAATATGTGTGATGAACTGTTTTTAAAACTTAAACTTCAAATAAAAATTGTAAACTTCAAAACATATGCAAATTTTTAACAAAGAACATAGTGATTTACCTCTATTTACATCAAAATGCAGGCAATGGCCCAGGCGTTCTTTGTAAAATTATTTACAAAACACTGTATAGTCTCACAAATGTCACTTTTTATTTATGCCACTACAAAAAAACATGATGTAAATGATGCATGATGTAAAACATGATGTAAAAAACTTGTGTAGATCCTCCTCTATGTCAGTCCATGTGTAATTTTTCCATAATTCTTTGTTTTTTGCAGCATTTTTGTTAGTGTAACTGCAGATTGTGCTGACAGTGTCTATGGCACAAAAAAAAATAAAAATTAAAATGCCTCAACATGAACCCCTGGTGGTCTCTGAGGGTGAAACCTGCTAACTGCTGCAGCTCTGTCAGCTTCAGTCTCCCATGCAGAGCTCGGAGCGCATGTGTGGCTCTGCACCCTTAGCAGCGTTGCTAACTCCTCAGTAAGGAAAGCCTGCTTCATGTCAGAGTCTCTAAACTCCAGAAGAAGTCGATAAAAGTCACTTTCTTTCTAAAAAAAGTCGTTAGGGGGTCTGAAAAGTCATTAAATCTAACAACAAAGTCGCTAGGTTTGCAACTACGTGTCCCAGACTGCATCCCTGCTGAGAGTCCCTCCCTCCCTTCTCATGTTGCAGGAAGAACGTAAGCGCACGCCCCTTGTCAATCAGTCACCATATAATTTTGGATTGGTTGTTGTGGTGAAGTTTTCCACCAATAGGAGAGATGTTGTGGTGTGTTTTTTTTTTCTTTTGGCAAGCCTTTTCCGCCTGTAAGACCTGTCGCTAATGTCTGCATGCTATGTTTTCCTGTCTCATACAGCGCGATCGAGCGCCGAACGTGATCAAAATAAGCAGAAAAAAAGTATCGCGGACATAATTTATCATAACTCTGGTTTTATTTGGCCTATCAACACAATTTAAAAACTGGTATATAGGTTGAGGTCCTCACTTTTGAGATAAGTTGAAACGGAGAGTCAACGAGGCTCCGTCTTGCAGCTACATCCGGTTAAATATGTCATGTGACTTGAACGCACACACAGACACACACACACACACACACACACACACACACACACACACACACACACACACACACACTCAGAGTCTGGTTTTTAGCACCTGCAAAAACATGCTATTTACATATTTGACAAGAATGCAGAGGCTCCTTTTGCCCCTGAAAAAAATCAAATTTCAAACACAACTTGACTGGTCATTTCTCCAAAAGACAACCATGAAGCTCCATCCAAACCTGAAGCAGGCAGTTGGTGCATGTGTACAGTAACCTGAGGGGAGTGAGGTGAGTGCTTCTGAGGAGAACATGAGCAGTGAAGATTCACCTTGGAGCTAGAACAGAGACATGCACATGATTATACAGGGGCAGGGGCTCAAGTTTTTTCCAGTCGTTTATACAATATGGAAATTAATGTGAAATTAAAACACAAAGTATTAATAGAAAGGTAATGACTGTCCTGTGTAGGTGACAGTGATATCCAATAGGCTAGGCACTCACGAGGCTGGCTGTGGCAAGTGTAAGTGAAAGCAACACGCACTGGCAGGAAGAACAGCAAACGCCGATGAAGGAAAAGGGTCTTTGCAGTGATGGGCGTTACCAGAGAGGGCGATGGCCAGAGGACACAAATGGGACGGGGAGGCAGCACGTTGGGGGGGGGGACGCGACACGGCTCGGGCCCGCCAGTGCCCCAACGGGGTCCTAGTTCTTTTTCCTCCCCTTTGAACTGGAAAATGGCCCACTTCCCACTGGCGAAAACTCATGAAATTTGGCAGGACGACCGGGCCTGGTGAAAAATTTGATATTCCGAAGTCGCCCAAACAAGAAAATGCAAAATGGCTCCATAGCGCCCCCTAAGGTGAAAATTCACACTATTGACTGTCACGCCTGTACGCTTTGTCAAAATGACACAAAAATTGACACACACATGTATCTCAATAAGATCTACAAAAAAGTCAGTGCGGGCGTATCTGTCAAATGTACGGTTAAAGGGCTATTTCGCATTTTTTGCCGATCCGCACACATTGGAATTTCGCTAACTCCTCCGAAGGCTTTCGTTCCACCGGCACCACATTTGCTCAGGCCAATCTACACCCCATGGCCATTAAAAGTTATTCAAATCATGACGCTGCACCCCACGGTTTAGGTTCTAGGGGGCGCCAAAGATAACCCTAAAATCCACATATTTAAAAGTCTTATAACTTTTTATTTTTGCCCTAACTGGCCTCCAAGTTTTCTAGGATGATGCAATGTCCAGCCATCAACACATTTGTGAAGGAATTTTTACTCCCCAAAAGAGCGCCCCCCCATGGCAGGAGAAAAAAGTCCATTTTTTCTTGTCCCCTAAGGTGAAAATACACATTGTTTAGTGTCACGCCTGTACGCTTTGGCAAAATGACACAAAAATTGACACACACATGTATCTCAATAAGATCTACAAAAAAGTCTGTACTCGCGTATCTGTCAAATGTACGGTTAAAGGGTTATTTCGCATTTTTTGCCGATACGCACACATTGGAATTTCGCTAACTCCTCCGAAGGCTGGCGTTCCACCGGCACCACATTTGCTCAGGCCAATCTACACCCCATGGCCATTAAAAGTTATTCAAATCATGACGCTGCACCCCACGGTTTAGGTTCTAGGGGGCGCCAAAGATAACCCTAAAATCCACATATTTAAAAGTCTTATAACTTTTTATTTTTGTCCTCACTGGCCTCCAAGTTTTCTAGGATGATGCAATGTCCAGCCATCAACACATTTGTGAAGGAATTTTTACTCCCCAAAAGAGCGCCCCCCCATGGCAGGAGAAAAAAGTCCATTTTTTCTTGTCCCATAAGGTGAAAAAACACATTGTTGACTGTCATACCTGTACGCTTTGTCATATTGACACAAAATTTGACAATCACGTGTATCTCAATAAGATCTACGAAAAAGTCAATGCGCGCGTATCTGTAAAATGTACGGTTAAAGGGCTATTTTGCATTTTTTGCCGATTCGCACACATTGGAATGTGGCTAACTCCTCCTAAGGCTTTCGTCCCACTGACACCAAATTTGCTCAGGCCAATCTACACCCCATGGCCATTCAAAGTTGTAAAAATCATGACGCTGCACCCCACGGTTTACGTTCTAGGGGGCGCCAAAGATGACCCAAATATCCACATTCTTAAAAGAATCCACATCCCCCCCATCCCCCATCCCCCATGGCAGGAGAAACAGTCAAGTTTTTCCTGCCCATCACTCAATGGCTCAATCGCATCACTCTCCCGGCAACACCGTAACGAGGAGCAACTTGCCGTTTGGATATATCCTAGCTGTGTTTGTGCCCTCACTCATGGTCCAGACTTTTTTCAAATAGGACATGTAGTTTGTCTGCAGCGAGTGTTTTGGTAGAAACTGCGCCTCCCATTCATTATAATGGGAAATGACCACAGACAAGTGCGCACACCATCTTTGGACCTTGAGTGTGACGCGATCGGGAGGGGGAGGCGGTCGCGCTGGGGGCGGCGCAACGCGGCTCGGGCCCGACAGTGCCCCACCGGGGTCCTAGTCTTAGTTTATTCCTCTGTTACATAGCCCGCGTCGATTTAGCTGAAGTGAGTAATTCGCTTGGGGACGTCGTTAAGGTACATGTACTTTGCTTTAAATGGGTATTAAAGGTATTTTGCTGATGTTACAGCACGGAAAGTGACTGTTAAGCTAAGCTGCTAATGTAAACACAGTATATACTCCAAATTTTCACTGCATATTTTTCTGTAGAAGTAGTTTTCCTTGAAGCTTTTGTAACTGCACCATCTTTGAATAACTAAATAATTGTTGGATACCAAAACGCATGCTTCTTTATCGAAGTAAATCTGTGCCATCTGATTTTGAATTTAAATTTCTAAAGCTGAATTTTTTCGCATCAAAATCAGACTTTGAATTTCAAAACTATTAAATTTCAAGCATGCATTTTTATTTCTGACGTTTTTTTTCACAATGATGATATGAATTCAGTGTAAAAAAAATCAGTCTCTCAAAAAAAAATGTTGAGTAAAAATTTGACTTAAAAAAACGTGTAAAAAAAATTCAGTGTCAAAAAATTTAGTGTAAAACAGACTGACTCAACATCCAGGTAACCAGGGAGAGCAATCGATTCCTGGCTCAATCATTCATCGTCCAGCCAATCAATTAAAGCTAGATTGGTCATGTGGCACCGACCCCAGTGGAAGATTGAGAAATCGATTGCTTCTCCCTGATTACGTGGCTGTTGAGTCAGTTTGTTTTACACAAAATTTTTTGACACTGAAAAATTTTTTATGTTGAATTTTTTTTTACACAGTTTTATTTTAGGTCGAATTTTTACTACACGAATAATTTGAGAGACTGATTTTTTTTTAAACCTGATTTATTATCATTGTGGAAAAAAAATAATGCGTGCTTTGAAATTCAAAGTCTGATTTTGATGCAAAAAAAATTCATTAGATAACTGTCAGCATTGTGAACTCATCCTCTTAACATTCTTTCTCCCTTTTTATGTTATAGTTCAGTTAAAAGAAAAACTGGCTCGACTTTGCTGTTTTATGAGTATAACCAAACATTTATGTTTTAGGGTTTTTCATCAATCTGCCCTCAGCCATGCCATATCTTAAAACAGCTGCAAAAAAACAGACACGATCATCATTGTTGGATATCAAGTCACAGAAGTGTGGACTACGGCACACTGTGTTCTTTGTGAATGGAAATGAATATACAGGAGAGTGGAAAGACAACCAGAAGCATGGTGAGAAGCTTCTTCCACCACAACTTCTTTGGTCACCTAGTTATAACATGTGAAGTACTTGCTATGTAATAGATGACATTTACACTTTTAATGTGTCTTTTAGGAAAGGGAACTCAGGTTTGGAAGGAGTCTGGAATGATTTATGATGGAGAGTGGAAATTCGGAAAACGTGATGGATATGGTACCTACAGTGTGCTTCTCCCTCAAAGGAAGGAGTACTTGAGAAAGTACTGTGGGGAATGGAAGAATGGAAAGAAGCATGTATTGAAATACTATTATTTATATACACTGTAACATGAATAATGCCTGTTGTCTGAGCTTACATTGCCTGTGTCATATATCTCTAATCATTACCTTTCTCTCTAGGGGTATGGGACATACTTCTTCAGTCACTCATCAGTTTATGAGGGGGAGTGGAGTGAGGACGAACGGAGTGGCTGGGGAAGAATGTTCTATGAGAATGGAGACATCTATGAGGGAGAGTGGATGAAGGATAAGAATCATGGAAAAGGCATCATTCGATTTTGTAAGCAGACTTAGCTCTCATACATTTACAGTTAAAACGGATTGAAAATTCAGTGTGACAATGTTTGTAGATGTAACATTTGACTTTTCTCCTTTCTTCAGTGAATGGAAACTGGTATGAAGGCACCTGGAAAAATGGCTTGAAAAATGGAAACGGGAAATTCTATCATTCTGACAAAGGTCAACTTTATGAAGGTTTTTGGGTGGATGGGGTTGCAAAATGTGGAACTCTGTCTGATTTTGGAAGAGATGACGCACCAGCACCGACAAGATACCCAATCCCACAGGTACAACATTTTCATTATGACACAGTCACAGATCCGTGTACAATTCAGCCCTTGTGTGACAAATCAAATAAACATGAGTAATAAAGCTCTTTCTCTTGGCATAACTGTGAAGAAATGAAGCTTTTCTTTGTTTTTCAAGGTTCAACTGGTCGACATGCAATTGGTTATAAGGGAAGCCCAGTCAGCCTACCTTGACCAGAGTTGAAGAGGGACAAGAGGAAGACCGATAACAAGTTTCCACTCTGCCGTACATTTACTGACAAATAATAAAATTGGCATAATTTCATTTTGTGTGTTCATATTTGAATATTTTCAGCTAAATCACTTGTTTGTTAGTAGTGAAAAAAAATTAGGGAAATACTTGAAATGGACTGAAAAACAAAGATAAGTGAAATAATACACTGATTTAGTTAACTGCCAAAAAGATGGTTAAATACAATACCTTCCATGACAATAAAAGGTTTATACTAAATTTCATTATCATTGAATAGTTTGCTACAGCTCTTAGTGAAGCTTCTTGAATATTAGATTATGTTTATAAGGAAAAACCTGATGATAATGACACTGCTTTGTTACATTACAAACAGAGCAAGGGTACAAAAGCTCATGTTACTCACCAGTACAAATGGATCATGCAACTAAGTTTTAAGTTCCTGTGATTCAATTTCAAGTATGTCTATTTCAACAGAACAAAATTTACAGCGATGCCTAAACCAAAACAAACGAGTTCATTCGCAAAAGGTCAGAAATTTTCTATAATTAAAATGCTGTAACTGCTTGGTAGGGGTCAGTAGGTGTAATTTACAGGATGGTATAGAAAAACCCTTCACAGTGAGTGCCATTCAGGGATGACTTTTTACACAAACCAGTAATGGTTACTCTTTTTGTTTCATTATGAAATCCAAGAGATTTAACCCTGTTTTTTTTAAATAGTTATAATGCCATATCTGCCCCACAACTTCCCATTACTTTGACTGAAAACCACTCCTGGACATCATCTACATACAGTCTACATGCACCTCCAGCACAGGCTACTAACCCAGACTGACTCGTCTCTCTAAATATGTGAGAACAAAACATCCTACTATGTAACGGTAATCTTGAAGAAATATCACTGTTACTTAAGTGCACTTCATGTGTCAAGAGTGACTGATAAAAACGACATGCTAACTTAGTGCTTGAAAAACAAAGGGGGTACCAAGGCTTTACAGAATAAAGCACGAGAGCACTGGTGTAGATTATTAACAAGTACAAGCAGTCTCATGTGCTCATGAGACAAAAAATTTCACATTTACTGAATATTCCAGGTGTGATTTGCCCAACCTGTGTCAAAAATTAAAAATATATAGCACAAATAGAGAATACATTTACATATTTCAGGATGCTTTACAAAATGAAAAGTGTTCATTCTTGGAACAAAGCTTGTGCTACAGATGTCAGCATGTATCCTTTAATAATACTGGAGTTTTGGCAATCAGTCTACACAAATGGCAGTCCTTACATTCATGAAGTGAACTTTACAATAAACCAGGTATATAGTCAACAAAAAGAGGTTAAATACTTTCTGTTTGCACAGCCAGGTAATTTATGTGTCAACAGAAAAACTATAGTAGACAAACAGGTTAATAAATAGCAGGCAACAGACAGGATTCAAGTTATTGTTCAGATGTTTTTTTTTGTGAGTGCTATAAATTAAGTGAGAAATCAAACAGCTGTCACAGTTAAGACTTCAAATTTAAGTTACATGCGTAATGGCAAATTTGTGAGTTCACAGTTTATCAAACGTGTTCTAAAAATACAACTCTTTACATAAAAGAACAATTTCACAACAAAAAGGTGATACATCTGTAAAAACAGAAGCCAAAATGCCGCTTCTAACTTGAGAGAAATCTCAGGAAATCAGAGTTCCACCATGAGTCCAACATACTTGTTGTCTAAGGGAAATTTGAGCTAGGAGACTGCAGGATAGAAGATTCGCCCCTGTTGTCCAGCTCATTCTGTAGCCTGGTGAGATTAGAAAGCTCCTCCAGCTCCTGAAACTGTCTGTCCGTCTTGTGGCTGACCAGTGAGCGGTAGAAATGCACAGCAAAGACTATGAAGACTAAACCAAAGGGAACCATGATGGAGGTGGACGTGATCGCAGCAGCCACACCGGACGAAACTGTGCTGTTGCTGGACTTGTTGGGCTTCACAGGCAGAAATTTGACCCAGCAGAGCAGGACAACCTCTGCTAAGAAGAGTAAAGTGCCAATAACTGTGGAGAAAGCCCACGCCAGTTCAATGTGTCTGTGCATTCGCTCATGCGGGGACTCCTTCACAGAGTTGAGGTTATGGACATTGCTGACAGCCTCTATATTTGGCAAAATACAGGTGCTGACCATGAGAGCAAACAGGTGAACCGCAACAAGCACAGTGGTGCAGGCACTGAAGGCGATGAGGAGGGCAGGTGGGTATGGATAGCTGTTGTCCAGCTGCACTTCCACCATGGCCACCTGGAGAGGACATGAAGGAGGCAGAAAACCACTTTCAACACGTGTCAATACTTGATGGTAAAATCAACCAAGCAACTGAAGAGGAAGACGATGACTTGTAAATGACCTTACCATAGCAAATCCAGAGAGCAGGGCTGATGTCCTACTAGAAGCCTTCAGCTTAGCTCGACTCAGGTACAGCTTTCTCCAGGACAGAGCCTGTAGTGAATGCTCGTTCAGGCTCATTTTGTTCCTGTTTCAGAGGACTGCAAGAGCAGCTTCGACGGAGTTGCCTTGTTATTCAAGCGGAGCAGGACAAAAACAGTCGTTCAACATGCTAACAGTGTACTCTTTGACAACATATAACCTCGCCAGCTGACGGAACTGCGGAAGCTGTTTTTCACCACCAGTCTCCGGCGTGTTATGCCGCCTGCCTGCACCTTACATTACCCATAAGTCTGCGCGCTCCGAGAGCAACATCCGCCTACTGTCGGCTGCCTGTGCTGAGTGAAGGGATTAACTAACCTTTAGTTAATAACATTAGCGCAGTCGAGTTATATGTGAAGAAAACCAAAAAGAGTGTGACAGTTAACTTAAAAGGTTGCACACACTCGTAAACAAGTCCGCTTGACGTGTCATGTTCAGAAAACCGGGGTTATTTTGATAAAAAATGAATGAAAGTGACAGAGAGCTGTTATATACGGTGGCCGAGAACCGCCACTGCTGCAACTAAAAAAAGAATGCAAAAAAAAAAGAAACCGAAGTCAGCTGCAAATAAAAAAAGAAACAGTGCAGATAAAAAAGCCACAACGGAAGTAAACGACGAAAAGAAAAAGAAAAAAAGAAAAGAAAGTGGTGATAAAGAAAAATAAAAGTTTCTTACTGCAAAACTAAAAGGATGCAAATAATTAAAAAAAAGCCACAGCGGAGGTGTAGTGTAGTGTTAGCTTCAGTTCAACTTTTTTCATTTGCATCAGTAACTTCTGATGTGACTTCTTTTTTTGGGCTTTTTTTTTAAATTTGCAGCAGTGGCGGTTCTCGGCCACCGTAATCAAGTTATATGTGAAGAATTGAAGCTAAAACTACACCGGCATCCTCCAGATCAACTTCATATCGACTCAGGCGCTACATGGCCCGACCAAATGACACATCGAAAGGTTTATGAAGCGAAATTAAACAATAACCTTTCCACTTATTTTTCTGCTCATCTTTTTGCCGTTGTCCTGTTTGCCTAGATCGTAAAACACCGGTGCATCATCATTATTGGTTTCCGGCAGCTCACTTCCGTTGTGTTTTTTTTATTTGCATCCTTTTATTTTCACAGTAAGTAACTTTAAAAAAAAAAAAATCTGCACTGCCTAAATTTATATTTGCAGCAGGCTTCGAATTCTTTTTTTTTTTTCATTAGTAACTTCTGACATGGCTTTTTTTATTTGCATTCTTTTATTTTCACATTTTTTTTGTGTCATTAACTTCCATTGTGGCTTTTTAAATTTGGATTCTTTTCTGCTGTAAGTAACTTTTTTTAATTTTTATTTTCTATCTGCACTGCCTCTTTTTTTATTTGCAGCAGGCTTCGGTTTCTTAATAATTTTTTTTCATTAGTAACTTCCAATGTGGCTTTTTTGATTTACATTCTTTTATTTTTGCAGTAAGTAACTATTTATTTATTTATTTTTTATTTTGCGTCACCACATTTTTTGCATCATTAACTTCAGTTGTGGCTTTTATATCTGCACCATTTCTTTTTTTTATTTGCAGCAGGCTTTGGTTTCTTTTTTTCATCAGTAACTTCCGTTGTGGCTTCTTTTTTTTGCATTCTTTTTCATTTGCAGCGGTGGCGGTTCTCGGCCACCGTAATTAATCGAGTTATATGTGAAAGAAACCAAAAAAATGTGTGACAGTTAACGAAAAAGGTTGCACACACTCATGCACAAGTCCGCTTGACGTGTCACGTTCATAAAACTGGAGTTATTTTAATAAAAAAAATGAATGAAAGTGACAGAGAGCTGTTCTTGAATGTCTGAGCAGGTTTCAAACCTCTAACATGAGCGGATAACCATTCAAAATCAGAGGCTTAGATAGTTTTTTACAGGCCTTCGTTGAGAAACAAAGAGCGGGCAGCTGGGTATGAATGATGCCTCTCCTTTGTAGTAGTAGCAGCGTGGAAAAGCGGAGCTCTAACACGCCGTGACGCTGTCCAACAATGTTTTGGTTCCTGACGATGACGTAACACACAAAAACATGGTTCCCTTGTTTTGAACCTGAAAAGCGTGCTAAGTGTTTCTCTAAGTTCGCCTCACACGGGGACGCCTATCGGAACCTGAATGAGCGGAAAACATTCATAAAAGACGATGGCTCAGGCCGTGGAAACGTGTGCTGAAACCGGACGCAGGCTGGTGTGTACCATCTGCCGTGTTCACTGTTAGCTTATGAAGTGAGATTGGCAGCGAGCTAATTAGTTAGCTAAGCTAACGTTTGCAGCTGCAAACGTGGGCGATATTTGTCAAGCCTCTGAAGCTGCTCAAGCCAGGGGCTACTCTAAAAAAAACCAAAGTATTTTACATTCTGTGATTTCTCATACATTTTTTTTAGCTGTGCTGTAGTGAAAAGCAAGATTAAACAACTATCAGTGAAATCTTAAAACACTTACATTGCTCGTCCAGTGATAGTTATTTAAAGGTTATTTCAACTGCCTCCTGATTTGATAACACTATCTCAGTTTTGCACACGAATGCAAGTTGTGTCAGTGTTATCTTATCCACGCGTGTTGCAGTTTGGGAATGTAAATAATGTCGTTTTCAATGGCAGCGCTCCATCTGCCGGAGGATGTACGACGAAAATGAGGATCTCTCTGATGTCGAAGAAATTGCAAACATCCGAGGTTTCAGTGTGGAGGAAAAGCTGATCAGTGACAGTTACAACGACAAATTTGTCCACTCCATGGAGGGTAAAGGTAAAGCAACACAACACAGCATATTTCTTTCTCAGGTGCAAGCTTGTCCAACTATGGTTTGTGTTTGCATTGACTTCTATATATTCTGCACCCTCCTCCACAGTCAATGTTTGATTCTCTTGATTCCATGCTGACTGTCTTGCAGACTTCTCTTATGAGTATGTGCAAAAGGAGGCTCTCAGGACCCCACTCATTTTTGAAGAGAAAGCTGGACTAGGGATCAGGTGAGAGGCCAATTCACCAGCATGAATAACAGCATGAATTACTTCAATTATACTCCTTTTTATTGCAATTATGTTATATGTGTATTCATGTCCAGACTCACATGGTAACTAATATCTATCTCACACAGAATGCCTGATCCTGAATTTACAGTTAGTGAGATTAAAGGCTTAGTTGGTAAGTACAGTGCTGCATACGCATGTATAGATCTTTACTAACAATCAAACTAAAAAAAGTTAACCAGCCACGTAGAGTTGCTATTTTACAGAATAGGGTGGAGGAAAAAGAACAGTGGTCAGTGAGTTTGAGTGCATAGGAAAATTTCAATTAATTTATCATAAAGAGGGAAAACACCTCTCAAAAACTAAAAAAACTAAGAGGTGAGAGCCTCTAGCATTATACCCTCTGAAAACAGCTCTCTAGTAAAGATTTGAAGTGTCACCAAAGTGTCATTCTCACTCAGGGGAATATTTACTTCCACAGTACAGCAATGGAAGACAACATATTATTGATACAAATCTGTAAATGTCTATCTATCTATCTATCTATCTATCTATCTATCTATCTATCTATCTATCTATCTATCTATCTATCTATCTATCTATCTATCTATCTTTATTTTCAATATTGTCTGTTAAGAATATGTTTTAATGCTTTTGGATAAAATTGTGTTAAGTTTGACAAAAGTAGGGTCAAGACCTAACTCGGGTGTAGTTGCTCCATCTAGTGGTGATGATGAGGATTTTTTTTTTCACTGGTATCTATTTGATTAAGATTAAATTTGTAGAGTCACTGATACACACGTTTTCTTTGTGTTGCTCCTACAGCTGAATTGAGTATATCTCTATATAAAATTACAGATATGTTAGTGACTATAGAAGTGCTAATAGGTCAATCTGAACGTCTGCTTTGAATATGGCTTGCAGGTAGTCGTCGGTCTGTGGATGTCATGGATGTGAGCACCCAGAAAGGCTCTGAAATGAGCATGGCTCAGTTTGTCCGCTATTATGAGTCACCAGAGGAAGAGAGGGACAAACTTTTCAATGTCATCAGCTTAGAGTTTAGCCACACCAAGCTGGAGAACCTCATCAAGCGGCCCACAGTGGTAAATTAGCCCAACAGTCTTTACACCAATATGATGGGCATAAATCTAGCCTTAAATGTAAAAAATAATGACTAAAACACTATGGCTAAAGGCTGAAAATGCATTTTTGTTCACTAACTGTCACAGGTGGATCAGGTGGACTGGGTGGACAACATGTGGCCTCCTGATCTCAAACACAGCCAAACAGAAGCCACCAATGTCATCTCAGAAATGAAGTACCCTAAAGTGCAAAGGTAGGGCGAAACTGCATTTTTCTTTTTGTTGAAATAAAAGCAAAACTCCTTTTAGAGTCCTGTGTCAGTTTGTGATTGAAAATAAAATTGAAATGTGTGAAGCATAATATAAAAACTACCTGGAAAAAATTACTGCATCCTTGGCAGCAAATTCAATTTCTCTTTTCATCTCAATCTCTCATCTAACGCTCAGCGGAGCAGAGTGCTGCACACTGGTGGTGTTATCCATCTCCTGAACGTGCTCCTGATTGTTGCTAGGCAGCAGAGTGTTCCATAGTGGAGGATGGGTTTATTACAGCTGTAGTCCAACTGCACTGACACCTCTCAGCCAATCAGTCGTCAGTATTTGCACATAGTGAATGAGTCAAATATTATTATGCCTTTTCTCTGCAGCCTTAGTTGGTTGTATTTCCTCTCATCAAATGAAAAATATTTCAGCCCCTGTATTTATTCGTTCACTAATTCATTTGAAATGATTTATTTATTCAATTACTGTATTAAATGAGACTCATAATTAGGTGAGATATGGTGGCAGGGATTGGACTGTAAACAGTGGAGCATATAAAAAGATCAGTCTTGGCAGCATTCATCGGCAAACAATTTCTAGTATTATTTCAGTGTATAAAAACATGATACAGAAACCTCCACCTTACAAGTGTTAGCAATAAATATTTTAACATGGAATCATTTAATACGTCGTTAGAGTTTGAACGACTTCATATCGAACGCAAATAATTTTCATTAGTTGTAGTGAGACTAATTTTCTCCATATAGTCTGAAAATCCTCCTTAATGTCTTTAAGATGATGTCATTAAATTGTTGTGCCTGAAAATATTTGGCATGACTTTGAATGAGTAAAGTATTTATGTTAATCTGTGATCATTTATTAGTCTTTATAAACATTAATTGATAACCAAGCAGGAAAAAGCTCCTTCCTAAATTACTGAATTGAAGGTAGAATAACTTTGAGCCAGATTTTCAGTCATTTATTTTTACAGACTTACTTGTCGAGCGAAAATAGAAAATTGTACGTGGCGTTGCATCTTAAATGAGAAGATTTGCTCAATTTTTTTAGCTTGATTTTATAGAGAAAAAAATATATTTTGGGGCCCCAGAGTGCTGAAGCAGTTTGAAAGTTCCCACTGAGCACTAAACATATAGTAGATAGCTGTTTTTCTCAGTCTTGGGCTAATCAGTTATATATGTATAAAAAAAATTGCATAATAGGATCACCAATCTAATTATTATCATTCTTTCAGCCATATTCTCCTCATGTATACCAAGTGACAGTTTGAATCTGAGATCTCTTGTGGTCACTTATTGCTCAGAAGAGTATGAACTAAAAAACCCTCAAAAATTACAATACTGAGGATTTTGAAACTACAAAATTTAACTCCTTTTTGCTTTCAAATTCATACATATTAGTCAAGTCAATCCAAACCTTTATCAATAAAGTACTTTTAAAAACAGCTGATGTCGACCAAAGTGCTGTTTGTATTGTCAGCTGATCAGTTGCTTTATTCCTACCTAATGTCTGATTCACGTGGCGCTGTTGTTTGTTGGTTTTCTGTTACACTGATTACTTAGAGAAAAAAAAATGTCAACATAAAACAATAAGTCAATTATCCATTTGTCTAGTTACTACATATAATGGAATAGGCAATAAAGTTAATTGAATACAAATTGGTCCGAGAGTAATAATTGATTCTCTACATTTCTACACTGACAGAAGAGTTATAATGTTTATTTTATGTTACTGTTTGTGTCCCTATTTTAATTGAATGAAAATGCCACATCATCTCACTGTGGGGCACAAGACACACGGCTTGATGCTGTGAAAAACATAAATAAATCTGCTTTCATTTGTCTAAATGACTGAACCATTTGTGTCTCTAATCATCCTCCCGTTAAACTCCTATTGTGAACAATTTACTCTTTGCTGTAGTGCTCTTGTGATTGATCTCTCGCAGTGCTTTCTAATGGTAGCTGTTGTTTTCAACAAAGCACAACAGAGATATCAGCAGCCTTGTAATTGATTCTGATTGTTTGGCTGTGTTTTTCCTTTAACTGGATGTCTTAAGTCTGTCTGCCTTTATGTCTTAATGTTTGCTTGTGATGTGATCCAATTTAAATGAGTCTGTTTTTCCTTTCCTGCTTTAGGTATTGTTTGATGAGTGTGAAGGGCTGCTACACAGACTTCCACATTGATTTTGGGGGGACGTCTGTTTGGTATCATGTATTTAAGGGACAAAAAGTAAGTCCATTTTCATATCTTTGAATTTCAGAAGAATGATTATGTCTTACAGTATTGATAGACTCAGAGTTAAGATTTTACCTCGCGCTGAATAACCTCTAAAATCTTAATCTAAACCCTCTTCAGGTGTTTTGGCTTGTGCCTCCAACCCCTCATAACCTCGCCCTTTACGAGGACTGGGTCCTGTCAGGCAAACAGAGTGATATCTTTCTGGGAGATCGAGCCGATGGATGCCAGAGAGTGGAGCTTAAGCAGGGCTACACCTTCTTCATCCCATCTGGTGTGTTGGCATGGTTGTTTCAAAATAGCCAGCGGGAAAAGATTAGCTGAAGCTCCAGTGGGCACAAATGCTAAGCTATACCTGTGTTTTGAACGGTATATTCAGCTATGTGCATGAATTTCTGACACCTCTTTAAAGTTATTTCTTATGTTTGCTTTTGTATGTAGGGTGGATTCATGCAGTCTACACTCCAGAGGACACACTGGTGTTCGGAGGAAACATCCTCCACAGCTTTAACATTCCTATGCAGCTTACTATCCATGAGATAGAGAATAGGACCAAGGTAGGAGTCCTACTGAATTATCAGATGGGAAATCTGATCAATGACTGCATATAAATATGAATATGTTGCATCCGTATTCTGCTGTTATTATAAAATGAAGGCAAAATAAGCTTTGATGGGCTTTGACATATGACACAATAATGTGATCTGGCTAATGAAAATTGTGGGATTGATGATGCACTTCTTGTACTTATGAAAATACACATTAACCTTAAAGATGAAATGTCAATGGTTCCTCTGTCGAGTACAGTCCACAGAAAAAAATAGATTCCTATGATGATTTAAAGCAGAAACACGTGTTCAAATTTCAGTGTTGCTTTTTTGTTACATTTTCTCTCGCTATTCCTCTGCAACATTTGTTAACAGGGCTGTCAGTCCTGACATCATATCCTGTCTTTATAACACTTTGAAACCTTTTTTAAGAAATACTAACCTGATATGTATTTTAGTTTTGTACAAGAAGTGTCCTGTCTGTGAACATAGAAGGTGAGCTCTGTACTGAAGCCCGTCACTAGGGGGAGCTCTCAGTGTTTTGACTTCACTTTCAGTTGCAAAGCTTTTAGATTCAACTCTAAACTTGTACTTCGGTTTACTTTATGATATTTAAGACTATTACTCTAAATAATCTCAAACTATAGCTGATATTTTCACAAAAGAAAACTTTGATCTCCTACTTGTAAGTATGATAGTTGTTTCATAAGGGAGCTCAGTAGCTTCTGTTGGTGTGTTTTTATAAAATTGCGTCAATTCTCCAGATTAAAAATCACAATATCTAGGAAACTATCTGGTGGAGTTGTGGAGTGTGTGTTTTTATTAGTGTGCATTAAATCAACAGAACACAACATTTTGCCTATAGCAGTAAGCTATTTGTCTCGTCTCTGTGATGATGTTGCTGCTTGCCAGAAAAATCTTAAAAACTGTTTATTTTTAAGAATGAACAATTAAGTGATGCAAGTAAATATAATGTGTTTTTCAGGTTAAAATTGAAGCTGGTTTTGTCTTTGATTTTAGGTTCATTCAAAGTTCCGTTTCCCTTTCTACTATGAGATATGTTGGTACGTTCTGGAGAGATACCTGCACTGCCTGACAAAACGCTCCTACCTATCACAGGAGGTCCGTAAAGAGCCTGTAATAATGGGTGAGTTTGTTTTTTTAATATCTTCTGTGAGTCCCCGGATACTCCTACTGTAGCTGTAATTATCTCTCTTAAGTTATTAAATCTCTTATTAAGTGTATTAATGAAAAACCTTTCGGCTGTCAACATACCGAGCTGTATTCCAACAGGCTTTGCAGCCACATTTAAGGCTCGTCAACCTTTGTCTAAAGCAGGACCTGCCTGATTCCATCTTTGATTACTATGGAAGAAAAGATCAAGAGTGTGGACAAACTCATTAAGTAATTTGTTCTCACTGTTTTTCTAATTTTATCCCATAGACAATGAGACAAAGGCAAACACAGAGAGCCCCTTCTCTGATTCCAGGAGCCAGGACCTGAATGAGGACTCGTGTGAGATTCAGGTCAGGGATGAGCAGAGTGACAAACTAGAGAGAGCCACTCAGGGTGGCCCCTGTTCTCCTGACAACCGGAGGGGCCAACACCTTAAAGCTGTTCTCTCTGTGGACTCTGAGGACAGCTGTAATCCCGGCTCCACCTCTATAGATTTCCCCCAAACCCCCTCTGACTCACCAGCTTCAGAATCTTTAAACAAATGGACGCATTTGACCGAGTTTGAACTGAGTGGACTGAGGGCGCTGGTTGAGAAGCTGGAGTCACTTCCTGAAAACAAAAAATGTATTCCAGATGGAATAGAAAACCCGCAAGGTCTGCTGGAAGACATGAAGGTAGATGAAAAAAAAAAAAAACCTGAACACAGTAAACAGTTCATACAGGTGTAAAGAAAAGTGAGAAACAGAGAATTCATTATCCATTTTTTTCTGTCAAGGCTTTATTAAAAGAGCACGCTGATGACGACCCCAGACTAGCGATCACTGGAGTGCCTGTGGTGTCCTGGCCGAAGAAAACCTTAAAGGTAAGACTGTAACAGCTGCGGTGTTAGACATTTTCCTGTCCTCTGTACTATTGTCCTCGTCCTACATGTACTTTAAACTGACTGACACACTTAATTTTTAGCTGATGAAGAAATTTTGGAATAATTGTTTTTTATTTAATTGGTTTGAGTTGTAGTGAAAGCTCCTGTGAGAAACTTAAAGTTTGTGTTTACTTTTGGCACCCTCGTCTGGACCGATTTCTTTGCTGCTCTGCATGTGTGCAGACATGTTTTTTGAAAGACAGATCTATATTTCTTTTCTGTTAATAACTGCATTTTAAAAGTGCACTTCATACCTTTTACCATTCATATTATCTTAGTTTAAACATCTTTGGAGCCAAACATGATGTTGGATAAAAGTCAAACACAAGTCTTTTAAATTTATCCAAGAAACTTGAGGAAAAAAATCCCACTGTCTGTTTCATTTGTTTATGAAAGTAACAAAGTATGTTTTCATTAAATAACACATTGATAAGTCTAGTTAAAGCTCCTGTGAGGTACTATCTGTTTACGTGAACTCTCTCGCCCCCACCTTTTTTCCCTTACATATTAAAGTCGTCTTTTTAACGAGGAGTACCATCCTGAATCTCACCAATATTAAACTTCTTTTCTACGCGATGATACAGATTGCATTCAGGACCGTAATCCAAACACATTTTATGTGCAGCTCTGTCTTTCTTTTCTCTGTTATTACAATTTGGAGTTTAGTATCCCACAAGCTACTGTAAGGCTTGTAATCATGGGTGTAGTGGCTGCACTGATGGTAATGAAGATGCACGGTCATGATGAAGGGATAGCAAGATTCTAGGTTAAATGCTGTGATGTAATAAAACACCTTTTCATGGATTTTGGACCTGTATACCGGTGACACCAGTATACAATATAAAAGGTGCTTTTTTTATACAAAATATTGCAGTAATCAATCTTGTCTTGTTTGCTTGTGTGGATCAAATAGTAGCATGAGCATCAATGTCAGTTTGTTCTGATAACCAGCTAAAACTTCTCAGTGGAGCTTTAATTCTTTTATTATATATGAAACATTATTGTATGAAATTGAAGGTAATTGAACACATGATTAGGGTTTAAAAAGACACAGTATCCGTCCAGTATCTGTGAAAATAATTTGTCCAGATGTAAAGTTTGTAATAAGTAGAGAAACCTTAACAGGAGCTGAAATCTATAGATTTGCCGTATATGAATGTATGGAGGTAATTTCTTTACATTTAAGAGCCTCTGGATCCCCCTTGCCGTCCCTCTAAAGGCCAGCTGCTAGTTTTTTGGGGGCCTCTTTGTGTTTGCCTTTTGTAATGAGATGCCATCTGGCTCCACTGGCTGTGTAGAGCCTGCTTTCATCTCCCTGTGATGCTCATCATGAATATGACAACACTTTTTCTGCATATTTCCTCCTCATTGGATAAAAGCTGACCCCCCCTCCTTGTTTCATATTCTAATCTGGAGCCGCCTCCCATTGGCCCTGTGCCCCTCAAAACCCCTCCTCTTTTCCAGGGAGTAGATCCATATTAATGAGACAGGCTCGTCTGTGTTTCCTACATCTGCTTGTGGTATTGTGGAGCTGTAGAGTAGGAGGGAGGGCTGTAGGCTAGACAGCGGTAGCAGGAGTACAAGGAGGAGGAGGAGGAGGAGACTGCAGCCATGTCAGTTTGCTGTGTGCTGGACGTTGTGTGAAAAACCAGCCATGGCCATGTCGCTGAGCGCTGATGATGAGGACTACGACTCAGACTCTGAGCAGGTTAGCACACCAAACCCCTGCAGGCAGAGCAAGGCCACCAGAGGAATGCATGTACCAGACAGAGCGGCGTGCAGCATCACAGGGCAGTGAGGAAATGGAGCTACCTGGAGAGAAATGCATTGATTTAGTCTTCCTCTTTGCTTCTTAGTCTTTCTTATGATTTTGCTGTTTGTGTTTGTGAGCCTGTGCGTCTCTTAGGCATGCTTGTGTGTTTTTGTCAGGTAAAACCAGCAATGGGAGAAGACTGTGTTTATATAGCTCAGAGCCTAAGGGCTGCTATTGGTTGTTTCAAAGCAGAGAGGCAGAGGTATGGGAATTCACGTAGATGCAGAGGATGAATTTTTCATGGCCTGATTGTAAAAGCATCGGAAAAAATTATAGAAGTCAAACAAATAAGATATGTGTGCTAGTTGAATGCTTTTGAGAAAATGTCGCCATTTTTAGATCTTATTTTCGAAGATGTGACCTGCTTCCACAGCGCGGTTTGTGTTTTTGTGAATTTAAATATTTCTCGGTCTTAACTCTGAACCACACCCCCCTTTAAATTTAATCTGTGGCTGCTTTTGAATTTGAGTGCTTTTTAGCTGTTTTTGACAGATAACATAAGACACACATAAATCTGCTTCCTCCAGTCAAGCGATTGTACACCATGTCTATCTCTTTGATATGTCAATATCAGGGAAAACATTAAACTTTCTAAATTGTGTTATACAAAATATTTAGTTATTAAGACTCTTTTTTTGCTGCGGCTTTCAATTCAAATGTTTAGAGAAAAACTCAGAATCAGGTTGTGGATGAATTTTAAACTTCAAAACATCTACTTGGATAGTTTGTTATTAATAATTGTAAAGCATTAAAAGCTGTGGATCAGCTGTGTTTTCACGCTGACCGGCTGTTTTCAATTCTCAGCTGTGGTGGAACTATTTTCTCCAGAGGGTTAATTTGTGCGCAACACGTGTTTCACTTCTTTGTCACATCAGGTCACCGAATAACACGTACGACAGAAATCTCGTGTCACTTTAAAAGCTTAACAGGAAAATAAACCCCCCAAGAAAATGTTAAACTGAAGTGAAAAGTTTGACTTATGTGAAGAGAAATCATCAATTTGGTCAAATATTTCCGAATATTCATGAACATGTGTTTGGTTTTTGTTAGTTTGGACCTCGGTTTGCTCTTTTCGTTGATAAACAGCAGGACCTGTCATTTTATCCTCAGAACACACTGTCTTGAATCTGTGTTTGAGGTGATGTTAAGTGTATCCAGAGTAATTGATTTTCAATGTTCTCCACAGTAGCTGAAGAGGCTCCAAGGCTGTGTCAGTGAGCATTAAGTGTCTGATTCTCATTATGTTCCCTGGCTCTGTGGGCTTTGAAGAGCCAAGAAATTACTGGTTGTTATCTGTACTCTCTATTTTTGACAGAGAGGAGAGGACACATGTACATACTATAAGCTTTTATGCAACTATTACTATTGAGGCTTGCAGGGCTGCTGATTTACTCAGGGTTGTGGTCAACCTCTCCTGTCATGTCTTAAGGAACTACTCACTTAGCAGACAGACTGGGGGGGTTAGAGGGGATTTAAGGAGCAATATGGACAAATATCTTCAGTATGTTTCCCTCCTAAACCTGCAGTTGAAGTGACAGGTGTGATCAGATGCTGATTAAGGTTTATGGATGTAACTCTGACCACTTGTCTCATGCAGAAGCTTAGTTTCAGGTGATGGTGCTTTAAAATGCAGAGAGATATTTTTCTTTTTCAGGGTTATTTAGACTGATTTTAGTGTTCTTGTGGAACAGACCCCCTGTCAATAATCCCCTGAATACCCCCAGACCAGTTCAGTGCAGATTGAAGAATCCCCACCCCCCTAATATCTGACTCTAATCCTGTCTGGTTAGCACATATCTGACTGCCTATGTCAGTCTATTTCATGGCTATTGTTGGAATAAATGACTGTAATGTGCCAAAGATTGAGCTTGCTTTCTTTTTCTATCAGAGAGTCTCATTACAGTTCTTATTGGTTACAAGTCTGTGTGTCATAGACTGTTCTGTTAGGGAATGGGACGTGGCTGTTGCTATGCTGACGCTAGGAAAATCTGCACTGCCGATGTAACTAAAGAAATCTTCATTTCTAAGAGCTGCAGTCTTGTGCACTCCTTGTTCTTTTGCATCCTCACACACTGCCACACATTTTCTCACATGGCTCTCCTCGCAGCATTTTGACACGGGGGGGCTTCATCTGAAAAATACATTGTTGTGGTTCTCATTTGGAGCCAGAGAGGAAGCAGAATACAGTATCACACAAGAAAAAAAAAATGAGGATGGAGATCAAAGGCCTGCTTTTATGAAATGGAGCACAATTGATGTGAACTGTTATGAATTAGTCTGCACGCCTTCTTGTACAGAATAAAGGGTGTGCTGGTGATACATGTGTGAAATGCAGCCATAAGTGCAGCTTCTCTTTGAAGGAAAAAAAAAAAACGCAGGCGAGTGGAGGGCTAAATTTGGAAGATGCCTTCAGGGACATTCTTGATGTGTTTGTTTTCTCCTGAATCCTACTGCTTTAATAGCCATGAAAAATATGTGTATGCACTCTGCACATCGTGTTTTAATCACATTTTTCTTTAAGGAAAGGGATTATACTAATACACGTTTTTTCTTTTTTTTCTCATAATAATAATAATACTGTGTGTGAGTTAACACAGAGCAAAGAGAAAATAAGCAGAACTGCCCACGTCCACCATAACACTGACCCATGTTAGGTTCAATAGCATGCTTTCGAATTACATAATATGAATATAAGGGTTCATTATCCCGTCATAACACCATCATTTAATGTAATGTAATATAATTATGAATACAGAACTGCTGGTTATGTATTAAGAAGCTTGACTTAAAGATATTATCACTATTAAGACTCAGCTGACTCACGCGTTATCTAATAAGACACTGTACATACCTAAAGTTCTACGCTAGTGTTATAATAAAATGTGCTTGTACTTGTAATATCCTACTTTGCTATATTGTACTGCCAACACAGTGATTTTTGCAGCATATATTAAAAAGAACACTTAACCAGATATCTAATCTTTTAATGCCTGTTTGTGAAATATTTGACTCAATCAAATATCCTCTTAATCCTTTTAGCCCAGGCCCCCCAACCGGCCGAAACCTAAGATGGCAGCGTCTCCTGCATCAGCAGTCAAGCTGTCAGCCAGTCGGGGAACATCTGGTGCCAGGAGGAGAAGGACGCGTTGCCGGAAGTGTGAGGCCTGCCTGCGGACCGAGTGTGGAGAGTGCCACTTCTGCAAAGACATGAAGAAGTTCGGTGGACCGGGCCGCATGAAACAGTCCTGCATCATGAGGCAGTGCATTGCAGTGAGTATATAGTAAATACTGAATTTTTAATGTGATGTACAAACAGAGTAAGAACATCTGCGCTACATTTGGGGCATAAGCAGGCACATTTGTTTTATTGTCAAGGGTTTGATTAGATTAAAGATCAGAATCAGTTTTATGCCTGCATGTGAAACAGGAGGCTAAGGTCAGTGGGCGGTTGGTCTAGCTTAAGACTGAAATCAGAGGGGCACAGCAAGCCAAAGGTGGGAAAAAATCCACCCACCAGCACCTCTTGCTCTTTAAAGAACATCTGGTTTGTTTGAGCTACACAAGAACATTTTAAAGTTTTGCACGAGCAGTTGATTTTCTCCAGCTGTGAATTATTCCATCTTCCACTTTGCATATTTTCACTTTACGCAGAAGATGACTTTCTGTTTGATTTTGTTTGTTTGTTTGTTTCTTCATTCACATAATCTTCCAAGTCAAGCCTAAGATCATTTTCTGACCCCTCTCTATCGTGTCCCTTTCTGTTTCACCCTTAAACGGGCTGAAATGATCTTTGACATACTCCATCCATCCATCCATTTCCTACACTGCTTATCCGTTTCGGGGTCACGGGTGGGCCGGAGCCAATTCCAGCTGGGTACACCCTGAATCGGTCGCCGGTCGGTTGCAGGGCCACATAGAGAGACAAACAACCAGTCACGCTTACACTCATACCTAAGGACAATTTAGAGTCGCCAGTTAACCCAATGAGCATGTTTTTGGTCTGTGGGAGGAAGCTGGAGTGCCGGAGAGAACCACACATGCATGGGAAGAACATGCAAATTTCACACAGCAAGGCCCTGCCCGAGCCGGGGATCAAACCGGTGACCTTTTTTCTGTGAGGCCACTTTGACATACTCTTAACTTAAAACTATTAGTTGTGATCTGACATAGTGCTGGACGATAATTCGATAACAATATATATCGATCGATAGACGTGTGGAGCGATAGAAAAAAAACGGGTCGATAAAAAGTTCGATAGAAAAACACAGTTTCCCTTTCTTTTTCATCATAGCCTATCATGTAGCTTTTACTACAGTCATTACTTCCTCCCAACCAATCACAAACGCAGACCCAGGTACGCTACGGCACCAAGCCCAGCCCCTATCAAACCACAACAGACAGCACGTGTATTAGAAATAATGTAACAGCAAGGAGAAGCGGAGGAAATTGTCCCGAAAAAAGGTTTCAGTAGTTCACCAACATGGCAATGTTTTGGTTTTTAGAAGTCTGACAAAAAGCAAACAGCGGTCGTTTGCAAAATTTGCAGAGAATTAGTAAAAACCAAGTCCGGTAACACAACCAACTTGTTTTACCATCTAAACCGGTCGCACCCGCAGGAGTACGAGCTGTGTCGGCCGCGCCGCGGCTCCACGTCGTCGTCGGAGGAATCCTCTGGAACCGCTGTTAGCACCAGCACAAAGCAAGTGAAGCAGACCAAACTGGACTTCGTTTCTTGCCAAAATACGACAAAGCGTCCAAGCGGCATAAGGACATCACCCATGCAGTAACATGCTCCATAGCGAGGGACATACTGCCAATAACTACCGTTGAAAAGCCTGGCTTCGACCAGCTTCTAGCCACTCTCGACCCGCGATATGAAGTGCCCGGCCGCAAGTATTTCTCAAACACAGCGCTTCAGGCATGAAAATGGGTCAGGGGTTGAAAAGGTGAGAAGGGTGCGGAGGAAATACGCTCCGGTGTAGCTTCTTAAAGTGGAAGAAAATGAGCTCATATTTTACAAAGACGCGAGTATTTGGATCATGGCTACTAGCAGGGGGGGCATTCGGCAGGGGTGCATTCTACGACACAACACCGGCGTGGATAAGTCCTGCTTCTCGTGCTTAGTTTGTTTAATAAGTCAATCACATGATAATTAAAAAAAATAAATCTCCCGACCCCAGGAGAAATATTTCAGTGTTCAGACACCAGGCTGTGGGCAGTTTCCCACACAGTTAAAACTGGTAGTATGCTATTCCCACCTAAAGCTATTCTGTTTATTTATATATTTGTTTGTTTTGTTTATTTTCATCAAAAGACTATTTAAATATTTATTTATCAGATTTTCTGGTCACTTTAGTCTTTATGTTTGTCAGTATTTACTGACGTCACTCAGGCCACTTAAGTTGATTTATTTTTTTTTTAAGTTCTTTTTAAAAAAAACTTTCAGTTGTGGTAAAAAAAAAAAGGTGGTTGAATAAAGGTTTGAATTTGAATTCAGTGCTTGTGTGTTCTTTATTAAAAGTAGGTCATTAAGCAATAGCATAAAACATCCAGGGCTGCAATTAAAATATATGTTAAATAATTATAATAATTATATCGATAATTATCGATATCGATCAATATGATTTATTTTTTATCGATATGCTTTTTTTCTATATCGTCCAGGCCTAATCTGACAGAGAGTTGACATGTCTGGGTGTTCGATACAGCAGATATCAATATCTAGGTTAAGACATCCTCTTCCAGGAGCTGTATTTTGTTTACATTTTCATTAATAACTATGATCCCAAGTGTGAAGTTAGAGAGAAGAGAAGGCATCTACAACTTAATTTCTGCGTTCAAGTTCTGACGTGTTTGCAAAGATTATTTCAAAGCTAAGAGAAGAAAACAGAACACTTACGATGCTCAAATCTTCTCCCTCGCCTACAGATTCTGCATTTAGATGCAGATGCCTGTTTATAAAAACTCAACAAGGACTAAATGCACTTGACAGCCTGCTAAAAATAGTTTCAGTAATGCTGTCTGTGTGTTGATAGCTATAGAAGACATTGGCTGACCACTGTGCACAGATTAACAATTCTTTCCTTGCAAGAAAAAAAGGTTAATTTTTTTTTTTTTTTAATTAACAAACCACAAACATCCTCAATGACTCATTCAGTTCATCTTGTGCCCCGTGAAATGCTGCTCTTCTTATGGCGCTCTTATAAAACAGTCCGACTTAACAGGTTTCATATTGTGCTCACCGTTTTTATTAAAAATACAAAAACATTTCGACACCCTTCTGAGCAGTCATATTTTCATTTTGTTCCAGGACTAAGTTTCTCACAGCAGCGCTCAAGAGTCGACTCTGTTTGTCCTTAAGCGCACTAATGGATCCTTCACTACATCAATAAGATTCAGCCTTCTCTACAAGTTTGTTTTCATAGCACTGTTTACTATACAATGGCTACACAGAACATAGAAATCAATGTACACTTACAGTATGATTCACCATAAACTGAGCTTGAATGTTTCAGCACCATGGACAGAGACACGTAAAAGACTTTGAAAAGTCCCGTTTGGTTAAAAAGGTTCCTATATGACCGCGAGTCTTTCAGTGTCAGCCATGATGAGAGAAGAAGGTGAAGGAGCTCCTTTATTATCTGCTTAAGCTCAGGATACACTTGACCATCCTTTACGAAAGGAGTGGACCTATTTTTCTTTGCATCAACTACATTCAAAGCTACACCCCTCTCTCATGCTGACAACAACAGATTAGCATGACAGCAGGTGATTTGAAGCTACATCAGCAGATTAAACAACTATTTTTATTGAAGCAAACATGATTTGTAGTCCATACAACAAAACTGGATTCATTTCACTGCATTAAAACAGTAAAATAAGGGTTAGAATATATATATTTTTATGGCTTGATGAGGTTCACAGTGAGAAATAGGCTTTGAGACCTTACAGATGTTTTCTCAGCAGCTGGAGGCTGTCTCTTCCTGAGCGGACGTTTAGCCTCATTAGCGCTGATTGATGTCACACTTGTTTCCACGGTCTACAGTATGTCTCTGCATGAATCAACGCTGTGCTAACCGCAGTTTATTTGTAGTAAATTGTAGTTGTAACAGATTCTTGTGAAATCAGTAACAAATGCTGCTTCTCTTTTCGTAACTCTAATATACACTTTAGTTTAATCCTGTGATGTTTAGAGAATAGGAGGGAAAGGACTCCGAGAGTAATTTGGTAAAGATGTCTGGATGTACCCTTGGTTTTACTTTTTCTGTGTGAGAGAGTGAAAGAGAACCACAATCTTTTCCATTTTCTCACACATGAGATATTTTGCTATTTAGCTGCTGTGCCCCAATTTGAAGATATGGCTGCGTGCTTTGATCGCAGGGCTGTGCCATGTATTTAACTCAGCGGGGATGATCTACTACAAATCAAATTAAAGTTTCACTTTGAATTGTTGAGTGTGTTGACTCAACGTTGAGTGGATTAAAAAAGTCCTGATTTGCTCATATTATCAAGTCCTTCTGTTTTTTTTCTCTGCAGCCCGTCCTGCCCCACACAGCGGTGTGCCTGGTCTGTGGAGAAGCAGGGAAAGAGGACACGGTGGAGGATGAGGAGGAGAAGTTCAACCTGATGCTCATGGAGTGCTCCATCTGCAATGAGATTGTCCATCCACACTGTCTGAAGGTAACAAATACTCCAAAATCAATGTGTGAAAGGCGACACCATAACTCACTCTCACTCTGTGTTTCATTGTTGTTTTGTGCTTTAACAGTCCTTGGACATGATTTAACAAATCCTCACAAAAAGGTGTATTTCTGTCTAATTTGTGGCTGCGATGTAAGCATATTCAGCATCTGATAAACCTTTACAGCAGCTTATTACACCATTAGCTTTTGGACTCGGCTTGATCCTAAACTTGAGACATTCAGTCAGTGAAGGAGAGACCAGTTTGTAAGTGGGCGTTATGGGACATCACAGCCAGGCAGAGGAAAAGGTGGAGCTGTTGATGGTGTTGATAAAGGTGTTTACTAAGAATAAAGCAGCATAATGCACAGTAAACAGCTGAAAAAAAATGTGTTTTTGCAGCTTGTAGCAGTTTTACAGTTCATAGGTGTTGAAGTTGTATTCAAGTTTGATCTACACAAACAACAACATCTGTTAACCATCACTTGGTGATCAGACTGGATAATTCATAAAGAATGCCTTGACTTTATACATGTATATATATTTATTTTTTTATACTGTATTTTTATAGAAACACTCAACTGAACATGTTGAAGCAAACAATTGGTCACCTATACATTCATACTGTTGTTGTTATCACTAATAGAAATACATGTCAGATACATCAGGTTGTGAGTTCACAAACACAATCCATTTTTCCCACTATTGCAGAAGTTTATCCACTTAGTGAGAAGGTCATTCTCTTCATATTCTGTACAGTATTCACTATATCTGTCCAGTCGCCAGTAGAATCTTTAACAAATACCTGTCTTGCACCGATAAGCAAGCTACAATCTTTCCCAAATAGATTGCTGTAAAGGAGCAGTCAACTTCAACACCGAAAGCCCTCTGTATTGCCTGTGTCACCCCCTGCCAATATGACTGAATGACTGGACATCCCCAAAATACATGAAAATGACCTGCCAGCTGTTCCTCCGGCATAGACCCCCTTCCATATCCCCCATCTTGATTTTATGTTTTTCTGATGTTCTCTTATATTTTAGCTAAAATGTCTTCTCCTATCATCGTGTGATGTTTCCTATAAATGCATTTGCAATAAAAAGATAAATATTGGGTCAGAATTCAGCAAAATTTACCCCTTTGAAAAAGCTTTGAAGCCTCAGTAAATCTGGACCTCGTGTGATGTTTGTGTTCAGGTGAAAGATTCAAACGGAGTCGTCAACGATGAGCTGCCAAACTGCTGGGAGTGTCCAAAGTGCAACCACGCTGGGAAAACAGGGAAAGTAAGCATCTGTAGGACTTCATTGTGTGTGTGTCTGAATCATCGCATGATTGAAACTGTCCACTTTGTCTCTGAAGTTCAGGATAAGAGCAATAAAGTTCTGTTCTTTTTCTTTAACCTTTTGGCCTCAAAGCAAAAAAGAGGGCCAGGGTTCAAGTACGCATCAAACCTCCCCGGCTCTTTATTGAAAGAACCGCGGCTGAACCGGGACCCAAAAGAGGAACCGGATCCACCAATGTTAGCTACAGCGACTGTTACAGCTCTGACTCCCTCGTCTGCTGTGAAGAGAAAGGCAGAGCGGGAAGAATGCCCGAAGAGGAAAGAGGACGAGCCTCCAAAGAAACGACCCCCTCTGCTGTCTCTGGATGGTACGCCCCGACCTCGGCTGGAGGACAACCCACTGAGGAAAAAGAGGAAACTTTTCGACACCAGTGATGAACCTGTTATTGTAAAAAAGAAGGTATGAGCACTATCTATTGGTAAGAGATGATCATATATGCTGATAAAGTAGAGGCATAACAACTCTTTTATGTATGAACTTGATGGTTTGGACGGTTAACTTGATAATCTTGAGCTATTCAAAATAACTGGTTTAGTAAAGTTGCATTTTTGTGAGAAAACAAAAGGCCAAGACAACTTGACCCGCTCTACTTGTGAAGCCTGTTAATTCCCTCAAGGGTTTATTCAACCACACCAGGAAATGGTCAAACTGAATAATTTGACGGCTTTGAAATAAATGATTGTTTTTATTTTGTTTTTCGTAGAAGAAGCTTCCAAAACCAGAGGATCCTTTGACCCCAAAGCTGTTGCGACAAATCAAGACAGAGAATGATCACGTTGAGGACGATGATGACCAGGATGATGAGGATGGATTTTCTTTGGACAGGATTCGTTTTAAGCCGAAACATGAGCGAGATGACGAGGACCCAGAAGAAGATGAGGACAGAGAGGAGAAAGAGATAGTAAAGAGGGAAAGAGACAGTAGTGTCGAGGAGAAAACGAAGTTCCTGTTAAATCCTCTGCTGAGAACAACAGGCGGTAGAGAAAGTGATTTGTCCACCAGAGCCGGACCAAGTGGTGAAGCAGTAGACGCTCCAGAGAAGAGCTCAGCTCAGCAAAAGAACCGCCATCAGCGCCGCCACCTCTCCAACAAAGAGCTGAGCAAAGAGGTCAAGCAGGAGATTCCTAAAAGAGAGGACTGTCTGTCCAACCAGAAAAGCGTCTTAGTGAAGACAGAGGACAGCACGGCCAATCACAATCGACGACCGCTGAAGAGCGAGGACTCTGTGACCAATCAGAACCGTAAACCACTGAAAACAGAGGACTCGGGCACCAATCAGAGCCGAAGGACCATTAAAACTGAGGAAGGCTTGTCCAATCAAAACAGACGGCCGCTGAAAACTGAAGACAGTCTGGCCAATCAGAACCACAGACCGGTAAAAGTGGAGCCCGAGAATGATGTCGACGACCAAAAGCCGAGATGGCCTCTCAACAATGGCAGTGGCGATCTTGGCGACTGGCTGAGACACAGAGGGAGGGAGGTGACTGAGACTCAGCGTGGTTACTCACCCCTCAGCTGGAACAGAAACCCACCCATCACACCAATTTGTCCCCGCCCACTTCCCTGCCGCTCACCGCCAAAATGCATCCAAATGGAACGTCACGTGATCCGTCCGCCTCCCATCAGCCCCCCGCCTGACAGACTACCTCTGAATGACGGCGAGGCACATTTGATGCGAAGAGAGATGTGGATGAAGGTGTTCGGTCACCTGACGCACAGAGATCTGTGTGTGTGCATGCGTGTGTGTAGGACGTGGAACAGATGGTGAGTACAGGATGCACCACAGAGCTGAAAAGACACCGTCCACACTTCAAACCGGTCTGTTCATGCCTGCTGCGTGTCTCACCAGGTGCTGCGACAAGAGGCTCTGGAAGCAGATCAATCTGAACCGCTGTAAATCCATCACTCCTCTCATGCTGAGTGGAATCATCCGGAGACAGCCGGCAGCTCTGGACCTTAGCTGGACCAACATCTCCAAGAAACAGCTCAGCTGGCTTATTAACAGACTACCAGGTAAATGTCTTTAATCTCACTGCAGAATCATTTCAATTAGTCCTCGGAGGAAGAATAAATAAACACAACAGAAGTAACAAAACTGGAATAAATTAACTAAGACAGAAGGGAAAAGACACAAAGTTTAAATCTCATTTTTTTAAATGATGGTTTACTATATGATATAGGAAACAATATGATATGATGGGATAAAATAAGACAGAAAATGATACAAAGCAATAAGATAAGAAACAACAAGAAAGGATTTAATGCAATAAGATATGATACGATGGGATACAATGTTATATAACATGAAACAATGGTGTGGCTCAACAAAATACAGTACAATAAAATGATCAAGTACGATACAGTACGATGCGATGCGGTATAATTTGTTATGATAGGATACAGTTTGTTTTGTTTTGATACGATGCGATACGATTTGTTACGATACAATATGACGTGATATGATACTGCTGATGCAGTACTACATTTTATGGTCTCCCGATGAGTATTTGTTTTGGACTTATGATGTGACGCGATATGATTTGTTACAATACCATACGATTCCTCATGATATGATATGATACGTTCGGATTTGATACAATACAATACGATTAGTTATGACATAATACGATACACTATAATGCAATACTGCTGGTACAACACTACATTTTATAGTCACCCGGTGGAAATTTGTTTTGGACTCAAGAGTTGCATGTATTCATTAATCTCTACAGTTTTATAAAATGATACACCTTTTATTATTATTATTATTATTATTATTATTATTTTTAAATTATTATTATTATTATTATTATTATTATATTTCTAACATTTATATTTTATATAAACACAGTATATATAAAAACAGTAAAACAAATATTATGTAAGTGGAGAAGCACAAATTAAAAGCCACAATGTGTGTTACACTTTACCTGTATTTTACATGTCTTACATTCGCTCAGTTTATAGGTAGCTCTGGTAATTTCATGACAACTTCTACTTCTAGCCCTCCCGTTTTAACAGAAACATTCACACTTTTTACTTCTTACTTCTTCTTTACTGTAGCGTTAATGCATTTTGGAGTTGTGTTTTGTGTTCCACTTTCCTCACATTAAGTCCTGTTACACAGGCGATTCCCTCGAGTGTCCGTCAGCTCTCTATCTCATGCAGCATGACCTTAACAACCAAGATGATGATTCCAGACAAAACAAGTGAGAGAGGTTTGATCGGCTGCAGACAAAAGGCTTCTAGCAAGTGTGCTGTGTTTGACTAACAGCAAGAAATTATCGCCTCATAACTTAAAGTGAACCAGCCAGCATTTGTAACAGTGTTGGAGTCGACTCAGATCTGCACATTGAAGCAAAACTAAGCTCATCGTTCTTGTGGTCGTGAAAACAAGTACTTTGCAAGTTATTTGCAGCAGTAAAAAGTAGGTCTTCGATTAAATAAAGAACATATTTTACCCAATGCTGTAAAATCAAGTGCAGTTCAAGTCATTTAATGAATCTCTTTTATCAACATATTTGCTTGACAATGACTCCAAATCTGCATAAACTCAAGGCAGTTGGCTAAGGCAGTTTCAGGTATTGATAAAAGTGTGTTTATCCAGCATGTTGTTTTCACTCCCATATGTTTCCATATTGCTCATCCATCTGGATAATTGTGTCCCCAGAGGTTTGCAGATTTAGATGCTTTACTTTTGAAGCTTTTCTTTGTTCCTTCTAAACGTCTCTGCTTGATCATTCGGCTAATTAGATTCTGCTTTGGTTTATTTTGTAACCTCAGATTAACTCAAACTCTGTAGACGGAAAAAGGGAAAAAATAGGGCACATTAAAACTGAGTCTGGAGTAGGTTTAGCTTCTGTGTTGGTGCTTGTGGCTGCACAGAAAACAAACCTTTTCAAGATTTACAGATGATCAAGTGTATCGTAGCATCATGCAAACTCATGAGGACCAGCGTGTGATCGTTATTTTTTTTTTTACTGCAGGTTTGCGGGTGCTGCTGCTGTCGGGATGCTCCTGGGTGGCTGTCTCTGCTCTTTGCACGTCCAGCTGTCCGCTCTTGAGAACTCTGGATGTTCAGTGGGTGGAGGGGCTGAAAGATGCTCAGATGAGGGACCTACTGTCACCTCCTACAGATAACAGACCAGGTACTCAACGTTTTACTCAACGCTTTGTGGTCCCTCACCTCTTTCGTTGTTAATTTAAAGAAAAATGTAAATGTCTCATGTTGAAAACTTAATGTAAATATTTAAAGAAGAGGTCTAAAAAATAAAGGCTGACTCTTAAAAACACGGTTACGTTATATCTTAATGTTATCGTGACATAGAGGGGCACAAATAGTGCATTCATTTGGGACTATTTTCAGACAAGGATTAATACTCAGTTAGGCCTCTAGTGGTTGTTTCCAGCCGTAAGAGTGTGAACGTGGGATTAACTCAAAATAAACTACAGACCCATTTTTACCCTAATGGATTAAGGAACATCAATGCAGCAGTGCGGCTCATCAAAGACTTTTTAATCATTTTTTAACAACAGTGGAGCTCTGCGGCGCTGAGGTATAAGCTGTGTGAGGCTTTGAGACCGATTAAACTTGTTAGAGGAGTCCTTTATATTAATCTTTATTGAATTCATGGGAAAAATTAAACACAAGAAGAACCTAAAATATCACAAGACCCATCTTTAGGCATCATACACGGTAAAATAACTAAAAAACAGGACCATGAAACTAAATTAATTCGTATGCTCAGACATTATTAGCCGCGCATGTTTTCTTCTCCACACCTCTGATAATCCTGTTTCTGTCTCTCTGTAGGTCAGTTGGACAACAGGAGTAAACTACGAAACGTGGAGGACCTGCGTCTGGCAGGTTTGGACATTACAGACACGTCTTTGCGTCTCATTATTCGCTACATGCCATTGTTGTCCAAACTGGACCTCAGCTACTGCAACCACGTCACCGACCAATCCGTCAACATCCTCACCGCAGCGGGGACGACCACCAGAGACTCGCTCACGGACATCAACCTGTCAGGTATGAGGAAGCCTGTATTTGCACACTGCAACCCAAAAAGCTGTAATATTGGCTTCCCTGTCTATTATTACATATATAATAATAATAATGATAATAATAATAATAATAACAGAAAGTAAACAGAAGTTTACAAAGTGCTTTGACAAACAGTCGTAAAGCACAGAACATCAGCACATGGAAATAAAAACAAAAGCTCAGTTAAAAATAAGCCCTCTGAATTGAAGGCCAGTTTCATTTGTCATTAGGAACCCAGACAATACAAGAACCCTACAACATAAAATGAGATCATGAGGACCAAAATAAAAACATAAAAAGGTAAGAAAAAGAAATGTCATAAAAAAAGGAGGGTAGAAAGCAGGAAACCGGATAGTAAATATAAAAAGACGATATTAATAATGATAATAAAATCATAGTAAAATAATAATGACGGCAATATTCATGATTAAATGGAATAACAAAAATGAGCAGGAAAATCAATAAAAGGCCTAAAAGGTTAAATAGGAAAAGATAATAAGTAAAACAGGCCAAAAAGACAGTAAGTCGAAATAAGATAGAGGTAAAAGAGATAAATGAAAAAAGAGAAAAGACAGCATCACATAAACAAGTCTGTAAAAGTTAGTTTTTAAATTGGACTTAGAAGAAGCGACTGTCTCTGCACGCCGTATCTCCTCTGGCAGGTCGTTCCAAAGTCGAGGAGCTCTGATGGAGAAAGATCTATCACCTTTAGTTTTCAGCCTCGACTTTGGAACGACCAGGAGGCCTTCGCCAGAGGATCTGAGGCTGCGAGTTGGTTCATAAGGTGTTAAAAGCTCTGAAATGTAGCTTGAAGCAAGTCCTTCGAGCGCTTTCAGTAGTAATCTACACATTTACATGACAAAGGTGAAAGGGGCACGACTTGTCAACATCCACATACACACACTCAGACATGCATGTACAGCGGTGTCCTGCCCTGCCAGCTCTGACACAACACATTACCATCTTCTTTATTGGGCCTCTGTTACCCTCTCTGTGAAGCAGAGTGACTCCTGAGCAGGTGTGATAGGGGCATAAATATCACACCTTGATATGGCAGTATGTAAGCACCTTATGTCATCTGGAAGTCCATGTTCATTTGACCTGCTCCTTCTTTAGGCTGAATAAGAAATTTACAAGGTACGGGAATTGATCCCTGAGGATTCCCACTCAACATCTGAATCTACAGATGAATTAAGGTGATTTTCTTTAATTGAAGGAAAGTCCTGACTCTTGCTGATTACTACACTCTCCTAAAACTATAACATAACATACGGATAACACCTTCTAAAGTCGATTTCTTTCAGACGGGGACTGTTTACTCAATTTCGGAGCATCACGAGGCTGCAGTCAAACAGATAAAACTCACAAAAGATGGAACTCCTCTTGTAACTGAATTTCCCAGACTGCATCACCTACATTTTACTAAGACAGCCTTTTTATTTCACCCAACTAAAGCAATCCATCAAAACTATCTTGAGATAAATCTGAGCTTCCTGAGCGCTTTAATGGTTATTTTTATTGAATAGTTTTTAGAGAAGCTCCTGGTGTTATTTCTTGTTGCGCTGTCGGAGGCGTGACAATCAAATAAAGATTGTAAAAATCATTTTTTATCAGATTCCGTGCCATTTGTTGCAGAGTGCACCAATGCTTAAAATAATCAGATCTTACACTCGTCATCCCTCTGGAAAACCATTAAAACCCTAAAGCGATGAATCATAAGGCCATTGTGGAAACAGCTATAAGGCAAATGCATTTTCTGTTGGGGGGAACTTCCTTGTCATTATCCTGCTGCACCTCTCACCATCATGTTGTTATGCCCCAGAGTGTCCTGAAAGGCTGATTATTCTAACCCTGTGTGTAACAGCATATGTCTGATCCGGTGACCTGTTAGGCTTCATTTGCTTTTCCTCTCTCTGCAGTCTGTAACAGGGTCACAGACCAGTCGCTGACCTATTTCAAGCGCTGCGGGAGCATTTGTCACATCGACCTACGGTACTGCAAGCAGGTGACCAAGGAAGGCTGCGACCAGTTCATCGCAGAAATGTCCGTCAGTGTGCAGTTTGAGCTCATCGAGGAGAAACTGCTGCAGAAGATCAGCTAAGATGAGGAACACAACCACACGTGGTGAAGACACTGTCCACACGGAGGCAGCAGATGACTGAGGACTGTGTTTCATGGACGTCTGCAAACTACTAAATAGACACAATGACGGTGTCGGTGTCTGTGAGACTGGTGTTCCTGTTTCTGTAAATGGAAGCTGAGCTGCTCAGCCAGAATGTAAAAACAGAAATCTTGTCCTGTGAAGGCAAAAATGCAAAAATGATTTTGTTGTCGTTTGCACTTGTTTCTAAGTTATTTATTTCTTTATATTGATTGTATTGTATCATGTTTATCTTTTGGTGTTGATAGATTATTTTTTCGTTCAATGCAAAGTTTATTGCATTATAGAGTAATATTTTTGTATCAGAAAGTGTTTCATACATTTAAGTGCAGTATTGATTGCACCATTTACCATTGAAATTGATAATCAATCGGCATTACTGTTAAGCTCTTTATTGTCAAGAGGCAAAGGTCTATTGATTTGTTGCCAAACTGTAGGATGTAGCTTGTGTTTGTGCGAGTGTTTTTATATTTTTTATCATGTTTCTGACATTTTTATTTCCAAATCCTGACTTCATGTTCTTTTTGGTGAGATATGTCCAAGAGAAGTTATTTGCACTGACACAGAAATCACGAATACATGAATGTATTCACACGTACACTACACACTATACGGTGTATAAAGCTTATTTTTTCAACACTAAGATGTTCAGCTTATTCTACTAACAGCTTCTAGTTAACCAGGTTGTAATTAAACAAAGTCACCAGCCTGCATCAGCTTTGAGCAGTAATGGTGCTTTGTGACAGCAAGCGTTCCAGCTCTGCATGCTGCAAAGAAGTTCACGCCACAAACACTAGGTTTAGTGACTGTTAAACAATATGCCATCTGTTTATTCCTGTCTTTAGCTTGTGTGTCCACATGAAAATTAGTTTAAGAGTTTAATCTGGCCAAAAATAAAGAAATGACAAAGTCAGAGTTTCTGAATTCAGGAGGGAAAAGGAAAGTTTTAGACCTTTAGACGGGGTCTGTAGGGTGCAAAAAAAAACCTCATGATCTCAAAATGTATTCTTTTATTTTAAAAACATATCCAACCAGTGTGAGTATATCAGTCATTTATCTGCGCCAATCTTGACTAATAACCCCAAAGCTTAAATCATAACAGTAGATCTGCAGAGTGTTTCAGTACAGTATAAGCAGGATCTTTTATTGTTTATACCGTGCTATTAGAAGATGAAAAACACACCTTTCCTGAGAGATTTGTGCATATATAGAATTTATAAAATAATTTTCTTTTAATTTCTTTTTTTTGTTAGCAGTTCTACTGAAAGATGTTTATTCTACACTGGCTGTTTTAGTTAAAGCTCCTGTGAGGACTTTTTTAACCGCTCATAAAACTGACTGACATTAACAGTGATGCCTCTTTATGGCTGTCAAAAGCAAATAAGAGAACCAGCTAAAAGATTTGCTATGCATAGAGTGTAACTCTTCATGCCTGTAACTGCTGCACAGGGGTAGGTGTCAGAGGAGAAGATTAACATTTTTTTTACAGCAAATTTTCACAGTGAACGAGTGCGACATTTGACTGTTGAAACTCTGATCAGTCTGAAAACACAACCTACATATGCACATAGGAACAAGACTGGTAAAGAGAACAAATACAGCTGTCTATAGTAGAGAGGAATAACATTTTTTCACCAGAGGGGGCGCCAGAGTCGACACAGAACAAAGTCACTCACAGGAGCTTTAAAGTAATGTTTTAATTTTTTTGACTTTTTAGTTAAAATGTTGATTGATGATGTTTGCTGCAAACTTTTGCATTTATAAGTATTGTTCTAACGCATTAGTTCATCATTGTGAGTTAAAAAATATTACAGATTTTTCTATCGGAACATTTGAACTCATTTTTTTCCCCCTTAAGTCCTTAAAAGTATTTGTGTACCTTTTGAGCAGCACTTGACACAGTGGATAGGTTTACATTTCATTTTTTATTCTTTATATTTTCTTTTTCATTTTTTTAAACGACCATTTCTCTATTGTATATTTTTTACATTACTGCAAATGTCCAGTCTGTACATAATGTACATGTAAAGCCTCTAGGAAAAGTTAAGTCAACTTTTTGGTTTATTAAATTCATTTGAAATACTGAGCTGTGTGTGCACATGATCCTTTAGATTTATGAGCATTATTATTATTATTATTATTACTAGAAAATATGTTCAAAGTTCATTGTTGCTGTTGTTACATCTGAGTTAAGATTGATAAAGAGCTACATAACCTGTAAGAGAAGAAAATCAAGCTGAATGTATAAATAATGAGCAGGGTTTTACTTTCTGGTTTGTAATACTGCATTTTATTGAATCTAATAAATCATTTTCTCTGGTTTACCAAAATAAAAAGGTTCAACATTCCAAAATATAAAGATCCAGGATTATGAGTGCTCACGATGACCTCCTACTCTGGTAAAACTGTAGCTGCCCGTGAATGACATCTTGGAGAAACAGCAGCATCAACACACAGACTTACAGAGTTACAGGGTTTGTTACAGTGCATGATGTCGGTGTCACGTTGGGATCTCAAGCAGACGATGACAAAAAAAACGTGCTGGAAACCAAAAAACTATGACTTGCAATTTTAATGATGAGAGAGGGACACGATAAGAGAAACTCACCCGACCCGAACAAGCAGTAGTACATTCTGAAAAATGTCATATTTATTTCTAAACCTCCATAATAATTATTAGAATTTCAAATCATGTTGTTGCTGAAGTAAATGGAAAAATATACATTTAATATCTTTTAAATAAACAACAATATAAGCTATCTATGCAATTCACTTAACAGCTTCTTTTTTTTTTAGCACAGGCATACTGTACACAGATATTTGAGTGAGTTACCTGGATGTCAAGACGAGAAAACAAAAGTGTTAAGTTTGCATAACAGGTTAAAGTAAACCAGGCTTCCTCTACCTCTCAATGCATGATGGAAGGTCGCCGTGACATTTACAGGTATGTCGACGTTACACTCAGAACAGAGGAAGTAGCACCCGTTACCTACCTAAGATTCAACACATTAGTGGACAACACAACCAAAGAAAGACACTTGGTAGACGTGGAAACTCGATGGTATTGCTTGGTGGAAGTTTTTTCGAGAGGAAGGAAGAATTACTGTTGAAAAAAAATAAATGAAAAACTGTCAAAAAATCAAAAAATAAAAGTCCTCTTTCGGGTTTTCTCTGGAGTTTTTGGCTGCAAATCACGGTCTGCCCCTTGAAAAAGAGATGAAATATGTGACCCTTCTTTGCTGACCTGTCTCTATGACGTCTGAAGCTCATGACATGCGGTTTAAAGTCCAGCCTTGACTTAGGAGGTTCCTTTTATTTTTTTTAGTTATACTGCTGATGGGCCACGTTAAAACAAAACATATGAATAATAAAAGGAAAAAAACTGTAAAATCAATCAAATAAAGTTGTAATTTTATGAGACAAAAGCTTTGACATCACAAGTCTGCACCCTGCAGGACCCACAAATTTCAGCGTCCTGACACTTTGGATGATGTGGTGCTGATGTGCCAAAGGTGAGAGTATTTGGTTATTTGTGAAACATATACCTTAGTTTTACTTCAGGGGTGCCAGTTTAGCTCAGTGGTTAAAGCGTGTGCCTCACGCTCAGAGGCTCTGGTGCTCATTGCATTGGTCGCGTGTTCAACACCTGACCTTGACCCTTTGCTACATCCTCTACTCTTTAGATAAACAAATAAAGAAAAATGTAGAAGGGGGGCAGTTAGTTTAGCAGTTCATCCCGCACTTCACATACAGACGGCCCAGTTCCTTGAACCATATAAGTTATTCTCGTAAAGATTTGTTTCTCAAAATCGGACTATTCCTCTAATACAAGTTTGTTTCCACACAAAACTACGTTTATTTTGTTGTTATAATATCACATTATTCTCAAAATATTACAACTTCATCATCATTGCATTGCAACTTTTTCTCAGTTTTGTATTTTTTCCCATGTGGTCCTAATACCCCACCATACATGGAACAGAGCCGACCTGTGAACTGTCACTCTTCTTAAATGTTACAGGAATGTATTTCAGCTCTTCCACTGGTCACTTCCTCTTCAGAAATTCAATCTGTGCGCTTCATTTGAAGGAAATGCCAGAACAGTCACATCCTTCACAAAGAAAGTGCCCAAATATGTAACTTGTTCACACTCTGTTCCCCTAAAATGTAAGTAACGAGTTAACTATCACACCAAGCTTGCTGGTAAATGGATACACAAACTGTGAAATCTTAATCAAATATGGGTCAAAGGCATGACGTTTGGCACCTCACATCCTCTGTGGCTTAGACGAGATGGCTATAGGTGCATGGTAGTCAGATTTACAGATAGATATTTTTCTTAAAAACACGTGTAAGTCTCTTTTTTTCTGGTATTGCACATCCTAAAGAACACTGAGGGAGATAACACGGTGTCATGTGACATGACTGTGTAAACCATATTGACTCTAACCCTGGGATCTTATATTTTTTTATCATACTGCTTCTCTCTGCCACACAGAGAAATCTGATCCTCTTTAGGTGTCCACGGGACTGCCTCCACTCTCCTTTCCCCTCCTCTCCTCTCCTCTCTCCTCCTTTCCTCTCCTGTGAGTCAAACTAAACAGAGAACAGAGAGCTGAAAGTGATGGCAGGCGGTCTCTCCTGTGTTTTCATCATACCGATGAGGAAGAGGGTCCTGGTGCAGCAGGAGGAGGAGGAAAAGTGGGTCGGACACATGAGTTAGTAAAGGAGAACAAACCGTGGTAGGCAAGAGGCAACAGTCTGGTTCCAGAGACCTCGTGCCCGCTGCAGCATCAGACCCCGCAAGACGTCATGCACAGCAGTTCATCCTCAGTGAGAAGTTCCCCTCTGACGCACACACACAGACACACACATACAGAGTTTTAAGACTTGAAGACGTGCACGGCCCGCACCACATACTGCCTGCAGATCGGGCACTCGCTCATCCTCTTTCCACACTTGGTGCAGGTGACCATGTGACCACATTCCAGCAGCACACAGTCGATGATGGCGTCCATGCAGATACGACACAGGTTTTCATCAGCCGCAAGCTGAGCTTTGACACCATCTGAGGACAGAAACACACAACGGTTCTCTGCAGACTCAGTAAACTGTAGAGGGCTCAGATATTTATGTGCAGACAAAGATTACAGATTCGTCTAAAACTTCACGTGTTCAGAAAAGAACTGCAGTGGAAATATTACTGGCATTGATGAAAAAGTCAAAAAGATGAAGGTAAGGCGGGAAAAAAGAAACTTAGCAGACAGGTGATGATACACTGATGAAATCCACATAAACACATTATTTAGTGTACTTTTAGCAGGTTCTTTTGCCTATTTGGCTTAAAATTTTCTTTAAAAATTAAGATTTGTTTTCAGTTTGGTGGTTGATCTTTTTTATATCATTTCAAAAAAGGAAAAAAATATTTTGAAATGATTGCAAATGGTTTTAAATATTTCTGATGACCTAAATTACAAAAATAAATAGGATTTAAAAATGTTTTTAAGTAGGACTGAGTTGTTTTTTTCCATTCTTGTCCTTTAAGTAAAACAGTATGAGTTAATGTTTTATTAAGATTAAATTAACAGAGCCTTTTGAGGTTCTCAAACGTGATATAAGTCATCTGCTGTTATTTGTTGTTGTTGTTAAATACCTTCATTTTACAGTAATTTGCTGTTTTGATTACGGGAATACTGTTCAAAATATATTCTTACGAGCTTTAACGCAGGACTGTCTCTTTTTCTCTCACTCTTTCTGCATCTTCCTCTGCCCCCTCTCTAAACCCAATGCAATAATGGCAGATGACTGTCTAACATGAGTCCGGTTCTGCTCGAGGTCTCTGCCTGTTGAGATGAAGTGATTCCTCTCCACTGTAACTCTCTAAATTCTGCAAATTTTTACGCTTTATTGCTAACAAAGATGGGATCAGAGTTGGTCTGATCTAACAAGATGGGACTTGTACCCTATCATGATGTTGGGTCTTCCTGTAAATATCAAAAAGAGTACCGTTTAGACCAAATCCTTTGTAAAGCCTTTTGAGATAAAATTTGTTGTGAATTGGTGCAATATAAATAAAGATTACAGTTGGTTAAATTACAAGGGCAGCTGTAATAGACCAAGTAGGGGAGACCGGGCTTGTTGTCACATGGGTAAGTTGTCACATTGCAATTATCTTTGCCACCAGAGGGCGCAACTAAAAAGTGGAATATTAGTTTTCTTCCTTTACATAGTCAGGGGTCGTGTCCTGTCTGAGAAGAGACGAGCACATTGAGAGCTGAGATGAGCGCCAATTAACCATTTCGCACAACCCAAAGTAAAACAAACCTCCAAAACTTTATATATTTTAAAATAAACTTCTTCCAGATAAAAATCCTAGCAGTGATACATGTGGACATTCAATGACTTTTTCAAGCTCAATGATAAACATTTTTTGTGTCTGATGTTCACTTTCAAGTAAAAAAATGAGAACAATAGTTTTGTCCTTGTTTTATTCCAAAATCCACTGTGACATTTTACCCGATGGTGGGGCAACATGTCACATGTTCACACTCTCTATTTGATTGTTTATAACTCTGCACTGACACAAGGTATGAAAATGACATGAATACGAAATATATACCTGAGACTTTGGTCTTTCATCTGGTACACATTTTGTTTATATATGATGTATTGATTTCAAGAAATATACAAGAGTGTAAAAAGTGTGACAACAATCCCCGGTCTCCCCTATATTCTGCTTTTAAGAGAATCACAGACAGTCTGTAGTCAAATGTGGGTGTTTAAACCTGTTTCATCACACATGATGAGTGATTGACAGCTCAGAGGACAGCAGACAGGATACGAATCCATATGCATCCTGTCTGCTGTCCCTGCATGTACCGTATATGTCTAACTAGTATATGATCTAATGGGCTAATATGATCCTTCAGCCCTTCATGTCAACAAGAGATTCTTGAGGAAGCTTCATAATTTAATTACACCTGATGGAGACATGCTGCCAATAAAATAATGCCACAGCTCGTCAAAAGGTAAAAGCTCTCAGAGAGTGCATTATGGCAGGATGTGGGGATGCCCTTCAAAATAAGATGAAATGATACGCCAGACTGGAAAAGGGAGCGACAGAATGCAAACACAGTGAATCAGTCAGGAGGTAATGACTTGAGTGACCATAATATGATCATGTGTAGGATGAGATAAATGACTAAGTGGATGAAGATGCTTCAGCATGCCTCTACTGATGGTTTATGTCAGTGTTTATGAAGGAGATGGAGCTGCGAGGTGTTTTTTTGTTAAAGAAATCTTACCTCCAACTCCACTGTTGCAGAGAGGTGGAGGATATGCAACCACTTTATAGATAAAAATGGGCAATAATAAAGACAATCTATTAGTTTAGGAATAAAGTGTACTCTTGGATGTAAAGTAGCAGCATTGAAATCACATACATGTTAATTTCATATGTTAAATTGTAAGATAATGACATAATTTCAACACATAATGGTGAAAAACAGTAGTTACCTGCTGTTATGCTGACATTTTCCACTAAAGAAAAGAGAAAAAGTGTTGTTTTCATCAAAAAGAATATTAAGGTTGTCGATATTTTGATGCAATAATGTAAAAAGTTCAAGAAGAAGGTCTTACTGGACTTCCTGTTCTGCTTGTCTTCTCTGTAGAGTCGATGCACTCGCTCCAGCAGCTCCCACTTCTCACAGCAGCCCGAGTAATTGACAAAGTTCCTGGCGAGGATCTCTTTGAGCTGGCGGACGGAGAGGTTTTCTATGGCCTCTTCATTATCCAGATCAGACAGCGAGGCCCGAATCCTCCTCTGTGTCGCCGGACTGACCTGCGACCCGCACAGAAAAGAAGAGCTGCTGTCACCGACACATACCGTGCCCCTAAATGCCTCATCAGAGTCTCATTAAAAAGGCTTGTACCTCCATCATGTTTTCAGAGGGCTCCAGGTTTAAGAGAGACGCTGTTGGAGTGTCCTCATGCTCCTGTGGAGGACGGAAAAAAATATGTTTTTGTAAAAAAAATCAGCCAATCTAAACATTTAACTCTTCATACGGATAGAGAACAAGGTCGAACTATAATTTAAAGGGATATTCCAACGTAAAATTAATTTAGGGTCAAACACCGAGTTAGACACCCCCTCAAGAGATGAATGTTGCCGACCTTGCTTCTCTAGTTATACAAACTTTAGTAACGACCGCACGATAGCAATACACAGAGCCATGCGCTCAACCAAAATGCCACTCTATAGCCACAAATAATGCTCAGAACAGCACCGAACTTCATCAATAGTACATATAGGGTCCCAGCCACAGCACTAGCCACCAAACATCTTTTTAACTTTGCCTGATTTCTTTAGCAAAGAGACTAAACACAACTCACCTACTCTCTTCCAGCAGCCGCTTCAGGCCAGTCCATTACGGACTGCTGCGGGGTGACGCAGCTCAAAGAAGAACATTTATAATCATTTCTTCATGAAAATGCAATCAGACCGAGACGCTAAGGCAGAAGAACTACAGCATCTGCAGTGCAAAATTATTATTATGGTGACTATTACTTCAAGAGAATAATAAAGTAATGATCACAAATGTTCTTCCTTGAGTTGTGTCACCCCGCTGTAGTCCGTAATGAACTGGCCCGAGGTCTCGCTACAAACAGGCGGCTGCTGGAAGAGAGTAGGTGATTTGCTTTTAGTCCCATTGCTAAAGAAATAAGGCAAAGTTAAAAAGATGTTTGGTGGCTAATGCTATGGCTGGGACCCTATATGTACTGTTGATGAAGTTAGGTGCTGTTCTGAGCATTATTTGTGGCTATAGAGTGGCTTTTTGGTTGAAGTGTGCGCCTTTGGAGTCTCCTCAGACCGCTGTGTTTTGCTATCCTGCAAGTTGGTATAACTAGAGAAGCAAGCAGTCGGCAACATTAATCTCTCGAGGGGGTGTCTAACTCAGTGCTACGGTGTGTTTGACCCTAAATTTATTTTACGCCAGAATATCCCTTTAAGAATGTAACCTTGACGGCAGGTTTGAGGTCATCTTTCTACACCCTTTTACTCCATCACATATTCATAGTGCCTGATAAACATGTATAATTTCCTCCATCTCCATATTACTATCAGTGCCACGATAAAATACAACTTCCACAGCTCCCACTGATCTCGTTCTTTAAACTGCAGTGGTTCAGATATCTAATAAAAGAACAGAGACTTTGTTGTTGCTCTTAACTCAGCGGTTAATTATTCTCTTTGAAGGTGGGGGCCAGGATTTTGCCGGATGAAAAGAGGGGAAATGAAGCTGCAGAAAAGAGCAGACGCTGTTTGGTGCACAGCTGTTTTATCTCAACAATTTATATGCTTTGAAGAGACGACATGGCCCCCTTTATTCTTTAATCTGCTCGACAAAAGAGCTGAACTAAGTCAAAAATGGGTGATATCATGCTGTTCTACACTGTAAAAAGAGAAATCCTCGCCTGTTTCTGAAATCATGTTAATAATGTATTTTTTTCAGCGCTGAGGTGCTCGATGCCTCCTCTCACACAGACTTCAGGCTTTTGCTCCTCGGAGACAAAAACAAAAGACGTTCTGTTATGTGCAAAGTGCCAAACCTCTCTGGGGCACAAAGTTTCTTTGACTACATCAACATGTGAGAGTAAAAAACCCACTTGGAGATAAAATAATCAATCAAAACTGAACAAGCAGCTGAAATCATGAATATTTACACAGAAAATATTCAAGCACGTTAAATTTGTGTTCATAGTTTTTTACACTGATTGATAATAAAGTGTCTATGTAATAGTAAGAGAAAATATTGACATTGTTGAAGAGAAAGGACGGACGGACTGCTGTGAATGTTAAATAATATTTGGCTCAGTTAAATATCGTCACTTTTGGATTTCTGTCGAGCAACTTGAAATTACTAAGACAGACAAGTAAAACAGAATAAATACCGGGATTGAAATATTAAGAGAGAGAAGTGCAGATTCATTTTTCCATATACAGTAAATTAAAATCTAATGTTGTCTTAATCAGTAATATGTTTTAAAAGGATTTGTATCCAATAATGGAAATACACAGATATTGAGTTAAGATATAAAGACGTTGTTAAACATGGCTTATATTGATGTCAATACTTAAGTTACAATACAATATTTAAACACGAGTCAATGACTGTCTTGAATTTAATATGCTGTTAAAGGGGGGTATCTAAGAGCTGTGGTATCATACACAAAAGATGCCAGTGTAGTGTTGATACATCAGAGTAGCATCTGTTCATCTGTTTGCTGTGAGTCTCAGTTTTACTGTAAATAGTAACAAAGACACTTCACTCTGGCTCACTTGAGCAGACGAGTATAAAAAAAAAAAAAAGATTTTATTGTGTTGATAGCTTTGAGTATTTAGGTCGATTAAGATACAACAAAATAAAGTGATGCAGACTTGTAAATAATAATACCAGCAAACCTGTCCTTCAGTATAAGTGGAGGACAGGGGTGATCATTTCTGATGCGTTTCAGGTCGTCAAGAAATCTCACCACTGACTCAACTTTTTACAATACGACACCAATCACATTTGATACTGAAAGTGAACATTTTTGATCCTCCGCAGGTTGTTAACTGCATGTGTGTACAGATTTTTTGTCAATCAGATTATTGCTGATGGATTCTCATACTAAAAAGTGCAATATTAATACAACTCAGGGTCAGCTACAGTCGAATAAACTGCCTATTTATGACACTATGAGCAGCATAAGACCACTGCATGTGTTTATTGAAAATCCAGTTAAAATGATACTTTTGCAGCTGAAATTAGACTCTAAATAAAGTAGCAGGATGGGTTTCAGGCGTTCTATTGGGCTAGGTTTAAGATAGACCGTTTCCCCATGGTTCACAAATTTCAAACATCTTCAATGTGACACATTTTTTTTGTGCTGTTAACAAAAATAGATACCCCCCCAAAACTCTTCAAGCTTTCAAATGCCAGAAACTCAAAGGTGGGAAAAGGGGATTATGTGTGAGGGGGTGAGATCAGGGCTGTTCTGTAGCATCTCTGTCGTTTGGCTGCAGCTGTGACGCTGAGGGGAGTTCTCAACCTGTGGGCCTCTTACATAACGGACTCAGCCATGTAACCGACCTAAAAAAGGCAAAGAGCTTAAGCTGCGTTGCTGGCTAGTCTAAGGGCTCTGAGCACACACAGACACACATATGCGCACACTCACAAACACAAACACACACACACACATGGCTAACACAGCTGTCTCCAGCTGTCACGTTTGCATGCTGCTGATCGCTGGGGCTGCAAACCTGAGCTTTTCCAACGTGAACGGAGGGAAATAATACGGTCAAATGTGGTCGATTTTCAGGGAGAGATGTCAAAAATCATAGCAACACAACAAAAAGAGCACAAAATACAACAAATGAAATAATGTGCAAAGACATACAGGAGAGGGTGTTAGTCACTCCGCAGGAACACACTGAAACTTGTAAATAAGCAGATTTGCAAATGAGTTATTTTTGATGGAATGAGGACAGATGTGAAGGAAGTATGGCATATGTAAATGAGACTGTAACACACAGACACACACAGACCTGGCTGGTGGTCCCTGAGCTGTCACTGGGGCTGAGCACGTCTCCCTGAGAGGCGGAGAGTACCGACTGTTCAGAGGTGGAGCGTGTGGCAGAGGGAGGCGAAGCCGCCTGCGAGTTGGGGAGAGAGTGCAGACTGTCTGTGTCGTCATCACCCCCTTCATCCTCCCTCTCCTCCTCCTCCTCCTCTTCCTCATCCTCCTCATGTGCATTATCATCCTCCTCCTCATCCTCCTCCTCCTCCTCTTCTTCATCCTCTTCCTCGTCGTCCTCCATCACAGGTCCCGGAGTTTCCCTCGTCCCCTGATGACACAACACCAGGTCCACCAGGTCCTCTTTCTCCCTGCACGTGTCTGTAGAGATGTTGCGCAGCAGCAGGTACTGGCGCAGGTCTTTGACTCGGAGCTGCATGAGCCGCGGCCTCTGGAAGGCGGTGCCGCGCAGCAGGTGGCAGGTGGTGCAGCAGCGCAGGTTCTCCTGCAGCACCGAGCACAGGGCGCAGAAACTCTTCTTACAGTCACAGCAGATGTGCTGAAAGAGAAATAAGAAGTGATCAGGAACTTTTGCTTTTCTGACGGAGGAAACCAAAGATTTCCAACAACCTCGTTTTGAAAAGATGATCTTTTCTAAACAGGCCTCTGTTAACACATTTAACTATTTATTCTCCTACAATTTCATGAATAAATTAACTGTCTACTGAGAGTGATTTCAAAGATTTAAAGATTAAAAAATGGGCCAAATTGATGGAAGCAAAGTCAGTGAAGCTCCTGTTTGAATTAATGATAGAGACACTCTCATTTGCATCAGAATGAGCAATCAGTATCTTCAGTACATGACTAGTTGTATCTACTCACAGTGTATTATTAAGACAGACTGGTGATAAGAGAAGACTATAATTTATGAACTTCCAGCAGAATCAGGATGTGATTAATCTCTCATTTATTCATTTCATTAAAATCTTTTTTTTTAAGAGACATAATTTATTAACAAACGGATGAAAAACACTTTGAAGAGTTTTGATATAATGCCACAGGGGACAAAGTGGATAGTGCTGTTATCAGTGGGATTATTTTGCATGCAGTCGTATCTTTTCTGCATATTTTTGCTGTATGTTTAGACAAGTACTGAGACATTGTTCATTATTTATGAAGCCAAGCTGATCTGTAGAAAGTTACTCATCAATGATAGACTGTTTAGAGCTCCTGTGAGGAGTTTCTCTGTAAATGAAACAGACTGAAATTAATACTGATGCTTCAGCATGACCTAAAAAGCAAAACGACGATTTCTAATGAGTTATTTTTAGCAGCTGTAAACCAGGTAGGTGTCAGATGAGGCAAACAGAGTAGACTGTCAAAAGAGCATTTAACAATTTTTCCACACAAAAGATCTATTATGAGTTAGACTCCAGATATGTCAAACAAAAAATGTGATTTTTTTTCTTACAAAGCTGTACTGAACAAACAAACAAATGAGATTCTTTAAATGAACTCAATAAAAAAATATAAGAATAATAAATAAGCTTGTTGCTATGAATCCTCTAATCCAAGACCCACTTTTATAAAATGCAAAACAAGCTAATTTAGTTTTTGTAAAGAAACCTTTAAAGACACAAATCTTTAACATAAATACACCTATTTTATTGAGTAAAGTGCATTTCAAAGCACATGAACTGAGGATGAAAACAACTAAAGCTGCATATACAGAAAATATCAAATATGAAATTGCAGGAAATGGAGACCAGCAATATGAAAAATGTGACTTATATGCATCTCTGCATTCAGAGCATATTCAGAAGAACCTGAGGTGTGTGTTTTGTAAGTTGCACATTCAACTCAAACGGTGGACTTTCATTCCTCTGAGAGGAATCACCAACATGAATAAATATAACCTAATATTACAAACATGTTCAGGACAAGATCAGCAATGTGAGGGGTTGCTCCACCTGGTAGTTGTTGATAACACGACTCTAAGCATGCTGCTAGCTAATGTTAGCTGCCAAAGCTAGTTAAAATTCTGATAAGTAGCAAGTGAATTGCAGCTGTGTGTGTCTCCCTGTTAAAAAAGGTGCAGTACACATTAATGAACAACCTGGAGTGCTGTAACTTGAGCAATGATTTAACTCTCCAGACTTGTTGTCGGAATCAGTCAGTACTTGAAATGTGTTTTTTTACACATCATAAAGATCCCACGTGTTCAGCTGAGGTTCATACAGTGAGTTTGCAGTAAACAGCAATCTTCTTTATCAATCTTCAGGTGATGGGAACTCAGCTCAGACTTGAACCCTGAGAACTTGACTCAGACTTGAGGTTTGCTTACTTGACTACAACACTTGTCTTATAATTCTACAATATCATGGTACTCTAATAAATGCAGTATGATATGCATGTTTAGATTTTCCAAACTGTCACATTTCTAAATCATGTTTTTCCCCAAAGTCAGTCTCCTCAAGGTCAGTCCTCCTGTTGAAGAGAAACACTTGAAACCACAAACACTTGAGAAACAGCCGCCTGTATCCTGTGTGCTTTGTCATTTTCTTGGAAAGACTAAAGCAAAGAGAAAAAAGCCATGTGGAGCTCCTGGTGATGTCTGACATTTCACTGCCTTCACACTGTCTCCTGATAGAGAGCAGGGAGTGGATTGACACTTTAAATGTGCAGAAAGCAGGTCAGCGCAGCTCTGAACACTTTCTTATCACTCTGCACAAATGTGCCTTGGTCCACCAGAGGCAGATTTCACACCACAACACATACTTTTCTTCAGTCGTTTGTTGATAATCCCACCAGCTTGTCTTTTTTTTTTTTCACACTATGAAAAATTTCACGCAGACATACCAACGTGTGTGTGTGTTTATGTGTCTGGGGAGTCGGAAGCAGTGTGTTTGTGTGGGTGTGGATGTGGATAAAGTGATCTAAGTGGAACTGCAGCGTTTCATCTGTGTCTCTGAGCGTCTGACTGCCAGACAGAAACTCTCTGCTGTTAAACTCTGACATGTTTAAATGCCACAGTGAATATGCATGGTGTGTTTATTTTATTTTATTTTAAACTAATTTATTTACTTTTAAATTTCTGGTATAAAACATCAAACAAACAGTTTTATGGGTCAACACTAAACATGGAGCAGGATTGAAAAAACACCTTAAGGGTGTTCAAATGTAAAAATACCTGCACAAGGACATGCATGTCCATAAAAAGAACATAAACAATGTTATAAAAGAGCACTTGAAGAACATCTGTCACTAATTTTATTGTCAAATAGGAGAAATTTTTAACAACTTCATATGTAGACGTTTTGTAGTTTGGCTAAGACGTCCCTAAATCATACAAATACAACATTTCATGAGAAAATTAAAGCTCCCATGTGAAGTTTTTAACTAGTTTTGAAAAATAATTGAATAAAAAAATAATTTTATGAGCTGCAAAAGCAAACAAGATCATCAGCAAGAAGTCTGAAAATTCCTATATCATCATTTTTATGCCTATACCTGCTGCAAGGGGGGAATGCCGCTAAAAACGAGACAAATCCTTGATAACTGAGCACTACGTTTCAGAAACTAAAGTTTAGCCATGATATAAAGTGGCATTGACTGATAAGGTCTCTGGATTTAGTTGAGCATGTAAATTCACTTACAGTGTCTTTTACTTGTTTCCCATTAAAGGACCCATCAGCTATCATCTAGCAATTATACACGTCTCGGATCAATAGCGATAAAGGGCTTCGAGCCAAGGCCTCTTTGCCAATGTGCAGCTTTTGTTTACAGTCTAATATGAAACCTGAGGATTGACTGTGTGTCAGAGTTGTCTAGTGCCATTACTTTCATTAAAATAAAAAATAAAAAAGTCATTAAAATTCCCTGAAAAATTCCTGTCCACCTATGACTGATGAGTCCCAGTTTCACTGTAAATAGTAAATTAAATAGAAGCTCTTCTCTTGCTTGATTTAGCAGTAAAAGCCTGTACAATTAAGTGTTTTCTTAATGATCTGCCTGCGGTTCACAAATCTAAAGTTAGCTGAAATTACAACATGGTGATTCAGATTTGTAATAAGTTAAAATTCATGGTCTATTTTTGACAGTTAAAGGAAACAACTTGATTGTTGGTCAAACAGAGGCCAGACTGCATTCTCTGTGTTATCTTCTGTATTTTTGCACTGTGGGCTGAAGGGAAACATCTTTTTTCAATTCCTGTGTATGTACTCACATAATGCAGTACGTGACGATGAAAAGCTTGAAACTTGAACCTCGAAATTCCAGGAAGTTGGGAAATCTTAACGCTGAGTGTCACTCACAATATCAAGCAACTTTGTCGCTGAAGTTGACATTTTTTGATTTAGAGCCGTATTTGTTTGTAGAGATGAATGAAATGTCAACAGATTACCGCCCGATTTCTCTCTATATGGACTGTTTTTCTGCCATATGACAAGAGCCCAGCCAATAGACGCTTTATTCTTTTTAACGTTCAATCTGGAAATGACTTACCTCAAACGATACGTCTTATCTTTTCTTTCTTTAAATTCAGGAAATCAAACATGATCACCCAAGAGCTGCCTTAGGTGGCTTTGTGTTGGCTTCTGTTTACTAGCCTCTATTTTTTTATATTTCTGCTATTTTATCCTCATTAAATGTTAACAGGATGGTGGTGTAGATATTTGTAGAGACAAAACAAAACGATATACAAATATTTTTATCGTATCATTCTTTAGCACGATCATTATCATTTGGAGGTCTCTGCCCAACAAGCGACTGTAAATATGAGTGCTGGTATTTCCTTGAATGCACCGCGGAGTCCCTGCTCACAAGTGCACGCGATGGTTACATAATTCAGACAGAGAAAACAGCTGACTAAACCTTGGCTGTGAGGGATTACTGAGGCAGGTTTCCTCTCTGCATGATGGTTTTTAAAGCGCTGACAGAAAGTGAAACCTGGCAGCTGGTTTTTAGTCCAAACAAACACTTGACAGAGAAAAGAGCTCAGCAGTGACGGACAGAGGGTGAGGTTTGGGCGTCAAATTACTGTGGTTTACCTTGCGTCTGAAGACAGAGAAGGCCAGTCCGCAGGCCTTGCACAGCTGTCCGGCGCTCCCTGAGCTGGTGGGGGGGTAGGTGGAGTACCCAGCGCTGGGGGCGAAGCGGAAGGGCCCGGCCCCCGCTCCGAACCCCGGCTGCTGCGCCCGCACCGTGCCCGTGCCCATCACCTCGTTCAGCAACCCACAGCATGACGCCCACATGGAGGAGGCCCCTGCCTAAAGAAGACAGACAGAGAGAGGGAAAATGGTTACAGACCATCACACATCTGACATACACGATTTTAACTTTCCAACTCTATAAAACACATGCTTCAGGGTCCGAGAGGTTAAAGATGAGCTTCTAAATATTTCCGATAACAACACATCTGTAAACACCTACACTTTAATCTCATTATGTTACAGAGGCATACATATGACAATGCAAAACACGCCTGTTTTTCACTGGATCCTCATGGATTTATCCTGTTCCAAGTTTTACTGGAGTATTTGGTCACACTTGATGTGGACCCACCTCTTATAATGCAACATAAGCACATTTATAAAGCCTTATAAATAGTGGTGTCCCGATATGATATTGATATTGGATATCGATCTGATATCAGCAAAATTTCAAATATCAAACTGATATCGGCCTGCATCTAAAATGTCCGATATCAGCACTCTGTTACAGGCAGTCAATCCAGACTCCACTCTGGCCCCTCTAGCTAGCAGCGCCTGGATCCAGCATGTAATCACAACAACAGTGTGTACTAAGATACCAAGGAGTAGGAATGATGTCGGCCCTGTGGTAGTATTTTTCGTTTAAGTCCGAAAAGACGTTGCAGCTGAGAGAAAAACTTGTCATGTAAAAGTTTGTGCTAATATCCGATCAATCTCGGTATCGGACAATACTGAAGGCTACAATATCGGTATTGTACCGGAGGTTAAAAAAAAGCTGTATCAGGACACCCGTACTTGTAAACGCATCAATAAGGCTTTATAACCACCCTTATGAGTGATTATAAGCATTCAGAACAGCATATAGCAATGTTAATAAAGTGTTATAAACAGTGAGCATAAAGCCCTTAAAAGGTTTTATCTATGATGCACTAGACCTCAATGCAGTGTCTCTTAAATTCTAGGTTTCCTATCAGCTGACACTTTACTTTCAGGCACAGAATACTGCTCATAAATTAACTTGACGTCTATCTCTATAACACATTATAAATATATGTATAATGCGTTAAAATCATGTTAAAGCGCTGTATAACGATAGTTATAAACACTCATAAATGATAAAATGCTTTATGCAATAATCATAACATATAATAAAGCATTTTATCATGACTTACAAGGTCAGGTATTATAATGTGTTATGCTTATTGTTATAAAGCCTTATGATAATTAATGAGTGTTTAAAATGATAGTTATACAAGTTTATAAGCAAATTATAACACATCATAAATGTATGTATAATGCATTACCTACGTGGTCATTGTAAGTGGTTAACAGTTATAACACATTATAATACCTGACCTTGTAAGTCACGATAAAATGCTTTATAATGTGTTATAATTATTGCTATAAAGCATCATGATCATTCATGAGTCTTTATAACTACAGTAATACAGTGCTATAATGTGATTCTGACGCATTGTACATATACAGTATTTATAATGCATTATAGAGATAGGCGTCGAGTCAAGTGTTGCCTAAAAAACATACAACTATCGGTAATCTCGTACAGTCCTGTCACTTAACTCCAAGCGCTCTCAGTCATATTTAAGGCTATTTGTGACTTCTCTTTATGGGATTTCCGTTTCTGTGTCGACTGACTGATAAAGATGTAATACAACACAGTCCTTTGCCTAATGACACTTAAAAAAAAAGCTGAAGCAGAGTTCCCCTCATTGAAAGAAAATGGAGATAGACAATGAATGAGTTAGAGAGAGAGAGAGGGAGAGAAAAGGGCGGCGAGATATCAGGCAGCACATTATTGAGAGTGCTCTTTACCAGTCTATGAGGTTAGAGATAATTGGGCTGAAGTAGACTCTAAAAGCTCCTATTAATGACAATCTACAACCAGGGCTCCAGCTGAATTCCTCAGTAAGTCAGTGTATTATTTTGAACCATTTAATAAACAAACCAGCCAGAAAGAAGCTGAGGCACTTCTACGGGACTCAACCGCACAACTAACACCTTGTGCTTGATGTGATGTTGCGTTTAAGTCCTCAGGAAAAAAAAAAGAAAAAGGTCACTACTTAGTTCAGTTAAAGTGAACGTTCAGAGATGTGTTTGCTGACCACAAGAGTGGCCGGACGCAGGGAGCAAAGATGGCGTGATGGGAGCCATGACTCCTTGAAGCATACTGATGAGGAGGGAGGGAGGAAGGGGGAAAACAGGGAGAAGAGAATATGTCTTCTGTTGTGTGTGTCCCCCCCCTCCCCTCTTTCTGCTCCTCCTCCTCCTCCTCTTCTTCCTCCGGTCCGCAGAATCAATAGCTGACATGAGCATAATGTTTGCCCTCTGTGCTTCCCGGCTCTGTGCAGTGGGAGAAACAAAGGAATTCACAGGACAGTGCCACATCTCTTCTTTGCTCTGACTTGTCACAAACACCCTGTGATCTGACCTCACCCATCTGCTTAGGGAGTGCTTATGTAAGCACAGGAATGAGGCACTATATGTGGAGTCATGGCGAGGAGGAAGAGGAGAAGGAGGAGGAGGAGGAGGAGGGGGGAGGAGGAGAGGCTTTCCCTTTGCTGCACCGAGGCAGCCAGGGTGGATTTTTAAAGGTTAAATCTGTCATTCTGCTGGAACTGTTGGGTGGTTTGGTGGATGTATTAACTTCAGTCCTAAGTATATCTTTAAAATAGCTCATCCTGTCAAAATAAAAGCCTAAACCAAAGAACTATTTAACGTATTAAACAATAAAACATCAAATTAGAAAAGCTGAAAGCAGTAAATGTTTGAATAATTGCCACAGCGACGACTTTAAAAATAATTTTCAGCAACTTTGTAAATGATTCAGCGCTAATATTTCACATTAAAGGCCTATCATATGGCTTGTTTTCAGTTAAATTTACCACAAACAGCTCACTTTATCATGTCACGCTGTACGCTTTATGCCCACAATAAAAGTATCTTCAGAAGCGACTTGAATTATTCGCCCTAGGCATAAACTTGACCTGATGTTGAGCTGCTTAAAAAGTTAGACACTGCCTCCCTGGTTCGGCAGTAAAAAGCCACTAAAAGGAATATTTACTGCATCCTCCAGGATGATGGTCTGCTGCAGTCTGCCCATGAAACCAGACTTCTGTGGCCGAGAGCCAGCAGCACGAGTTCCCTCTGTCACTTCAATTAGCACACTGTAAGCTCTACAGGCAGGGAGTCCCCCCAAAAAAACAAGCGACACCAGCGAACATCACTGACAACATTGTTGTTTTGTCCCTTGTGGCATTTATTTCTCCTCTAGGGCTTCATCAGTTAAGCTGCTCCTCTAAGGGGGAAACGATTTCACATTTATGTATTTGTCCTTCCAGTCACCTTTGGACGCTCAGAGTGACGGAAGAATTGAGATATTTCTCACGTTGCTGCTGGATTTTAACATCAAACAGGAGCTGCCAGCAGCCCTCAGAGTGCACATAAACAAACATGGAGAGGGGAGGGGAAACAGAGGCAGAGATTTAAATAGAAAAAGTCTTCAAGCAGCTCTCATGCGGACAAACAGCGTTCTGACCTCATAAAATCAGCTTTTGAGGATCAAATCTCAAAAATTGCATCGGAACAGAGACACGGTGTAACCATATGGTACAGGGATGGAGCCTAAATGGGTCATGTTGGGACTGCATGTTTAACTTGAGCTGAATTAAGTCTAGCATGAAAGAAAGACTTTAACCCTCGTTTAAACAAAACGGTGGAGGATTTTTCTGGTATCTGTGGATTGTGGATGAGCTGATTGATGGCTCAGAAGGAGCTTTCTGATGGGATAAGGGTTATTTAGCTGAAGAAGCTCTTTTTGGGTAGGTCTGAGATGTTAAAGAAAAGACTTTAGCTGCATTCCTGTGCTCCTCTGATGGTTTTAGTCTCTAATTTGTCCTTTCGTCTAAGGTATAGGGCCGGGCAATATGGGAGAAAGCTCATCACAATATATTTTTTTCATATCAGTCGATATCGATATATATCACAATATACTAAAATGAAATATAACAGTGCTTATTGGTAGCATGTTTTCTGCAGTACAGTAAACTTCTGCATCTGTGAGGTCTTTGTGTCTCTTCGACGTTTCGTCTCACCAGCAGTGCTGTCGGCTTCACCTGTTAAAGCACTATGATTGCGTGTAGCTTCAGCCTGCTACTAACTCCCCTTTTCATCGGCTGTTCGTATAGTCTACCGAAACATTTTATTATTGAAATGGTCAATATTGAAAGCATATTGAAAGTTGAAAACGCTTTTCTGGTCCGAGTTTGATTCATGATAAATACGTGGAATATTACTGAGATGATCAGTCAGTCTTCCTGTCGGTGTGAAGAGCAGTAGCCTACAGTATATCAAATGTTCCTCCTTTTTTATGACGTATGTGAGTTAGCTTTATTTTTGTTTATTTATCGGCTATTTATTTTAGAGGATGACGAGTGTGTGAGTTCGACAAGATGGAGGTTGACAAAATAATCAGACTCACACCTGCTACAGTCTGAATAATAAGCTGAAAAGAATATGTTTATCATCTTTATTACAGTTAAAATACATAGCCAGGGGTGTAGTGTAAGTCATATTATGTAAACACAACTGAGAAAAATGCTTAATGTTTAGCAATAAAAAGGAATGAAGTGAGTTTTCTCCCTTTAAGTCTTTGAAGAAGTGTCTGAAAGGCTCAAAAGAAGCAATTTGTTAAAAAAAAGAGTAAATATGTAGATATATTACTTAAATAAACAACATTTTAAAAACTTTATAAAAAATTGGCAGATTAATTGGTAATTGGATTTTTTCCCTCCTAATAATCCATATCGGTCGGGCCCTAATATTGTTATCGTTTTATTGCCCAGTCCTACTTAGGTATGTATATTTCTGAGAGTTGATTTAAAGTTACCTGACTTTTTAATCAATACTGGATGCAAATAAATACGACAATATTACTTTATTTTATGTACCTGACTTGTTATTGAGAGTTGTGTACCAAACTAATGTCAAAAAATAACTTCTCTAGTAATGAGTCTAGACGTTCTTGTAAATTCTTGCCTGAGTTTCTGGGTTCTTGTTCCGACTACAGCAGGCGTTCACAGACATTTTCCAGCTTGGAAACTCGTTTCACCGATGTGTTCAACACTACACGAATGCAGCATTGGGTACAACGACTGGGTGAGTTAACCTGGTCACCACTCCAGATTTTTACACCTCAGCAGTCTCATTATCCGGCTGAGCTCCTTCAATAACTGATATTGGAGACAAAAAGCTGGATTATTCTGACCCCTGTTTGCCTTAATCATCTGTTTTACAGCTCTTGTTGGTAGTTTTTGACTTTTAATGATATAAACTCAAATTAAAAGAGCACCTATTTCATTTTCACAGTTCATGATCACATGGTGAGAGATAATGTCTGTGTCTCTGAGTGGCGCCAAAATCATCACAACACAAAAATTCGTCAGAGGAGCTTTAAAATTTCTCTCTTTCCAAACGTAGAGATAAATTACATTACAGCTGCTAGTTCAAGCTAACATGGACAGAATATCTGTCATGGTGTGCTGTATGTAGATAAATTAAAGATGCACTCAGTAAAGGAATATTCAGATGTTTTTTTCGAATGATCCTGCCCCATTAAAAAATTAACGTTTTCATCACACCCCCGCTCACTATCTCATTTGCTCAGAAATCAAACTTGGGAATCTGCATCTGTACGATGGAGGAAAATCTTTCATCATCTTACAGTGCACGTTGTTGATATGCAACCTCAGGCATTGTGTAGTGATCACTGCAGATACCAAACAGACAGCTTTATGATAGTTTGTTCACTCTCATATATTTTTACAAGCTTCTTCACTTCCTCTCCATCATCCACCATCTCCCTCTCTCTTGCATTTCCTTTCCTCTTTCCTTCTTCTCTGGCATCATACTGTCACTCACGCTGCGAGAGAGGGGAATTCAGCTGCATCACTGCCGAGTCCAGGAGCAATATTGACACTAGAAACAGACTAATTCACTGCTTCCTTCTTCTGGCCCTTAAAATAGAAACAATAAATGCATTATTTTCTCTAGATTTGACCTATGCAACTACTTCAGCGATGTCTGCTCGACGAGATGTGCACATATAACTTGGGCGGCCACCAGCTAAGTTTGAATTTGTGTCTGCAAAAAGGACAGATTTGCACAGTTTACTGCAAAGACAGGAGAGGATTTAGCCTGGAGAGTTCTTTTGGTGCATTAATAAACAGAGAGATTTCTGCTGCACAGACTGTCCTGCAATATCAAAACAAGGATGGACTAATTTACAACAACAACAAGAATCAGCTGTGACCCTTCCCAAAGCTTCTGATGTGATCATCTACTTTGGGATCATGAATACACTTCATCACTCCAACAGTCATCTGAGGTTCGAGAGTATTTGCGTCCACTATGTACAGAATGTGTGGGAAATTAAAAGGTAAGAGGATTTTGAATGCATCGTATGCAACAACAGAATATTTCAATCTAATCGGTCTATCCCTGATTAAAATGGCATTGATGATATACTGTACAGCAGGTCTCTCCTGTTTCATATGTATGCATGTACCCACTTTAGCCAACCCTGTCCCACAGGGGCCGAAAAGCTGCTTTTCATTTTAAACCAGATTAGTCAATAAAACATCTCGTCCATTTTGTTTCCCCAGGACACAGTGAGTGATGATGATGGGCCTCAGAGAAATGAACCACGGTGCCCTCCCACAGTGACAAATGCTTGACCTTACTGCATTCAAATGATATTACACAAGTGCAAGGACATCTGCAGAAAACACACATTTGTCTAGCTTTGATGTGATTGAAGAGTCTTCTTGTTTTTCTAGGAAATTTACCATAATAATTCTGACCTCAACTTAAAGGTGACTCGAAAGGTTTCCTATAGTGCTGCTGCCATGTTTGTTGTCTTCTATTAATCTCCATGTCGGAGAAACAAGTGAAACCCTGTTAGGTTGAAGCCACAGCAGCTTCAGATATCATTTTCTGCACTCCAGTAATGGAAGTAGTATGTCTGGGACAGACTGATCATGACCTACCTCTGTATTTTCTGACTTTCTTATCATGTTGATGTGTTACGGATGTTTCTTTGTTTCAGTCACAGTGCAGAGGTTGTGTTTAAAATGTAGAGGGAATATACTAGAAATGCACCGATCCAGTTTTTTTCAATCCAATCCGATACCGATCCAATACTAATGTTGAATGAATAAACTGTATACCTTGCCCTGTGAGTGAAGGCAATCAGGTTTGACATTAGCCTTGTTAAAAAAAGGTAACAAATTGACACAGATATAAATTTACTTAATATTATTCATTAACAAATTGCACATTAGCACACAGCAAGAAGAAGAAAGACTTCTTTGTAAACGTTTAGTGCAAAAGGACAGACAGACATAGTGTGTAAGAGCTGCAGACAGAATAAACGGAACCACTGTGCTGCTGTGTATGATATTAATTAAAAGAGACAAAAGACTGGATCGGGATGCTGGATCGGCATCATTCATCAGATATCCGATCCAGTTAATTTGTCAATATCGGAGCCGATATCCGATCCAAATATCGGATCGGTGCAACCCTGGAATATACAGTTCTGACATGGGTATAAATGAGAGGTTGATTTACCCAAAATTGTTAGTTGCGTATTTCTTTAAGGAGGATTCAGCCAGACCTGGATAGTCCCTTTCTTTTATAGCTCCTCGTGTTGGGTAGTATTCAGGTTTTAAAATATCTGACCGGGCTGAGCAGAGCAGCCAGCTACTTAGCTTGCAGCTGCTGCTCTGGGGAAACCCTCTGTACTTGCACAGAAATTACAAAGTTTCACAGTGAAGAGTGGCAGACCTTTGAGTCTCAGAGAAGTACAGGACTAAGGTTATGGACAACAGAGAACATCTGCTTTAATGTGATGCATGATGGGGGGGTCACATTGATGTATGAAGCTCTTTAAACCATGATGATGGTGCAGGTGAAGTTGGAGTGACGGACCTGCTTCTACCTGACCTTTCACCATGAGTGTCTCCACAAACCTGCCACCACCACAGCACCGATGACATCATCGCCATCATCTTCATCGTTATCAGTCCTCAGAGCTCGAGCTGTGAGACAGCACCATCACCTGCTCTCCCAACCCCCCCATCCTCCTTGTGCTGCAGCATAAACATACACACAAACATACACACTCCTCCTCCTCCTCCTCACAGAGCAGGAGACTCCTGACACTGCTCAGTTTGGACCTGAGAGGTGAATCTCTCTTCATCACACCGAGACATCCCCCAAACATCTCCCTCACCCTCTCTCTCATTTCTCTCTCTCTCTCTCTCTCTTTCTGTCTGGATCTCATTAGAGCGGATTAGAGCCTGACGATGAATGGACGTCGCTGCAGCGGCTTTAGTCCACTGAACTACCACAGTGGGGTCAGAGTAGGCTCATTAAAAGGCTACACACTGTACCTACTGTTTATCGGGACGGCTAGAGACGCAGGGGAAGCCTTGCCAGGGTTGCACGCTTGCCAGGAAATTAAAAAAATCTGACTGACAGGGTTGCAAGGGCAGCAAGGAGCTGTGAAGATGACAAGTCCAAATCAGGGGGGGGGGGTGCTGAATAAAAACGCAAGCCTGTTGATTTAATCCCTTGTAAACGCAAACAAACACGTTTAATTGATATTATGATGGAGGCAAATGTCTGTCGGTGCAGGATCGGGTGCTAAACACCTGCATCTCCAATCAACCACGAAGAAACCAGAGATGATTCACCTACCTTCATTGCACCTCCCGCGTGAGGAATCTGCCGAGTAATGTCAAGACGACGACCATTGCAAGTGCACAGGGAATCAAACCATTACGTCTTCCCTCTCTCTCCAGCTGCCTGCCGCCTGTGTGTGTGGAGTAAGCATAACGTAATGGCCAGCAGAGCCGCAGCCAACCAGGGTGCGCGCACACAGCCTGGTATCTTTAGCAGCCAATCCGCCCGAGCACACAGCGCCAGAGTGGGCGGTCGGCACGCGTGCGTAAATACGCATGTGTCAGACTGACAGACGCATCATGCTATTTTCACAGTTTGGGGTTATTCTGTGGTGAATTAGCATTTTTATCACCAGTAACTATGAATATTTGGCTTTGCAGGAAATCAGCTCGACTTGACATAATTTATTTTTTCTTTTTTTGTTTCGAAATTAAAACAGTTAATTTGTGCCAAAGGCGAAGATTAGTGTTTGAATCACATTATTATCTTCTTCTTTTTAATCTAAAGTTCAATCAGCGTCCACACATGCAATGTTTGGTTTTGTGTCAAAAATAAATGCGTCCTCAATCTTATTTACCGCCATATTTAGCCCACAGTACGTGTTTATATCTGTGCATGCCCGTGTCCATGCGCGCCGTGTGCAGTAAGAAGATTAAAGGGGTTTTCTTTCTGTACATTATCAGTACCGTCGTGGGCCCGCAGGGGGGCAGCAGAGAGCGCTCCAGCCACATTAGTATTATCATAGAGACATAATGGAGCCGCAGGGGAGGAAGGCAGCTCCTGCTCTTCATTAAACTCTCACTGTGTAATGCAGCTGATATCAAACAGAGTATTTAAGTCATGCAGCTGTTGCAGCAGATCGGCACGAGGCAAAAAAAAAGTGCTTTCAAGGTGCTGAGGAATCACAATGATGCAAATGGATTTATATGCTGCCGCACCAGACGCTTTAAATTCACAACCATTTGCACAACATCAAACAGGAAGCCTACTATGTTGATTTTATTTCACACAAGCGTATAAAAAGCTGTGCCGAGGCCTGCAGGCCAACAGTGACACACTTTATAACTTTAGATTTGGCCTGAATATTCAGTCCCGGGGTGAAAACATCAAAGTTGTCTTAAACTATGGATGTGTGAAAACTTCTTTTCATTTGGAAAATGCAGACAAATCACAAACACAGGTAGCTGTAACTTTTTACAGCACCAAGCTCTTTAGTTACACATCAGTTTTTGATATCTTCTCCTCCACCTGTTTCAGAGTAATACGATTATTTTTGTGGGGCCAACAGCACTCAAAAAATTCATTTAAATCCACAGCAGTATCTCTCATTTCCACATACAGCGTCCTCATTTCTGTAAATACTCCACATTGTCACTGCCAAGAGTTTTCAGAGGGACTTCTTCTTCCGGAAAAAGAAGATACAAAGAAATCTGTCAGCAGATAATCTAAAGTAACTGGGACACTGTTCCTGAAAAAGAAACTCCTGCTGGTTCTTTTTAATGTAATTATTATTATGAACACGTTGAATTTTTAGGGTTTGGGTGAACCAACACTTAACCTAAACCTAACTTAGAAAACATGTGAGTTTTTAGCGGGTTATGGAACAGACAGAGTTGTACAGTATATTGACGCTCTTCAATGATGACGTATTAGAGCCATATTAAAGAAGGAGAAACAGGTTTTCTATGTCATTTTCTGATGAGAATAAAGTCAGGGTAGAATCATATTCACTGTCCTTAATTTAGTCAACATTAGCCACATACTGTAATGCTGTCTTAGAGACGGATACCACACATCCTGATCATAATAATTATGAGTCCTGATTATAATCAGCAGTGACACTACAATCTGCTGTGTAATGCTAAGTTTGCATTATGTGTAAAACTGAATATAACCAGTTTTAAACATACAAAATCAGTGTATAATAGGTGCTTGTGTACAACACCTGTAAATCCCAGAAAAACAAGAATGATTGTTTAGCTGAGCTGAGCTGTGCTCAGGCCGCGCCCCTCTGACTGAGTGCTGCAGGCCTGGATGTCACTCTCAGCCTGGTGGCACTGGGTCACTACACCAGGTGGGAGTGATCTGGTAATCAAGCAGTTTGGAGGCATTCACTCACAGTGTGGCAGTGGAGAGGACTGTGTGGAGTGTCTTGAGACACCATGCTGGGCTTACAACAAACAAATGGACTTGCTCAAAGAAAGAGGAAGGAGCCGGTGAGCTTCTGATGTATTCTGTTTATGGAAATGTGTGGATTAAAATCATGTGGTTAAAATTTAAGTCAAAATGTCATGTTAGAGGATCATGTGGTTAAAACCTGAAGAAAATGTCATGTTTAATGTCATGTGGATTTAAAATTACTAATGATAAAAAGACTACTCACTTTGAGTTAAAGCAGGAAATTTAAAAGGCGGTACAAAAACATGGTTCTCAACAGGTGCAAGGAGGAAATTTAATCATCGGGTGTTTTCATAAATGATTTATGAACTTATTTATTCTATTTATGTTTAATTTTTTGTTAATATAATGTAAATATGTTGGAGACTGACTGTTTATTGACTAGCGGAGAAGGGGTAGGTTTAAAGAAAACCATTATGCTTCATCCTACTTCTTTTCAGACATGTTGGGTTCACGTTATTATCCCTCAGGGGCTCTTAGGATGTTGTTTTTGTCCATTTTTGGTGACTCTTTACCTTTTTATTTGTTTTGGCTGTGTTAATGCAAGTGGGATGATTTTTTTTCAGGGTTATTTTTTTTTTCCAAATTTTAAAACCTGACCACCCATCATTATATCAGGTCAATATTCACTGTGTGACAAAAACACCATACATTTAGGTCCTTAGATGGACAAAATGTCCATCTCCTAAAAGTACCAAAAACTATTATACATGAATATTTTTTTTCCACTTTTAGTGCCTAAATCTTTAATCAACTTCATTGCTGATCATATCGATCAAATATTGATTCATTTTCAGTTTTAACCCTTTAAATGCCAGTTTGACTGTATGATGTCACTGTTATTTTTCATGGGAAAAAAAGAGAGTTATTTTCCATATTTAAGATGCTGGGCAGGAATTTCTTTCTTTATTTTTTATCAAGGTCTATGATGTGCCAATAATTAACAACATTAATTTAGATGCATTATGTTTGATATATTGTCCGATTTCTAAAAAAGTTACACTTAGATCTAACTAAAAAAATCTTTTGGTTCGAGTGTTTAAGAGAAATCAGACAATACATCAAACAAAATAATGCATCATAATTAATGTTGTTGTTAATAATTGGCATATCATAGGCTGCCAGAGGTGGGAAAAAAAATCAGCATCTAATATATGGAAAATAACTCCAAATTCTTTTTTTTTTTCACATTAAAAATAACAGTGACATGATATATTCAAACTGGCATTGAAAGGGTTAAAATTCTGAACATGAATTAATATTTGATAGATATGATCAGGAATGAAGTTGATTAAAAGATTTAAGCAAAAAAGTGGAAAAAATATTAATGTATGATAATTTTATATCATTTTTAGGAGATGGACATTATTGTCCATCGAAAGACCTAAGTGTAACTATTTTTCAAGGACCCCAGAGGGTTATTCATATCACTCTGTATCTCTCTTTTGCTTTGTCCATCTCCTCCTGCTTCTATTGTCACCAGGTTTTGACAGAACCTCCATCTATCTGCTGCCTCATTGTTGATGGCTCTGACCTTGTGCCACTTGGGTCACCTCCATCCTTATCAGTACTACGACTCTCTTGCTTCACCTCCACCGCCATTATCCAGCAGCCATCCTCATAGCTTTGTCAGATATGAAGACATCACAGTGCGGTGAAATGAACAAAGACACTGTAGATTGTGCAGCACTGTAAGCAATCCCATCTCTCGTGGCCATGTCTCCTATTTGGCAGTGAATGACCTTGAAAACCTTTCACAATATTAAGGAGAAGCAGCATGGAAGTCTTGATGCTTCACAGGAAATAGAAAATAGTGTGTATGCTAATTCTGGACTGTTTTATTGAGACTTGTATCTCCTCTTCTGGATGTTGGTGGTTTGTTGGTGGTGATGAAACAGAGACTATTCTTAGCACCACCTTTGACCCTTTCAAGTTGCATTGATATAAATTTATGCATTTATTCATCCTTGACCTTAACAGTAAATTTTTTGAGTGAATGCTGGAGGCTGTTGGGGGGGATTTTTCTTACCCTCAAACTGAATCATATGAGAAACATCTGTAACATCTGGTGAGAGTGTTTGAACATCCCCGTCACTTCCAGCTATAAGGGGAAAAAAAAGTTGAGAATTGGCGTCATCTTCTCAGAATCGATGAGTAAACTTCACAGCTGCCAAAGTTTATCGTGAGTGTTTTAAAAAGAGCGATTTGTTGATGCCAGATGTTTAGAGATCATATCAACAGAGGGGTGAGCCAACAGATCATTGATGCAAACGGTACAGCATGATTGAACATAAAAGGCCAGTAGGTGAAGCCAAATGGTAAGAAAATGCTAATATATGATGCCTGAGTAAACCTCAAATCAAAAGTTTCTCTGTTTTCTCTTTTTACTTTTTAATTCAAATAGTGTGCAAATAGTTTCAGTTTCTTTACAGGACTTTACAAAAGGTGAAATCTTCTTTTACAAGTGACAGTTTTTTTTAGTGACAAAAGTGGCCTGACAAAATAAACAAACTGTTAAAGAGAGTTTTGAGGTTAATCTTACAAAAAGTCTGATTATATTCAAAAACTATGTGTTTACAAATAGATTGGGGCAATTCAAAAAGACTAATATCCACTTTACTTTAAACTAAAATTTAAATTCTGACCAACACGGTTGTGTAAAAGTCAGAAACATTCAAGCACCATTTATCAAACATGACTTAACACCGGATCAGAGGCTGCAGCGGAACCATGTCAAACGCAGTGAAACAATAATATTAATATTATTATTAATAATAATGATGCAACAGATTTCATATAGCGCTTTATCAGAGACCCTCAAAGTGCTTTACACTTGATACATCATTCATTCACTCAAACAGTTACACCTTGGTGGTGGTTAACTACCTCAGTAGTCACAGCTGCTCTGGGACATAGACTGTCGGAAACATGGCTGCCAGTTTGTGCCTACGACCACCACCACACAAAACTCACAATCATACACCAGTGGAGGACACACACTGGGAGCAAGGTGGGTTAAGTGTCTTGCCCAAGGACACAACAGACAGACTTGGGATACGGGGGGGAATCAAACCGCCAACCTTCCAGTTATTGGACGACCGCTCTACCTCCTGAGCTACTGCCGCCCAAAACGTCAGCAGAGTTAGCGCTAGACCTCGTGAAGGTTACATGTCCACATGTCTGTGCTGGTTATGCATGGCTCTGTTTGAGCTGATCTTTGTCATGTTATGCTGAAGAGATGACATGTTGCATTTCTACATTCAGGACGTGTTTTGATTAAGCTTTAACATTTTATTTGCAAATAAATCAGGTGTTATAAATTTATTTCCATTCCCTGGATGAAATCCCACCATAACCCCTCTTTGCTACATGCTGCCCCCTGTCATCTGTGCCAGTTCAGACCTGGGTATAGGTACATATGGTCCTCACTGGATGGAGCTCCAGGATCTGCTCGAGGCAATCCTGTAACAGCATAAGACAGGCATTTCAAACCCATAATAATAAAAATGTTTACTAATTGATCATTTACTTCTTGGGGCTGCATAATGTTGTAGTGGTTGGTTTGAAACCCTGGCTGGGCAGAGTTTGCATGTTCATACATGCATGTTATTTTTCTGGGGAATCCTGCCAAAGTGTTTCTTAATCATCTGATGAAACGCTTAATAATGAAACTTTAAAGATAGACCTTTTGTTTAGTAAAGCTGTTACATCTCCATACAAACCATGCACACTTTGAATACTCAGCATTTCTTCACACACTGAGTGAAAACAGGCTGTTGGGTTTTTATCTTCTCACTGTGTCTCATTGATTTCTGTGCTTTTGTTCTCACAGCTGCTCACAATGCTTATGCTATTGCACAACTGAACAGACACTTGATCTGATTAACTCTACTCATAAAGTCCTGCAAAAAAAAAAAAAAACACAACCATGTCAGGGAAATTACCAGCAAAATTTGTTCATGAATTTACCGGAAAACATGCTTTTTTTGTCTGAGGAAATGATGACAAATTGCCAAACCAGGATACAACACCTCCCACTTCTTTTGGTTTTGTTTCACCCTTACTTCAGGGGGTGTTTTGTAGTGTGTCTACTTCGCACACAAATGTTGGATGAAAACCAGACAACATGTTCAAACTGTGCAGGGGGAAATTGGCTTCAAAAAGTCTGAGAAAGTATCTGTGTATGTACAGGATTGTGCAATAAAAACTCCCAAAAGACACTGATCACATCACAGCTACCCCCAGATTCTGCTAGTCACACAAACACTCACACACACACACACACAAACACACACACAGGCCAGAGGCACTTAAACTCACGAATGAGGTACAGACAACTCATATCCTAACAAACCTCCTCCATAAACTTATGTTGAAACTTCTCAGAACTGCACCCGTCTGTGATCACAATATGTCAGACCTGATAGCTGTGGCCTGATGAGGGTTATAAATCAAGCTGACACCAATATCAAGTTTCCTCACCTCTTTCTTGCTGAAACCAAAACTATTTACACAGTGCAGGTCAGATTCAGTGTCAGTTGACTCAAAACTTCATCTGCTGCTTGTCCCTTCAAGCCCTGAACTGAGCTGCAATGCAGGACTGAGTCCGTGATACCGACTATCTCCACTAGGTGAAGCATGTGAGCTATGAAAAACGGAGGCATGCTTCTTACTGAAAGAAATTACTACACATTATACCAAATAAGGGCAATAAAATACACAGGAAGTGATCAAATGTTCAACTCTACCAGAACACTTGACTTTGAAAAAACAGTACTTGACTTGAGTGTTGTAACTTTGTGGTATTTACACATTTACGGTACAGACTGATTAAAAAATGCGTGCGTTGCAGGAGTAATTTTCCAAGAAATTCCACTAAAGTACATTTAATTATTGATATTCTTCTGCTTCCTGAATGCAGGGCTTGTTCTTGTACTTGTATAAGGAGTGTTTTTTCCTCCTCAGTTGTATCATATTGGCTGTAATACATACACACAATAAAAATGTTTGAGTCCAAGGAGCCATTTTTCAAGAGAGACTGTTTTTTTTTTTTTAGCCTAAATACTCCATTCAAATTCAGTTAGAAATACTTTCCTATGCTATGTTAACTTCAGAAAAATTAAAGGACTTGAGCTTGAGGAGTTAAACTTCTTGATATTGTTGAATTAACCCTTCACAATAATAAAACTATCTTTGTCAGAGCTCCCTAATGTTTGATTGAGAATGATCTGTGACCAGGTAGCGCTCTTGCACTTGTGATGAAGTATTTAAACCGTCTTAAACTTGTACAGTAACTGTAATAAATACTATGAAAAGGTCTGATCCCTGTAGGCCACAATGTAAGGTTTTAAATCTCCTGTGAAGAGTTTTTAGCTAGACTGAAATCAAAACTGATGTCCTCTTTGATCTAAAAAAGCAAAATAATAATCTGCTAATTTCTATATCATAACTGTTAATGACTGTAAACATTGTGAGAAATAGGCGCTAGATAAGACAACTTCAGGTACAACATCAGAAACTCTTTTTTTTCTTTAACTTTGAAGTAGTAAAGACTTACAGTGATACACTGTTAAACAAACAGCATGAGATTTTCTTTGTGTTAGTCAGAGAACTTAACTTCAATATGTCCGGGTCAAAATCAGCAAAGAGATAAGAGAAACAACCTTGTCCACAGGGGGCGCCAGAATTGTCACAAACAAAAAGTTCCTTACAGGAGAATAAAATCACTTTTCAGTTCACCTCTATGATGACTCGGTGTAAGCTATTTAAGTTATTTCAATTTTATTGATCATAGTTTAAAAATGTAAGTTTTTTATTCTTTAAAAAACAAATCATTTATAACCCGACAATTTATTCAATAAGAAAGTTCCTTCACTGTTTTAATGTTGGTATATTCACTGTGATACGATATTTTACAGTTTGAATCCCATCAGCTACAAATATAGCTCGAAGCTTGAGTGAGAAGGTCCCTTAAAGATTTGGTATCATTTCAAAGTCTGAATTTTAGGGGCCTTTTTTTAGGAATAAGTACTTCTGCTTGTATTAGCCAACAATACCTCTGTCTGTTTTTGTTAAACAGCATTTTGAAGCAGGGTTTGTATTTATGGTGGTAGTATATTCACTGTAAGAAAGGATCTGAGAACCACGGATATTAAGCATGACCAGCCAAAAGAACTGAGTTCCTGTCTTTGGAAATAAACTTTACTCTTTCTTTAGAGGCACGATGTTAGAAGAGAGTTTGTTTTAGGGTCAGACCACAGGAAGGAAGACAGAAGTCAAAAAGAAAGCCTCCCTCTGCCTCCTGCCTCCATCCCTGCAGCACAGCGTGTGCTAGCCTGTGACCCTGGACTGACCACATCCAGAGTCTGAGGATGACCAGGTCAGAGAGTATTGACTTGGCCTGAGTGTGAACTTGAAAAACAAAGAGTGTAATCTTGAAAAGGAAATGTGTAAACACTTAAAGATGATGAGAGGAGATCAACAAAACTCTTCAGCATCTCACAAAACAAACACCGTAGTCCTGGATTTAATCCTTCTTCAATGAGAGTTTAATATGTTTACGCTACAACAGTGCAAAGAAAATAATCTCACTGCAGTATGAAGTTTGTGCTCTTCCTGTTCTTGAGCTTTTGACCATATAAGGTGTTCTTCATTATCAGATAATTTTCCCAGTTCACATGTAGTGGCTCAAATCCTCAAAGATTTAATGAGAACAGCATGTTGGACAGCTCCTTAATCTGATCCTTGAGAGAAATGCCCCTCTCTCTCTTTCACTCCAAGCTTGACAGGACCCTTCAATTCATGAAGGTACCGCTTTGGGGTGGGGGTCAGTTTACACTCACAGAGCTCCAAAATCAGCAAAATTTCATCATGTCTGTTTAGACATTGAAACAAAAGCTGAAATTAATGGACAACATCTGCTTAGACTTTGGACAATCCAGCGAACAATGGGGCTAGACCATAGACTGTATATATAGTGGAGCAGACAAATGCATAATATAGCCCGAATCGTTCACTTTGTTATACAAGCATGAAATTTGGTACATATACTCTTCAAACCCCACTATTTTCAAAAATAACATTAGCCACGCAAAATTCTAAGATGGCGGCCCCAAAATCCAAGATGTCTGCCCCAAAAATGTGGTTTTTCCTTTATAACTCAAAATGACTTGATTTTAAGCCCCTTACATATATTGAAGTTGAATATAAAGGTGGGTATTGCGGACATTTTGGTACCTAAATATACATTTCTGTATCCATTACGGTTCTTGAGATACAGCATATAGATAGGCTACTTGTGCAGAATTGGGAGAGTGAGAAATTTGTATACAGGCGGAGGGCGGAACCAGGTTGTCCATCTTATATACAGTCTATGGGCTAGACTCTGTACATGAGACCCATGTTGTTAAGGTTTGTTTTCTTGAAGGGACCCAAAAACAGGCAGCAGAGGCACAAGAAGTTTGAATGATTTTATTAGCAAAGGTTGGTGTAGGATGGTGAGAGGTCTGGGGTCCAAGGAGTGTGTGGGTTGGAGGAGACAACAGGTGAGTGGGTCTTTCGTGTGTCAGTCGTGACAGAGGTTGGACAGGTGCTGGAAGAGAAAGGAAGACAGCAGGGGTTAATACAAGGCTAAACATTCACTGAAAAGTCTCAAAACTTGCAAATACTTGCTGGTAGGGCTGAAATACCACTGTTGAATGAGGAGATTAGGTTATTCAGGTGCAGGAGGAGCTTCAGCTGAAGAGGAGCCGCCCAACCTCTGTAAGGGAAAAAAGGAGACTCCACACACTCACACATAAAAACGACTCCATGGTCCCCTTAAAAAGTTAAAACCAGTGTAATCCTGACACATGTGAGGCCGTATTGGCGTCCCAATTCTGTCTGTGTATTGGATTTGGATCCCAAGACAGTTAGAATATGATATTACATTTGACAGTCAAAAGCTTCTGTCTGTCTTTGCACCTGCGTCTATTTCATACAGACAGCATATGAGGCTCTGAAAGTTACTGAGTGCTCTCACACCTCACACCAAAGAAAGTCTGATGACTCTGAGATTTTACAGCAGCTGGTTTGCATGTCAGCATTAAATTCAGAGTGGATGAGAACAGTTCTGTTTGGGCCTGTCAGGAACAGAATAATATCAACATCCTGCTGACTTGTAGTTGTACTGCAAGCACGGCATTTTCATGTTCACAGGGGGAGAGCCTCAGGCTATCCATCTTCGATCCATTTTCCTTTTCTCTCCAGGAACCCAAGGAGTGTCAAATAACAGACGATCTTCTTGTGGTTTGCAGCCAATGCAGCAATACCCTGCAGACTCTTAGTGGTGTAAGTTTATTCTGTGCTGTTTATCTGACATAAACAATGTCTCACTGGTAGCATTGAGGATTAACCAGGCATATACTGAAACACTATTAGAACCACACTGAGAAGCCTTTACTTAACATCAACATGGATGTTGTACAGCCTAGCTGAGGGTTCACCAATACATACAGCTGGAAAGCAGGCAGGTCCAAGGTATGAGGAACAGAGGAACCTATGGCACGATAAAGCTCAGGGCCTCTTAGAAAAGACAGTGTATTAGTGAAGGTAAAGAGACGTGATGATTCAAAGTTAATAACACAGACAGATGAGAGGATAAAGGAGAGAAGGATGCTAAATGTGGCAGTACCCCAGGAGTCTAACTAAGAGCTGGCTCTAGCCTGAACCAGCTCAGACTATAAGTTTCAACAAGACAGAAAGTTTAATGTTGACTCTTTAAAGGGATTTCGGACATAAAATCAATTTAAGGTCAAACACACCGTCAAACCAGTTTTACACACCCCCTCGAGAGATGAATGTTGCCGACTGCTTGCTTCTCTATTTTTACCAACTTTAGTAACGACCGCGGGATAGCAATGCACAGCAGTCTGAGGAGCCATAAACAAACCTCAACCAAAAAGCCGCAAATAATGCTCAGAACAGCACCTAACTTCATCAACAGTACATATAGGGTCCCAGCCACTGCACTAGCCACCAAACATCTATTTTGCTTTGCCTGATTTCTTTAGCAAAGCAACTAAACACAACTCACCAACACTTATGATTATTTCCTTGAAGTAATAATCACCATATTGATCATTTTGCACTGCAGACGCGGTAGTTCTTCTGCCTTAGCGTCTTGTGTGATTGCATTTTCATGAAGAAATTATCATAAATGTTCTTCTTTGAACTGTGTCACCACGCAGCAGTCCATAATGGACTCGCCTGAGGTCTGCTTCAGACAAGCGGAAGAGAGTAGGTGAGTTGTGTTTAGTCTCTTTGCTAAAGAAATTAGGCAAAGTTAAAAAGATGTTTGGTGGCTAGTGCTATGGCTGGGACCCTATATGTACTGTTGTTGAAGTTAGGTGCTGTTCTGAGCATTATTTGTGGCTATAGAGTTGCATTTTAGTTGAGATTTGTTTATGGCTCCTCAGACCGCTGTGTATTGCTATCGTGCGGTCGTTACTAAAGTTGGTAAAAATAGAGAAGTAAGCGGTCAGCAGGAGTCATCTCTCGAGGGGGTGTCCAACTCGGTGTTATGGTGTGTTTGACCCTTAATTAATTTTACGTCAGAATATCCCTTTAAGGTAGAAAGGGTGTCTGCCCACCGAACCTCAACTTGTAGATGAGATGAATCCAAAGGAGAGGGGCCTGACATTACGGTAAGTAAGACAACACATATGATATGCAAAAGCTGATTCAAAAATAAGTCCCACTAGACTGGAAGTAGATTTATTTAGAGGCAGATCAGATGACACCTCTTCCCCTGGAAAATTTCACTGTTAGTATTGAGAGAAGCTTAGAGACGCTTAATCAGGACATTTGAGGGTCAAATATTAGAATACAACAATCAAATCTCAAATAAATGGATTCCTGTTTTGTTTTCTATTTCAGTCCACTTTTTAGTTAAGTTAATAACAAAAAGGTTTGTACCAATGTTACACCCTCAGCCATGTGTTATTTTATTTTCATATCACAGGCTAGCAGAATAGAAGAATAGTTTTTTTTTTCAACAATAAAAACTCAAAAAATGCAAATGTTATTCAAATCATGTTTATTTCTGAAGCAACAGCAGGCAAACATCACTTTTACTTCAAAAGCTGGCCACGGTTTAATGGAGCCAAACTCGTCAAACTTGAGTAAATCAACCAACAGTTTGATTATGACAGTGATACGACAGCCAGAGGTTGATCCAACAAAATCAAATAGTTGAGATTAAACATTTATTTTAAGATGTGAGCGACTCAGCAAGGTGTTTTCAAGTCAGCAGTGACCCTTAAAAACAAAGCTGGAGCAGTCAGGGAGGGAGTCGTCCTTAAAGTGCAAATGAGTAAACATTTCATTTCTACGATCAAAGGTAGTAATTTACTCTGCATGTCCACAACAACACACCCATACACACAGACACACACTCTAATTATGAACGCATACAACCAAACATAAAAATACACAAATACAAACCGAGCATCCTGTTCCCTTACATCCCTGTGGACACAGATAAACACACTTTCCTGATTATTAACATGGAAATAGAACATAAACATCTGTAGGCAAGATAAAGTGTCGTGTTCACATGCGGCAGTTTTTATCAAATGCCGCCAGAGTAATCTTATAATAACTGTAATAATAATAATATACATGTAAACATGCTCTCTGCGGTGTGATCGGATGTTTTTCTAGAGGAAACAGTCATGTCCATTGAAAATAAAAACGTTACAAAAATGAGAACTTCACAAAGTCAAAGAGACTGTTGCATTGTTTTCATGCCACAACAGGGTTCATGTGCAAACTGTTACACCACAGAAGAGACGGTAAATGCAGACAGGTTTTCAGTTTTTCTTTGTCTTCTTTGTACGCCTGTGAATATGAAGTGGGCGTCTTTCTTGTTACTCTCGGCCTGATTCATAAATAGAATCATTGATAAACCCAGACAGGACAAAATCATCTGGGGCTGAGAAAAAAATAGATCCTCTCCTCACCATCTGAGCCTGGAGCAGCCTAACGAGGCCTGATGGCAGCGGTAATCAGTCCATCACCAGCTCACACGCCATCACCGAGTGTGTGTGTGTGGGTGTGTGTGAGTGTGGGAGTGGGTGTGGTGTGTATCAGGCTCAGGTTTTCCTCCGAACAGCTCGAGCATTAATCTATCCTTACTCACTGGAAGTTTAAAATATATAGATTCAGGATACTTCATTATTTTCAGCAAGTCAGAGTTTCTTTCAAAGTAAAGGTCAAGAAAAAAAAAAAAGGGGGAAGCATATTTTTTGATATGACTGTAAACATACACGAGTTAAAAAGGGTCAAAACAAGACAAAATCCTTTTACAGTGAGATCTGAAGCTACTTGGATTCCTACTTGTCATAGAAATGTGGCAGCAGGGTTGAAGTTGTAAAGGTGCCCTTGTGCAAGGCACTTAAACCCTGGGGTCCTCTAGTGGACTGTGGAAAATTACTTGGACTTTTAGCCTGTTTGAGCACTAAATTGCCAGAAACTTGAAGCAGAGGTTCAACTGCCTTTCGCAAGGGCAGGAAAGTGAAATCACTGTGGGAATATTTTCTTAGCTCTGCTTCATATTATTGCAGAGCATCCTGAAAGACACACAACACTTCTTTTCAAGTTATTTCGAGAAAGATGTGGGTCACTGTAAGCCTCTTTCACAGTGACACTTGCCAACACAGGAGGCTTGACTCAGGGCGAGGTGATTCTGCAGGATATGAGGGGCACTCAGTCTAAAAGAAAGCAGAACTGAGCCATCACCTCCCACAGAAGTCCAATGACACACTTTTTGATATGTTTTCTTCTCTATAGCCCCAGGCTTGAAGCTCCAGCCGGTCCTCCTCCTCCTCTCTATCATCCTCCTCTCCATCGCCTTCCTCGCACAGGCTGGGCTCCTCCACAGAGGTCTCCATGTTTGGTGTGCAGCCGCTAATTGCCTGAGCCTCTCTGTATTCATAAATGGTGGGGAGGCTGCTGCGTAACCCGAAACGCCGCCGCAGGGCCACGAGCAGCGGCTGCGGCACGGTGAAGATATCCACATTGTTGCCCAGGTCCACCCAGGCCAGTTTGGGGAACTTCTTTGGATCCTTCACAGCATCTGTCAGGTCTTTCAGGATGGCCACAGTCAGACGGTTTCCATTGATGGCTAGTATGGACAGTTTGGGCAGGCAGCCAAGGGAGGGCAGCAACAGCCTCAAGCTCTCATCCTGCAGCTCTGTGAAGCTGAGATCCACAGCTGACACCGCATCAGTGCTGCTCTGCAGGTAAAAAGCCACACGGTGCACGTCTCGGCCTGACAAAGGGATGCCCGACAGGTTCACCACATCGCCAGACAGTTTCTTCTTCAGGGTGGTCTTCAGACTGTTTGAGAAAGATCAACAAACTTTGTCAGCAGGTCTCACCAAAAATGAAAAACAAAACAAAACAAAACAAAACAAAAGGTAAGTGTTGCAGACAGTATTACAGATTTGCCAGATCTTCAGCACTGGCACTAAGTTGAAACACTGTGTAAAGACAAACGATCTTTACTTAATGATGCTGAGGTTATTGATTTAGCGAGTCCTGCTAATACAGGGGGAACTGCAAAGTATGCAAAAAACAAACAGCATCCACCAGTAGAGTGTGTAGCAATCAATAATGTAAAGGAAAAAATTTGCATTTAAATGTGTCTCAGTCAGAGTTCCTCAAGTAACAAATTCTGTCTCATGGGCTGAACGTCGGCCCCTGAAAAGCATCAGCTGTTTTCAGTTTTCATTCCCGTGAAGCCATCTCTGAGCCAGCATCCCGCGACTGCGACCATCAAAAGAAAGAAATCAACTGATGGATTGAAAAACAGACAAAACAAGAAAACAAATATCCTTTCTGTCTGGACCAATCAGTGAACGGTATATCATCTTGTCTCAGGGTGGGGCTGTGCTGTCTTTAATATGTCAGTTTGAGGCGTGATATTTATCCAGGACGGATCTGTTTATCTGTCTTTGTGAATTAGGTCACACAGGACGGAGAAATAACCCAGTAGAGCTGATCAACAAATTAACAAACTGCTCTGATCCCCCGCTGTAGGACTGCATTCAACACAAGTGATAATAAAAGATTCAAAGAAAAGGAAAAAGACTGATACAGCTCGCACATTGTTATGCATGTGGAGCACTCAAGAATCAAGCGCTGCAGTCCTGAATCACTACTGCTTTCAATCTCTCATAAGTGTTCAAAAATAAAGCAGGGGAGAGTGGGGGGTTGTCCGTTTTATTCTATGCTGTAACCCACGATGCAAATTGATCACAGCGGGATCTGTGGGAGGTTTTAGTGTTGTGTGCAAGAAGCTGCTAATGCAGACACGAGGAGCATACTACGGAAGCCTCATGTGGACATGCGTGCATATATTTGATTTCCTGTGATAATACAGTGTTTCCCAGATGATAATAATATATTTGCAACAGCACCTCCCCCACCACATATGACGTCTCCAAATTTCTTCTGCAGTCTCTTAAAAGCAGTTAAATAATGCAAATTTAAAAAAATATCAACTTTGTCGACATTATCACATCATTCTGTTTGCTTGTATTTCTCTACTATATAATATATAAACAGTTTTAGGGCATTAGGGTGATTTTTCACAATGATCATTATGATGCACTTAAAAAAAGTACCTCAGGACCATAATTGCCTATTTTACTTAAAAGCAACAAAGGAAAAAACAACAACAACAAAAAAAACAAACAAATAACTGCTGAAGGCCTCTAACATTGACTAACTTAAAGATGGGGTAGTCAGGATCTGAGGGAGCGCCAGTTTTTGGGAGAAATCTTGGATGTAAACTCTACCCCTCCCAACCAGTTTTCCCCTCAGCTCCTCCTCTCCCCTCCCTCTCTGCTCCAGCAAGCCCCGCCCACAAACAGATGCTCTTGCTCGCTCATATCGTTTTAATTAAATTCAGATATAATGCAGATAAATACTTCAGATAATTACAAATGGGGACCAGTCAACGTGAAAGTAAAAAGCATTGGTGCTACTGTAGATGCCAACAGACTACCAGCAAACACAATGTTTGCAGGACTTCTAAAAAACTAGGATAAAGTGACATACTCCAGGACCCGAGGTAAACAGTTTAGCGGCGCTACAACACGCAGCAGGTCCCATTTGACAAGAAACACTTCTGTTACAGACACTTTATTTATTACTTTGTTAAAGCGGTTTACCTGTCCAGCAGAAAGGTTACAGGCATGTGAACACTTTTTAGCTCTTGTCCAGTCTACCTCCGTTTTAAGCGCTCGTTATTCCGACAGAGTCTCTGGTATTTCCTTTGTTTTCTTGCTTGTGTTAGCAGTTGTGGCCAAAGAAGGAGTCAGACAATTTTCTGTACTCTCTGGTTGGTTTCTACTGTCCGATATTGTAGCACGCTAACTTTGTTTGGGCTCGTGCACGTTATTCGAGGACATGGAGCGTGGCTCACAACATGAGGGAGCAGCGTCCGCCTCACAACCAATCAGATCGGGGGAGGCAGAGAAAGGCTTTGTTAACAGTCCGAAAGAGTGGGCCGCTCAAAGAATTTAAAATGTTGACTACACAGACATAACAAAACACAGTGATATTTTTATATTACCAAATGTCATCAATAACTAATAGCTATTGACTGATATTAAAACCTTTTTTGTATATTCAACACAAAAAAGATGCTTCTTTGACGGATTCCTGCCTACCCCACCTTTAAGAGTCAGATCTCACAGTCATCGACCTTTATGACTTTGCCAATAAATAATTTCACCCATACACATGTGCAATTTTGTGAGTTTGTGACTTTGTAGAAATTAAACATATTTTAGCAAGTTTTGGCAGTGCAGACAGATTTTGTCACCTCTGGACTGAACCTTCTTATAGTACTAATGCCTTTTCGAGTCAAAGTAAATAAGTTTTTGTTCTAAACTGATAAACTTTTCCCGTCATTGTTCCTGCAGTTCTATTAAAGAAGGACTCTGGTAACTTGAGCAGAGGGCAGGAGGATAAAAGCAGAGGTGATTTATGGACAAACCCACAGTAATGGGACAAAAATGGGAGCGAGACAAAAGTGATAAAAGCAAGTGATGGTCTCTCTCAGTGAGAATGACTCCAGACAACAGGTGTGAGGTGAACCCATTTTGAAGAAAAACACCACTATTACTATCACAGCTGTCAGGTTGGATCATTGTATCTCTCACTGCATAGGGCAGCTCTGAGCAATCTGAAACAAAATGTTCTCTCCACACTCGTATTGTTAAATATGCATTGGAGAGCTCTAAGTAAGCTCCCTGCATGAGATGGCAGCACTGGAGGATAAGAAAGAGCCTGCTGCAATGCATTAGAAATCTTTTGTTTGTACCAGCATTCAGACTTGGAAGAAGTCAGCGGGAGGAATCAGCCAAACAAATGACAATGAGGTGGGAGCGTGGGAGACGTTTAAAAAATCCGACAAACAGTGGAAAAATGTTCTGGTTAAGTGGCCTTAAGTTTATCCTCCCTTTGTCTTAGTCCTGTTTGCCTTCGCTCGTCCCTCTGCTTCCTCAGGCACACTGAGGATTATCCATGCATCTCTCTCTGCTCTGTCTCAGAGCTTTATAAATCGGCAGGCTGCATGCTTTACATCTGTCACCCTTTCTGCCTGGTTAGAGGAAAGAAAAAGATCTGTAGCACCCCAGGGCTGTGATTCGCAGGATTATCGATTCCAGGAACTGGCTATAATTCATCTCTCCCTGCTTCACTTTCCTCCTTCTCGCTCATTGCCTCTCCTGTTCGTGCTGTTTTTATTTAGTCTTCTTCCATTCTTAAATAATCTTACCATCTGTCTTGATCCAGATTTGATCTGCTCAAGGATCTGCATCAAATTGTCTGATTATTCTTTGCTTTTTGTTTTTAAATCACTGGATCATTTTACTCTTTCAAAGCCATTAAAAATTAGAGATAGGAATAAAAAGATCATGGGGCAAAATGGGACAGAAACTCAACACGGGACAAACTGATGGTGCAAAATGTGATTCAGCTGTTCTCCAAAGTCCTTCTCTTCATTATGACATAAGGATAAAATCTGCATCAATGGTTTATTCAATTATTTACTTAATCTACTATAACCAGAGTTGCCTTTGTCATACTATTCAACCATGACTAAAAGTCTAGGGCCAGAATATTTAGTCCTTGAAATGTCAGATAACGTTGAAAAATGGCACTGACTAATACCATCAGCCAAATTGTTTGTTTTGTCCAACAAAAAGATATCCAAAATCGGGGCAATTCAATCGTGAAGAATTTCCTTGTTGTTTACACAGAAATCCATTTCCATCCAACCGACTCGTTTACGGGAAAGAAAACATCCAGTACAAAGACAAAACCATCAAAACGAATCTAAACAGAGAACTGAAGAGTGGGATCATGGGTAAACGATTTAAAAGTGGTCTGCAGAGTTTTGCGAACAGCGACATACCTGTGCTGGTTACTCATCTCTGCACAGCTACGCTCGGCTAACAGGAGGGGAGAGTGGGGTAAGATGAGCCATTTTTCATATTTGGGATCACTACATCAAGGTGATCATAGTTTTGTCTCTAACTCATGTATCTGCATATATTTAAAGATGTTGTGCATCCCTGCAAACCAACAAAATGAGTGTAAACATAACTGTCTTGGTAATATAGCATGCCAAAAAAAGTGGTCTCCATAGGAGCGGGGTAAGTTGAGCCGTACCTTTACTACCCTTTTACTACCTTTACTTTCTTAGTTGAGCCACTGACTCAACTTACCCTAGAACGATCACTATTTTTAGTCCTCTAAGCTAAAATGGTGGACTTTTATTCTAAGTTTTTGACCTCATGTTGTAGCTCATAGATAATTTAAAAATTTTAAATGATCTTTTAAAGTCTGAACACAATTCTAATAAAACTGATGACAGACTAAATTCACTTTCAAGAGTGAAAAATGTCTAACCTCTTCACCCATGTGCTTCTAACCTTCACAGACTCCATGAATTGATGCCCATCTCCTAAATATTTGGTCACATGATCAATTTCTTTTACCATTTCCAAGCAACAAGGAGGTGGTTCAATTACCCTTTGGCTCAACTTACCCCACTCTCCCCTAACTGGCTTGGCTGCAGCTTAGACACGACATCTGAGTAAAAAAAGATTTATAAAAAAAAAAAAAAAAACACAGACTGATGAAATTTTAAACAACTTGTAGTTCTGTTGCCTCCTTGCAAGGGTGATGAAATTTAATCATTTTAAGTGTGAACATATAGAAACAGAGGATCCTCATAATCAGATTTCAGTCTCTGATGATTGAAAAAATCTGAAGATTAGATTAGACAGAACTCTATTGATCCTTTCGGGACCTTTGTATGGTTGATAATTAATAAATTAAAATTAAAATTATGGAGATTATGGTAGCACACCAACCTCTCTGATTTTGTCAGTAGCTTTTAAAACTGTTGGTGAGTCTGTCTACTGTTTCCTGGCACACTCCACACTGCTGTGACTCCAGAGGGTTTGCAGCCTTCTACATTTCACTGTAATGAAACCGATTATGAGCATTGACTTTCCTCCTCTCGGACTTATTTATAGGAGGGCTTCCCTACCTCTGCTGGAGCCCTCTCTGCTCACCTGTGTTATTTTTTTAGTACGGCTGTCCTAGATATTGTAGCTGTGTGGGTACTGCAGAGTAAGGGTGGGCTCGACTGTGCTTTTAATGAGACAGAGTATATGACAACCTCATACCTCCCTCCAATTCCTCTGCCTCCTGGCTCTGTGGGCGCAGTTCCACCCACAGGCTGCACGGCTGGCTGCAAGCCCTGGGGCAAAGCTAGCATTACTAAAGCCACACTGTACGCTATAGTCCATCAAACGATAACAACAAAAACAACAAAAATGTCTCATCTCAGTCCCTCTGATGTTGTTGCCATGCTCGTAGGCAGTGGTGCATATCCTCTTGGACTAGCTCAGACACAAACAACTTCAAAGGATAGTCTACCAGCATACACATGGAGAAACAAAAGCGTCCCCTGCATTGGGACTCATTTGAAAGCAAACAACTGAGGGAAATCCATTTATTGACATCCTCAGGAGCAACTGATACAACAGTGCAGGAATCTAATAAGAGCTGACTCTCATGTGTCAAACTATTGGCTGCTAAATGTGGGTTCAGGCAGACTGTCTAATTGCTTTTCATAGCCTGTCTTTCCTCAGGGATGTTGTTAACTTTTATACAGTGAACAAGGGGTCCTCGCTGTTCTACAGTTATGTAAACCCCAGAGGTGGGAACTAAAACATGTGGGGTTTGTGATGTGTAAATGGAGTACAGGCAAAGAGACCCAGCTTACAGAAAAGGTCACAACAAAACAAGAGAATGAGGCTTTTAATCATATGCTGCAGAAACCGAGTTGAGAAGCGAACTGTGCTGAAAAATCAGTGATAGACGCTGTAAACTGCTGCCTGGAATGAATGGAGGTCAGGCTGAAAAACAAACCTGCTGTGGCTTAATATATCATGCAGGCTGCCGGTGTTGATACAACAAATTATTCAGGAAACTTCGGCTGATCAGCACCTACTGATGCACACATAACTCCTCTGTTACAGCTGACTTTTCCTCAGCAGAACAGAAATCTAAAACATGCGTTTCAAATTGCTCATCATATATGATCTGTGTTTTCTCCCCAGCATTTAACATACTGAGTTCTTCAAAAACAATATCCAATGTGTTACTTGGCTACTACTTCATACAAAAATCTTGTTTATCAATCCAAAATCGTCATGTTTCTTGTTGAAAACAGTTTGAACTGCTTCCATGGTACGATTGATTCTGTACCTTCTTCAATCGAGCAAACTCAGCCGTTGTTTCTGACATATAACTAAACACTGCTATCACTCACATGTAAATGTAAACGTAAATGTAAATGTGCTTTATTTATACGGTGGTATTCAGTGAACCAAAGTGCTTTACAATACAACATAAATTAAAAAATGAATAAATAAAAACAATAAAAAGCAATAAAAACAATAAAAGCACACCATTATCACTTTTGATTTTTGCTTCTATAAACAAACTGAGACATAACTGCGCAAAGTTTTCAGAGACCGATACAAATACAGTTACGAGATGCTAAAAAAAACCTAACAGACCTATTAGTTTAAGTAATTAACACATCTGCAGTAAGGAAATACCTCAAATTTTGATATTGCCCGAGAAGCATTTCAAAACTTATAGAAACTCTGCAAACATTCTTTGTTTTTTCACCCCATTTACTGAATCTCTTATATTTGGGGTACCTCAAGGCTATATTCTAGGTCCCCTTGTGTTTTGTACACAACTTCTTCCTCTTAGTGCAATGATTGGGACAATATTATTTCTTTTCGTTGCACACTACCAGTCCACATCTCAATGTGTCTGTAGTATCATCAACTACAATCGACTTGATACCTTTATAGAATTTTCTGGCAAGATCACAATGGAGACATTTCAGAAGCAATCCTGTTAAGCTTAGAATCAGTGGTTATCGAGGTTAAAATCCCTAACGATAATCCCTACAAACATTGTTTGACATTATTTTATAAACATTTAAATAAATTCTAACTCTATATTAACCTTTAGTGGGCAGTAAAACCTCAACAAACCTTCTTTTCTAGCAGACAGCTGCTGCCAAACTTTAATCAAGAAAGGGGAGAAAACCTTCCTCAGTTTTAGCCCATTTGCATAGGTCTCCAGCTGACTTTGAAATGAACTTTTAAGGTTTTACTCATTACATTTGAAGACGTCCTGCATTAGGTACAATCATACCTTATCTACAATACTGCAGCAACTAAATCATATCATGCTTTTTCTATATGGTCCCAAAAACGAGCAGTGTCTTCTCATTATATTCTAAAATAACTGATACGAAAAAAGCTTTTGCAGCATTTGTTGTATTGATTGTAACAATTCTGTACTGTTTTGCTCATTTGATGTATATTCGTGTTTTTCTTTCTGTATTTGTTGGATGTCTTTCTAAACTCAATCCCACTCAGTTTGAGAGTTGGTATACTAATACTTGTAATAATAATAACTGTATCTACTTCTTTCATTATGATTATTCAATGCTATACGTCCCCAGACAGGATTACAGCCTCTCTATTTACAGTCAAGGACGGTCCATTGATCTCTGTAATCATTTCTTCTCTCAAACATGTCTGGTACCACTCAGAGTCAGGTAAGTCTCCGCTGAGTACAGACATCTCCCTAATGTTACACAAGTTAAGTGCTCATCGTTAGGTTTAGTCTGCTTCACCGCTCTGCTTTTAAGCTTCCACTTCAATGCAACTGAGCACTCCCTCTAAACTTAACCTGGAAAGACGAGGAGGACTGAAGGGTTGATTGTTTTTAAAGAGTTGAAAAGGCCAAGACAACACATATATTTTTCTGGACTTAAACACACAGACATGTTTGAAGGGAGAGTGGTGCAACTCTTCAACAATCTGCTACCCGGGTGAGAGTTTGGAGCAAATGGCAGGAGCAAACTTGTAATCTTTCCTCCCACATAGAATACATGTTCCTTTTCTTTCGCTCTCATGAATCAGTAATAAAACAAGAGTCACAGGGAGCATTAGGGTTTTTCTTTCTCTCTATGTTCATCCACTGAGAAATTTAATAATGGAGTGAGCGGAGAGTGTTATGAGATTGGGTTAAGTAAAAATATTTAACCCTTTGACCTCTTTGTTGTCGTCTGACTCTGTTTAAGCTGACAGATATTATACCCTGTACATTTTTTCATCAAACCCTTGCACTCCTCAACACTTATAACCTCTCTCAGTAAGGCAGCATAAAAAGCAAAGCTAGGTAAGTTATAGACGGGTTTCTGTGCAACGTCATTGCAGGTATGCGTGTGCAGCCAGGGGGCAGAAAGCGGGACATTTCTTATTTGTTTACCAGCGGAGTCAACGCAGAAAGAAAATGACAAGAAGCTGTTGTGCTGTAAATCATCGTGAACATTTTTACTTTGACTTTGTTAGCATTCACTAACATTACGACCCTGCTACTGATATTAGAAACAACCAAAACAACGTCACAACCTGGTAAGCTGAGTGAAATTCATGGACATTTCAGCAAGTGTTTTTTTTTTAATTTGTGATGCAATGAAAAACTAGAAAAGCCCTCGGAGAGCACAGACCTCTGCCAAGCAGCTCATGTCCCCCCTTATATTGTGATTCACACCAAAACTTTTACTGTTACGTGTCTTTTATCAACTTTTATTTGTGTTTAAACTGGTATGTTCACTGTTCACAATGTTCCTAAAACAAGAAATGCCCTGACCCGGATTCGAACCCAGGACCTTCTTGCTGCTAGGCAACAGTGCTAACCACTACACCACTGTGCCACTCATTGGTTATCTTTCAGCACTGACAATTCCAACGACACCCTTATTTTTGTGTGTTCTGGATCACAGTATCTGGAATTTTGTCTGGATCAGGATCAACCTTTGACACCTCATAAAACTCATTGAGATCCTTTTGTGTAATTTTTTACTAAAGACTCTGACCATTTTTATAGAGTTAAAAGCAAAAATTCCAAAATTTGCCCTATCTCACAATGATAAAGAATCCTTCAAAAAATTCTGGATCCAGAAGGCGATCCGGATCACCACCAAAATTCAATGGGATCCTCCTGGGGCTGAGACGCACCTCTGGTGAAAATTTCAGGTCAATCCGTCTGTAACTTTCTCTGTTAAGTTGCTAACAGACCAACAAACAAACCAATGCTACCGAAAACATAACCTCCTTGGCGGAGGTAACAAAGTGATTTTTCGATGAAATGACATTTTATTGCAATTGTTTCGGGGAGAACTTGGAAACAATACGGCATCTTCACTGATATCAGTTCACTCCGAAGCAGGCTTTTGCCCCCTGGTTGCTAGAGGGGGATATATGCAAAACCTGGCAATCCAACTCGTGGCAAATGCTATTTCTGAACTCTGAGGTATCATTTCATTATTTATAAACCATTAATAAATTATTGAAGTCTAATAAACTGTTTTAAAAATATGTGTGACAAGAACCTGTGAGCAACGGGTGCTTCTGTGCTGCCTCAGAGCAGATATGCATAACAAGAGTATCTTAGCTAGACGAGCAAACTCTGTAACATAAATTCAAGTTAACTTCCTGCTGAGTATGCAGAGACACTCGACTCATTTCAGAGGAGTGAAATAAAAGCTCTTGAGAAACGCTGGATGCTGATGCCGCTCCACAGACCCATGGGATTGGTCGGATCAATGTCGGCTTCATCAACGCTTTGGTCCCGACCTGTTTATTCCTCTGATCGATCTAAGCTGTTTTGCCTCCAAGCACCTATATAAGACATGTGTGGTTGCCATGCTGTGTGTTAGTGTAATGTACATCTCATCCTAAAGAAGTGAGCTGTGTGTATATGGAAACACTGCTTATATTTCTATGTTTTTGTCTTTTATCTGAATGTGCCTTCAGGCGGATGACTGCAGGCTACAGTGCTGAACATTTCCTGGACCAGTTTGTTAAACTTAAGCATAAAAAAATGTGACTCTTATGCCTCGGGACAGTTTGGCCTATGCAAATGAGAGTCATTTACAGTCACTCTGAGCTGAAAATGTCGTCGAATTTGCCTCATCTATGCAGCTGTCATACTGATACTACGCTTGAGGAGGAAATGTGCTTGGAAACATGAAAGTAGGGATTTCACACACCATCCCGCGCCCTCCAGTTTCATGAGGATAATGGCACATTTTCTGGGAAGGGAAAAAATAGTCTTGAAGCTAATTTGGATTAAATTTCAGTGAAACACATACCAGAAGGGCTGGTTAAGCCTTTCTCTCTTGTCTGTGGAAACAGAGCTGCCTCAATACTTTGACATCTCAGATTTACTGCTCAGTTATTGGGGACTTTGATTTTCAAGTTAGGGGCAAAGACGTGATTTTGACTTTGACACAGACGGGACAGGAACATAATGTTATAAAAGAGGAGGAGGTGAAAAGGTAACAGACACCTGCCATGTGGAAAGCAATCACTGAAAGATGCCTCCACTTACAGTTAAATCACTGAAGGTGTAGCACCAGTTTAGTCATCCGTCTTGTGTGTCTCCAAATGTGAAGGTGGAGTTTTAATGAGTTCAGAGAAAAGAGCCCAGGGAGTGCAATTAATCTTATTGAGCTATCAGCTATTCTGATATAAAACTTTCATGGGTTTCTAAGACATGAATGTGGGGAAAATGTCAAACCTATAAAACCCTTTTCTCAACACAAAATAGAATTTACTAGTCTGACAGATATTGGAGAGGAAACATGGCCAACTTACTCCTGAAGTTGTGAAATCTCCCCCTTAAAAAAACAAACCTAACACTAACAGCCCACTGTAAATGTTACACAGATCATTTATAATAACACGTAGCTCTTTTTCTCCACAGATAAAAGCATATTTTTGCTGTCATGCCACTGAAACCTCTTCATACAGAGTGTACCCTAACGCAACTATGCAGCGTATAAGATGCAAAATGCGCACCATGGTTGAGCTATAAATTCACCCGTGATTTAATTTAATGTGACAATCTAGACGCTTATAGGGTAGAAAAATACTGCGACAGAACACATAGAAAACAGTTTGCATTACATAACTGTATATCATGGAGGAGTGCGCCGGAGTGTGCCACACTGTGTCAAGGCACAGTTATGAAATCAGCATTAAAATGCAGGGCTTCAAACACACACCGAGGGGCTCGATGGTGGGGAGTGATCTGTATCAGGCTCAAAGCTGCGAGACCCACAGATTATCAGATGCAAAACAATCCTTGTTTCTGTTACTGTCCCACAGCTGAAGCCTTATCTCAGATTTACAGTTAAAAGAGAGCTTTAATCCCTGAATAAGAAACTCGAAAACCCTGTGAGGCTGTATTTTAAGCAGCATAACTCAAGTTTTAAAATTGCTGTTTAATCAAAAATGTGTAACTTCATGTTTACCAATTAACAAATGTAACGGTTCTCATTTTACTAAGGCCCATGCCCTGACTGGAGGGATGGATTTTGAGCATCCTCCTCCTCCTCCTCATCTAGCAGCATCTCAGTCTGAACTGCTGGAAGCCCTCAATTATTCATGGGCGAGGATGGTGGCTGGATCTTTAGGTCTCTATTAAAAGTGGAGGTCAAACTGAAGTAGATTGTGTGCATGGTGCAGTCAGTCAGACACCCATACACTACATGGGATTACGACCAGAAAGATAATAACACAGAATAACACTTTAGGAACCAGAAACTTCTTAATTTTTCTGATATTTATTCCTCCGTGTTGTCAGACTTTCTCCTCTCGCCTTAGGAGTTAACCCACTTTGCAGGTTATTCTGAGGTCAAATCTGCTGTGTCAGAGTCTGTTTGGCCCCAGTGCGCACTGCAGGGGGGGTGACTTGGCTGAAGCAATAGGTCATATGCTTGTTAAAGTTAGATGACACATGGCTGAGTGTACAAATGCCACATGTAAAGTAACTGCAATATGGAATAGCTACGGGCGTCACTTCTCCATGCACTGCACAGAAGCTGTGTGACAAAGAGCTGGTGTAATACGATTATAGGTGACAGACTGTCATTATTCGAGGGGCATCACCTCAAGACAAGAACACACTGAGCAGCTTGAGATACCTGGCATGAGTCAGCGGTACAATCCAAAAGTATTCAGCTAAAATATAAACCAGTTTTTTGAGATAGGCAATAACGTCAGACAACACTAATACACCATGGTGAGGTTTCTATGTTTGCTGATGACCAATAACTTTTAGAATCTAACTTTGGTAAAACTTTACAATAACCATAATTTATAAATGGTAATTAGATAGTTTATTATTGTTTAATCATCATTTAAAAACAATATATAGACCAATTATAAATGGCAAATAGATAGTTTATTTATGTAAGTTAATAGTTACTTTACCATTAACAAGTAATGAAACTATGATTAATAATTTTCATTAATTATTGATGGACTATTTATTAAAGGTTTATATAGGGTTTAAAACATCTAGATTAAAATGTGTGTCAGTAGGACTTTGTAAATGGTTAATATTTGGTTTATAAACCATCTATAAACATTACTTAGATGGTTATTGTAAAGTTAGGGTTGGGGTTAAAGTCAGGTTTTAAAAATAGTAAAATTTACAATTTATTAATGGCCTGTATGCTGTTTATAAATGATGATGAAACATTATTAAACTATCTGCTAACCATCTATAAATGGTCTATTTACCATTCATAAGTTGTGGTTATTGTAAAGTGTTACCCTAACTTTTTAAATCCGTCAAATACTTTTAATTTTAATTTCTAATTCACCATCAAGAAGTCGTGTTAATTATGATGCTTTTTATGCTTTGTCATGTAATCATAATCTCCACATTAGGGATGTCCCAATACGATATTGATATTAGATATTGGTCCTATATCAGCCCAAAAACAAATCGGATTATATCAGCCTGCATCTAAAATCTCAGATATCAGCACTCCGATACAAGCAGTCCATTCCAGACTCCGCTCCGGCACCTCTAGCTGTGCCCAGGTCTAGCATGTAGAGCCCACATAATCACAACAATGGTGTATTAGATGCTGCAGCTGAGTGCAAAACTTGTCATGCACAAGTTTGTACCAATATCGGATCAATATCAGCCGATACTAAGGCTACAATATCGGAATCGTATCAGAAGTAAAAAGTTATATTGGGACACCCCTACTCCAGGCAGATGACAAATTAAGCCACTGTAAAAGTCCAGAGAAGCTGAAGTTTCTGGTGCACTTAAGACTGGCTCCTTAACCCCATTAGATACCATAGAAGAAGATGTCTCAGCAGTGCCCTTAATTATACATGTATATACGACTGTTTAATCTGTCTCCTGTTAAAGACCATATTTCATATTTATTGCTTGTGGCTGAAAACTATTTATGGTTGGTTGTTTGAATCCAGAAACTCAGGAAACTAAGGTTTTTATTTTATTTCTCCATCTAACTTAATCCTTTTTTTAATTTAATTACATCTCCACAGGGGTTTGGTAATGGCTTCATCTCTCCAGTTGAAATTTGTTCTTCACTTTTGTGTGAATTTGCAGCCACCCTATTCTCTACTTAAGATGAAGCAAAGGAATGATATGTCCACAAAAAGATCAATTCCTATACAGTAACAGTTTGTTCTGGATCACAAAAGCAAAGAAATCAAAGGCGAATTTCTAATATATCTTCGGACAAATCAGTGTGCAAATGGTATAAAATAACTGGGAGGTATAATTAACTTTAATCCATCTGCCACAAACGCGTTCGATAGCTGGGGCTGCAAAGGTAGAGGGTGTAGAGCTTTAACAATGTTGCTGTAGCCCCAAATGGATCCATTAAAAGAGAGGGGCTCAGAATAACACAGAAAAGGTAGAGGGGATTTCTTTAAAGATTAGAGCAAATTAGCCTGAGCAGGGCAGGAGGGGGGAGCTGAGGAGAAACTGCACACAGACTTTCAGCGAGCACTTCCCTGGTGATTAGCCTGTGAAAAGACGTCAAGGATTCTGGACTAGAAATGTCATCGTTAAAGGAGAGAAACTGGTCAGAAGCATCCTACACCTCGCAGATGTCTAAAAAACTTTCACTTCTAAACCAAATATAGTCAAAGCCAGGATTTCCAGATGGCTCCTTACTGCCTAATGCTCTAAAGGTATGATTCACAGGCATGAGGATGATGCCACAGAGGGTAATCAGTTTTTTAGTTTATAAAAAAAAGAAACAGGTCCTTATGTTGTTGTTTTTGGAGGGACTTTTTGATACCAGTATTGAAGGAGAAAGAACTGTTAGTGAGTAATCAAAAAGTAGGTCACTAGCGTGTGTGTCGCTTCTTCCTCAAGGATTTCTGTGGCAGCAGAGGATGAATCAATGAAGGAGAAGGCTGATACCTCTGAGCTGAACAGGATGTGAGTTTTACTGAGACAAAGAGGGGTCATTAAGGTTACTTTCACACCTTTCCTGTTTGGTTTGGTTAAAACTTACAAGAATTCATGTACTCCAAATAATAATAAGGGCTGATGAAAAAAGATACTGTCATCTACAGTACAGGTTTGGAGGGGACTTGAGCGTCTGTGTCTGTGTAATCTTTATACGGGTCTGTATTTAAAGGCTTGGCTTAAGCTCGGGACGTGTTTTGGCTGCTGTTTGTCGCACGTTCATAGTCAGTGTAGAAATGACCAGTCACTCGCCAGCAGGCTTTAGTTTATACAGGATTTACAGTTTGCCATCATGAAATCCCATCTTATGATCTGATGATGCTTTATTTACAAAGTATCTCTGTAAACAGATATCTGCGTGCAAGTGCAGCTGACAGCCCACTGAGCATTTTTTGGTCTAAAAGAGGTCTAATAGACGTCCAAATCCAAGTTTATAGACGTCTAAATTTAGACCAAGTTTAGACCAAGTCTTAATCTGCGCTATATCTATACTACACTGTGTATTGCTCAACAGCTATCATAATTCTTTTGGTTAAGTACTTGGAGATCAGTTATGCAACTCACAATTGCTTTTTAAAATAAGTAGTTGTCGAATAATGGGTTCAAGTGCAACGTCTAAATTCGGTCTAAAAATATACAGAATCTAGTCGGATGGAATTAGATTAAGAAAAGAAAACTAGATATTTAATAGCCGTCTATTGCTGAGTGGGAGTCTGTTCAAGATAAAAAATAATTAGAACTTGAGCTTCAAACCGGCTTTACTCTGTACTGCAAAGGCAAATCAGATCTCCAGCATCCTGGACTGTATCAGAAACGACTGAACGATCCTCCTTTCAACAGTTGAGCATTTTAAAGTTTCTTTTTTTATTCTCCTCTGGATTTTTACTTCTAACCAATCTGTGAAATGATGTTTTCTCATCAAATAAAAGACCTAAACAAACTATTTATCCATCTAGCTGGAGTAGGCCACATTGAAACACCTGTATGCCCAACTGTTAACAGTGAAACTGAGACTTAACAGAAACAGACGAATGCACGCCACATCAGGGGGGTGTAATTAACCAAAAAATGATGATGTTTACTTTGCTGACCTACCTGTGGAGATGAAATCTTCTTCGCTTGTAATCTGAACACCTTCACTTCTTAGATTGCTAACGTCTGAAAATGCAGCAGACAGGAAAGAAACTCTTGACTTGACTATCTCAGCCCTCGAGTCCAAGTATGGCTGCTCCTGGCTCAAAATACAATATACTCAAGGTTTTCAACTTCATTTAAAGGCTGTTTTTGCTCACAGCCAGGTGGTGGGTGTTTTAAGTGCTGTTTGACACACTGGATGACTATCATGTTTGACTCATTTTGATCCCTTTGGCAGTCTATGAAGGAGTCAAAGTGACCCTGTCACGGCGGATGGAGAGGAGAATAGCATCTTCATCATGCTGAGGCAGGGTTTCAGTAGAAGCCTCTTTGGAAATCGAGCTTAAGTTCAACAGAGAAAACAACAAGAAAACAGATTTTCTTTTTAACTTTAGGGACCGGTCAAGCAGTATTTTGTAAACCTGCTTGAGTAAGAGTTCTGTTTTACACACTGAAGACACCAAAAAGATATGCTGATGACGTGTTATTTTTAAATGTAGGCAGATGTTAATCTTTTTTATAACCATGCTGTCTGAATGGTGCAAAATTGAATATATTTTCAGAAATGTTCATGGTGTTACCTGCCATTTAATCTTGTACTGTTTTGTTGTTAAGCTTTGGGCGAAGATCAAAAGAAGGTTAAAAAATAACTTCCTCTGCAGTGTTGACCGTGCGAGGAAAGTCATTTCATTCCGAGGGGTGTGAGGTCGAGGTCAAATACCAGGACTCACACAGACGATCAAAGCTTGCCCACTCTTGATTACGCCTGCCCAAACAGCTGTCATACCCACGATGCCTTTCACTTCTATCATCAGCATGACCAGCATGACTTAACGTTAGCTCCAAATCCTGTCAATGATTCTGCTGAACAGCGTGTCCTGACTCAAATGAAGCACAAAGTTCCAGACGCACAGATTTCCTTCAGCACGTGGACTGTTTCCTCTCTCACAATGAGTCTGTCGTCCTCTCGAACCCACATCATTTCTTTAAACGACAGAAGACGTCTGTTATATTCGCTGGTGTCGATAACTTCCACGCAGTCAACACGAGTAATGAAACAGAATCAGCAATCAAGAATTCAATCTCTTTAAAAAGTGCTAGAGGGGCAGTTTGACGACTATAAAAATATATGAGCTTAATCAATCTGAAATTCAATACTAATTACAATAACATTGAGAGAGACTCTGTTCTCCTCGGGAAAACTGGCACAAGTAGCTGCAGAAACTGAAATGATATTGGTTTGTAATACGTTTACAACAGTACAAAGTATTGTATTAAAAAACTATTAAAAAGACAGAGCAGGCCGGAGCAATAAAAGCTCGCATCATGATTTATGTGTTTCTGAAAAAGGATTTGCAACTAGTTGCATGTAAATAATTCAATTTGATGCGATTGGAAGGCAGGCTGCAGCTCATTTCTGGAGTGATCAAATAGACTTTTTCACTTTTTTTTGTCACTTGAAGAAAATAAAAATCTAAGAATGCAATAAGGGGCACATGCATTTTCATTCCTTTGCATGAAGAGATCAAATTCACAATCGATTCCAGGCGAGGCAGGAAGAAAAAGAGGAAAACACACGGCTTCCAATGGGCAAGCTTGCAGTGATTCCGCCTCCCCCTCTCTTTTTTTTCCCCCCTCCATCTGACAGAGCGTTTCCCTAAAGAGCCTCGGCTCAAACTGCAGAACCGCTCTGTGTGGCAACTGTTGAACAAAATGGACTCTCACAAGAAGGAAAGAGGAAAAAAATCCCACAGGAAAGGAAGGAAGGAAGGAAGGGGGGGAATCAATGCTTAGAAAGGAATTTAAAGCAGGAGAAATGAAGGAGTTGGGAGAAAAAAAAGGACTAGGTGAGCGTTAAGGTGTAAAGGGAAAGCTGAAATGAACAGATGAATAAGAGAAAAGCATTTGATATCAGCTAAACTGCACTGAAGAGCATCACAAACGTCGCTTTTGGCTCATTTCGGTGAGCTTTACATTCACAGTGTAAAGAAATGGGAGTAAATGCAGCCGTCTGGATTCTCACAGCAGAGACTGTGGGAGAGACAGAAGCTTGCTAATGAGCACACTGGGAGAGTCTGCCTTGTTGTGCTGTTGAGTGTTATTTCAAAAATATTGCAACCAGGAGACTGGGGCGGGATGTTAACTCCAGCTGTCAAAAAAAAATCTTTCAATCTAGGTTAATTGCTTAGGGAAAGGGAGCCTCATCACCGTCATCATTAGTGGGTATTTTCTTTCTTCAAAAACGTCTCCACAAATGTACCTGTTACTTCATTTGCGTTGGAGGGAATATTTATTTATTTATGCTGCCGAAACAATCAGCGTTGCGTCTGTTTCTTCTGCAGATAATCACTTTCTGGTTCGTGACAGTTCGAGGATTGTTAGTCCATCTTCAGATCCAGCAAAGACTTCTCAGTCATTTCTCTCATTTGGGTTCGTTATTTTGTGTGTCCTGATCATCCCCTAAAAAACACTTTAGTAGTAAACACTTAGCCGCCGAGCGGTGTTGAAAACATGGTGTTGATTAAATCTCAGTGAACACATCACACTTTTCTCGGCTGGTGTTTGGGCTGGTGTGAGGCTGTTTTTGCCACCATAGTATCAGGTGGAAATCTGTTTTTGCAGCTGAGAGGCAGGTGTGAAAACAGAAGGCAAGACGGTAAGAGTTTATAATTTGACTTGAGGATGGAGTAAAAACCAGATAGGAAAAAGAACATCCACAAAATCAGTAAAAGATTGAGAAGCACATATTTGATGCATTTCATTACACGCCAATTGTTTTGATTTTCTATATTTCGGCTTAATTTCCCTCTGGAATGTTAAAAATCACTTCAACTTGGTATTTACTGGGAATTCTTATAAAACCTGATCATGTATATGTTCACTGTATGTAGATACTGTGGAAAACTGTCTGTTCAAGATGCTTTAATGCAAAAGTTAATAAATATTGTGACTGTAATACAACTTTTTAACAGCAACTGTTTCTTCTACTCCCTCCTGTTAGTTTAAATAAAATGGAAAAATATCGGTAACGCTTTCTTTTACGGCACGCTTATTACCAGGTAATTACCTAGTAACAACATGAAATTATCTGGTAATTACATGATAACTACTAAGTCAATACTGTCTAGCTACCAGGTAGGTAACCTTCCATCATCATACAAATTTGAAGCCGAATTGCTCTGGTATTTCCAGGATTTTCTCTGCTTCCTGGAACCTCCACTTGCGCAGTAGCATTGTCGGCATTCGGCGGGCGAGTCGCTGTGATAATGCTCGGCTCAAACCGAGTATCACTACGCAATCTTCGCACGCCCATAGGCTGTATCAAGTGTCAATCATAGAAAATAAGAACCCCAAATAGCTTTTGAAAATGGAGCTGCACAGAAAAAAGAAAATAAGAAAAACTAGACAGTATTGACTTAGTAGTTACCATGTAATTACTAGATAATCTCATGTTGTTACTAGATAATTACCTGTTAATTACCTGGTAATAAGTGTACTGAAAAAGAAAGGGTTACCAAAATATCCTTTAAATTTAATTTCCAAGTTGAAACATTGTTTTTACTGTAAAATGATTGATAATTCAGTTTTTTGTGTGTTGTCTGAATACTGGATTATTACGTATTTTGATGATTTCGCAAAGTTGTTCCTCAAATATTTCTGAGTGAATAAAACCTTTGAATTTGATCGAATTAACATGACAGCACAAGATTGTTTAACTGTCATATTACAACCTCTGAGGCAAATGATAAGCTAACTGTGACACTGTGGATGGTTGGCTTTCAGATATTATGAAGCTTTGAGTAACTGCATGTTCAATATTACCTGAAAGTCTCACAGTTGCAAAAAGGATAACTCCTGAAAATGCAAATAAAACATAACTTCAGCTCTATTTGAAAATCAATTTTCATGATGTTGAGGTGATTTAACATCATGAAAATAACCTCTCTAAGGTTATACTCAGGTGGAGCACACAGCCACACCAGGCAGGGTGTGAGCTCTAACCCAAACAAGCTTTTAGCTCTATCTGTCACTCTGCCCCCCTGTTATCTTTTCAACATCTCTCCACAGACTTCTTTCTCTGTTTTTTTCCCTTGTTTTTCCCGTTGAATCTGGGTATGGTAGTGGATGAGCATTATTACTGAAGGGGTGGATCTAAGAGTGTCAGAGCTCAGCAGAGTTCAGCTTCTTCGAGGTGTTGCGGGCCTAACTGAAGGAAACACTGTCTTCATGTTCTGGTTGTGGGAAACATTAGGGGGCCATGTGGTTCATCCAATATCTTATCAGGAGAGCATTTAAAGGATATTCCAGCGTAAAATTAAATTAGGGTCAAACACACTGTAACACCGAGTTAGACACCCCCTCAGGAGATGAATGTTGCCGACCGCTTGCTTCTCTAGTTATACCAACTTTAGTAACAACCGTAGGATAGTAATACACAGTGATCTGAGGAGCCATAAACAAACCTCAACCAAAAAGCCACTCTATAGCCACAAATAATGCTCAGAACAGCACCTAACTTCATCAACAGTACATATAGGGTCCCAGCCATAGTACTAGCCACCAAACATCTTTTTAACTTTGCCTAATTTCTTTAGCAAAGCGACTAAACACAACTCACCTACTCTCTTCTAGCAGCCGCTTGTTTGTAGTGAGATCTCAACCAGTCCATTACAGACTGCTGCGGGGGGACGCAGCTCAAGGAAGAACATTTATGATCATTTCTTCATGGAAATGCAATCAGACCGAGACCTACCGCGTCTGTATAACTAGAGAAGCAAACGGTCGGCAACATTCATCTCTCGAGGGGGTGTCTAACTCGGTGTTACAGTGTGTTTGACCCTAACTTAATTTTATGCTGGAATATCCCTTTAACGTACGGGTGAGGGTGTAATGGTCTCATTTTCTAGCTGAATACCAGTCTTTTCTAATCAAGCATGAGTATTTAATCCAAATGAAAAACTGAATTAAAACTTAAAAACTGTCAGAAAGCTTATGTATGCAGATTCACTATTATTTTATGAGTTTTAGTAATAACTTCAATAACTAGTATATCTGTGTGAACTGTTGCTCCTGGAGGACTACTCACCAGGCCTGGGACTTCCTCCTGGGCACGCTCTGCCTCGTCCACTTGGAGTGAGGGGTCAGGTGGTAGATCAGCTGGCGGCAGATCTTGTTGGTGGACTTGATCGACTCTGTCTCCTGCAACACACACACAGAGGACTCATAAAAGACAACAAATGTGAACCTGGTTCATGTGATAAGGCAAAGAAACCCGGAGCTGTTCGTGAAGATGCTCGAGGAGTCCTAGAACAACAAATTAAACTCTATTTTCAGCGTGGCAGAGTAGAAAAGGAGCTGTTTTCATTTCAAAAGGTTAGATAAGTCACTTATAAATGCTAAATGTCTGATCTCCTTTCCTTTCTCGCCGCAAACTGCAGATGCATGGATTCTCTTACAGTCACAAAGTCTCTCTTTCTTGTCTTTTCAGTACAGCAGCTTCAAACATTTTCTCCACAGAAACATTCATTTATTCTCCCTCTTGCCTCCCCCCTTCTCTCTCTGCTCTCTTCCTCCTCCTCCTCCTCCTCCTCCTCCTCCTCCGTCAAAGACTTTAAATGGAATAGGTTGTGCTGAGCAGGGCAAATCTAATTAATGGTACAACATGACAACAAGAGGGGAGGCAATGTGGCGAGAGAGGGAAAAAAAACAAAGAACAGGGGCAATTTACCTTAAGGCGATTAACCATTCCTGCTGTTGCGTCTTTTCTTGGGCGACAAACAAACATGCCTTATAGTTTCGAATGCTCAGTACTGCTGTTCCAGCCGCTTGGATGAGTGAGCACAATGTTACAGCAGCAAATTCTGATTGGCAATGTGGAAGAATTAGAGAATGTGAATTTGTGGTCTGGAAGTAAACGTGCACTACTGTAGCCTTACAGGCGTTATTTACGGCTCTGTAAACCAGAGAGCACTGAACTAAACATACATTAGATGAGCAGTCAGAAACTCGTGACTAAAGCTTCAAAACACCCAAGAAATATGTCTCATTAAGTCCTTAACATGTCCTTGAATGTAATATCTGAATTAATCTCTGTCTGGTGGAAAACAGTGGGCACAGTAGCAGCTGTCATGCCTTAAATCCAACACACGGCTCCTCTACATCCTCGTCACGTCTGACACAGTCTCCTACCACGGGTTGCCAGCCAGTCAGGAGGACATCTCTGCTCGTTTCCTCTTAGGCTTTCCTCGCCAAAGCAAACAGTGATAAGATTAGAGTTTCTTACAGGTGATAATCAGCTGGACTCTAGGTGAGAAAACTGGACCACTCTATCTCAGGGCAGTCCATCTCTTCCGCACAGAGATAACTCCAGACTTAAGATAAGTGTAATAGCTGCCGGCTCTGTGTTTTGCAGTCACTCACAGCTGTGTCTGTGGTGCCTTCACCCTCATATCTGAGTTTGAAATGTAATTTGAATTTTAATATCTCTGATTTGTATGCCATGCTTCCAGTAGAGGAGCTGACTCTGACACTGGAAGAATCATGATATGTATCATGCAATAGTCCTTCATTTAATTGTCCAAATAAATATGAAGTTGTCTCGTACCCGATACATTATTGATGAGTTTTTCTTCACGGAGAATGTGGCCTATAACTCTGTGTTATAGGAGTGATGATCTCAATGCTGATATTCAGGCACCTTTCACAACATCGAAAACAATGAATAATTTACACTGCTGTCCACTTTTGGGTCAGCCTGTTAGGGCCTGTGTGCAGCTGTGAGCGATGTCTAACCACCAGCGGGGTCACCGGTGACTGTGACAGTTTGGGATCTCCTGTCTTATAAGAACTCTGAAAGAGGTGGCAGTTCAATAAATTCAGTTTTCATAAAAGCATAAGCATGCCAGGCCAGTAGGTGGTGTTATGTGTCATCAGTCTGTCACATCAAACATTATTATATACATGCGTACTGCAAATTAGAATCTATCAATGTATTACCTTGTGTCTTGGTATATTGATGATAAATAAGGAAATTTCCATTTTAATATACAATTAAATTTAAAGTACACAGCAGGCTAACACTCCATATGTCTGGTACATGCACGATAGATAAAAACAATGACTGCCATGTACAAGCTGATGTAATGCTGTCAGCCGCTCTCAAAGGTTTAGTTTTCCCTGTCCACAAGAAAACCACCTGAAGAGGCCTTTTCCAAAACCTCTCTTTTCAGTGACCCAAAACTCTGTTTATGTGTTGAAGAAACAATATTTTCTAAATATAGTAATATTATATATAATACATTGAATTTCCCTTCGGGGATCAATAAAGTTCTTCTTCTTTTTCTTGTATATATGAGGATGGGGTCCAATGGATGAAGAGAGGAAATATGAGAAAAAAACAACACACCAGTCCTGCTGAGACTGCCCTCACCCCAGCCAAAAGCTATTTCTCCATCCCTTTCATTTTTAAAAATATTTTTTTGACTCTCTGAACAGAAAGAGGTTTTTGTAGCCGAGGACACCACAGACTTCACAGCACACACTAGACTCCAGCAGCACCATCATCTTTAGTCTGAGCCCACTGGCCACCTGCCACCTGTTAGATCCCTCAAAGCCCTCTCAGTGTTGGCGCCAAAGCCACGATGCCCCACAATCCTCCGCGCCCCTGACCGTGTCCTCGGCCCCTGTCGACTAGAGCCTGACCACTGCTGGGCATCTGCCCACACTTTCCAGCGTGAGGCAGCCGTGGCAAATAATCTCATCCACCTGCAGGTCTGGAGCACAGCTGTGGCTGTTTGCCACTGAGCTGAGAGAGCACAGGAGCAGCAGGGAAGACAGACCACATGGTGCCACTGCAGAGTCAAACCTTGACCCAGAGCTTCTCTTCAGCCCTTCAAAACACCTCTTCAAAGCCTGCAGGTGTCCACTTTGAATTTTCTGTAGCAAAATAAAAAACTTTACTATGCTGGTGAAAATAAGTTATTGTAAGTTAGGGTGAATGAGAACTGCACAGTTCACTTACTATTACTGATGTCAACTCCAGCCTAACATACGAGGATGTCATTATCTCCCTGTTTAAACTAAAATGATTTTATTTACACTGCGGTTCATGTAGGGGAGAGTGGGGTAAGTTGAGCCACCCCCTGTTGCTTGGAAATGGTCAAAGAAATTGATCAGGTGACCAAATATTTAGGAGATGGGCATCAATTCATGGAGTCTGTGAAGGTTAGAAGCACATGGGTGAAGAGGTTAGACATTTATTTCCAAAAAAACATTTTTTTTCTCTCTTGAAAGTGAATTTAGTCTGTCAGAAGTTTTATTAGGGGTAGGGGTACGGCTCAACTTACCCCACTCCTATGGTCAACTTACCCCATGAGAACCCTTTTTTTGGCATGCTATATTATCAAGACAGTTATGTCTACAGTCATTCTGTTGGTTTGCAGGGATGCACAACATCTTGAAATATATGCAGATACTCCAGTTAGAGACAAAACTATGATGTAGTGATCTGAAATATGAAAAATGGCTCAACTTACCCCACACTCCCCTATTTAAAAAATGAAGTACATTTAACGTTAGTAACTGAACCTTTGAGGGAATTGTAGGAGGGTCTGATTACTCTTCAAAAGTCATGCTGCCTTTTTCCCCCGTCCAAACTTTTTGTTGTGTAATCCACATTTTTGACCAGCTTGCTCACCTTTTACCTTTACGACACAACGTGTTCACTCACGCTCAATCCATCAATAGTTTACAGGATAGTATCATATTTAAAGTTAATATTTCATCTGATGCAGAACACACTGTGAAGACAATAAGGAGTCATACAGCTGTCCAATGTGCTATTGCCAAAACACTTAAACTATCATTTTCTATTCACCATAGCATCTGTTGTTGTATTGAACAAAGCAAACTGACACCTCACTGTTGTCACAACAGCATGACAACACATGCACTTAAGCATGGCTAACGTATGCAGACACGTCGCAGCTCTCCTCTCCAGTCCGTGTTCTGTTAATAAATGCAAGGTCTGTTGTGTTTGGAACAATGAGCTGCTGTTTTATAATTCATGAATGTAAGAGTTTAAAAAAATAAACTGGATCTGTGTGGTTTTTTTTTACCCTTTTTGGACACTGCAGGTCTCGGGCGAGGCTGAGCAGCAGCTCATGGGAAATGGGGTCCACCAGGTTGAGAAAAGCTGCGTTCTTGTACAAAATGTCATTTAGCGATGTTCCCTGGAGTCCCAGATCCTGCAAGGAAATGCAAGAGAGGAAGGGTTAACTCCTCCTGAAACATACAGGAATTCATAAGTGGGTTTGATTAAAACATGCTTATAGCGTGATGAAGCTCTATTTAATATTCCAGAGACATTTCATGGACGACTTAATGAAACTAGGATATAATTTTCTATTAGCTCTGATCATCCTTGGCTATCTTGCTCTCTTATCACACTGCAGCTGATATGGTTTCGCCATTGAAATTGGCTGTTAATCTGAGTATGTATAAAAGTCTGAGAGTGTGTGTTAGTGTGTGTATCAGCTTTCCTATGTATATGTGTTTAAGTCATCTCTGATAAGACTCACGTCACTTTTTTCCTGGCATTAGCAGAGAGAATTAAACTCCCTCTGTCGCCTTTTATCTCATAAGCAGGTTTCATTTGTCGTTTTTTTTTAGCAGGAGTTTCTCTAATTTTCACAAAAACACAAACTTTAACCATCTGAAAAAAAAAAAAACCTTTTGATTCCTCTTTCAGTTTGCAGGAAAGCAAAAGACTGAGAACATTTTGATAGAAGAAAGCGCTGAGTATAAGCATGGAACCTTTGGCTGCTCTTATTTGAGAGTAATGTAAATAGAAGCTGCATCTTCAGGTAATGCTTGGAGTGCTGACGTGTCATTACCCGACACTTTGAGAACGAACATTTTCAGACACATCAAATAGTCTCAGCAGCATGCGGCATCCCCCGCCTATCAGGGCAGACACACACACACACACACACACACACACACACACACACACACACACATGCAGGAAAAAAACACCAACAAACAGCAGGGAAGACGTGAAACTGAGTACGTGAAACAAAATGAAGAGAAGATGAAAAGTCTAAAGGAGAAGAAAGAAAATCTCCTCTTCTTAGGCAGAAACCAACATAATCCAAAACAACTGGTAATATGATTTCTACCTCTCTAACATCCTCTTAAAGCGGCGACTTCAATGCTGCTACTGTATGAAGAACACAACAAACATGTTTCCCTGAACCTTCATCCTCTTAGCTCACAGGGATGTGTGCTTTATGTCATGTAAAAGTGAACAACCAGAAGCCGTGGAGTCGGAGAGGACATACACCGCCAGCTTTATTTGAACTGAAAAGCTTTTCAAATAGCCGGCTGGAGGTTGAAACTCTGTAAAACACGCTCTACATGCTTTGACAGCTCTAATACTTCGGGGCACAGAGGAAGCAAAGAGGAAAACTCCCATCAGCATTTTCTCCTCCTCCAGCTTTTGGCTTGATTTATTACAGCCAAGCTCTGTGGGATTCCCTGACGCTGGACTATCCTCCAGACCAGCTCTCCCTTCAATAAAACCTCATTTAGTCAGGCTGAAGGCACCACGTGTGTCCCTAAATGGAAGCAGAAAGTAATTTGAAGATTATTTTATGATGATGATGTGTCTTAAGCAGCTGCGGCTTTTGATGGCACTGTGTTTCAGCGGTTGTGAGGGGGGATTCACAGCTAAGCATTTTTAAAATATCTGATCTAAGGGATTAATTTGACTGATCCTGATCATAACAGCATGAAATGTTTTCCTATTTTTGCCTTCAGATCTCTCCACAAATGTCTTCGTGTGAGCTGCATATCTAATCGCACGTCTGCCTTGTCACAAAATGTCTGAATAAACCGATATGCTCCGCGAACGCAGAATGTCATCCCACACATGCAGTTCATTAGAATCCAATTAAATTTACTGCACTGTGAGACAAATCCAGTCCCACAGTTTCCTGCGTTGGTGAACGAAACATGTCACGACCATCAGGTGACAGAGCCTCTAACTCCAGTTTTTGTTTTACTTTGATTTTCTTACTGTTTACTTGATTTTTTGTGACCTTTAACTCGATCATCCAAAACAGTGGTTCTCAACAAGAGGGGCGCGGACTCACTGGCTATTAGAACAAAGGAGATGTAACAGAGTCCCAAGTGGTTGGATATAGAACAATTTACAGCCTACCTCATCAAGAAGCTGCGCATGCAGCATGGCAAGTGTCAACCAAAGTAGCTTACTGTACAAACTTCATCAACAGAGTCTCCCTCATTAACACACCTGTCCCCTTTCATCCACACAGAAGCACCTGTGTTCACCGAGCAACAGATTTCACAGCAGTTCATTGCAGTCAGGCAAAAGTAAGAGTCCAAACCATAGACTGTATATAAGATGGACAACCTGGTTCCGCCTCTCGCCTGTATACGGATTTGAAGCCAAAAAGCTCTTGGTAATTCTCCACTTCCTTGAAACCAGAGCTGCGCAGTAGCGATGCGCGCATTCGGCCGCGCAGTCGCTGAGAGTCGCTGTGATGACACTCGGCTCAAACGGCGTATCCCCGGGAGAGCTACGCAATCCCTGAACGCCCATAGTCTGTACCAGGTGTCAATCATAGCAAACATGAACCCCCTAATAACTTTTAAAAACGGAGCTTCACAGAAAAAAAAGGACTTGGGCACAAACTTGGTCTGACAGTAACTACATGTCAACATCACAACCAGGGGGGAGAAAAATTTATGTTCTGTGTAATAAATTTCTAAAGTTTGTCCACAGTCCCATAAGCTTTGCTGGCGGAGGCGGGATTTATGACCTATACTGCAGCCCATCAACAGAGGGTGCTGTTCTCAGAGTGGCTTCACCCAGCGAGGAGACAGACTCTGTCCATCTTATATACAGTCTATGGTACAAACGCGTGCCAAACGCGCTCATCAGATAAGATATAGCTGATTCTGTTGACACCGCCCCCTACTGCATCACCACGCCCAGCTTGGCAGACCTCGGTGCAACTCAGTCTACGAAAATACCAAACTGGCAAGTGTCTTTTATGCGCTTCTAACTCAGTAAGGCCATGTGACACAAAATCGAAACTCTCGTACAAAACCACGGACATTTGAAGGATTTTACAAACTTCTCCAGATGAAGCTGAACAACCGTGGACAGCCCCACAAAAAGAGGACATGTCTGGGTAAGAGGGGACGTATGGTCACCCTATTATACAATCATAGACTATATAATACCTGGGCGTATTCATATCAGAGATGGGCTTTTCGCTTCTTGGTAAATGGTCACAGAGAGCCTTCCTGTCAGTCAAGTCATCCCTGTCTCTCATTGGCCAACTTTGATAACTTTAAAACCAAGGCGTTGCTAAAAATTCCCTCCCAGTACCATGGGAGCCCCAAGCTATTCAGACCAGACCAGTTTTCTGAACCGGGCTGCAAACATGCTGATTTTTGCTCTAAAAACAGAGCTCAGTGTGTTCGTGGTTTCCAGTGTTTCTGCCGCCAGCCTCAAGCGGGCCCTCAGGGAGCTGCAGTTTTTAGCATTTCTGCATCAGCTTCACTTCTCAAGAGCAAAGGTTTCTGCTTGATGTTGGTCCACCTGTCTACAGTTATGTGTTGTATCAGACAGGGGTGGATCCTGTCTGTTTTGTTGGCACATGGAAATCTATGCCGAGTGACGCCACAACTTTTAGTGCTCCTCAGAGTGACTGGCTGCAGCTACGTCGGCAAGCCGCCTCCCTCATTACACCTGATGAAACATGATGGGTCAAACTAAGAATAAAAATGCATGTAGAATACTCGTTTTCTGTCAGGGGAGTGAGTCTTTATCATGCTAATTTCTGTGCGAGTGTTTATTTTTGAAAGAAGTTTAGTTTTAATTAGTCATCCGGTTTGAAAACACGAGTAACTGGCAGCTCTGTTGAAGAGTACGGGCTTTTGAGGCGTCCTTTACTGGATAAGCAGAGTAGAGCAGGAACAGCGAGAGGAAACATAACAAACAATAACACAAGAGTCACTGAACTCTCGGTAACTGCGAGAGTCTTCTTCACATCAAAACAAGAACCTGTTCCGCTGAAGACTGCACTATACTGAGGGCTCTTTGGCGTTAAATTAGTAAGTTTAATGTGTGTTTTGGTTGGCAGGAGGGGGAGTGTGACGTCATTTCAGGCGCTCCGCTGACCAGACTGCTTCTGCACATGTCTAGATTTCACCAGAGCAACATGTCAGCACCTGAGCTTTAGATTTCAAGCTTTAAACTCGAACTACATCCTTGAACTTAAAACTCACACTTCCTACTAAACTTTTTACTGTATGAACAGTAACATCCCGATGAGCATTTTTTGGTCTAAAAGAGGTCTAATAGACGTCTAAATGTAGTCTAGACGACTCGTCTAAAATCTGGCTACCACAGGTCTAAAAATGAAAGTTTTCAGACGTCTAAATTTAGACCGAGTTTAGACTAGCCAGCTAACAGAGGTCTACCAGTATATTGCTCAACGGCTATCATAATTATTTTGGTTAAGTACTTAGAGATCAGTTATGCAGCTCACAGTTGCTTTTTGAAATAAATACTTATCGCATAGTGGATACAGAATCTAGAAGGTTGAAATTAGGTGTAAAAAATAACTTAACGTCCAATAGCTGTCTATTGCTCAGTGGTTTCTGACCAAGATTTGAATCTTTCAAACAAGCTACACGTGTGGAAACGACCTCAGACTTCAGTTAGGTCATTCATGCACAACAGAGACCACCTTAATCTCCATGGCTGCACATTGGTTACTTCATGCTCGTGCTGTGGAGCATAACTGATATGAGTAGCTGCTGATTCTTTGTTTACTAATGAATATCTAGAAGATTCCAAACTAATTAACTTAATGGCCCAGAAGGCAGATATGGGATGCAGATACCGGGTGGGGGTTGATGTTATTGGTTTCTCTTAGTAATGACTTCCTCTAAAGAGACATGTTCCAGTATTCATCATCTCAAGGTGATTATCTCCAAATCCATCCGTTTCTGAGAGGAAAAGGCAAGAGCAACAAGATTTCTTCTGCCAGTTCTTTTTTTTATTTCAGGGCTGGAGTATTGTTAGTCAGACACTTGGCTCCAGCCCCAACAACATACAACAGAAGCAGTGCTCTGGCTTCACCTCAGCTAGAGATGGAGAGAGTATTGGTGCTTCGTGAGCAGTTTAAATGCCGAGCTTCGAGGAAAAGCTGCCCCTGCTCACGACCAACAAATGCACATGGTGATCTTTAAAATATTCCTTCTTATGAGATATCAGAGACTGCAGCAGTACTTTAATAAACCTGGACAGACATATTGAGGTCTTAAAGGATGCTATGCATGAGTCATATTCCTCCTGCTTCGAACAAATATGAATATGAATGTTTACAAAGAAGTTTAAAGCTTTCTGCAGAGCACAAGAGAAGACAAAAGATACCTACAAATCTGTCTACAATGCAGACGCCCACAGCCTTTCCTCAGTATTATTTCCTGCTTTAATCTCCACACATCTGTATAATTTATTCTATGGCAGCGTACAGATGGGCAGGGAGTTTTCCTGACAAGGGGGGCCTCTTGATCAGACCTGCTTTTGTCTGAACTTCAAAACTGTGCTCCTTTGATCCGTGCACAGCTACCAGGCGGCAGAGGAAAGCTCAAGCTGAGCTCTAAAGACTGTTCTTTTCTCTCTCCCCCTAGTTTGGATAAATCTTAAGAAAGTGAGGATTAGACTAGGGAAGGTGCCACACGAAGAGTGTAACGGATTGAAAATAAGAAAAGAAGATACCGCACCTATAGTTAGGAGCTATGAAGCTGATGACAATAAAGTGAAACACACTGATGTGAAATAGGGACATGTCAAAGCTGTTAAATAACACGTCAACCGAGTTTTAGAAATGACTTCTTCTCATGTGGATTTCTGGGCTATATTGGAAACTTGGAAACTCCTCCAAAAGAGGCATTTAAACAATGGCAGTAAAGAGAACAGACATGACTTCATCTGATCTGAGAAAAACAACTTATCAAAAGAGGAGCTGCATTGTATTCATGACAAAATAACTGCCTATCTAAGCAAAGTTACAAGCTTCACATTGAAAGAGAAATATTAATCTGACCTGGACGCCTTTATTTCGTCTTTCTTTTTTGAAAAGGGCGAGCACATAATACAGTCAGTGTTCTGTTTTTTATGGAGCTGATTGAATATTCAGATCATGAACTTGCTGGCTTTCTTCCCTCTCAGACAAAACAGGTGGTTCATTCAGACCAGACTCTCACCCACTGAGGCTAAAACCTCATTATAAACTCTCCTTTCCCCTCCGATTTATAAACAGAAGGCGACAGGGTACAGTCTTTTTTCACTGTATGACAGTAAGGCTTCCTTTCATGGTAACATTTATACTGAAGAGGTGATTAAATACCTTTAACTTTTGAGAAAAAAAAAAGACTAACACACTGACACCTGCTGATACATGAAAAGTGGGACTGCCTCCAATGAATGCTACAAATCTATGTAGGCACAAGTAGTTAAAAATAAGTACAAAAATAAAAACAGAGATTAAATTGAGCTTATTTTAAAGTACATATGGACACTTGATTTCTTTAATTTCAGATAAAACGATAAAAGACATTTTTTACAGCCACATTGAGCTTACTTCTCAAACACAAAACCAAGTTACTGCGTTAAGTAAATCAGTTTCTACCATCAATGACAAGTTTAAGGTGAGAATCAACTACAAACGCTGACAAACTAAGTGCACCAGAGTAATGCCAGTCCTTTACCTTTCTCAGCAGTTTGAGCACTTCGGCCGCCTGCTCCGTCTTCTGCTCCCGGAGAAGCCGCTGGATGTCCCGGATCCAGGCCACCCGGCGGACGTATGGGCTGTGGTTGGTTTTCCGCAGCATCCCCGGGAGCTTGTCGGACCTCAGCATCAGGGAGGTAAACAAGAAGTCTCCGCCGCCTCCTCCTCCTCCTCCTCTTCTGTCGCTACTTCTCTCGCTCTCCACTTGGTGGTTGTCATTCCTCTGGCGTCTCCTCTTGGATAATTTGCTGTCGAAATCGAGACTTCTCTGTCTGGTCAACTTAGAACCCATCACTCCTGAGAGGATGTGTCGACGGAGTTGGTGGAGGTGTTGGTGGTGGTGAGAGGGTTTTTACAACATGCAGCCAAAACATTACACTTAACTTGCAGAGAGATATGGCCGAAATTGTTGTATAACCTCAGCCAAATTGTGTAGCAAAGTTTTAAAGCATGCCCGTTGTAGAAAGCAGCATCATAACAAAGTGTGCACGGTCTCGCCGTCGTCCCTTGCTTACATCCGTCCACGCACTGCCTGGGTACTCTGGCATCCTTTGCTTTACTCAGAGCTTGTGCGCTCCTCAGCCAATCAGATCGTGTTTCTCCTCACAGCCGGAGACTGAGAGGCATGGAGGAAACTGTTTGCAGCTTACATTACTTATTTGACCCCACAGCAGACTGCACAGGTGGTTCAGTTGACGCTTAGTCAATGAGAGAAAGTAGACTTGTTAAATCCATCGTTGTAAAAAGGGTCTTATGTAACAGTTGCATAATGTAGTATGAAAATTAAAGATAGATAGATAGATAGATAGATAGATAGATAGATAGATAGATAGATAGATAGATAGATAGTTTTGCATTTCATCAAATATTCAAAGTCTTCATATTAATTCGCCCACCTCCTCAGGATCTGGGTTTCAACCTCTGACATAATTCTCATGCAGTGTGGAATACATTAAAACTTGGTTCTCTAAGCTCATCAAAAACTTCACAAAGTTTTGATTAGTTCATAACTTGTGTGCTTTTGGGTGTTAATTTTCTGAAATTCTGGGGGTAATTAATATGACTTTTGAGTAGGTTGATAGAGCATGAGCAGCTTAATAAAACTCAAACTCCTGCTTTTAAATTGCAAAAATGACACACGCACACACGAATGCACTGTATATCAGTCAAAGGAGTTAATCTGTGGAACAGCTGCAGCAAAGAAATGAAAACCTGCAGGTAACTAAGCAAGTTCAAACTTATTTTTATGAACCACACTCTGAATGGAAATAAGAAAGAAAGAGAAACAGAAATTTATAACAATGGGCAACGTCCCACTGAGCATTTTTTGGTCTAAAGGAGGTCTAAATGGTCTAAAATCAGGCTACCACAGGTCTAAAAATGAACGTTTTTTAGAAGTCTAAATATAAACTAAGTCTAAATCTTTTTGAAATAAATAGCAAATAACGGGTTAAAGTGCAACGTCTAAATTCGGTCTAAAAATATACAGAATCTGGATGGTTGAAATTAGGTGTAAAAACAACTAGACGTCTAATTGCTGTTTATTGCTCAGTGGGGTGCCTTTGTTTCTGATGTATTTTCTTTCTTCTGTGCTGTTATTCCTACACATGCTCTGACTGATTATATTATAGTAACACAACAATTAAGGGGTAGGACTAGATCAGTTTTATCTACTTCATCCTACACCCTTTCGAACAAAGTATGATTATGTATGTTGCTACAGAGCTGTCTCTTTCATTGTTTTTCTGCCAAAGCACATTGTACATTGTATTTATTTCGTTTTTCTTTTAACCTGTTCAAAAAACAAATAAACTAAAACTAAGTTATTAGGGGTTCATTAAATCAGCAATAGTATTGATCAGGTCCTGACAGATGAGTGAATAGAGAGATTTAGTAACATACCAAAAAACGTGACCGGTAAGCTCTAAAAATTCAAGATGATTTGTCCAGCTTTCAAAAGAAACTAAACAGCATACGACTTCAATAGTTTTATCTCTACCTTGTTGAAAACAATGCAGGAGTCTACTCCAGGATGTGTGAGTACACTTTCTCACACCTTCTGTTGTGGTTAGATGTGCAACAGGCTCTTTTTTTCGCCTGCTGTTTTGTTTCTTTTGTAGAGTATGACTCTGACTCAGGACTGGATAACAGAAACCTCTACAGGCTTGAGAATTTACTGCAGGCACAGGAGTGTTGACATGAGGGGGGGCTTAAGAGTGATAATTTACACAGTATGCGATGACATGCCTGCTTTTCTATCTTCTTCTGGCTTTTAAATAGCACTAACTGTCACTGACACAGGGACATCTTGTTAAAGCATGTGGTGAATCTGTGTCCCTGCGGTAGCTAAGTACAGGAGATAAGTTGGAGCCTAAAGTTTTAAAGCCTAATCTACTGTCAGCCCTGTGTAAAGTAACAGTGGCAACAAGCTGGAGGCTCACAACCTTCCTCCAACATAAAACAACCTGCAGTGTAATTTAGTGTAATAGGTTGTGTAACCTCCTAGACTAAAGGCAAAGCCATGGAAACAGTACCAACTATGCAGTGGAGAATAGACTAATGACCGATGGTTGTCCCCTAACAGTGTGCATTCCCATCTTCTACTTATGTCTCATAAAAATGATGCTATACGAAACAATAAACTCGGTCGAGATAAGATGTGATACAATATGATGCAATATAATACCATACAGGGCAACATGACGCGGTGAGATGTGATACAATATGATAAGACTGAGATAAGATTAGAGAATATGAGAAACCATGCAACACCAAACCATCCCACTGAGCATATTTTTTGGTCTAAAAGAGGTCTAATAGACGTCTAAATGTAGCCTAGACGACTGGTCTAAAATCAGGCTACCGTGGGTCTAAAAGTGATAGTTTTTTTAGACGTCTAAATTTAGACCAAGTTTAGACCAAGTCTAAATCTGGGCTATATCTATACTACACTGTATAATGCTCAAAGGCGACCATAATTATTTTGGTAAATACTTGAAGATCAGTTATGCAACTCGCTGTAACTTTTTGAAATAAATAGTTATCAAATAATGGGTTAAAGTGCAACGTCGGTATTCGGTGTAGAAAAATATACAGAATCTAAATGGTTGAAATCAGGTCTGAAGAAAACTAGACATCTAATAGCTGTTTATTGCTCAGTGGGATACTATACCATACGATATTATAGGATACAACATTAAACAAAATGAGACAGGAGGATGTGATAGGATATGATATATATACATGATGCAGTTAGAGGTGTAATACAGAACGGTATTACACTATTTGATCTAAAATCATAACATCAGGAACACAGTTCAATAAAATACCAAACTTTTTATGCATGCACTATGTTTTGTATGAGCTTCTGTTTTGCTTTGGATGAGCTTCTGTAAACCATCCCATGTACCTTCTTTAGTAGTTAGTGAGTGTAGGGTTAGGGTTAGGATTTCTTGTGGTCCAGGTTTTACCAGCAGATAAAAGTAAGGCAGTATTATAGGACTGTGGCCAAACAGTGTTTGTTAAATGGTTCAAGTGAAAGCTGGTTTTGTTTGCTGACTGTCCAGACGGGTTATACTCAGAGGGTTGTTTCAGATTGAATCCATATAGGGGTGCAAAAAAATGTGTTTCAAAATTCAAGGCGACTTTCAAACCCTCGTCCAAAGTAGTACATGTGGGGAACTCTAGGGTTTTCAGATCAAAGATGTTGAGGCTTATAGCCAAAAGTACTCTCCACTCCTGAGATTAAGTGATGTCTCCTGGGTGATATCTCTCCTTTTTTGGGCTGATCTACTTTTCTCTGTCTGAGGGACGCCAGTGTCAGTCAGATTTTGAGTTTAAATCCATTCAAATTCATGGTTTGGGGACAGCTGAGGTTCACTATGTTTCTTAGTTATCTTGATTTTTAACAACAGTGTTACAGCATCAAGCCAAAGTGAAGAGTCTCACTTGGCTAAGGTGTTACAGTGTCTCAGCAAATAAAATGATTTACAGACTTTACAGCCAGTAAGTTGTCATTGCACCACCAGTGCAGCATTCCATATATCATCACACCCTGCCATCATGATCGAGACGACAAGAAAAACACATTACAAAGCTGCAATGTAAGGCGAGGAGGAAAACTTTATTTGCATTATGTGCAGAAAAAACAAAAGAATGTAAAAGTGCGGAAACATTTAGTTCTGCTTTCACCGGAGAAAAGAAGAAATCAGCAGAAAACAGCAGCTGGCCTGGCAGATTTAGTCCAGTGAACACAACTAAATGTTGTGCTCAGGGTGTCACTTTAGACTACTAAATGATACGTACTTCATGTATCATCCTCACTGATAGCCTTATATCCTGAACTTAAATCTTTCTTACATAAACCTGAGTTTTCTTATAAATCTTTCTAGTTTTAATGTAACTTATTCTGCATGGATGAACAAATCTCAGTCTGATGAAGTAGAAGAGGACTTCCTCGTACTTTCAGTCTTCAAATTTTGACTTTATCAGGTTAAATAGTTAACCCACATGACAGCAGTGTTTCCACCCATGCTTTAAAATACAGCTTTACAGATAGCTAACCCTGGTGTTTGGTACAGCTGATAGCCTTCAGACTATCAGCTGTACAAACATTTCATGCTGGTGATATCACAGCTGTCACTAAATATCCAACACAAGAACCACATCAAGTAAAGATATACTGTACACTGCATTTGCACAGATGCCATTCACTTTCAGCTACAAGAGTTGGCATTTCATGTTTTTGTAGAGTTGAAGCAGTGCTTCTAACTGGCTCGAATCCTCCTGCTTGCAGTGCAGCTATTTCTAAATTTAACCCGTATGAATATCAACACTTTTTTGGTGTACCAGAACTGGTCAATATTAACAACTTTCTCAGTGATTCAGGCATGTAAAATACACTTCCCATGCTCCATTAATTGGTGTTCATGTCTTTTTATAAAGGTAAAGCCAACTTCTTTTGTCAAAAGAGTCCTTCATTGAAGGCAAGATGACTTCTTTGCATCACACAGTGACACTACAGTTAGATACTTTAGTGTAGTGACTACTTGCTTCTCTACTTATACCAACTTTAGTAACGGACACAGAGCGGTCTGAGGAGCCATGAACAAACCTCAAACAAACCCCCACTCTATAGCCACAAGTAATGCTCAGAACAACACCTAACTTCATCAACAGTACATATAGGGTCCTAGCCACAGAACTAGCCACCAAACATCTTTTTAGCTTTGCCTAATTTCTTCAGCAAAGAGAATAAACACAACTCACCGACTCTCTTCCAGCAGCCGCTTGTTTGTAGCGAGAACTACCACGTCTGCAGTGCAAAATGATTAATATGATGATTGTTACTTCAAGTAAGAAATAATAAAGAAATGATCATAAGTGTTCTTCCTTGAGCTGCGTCACCCTGCTGCAGTCCGTAATGGACTGGCCTGAGGTCTCACTACAAACAAGCGGCTGCTGGAAGAGAGTAGGTGAGTTGTGTTTAGTTTAGATGTTTGGTGGCTAGTAGTATGGCTGGGACTCTATATGTACTGTTGATGAAGTTAGGTGCTGTTCTGAGCATTATTTGTGGCTATAGAGTGGCGTTTTATTTGAGGTTTGTTTACGGCTCTTTAGACTGCTGTGTATTGCTATCCTGCGGTCGTTACTAAAGTTGGTATAACTTGAGAAGCAAGCGATCGGCAACATTCATCTTTTGAAGAGTCTCTAACTCAGTGTTACGTTGTGTTTGACCCTAAATTAATTTTACAACGGAATATCCCTTTAATGTGATACTGCATCAATTTAAAGTTAAAAAATTGCTTGCTCAGCGTGTTTTTCTACTTACCCCTCCAAAAAATTATCTGCAAGCCTGAATTATCTGGAACTTAAACATTACCATTTGGGTGGAGGTCAAAGTCAAGGCCGTTTCAAATTGTCTTTAAACGGCTCAAGGCCATCTGGAACCTAAACAAACGAGACTTTTTTTTTCTTTGGTTATTTTCTCTGTGAACCATTTTACTGGTGGGGTAAGGATTGGGTTATTACCTGGTTCTGGCAAGATCAGGGCCTCCATGTCAAAGCTGAGAAGACATCTTTTTAGTGCTGGGCTGTTTGTTGATGTGGTCCCATGGTGCAGCTCTGCGCCTCTTCACAGTGCACCCCTGCAGTTTGTTCTTAGAGTTCTTCTTCCCCTTGTGGCACATTTGATCTTCTCTTTTGCAGCTCAGAAGGTCTTCATCTTTCTGGTGAGGAGGCTCTTTAAAACTTCAATATCTGCCGTACAAAACGCTTTATTAATTCAAAGCTGTGTTACATCATAGCTGTGGAAAGGTCCCCGGTTTATGTGAATGCTGACAACTTAAGAAGTCAAATGTCATGTCTTTGAAATAAACCACCAGCAAACTGAGGCTACTGCTTGTTAATCTTTGACTCAAATACATTTTAGCACCACTGAAGGTGGAAAACAGAGCACCCTGTTAACTGTCATTGTCTCTCACTTTCAGGGTCACACAATTGCTCCGAGGTGTTTTCGACAGTGATTGGGTGCAGATGACTAATTATTTGACTGATATATTGAATGCCGTCTCAAGTCTTTTCTTCCATCTCTGCATTTTTTTTCTTACCCTTTGGTAACACAAGATAGATGTTTATGATAGGTTGGGTTAAAGTTTAATGGCTTTGTGGTAGTTACATATTCAGAACCGCAGTAAGCCTTCAGCTAGTACTGCAGATTGTGGCTCACAGGGAGCAGCCTGCTGCTGAGGCCCCCGAAGAAATCAGGGTAAGACAAATTATTTTATGGAGGCTTTTTTTAATCATCCAGGTGGTCTGTTGAATTAAAATAAAATCAAATTTCTGATCTGCAATCATAGAATAACTTTGAACTTTGAGATGTCAAGCCTGCTGACTATGTACACAAAATGGTTTGTGTAATGTTTATATAGTCTCCGTTTTGTGCAACTCCATCAAATCCCTGTTACGTAATCTTGATTTGGTCCTTTGACAGAGCAAAGACTCTGCATGACAGCAAGCTTTAGGTTTTGGAGAATAGGGGAGGTAATGTTCAGCAGAAATACTGTCTTTTTTTCCCTTTTTCATTCCTCATATTGCCGACTGAAAGCAGAGCCTGGAGGAGACGCTGCATCAAAGTCAGATCAACAAATATATATATGTAAAAAAAACAATGTCATGTCATGTATGATTAAGATGACTTGACTCTAGCTGTAACTGACCAAAAGAGCCTTAGATGCTATTTCAAAATCCTCCTATCTTACATTTAAAAGGTTCATCATTTAAAACGCACATTTCAGAATTGGTAATCCAGTCATTTCAGAGTGTTATACTGTTTTATCAACTTACCTTGAACATTCTGGTTAAGACAGATTTTCATTTGAAGCAGTCTGTGCTGTATGTGAAAGGGAGGATGAAATATTCACTGTTTTATGATGTTAATCTGCAGTTTCACAAGCAGACAGGTTGGATGTAACTGGAGGTGTATTGGATGCAACAATTTAAATTGGAGTTCAGGTTGAAGACTGTAAGTTTGAAATATGTTGCCTTCTGCTTTTCTCATCTCTGGTTCGAGGTTTAATTAGCTGCTACAAGTACGACACATTTTACATTCGAGGAGACAGGCTCAGTGCAGAGAGAGAGACAGAGAGAGAGAGTGTGTGTGTGTGTGAGTAAATAAGTCTTTGAAGCCAAAACTGACTTGACTTTGGACTTACTTCTATTGATCATTTAGAAACTGGTGGGAAACTCAGAAAAATGGTCACTCTTAGCAAACTACACGACCAGTAAAGCTGCAGCAGTTAGGGAAAAATTCAGTAAGTTGAATGATGTTTTGACTGACATCTTTATCTGCAGAGTGATAGTGAACAAGGTCACAGGAGAAAAGACAAAGCTGCTCCCGCTTGTTATGTAATGCTTATCAGTGATTAGGAGAACCATTAAAGTGTGCACAGACGCTGTCCAGCGGAAACTTGTAGCAGCTTATTCACACTCATTACTAACGACTGATCAAACAATCAAGCTGTACTTCTATCAGTTTTTAGATCATTTGACAGTCATTACAGTGTACTCAACGCGTAAAATCAGGTGTGATCACATGACACAGCCACTGTTAAGTACCTGTAACTATTCAGTTATCCCCGGATACTAAGAATCCCTGTTTTACATGACCTTATTTCTGGAAAACTGGCCTCTAGTTTTCTGACCTTATCAAGAAAAAGAAACAATGACATGTAATATGAAGAAAACAGCCTTTAGGATTATTACAAAAAGCAGCTGATCTTTGTCATCAAACCTTTGTCTTTATGACACCAACGCTTGTTCAAGTGTTTTATAATAGTCAGAACAGCTTTCTGTATATGTTTGTTGGTTTGGGTTTGGGTTGAATTGCAGTTCTTTGTAGATGAAACAGATGAATTTAAGATATAACCAATGTTTGTTTGTTTTTTGTGTTTGTGTGTGTCTTGACAGGCAGAACATAAAGACCGTATTACACCCAAGCTGTCAAAATGGCAAAGAAGACAATAATCATTGCCCTGGCCTTGTTACTCTTGGCATCTGTCGCCACTTTTGTGGGTGTTTTCTTTGGTGTTGGAGAAAGGAAGCAAACGAGCGAGCCTGTGTACCAGAAGGCTGCTGTGGCGGCAGATGCTGGACCATGTTCTGTGGTCGGCAGGTGAGACACGCCACACACAGAAACATCCTCCATGTTAAGAGCGAGGCTGCAAACAGACCCGTGCATGTGTACATACTGGTAAAGCATACATGCAAATCCCCGTGATTTGTGTCTTTGCCAAGTCGAGATCTTAAAATATTCAGTGTGCTGACAAACTAAGCCTCCTCCTCTTTTCTCTCTGTGTGTTTTAATTAATTTTACCACAGAGACATATTGAAGAAAGGGGGGTCTGCTGTGGATGCTGCTATAGCTGCTTTGCTGTGTGTAGGACTCATGAATGCTCACAGTATGGGAATCGGAGGAGGACTTTTCTTCACCATTTATGATGGAAAAACTGGTACTCCATTACTTTAACATATATCACCTCCACAAACTTTGACTTTTTAATTTTCCCACTAAAACACTGAACCTTATTTGTGTCTCATTCACAGGGAAGGTTGAGACGATTGATGCCAGAGAAACAGCTCCATACAATGCAACAGAGAATATGTTTGGGAACAGCACAGATTTATCCCAGAAAGGTAATTTTTAACCAGTGCATGGAAATTAGCTGTGTTGACTTTATTATGAAAGATGACCTTCAAACAGAGAAATGTTGGATGAGACTGAACAGTCCCAGAGTTTTAACAGCCTCAGCTCATGAGAAATGTCTGAATAACATCTGTCTTACTCGGTTTCCTCGGTTGATAGGAGGGCTGTCCATTGCAGTACCAGGAGAGATCCGAGGTTATGAGATGGCACATCGACGACACGGCAAACTGCCCTGGAAAGACTTGTTCCAGCCCAGTATTGAATACGCAGAGAAAGGTTTTCCTCTTGGCAGGGCGCTCGCCACCGCTCTGACAAGACACAAGGAAACAATCATTAAGGACCCAGGCCTCTGGTGAGTCTGGGTCAGAGTATGAGATATCTAATAAAAGCATATATACCCAAGACAGATATAGATACACCACATACACAGCATAGAGGAAGTAGAGCCAAGGTGGAAGAGCCTAAAACCTGCTTTTTGATAAAAAGAGATCTCCAGTTTGGTTAAAAAAATAAAGTCCATTTGCATGGATTCAGATGGAAAATGGCCCGAATAATCATTGGACTAATTATCTTAGTAAACATCTTCAAGATGAGTTTATGCTCTTCATCCTAAGGTTTGAATCTTCTTAAACATGTCGTTCATTTTGTCAATCATGCTTCTACCCACTGAGCAATAGACGGCTGTTAGACGTTTAGTTTTTTTTAGATCTAATTTCAGATCCTGTATATTTTTACACAGAATTTAGATGTTTCACTTTAACCCATTATTCGATAACTATTTATTCCAAAAAGCAACAGTGAGTTGCATAACTGATCTCCAAGTACTTAACCAAAATACTTATGATAGCCATTGAGCAATATACGGTATAGTATAGATACAGCCCAGATTTAGACTTGGTCTAAACTTGGACGTCTAAAAAACTTTTATTTTTAGGCCTGTGGTAGCCTGATTTTACACCAGTCATCTAGGCTACATTTAGACGTCTATTAGACCTCTTTTAGACCAAAAAATGCTCAGTGGGTATTTAGAGTAGAAATTAGGATGAAACAGGGTTTGGGTGTGCTTGTGGGCTCAACTACCAATGATTGACAGGTCACTGCCATGGCAACCTGTGAACCAGGACAAAATAACAGCATTATGGATCAACCATAAAGTCAAAATATGTCCAAGTCTGCCTCCAAAAATCATTATGGTGGCACAAAAGGCTTATCAAAAAATGACTTCTCCTCTTTATTTCAGTGAGGTGTTTTGTGGACAAGAAGGTGATGTTCTTAAAGAAAACGACATTGTGAAATTCACCAAGCTAGCAGCTACCTACAAGAAGATTGCGGAGGAGGGTCCTGATGCCTTCTACGCTGGAGAACTGGCTCAGAATCTCGTGGAGGATATTCAGGCTGCAGGTAGGTTTTTAATTCAGCTGTGATGACAAAAGGGGATTGACAAAGACTTTCTATTTTTTTACCATACAGCTCTGTGGGCATTCAGACAGGTGGCTACTTACCAATAATCCTGTTTATTTTCTCAAGGGAGGATTTTCTCTGCCATTGTTGCTAAGTGTCACTGATAGTGGAAATTGTTGTCTCTATTTGAATAAAACAACAGACTATAGTGTAGACCTGTTTTTGCCAGGTGTCCTTAAATTTACTCGGCCCTGTATAAACACAGATCAACTGACCGATTGATTTATTGATTGATTGATTGCATGTTGGCTGTAGAGAAACAGCTTTATCTTTGTCTGTCTCATCAGTTCGACATCAAAAAAGCAGTGCCAAATTTAACTGAATAGACTCACTGAAATAGCAGAAAGAGCATGTTTCTAATTTTGTCATTTATTATAAAAATGTAGCATCCTGCACAATGTTTTCTCACAGTTAAGGATATTTTCATTATTGCCAGTAGGATTCTTTCTTAAACCATAGGTTGAAAGACTTCAGGATGTGTACTTAAATAGCACACGTTGCACAGCTAATTTCCATGGTAAGCAGGATTTAAATTTCCAATTCTGTCCAAGAACACATTGACAGTGTGTTTCAATCTGTGTTTAGGCGGTATCATCACAATGGAGGATCTGAAGGATTATGTGCCTGTCTTGGATGAGCACCCTTTAAGGGTGAATGTGGGGGAGTACACCATGGCTGTTCCCAATGCCCCCGCTAGCGGCCCTGTGCTCTCGCTGATATTAAACATCTTGAATGGTAAGCCTTGATGCTTTGTCCAAAAACACCCTGAGTGGGAGAGGATGCGCTTTAATGTGAGCTGCCTTCCCTTTGCCAGTCACTCTCTTAAAAAAGGACTCCGCTGTGAGCAGCATGTTGATCCATTGTGCACTAAACCTGTTCCTATAAAAAGATTTGTTGACTTCAAGTTACCTAAGAGTATCTTGGGCTACTTTTCAAAAAGCAACACCACATTTTTATTCAAGCAGTTGCATGCACACTGTAATCTGTCCTCCTTTATATTAAATCACATGTGCATGCAGCAGCAATAAAATCTATGCAGTTCATTTCTACGTTATTGTGCTGTCTCTCCAAGAAACTTCCACCCAGCAGTCAATGTTGGAGTCAGTTTTAATAAATATGGATGACTCAGCTTCATATACTTAGGCTGCAAAAAACGAAGCCAAAATATTATAGCAATGGATGATCAATATGTATTTTGGAGTATGTGCAGAGGTGATCTGGTAGATAGAGCCACAGGGTCAACATTACAGAACCTCAAAGATCACCCTGGTCATTAAAGGGTTATTCCAGCGTAAAATGAATTTAGGGTCAAACACACCACAACACAGAGTAAGACACCTCCTCAAGAAATAAATGTTGCTGACCGCTTGCTTCTCTAGTTATACCAACTTTAGTAACAACCGCACGATAGCAAAACACAGCGGTTTGAGGAGCCATAAGCAAACCTCAACCAGAACACCACTCTATAGCCACAAATAATGCTCAGAACAGCACCTAACTTCATCAACAGTACATATAGGGTCCCAGCCATAGTACTAGCCACCAAACATCTTTTTAACTTTGCCTGATTTCTTCAGCAAAGAGACTAAACACAACTCACCTACTCTCCTCCAGTAGCCGCTTGTTTGTAGCGAGACCTCCACTAGTCCATTACGGACTGCTGCGGGGTGACGCAGCTCAAGGAAGAACATTTGTGATTCTTCATGGAAATGCAATCAGACCGAGACGCTAAGGCAGAAGAATCATCGTGTCTGCAGTGCAAAATGATTAATATGATGATTATTACTTCAAGGAAATGATAAAATAATGATCATTTGGTTGAGCGTGTGGCTCCTCAGACCGCTGTGTATTGCGGTCGTTACAAAAGTTAGTATAACTAGAGAAGCAAGCAGTCGGCAACATTCATTTCTTGAGGGGGTGTCTAACTTGGTGTTACGGTGTGTTTGACCCTAAATTGATTTTACGCTGGTATATCCCTTTAAGCTAAAAATTACCTCCAAATTGATATGGGTAGTGAGGGCTCTCCTCCTCTATCTCTATGTAAATGATGTTCACAAGAAAAAACATATTATAGCTTGGGAAGAAAACCACCTGATCTGATTTACTTGAACAGCTGAAGGCTGATATTCGCTTCAGACAACCTGTGGGATATGTTTCTTCCCCCTGTACACTGCCACAATCCATGAAATGATTGACTGGAGTTTCCACTGCTGTTTAATGAGTGTAAGTTCCACTCAGTCCTGATGAGATTTCACACCGACTCAGTGCTTTGTGACTGTCATGTTACATCCCTATCTCCTGGTCCCTGTCATCCACAGCATCCTTTGTTTTAATTGAAGCCAGGAGTGTGAGCTGCCCTGATGGCTCCTATTATATCTTATACAGTGTCCTGTGGTAATTTGTCTGTATTGATCTGTTGTTTGGACCTGATTCAGACAGCCTCTCCATGTCCAGCCTGAACAAAATGAATTTTACAATCCAGCTTTCAACCAGCAGCAGCCCTTAAGATGTATGGTTTTAAAAAAAGGTGTGATTATTTTGATTTCATACTGACTAATGTCATCAACAGCTGTCATGCAGTTGTAATATATCTTTTACATTATGTCACAGGTTGCCCTCAAGATCAAACGTATGTGTTATAAGCAATGTTCTTTCATCCAGTAAGTGATCAAGCTCAGGTTTTAGGCTAACTTTGAAATATACATCGCATTGATGTGTTGTTTAAGATTGAGGAAGTTATACTTCAAAAGAGTAAATATGCTTATTAAAGTTTTCAGGCTATTTTTTTTTTCCTTCACAAATGGCAGATCAGGAAACGAACAGCAAAATACAACTTTATATGAAACCACAAGATATAAAACCACATGATATAAAACAATCTGATACTGGACAATACAATAAAGTGAGATGACATGATTTAAGAAAAGATAAGCAGAAGTGTATTGATCCCTGAAGGACAACTCAACAAGATAAGGTACAATCCATTATGAGTTTATACCGTACATTACAATACAATCAGTATGATACTGCAGGATAGGACAGGATACATTGAGCAACGTTATGGTACAACATGATACAGTAACATTCAAAATATTATGCTGTAGTATGGTACAATACAATAAAACACAGTTTGTTAAAATATGATACAACATGATAGGATATGAGAAGATACTATATGGTTTGTTATGACACACTGAGTTATGTTACTGTAGTTATGATATGATACAATACAGCATGATGCTATAATGCTGTGTTCGAGTAACCTCGGAAGTCAGATGTTGGAGCTGAAAATGACGTCACACCGGAGTTACCAGCGCAAGTCCAAAAAAAGGAAAATCAGAGGTGGAAACAAGATGGCTACATCTACAAAAGTTATTTTAGCGCTTGCCTTGTCCTTGTTATATTCCGACAAGGCAAGCGCTAAAATGACTTTCGTAGATGTGGCCATCTTGTTTCTGGCTCCGGTTTTGCTTTCTTTGGACTTACGCTGGTAACTCCGGTGTGACGTCAATCCAAGCTTGAGCTTCAGACTTCGGAGGTAACTCGACGCAGCATAAGAAACTATGCAACTGGATACAGTGGGCTTTATTGTTCATTTAGGTAGATTTGTCTCGGATTGAAGTGCTGGTTAGAGACTTGCTCCGCTAAGAGTCTTGATCAACAGTTGTTTTTGTTTTAAAAATCCTTAATTAAGGCGATTTTTACCAAAAATGGCCAGCATTATCAAGAGATGATCCACGCCAAAAACTCATTTTCATCAAAAAATGACTTAGGCCATTATTTTAATAGGGTGATGATGTGAGTACATGGATGATTGATTAAGCTGCATGACAACATGTTACCTTTAAATGATATAAAGTATATAATATCACAACTAAAGTCCACATTTTACTCTTTTTAATGGCAAATATAAGTTAAAAACTCTGGGAGGGCAACTCTCAACCCTAAGAGTCCAGACATCACTGCAGTCTGTCTTAAGAGTTGCAGAGTCTAAAGTTAAGGAAGATGTTGCTTATCAAATCATTGCTGCTTCAGTTTATTATCACTGTCATCATCTAACCGTCTATAATCTCTGTGTAAAACATTACAAGTTAACTTTAATTACCAGTCACAGCAGAAAATGTGAGCAGTCCCTGTATCAGAGATTTTCTCTCTGCTGCTTTTGAGTACAGTGACAGTTTCTGCCTCAGAGGATTAGACGGTAACTTCCCTCTGAAGTAATTAATCTCTGCAAACCTTTCCTTTCCTCTGACTGGCCACCCACTCACTGCAGGCTTCTGCCTCACACACACTAACACTAATCTTACCAATTTACCTCTAATTGGACACAGTCGAGTGGCGAGGGCTTCACGCACACATATCTGAGGCCGCCTGAAACTTTCATCCTGCTGATTTACCGTGACTCCTGTCTCTGTCCGACAGCTGAGACTCATCAAACTGAAACTCTCTACATCCCGCAGCCTTCCTCCTCCGCTTTCCCTCTGGCTGTCAACTCAGGCTAATACCTGTGGTCTGGTAACAGCAGCTTTTAGACTAAGTAAACATAGGGACAGATAGGGTCACGTCTGTTTCAGCTGTCTCCTTCTCTACCTGAGCACCATTTAGGGTTTGTGGTTAAAACTGATTGTTTTTAGAGTTTTCTGATTGGCTCATGGTTGTTGTTTTTTTCTACAGGATACAACTTGACAGAGGAGAGTGTGGCGAGCACAGAGAAAAAGATCTTAACTAATCATCGCATTTTGGAGGCTTTTCGGTTTGCCTATGCAAAGAGGACCTTACTGGGAGATCCGGATTTCCTCAACATCACCAATGTAAGGATGTCTTCCTAACAACAACTTTAGGGTTTAAGTTTCTCTTTAGTGGTAGAAGGATTATAATGTATTTTTTTGTGTTTTTTTAAGCTCATCCACAATATGACTTCAAGTTTCTACGCCGACGAACTCCGTAAGAAGATCACAGATGAAACCACACATCACATGAACTACTATGAGCCGGAGTTCTACCTGCCGGAAAACCACGGGACTGCTCACCTGTCTGTGGTAGCTGAAGATGGAAGCGCCGTGGCCGCCACCAGCACCATCAACCAATTGTGAGCCAATCTAACACTCCAGGACAAATAGAGTGAATTAGTCGTGCTCTTTTAACCCTCATTCATTTTATTCGTGTTGTTTCTTTCAGTTTGGGCTCCAAAGTCATGTCAAGGTCAACAGGGATTCTTCTCAACAACGAAATGGACGACTTCAGCTCCCCGCTCATCACAAACGGCTTTGGAGTGCCCCCTTCACCCAGCAACTTCATCAGGCCAGGTTAGATTAAGATCCACACCCACTTACAGAGGCACTTTCTCAATCATTGGACAAAAATGGAAAAAATCGAGGGCGCTCTCTTTATAGAGGTCATAATGGCTTTGTCTTCATGGTATGGTCATGTCAACATTAAAAACACACTTAAATATGTTTCTACGTCAAGTCTGCATAAGGAAGTCGATGTCAGGGAAACAATATTACGATTTTATTATATGTAAATTTACTATCCCAATATTACTTTAAAGTAGTTCTCCACCAAAAGGAAAACGGCAGAGTTATGGCCTGCAGGGGGTGTTTAGACATGAAACCTCCAGAAGGAGGCGATATTTGGACCATTGAGTTACATGTAGTGAATGTTTGTACTAACATACATAAAAAGATACTGAGAATACCCTACATATGTATGCATTCATACACATAAATCACATGTACTCCTCACAAAGATAACAAATAAAAGCAACACACAGAAACTACACTTATCACACTAGCAACAGGAAATCCTGCAGCGACACTCTGAAGTGGAATCATCTGTTTCACAGCGTTTAAGATCATGAAACATGACAATAAAACTTGAGAAAATACATGAGGGTATATACTGTCTGGATATGCAAAGAATCTATTCATTTATAATCATCTGATTCTGTTTAAAGGAAAAAGGCCAATGTCTTCGATGTGTCCAACTATCCTCTTCGACAAAACCAACACAGTCAAGATGGTCGTTGGAGGCTCAGGGGGAACAAAAATCACAACTTCTATTGCTCAGGTGAGATGCCAAACACAAAGGTAAAAAACAAAGAAGACCCTGATCTGTCTGTAAACTGTAAAGAGATACCCTTCCTGCCTGTAAAACTATGTGTTCTTTCTGTAGGTCATATTAAACGCGCTGTTCTTCAACTACGATCTGAAGAAAGCTGTGTCAGATCCCCGGGTCCACAACCAGCTAACTCCAAACACCACAGTAGCAGAGCCCGGCTTTGACAAAGTGAGTGTCACCAACAGTAAACAATGCTGATATGTGTGACTGATAGTAGGGCGGTGTGGTGTGCAGAGAAGACAACAATCCTTCATCAAAACCCAGGAAACACCAAGCCCTCATACCTCAGCAGCGGTCAGCACTAGTTCTTTAAATGTGTCATGAGAAATTTACTCAAAATGGCAAAGATATTTTAACAGCACTGGTGAGGTTAGAGTCTAATCTGAAACCTGGATAAAAGCAGGCAAATCTGGGGTTGTTTGCATTACTTAAGTGCTTCAGGGAAGGCAAAGGAAAACAAATCCTGACTGGTTCAGAGAATAATTTATGTTTTTTCCTCAGTTTGGAAACCTGAGAACCACTGACACTTCATAAAGGCCAGTGGCTTGGGGCAGAAAATATAAAATGCCCCCCTCCCTATGGAGAGTCAAGACCATGGATTCAAAGCTGCATCTGTTTGGTTATTTAGTTTCCTTGCTGGGATTTTGCTTCACTATTTAGGTCTTTTATGTCTTGTTAAGATGTGCCAATTGACTTCCCGAGTAGAAATAGTAAACGCCCTAAACAGTGAAGTACAAGTGGCTTTTCAAACTGTGCTGAGATTGACCCATTTTGCTCACAAGATATTCAGTCTCTTTATTGAACTTAGCTTTAAAGGGATATTCCAGTGTAAAATTAATTCAGGGTCAAACACACCGTAACACTGGGGACCTAGCCAAAGTACTAGCCACCAAACATCTTTTTAACTTTGCCTAATTAGACTAAACACGACTCATCCACTCTCTCTCAGCAGCTGTTTGTTTGTAGCGAGACCTCAGGCCAGTCCATTACAGACTACAGCGGGGGACTGATTATAAATGTTCTTCCTTGAGCTGCATCACCCCGCAGCAGTCTGTAATGGACTGGCCTGAGGTCTCGCTACAAACAAGCAGCTGCTGGAAGAGAGTAGGTGAGTCGTGTTAAGTCTCTTTGCTAAAGAAATTAGGTGAAGTTTAGGTGCTGTTCTGAACATTATTTGTGGCTATAGTGGCGTTTTTGTTGAGGTTTGTTTATGGCTCCTCAGACCGCTGTGTATTGCTATCCTGCAGTTGTTGGTATAACCAGAGAAGCAAGCGGTCGGCAACATACATCTCTCAAGGGGAGTGTCTAACTCGGTGTTACAGTGTGTTTGACCCTAAATTAATTTTACGCCAGGATATCCCTCTGGCTTTATTTATAAGTACATGGTATTACTTAAGAGAGGTTAAAAGTGTCTGTTTTCTTTCTGATTAATGGCAGTAAAGAAACATTTTTATACTTTCTGTAAATCCAATAATGAGCATTCGTCATACTGTGTATACGCAGATTCACTGAGCCATGCTATCATAGAAGAAATCAACCATGAACATAAAACACCATCTGCTAAGGTTTCATTGGTTTGAACTGAGTCTATCTCTTCTTACACGCTCCCATTCACAGGAAATCCTGGATGGATTGGCGTTGAAGAACCACGAAACAGAGTATCTCACATCCACAGGGGCTGTGGTGCAGGCTGTGGTTCGCCACGATGACGGACTCCACGCTCAATCGGATCCCCGCAAGTGGGCGTATGCCGCAGGCTACTGAGATCATTAATACACACCACTGGCTGCACAGACAGACTGAAGCTGGGTGAACCTCGACCCACAGGCACAAGCTTTGAGATAACAGACTTAATGGAGAATGAGGAACCGTTGTCAGCTGTTTGGAGACAGTTTGTTCCCTATCAAATCAAGTTCACGTGCTTCACATGCACCGACTCCGATAACAGAACAATGACTTACTGTCCTTATGACCAATAAAACCAAGTGCCTTAAGCTGAAATTAATTCTTAACATCTACTTTTAAATCTAGGGTTACTGTCTATTTTGAGAAAAGACAGCAGAGGTACTAGCACATGTTAAAACATCTCACTGTCAATGAAGAACACTGTATCATGTCATAAATATGCACAATACACTTATTTATGAAACACTAGTGTAAATCCTTTAGCATTGTAGAGTTGTATTCTGTTAAGATCCTTAAAATGTGACATTTACAGAAAAACACTGGACTCTAAATCACAGGGAAAACTCACCTCAGAACTAACTGAGAGACCTCATGAATCGATATTTAGTCATTTTAAGGGTCAATCTTTCACAGAAGGATCTTATAAAGGTGACAGCAAACAGAGAGGAGAAGGCAGACAGGAGCTATTGTCCAAATAAAGGTCTAGAACGCCTCAGGGACCAGCACTCCCACTTACAGTAATGACTTACTGTAATTTACTACAACCCCGAGTGCAATGGCCTATAATGACCCCATAACAACATTACAGCTGTTGCTGCTCACTGTCACTGCTGGGATTCAGGGCTCATCTTCTCTCAGCTGGAATGTAAATGTATTACATAATTACTGAAATGTTAAACTGTGTAAAAAAATTGCTTTTCTAACCTTGTTGATACTGATGCATGGTTTTTAAGAGTGATTTGTTTTAATGTAAGAGGTTTAACAGTCACACTTCCTCCACGTTTCTATTTATTTGAAATAAAAAGGCAATCTCAGTGTGAATGCGTTAAACTTTTTTTCTTTATTGCAATTATGTTTTTCTGCCTTCATTAGATGAAAATTAATAGTGTAGATAAAAAACTGAATGAGAGTAAAACACCATTCATTTACTGTCGTTATTAAAAATCATCTGGTAAGTGTGGCCTTGCCAAAGAGACACTATTTGAAAACACTTTTAGACTCTGCACAAACACTTGGAGACTGATTTCCCTCCAAAAACAGCTCTACAAAACCAGAAAGAGGGAGCGATGATGAGTCACAGCAGTCAGTTTTCACCAGGCCTAACACCGTGGATACCACCGGTACTCCAGCGGTTATCCCAACTTTCCATCTGTTAAGCCATTTTTGTCAATGAATGTGGAAATACTACTACTATAAATCATAACATGAGAGATATTACCGCGATTTTATGACCGCACGATAAAGGGCGCGAGGAAGCGGCGTCCTCAGCGCGTGGAGCCACATAAACACACATACACGCCAAACATTTCCCTCCCCACCAGCGTCGCTAATTCGCCACTAAACAGCGCTACTTCTCCTTCTCCCTTCTTTGTTGGATAAGGGTGCACACTTGGAGCTCTATCAGTGAACTCAAACATACATTCACATTGATATTCATCTCTCCACTTACTTGCCGGGCGTCCATTCACGCCGTCATGCAGACTAGTTTTCAAATAGGGAATCAGAGCGCGTGATTTCCGGGTGTAAAATAGGTGGGTATGGAGGGTCAAAGTGGTCACATGATGCAAGAAAACTTTATTCCCTTGTTTCTTTCCATGGATCCATAAGAACTAATCCTCCACTGATTTGAGTAAAAAAATTAGTTAAAATGGCAAAAACTTGCGGAAAAAAAGGTCTGAAGGTTAAAAATGATAAAATGGTTTAAATGTAAATAAATTCGTTTTTTTATTTCAAACTTCTGTAATTGATAACACCCAAAGGGAGGGGCTAGGGGGGTTTAAAACAAGACTTCCTGGGCCTTTCTGTCTTTGAGTCTGGAGTTTGTTGCATAAACAGTAACTGCCAACCTGACTTTTATCGTGCTGCTGTGCTTCTGTTTTTTTTTTTGTTTGTTTGTTTGTTTGTTTTTTGTTTGTTTGTTTTGTTTTTCTTTTGAGTGAGACTCTGGAGTTTTAGTGGAGCACCTGCCCTGTTGGAATTTTCTTTTTGCCTTGTACATTTTGTAAATAGTAACTGACCTTTTTTTTTTTGCACTTTTTAAAATATTTTTGCACTTCACCTTGGAAGGCTGGCTGTAAATAAATCCTATCACCATCACCGTGTTTTCCGCTATGCCTGTGTTTTTCCCCGTGACAGGGGGCTTTGCGCATATTTAGTAAAATACTCTGGGTGAGGCGGCACCTGTGAATAGCAACACTTTTTGTCCTTTTTTAAAAAAAAAAAACAACATCAGTGAGCAGCGCTGGTGATGCTGTTGCGATTTCAGTATCATGGGGAAGTGACATGCATGGCTCGATCTGAGGGATTATGTAATATAATAATTATCTTTGTGCTTTAGTAACAATAAAATGAGTACACAGCTGGTTTCCTACCATGTGCACTGTCATCACAACAAAATATCCGTCCTAAACAATAAAATTCCCCCCCGATTTTTTTTTTTCACAACTTGACTACTGGATACGCTAATAGCACATGATCACATCTGTCAGATTATTGCCAAACACAAGAAGTCTTTGGGGGACAGCTTCTAGGGAGTGCTTGTACCCCAGTACCAGAGGTCCCACTAAGGTAAAGAAATACATTTACTCTCACTTTTCCAACCTGAAAACTGTCCACTGAAGACCTGTTTCTGGTTTACTTTGCTAGCTTATCTTTTTATTCTGGGTTACACATGGGTTTGAGTTTTTGGTGAATAGGACAAGGAGAGCATCAGGGTGAAATGTTAGTTGTGCCTGGAGAACAAAAGCTTGTCAGCTGCCAGGAATTTGTTTGAAGTTCTAAGAAGCATCTGCAAGCAAAGCAGCTCTGCAGATGTTGGTGGATGAACCAGTTGAGCAGGAGAAAGATGTCTGTGGTGCTACAGCTCCAAAACCATGAGTTCCTCCATCACTGGAGGAGACTTTTTTTTTAATTTATAGAAGACAGGAATGCTGCCTCAGCATCTGTATTTCAGTACATGTTATGAATAAAGCCAAGTGCTTTAAGTTCTAACTCAGTGAACGGATTTATTGATTGCGTTTTGGAACATGGATGGATGCCGTTTAGAGTCTGTTTGGCATCATTTTCACTGAAACAGCTGTGTTTAACACTGTATACCCCAGCCCAGTTCACTGTCAGGATGTTTCTATTATAAAGGGCTGTATAGATAACGGGCTGTAAACAAAGTTATGTGAGTTTAAACTCTCTTAAGATGGATCTACAGTGTGCTGGAATTGTAATGCTTAACCATTCAGTATGTATACAGACATAACAAATGACTATTTAATAACTCTCATCTGTCAGACAGGGACTCACATCTGTCCGCTGTATAGTCCATTTTAAAAACTCCTACCACATCATATTACTGAGCACCTCAGACATTTTTATTTATTTATTATCCAATCTGTAATATTTCGCTTTCCTATTTATTACCCATTCAATAGCCCAGGTTATTCATATCTCACTTTTACCTCTTAGGATGTTTAGTATATTTAGTCTGTATTTATTGCATATACTTAGTACTTTTAGTAATTTTAGTCTGCACTGTACTTACCTCTTCTTATATTTAATGTTATTTGTATTTTCCCTTTGCTGCTGTAACAAGAGAACTTCCCAGTTTGGGATCAATAAAGTACATCTATCTATCTATCAAATGACTTTGACAAGTCTATTACAAATCTGTAGTCATAATCAATGGTGGCTAGTGAGATTTTCTCCAGAGGGGGCGACAACTAAATCCAAAAGAGACGTGGTCTATACAAGGTGCAACAACAGGTACTACATGTGTGAATCATGGGCACTTCCATGCATTTGCTAAGCTGAATAAACATTATTTTTCACATGGTTCCTTCCTTGTTTTTTTTTTTGTTTTTTTAAGTTTTCTTTGGAGTATCTTAAGTTTTTAAAAATTGTAATTTTTCACTCTGATTTTAATGTACAGCTGATCAGGTCCAAGCAGTTTTACTCTCAGCTTCCTCCCAAACAGTATTTTTTTCAGGGACTTCACTTTCTGTGACTTCAGCCTTCTTTCAAAAGTAACTGAATTACTGAGTGACTACATCAGTCAGTTGTAAAGCTGTAATGTAGGCTTTACTTTTCTGCTTTAGTAGCCCAAACACTTGACATACACCTTGTCCCCTGTCTAGTGTTTTGTTTAATTTGTCAGTGAAAGCAGTAAATTCATAAGCTTACAAAGGAAGTACTGCATGTCTTTATCATGGAGTGCTTGAGCTTGTGCGGTTTTCATGATTATTACTACATGTACACTCTTTACACACACACCTAACCAAGGCTAATATTGATACTGATGCTTTAAACCCAGCACTAAATACACACTGTACTCTGCACACTGGCACTTCACGCACACACAAACAAACCCAGCATACACACATTTGTATGTCACTGAACTTTTCCCCTCAACCAGAGCTGATGTGTAACAGTTCAGTCACAGCAAACATGGACTTAAAACCAGAACATTTTTCTCTGATACTAGTACACTGAACTTCTTTTAGGTACCCAAGATATCATGTCCTCTTTCAATTCAGGATATCATGGACTGTACTGGATTAAATGTGTCCACAGGGAGTCTACTTAGGTCCCTGACATTAGCTTTAACAGTGGGGTAGGCAAGATCTGAGGAAGTGCCAGTTTTTGGGAGAAATCTTGAATGTAAACTCTACCCCTCCCAATCAGTTTTCCCCTCAGCTCCTCCTCTCCTCTCCGTCTCTGCTCCAGCAAGCCCCGCCCACAAACAGTCGCTCGTCCTCGCTCGTATCGTTTCAATTAAATTGACCCGGCTTTTTAGCTCTTGTCCGGTCTACCTCCTTTTTGAGCGCCTGTTATTCCACCAAAGTCTCTGGTATTTAGTTGGCCAAAGGAGGAGTCAGACAGTTTTCTGTACTTTCTGGTTGGTTTCTATCGTCCGATATTGTAGCATGCTAACTTTGTTTGGGCTCGTGAACGACACAGGGGAGCAGTGTACGCCTCACAACCAATCAGATTGGGGGAGGCGGAGAATGGCTTTGTTTACAGCCGGAAAGAGCGGGCCGCTAAAAAAATTTAATATGTTGACCACACAGACATGAGAGAACACAGGGATATTGTTAAATTACCAAATGTCATCAATAACTGATAGCTATTGACTGATATTAAAAGCTTTTTTGTAAATACACCACAAAAAAAGATGCTTCTTTAACGGAACCCTTCCTACCCCACCTTTAAAGATATACTTATTTTAAGGAGGAAAGTCTTGGGCATGACTTCTTTTCTCATAACGTAACATAACTTTATTCTTTTAACACGAGAACTTTTTTCTCTGTATAATTTCACTCTTGAATTTTATAAAATTCCTGGATGTGGTCCTCAAACTGTGTGTTAGGATCTTTACCTTTGTAAAACTGCATTACGGTGCTTATGAGAGGTGCAGTCATTCTAGATAACCATACCCATTTAGTCTAAAGAGGTCACCAAGATCAACACCCCATGGAAACTCCTCACAGTGCCTTTAAAGACCGATGGTTATGTAACTTTAACCTTGGTCCTTTTACCTGAACCCCGGCTAGTTTCAGCCAGGTTATCAGGGATTGTAAGAGCTTTACAGATTCAACCCAAAACTACCCAAACAGCCCACGGACTCATGAGGACTGAGCAGAACATTTCAACACATTTCATTCTCAGTTATGATAGTGTCAGTACTTTGAAGCTGACTGTAAACATCCTAGCCCTTGCAGCTAATATTAAGCATGTTACTGCCGACAGGAAATAAACAGGTAGCTATAATCCCAATTAATTCAAGCAGACCTGTCATCCTGCACTGTTAATGTCTCCCTAAACATTTTCTCACCCAGACATGTGGAGCTTTCACTTTTTTCTCAGTGGGCCTCAACAGAAGGTTGAATCAGGTCTGTGTTTACATCTGCTTCACTGTAAAATCAGAAAAGGTTGCTTGAGGTTGTATGTTGCTCTCTTCGGACCACACTAGAGGAAGATGATATCCTTCTTGGAGAGATCTGCCATTGTTTTCATATCCTTTGGCATGCTCATTGAAAAGATCGGGATGAAAAATAGCCTGAAAGTAACCTTGTAAAAATCCTGTGCCTGTAGCAACCATGAGTTTTAGATCAGGGAGAACATTTTAAACCGGAGGTCTGATTCAAGCCTCAGTCAACTGGGACTCCCTGCAAAATAATATCTTCAATTGCGGTAACTTGTATGGTGCAATTATTTTCAAGGAGTTAGAGAAGCAAAAATTAGCAAGTCACAGCGGAATATTCCTTTAAGGCCCAATTAAGCACAATCTCATTCCACCAAATTATAATGAGAGTTGAAATTATGCAACTCAGAGAGGCCAATTCACTCACCCTTTGGGTATGAGAAGTCTTTGGTAGTGATTCAACCTGCTTCTCTGCATGACATTATGAATGTTACAAAAAAACAGAGTGCAGATCACCATCAAATAACTTCTGGGGAGATAATTTGCTTCATCAGGGGACTTTGTGACTGAAGACATGAAAACGCCATAAGTGACAGAGTCATCACAGGAATATTGAGCTGCTTCTTCTTCGAGTCAAATACGATCAATGGAAAGATGTCGTCTGCACAGAGTACAATAACACTAGCTCTTAAAGGTTGTTAAAATCATAACACCCAATGTGAAGTCACAACTTACCCAGATTAACTCATTTGTCATACAACAAAGACAACTGTGTGTCTCAGCGTCACATTTGCATCCTCTCATAACTCACATCTAGTGCCTCAAAGGAAAACGGAGCAGAATCCACTTAAGTAATCATTACTAATTCATAAGTTCTTCTGAAATGTAGCTCATTACCGCTTCCTTTGTTTCAGAGCAGAAGTGCTGCTTTAAAAAAAGGCAAACAGGAAAACAGAGGGGCAGATTATTGCTGATCATACGATGCTAAGAATAAAGGATAAATGTTTAATTTAAGTGTCGTACAGCGAGGAGTGGAGTAGAGGAGTTGAATTAGATGCTTGAGCCTGTGGTACTGATAAAAAAAACAGAATCAGCAAGATATTTAGTTGGACTCGATGTTTATTTTCATAACATAGAAATTTACAGTTAATGCCGTAAAAATGTGGAATTGATTTATAAAACACAGTCATATTAAATGTGGAAAAATACAAAAACACATGTAAGTGATATAAAAATACATTTTTTTTCAATTTTGTAAATTGTAAACAGATTTTTGTCTTGTTAAAATCAACACAATTTTCTTAAGTTTTCACCTGGTAATACAGACTTAATTTAAGATTAGTGCTGCATACCGTACAAAAAAGAAACTATTTTTAAGATAGTTTTTAAAATCTCTAGGCGTTACAAAAGCAATCAAGATCATGCATCCAAAACAGACTTATTTTCACTTTTCCAAGCTGATGATCCATTATGAGTTGCATGTTGGATAACAAAATTAGAGAACATTGAGATTTATCTTTTAAAAAAAGGTCAGTAACAAGACAAATCTTCTTATTTTATCCACCAAATTCAACACAACCACAAAGTTCTTCAAAGGAGTCTCAATGCGACAAGAAAAACACAAATGGCTCAGTATCCCGTTTAAAAGCTGCTGTAATGAACTTTTGGTTGATGTCGATTTTGGTGTCCCCTGAAGGCAAACATTTACATCTGATCACTTTTCTGATCTCATTTTCTTTTGACAGTCCTTTGTCACTCATTGAGAAATGTGCTTTTTTTGTATGTCATTATTTAGATACAGTTTCTTGACTCGTTTCACAAACACCCAAGAAATCCTCGCAGGGGCGTAAATTTCACATGTCACTCAGGGTCTGACTTTAAAAAGGTAAAAAGCAAAGACTGTATATAAGATGGACAACCTGGTTCCGCCTTCCGCCTGTATACCGATTTGAAGCCAAAAAGCTCTCAGTAATTCCGGGTTTTTCTCCACTTCCTTGAAACCAGAGCTGCGCAGTAGCGATGCGCGCATTCGGCTGCGCAGTCGCCGAGAGTCCCTGTGATGACGCTCGGCTCAAACAGCGTATCCCCCCAGGAGAGCTACGCAATCCCTAAAAGCCCATAGGCTGTACCAGGTGTCAATCTAAGAAAACATGAACCCCCCAATAACTTGTAAAAACGGAGCTGTACAGAAAAAAAAGGACTTGGGCACAAACCAGTCTCACAATAACTACATGTCAACATCACAAACAGGGGGGAGAAAAATGTATGTTCTGCGTAAATTTCTAAAGTTTGACCTGTACTGCAGCCCACCATCAGAGGGTGCTGTTCTCGGAGTGGCTTCACCCAGCGAGGAGGCAGACTCTGTCCATCTTATATACAGTCTATGGTAAAAAGATATCGCTCATTTATAGTGAAAAAAAAAAAAAATTTAAAGTCAGTTTTAAATAAAAAGTTTCACTGGTATTAAAACACTTGGCACTGTAAAGTGGTTTTGGTTTCTGACAAACAGTAGGTTTGCTTTTATGGCTCATTCTGCAGAAACACGTCACAAAAAAAATGTCAGAAAATCTTTTGTACATAGAATAGATCTCAGCAGTAAAATTATCATTAACTGTGCGTATTCATATTTCACGAGTTATAACATTATGTGTGCGCTAACGACGGGTTGAACTTAAAATGTGTTCAGCTAAAGTGATCAGCTCAAAGTGTAAGTCCATTCGAGCTCGTTATCTCAGTAACAGAGTATAAGAACCTCAGTTATCGGATTAAAAAAAAAGTTTACAAAAGGTTTGTTTTACATACAAAAAATAGCTTTGACAAAATAATACAAGATTAGCTCCTCTTACAAGCTTGCTTATTCAGAGATTAACCATCAGATGCCATTCCATGATGGACAAAGGGAGGTGTATTGAAAAGCAAATGCTAGAATTATATTCCTGTCTATGAATATCGATATTAAAAATCAACACAACAGAGTGATGACACATAAATCTTCTTAGCTTGATTTTTAAAAAAAGATATATTTGTCTTTCATTACAATGGAGGCCTTCCCAAAAAAGTGCTACATTAAAAAATAAAGAAAAATATTGCCAGCCTGTTACAAACTAGTCCAAATACTTGATTTATAATGCTGGACAATGTGGGGACTTTTTGAGTTGGGGGGGAGAGCCACCTCTGGTTTCCTGCTTAGACATGCCCCGGCTACATTCAACAACAGAAGTTAGGAAAATAATTGTATCTGTTTTCTCCAAAGATCTATATAAGTAAAATTAACTTGTATACAACACATTCACTATGTTTCACATTCACAATTTTCCGATTGTTTGAGTTGCTCATGGGGATGGTGATTGAGCACCAACTTTCCAACATTTTACTGTCAGATATTTCACATTTATAGTTCTTTCTTAAGGCTAAAGGTTCAGTCAGTCTCTAGGAGGGATTGAAATAGGAAGCTGGATCCTCCTCACCAATGTTTGGTCAGTAACCAGCTGACATCCCCATCTTCCTGCTGTCAGACACGGCCACAATGCATCCGTTCTCCTTTTCCACAGCATTTACAACGTTGACGAAGAACTGTGCGTTCCCGAGTTTGTGTCCGAGAGCTACGAGGCCATCCCTCACAGTCTGAGGACACAATAAAACCCTGAATTAACATCACTTATCCTTTGCACTCCAGACTACTAAATGCTAAATTAAATGTGACTTTGGGGGATTATGTCCCGGTAATCTTCATCAGAATCCATTAACATATTGTTAGTCATCACGGTGTGGCAAATTTTAGCATCATTAATGGTGAGTGAAATGATCATTTGTGCTCCTCACCTGGTCAAACCTTTCAATTTTCCCAAACCTCTCAAAATTTAATTTATTCTCGGAGTCGATAAACACTATAGGTGCAGCAATGGCATCTGTGAGATTCATTCCCAGCCACAGGCGGTTCATCATTGACTGTGAGAGTAAAAGAGAGTCATATAAGAAAGCAGTTTAAGAATTTAAGACGAAGAGAAAGAGCAAACAAATTTCAGTTTGGTCACCAAGGCCACTGCAGCTGTGATCATGCTCCCGCCAGATCCACCAATCACAAGGAGACCTCCAGACTTGGACTCTAGTATAACTGGAGTCATTGAGGAAGGAGGCTGCTCCCCTGTGTCAAAAATGAAAAATCTGTGACTGAAAAGAGACGGAGGACGTCCTTCACAGAGTCGTCTTATTTCAGAAGGTTACATTAATTTTTGCAACTTTACCTGCTGACAATGAGTCGGCTCTCTTACAAAAGTCAGATAGCTCATTGTTGAGGATGATGCCTGTACGTGATGAGTAAACGGCACCTCCAAACCTGAAAAAAAACACAGACGCCTTAGCAATAAATGTCACCATTTTATATATTTGACTTGGTATTTGGTTAATGAGAAACTTTAATTTTGAAAAAGGCTTCCTGCTCACAGATGGTTTATAGTACTGGTAGCAGAGACGGCTAGTCCATCCTCATCCAGCACGGCCACATGTGTCGTCCCGTAGTGATCAGCTGAGGGTCTGAGATTGGAGTAGTAGGAGTTGTCATGTGTGCGGTTGGACACGATCATGTGTCTGATCTTATTAATGAAGGCTGGATCTATCAAATGTTTGGCGATCTACAATTAGGAAAAAAAGACAAAAATTAGCCAGAATGAGGAATTAACAATATTCTAATAATAAAATTAATGCATCAGTTTTTAAAGCGCTTTACAGTGGATACAATATTCATTCCCTCACACAGTCACACATTGGTGATGGTAAACTACTGCAGTGGTTGGCTGCCAATCCGCCCCAATGGCCTCTCTGTATAGTTTTGAGGAAATGGTCTTTCATCTTCCTTCTCTCTAACTTTCCTGTTTTGCAAACTTTTAGCCCAGCTTGGGGTGTTTATAAGGACATGAAGCATGAGGAGAGATCGGGGGAGTATGACATAAAACACAGCTTGATTTGTAACAGGGACGCTGCCATCATTAAAGTCAGAAGAAAAAGTTCAACATGTTGGGAAATAGATACGACTGCTTTCTTGCCAAGAAAAACATTGGAAGATTTATACCACCATGTCTCTCACCCAAAAAAACTCTATCTTAGAGTTTCTGTGAAATATGACCAACGTCTCACGTGTTTAAATGCGTGATATTAGATTCATATCAAGTAACATGTCACCGTAACGCACAATTTCTTAAAACTGTAAGTGTTTATAAGGAATGATAAACATACTCATGATAATGTGTTGTACTGCTGTAGGCATTCATCAGTATTTAAAACAACTCTTATCAAACAGCATCTAACATTATATAATGACTTTAAAGTAACATATTTGATTAATAAATGCAAGAAATGATTATTTCTTCCACTTTTTTAAACTTTTTGGTGATCAACAATCCATTTCCTTATTGAAACAATTATAGAATGACAAGTTCACTGGCATCACACTGAGTTACGCACAGAGTATAAAGGAGTATAAACAACCATAACAGCTTATTACTATGATTAAAAAGCACTACAGGGACATGATGATGTTGTAAGTATACACAGAGACAGGCCTCATTTAAAGTGTAACCACATTGGGAGCTCTTTTTTGTTGTTGTTGTTGTTGCAACATGATATTTGGGAAAATTTACAACCTGCAGCCAGACTGCTGCAATTCTCAGAGGGCAACATTTATCACACAACCAGCCCAGACTTCAGGCACTGGTCTGTTGTGAGTTTGGTCAAAAATGTAAAACCATGTATCATCTCACAGTCTTTGTTTATTACCAGATATGATGAATGTGGAGGTGGATCTCTGAATTTGGATTTTGTAACATTGAGACAGAATCTTGTTAGCTCATTTTCTCTGTTTTTTAAGCCTGTGTTACGTTCAGTTAGCCCGCTGCTGCAGTAGCTTCAAATTTCACAAACGTCCTCAGCTTACAAAAGGCCACATACACATATCTCTACAAATGATGAACTCTTCATTTATTGACTTGGCTTACTTTCTCTGCTGTTTTTTAAAATATTTATTGCTTGATTAATCGATAAAAAGTCCAATTTCCATTTCCACACAAAGTTTGTCCATTTAACCTTGAATTTAAACTTTAAATCGAGTGTTGAACCAAAACAAAGAGCTAAAAGATGCTAAAATGTAGTTTGGAGGATAGAAATATATCTTATCTGAACCTTTATGTCATTGAAGACAGGATCCCGGATGAATCTCTTCTGTCCATTTGCAAATTTAGCTGCCTCTATAAAACGATGGTACGTCTGTATCTTCTTTTCACCATGGAAAGAGTCTGGAGTCAGGTGGAATCCTTCATAGACAAAGAATTAAAAAACAACTTAGTTTTAAGATCTACAACCTTTTGTGTTGACTGAATCATTATGCAGGACAAAACTGCATGAATTCAAGCCCAGGACATTACAAAGAGCATCAAACCTTCTAATACTTTGAGGATGAAAGCCAGCAGAGCGCCCCCAGCAGGCGGTGGAGCAAAGTGCATCTGGGTGTCTCCAAAAGGAACCGTCCATGCATCCTGCACCCGCACCTTGTAGGACTTTAGATCCTCCATTTCCAAATTCCCATCTGAGAGTAACATGTAGCATTCATAAACAGTTTCTCCTTCGCACTTAAGTTTTTTTTCTGTTTAACTCAGCATGACACTTTGGGCTCTATTTTCGTTCGCGCCGGTGAGGCGGCGGAGGGCGGCGAGCCCCGCGCAGTTGTATTTTCGTCTGGCGGAGCCCAGCGTAAGGCCAATTTTGTATTTTCGTGGCATGAGCCGCACGGAGGCGAGCCGAGATCCGCCAAGCTGGGCGTGGTGGTGTGGCAGGGGGCGGTGTCGACAGAATCAGCAGGCGCAGTGACATTTTCGTGCTCGCCACCGGCGTGTAAAGTGCGCTGAAAGCTCGCCGATTCAAACCTGGTCAGCTTTCAGCGCAAGGCGGAACGCAGCTGGTCCAGTAGTATTTTGGTAGACCGGCGGCGTATCGACATACGTCACTGATGCCTCACCGGCAGGTTTCCACAGTGTCAGGCACATTTTAGTGCAATAAATAATCATCATCAACTATTAATGTGAGTCAGCACATATATTTGGATCTATATAGATATATTCTGATCTATATTTGATCTGATGAGCGCGTTTGGCACGCGTTTGGACACACAACCTGACCGAATCAACACAGCTGAAACCGCATCAAATTAAATTAAATATCTAGTAAATATTCACACATGATGAAGTTAACTCGATATGTAATTCGTCTCCCTCCTTTTCTTTCTTCCTCTTCCTCTTATTTCTCGCACAGCTCGACCTGGACACGTCTCCGTGTCCTCTGTCCGTCTTGCTTGCTGCTGCGGCTGAACAGATTATTTGTTTCAGTGCTCAGATGCGTTATCTACTTTAAGCCGACATACGGATATCATAATATTCAGTTTTGTGAGCCAAATTTATTTTATATGCCAACATCTATGAAAGAAAGAGCCAGGCCACGGAGCGCGATGCGTCATTTACGCACAGATGGTTCCGATTTTTATGCCATTTTTGGAGTTTATGTTGTGATCTGTGCGCTCAACCGACCTTTGTCACGTGAGGTTTGAATATGAGCAACTTTTTGTGAGTGTCTTTATTTGTGGAAACGGGTGTTTGTCTTACCAGTGGGTCCAACATTACGCACACTAAATCCATCTGTGCTCATATGAGAGAGTGTGGAGGACACTTGTTGAGGAGCTGCCCTCTGTCGCCATCTTGTGGCATTACTGTCTTAAGACATCTCTTGATCTCTTTGACTACTTCATGAAAATAGTAATACGCCTCGCCTGTGGCGGATTTAAAGGCAAGGAAAGGAGCCTATGTGATTGGTGAAAACAGGTCTCGGCTGTGTTAAACCCCTATACGCACTCTCTCCTCCCCTTCTATGATTTATGCTGCCGGGAGGAGCTGAGTTAGGGAGGGGGGATACTTACGCCGGGCTGCGCGGCTCACCAAAATACCAAAATGTGCTTGGGAACGCCTTGTCAGCGCGGCGGATCTGATTGACGCTGCGCTTGCGGCAGATCTCCGGCGAAGCACCAAAATAGAGCCCTTTATCTTACTCTGTCTGCTTTGGCAAAGTACTGACCTGCAGCTTTCAAGTCTTGGATTAAGTCATGTCCTATCTTGCCAGTGTAGAAGGCATCTGCACCTTGTGCTGCTATCATTTCCAGGCTTTCTGCAAGTTTCGTAAACTTCAGGATGTCTCCTTTCTTCAACACTGTTTTGTTTTTATTGCAGAAAACTTCACTGAAACATACGCATGTAAAAGGATATATTAGAACATTTCAAAATAGAGTTAAACTGATTTTTTTCCCACATGTATTTACTTTTTCATGGGTTTTAAAAGTTACATCATGCTTCTCAATGCTTTTCCACAATCATAAGTAAATAGTTTCCAGGTAAATACAGGTTTTTCTGAACAAATCTATCTCCTAACTAGCTTTTTTACTTGCAACTTTAATGAAAAAGGAAGGCAAGAAGAGACAGTTTTGAAGATACTGCTGTTACGCCGGGTCAGCAGCCCGGGCATACATGTGCCATTGTGGTCGGACCATCATTTCCTGTTATCCGAAAAGGTGTTCAAATCAGCCTGTCATTGGGGAGAACTGTTGTGTAATCTGAAACCCTTCAGGGTCAAAGGTTAACCCAGTGGTTACATAAAACAAGCAAAATGATTTGCTAGCTTGCTGGTAATGATTTGAAAGGATGTAAACCAGGGGCCGTATTTCCAAAGAGTCTTAGTGGCCAAAAGAAAATTCTTAGAATCATGATGTGTTCTGACAATTTCTCCTAATAGTAAACAGTAGATCCTAGAAAAGCTATTCCTAGAGAATCCTAGCTCTTAAGAGAAGATTCACAAAATCTTTAGAATTACGGGCGCAGATTTTTTAGGAGTTTTCTTTTACCCATGAATTCCACACGCTACACAGCTCTACAAAAGGGACTACACAAACCCTCTTTGATCATTATCGTCCTCAGAAATGTTTGAACAGTGAATAAGATCCTGTACCAGAGAGAGGAGCTTTCCACGTGTTTTTTTGCAAGGGGAATGCTTAGGAGGAATTCCATAAATTGAGGCAAAGGGATGCCCTCCCTGGCCAGTTTAATGGTCGGCTCAAACAGCTTGGCCCACGGCAGCTTCCCATACTTTTTGTGAACCTCCTCATAGCCTCGCAGCTCTCCAGGAACACCAATCCACTGTGTGCCTGAATTGTGCAGGAGGGAGAGAGTGCAGCATTGGAGAAACAATGGAAACAAATACTCTAAACTCCACTAAAAGATGAAAACAAGGGAGGAGCAATACAGCAAGGATGAGTGCTTGTTCACAACAAGCACAGAAATGAAAATGTAATTCATCTTGACTGAGAGAAAACACCACAAATAATAGAGAAAATAGCCATAGATGCACCACATCATGTGTTTGTAAGGAATTATTCAAAAAGCATTTAGCATTACATTTACTATATGGAAAGTTATGAACAAGAAACCTATATTACAAGCTTCTGTGCTCTCTGTGGACAGTTCTGCCTACCTGTGGTCATTTTGAATGTAGTTGGACACTCGTCCAATAAGTTCTTCTTGAAAGACTTTGGGACCGTCTCTCTGAAGTTGAAAACTTTAACTTTTCCTGAAAAAAAAAAAGATCCATAATCAGAATTTTTGTAAACACTTCACTATCATCACCATGTAAACAGAAAGACTCACCTGTTTTATCTCTTATTGTGAAAATAGAGCCTCCCCCGATCCCCATGCTTTGAGGATTGATCACAGATGTGCACAGAAGAGCTGCAATGGCGCCATCTACTGCCGACCCCCCCATTTGCAGCATGTGCCTGTAAGACAGACATTTTTCATTAGATTTATGGGAACACAGTCATTAAAGACTCACCACCCACACTCTCTCATGTGCCTTTTTCTTATTACTGCATGTTGCAGACCTCTAAAGAGTCAGAGTATCAGGGTGCTGCCTGCCAAAAGGCAAGTTTAAACTACATGCCGATGCTTGAGACTTCAGGCAACATACCAAGAAGTCGCTGGCCATGGTAGACCTTTTCTTTTTTTTGTGCATGATTCTTGAGGTAGTCTGTCTAAATGAAAGATTTACAACTGGTTGGTTTAAATTAGGCGAATCAAATCTAATTATGCACCACAACAGAACCTGGAAGCTTAATCTTAGTGGTCTCTAAGGACCCTGAATGGCTCCTTTCAAACAAGATGCTGGCATGAGGTCTGAAGCATTCATTGAAAAAGAAGGAGTAAGAATGTTCTGGCTCCACTAAGGTCAGAGCTTTTGTAGTGTAATGAGTTTAACTAAGGAAATAGTCTGAGACGGTAGATTGACCAACGCAAATTTAATCATGGATTTAATAAGGAGTCTCATGTAGGCTGATTAAACAGAGTAATAGTAGATGTTAGAATGATGTCCTTATAAAGTTGTAGTTAAGCGATATCCTATTGAAGGGGTTTAGTGATTGAAGTAGGCCTTTAAAAACTTACAAAGAAGGATTTTATCCTTCTTTTTTTATCTACTTACATATTTTATATTCGTTTTTATTTATGGTGTATTTGTAACTCAATTTTACATTGCTGTATTTTAATCTTGTATTCTGTGTTTTTTTTATTATCATATTGTTTACTGTCCGTTTTATGTATTTTGCTGTGCCTTATTGACCTGTACAGCACTTTGGTCAGCTTCGGTTGTTTTTAAAGTGCTCTATAAATAAAGTTTGAGTTGAGTTGAGTAAAAGATCTGTCAGTGTATGTAAAGCTCAAGGTGAGAAAAGCTATCTATCTATCTATCTATCTATCTATCTATCTATCTATCTATCTATCTTTAGGGTAAAGTTTGATACACTATGATATAATACAATACAACAGAATAGGATATAATATGGTGTGATATGACGCAATACAACAATATGATGCCACAATATGGATGCCATGCAATACAATATAGATAACATGAGTATGCAATACAGTACCCTATGTGACAAGGTGTGAATGTTATGCATACTAAATAGTAAGATACACTTGATTTTCCACATAGAGAATTGTTTTGAAGCGCTGCATACGGTTAGCTGCCTTCTCGAAATATTCATAAAATAATATAATGATAAACAACAGAGAAGCATGTGGAGATTCGTCTGCAAGTTGACAAAATATCAAGAAAAAGATGTGCAAAAGAGTCTGTTCATTGTGTCTTTTTACCTCATCTAGACTAGAATGAACTCTTCTGTACTCCTTCTATTATTAGCTTTCACTGTGAAGATGTTCAGTCAACAGATTTCATCACTGACTTCATCAAAATCAAAGTCTGTCCTTAAAGATCCTCTCATCCGATAAACCAGTGCCTGTTGCTTCACAGCGCTCATTGTCATGGTCTCATTGTCTTTGTAGTGAGGAAATGATCTACTGCCGCACATCTTGGCACACCACAGGAAAGGAAAGAAACCCTGTCTGCACCTGAATACAAAAGCCGGAAGAGTGAAATGCACATTCCTACCGAGAAAAAAAACCAACACCTTTCTCCTATATTTAGAGCCAACACATTGAAAGATTAATGGAGTTCACCCTTTGGCTTGCCCCGAACAATGACTGCATCAAAGAGAGAGTCGAGTCACTCCACATTAAAGAGATAAACATCAGTGAGTGGCTTTGGAAATCTCACAACAGTGTCAAACAACAGAGTGTGGAAAAAAAAACAACATGAGGTGAGGAGAATCAGAGCCTGTCTGCGCACATTTATGCAGGTATTATCTTCATTCTTCAAACAGAGCCTGTCAAATCTCTTAAAGAGCTTATCCCATTGCTCGGTTCAGCTGTTTTATCCCAGCCACAGGAGCAGATAGCCTCTGGAGCCTCGAATGACTGAAGTCTTGGTTTTTACGTGTTCATTTAAAACTTAAGACAAATTCGGCATTAATTTCTCCCGATTGGATCAAACTTTTTACAAGTAAGAAAGAGCAAAAAAAAGTGTCTTACCTGCCAATCTGGGAGCACTGTAAAGAGTCTGCGGCCACAGCTGCGTGTTTGTAGCTGCCTCTCGGACATCCTCTGTCCACAAACAACAAAGTGCAGAAACAGACGACAGCAATGACGCAGATTAACCCTGCGGAAATAAAGCAGCACACCTGCAAGGGACTGAACCTGGCCATTGAGTTTTCTCTGAGGGAAACTGTGCGTGTAGGAAAACTGTAGCTGCTGCTGCCTCTCAGTGCGTGTTCATGCGCTCACTGAGATGTGTTGTCCGATGATTCCCTCACTCCCTCATTCCTCCCTCCCCCTTCAGCATCCCTCACACGGCCCGAAGTGAAAGTGAACAACAGCAGGACAGCCTTAACACTCATCCATCTAAACTTTTCAACCATTCAACCCCAGTGGAGGCTGGCCCCCTAGCTTACAGCAGTTACTTCAGGGAAATTCCCACTTGATGACAGCTTCTTTTCAGGAAACTTCAAAGATAAGTGAGTTCAGAGCTGATCATTTGGGAAAATCTGAAATCACTTCCGGTCAAAGTCAATGAACATTCAGAATGTGGACAGGATATGACTTTGACTCTTGTGTAACACTGATTAATAAAGAACCTATTTTTTCTGCATCCAAACTTTACAACTTTTTTTTTCTGGCACAGACATCTTTGGAAAAAACAGACTTCTTCACCCCGAAGGCTCACTGTAGCTACTGGATGTGACCTCAGTGTCAATGACACAGTGGAGACAGAGTTTGAAACTGAAATCTTGTCAACGTGGGGCACATACTATAGTAACTCTGTTTGTGTCAGTGTCAAAAAATCTGTTATTTGACGGTTTCATTTTGCCTGTTAGTGCTAAATCCAACTTCCTGATAATAAGAGAAAGTCACTTTTACAAGTACAAGTACTCAGTTTCCCATTTCAAGTCACTTCTGATTATTTACTTTTTTGTAACAAAGCGATTTTCCGCTGTTTGCAACTTTACTGTTTAGATTAGTTAGTTACTGTTTAGATTATCTCCATAGCGGGGCAGCTAAAACTTTTTCCTTTTTGAATTGGATTTAAACCAAAAAAAAAAAAAAAAAGAAGGAGCAGTCCTGGATGTATGATTGTATGATTTCCCACCTCCTTTACATCAGCACCACCTTTCCCACTCTCCTCTCTCCACCTCACTGTCCCACCTGCTCATTTGACCAACACGGGCTCCAGAACTTTCAGTCTCTCTGCTCCCTGACTTTGAAACTCCCTCCCACCAGACATCCTAATATTAACTCCCTCTTTTCAAATCCTGTCTTAAAACTCATTCTTTCAAACTGACATACTCAGTCTGACTGATTTCTGATTCTGTAGACTCATTTATTTGTCTTGTTTTAACCCTCTCTTGTAAGGTGACCTTGAGTGCTTTGAAAGGCGCCTATAAATGAAATTAATTATTATTATCATTATTGAGTAAACTAGCTTTACTCAAATGTTTTTCTGTATTGTTTTCTGATGAGCTCTTGCTGTGTATTTGGGACCAGGAAGACCCGGATAAGCTTTAGACAGTCTATGGCTGCTCTATATGTTTGTTTAAAGCTCCTTTAAGGAGTTTTTTTATGTAAATAGAACAGCCTGAAATTCACACAGAAGCCAGTGTCACCCAAGCAGCTACAGAATCAGCTCTCTTTAAAATTATTTGCACCTAAAATATTAATGAGTTATAAATTTGTCAAAAGTTAACTGGATGACATTCTTCTGCCACATGGCCCTACTTAAAGGGATATTCTGGCGTAAAATTAGGTTAGGGTCAAACACTCCGTAACAACAAGTTAGACACCCCATCGAGAGATTAATGTTGCCGACCGCTTGCTTTTCTAGTTATACCAACTTTAGTAACGACTGCAGGATAGTAATACACAGTGGTCCAAGGAGCCACGCGCTCAACCAAAAAGCCACTCTATAGCCACAAATAATGCTCTGAACAGCACCTAACTTCATCAACAGTACATCCAAAACATGCAGGACGGTGAGCCTCGAGGACTGGACTTGAGAACCACTGATCTATTGAATCATGTATTTTAATGGGCTGAACGCAGGTGTATGGGACAGATATAGTACCTTATTGACTTTTTATTGATAATAAAAGTAGGCAGTCATCAACTTTGCCAAATCAAATGTCAAATGACTTTGTTATCGTTAAAACTAAACTAATTTAAGAAAAACTTAAGCTGAGATTTGAAGCTGTGGACTACAACTTCAAACAAATCAATCTCATTTTAACAAAACATCTTCAACAGAGATCTTTAAACTGGGGCATTAGAAATAAAATGTTTTGAACAAGACAAAGAGTTTTTTTTTTATGGGTGTAAGCTATTTGGAGTGTGCAAAAAATAGCCAAGTGCTTCAAAATGAAGTGCCATCAATGCTTCTCATTGGCTGTTTAGTTTTTACTTAAACTTTTAGATACGGGGTGGTATGGAAAGAAAAATTCTAACCTGTGATTCACTTTTCTATTGCAAGTGTGAAATGTTGACTTTATCACAACTGGTGTGTCAAAAGACCAGCATGGAGGCAAATTAATCTATTGATTTAAGGGAGCGGGTGAGTAATGAGTTGTGATGTAACTGTCTGCACACCTGTATTACGCAGGTCAACCTGAACACAATGAGATTCCTTTGTCCTCTTTGTGTTTTCAATGTTGACATAAAATGACAATAACAAAAATCCCAGTCAGGGATAATTTGCCTTTAGGCTGTAAGTGGCATGACCCCAGAGTTTGGTTTTCATGAAAGCAAAATTTCAGCTTGACTCATATAACCTCAGCTGGAGGGTGATCAAAAGAGAGTTTACCGGCCTTCACTGGAAAAAAGGATCAACTTCAGCCTGTAGATGTGGGTAACAGGACTGAGCATGTCGGCTGACAGGTCAATAGATGTGGCAGCAAGGAAGAATGATCACATGATCGAACATGTGTGTGTTGGTGTGTGTCTGTGTGGGGAAATGTGCTGTATCCTGTGATAAAAATGGTCGAGCACGGATACTGTTTAAGTATTTTGATTGAAAAAATGTGTCCAAATGTCTTTGTTTCAGAAGTCATCTCAGTTTGTATGATGTTTATCTGGGCCTCCTTTTGAAGGTGCATGAAAAACGGGCCAAAGTTATGTCAGGATCGAAACATTGAGCTGTGCTTCAATGGTCTCTGTGGTCCAGGGAGGTCACTGACCTAGGTGTTGAATGGCGACAAGCAAAGACGGCATGGGTGGTCTCTGTCCATCAGCTGAAAATAATATGATTCCAAGTAGCACAACAGTGAACTACTCTGTCCCTATCATTACTTTAAGTGTCAAAGTTTTTTTATAAGGTGTTTTCAATCATGGGGAAGCATTTGATTCATATTTAATACTCGCAAGACTAATCTTTGCAGTTCTGCTCATATGTACCCAAAATGTTTGGCTTTTTGAAATTGTATACTGCAGATGATTTCTGTATGCAAATCAACATTTTTAGGATTTACTTAATCATATGGGATACAGATAAAACTACTTTGACTTTACTGACTTTGTACAGACTGAACGAGCACAAGTAAAGCAAATAAATTCAGAAACATATGACTTTATTTGAACCAGATGATGATATTTTGGTTTAAAATAGAGAAAAAAATAAAACATTTTGGTGCTGAAAAAGAACGTCTTTTAAGTAATTATTAGTAGTTTGTTTATTGTTATTCATGTCTAGTTAAAATTTCACCACAAGGGGGAGACAGTGTGTGTTTTTTCCTGGTTGTGAACCTGGTGACTCCTGTTGTTGCTGCAAGAACATCTACATCCATGTCCTACAAAAAAAATAAATAAATAATAATAATAATAATAAAATAAAAAGAAATTTTAATATAAATAAATAAAATACTACTACTACTACCAATAATAATAATAATAATAATAAATAGAATTGGCTGTTATTAGTTTATTGAAGAGGGAGGCTAAACCAGAGAAAAGAGGACTCTGCTCAGGGGTGCAGGAAAAGTCTCTCATACTGAGCAGGACCAGCTGATAAACTGGGAAGAAAGAAAAATGAAAAAAGAGGAGATTCAGCAAGTGACCTAGCTTTGTGACTCTGACATGGTTTCCTGGATTTTCCTATCAGGGGAATACAAGGAGAGATACAAGGAGAGATACGTAAAGGCAACAAAACTGTGTGGATGTTGTTGAGTCACGGGTCAGAATTACACACACAAATTTGTGAAAATACAGATAGCTCAAGGGAGCGAAGAACAAAAATAACAGTTTTGCCTCTGTTGTCCTGGTTTCTAATGTGAACATCCTGGAAAAGGAAAATAGTCAGCAGCAATAACTGTCAAATTGTCAGATATTATGGTGGTATTTTTTTTAAATGGGCTACTAAGGGTCATATCATGCTCAAACTCATAATCAGCACAAGTTTCTTTTTTGCTGTACTTCTTATTTATGCCCTTTTTAGATTACATCACTTAGAAACAGCGGCCAGATTAATGTGGATCACAGCCCACAGGGGGCATTGAGGGGAATGAAATGGCCTACCATCTCACAAATCAGCTCTGAAAAAGGGGCAGAAGCACTGAGGTAGCTGACAGCAGAGCTGAATCTGAAGCAATGTCAGGAATGCCTGGCAGAAGCATTGGGCTGATGGGATTAAAAATATGACACCTTCAGGATGAAGCAGGGATGCGGAGATGAGAATAAGATAAAAAGGGAAAAAGCCACACTGAAATTGTAGTTAGAATGTATAGAGCTAAATAAAACTGTGTTTTTAATAAGAGACAATCATCAATCTTGTAAAAGGTAAACAGGAAGATGACTCTCCGAAAGTACATATCAGCATTCCAGTGAGGTTTCTGCATAAAGACAATAGATAGATCTCCATAGCTCTGTCCATGTTTAACATGTAAACTTGACTCTGTGACTTTTGCAGCATGTCTTGGTGTTTTATCCTATCGCCTGGTTTTGCCACACACACACCCCACCCTGGCCCACCACCCTCTGCATTTGACATGCGAGACTCTACACTGTAGCAGCATAAATTAACATGGATAACTCTGTGGGCAGACTTCATTAGATTCCAGGGGCAAAATATGTGCTCTATTTTGACTGCATGTGTGACAGAGGCTTATGAGTGCCCCAGACTGGTCTTGTCACTTATAATTCTGTGCCACTAAATCCCCTCAAGTCTCAGAGTGCTAAATTATCTTCTGGTGTTCCTCAGGGATCCATCTCAGGTCCTTTATGGTTTTCATTGTATATGGTTTTCTTTGGTCATTTTTGCCATTACAACAAAGGATGACGAACAACCATCTACAGCATAACATTGATAAGACTGAGGGACCCTGTCTTCAACCATGGTAAATAACTTGTGCTTCTATTTGACTGATGTCGGAGTGCTCAAATTTAGACCAATCTGTTAGTTAGAATTTAAAACCTGATTTGAATGATGAGGAAATTAGTCTCTCTGTATTAAGCAAAATCAAGGTAACATTTTAACTAAAGCACTTTCAGCACCTTCAGTTAAATATGTCCGAAAAGATATTAAAGAACAACCTATAGCAATAAACCTACCCCAGAAAATATCAGCACACTAATGTTGAGTACTTTTCTTTTCTCTATCACTTGTGTTAAAGCCTACGGCGCAGTGTTGTAATAATCCTTTGGAGTTGGGTCCTAAACTTAATTTAAAACACCAAGCAAATTGCCCTGGATTGATAATGATTCAGTGGGTCATAATGTACTTTTTCACTTCCAATTGAATAGCACACATTGATATTGCAGGGGGATATTTTACAAGGATACTACTCTGTAGGTCATTGTGTTTCTATAAATAGTGCATTGTTATTATTCTGCCCTCCCTGCATCAAACCAATGCCAGCCTCTTACCTAAATCCACCATCCTGCAGTATGTGTATGGATCACCTTTTACAGCTCTAAGTCCTTGAGAAATGTCAGTCACAGGCTTTTCTCTCTCCTCTCTCGGCTGACTTCTATCTTTTCATTCTCCGGGGAATGACTCATGAACTCCATTAGACACTTGTCGTTGTTAATACACCGTCTGGTCATGTAATTGCTAATATGCACTACAAGCTGCTCTGACTGCTGATGAGTGACAATAATATACATAATTTTTTTTTTCTTTTTCTGAGGCACAAATAGTTAGAAAACTATTTTCATCTCACTGAGTCACCCCGGAAGAGCAGAAGGACAGAACAAAATGCAGCAGAGCAGCTCCGGTAACATGGAAGAGTACACTCAAGATAATCATGATTATCCACTTATTTCACTGATAATGCATCATCCCGAAGAAAAGTAGTCCCAGCACGTAAGAGGAGCACATCTGCAACTAATGCTGAAAACAGAAGCAACACCAAATCTGCATGCAAATGACCTATTCCATTGATTTTAACAGAATGCAGTGAAAATACTTACTGCGGATTTATTATAGCAAAAATATCTTTCCTAGTCTTTTACACAGTATTGTGTTTCTATGAACTCAGAGCTCACTAACTTAGACTTAGACTGTAATGTTGTCCTTTTATCCAATATGTTTAAATTGAAACACACCTGCTGTGTCTGGTAACAGTAACTCTGATTAAACTGCACCAGCCCTCAATTTGCTGAGATGAAACCATTATTAGAGTGGGTGGAAATTAAGCAGTCTAAGCTCAAAGGAATTAACGCCTTCCTCACACAGCAGCGGCTGATTAGAAATAAGCACATGAACAGATCACCATGCTTCTAAACCAACTCATTTAGTGAACCACTTTAAGAAAATGAGCTTTGTAGTAGTCTGTGAAAGTAGGTCTCTAAGCGGACAATCTTACCGACAACCATACAGCTATTGATTCGGCTCATGAATCCTTATCAATTCCTGCGGATTTCCTGAGGAAAACCTGATCAGCTGATCACAGGTACAGCCTGATTGGTCAATAAACCAAAACACAAATGGCAGCCTCTGTTTAGTATAGCCAGCTCACATCAGCAGTGACATGGTATTTCCCTAAAATTTAAACATAAATCATTACAGATCAATTTTAACAAACTGCCTCTGAAAATACAACAATCCTCTGTGTGGGATAGAGAAACACACAGAGTTCACTGTCAGCCGCTGGAATTTACTGTAAGGTCTATTTTTAGGGCTGAGCTGTAAGCACAACAATGCCATGTCCTGTGTGCCGAGACAAACTGTACAAATATGAGGCAGCCGACTGTATCTTGATATTGAGGTCACAGTGGATGAAGTGGGAGCTGAGGAGAAGCCGGTGTGTGATCTGTGTCTGACAATATTGACAACTGACAGTCTGAGATCCGACGAATAAATCAACAACACTCAGAACGCTTTCACACAGTCATGTCAATATTATTATTATTATTTTTAAGAAACTCAGTGAATGCCACCAGCAGGTACATCATTCAGAGTTTTCATTGCTCAGTGCAAGAAGCTGCACACTCTTTCTGGCAAAGTGAGTAAATCATATTTAAGTTTTGTGAACTGAGGGAAAAGAGAGAATGATTCATTGACAAAAAGTGGTTGATCAAGTTTTACCTGCTCTTCTCAGCAAAAAATCTGTTTTCTTTAGTTTTGAAATTGCACATGGACTTATGTAGGCGTTGAGTGACTGCTTCATGGCTGAAATGTTTGGAAACCACTGGTCTATGGTTAGAGAAATGGCATCTCTATTGGTGAAATATCCTTTGAATGTAAGGAGGAATATGAGAATATAAAAGCTGAATTATGTTCATTTGTTGAGAATTTTAATCCACTGCTTCTATACTATATACGTTTCCAGTAAATGTTCCCAATTCATCACAGAAATGTACAAATGGGTTAAAGGGATATTCTGGTGTAAAATTAATTTAGGATCAAACACACTGTAACACCTAGTTAGACACCCTGTTGAGAGATGAATGTTGCCGACCGCTTGCTTCTCTAGTTTTACCAACTTTAGTCATGACTGCAGGATAGCAATACACGGTGGTCTGAGGAGCCATAAACAAAACTCAACCAAAACGCCACTCTATAGCCACTAATAATGTTCAGAACAACAACTAACTTCATTAACAGTACATATAGGTTCCCAGCCACAGCACAAGCCACCAAACATCTTTTTAACTTTGCCTCATCTTGTTTGCAAAGAGACTACACACAACTCACCTACTCTCTTCCAGCAGCCGCTTATATCACCATCATTTGCATCATTAATCGTTTTACACTGCTTCTTCTGCCTTAGTGTCTCGGTCTGATTGCATTTCCATGAAGGTTTGGTTTTGGTTGAGGTTTGTGTGTGGTTCCATAGACCACTGTGTATTGCTAGTGCAGTCGTTACTGAAGTTGGTATAACTACAGAAGCAAGCGGTCGGCAACATTCATCTCTCGAGGGGGTGTCTTGGTGTTATGGTGTGTTTGACCCTAACTTAATTTTACGCTGGAATATCCCTTTAAGACTGCATGACATTCAAATTGCTTCCTTTGGTGCTCTAACTTGACAAGCTGCGACAAAGGGTGACACAGTCTTATGGACTGTCTTGAAGTTGATCTTGCACTGAGGCATCAGCCATTATTTTTGATAGCTTTCATTTCTGAGTCTCAAGGTTGGCATTTTGGCTGTTATTATCTGCATGAAAATTCTCCAGCGGGCCAACACAACAACCTCTTAAATTAATGCACAAATGAAAAACTAGGAATCGACTTTCCTTTTAAGGGTGGCTTCCAAAACCAAGCAATCCCATTAAGTCTGACATTTAAAACACCTAATTTTACAACAGACATAGCCAGTCTGTTTTTATTCAAAGCCACTCTAGGGAAGGATTGTGTTTTTAATGCTGCATCAGTTAAGATACTATGAAGACAAGGGGGTTTCATAATCAGGGACACAGCTGGGTTGACAGACAGCTCATTGTCGCTGTTTGCTCGGAGGCTAAAAGCCTGCCTCAACTCTATCTTTTTGCCTGTGTCTGGGTTGACTGAAGGTTGAGTCAGCATTGGGGATTGTCATCATTCGGGAACCAAAACATCCCTTCAGGAACCAATGGGTTACATCACAGAGGTTAGGTCGGTAAAGTTTACCAGTTGGTGATAAACTTTAAGCACACCTCATCTGTTTGTTATAAATAGAGAAATAAGATATCAGTCAGCAAATCCAAGAAGACAGCTGATGTTTCCCATCGACTGATAATGGACTCCATTTCAAAGGGAACAACATAACAAGTAGACAATGAGGAAAAGAAGTTACAACCTCTGAAGAACTAAGTCCACCACTAGGCCTCAGGTGACTTCAGCCATTTACTTGACTAGATGTGAAGAAGAGATTAGGACTGAAGCACCTGCTGAATAACACTTGAGTAATAACACACGAAAGAGCCTAAATGTCCATTACTAGGACCTGTGCTGAGGTTGTTCGCCTGAGAAAGGAGAAGCAACCAAACCCTGCTCTTAAATGTATGACAGACAACTTGAGCAAAAGTATACAGCCTTTTAAGATTTGAGGTAACTTAAAGTATCCTCGTGGAAATAATGTGTTTGGATTTAATTCTTTAACTGAACTTTTCCTGGTTGGACTGCCAAACTTTTACTATTTTTCACAGGAATTAACAGATTAATTGTTATTAAAGTTAGTCTAGCTACTGGTGATGAGATTTGGGACATCAGCGACACAAATTTCCACCTTGCAGCACTGATTTACACATGGAAGTGTCAAAATGATTCAACCAGATTTACAGCACATCAAAAATAGACTCAGACTGGACAAAAAACTCTGTAGACCAATAAGCATGTTTTGGAGAAATGCTGCAAGTGTTTTGTTTTTCATTTTAACATAGATATAGATATAGATTTGACTTCATTAAGCTTGCTGATGTACAGTCATGTTTAGGAAATTGTCATTAACATTAGGGCACGTTTTTTATTTATTTATTTATTTTTTGCACCGGCCACCCTTTTTTCCTTTACAATCAAACAGTTTTAATTTTGAGCGTTCAGCTTCTAATAACTGTTCTTTGCACCTGTTGTTTTTTTACTGATAAGCTCACATCATTCTAATCACTTTCCCTTAAAAAAAGACATGGACTCATTTATGCTCCAACACAATTCCTTTCCATCATTCTTTCCATTCTTTCCAAATAGTCCTTCATTAAAACCAAAAATTTTACAAATAGAGCAGTTTCAAATCAAGCTGTGGAAAGAGCTGCAAGACACTTAAAATTACGAGCGCAAACCACTTGCCTGTCAGCCCAAGAGTATTCTCAAATCCACATTTTGTTTTGTATTCTCCGAGTTTACAAAGTCAACTCAACTTCTATGTCATGTTTCGGCAGTTCCAACATAAACGTAAGAATTTTTTTTTTTTTTATGTCAGAAGAAAACTGAGTAAAGAGTCAAGGTCAATGGAAACAGACTGGCATAATGAATAAATAAGTATTTAAATGAACAGTGTTTTGGTTCACTGGAGCAAACCTTCAATTATCCTGCCAGTCTATTAATGACAGAAAGGCTTTCATCTGAACTTGAAACCTGAGTTTTGCTCAAGTATAAGTTTCTGGCCCTGTGCTGTAACGTGGGACAGAAAGTGCTCATTAGATGAGTGGACAAAATGTTTAGATGATTCAGATGACAGAGCTCTTTCTTCACTTTGAAGGTCCCGAGCTGCCGTATGGTTAATTATTTACCATGCTGATGAATCTTTCAGTGATACCAAACAGTGCCAGGGGACCAGGTTAATATGGATGCAAATATGACCAACACAACAATTAATAAAGTCAAAGATGGTTTCAGGATGAAAAAGCTGTTATGTTATTAATCGTGATTTATCAGCAGGAGTTCCAGTTTTTACAACATCAAAAATACAAGGAGACTCCCTGCCGTGACATCCTGAAGGAGAAACACACCCACTCACAGACTAACTGTTTGGCTAATGTTACCTGACAAAGTCCTCTATATGTGGATACCTGGAAAAGTTTAATGACACCTACCCCCTCACAGGAGTTTCAGACACTAAAAATGACAAAATACATACTGTCAATCATGTTGCTAAGGGTCTTGTTGTGTTTTGGATATTAAAAAAAGGCATTAATGTGAATTTCAGTCTGTTTTATAAACCTAAAAAACCCCTATAGCATCTTTAATATGTAACCATGTCGTTCTTTAAGAACAACCAACAAACAAGATGATAGAACTAAACACTTAAAAGTTCTCTCCTTACCCTGTGCCATGCAATTCATCTTGAATAGAAAAGATTCAACTATAAATCAAGTTATAGTTGAGAGCAATAGAAAATACATTTGTTATTGCATTTCATTTCCAAATCAAGACAATGATAAAATCTGCTTTACATTGTTGGTGTGGCCTTAAAAAACAGCTTTGAAATGAAAAATAATTTTAAAATGTAAGTAAATGTGATCAGTCTCGATTTATTGTTGATTATCTGAAATTAATTGCAATTTTTAAAGTAATCTTTTGACAGCCATGCCAAAAATTAACTAGAATTGGAAATTGATACGGTTAAAAAGCAGTTTTTGGTGAGGTCATTTTTGTGTTGTTTTGGTTTTTTGAAATTTTAACATGTATTTATATATACATATTATTACTGCAAACCACAGTTTCCTGTTTTTTTTCACTTCCCCTGTCTCTGCGGACAGTAAATGGGCCATATTGAACCCTGAGGCTTGTACGGCCCCCGCTGTAGTCCAGTGTTCACTGGCAGAGAGATGGAGAATGAGAGGGACTGGTGTAAAGTCACACAAAGAGAAAAGGTGGCGTAAAAAGATTTTAAATGACTCAAAAGAAATTGCAGAAATGCAGAAATTAAAATGCTTATTTATTCAGAGTATCATGATTTGACCGAGGGATGTGGTCAGAGGTGCATCCGACGTGGCTAACACCTGATAAAGACCACACACAGTAACAATGTCTCAGTGCTGGTGATACTTTGTTCACTTGACAGAGTGCACAGAGGATGAGAAGGTAGCAGAGGAGTGAAAGCAGGCCGATGTTGGAGGGCGGGGGATGGGAACGATGGAGTGAAGATACTTTGCCTCAGAGGAGGCAGAGACACAGATGTCAGAGAACAAAAATTCCCCAGAGAGAGAGGAGGGTAAAATCTGCTCATGTCTCAGCTTTGCTCTGTGTAACACAGTTCGTGAGAGCTGAAGTGTCTAATTGGCACTGTACATTAACATCATTATATACGTCTTTTTTTGCCCTGCATCTCTAGACATCTGCTGTGAGGATTATGACCCACGGGGTGCAGATGGAGGGGAACTGAGGGATAGTCACGCTCTTATGTCCTCTGATGTTTTTCCTTTCAAACTTTGCTGTTATTATTTTGAGTAACCCTCTAGTCAAATATTCTGTTGACCTTTGCACCTTCGTTTTGGCCTGGTTATGCAATCATGCTTGTTTTTAAAGTCTAGGTAAGGCTGTATTATTTTTGCTTAGGCTAAATAAACAAGATACGATAAATGGCAAGGAGTAAAAAAAATAAATAAATAAGTTTAGGGAAATGTATTATCCATGTAAATGTTTTAATAATTCTGGTTCGGGGGATTAAATGTTGTGATATACATTTTTGTTTCAGTTTGTTTCTCTACATAAAACTATTCATGAGAGACTATTTTTTACAGCTATGGAAAAAAATTCCAAGACTGACTCAGATTCTCCTTTCTCAGCTGTACATGCAGCAAGTAATTCCATGTAGGTGTCTGCTGACTTTTGTGTGTCAGCACTTGTGGAGTCTGTGTTTTGGCTTCAAAGCTCACAATGAACAGACATGATGTGGCGTTGTCTATTTTATAAACAGCCAAGGATTGAAATGTGTAGGATTGTTGATAAGAACAGGAGAGCAGCTTTCATATTTTTATGGATGTCAGATTAAACAGTTTCATCACAATATTAAAATATAATAAATACAATACTCCCTTTATTGAGTAGATTACCCATCAGCTGGTTTTTGTATCGGTCTCTATTTTGTCTCTGTGCACCCTTGTGTTAAAGTGCCCTATAAGATTTTCCACTCTGTTGTACACAGAGCAGATACTCCAAACAGTGGATCTCCTTTCACTTGTTTGTTTATCTGGATGCTCACTGATGAATAAATGTTGCTTCAGTCCTAATTCCAAAAAGGTTATGTTTCTAATTATAGCCCAAAGACCTTCGGTGTGTGAGGTGAGTTACTCTTTGTGAGCTGCTCTTCAGTTTGTTTTTTTACTTTTCTGGTTTTTCATAATTTGCTTTACTGTGAGTGTATTTGCATTATTAAAGCTACTCCATGATGATTAAAGTGTACCCCAGTTTGGAGGACACAGGGTGTCTGACATGCTTTAAAAAACTTTAGTCCACTGTCATTAACGTCACAGCCCATACTTGTTGAGTTGGATTGCATCCATGTGTCTTTTGTCCACTGTGGATCCTTTTTTGGTTTGTATGCTGGTTAAATTATCCTCAAGTATTATTGACACGTTTTATCCTTGGGGTCAATATGATACCAGGTGAATAACCCCTCAATAATGAAACCTATCAGTGAGTTGACCTGTTCTCTAGCGCCAACAATAGGCCAAACTTTTCAAGTAGAATAAATGTATCTTTAAAAGTTATGATACAAATCTTCTCAAGTTTACTGACAACCTTAATGACCACGAGAGGATGAACCCTACTGGTTTCTGTGATAATATGACCTTTCCTGTAGCGCCACCATTGGGTCAAACTTTCAGTTTTAGAGTTTGTGTATCTTGAAAATCTTTCATCCAACATTTTTCTAATCTGGGGTGCACATTCATGACTCTTGACAGAAAGAACCATATTGATTATTTTGCATGAACTACCAATGTTCTTGTGGGAATACCCCACCCTCCACAGCAAAGGAAATACAGAATCAGTCCTACTTCAACATGTGTGAGTACAGTAGGTCACTCACACACACGCACACCTTCATTCCCATGGTGCAGGAAAGTTCTCATAAGAATATTGTTTCCCCCTCTTCCATGTCACGTTAGCACCAAAAATGGAAAACTATGGTCCCTCTACTGACTTTAACAACAAGGTAGATGTGCTGCTATGAGTGTGTCTCACCAGACTCACAGTCCACCATGTTGAAGATGTTCATTATTTGAGCTCTTCGTACAACCGTCAATTGAAAATGTTGTATTTGAGATAATCATTTTAGAGGTATTTGTAGTTGGAAAGACTTGGGTCTGATCAACTTGCTAGCCTACAGTGGCTAGTTGTTTCCCACATGTCCACACCACGAGAAGTATCAAGGTTCTGGAGGGAATAGTTGTTTTCACCACCTCCCTGTTATGTATCAACTCAAAAGTATCAACTCTGCACCTGTAGGTATGGGCAGGGCCTTGGCATAGGCGACATAGGCGGTTGCCTAGGGTACCATCTGCAGGAGGGGCACACTGCCAGCACCCTCCCCCTTGGGAAAAAAGTGAAGATAAAATCATATAATCATTTATGACGCCCGCTGGCACCCCCCTTACTTTTCTGTCTTGAAAATAACAAATAAAATTACAAGATGAAGTAACTATATCTGTCACTTGGCAAGTCACATGATGTGGGGGTGCATCTCAAGTCAGCGAGCGAGCGAGGAGTCAGAATAGGATGGGTGATTTTATTACAATTTTTTCATCATGAAAGGGACAGCTAAGGTCTTGGGCGCACAGTTTCAGGAAAGGAGAAAAGAGGAGGAGGAACGTTTTTTTTTTCTGGGCCAATGCCGATATTGATTATTAGGGGGGGATAAAATCCAATCGGTGCCTCTTAACTCACGTTACTCATTTCCAGTCCGGTCTCATCTGGAGACATGCAGCTGCCTCAGTAAGAGAAGTAGCTCGATCACGTAATGCGTACTGTTGTTTATTCTACTGTTACTGGAACGGCTAACAGTGTAGCAAGGCTAATAGCAGATGGCTAACTCTAACTTTAGCTTGTATATTACATGGTGCTTAACTCAACATGACTGAGACCAGCACATCGAGGAACATCGTGTAGTGGGTTGAACTGAAACTTGTTGACTCATTGTCTACTTGACAAACTTATTTACCATTGAGGCGGACCACTCTCCTCGGTGCATCCCTGAGCTGCCTGCTTCAGATCTGTCACTTTGCTTTGCTGTGAGGTAGTTAGTGGATGAACATTGTCATGAGGTCGATGCGCCATCTACAGGATAAGTCGGGGAACTTTTCAAATGGCGGAACATTTTCGAAGTGAAACCGAATCTTATTCTCAACATTTTATTCCTGAAAATATCGGCGAAAATCAGCAAGTTTTGGCCGATTACCGATTAGTCTCAAACGGGCTAAAATTGGCCGATTTAATCGGCTTGCCAATAAATCGGTTGGGCCCCACATGTTTTATAAAATATCATTTTGTGTAAAGAACATGTTTTTAACAGCTAGCTTAAAATAAAGTAAGCATTAGCTTAACACGCTGATATCCGGCGAACAGACATCCTCTTTACTTGGATATGTCCTGGGGGCGGGGGGGCATTGAGTATTTTTGCCTACAGCACCAAAAAGGCTAGGGCCTGCCCTGGGTATGGGGATGTTAGGTCACACACGAAGACAGGCAAGTTTTACACAGCCAAAACAGCTTGGGGTCAAACTGACCCCAGAGGAACACCGATGCGTGCAATATGTGTACAACACATTAAAAAAATGATCATCATGATAATTTTATGCTAAATCAGTTGTCCCCATCAAATTAGGAAAATTCATGAAATATGAAGCAAAGAAACAAAAGTCAAGTGTTAGTTTTTAAATGATAAACATTGATTGGGGTCAAATTGACCCCTAAGGATAATAGGAGGGTTAAGGTGAGTGTCCTTTATTGTGAGTTAATTAGCTCCAGGAAAGTTATAAATTAACTACATGACAAGGGAATCAAAAACCAAGCGGTCAACTGTGCTGTGACGTTGTTCTTAATTAACTTCGCGCGTGAACAGCGCCTGACACGCGCCCGCGCTGAACAGTGCAGCTGTCATCCAAAGTTAACGGAGCCCTCCTGACGCGTCACCCTGACCGCCTGACTGACACATCAGCAGCACATCCTCACACTCAGGTGTCTGCCGCTCCACCTCCACCACCTTCCTCAGTGCTGGTGGAGAGAGTGGATGTGGATTAGAGCGCGGGGGGTACCACTGGCTGCAGATGAACACCTGCACGTGGTGGATCGAGGACCTCCTTCCTCTCCTGTAGCGCGACCTCCAGCCTCCAGAAGCTTCACTCCGCTTCACGAGCGAGAGACAGAGAACCATGAGCTCTCCTCTCCCGAAAAGTGAGTCCACCACCTCTCTGCTCAGATCTTCGGGACCCCACCGCAGGTCCGGGCAACATGATCATCGGAGGAACCGCACTCAGCATCAGCATCCATCTGGAGCTGGAGGCGGAGGAGAAGCAGGCTGGACTGAGGAGTCTGAGACGAGCGCGCGTAGACCTCTCTGCCAGCCAAGACACGCAGACTCTCGGAATATGAGTGACAACCGCGCGCAGAGGAGCCACTCACACCGTCAGCCGAGCCACCTGGATGACGATTACGCACAGGAGGATGTGAGGCACAGGACGAGCCGGCATCAGAAGGAACGTACCAAGTCCTCCAGGTCTAAACACCCTCATCATCATCATCATCACCCCGACTCCTCCAGAGTTGAGCAGCCCCAGCAGGGCGGCTCTAGGCAGCAGGACAGGAGGACCTCTCCAACTCCATCCTACCAGAAACAGGAGGACGAGGCGGCTCTCTTCTTCGAGCCGAGGGAGAGAGTGATCACCGGGTCCTCCTCAAGTCTCAGCTCGGACCCTCCTGCGACCAGCGCACCTGTGCAGCCCTCCTCCAGACGCAAAGGCAAGCGAGTGAACGCGACCTTGTCTGAGCATGACGCCAGTCTGCACCCTATAGTCAAGTCCGTCTTTGGGCAGGTGAGTGGGAATGACAAGGAGGGAAACTTTGAAACGGCTCTAACTGCGGATCCAACGCGCACAGAGGAAACAAAAAAAGTGTGTTTTTAACCCTTTGAATGCACCAAATCCATATTTAGCTGCTGTCATTTTTCTGCTGTAATAGAAGCTCTGCTCTTTTGCTGTGTGGGTGTTTTATCTTGTGATGCAGAAGACAAATTTCATGCTGATAAGTGAATAAATTCCCAACAGCACCTTCATGAATCAGGAAAATAAAGTGAGATTTTTAGAAATCACAAATTATGGCCAGAAAATTCAATTTTTTTGGTGCTGAAATATTTATTTCACTTACTACTGAAAACCCCAAAAAACTCCAAATGTCCTTAAAATTTAACATTTATTTATCTTGTTTGACTCATTAGATGTTTTTGTAAACTGATAAACCACAAGAGGACATTTTGATCATTTATCGGGCTGTATTCAGGTGTTTTTTTAGTAATTTGTTGATCATATTGATTGATAGAAGTATCATAAAAGTATGTATCAAATATGATACAAAAGAAATTATTCAGTGGTCTCCCTGCCCAGAAATAAAGGACGCTTTAAATCTCTCAGTCTCTTTAGCTCAAAAAGACAAGTGAAAGAGAGCTGCTTCTGCAACACTTGTGCAGATGCAAAGACTGTTGTTCCATTCAGATATCATTTCAGTAAAGTCTTAATGTGGCTTCAATGCTATTTAAGACGCTCTGTGATGTGAGATGACCGCACAAATGAAAAACCCTTATTTTGAAAAGTATCCTGGTTGTAGCTGGTGATGCAGTTAGAGTAAAAAAAGGTGAGGGGAACCCCGCAATGAAACGAGAAAGCAAATTTACAAACTCATTAAAAAGAGTTAAAGCCAATATTTATTTAACTAGACTAAATTGAGCTGGTCTGATGTCCATTCTTCAAACTTGTCCCAGTTTTAGAGGGACCGAGTGTGCTCTAATGATCACAGTGAAAGTTTGGAGTTGGACTCTTTCATGTAGCTGGAAAGCTGATTAGTGGACCCAGACCTGCAGTCACCCCAGTTCACCAGATTAAAAATGCATGCACACATTCAGTCCAAATCAGGCTCCATATGGATCTGGTGTCCATCAGCTTCATGGTGGTGGGAGGGGTGGGGGGCTGCAGTCTGTCAAGCATCCCAATATGAAAGCATCCCTTTCTTTGTGTCTGATACCTGAGCTTCTTAGTGGGTGTCAACTTTACCCTGTGTGGAAAACTTTCTAATGATGGGAGCTTGTCACTCTCACCCACACAGACAGATGCAGGTAAGTATCCCATCGACTCCTGAGGGCGTACTTAAATAAAACTTAACATGACCCAACTCAAAACTCATAAAAAAGTGGTTGTGAGGAAAGGTCAGCATTTGATCATTTGGGTTTTTTTTTTTGCGATATGCTGCGCTCTGCAACCCTGCACAGATCTGTGCAGAGTTTTAATCTACCCAGCTCTCTGCTATCTTTTCCCCCACTTTCATTGAAATCCTTCTCTCAGTGTGAGTGATAAAAAGCTCAAGAGGAGACAATTACCTCCCTGAACGCTAATGTGCTCCAGAAATAACTCCTCTCAATCCAGGCCAGAGCTCCAATCAGTCTTAGGGGGTCCAGCGAGGCAAAAATCCATTCAGCGCTGTGCTGCATGAGGTCCCTGCAGCTGCTGATGGCTGTGGAGGAAGCAGATGTTATGTCATATTCATCAAAAATTGGGATGTTTTACACTTTTTAGGAGGAAAGAGAAATTATGAATGTGCATTTTTGGGACTGAATCACCAAATTTGTTGCCTGTGGTGTCCCTGTGACGTTATCGGATGCAGCTCCAAATAGTAAAATGCACTTCTGAGTCAAAGCCACTCACAAGGAAGACACGGCAAAAGATTTGTGTGTATATATATATATGTGTGTGTGTGTGTGTGTGTGCGGTAACAGACAGAAAAGGGCAGAAAAGCCAACAAAGCAGGTTGAGAGTGCGTATTTTCGCAGCCGCTCTACATCAAACCGCAGCGGTTTCATTTTAGTGACCACAATCACAATACATGCCTTTAACGCTCTCTGAATAGAAATGATGGCTTAGCACAGAGCGCAGGGGTGAGATATTCTACACTACTAATTCCCTCATTTCGTATTTTCTTATGTAACATCAAGATCTGCATGCGGTCCTTTACAGAACTCACTCCAGTTGCTGCCAGTGGAAGAAGCTAAAAATAGACCATCAAGACCTGATTATAGGAGACTGGAGGAGTGCAGAGGGGTTTTTTGTGTTTCGTCTTTGTTTGGAAATGTTGATCATTTGGCAGACGTCCAACCTGATGGGACAAATTTGAGAAAAGGAGGAAGGTTTACAGCGTGTGATGCACTTTCATATATTCATTTAGTGACTCATGAGGATAAATAAAGGCAAAGTGGCGGTAAGGAGAAGGACAAATGTGTTTAAAGACATACTGATCCATTAAATAAAGCATTTTAATGTGAAAAATCAGGAATTGAAAGCTTATTTGTGCAAATTCAGGCTTTTAGGTTGTGAAAGACACCTTGGTCAAGGACAGAACACAAGAGTTCTCCCCTAGAAGAAATTTAGTTCCTATTTTAAGAGATCTGAACAACCCCTCATTTTCCTCAAGACCTTCAATGACTTTGTTCAACAAATCCTCCCTGAAAATCTGGGGATTTCATGACAGAGTTCGCACTGAGAACAAATCTGTTCTACTGCAGATAAATGTGTTACTGAAGAGATGGCAATTTTCTTTTCAAATTAAATTCAGATTAAAGGAAGTGTGTATTAAACCAGCAGAGGGAGCAAGCAGCGTTTGTACTAATAGGCCTGATTTCAGCATGTGTGTATTTGTGTGTGTGTGTGTAATAGAGACGAAAAGAGTAATGGCCCCCTTGAGTGTCACATCAGTGAGACAAGAGACGCGGAAGAAGAAAAGAAAGTGAAGGATGCGAAACAATCGCATAAATCAGGAAGAGGACAAAGAATACAAAAGGACGAGAGAGACTCGATGATTGTTATATAAGACGGATTCTCACTTCCCCTGCTCTCCGCCTGACACCTCTGAGGACAATGTGAGGAAAGGTCTTAACACAGATTAGCCCCTCACTTCCTCGTCTGGTTTTCCTGTTACTCATATCACACTTACTGATATTTCCTGTCCCCTGTTTCCTCTCCTTTTATCTCCTTGTCCAAAGTCACCCTTTCCCCCCTCTTCTTCCTCTCTCCTCAGCCAGGGTCACACCGCCCTTCGTGATGTCTGAGCGTGAGTGAGTGAAAAGAGAGGGAAAATAAGTAAAATGAGGAGAAAGATCTGAGAGCAAAGAGAGCAGCATCATCATGTTCGCAGCAGCATATGCCTCAAGTATGTCTCGAGTGTGAGCGGCTATTTTTAGACCCGTGTGGATATTTTTATATCTGTGCTGGCTGAGAAAGAGGTAGAAAATTTACTCTCTGGTTTAAATCCCTTTTCAAGGTGGGGATTAGGAAGGGGAATATAAGAGTCTGTGCGAACTCTGCATATGTGTGATGATGTTAAATATTCATGTAGACCTGAGGCTGAGAGAAAATCACTGCCAGACAGGGAAACAAGACAAGGAGAAAGGTTTCAGAAGATGAGAGGGAGGGAAAACAACAGCAGTTTAGCTGCTTGACATGGACACTTTTCCCTGCGACACGCAGTGACTGAAATGAAACCCAAATATCAGAGTGCATGCATGAAAAATTTGAGCTGTTCTGATTTAGGTGAATTAATCACCGGGATAAAAGTGTGACGTGTCAGCCTGAGCGCAAGAATGTGACGCAAGTGTGCATCTTACTTTCCCTTTTTTTAAAAAACTGCCTGACAGAAATTCATGCGCAAAAAAATCTGCCTTTGTCTCCACAGTGATGCAAATTGTGGAAAAATCACAATCTGAACAGGGAATATTGAGTTTATTTACTCCTTTGCAAACAGTATCAACGATATTTTACAAACAAGTCTAAAAATAAGAGAATACTTCTCATTTCTGTGACAAAGCATGAGAGCTTGTTCTAACATTAGACCTTCCTTCCTCTACAAACATCTCAGCTCACTGAGCACACTTGATGGCAGTAGACGACACAGGATTACAGTTGACTTCGTAGCTGTCATAAAAAGCACAAGCATACAATAATATTCCCTCCTTTAGATCCCGCATGTGTAACTTCGCTCAGAATGTATAGAAAAGCCTTTTTTTTCCATAAATCTGTGCTTGTCTCTAAAAAATTATTCTCCTAGAATTAAATTAATTTTTGGCTCCAAGGGAAGTCTTGAGATATTGTTGGTGTGAAGCATGGAAGATGATATATGTAAAAGTGCAAACTGTGTGTCTGTGTGATCGAAGAGGTTGAGGGTAAAGGATGCAGCCAAAAAGGGGAAGAGTGGTGGAGATATGGGGGGTGGATCTCATGCCCGTGCTCGCTATACGCTGTGACATTATGAGAGCTGACGGCCCCTGTGTCTGACGTCTGATGTATTCTGAAGTTCACAATGAGCCTGCGGTGAGAGGCTGGATGAATCATCCGCAAAGCCACACACAGAGGAGGCGCACAGATATTGAATGGAGTGAGATCTGAAGCGACTCCGCCGTGAACGCGTTTATTAAAATGGCACAGAATAGACAAGGTCGAGCAGGAGAGGGAAATGAGGATGTTCCTCAATGCTGCAAAGGCTGTCGCTTAAGTTACAACAGGAGAAAACGCTGCTGATGCAAAGTTAATTTGAGAGTTTGTTATGTGTGTTGTGACGGTAACAGCATTATAGATATATTGTAACTTTACTGTGAATATTGATATTTATGCGGAGTGTGGTACATAAAGAAAGATTTTAGTTTCACCCACTACATGGGGAATTTATTAAACACACACACAACTTGAAAATCACCTAACTGTATCGTTCAATATTGATCTCATGATGTAGAAACTTGAGGCCTTCTGTGCAGAATAAACCCCCCTCATCACACTCATCTCCAATGTTTAAGCTTTACCAACAAGTTACAAAACTTTAGATTCTACCTCAGCCCAACAGAACTGCCATTATCAAAAAACTCCAACTGTCTCTGTGAACTCCAGGTGTGAACAATGCTCATACTACCTAGGTTACCACACTTATGAACCCCATACTGTGACCATGGTACTATAAGGGCACTTTTTTTTTGCGTTACATTTACATGTTATTCGAATAAATTGATTTATTCCAACTTCAACTACACTTAAAAAACAAAAAACGTAAACACAATAAGCGGACTGAAACCGCACTGGACTGAACCTCTCAGAGTGTCACTAATAGGCAGTCTGGGATTGATTTTCTTTTCAATATTAAACGATTAAGTGGGACAGAAACTGGCGTTAGTGTTCTGGGCACGCTCCAGTGTTCATGTGCTGGGTTTTGATCTGGAAGTTGAATGGCACAAATGCGCAATCAATGTGTAATAGTCATCAAATCTTAACTGAACAAGAAAAGACATAAAAAAGACAAAACTTTCCTATTGTACAGGACAGTAAAAGTGACAATGATTTCATTGTTCAATTTACATCTGGTTAGCCACTTGCAAACACCTTTCGCCAAATGATTTGTTACATAATACGCCAACCAAGAGACGACCAGATCTGACTTGTTGAACAGCTTGATCTGACGTCTTCTTCACGTTCATGTAAAAACTTTGGTGTATCAAAAGTAAAATACATATAATACAATCAGGTCTAACTGGACAGATTGGTGCGCATACACACAGAGCACACGTGTGTGGTGTTAGCACATCATAACAAGCTAAGTAAGCGTGTGGCTGCCTACATCAGCCATGCAGGCAGCCACGCTTACTTAGCTTGTCATGTTCTTTTACCTGTTTTCATGTCTTTTCTCCTGATGTTTTAACTTCAGCAGTGTTTGTTTCTTTTTTTGATTTTATTTTATTTTTTTTTATTTTTTTTTAAATTTTATTTTATATAACATACAAACAAAACAAAATTTGATTTCACTCTGCAGCACTTTGGTGAACTTTAATGTTTTTAAAATGTGTTATATAAATAAAATTAGATTGGATTGGATGGCTGATGTCAAAAAAGAGAAGACGAAAATAGACAAAACACAAAAACCTTCAGCCTCAGAACTGATGTCATTGCATCTAATATTTGACGTGAATCATCCTCACTTGTAGGCAAGGCGGATAATGCAAAAATAAAGCTGATCTGCAGACATCAGAAAATGGTTACCGCTCAGTTACAAAGTTGTTTCACCATTTGTGCATCAACTGCTGCACAGAATGTGAAAAGAGTTGACTTAAACTGAACAGCTTTCAAACAAAAACAAACAGGTGTTTGATTAAATGCTCTATAAAGAAATTTTTGTTGGTATTAGTAAAATATTTTTTTTTCTTCTCAGTTCTTGCTCTGGTGATTTCAGGTGATTTTTTTTACTGTACTGGAACAATTCTAAGTTGATCGATAAGTCCTGCTTTCTTACTTAAGTCGTTTTAACCAATATCAACACTAACATTCAATATAATTTTAACAAGACTGAACTAGTGCTGTATAAGACTGTTATAAACACACTTTTGTTTTTTTCATCCGATCAAAAGAAGAACAGGATGAAAAAATATCACTTGGTGTTGGCAATATTCCCTAAAATATTAAAGGTATTACCTTTGTCAACCGCTGAGCTGGAGTAACACCCCATCAGATTGAATTCCTACATATCAATGTACCTAAAGAGCTGTAGATAAATCAAAGACAAAAATACAGTATTTCTTACTAAAAATAGTAGAACTGAGGATGGTAGAGAATAGAGGAATGAATAAAATACCTCAGGAAAGTGTGAGTGTACCTCTAAATAATAGATCCATGTACACTCAGTGTTGCTTTTTAAGGATGGTTTCAGAGGTGTACTATCTTTGGAAGCACTTACTTTTTTAGATACAGTATGTTTCATTAAATATGTGTGGGGATGAAAGAGATTTTTTGGCTCAGTGTGTCTGTGTGCGTGTGTGTGTGTGTTCGTGTGAACATTGGCACGTGCTTTGGTTTGCATCCTTGGTGGTTGACGCTCCGTGTGTCATTCATTGCATATTCTGCCTTTGATCTGAATCCTTGTCCTTCAAGCTTAGCATGACTTTGCGTTGCATCTACATGTGCGTGTGTGCTCTCGTATGTTTGTGTTTGTGAGAGAGAGAGAGAGAGAGAGAAGAGAGAGGAGAAGAGGAGTGGATGCTGGGGGTAGAATGGGGAGAGATGTAGAAGAGTAGGGGGCGAAAAAAAGAGGGATGTGGTGTATTTTTAGCTCCATGGTCCCGCATCCCTGTGTGTTTAATCAAGTGTAGTTCTGTGTGTGTGTGTGTGTGCGCACTTGTGTACATGCGTGTGCACACTTGTTTGGATTAGTGTCTCCATCGTCTCGCTCGGGGGAAGGTAATATGCTTGTCCGAACTGGCTTCTTCTGTCACATTCGCATAGATGGTTTAAAACTGGGGGGCTGAGCGAGAGAGGAGAGAAAGAGAGAGAGAGAGAGGAAAAAAGAGAGAGAGAGGGTAGAAGGGAGGGAGGCAGGGAGGGAAGACAGTGTAGGAGAGAGGATGGAATGAATAAGCAATCTTTCTTTCCTCCTCTTGGCGCTTGCATCTCGCTCTGATCGCATGCATGCTTCCTCTCCCTTGCTTATCTGTGTTGTTCCGATCCTGTCTTTGTTCTTGTTTACATATTTCCTCCTTTGTCTCAGTGTCCCCTCCCCTCGTCCCTCCCAGCGTCCTCGCCTCTAGGTCCTCCCTGTACACTCCTTCGTCCTCTCCTTCCCACCTCCTATGATACCTCTGCTCCTCTCCCTGCCTCTCCCCAAATGTCCTTTTATATTAGTCGATGACCCCGTGAACCCTCTCCCCTTTTCTAATCACCCCTATTCCCATGCATGCCTGGGAACACTTCAAACACACATGCATACACGTGCAGGCACACATTGCCACACAAACACAGTTAGAGAGAAAATATAAAACAAGAAGGATTTTCTGTTTGCAATGGGCAACTCTGTAAAGTCGCTTAAAATTTTCACGAAGAAGGTAAGGTCCGCTTTGAGGCTTCTTCCTGAATCCCCCTGTGTCTTGGTGCATGTTTTTCCTCACAGTGTGTCCCTAACCTGACTGACTGGATCTGTACCGACTGAACCCTTTGTGCTGTCTGACTGATTAACTAACAGACTGTTTCTTGCATTTTGTGTAGCTGGAGGTAAACTATCGGAAGAGTATTTCAGCCAACACAAGAACTTAGAGTTTGAGTGTTTTTGGCTTTCTTTAAAGGTCATTCTGCAGGTACTTTACAAGTTGCACTGAGCTTAATGCAGCCTTGTCTTCTCTTAGATATGAAGGTCTTCTATGTGAATGTTTTTAATATGCAAAAACCCTGACAAACAGCAGTCAGAAGAACCAATTGGCCTGGACTTTATGTTCTCTATCAAGCGACTTACGTGAATTTCGATCATGTCACGAAACTTTAGAATCACCAGAAGATGCTACCCTATTGGACCTGCTGAGGATTAGCTGTCAGTGAAGATGTTGAGACAGGTATGCTGCTTCAACCATCAGATTAGCTCATTTGGCTGCAGGCTTTAACTCTTTCAGCTGAAGATGAGAATTTTTCAATTGAGATACAACGAAGACGGTTCCATTTTGCACAGGCTCAACAAGATAACATCGGTCCGTATGAGAAATCTCTTGCATCTGCTGTCCTTCATAGTGCGCTTGAGTAGATACTCAGTCTAGCAGAGACATCCCTACAAATATATTTTCTCTTCACATCAGCAGCTGCACATCCTTGAGGAAGCTCAATATGACAAGCAACTGTTGATGCCATCTGTGCAAAAAGTGGGGGGTTGGATCGCTGGTGAATTATTCTGGTTTTCTTTGACACTGCTTCAGGATTATTATTGTATATTTTTTTTCATTATGTAACTTCGAGCGCATGGCTTTCCTAGTACTTCTCTGGCATGATGTACCCACAGACAGGCTTGCTCCATGCATCACTTGGTCAGATTACCCAGTGGGCATCCATTCCTGTGGAGGGGGACTGCAGGAATGCACGAACTGGCATGGTAACAGATGGAGAGAAGGTCATGTGTAGAGCTTAAAATACTGTGTTTATTTGCATGTGTGTATGTATGCAAATTAATTCATGTAGATGTTTTATGTTTGCTGTACAAACCATCTGTAGATGGGTGCTAGCTCATGTCTGAGCGATTTTCAAGCAGAAGCAGAAATGGTCCTTTGGTAATTCCCTGTGACAGAGAGGCCACTTCACTCGCTGTGGCTGGATTTTCCTCCGCTGAGTTGGATGATGAACTGCAGTAATTGAAGACTTGGCGCCATGAGGGCTTTAAAGACAGTTTGTATTTGCTTTAAAATGACGTGTAATATATAGTCAGAACATTTTTAATAGATTGCCTGCATTTAGCCTCAGATATGGCGGCCACGCTCTGTGAACAAGTATTAGTCATAGCACATGGTTGGATCTTATTTGGCTTATTTACAGGAAGCTTATTATGTCCACTGCTAGGCAGTGATTGGCCGTTTTTAATTAACCTGTGGCTCTCTCAGTAATTGGGATCACTGCTGTGAAAGCATTTTTGCCCCCTGGTTGATTGGCTAATTGGTGATTATAATGAAATGGCTGGCTGAACTTCAGCCTCATCTTCCAGAGGACACAATTATTTTGAAACATGCACATAAAAAATCTCATCATTTTTTAGTAATTTAAATAACTAACCCAGCATGAATCCTGGCACTGGTAAATACAGTGTCACCAATCCTCTAAATACCAACAGACACTTATTCTGCCATTCATACTTATACAGTTGGACCTATTGATCAGACACTCATTTAGCTATTGAGGGGTGAACTCATGTGGGTGCCGTTTCTTACCTCTGATGAAGTGGATAGTTCACAATTATCCCTGTCTCAACTAGAGTCATGTTTTGTAGTAGTGGTTATCATTGCTCCTAGTTTGGGGGTTAGTGTAGGGATTAGCACGTTTCAATATTACTACAACAAACATGAAGTGTCAAATGATCATTACAGTCAGAATTAAGTTACATTACTTGAGCTATTCATGTAATGCTGCCTTCAAGTTACCTCGGAAGTCAGAAGTCCAAGCTGAAAATAATGTCACACCCAAGTTACCTGCGTTTCAGTTACCAAGTCAGAAAAAAGTAAAATCGGAGGATGGCTACATCTACAAAAGTTATTTTAGCGCTCGCCTTATATCTGTTCAAGACAAGCGCTAAAATAACTTTTCGTAGATGTAGCCGTCTTGTTTCTGCCTCCAATTTTGCTTTTTTCCGTCTTTGTAACTGAAACGCTGGTAACTTGGGTGTGACGTCATTTTCAGCTTGGACTTCTTACTTCCAAGGTAACTTGAACGCAGCATAAGACCTTAACTCTCCTTATTCTTTTACAAATTAAGTTGTGTCTGTGAGTTACTTTACACTTATATGATTATCTATAGTCTTTTGCCAAATTGGTGATTAAATCTTTTGATTCCTGTTAGAGAAGATGGACAAAACGGCAAAATTGGTATCAGACACAGTCCTGGTTCCTCCAACATTTAAAGGTTGATAAAACCAAAACTTGATGGTTTGCTAATCATTTAAACCCTTTGTTTAATTGGAAATAGATGACAACAAATCATTAATTGAAACAGAAGAATCTGGTTTTTGCCTTGTCCTTCTTGTAAAAAGATTTCTTCTGATTCTTTATATCTGTTTATGAAATAATTTACTGGAGATGATAAAAACCTCATATCCCGTCTGGAATGCCTTGACTGACTGTCATGTCATTTAGCTGTATGCAAATTAACCAAATTACTTGAGAGATGTTCCACCAGCTGTTGATTTTTTTGGCGCTTCACAATTTTTTTCTGTTTTTTTTTATTGTCCATTTCCCAACTTTTTTGAAACATGTTCAATATTCTAACATCCTCTTTGCTCTGTTAAAAAGTAGATTTTTTAAAAAGTTATAGTTAATAAGCTTAAAGCTAATTAGTGTTCTCATTAAAGCCATGCTAATTTAGCAACAACTAATTTAGCAACCTGACTAAGAGGCCAGAGAGGTCGTCTATCGTTTTAAGATCATGTCAGGCTTATAAGAAAGCTGATCAAAGGCATAACCGTTGCTGCTGGAAAGCTGTATCATAAAATTCCAATCAAGTGTCAGAGCAGATGACCTGTGTTGAACGGAGCATTTAGCAAACTCAGCTGACATCGTGGATGGCAGTAGTTGCTCTTGTCATGACAAATTACAACCCGGCGGGGGTGCTTCCCTCCATTATGACTGACCTGACTCCTCACCTCCCTCTGACTGACAGACATATGTCCGTCACCTCTTATCCTGCTTTTGATCCCCTCTCCTTACACCCCTTTCCCTTCAACCACACCCCCCTTGTTGACTCCATGCTGCAGCATTCTTAGTCATGGTCTCTACCCCTGTCTTTGCCCCTGCTCCCATGTCCGCCCCCTCCCACCTGGGATGCTGCTCCAGGACCAGAAGAAGAACTACAAAGCAGTGCAGTCCTGTGAGGAGGGGGGCTCTGGGGGGGCCTATCTTGAGCCGCTAGTAGCCATGGCCCAGAACGGAGGCAACATGCACAGCGTACTGGGGCCTGCGTGCATCTTTCTACGCAAGGGCTTCGCTGAGAGCCGGCAGGCTGTACGTAAGTCCAGACAACATCATGTGCATGCAAACCAAGTGACTAGCACACAAAACAGCACATGCACAATAACAGGCAAAAAAACTTTTTAATAATAATTGTAACCGCATCACTTAGAGCATGAACAAAAACGTGACAGCAGGAGGACATGTTTTCTATGGATTCTGGATGCAAAAGTGTGTATGTATGTGTGTGTTATGCATGTGGCTGCATCTGGTACAAATACATTGGACATTTGTTGCAGGGTGAAGGATGAAAAATTGGACAGTGAAAGACTGGTGACACTGACATGATGAATTTATTTTTGTTAAATTTCAGCATGGTCTCCTTATTAAAGAAAATATGACTCTTATCTATGTGTAAACCTGGCTCTTTTAATTGTCTGTTTTATGATCTTATATTGTGGGCAGGGGGTGAGATTTTGTCATTTTAATTCAACAGTCTGGCTATTATTAGAGATGTTGCATACCTTGCATCTATTCATTGTCTCTGCATTTCTAAAAATTCTACGAACAAACTCCCATCGCCTCTCTACACCTCCCCACAGAAATATTAAAACCCTGTGGATAATTTTCCCCTTTCTTCAGTGCTTTTTTGTTCTTCAGAGTGTAGCTGAGTGCCAAGAGTCTGCAGATTTTCTTCCAAAGGTGATCTCACTGATAAGCTCTTCCTCTCTGGCTGGAAGGTAACCTGCGGGCTCCTGGCACTCTACTGCGACACATACCTGTAGTTCCTGATTTATTTTTACAGCATCACATTGTGAGAGGAAGGCTTCATATTGGCATTATTTCAAACTATCAGCAGGATTTGCTCTGACTAACCTTGCACTCTGATCCTCCACAGGACCGAGAGTTGAGGCCAGAGGAAATGGATGGTATGTCTGTGTTTGGTCCATTTTGGGAAAAATACTGTACAAAAAAATTTATCTTACAATATTCACAAACAATTTTCACACCTGTCTTTCTTACAGTCTTACTCTCCCTTTGTCACTTTCAGAGCTGCGTGAGGCATTCAAAGAGTTTGACAAAGACAAAGACGGTTTTATTGGCTGTAAAGATCTGGGGAACTGCATGAGGACTATGGGCTACATGCCGACAGAGATGGAGCTGATTGAACTCAGCCAGCAGATCAACATGAACTGTATGTGTGTTTATTCTCAGCCAATACTTAGTTTTCATGATATCACTGAAGAGACTATCAGTTACTAACTTTTGCAGCAAGTAGTGCATAAAGGAGATTACCAAGGCTTCCTTTTTTCAATCTATCTCGCAGTGGGAGGACATGTCGACTTTGAGGACTTTGTTGAGCTCATGGGGCCAAAACTTCTGGCTGAGACTGCAGATATGATTGGCGTGAAGGAGCTGAGGGATGCATTCAAGGAGGTAAGGAAACTGGTCAGAAGTTAAAGGGATATTCCGGTGCAAAATTAATTTAGGGTCAAACACACCTTAACACTGAGTTAGACACCTCTGAGAGATGAATGTTGCCGACCGCTTGCTTCTCTAGTTATACCAACTTTAGAAACGACCGCACAATAGCAATATAGAGAGCCATGTGCTCAACCAAAAAGCTACTCTATAGCCGCAAATAATGCTCAGCGGCTGCTGGAAGAGAGTAGGTGAATTGGGTTTAGTCTCTTTGCTAAAGAAATCAGGCAAAGCTAAAAAGATGTTTGATGGCTAGTGCTATGGCTGGGACCCTATATGTACTGTTGATGAAGTTAGGTGTTGTTCTGAGCATTATTTGTGGCTATAGAGTGGTGTTTTGGTTGAGCACATGGCTCTCTGTATTGCTATCTGCGGTCGTTACCTAATTTGGTATAACTAGAGAAGCGAGCGGTCGGTAACATTCATCTCTTGAGGGGTTGTCTAACTCGGTGGTACGGTGTGTTTGACCCTAAATTAATTTTACGCCAGAATATCCCTTTAAGAAATGTAAGTGAGTACAAGTCAAAAACACAAGTACACCCTAACCAAAGTGCTTTCGGTCATCTGATAAGTAACATGGCCTGCCAAATGGCTCTTGATGGCCACTACATCTTTAACAGTTTTGCTGCCTCTGTTTGCGAGCACCAGGCGTTGGCATTGCTGATAATAACTACCTCACTAGCAGTGGCAATTGCTCTAAGACTGCAAGGGAAGCTCGGCTTCCCTTAAAATGTCACCCCCCCCAAAAAAAAGAAAAAGTGTTGAAATACGTACGGCTGTGTGTACATTTCATTAACTAAATACGCACTAGAAAGCCTTCATCTTTTGTTCAGACACTGTGATAAGAAGCTGATAATCACAGGTAACCGGCATAACTTCGTTCTCATTCACCCTCGCAGCGCCTCAGCGCTATAAACAGCCGGACGCAGGGCTTCTGCTGACTTCAATGTGGAAGCTCAAAGTGGGTTGTTCCAGCAGCGAAACTAGACGCTCATTGGATAAATGCTGGGCTTTGTCCCGCCCATCGGAAGCCCAGCTTCACTGGAGTTCTATGGCGAGAGGGCGGTCCCGACTTTCTCCCGGACTCCAAGCTTCTGCATCCATGATTGGATGAGCAGTCTGAGGCGAAATCCTTTTTTGATTGACAGCTAAACAAGCGAATCAGCGATCTTGAAGAATAAAACATCTACCAGAGCATTTTCCAAGTTATTCATTCCGTTGTTCTTAACTGCTCCGGAGACCTTACCGATCCTCAGCGACTTTTGTCTTTGTTAAAAACGACTGTCGTTGTGTTTGGCGACTCTGTTCTGTTACATACTAATAAACAAATACAATTATGATGTAGGCCAGAAAAATGAGCTTCCCCTCCTTGAAAGACCAGCAGCCGCCACTGCTCACTGGTGTTCGTCAAATCAGGCCCATGGCACTTCAGGCAGGCCCAACAGTTGGTGCTTAATCACTCCTCTCCATGCTAGCTCTCACTTCCCTGATATCAACACAGGGAGCGATAAGAAAAGAGAAAAAATATAAAAGGACAGGAAAAAAGAAACCAGGGTAAAACTCCTGTGTAGGCTAAATCTTATCCTACCGAATTAGGTTGTACGCTCTGTCTTCACTCTTCTATCATTTTAATAAGGTAAGTTGGTGGGGGGGCAGACCGAAGAGTCTGTAGAGAGATGAAAGTAAAGGACAGGGAAGGCAGAGCCAGGGCGAGAAACATGTTCAACTATAACTCACCCTTGCTATGTTACGTTATACACTCCACCTCCCCCTTTCACCTTAGAGTCTACCCTCACTAGAATGGGCTGTATGCATTACCTGTCCCTATTCCTTTTTTTATTGAGAAGGAAAGTATAATATGCAAAGAAAAAAAAGAAAGGACTCTGTGGAGAGATGTTAGAAAATGAACAGAGAAGACAGAGCAAGGGCTTTGTTTAGGCTACAGCTCAGCTGGAGTTAGACTGTATGCTCTACCTCCCCCTAAGTCTACATTTTCATAAAAGGGAGAGAAAGCAGAGCAAGTTTTGTGTTTACCACAAAGAAGAGAAAAAGATAGCTTTTCGTGATAGATTTGGATTAATTTGGATAAACTCTTCCTGTTTTCCTTTTGTCTCTGTCTCTCATTCTCAGTTTGACACAAACGGTGACGGCCACATCAGCACAGCTGAACTCAGAGAGGCGATGAAAAAACTTCTAGGACAACAGGTACAGAGCTGCTGGGAGAGTCTGTCCCTCTCTTTGTAACTCTCCATCAGTCAAGATGTCTAATCAATGAGCCACAAGTGTTCACGCCTTTCACTACCTTTACACCCATCTGACTGTTTCAGGTTGGACACCGAGACCTGGAGGACATCCTGCGAGACATTGACCTCAATGGAGATGGACAGGTAGACTTTGAAGGTGAAGAATCCATTGCAGTATTTAAAAGCATACTTAAAAAAAATCATCTGACTGTATGCAGAGACTGGGAACCTGTGGGTGTGTTACAATTTGTCAGACTCCTAACATACACTCTCACGCATTTCAGAGCATAGGCAAAAATCCTCTCATGTGTGGCTGTTATTCCAATACCCTGCTGATAGTGAGGTGAAGGGATGAAGGCAGTAGGTCTGTCTGTCAGATTATCTCAATACCAAGGGATTATGTCACCTCATAGATTACCCACTGAGAAAAAGATGCAAACAGGCTGTCAGGGAAGGAAATATCTGAAACCGCTGTGCTGCTGTTAGCAACATGGTTTCATGTTTCCTCTACATTCTGCATGCAAGCTATCAGGAATAATGTCCTTACGAAATTTATAGGAGCGTGATTGAAAATGGAGTGTATAATTTCTGAGCAAGCATTTTGGTGAGCCTTCACAGGTTTGTTTACTAAATACAAATCATCTTTTACTCTGATTCACAGAATTTGTGCGGATGATGTCTCGATGAGCTTCCCGACAGAGGGGAGAGAGTTAAAACAACATTGTTGGCAGAAAAAGAAGAGAAGAAGAGTACAGAATCCTGGTGGATCTTGAACTTTTGAACTGTCAATGAAGAAGAAAACAAAAACATATCAACCCTGCCCTGAAACTGCCATGCTGAAACACAAAGGCTGACGACCACAGCCGGGAGTGACACTGTTAATAAGATGCAGCTGCTGTTTCTTTGAGCACAAACAAAACCAAGAGCTGCATTTCTGACTTTTACAAACTATATTTTAAGAAAAAAAAGCACATTTCCTGAAGTAAAACAATCTTTCTAATGCTGATGTGGCTGTTAACTTCATAGCTCAAGGGTAATGGGTTTTTGCTCCAACTCTGTTTATAACTGTAGCAAGTAATAAAACATGTTCAGACCTACAGCAGTATGCCAGCCTAAACCAGTACAGCACATAGTTTTTCCAGTGCTGAGGGTGTCTTAAGCACAAGTATAATATGGCAATATGGGAAATTTTATGTGATCAAGTCAAAGCTGTATGTTTGTGTTTTTGTGCAGTCTGATGTTTCTCTTACCCTTTACTGTAAATTTAAGATGTCCCTGAGGACTGTCGTCAAACCTGATTAAGAGAAACTAAACATTGCTTTGTAATTATGTCTAATGTAGCATCGATGCAGTTCCTTAAAACAATACGACTATCTTACTGTGGTTTACTGTTTTTGTCATTCTACATGTGCATTAGATTCTTTCATTCCTGAAGGAACATGAGTTGCTCATTTTAACTGCTGTAATAGGCATTTTTTGATTAACTGTGTGTTTTGCTCGTTTTGAAAATAATTGCATGAGTTTGATTGATCATCTATACCTGAACTTGCACTGGTAAGTGATCAGAAGGAGTTTTATGGCTACTCATGGGAGAAAGAAGCTTCTTTAATTCTCACTAGAGATCTTCAATGTGTTTTTATTTGTTGAGGTTTTGTGAGTTTACACTCCACAAAACAGTTCAGATACATTTTCATTTTTACTTACGTGCAACAGTTCAACTCCTGACTTTATTACCTCAAACTGAATTGAACAATCAACCTCATCCACAGACCACCCCTAGCATAACCTACCAAATTATTTGCCCCTCCCTTCCCTTCATTATATGTATTTGTAAAGAAACAGGATAGTCTTATGCAAAAAAGCCAAAGAAAGTTTACAAAGCATCCTTTGAGTCTTATTCGCTGTAGTGAGTGTATGCAGTAGTCTACGAAACACGATCCATGCGGGGATTATATTTTTCAAATGGCTGCTGGATAGGGGAGGTTATGCATGCTGTCAAGATATTCTGCTAAAGGGAAAGGGTAAATCTTACTTTAGTGATTTGACTTGTCTTTACTGTGTAAAACTATGCATGCTAGAAACAACTGGAATTTGTAGCAAAATATATTTAAAACAATAATAATAAAAGTTTTTAACAGAACTTGTGTGTATATTTGATGTCTTTATCTTTTATAAAATGCATCTTTATTTCCAGCAGCAGCATTGAACAGGACTGTAACACTAACTGCTACTTAAAGCCTGTTGATCTGTTGTAGTCATTAAATGTATGTTTTACTAATTTCATTGAAAACAAGTTACAGCAGGTCTGATCAATATAAAGAGCTCAGAGGACAGACTGATTTAACTCACAGTCTACTCTGTACCCTCTGGCTGACCGTAGTGCTCCTCTGTAATCAGATTAACTATCCAGCCCACAGTGCAGCGACAGCAGCCCTGATTGGCCACCTGTTGCCATGAGAACCACTCACATCTACGGCTGCAGCGTTAGTTAGCATGATGCTAAAATCCCTGTACTTTAACCCGGAGTCTCCAGATGGAGAATTACCTGACAGTCTGCTGTCTCAAGCCTCCACCTCCAGCACAGGAGGAGCATTAAATCCAGTGGAAGGTAAGAGCCATAACACGGTGGTGAGCTAACTCTTCATTAGCTGTCAACCGAGATTCAAAATTAGCTTCAACAACTTAACAGCACCAACTTCTGCTAGCACGCACATTCAGCATACAAACTTAGTAAACAAACGAAAGGAAGAACTTACCTGCAGGAGGGGTTTTATGTGGAGGTAATGGACCTCATGTCACAGTGGCTTGAAAATGTAAAGCTGGTATTTCACATTCGGTCTGTAGGCTCTTGTTGATTCATTTTGAAGCGTCAGTGCAGCCTCTTGATTACTCCGGAAGTTGCAACCGCCATTTTGAAACACCTGTTTCCCTCCACTCTGTCTTAGATTTTTTTTTAATAAAAACTTTTGAGAAAAAACTGTAAATTTGTCAAAGAGGAAGAAGAACTTTAGTGATCTTTGAAGGGAAATTCAATAGAAATTCAGTCAGTTCACAGTAGGGTTTGTAACTGCCTCATAAGGTCCTTTTTCAACATTAGATCCCCCAATACCATCATGTTGCTACAGCCCATGGTCGTACAAGGATTGCGTAGCTCACTCAGAGGATACACTGTTTGAGCTGAGCGTCATCACAGCGACTCTCCCGTTGAATGCGCACAATGCTACTGCGCAGTGTTGGTTCAGGAAATGGAGAGAAAACGTGGAATAACCGAGAGCTTTTTGGCTTCAAATCCGTATACTGGTGGAAAGCGGAACCAAGTTGTCCTTAGTATACCTATGGGCATGAGAGGATAGGTGTCAGCAGAGCAGCTGAAACAGTCCCTGTTTGTACATCTTCCATAAATTGCATTTACAATAAATGATACATTTGACCATCAAAAGTCAGCAAAATGAAATACTTGTCAGAAGATACTTATTTTTAAGTGGAGGACAATATACACAATGACTTCTTTGTCCACAGGGGGGCGCCAAATTTTCCAATAAAAAACTAAAAGCTCCTCACAAGAGTTTTAATTCCTCTAACAAATCAGGCAGGGGTCATGATGTCCCTTTAATGATAGATATAATAATGGTGTTTTAAAAGTGACACTTTGTGATTGTACACTGAACTTAAATGATGTTCTTCTACAAAGTTTGATGTCGCTCAAAAACTGCTCAAAGTCAACAGTAATGTAGAGAATGTCACCTTAAAGAAAGGACAGAGGATTATACAGTGTGGTCTTTTTAGTGCTAATCTTGGTGTAATGTTCTTTCCTTATCAGACACAGAGTGAGGCGCACTTGATGAAGAGTTGAACTACGGTTTCATCCCAGAGGACGTGGTTTTTGTGGTTGTGTGCTGTCACCTCGCTCAGTCCTTCTCCTCCAGCATGACTTGGTTTCCTGTTGACAACCTGCTGTGCAGGGTTCTGGCCATTACCATCACTCTGTGGTTGACTCTTCTGTTAGTTTTCACAATTGTCCCTGCTGTCCTTGGAGTCTCTCTTGGAGTACGCAGACTCTACATAAAGACACTTCTCAAGATCTTTGAGGTGAGATTGATGTCTAGTCTATAACATGTAAAGGACAAAATGATTCTTCTCACGTGCTATTTTTTAAAAGAGGCTTTTTCTGTGTATAGCATCAAAGGTCTTTTGTGTAAACTGTGTTTGTTGTTGTTGTGCTAATCTCATTAAACTTTTTTTTGTAGGATAGAATCCCTGGTTTCCCTCAGCTCAGAGGGATTGTTGGAGTCACATGGGCTGTTACTGTTTCACTTTCTTCAGGGACTCAGATTTTTGTAACAGACCCCTGGGAGGAACAAAGCTTTTAGCCAGGGGGACGACCATCTGAGGTGGTGTAGATACCGCAGAGAGCTAAGACTCCTGGGATGAAGTCAGAGGATTTTGTAAAACAGAGATTACAAGGCAAGGCAATGCTCCTTACAGGCTCAGCCCCTGTGGGCCTGCAGACTTTGTTGCTTCTGCACTCAGGATAGTGAGAGTCACCAGAGAGCAGAAAAATTGTGAATGTCGTTCATGGGATGAAGTTCTGCTGTTAAAGGGAGATTACAAAATGCTTTTACTGTATAACAAAGTTGATGTGTGGACAGTGGCGCCATCTGTTGGTGTAAGAGATTTAGTTTTGAAGTCTTGGGTTTGGTATTTGTCTTTTTTTAGAGTGACTGTATTTTGACAACAGGGTGAAACACATTGTTATACCTCCTTCCCTAATTACATGCCTGCCAATCAGAAGTTACCTTGCAGTATTTGAAGGTCAAATTACCTATTTAGAACTTTAAAATATCTGATTAGGTAACTAATCAACAGAAAACAAGGTTTAAGATATGATTTGAAAATTCATAAATTGGCTCCTCTTTTGCCACACACCAGATGCTAACAATTTTGGAAAAGAAATAGACTTGAGTCCTTCTGATTTTGGCCTCCGCACTTTTGGCTTCATTTTAAAACCATGAGGCCATGTCCACTATTAGTCAGCAGCTATAGTTCTCCTTGTGTTTGTAAGAAATTTGAAGGCCTTTTCCTACCCTTTGTGTTAATACTCAGTAGCCTATGCTGTCTTGAACACTGGTCAAAGAATGAAGTTTCCCTGACTGCCATGGTGCTGGTCTTTAGGGGGATAAAGGAGGGAGTATATGATCATCATCATCAAACCTTTATCATGCAGACACCCTGAGACTGGACCACAGTGGTTTCAATTTTACTGCATTAGAGCCGACTTTTGGGAAAAAATGATATGGACTGCAAGCTTTAGTCCTTTGAGAATATGATGTCTAATTCTTCACCTTGCTCATATCACAGTTTATGCTTTTCATATTATTCTTGAGTCTTTAACTTTGGTTTAAGTCTGTAGGACCAAAGCTGCTGTATGAAATATTTCAGTAAACAAAGAACACTTACTTCTCCATGTGTCTAATCTAGTTATATTCCCTTTAATCAGTGGGCAACCTCACGTATGGAGATGGGGGCGAAGGAAAAGAATCAGGAGCTCTATAAACCATACAGCAATGGTAAAAGCACAATGCATCAATTACAAGACATATGATACTTGTTTTAGTCACCATAAATTCAAGTGCTTTCTTATTTTGCAGGAATCATAGCCAAAGAACCTCCATCCTCTTTGCAGCAGGAGATTCGGGAGCTCCGGGGCTCCTGCTGTCTGCGCTCTGAGCCAGAGTTTGAAATGGGGGATATTTTTTACTTCTGCCGGAGGGGCATGGAGAGCATTGTGGATGACGAGGTCACCAAACGCTTCTCAGCACAGGAACTGGAGAGCTGGAATTTGCTGACACGAAGTAACTACAACTTCCGCCATATAAGTGTGAGACTCACTGTTGTGTGGGGACTTGGAGTCCTGATCCGCTACGGCGTCCTGCTGCCTCTAAGGTCAGTGTAGAACACAGGAGGGTTATGGAATAGAAGCAGCAAATTCATATCACAGTACACAATGAGGTACACAACACAATGTGACATAGTGTTGACTGCTGGTTCATCCTGTTTCTAATCATTTTTATTGTTTTATGAAAGTATTAAACACCAACTGATATATCCCTACAACAATATGTAAAGCACTCTGAACAAGCAATTTGCCTCCAAGGAGCAAAATGGAGAAAGAAACCAAGAAATTATGAGAGCAAAATAACAGATAAATAGATCAATTTAAACAGAGGGGTTCATCTAAATCCATACTTTCAGTCAGGAGAGATGAGGTGCATGGTAAATTGGATAACAAAATTAAACATACAGTGTCAACAGCAACTGAACTTTAGTGGGATGGAAGCACAGATTTTCTTAATTGATTATTTATTGATTATTATGTTTTGAGTCAACTACTTGTTCATTTTCGCAGGGTCACGCTGGCAGTCACTGGTATCAGCTTGCTTCTGGTTTTGACCACTCTGGTGGGCGTCTTACCAAGTAAAGAGTAAGTTTTCACAAGAGTTTAGATCTGCCATAAAAAGTTGGAGAAGTAGACAGTAGACTGACATGGTGTTATACATGACTTTGGGTCAATCAGGATCAAAATAATCCAGGAATTCTTCAGTGTATTTTGAAATGGTTGTCTTTGTGGAGTGAATAAATAATTTGACTTTTTTTTTTTTTTTTTTTGCTGCATATCATCAGGTTGAGGTCCTTCCTGAGTGAAAAGATTCACATGTTGTGTTACCGCATCTGTGTTCGGGCTCTCACAGCCATCATCACTTATCATAACAGGTACTACTCAATTCCTGCTACATTTACACTTTTAAAAAAGCTATATCCGTGCTGATGCGCAAAGTATACTCAAAATACAGCGTGTGACTGTCACGTTGCTATTGTTATGTGGTAATTTATCTAAAATCAAAGCAAATTTGTGAGAAGTTAATGGATTACAAAGTGTAAACAAGATGTTTGTTTGTGTCTTCAATCTCAGGCAGAACAAACCAAAGAATGGCGGCATCTGTGTGGCAAATCACACAACACCCATTGACGTCATCATCCTTGCCAACGATGGCTGCTACTCCATGGTAGAGAAGTTTTTTTGTATCTCTCTGTCAGTGTTTTTCTTCTGAGAAGATTATATGACATTTGTAATAATCTCTCTTTTTTTAAACAGATTATTGAAAATGAATTTGAGATGTTTCCCTCGTCTCTCTTAGGTTGGCCAGGTCCATGGAGGTTTATTGGGAATGATCCAGCGAGCCATGGTCAAATCCTCTCCTCACATCTGGTTTGAAAGATCAGAAGTAAAAGACAGACACCTAGTGGCCAAAAGGTGACACTGCAAGTCCTCCAGGTCCAGTTACAGTCAGTCGTGATTCAGATTAACTGAAAAAGGTGTAAAAAGCTAATCTTATAGAGTTTTTATTAGGCTGGCCATTAGAAGATGTTAAAATTGGCAGAATAAACCAAATTTCATAAATTTTATATTCGATTTAGTGATATTTTGACTAGACTTTAGTTGTCGAGTTTACTGATATAGTTTTTGTGAATGTTAAAATTGAAATAGTGAAGGCAAGGTTCGAGAATCATTGGACTTAAAGTCTAGAAGTTAGGCTTGTTGCACTAGTATAAAACAAATTAACATGTTGATCACTTTTACTGATTCCAGGCTGAGCGATCATGTCGCTGATAAAACCAAACAGCCCATTCTGATTTTCCCTGAGGGTGTGTATGACACATCTTTCTCTTAAACATGTCCAAAGGCCATAATGTTGGTTATTTCGGTATTAGAAGGAGCTTCACACTCTGTCTTCTACAGGTACTTGTATCAACAACACATCAGTGATGATGTTTAAGAAGGGAAGCTTCGAAATTGGCTGCACTGTCTATCCAGTTGCCATAAAGGTATAACTTCTTATTGTCTCTTTCACGTTTTCTTCTTACTGTGATGTTAAATCTTCCTAATACACCTTATTTCCGTCCTGCAGTATGACCCTCGGTTTGGGGATGCTTTCTGGAACAGCAGTAAGTTCGGTTTGGTGAATTACCTACTGAGTATGATGAGCAGCTGGGCCATTGTGTGCAGCGTTTGGTACCTGCCGCCTATGAACAGAGAGGTAATGCACTTACTTAACTTCAATCCACTTGTTTTTGTTATTAAGTTATCAGAGTACTTTTCCTCTCCTTTTTGTCTTAGCCTGCTTTTTATTGTTATTATGTAGGAGGGGGAAGATGCGGTGCAGTTTGCCAACAGGGTGAAAGCAGCCATAGCCACACAAGGGGGACTGGTAGATCTTATTTGGTGAGTCATTGCACAATGGTCCGTCTTGTAGTTTACATCTAAATTAAATCATAGAAGTTGGGAGGTGGTTCATCATAACAGACAGTAGGTGGTGCTAGTTTTACATTTTGGTTCTATAACCCTGGATTGTTGAGAAGGAGGGCAATACAATGAGATGGAATTTCCCAGGATTTTAGGAAGGTCACAGCCTTGTACTTGCTCCACACAGATATAAACATTTTGGTTCAGAGGAACGGGTGCTTCTGTGGAAGTCACAGGTAGATATAGTTGTAAACTGAGATTCTTAAACTAAAAAATAAAACTGAAAACAGCATGGGAGACACTCTGAGCCGGCATTTTGGTCTGTGTGGTTCACTTTCCCTTATTTTCCCCTCTTGTAGGGACGGAGGGCTGAAACGAGCAAGAGTGAAAGATGCCTTCAAAGAGGAGCAGCAGAAACTTTACAGTAAAGTTCTTGTAGGTGAGCAAGAACTGAGGGACCAAAGTGAGGACAAACATTTAGAAGAGGAAAATCCTGAGGAAATAAGCGACCAAAACTCTTCAAAAACACAAGGACAACAGTAAATGTATGACAGCAGATATCAGTTCTTTTGCAGCACTTGAACAATGTGATATTTTGTATTTTGTTGAATGTGCATTTTAAAGGGTGAAAGTTTTAATTGAATGTTTTTGTGAACATACTCAGAGTAAATGAAAGGTATTTATGTTATTAATGTTTATTTTTATGACATTTTATGCTATTCCTGCCTTGTATTGGTGCAATGTGACGAGTCTGTTTGATACATTTTTAATAAATTTGAGAAGAATTTCAATGAAGGTGTTTCAAGTTAAATGCTGCCATTAAATAAACAATTCTGGAAGTGTCAGAGTTACAGACGTTAACATCAGTCAGACAGGCTCTTGTGGAGTCAGCCACTGCCAACACTCCTGCGTCACTTTGCTAATTGGCTCAAGGCTCTATTTGTGTCTTCACCTCTAATCTTCACTGGGCCTGACCACAATGTAAGTCACAGAGTGCAAGAGTTCATTTTGTTTGATAACATTTACCAAAGAAGTCTGAGTTTGGGGGCTGGAATGAAGACAGATCTGAAGAGCGAAATTTGTTTGCTCAAGCACTTATCTTGAACCGTTTTAGAAGATATAAACATTCATGCTTACAACATTCGATCCATCTAATCTGCAGGAGGAATGAAATCCACACAGATTGTGGAGCTGATTGAGATTCAAACTGGAGCTTTAGGTGAAACTGAATCCAACCACATGATCAGTATCAGCTGTCACAGGGTTGTAAGGTATCCTGTCTCTTCTCCAGGAACAATTAGCACATGTCTGAAGTTTTCAAAGTAAGATCAGGAGGAGGTGACAGAAGATACTTAGGTGTTTCTACATGTAAACAGAGTGACAAAATTGATTGAAAACTGTCAATTTGAGAAAGAAACCATATCAATCAATCACTGTTGTGTTGTCATGCAGCAGATGTGATGTTGATGTTCGCTGTCAGGTGTCACAGGCGATCAAGTGTGGCCTATTGTCTGCAGGAAATAATTGATGGGGTGTGAGTAAGCCGGTTCACTGAAGACATGTAACCTGGAGGCGTGTCTTCTTTCAACCGAGGCCCCCCCTGTCGCTCTAACCACGCCCACTCAGCTGTTTCCTCAAGTTCAAGCAGGCTCCTCGGGAAAGTTTTTCACCCTCCTGTCCACTCTCACGTGAGAGGACACCGCACCACCGCGAGTTTGTTTTTCGGACCTTTCTGTCCCCCATAGCTAGGTGTGTAAACATGTCGCTCGCGGATCAACAGTGGAGTCCCACGAGCGTCCAGGTAACGGTGCACCAAGCCAGAGGCCTGAGAATAAAGGGGAAAAGCGGCACCAACGATGCGTACGCGGTCATGCAAGTGGGCAAGGAGAAGTTTCAGACCTCGGTGGTGGAGAAGGCTGTTGCCCCGGTGTGGAAGGAGGAGGCCTCGTTCGACCTCCCGCATCAAGGAGCGGGAGGAGGAGGTGGAGGAGGCACGCTACACGTCCACGTCCTGCACCGGGCTCTGGTGGGTCCAGACAAACTACTGGGTCAGGCTGTCATCAACCTGCTCCAGCTGAGTGAGGACAAAACCCGCAACAAGACCGAGTAAGTGAGCATTAAAAAAGAGATTAGGAGTCGGGGAAACCGCTTTTATTGTTTGCTCGATTAATCCAAACAACAGATCCAAACTCGAACCAAACTTCTGAAAGTTTGAAAAGACCTACTGATAGTTGAAAACATTATTGAATAAATTGAAGGTGTTTCCACGTAAAACAATGTGAAAGATTGTTTTGTTTGACAACAATGGCTGCAAACAATTACCTCATGATCGATTAATCGACTAATTGTCTCCAAAGTTCAGACAAAGAGCATTAACTTTAATGTGGAGGAGGTTTCATCCGGCGTGTCACATGGTGAGAGAGGTCACACAGTTTCTTCTTAACCCTGGAACACCATCACTATCGCTGGGTAGTCTATACCTGAAATAATATACCCAAGAAAAAGTACTAGTCATTAAAATATATCAAAATAGGACAAAACGTGACAAATTTAAGTAGATTTCTTTTATTTTTTACTGTGCAATGTCCAAAGGGATGAATAAAGTGCCATGTGGGGCCCATATAAAAATGCAACAACATAACTGAAATAAGACATTCATGAACTTAGTTTCTTTTCCATCCATTCCTGGGGCATGTGTGTCTTTCTTGGTGAAAACTCAGGGTCATTGGCACAATAACAGCTGCAGGAGAGAGGACCAAAATATGGCATATTTTGAGTGAGTAAATGACCAGCTGACTAGAATATTTCTTATCACCACATGAATTCCTTGAAAATCTCTACTTTATGATAGTTATTCATCACCACTGCGCTAAATAAAGATAGCATGCAAATTCCAGGACCACTCTTACTGACCTTATCCGCCTACATGCAGCTATCAAATCCACCCAAACCTACTTTACCCTCTATCACTATCGCTGGGTGAAAATCACCCGAACACGTGCCTGCAGGAAAAAGCGGGTTTTGGTTTAGGGAAACAAATACGCCTTCAAAGATGTCAAAGGCAATGCTGAAGCTAGCCAGGGACCCATGATACTCAGACAAACGCAACATAATAAAAATCACGTAAACATGTTTGGTCTGGAGAAAATCACCTGGCGATAGTGTTTTAGGGTTAAATAGCCTGTCAGAAATGTTGGTTAGAGTTAAAGTGATCTCTCATTTTATCAAATTGCAACAACTGAGCTTTCGCACATGTACAGTAAACAGTTTCATCCAATCATTTCAACCAGGATAGAAGACTGAATCTTACATATGTATGTCAATGAGAAAGTAATAGGAAAAGTTTGATTTTCATCTGCACTCCAGCTTTGTGGTCTTGCATCACTAAACTCAATAATCCCCTTTAAAGGCCCAGCATTTTACTCTGCTTTGCTTTGGCTCATTGTTGCCATATGAATACATCCTCTTTATTTGTTGTTTACAAGACTCTGGTATTGATTTCCCTCAGTGATATCTACACTGAGGTGAGGAACTTTTTACACACACACACAGACACACACGCAGCACGTATCACTACACAGACCTGCTTTGCCGGATTTGATTTGTGAATGTTTCCCACTTGCTCCGGTGCAGCTTGAGGGATTTGTTTCCTTGGCAGTGGCCTTCAAGGATGCCAATCAGTATTACTTACTCAGGCGAAAGACTTGGGTCAGAAGACTCTCTTCTTCATTGACTGAACCGTCTACAACAGAGAGATTTCCCAAGATGACCCAGACTTCACCTTACTTTGTGGCAGATTTTCACAAGGATGCTATGACACTGTCAGGCATTCAGGCAGTACTTTTTTTTCTGCACACACCCAGAGCAGAGAGGTGGGTGAAGTAATTGACCAAGGACATAAGCAGTTGCTTTATTGTTCAAAAATATTCACGCCCTTCTGTCCTCAGCTTCTGTTAATAATGGCAGTGATCAGGTTTTACAGGCCTTGGTGGTAGGACTGCATGGACTCTGTAATCACGATTATTCCTGCTCCTTTAAGCAGAAAATGCGCTCCACATTTAGTCCAAATAAAGATTATTAGATATTCTTGTTGGAATTTGAAAGACATTGTTTTGTACTGCTAAAGTATTTAGTCTGCTGCCATGTGACTGGTGTTTCACAAAAGCAGACTGCGTACCAGCAGTTTTTCTGCAGTCACAAACACACAACAAATCTGCTTCCTTTACCCACCTCCCAAGGGGCTGTTTGTTGGCGTTTGGGTGTGTTTGCTCTGTTTGATATGTTGCACTGTTGCATGCAGTGTAACAGGCTGGATTTCACCATAAAGCTATAAAAAGTTAGTTTTCTAACATTTTCAATGCAGATTGTTTAAATTGATAAACCGAGCAGGTAACAGTGACAGATTGTTTGATTGTCACTGTAAAAATGCATATTAGATTAGATTAAGTGTTGAGTGCATGAGATTACTCTGACTGAAAAGTTGCAGATAAGTTCCCAGATCATGTCTGATTCCCAGCATGCTCAGCTCAACTCCACCAGGCTGTGCAGGGAACATTAATATATGCGTGCATTCCAGTTTTTTTTTTTGACATCCCTGATCTCATCTCCTCTTCTGGCAGCATGTCCTTCATAAGTCTGATTTCCCTTGAGCGCTGCTGCAGAATTTACCATGTAGATACATGCTTCGAGTTTAATGAGAATACTTTAAGAAATTTTGATTTGTAAGTCAGCCAGAACGCTTTAGCTGATTTCCTGCTGATCTCCTGTGGGCGTCTGTGCCCACCTGAGCGCACCCTACCTCCTAAATCCACCTCTAGCCCCACATTCCTGGCTGTTTTTATCAACCCAAAACAAACAGAGATGGTAACAGCTACAGTCTAGCAAGGTCAGTTTTTCCAGGCGAGACCAATGTGCCTGCACTGACCCTCGAAAGACAAACATGTTCCACAGGCTGCACATACAAGAGCGCCACTGTTTAAAGGTACATGTTGTCTGCTGAATTTAGCCTCTCAGTTATCCTGTAAGTGTTACAGTTTTTGAAGAAAGACTCCAGCCAATTATCTTTAGAAAACCACTGTTTTCTGTCATTAACTGTTCAAAAAGTTAATTTCCTAAAGTTGTATTATGACTAAACATTGAATGGTAGTTTCCACAACAGATCATTTCAGTTTGTATCATTAGTAAAGGCACAGGTAACACTAAATAGCCACATTATCAGGCGTCTTTCTCTAACCGTCCCTGTACTCCTTTCCCTTTATTTTTATTTAGCCTTTATTTAACCAGGTAGGTTAAATAAAAATATCTCTTTTTCAAGGGAGACCTGGACAAGAGGGCAGCAGCAAAGTTACATTACAAAAGAAAACAATAACACATAAAATATAAAATTTACAGCATTCAAACTTTCTCACATAACACACGTGCATACAGACAGGATAGACTGCAGACCTTTTACAGTAGCTTTAAACTCATTCAATGTAACTAGGGCTTTAAGTTGAAGTTTCAATTGTAATTTATTCCAAGCATCAGGTGCTGCAAACCTAAATGCTTTCTTGCCCAGTTCAGTTCGTACTTTGGGTAACAAATTGCAGAACATCCATCGAACGAAGATTGTGGCTTCCTTGTTTCTTTGTTAAGAAACAAGACAAATAGGCTGGAATGAGTCCCAGAATGGTTTTGTAAATGAACACATACCAATGACAGTGGCGTCGAGCATGTAAAGACGTCCAGTTAACCATAGAATATAGTACACAATGGTGAGAAAGGGGACCGCAGTTGGTAATGAACCTCAGTGCTCCATGGTACACACTGTCTAGCATATGGAGACAACTAGCAGAGGCTTCCATATACAACACATCTCCATAATCAATAAGTGGCAAAAAGGTTGTCTTATTGCTCAGCTTTGATTGTGTTCACACAGAAGGTGTCGTCATGAAGTTTTTATCAGGTTTCCAAACAGACACATCATGTTAATACTGTAAATACTCATGGTTATACTGATATTGATTTTTTTTTAACACGTGCAGGAAAAAATCAGCAACAAAATTAAAGGGATACTTTGTCCTTAGAGGGTACCAAATTAATTTCGAATGGATTTCACAGGAGTTTAAAACAAGACAAAAAACTAGACTACGATGGATGGTAAAATCTTCAGTTTAAAAAATATTCAGGATTTGATTACCTCCTTCCTAGCTTCAGAATTAGCACGTACGTATGAGTGGACTATTCACATGGGATTGTTTACAGAAAAAAATATATATCACCGAAGAAGATGGTGGTTTTCCATCATATTGTGGATTTCATTTGATGAGTCTGCATAACAGTTACTTATGTAAACTTCTTATTTGTGTGACATGAAGTCATGGTTACGGAAAGTTCCCATTTCCACCAGGATGAGGGAGTTTCACCCAAGGGTTGCCTCTATGTCCAATCATCCCGTCTTTGCAGTGAAGTTTGCTTTTATTCAGGTGTGAGTGTGACTCAGCCCTCATTACTTTAAACCTTTAATTCCAGTTTTAGGTGGTAAAAAGACATTTGTCCCAGTGTGTCTGCTGTTATCAAAATCTGCCAGTGAGGCCAAAGAGCATGGATCCTAGATAAAGAAAAAATGAGGCTCTTCAGTATTGAAGCACAGTCGTTTTCTTTTACTGCAGCAATAAAGTGAAAACCTCCACCAAGGCAAGTCTTCGCTCCAGTGTTCGAGTTTTTCCTCCTCTTCTCAGTGTAGCTTGAGCTTTTAATGTACTCTGATTGATAACACGAGATTGAACCACAAATTTTGACACACCATTAAAACAGGGGTATTTTTCTAGTTCCACTCTTTCTTTGCCTTCGTTCCCGTCTCTCCGCAGCTCAGACTGATCCATTAAACCCTGAACAGTTTTGGTCCTTGAACATTATCACTGCTCGCTCAGCTCCTCTCTTACCCACACAGCTGTGCTCTGTGATAAGACCGGCTGCAGCCACTCAGGGCATTGTCTTATCTTTATCAGGCTTCACCAGGAAGGATGTGTGCGCGCGCATAAAGCTGAATAAATTTACAAAGTGTAGAGTCATGAATTATCCTCTTGGTCTGTGTGTACAGCAGAGCAGCACACTTTCTACTTTTTCGCAGTGTAAGATAACTATGTTAAAAAGCATCATTATCACTATCATTATCATTCAGGCTTTGTCTGGTGAAAGCTGATTCTAATTCCTCCTCCAGCTCACCGCTTACTGTCTCAACCAGCTCACACCCAGAGGCTCTCGCAACTTCCTCACTGATAAACTGAACTAGCTTTCTTCTTCTTCTCCTTTTATTGGTTCACATAGGACGGTGAGCTGCAGGCATTAGTTGCTATCAGAGAAGTGAAGTTGTTGTTCGAGGGCTGGGGCTGTTATTGCATTTTAAATTTCAGTATTTTACTGTAAACGAAATGTCATACGGCTTTAGTATAGCGTTGTGTTGTACATTCTACTGTGTCATACTTTTACTACGATACAAAGTTGTAATAATGGGCTACAATAACGGTTCACTATGAATAATCAGTGATACTACTTTACTGTACATCATAGTTTAAGCCTTTGTTGGTATTAAACTCCAAAATTCATCATAATTTTTTATCAAAATGCCAAAAGTTTGCTGAACCATGCAACCTACAATGAAAATAATCAATGATTTTAGACACTCATTTGAATACAGGGCTAATTTTGATTGTAAAAGTGATTTGGGTTACTTATGGCATGAACTTCTAGATTGAATCGTGAATGCCCAATTTAACTGCTGTTTTCTGATATAACCTCAAAATTAGAATTTAGGAGGGTTGGGGTGTTGTAGATATTTATAATATTTTGAGCTCTTGAAAATGGATTAAAGAAATTAAGCTCTCTTTGAAGTGAAGCTGGAATGTTACTTAATCTTACTTTCTGATATTGAAGCTTCATGGAATAAGTCTTAGCTTAAAATCTCAAGTCCTGTGCCAGAACACCTGCTGAGTCCCTAAAGTGGTTAAAATAATGATGTATTCTCATAAAGGGCCTGATGACATCTGTAAAGGTGTTGTGAGGAGTTCATAAGGGACTTTGAAAAAGTGTCACTCTTATGTTGGTGCCTCTCTATGACCTACAAAGTAAAGCGAGATAATCAGCAACAAGGTTGGGTGTTTATTTTTATAGATTTTTAGTGCCTGATAGTTTATCTGTTGTAAGCGGTGGGGATGTTAAGAGCTCCAATCGTAAAGTTTTAGAGGTGAGAATTGACTTTGTTGCACCAAATGCATGCCTGAGGAGCTACTTCTTTCGGAGAGTTGGTGGTGGTGCTCATGGGAAATGCAGTCTTTCGTCCTGGCAGCTGAGAAGCCAGTTTTCCTTCTTTAGACCAAAACGGCTAAAGCGAAGTATATATTAAACTGTATTTCAACAAGTGGAGAGAGACAGTTTTTCATTTTCTTGTAGAACTTTTGTCAGACAAGCATCATGCAGATTTTTTTGTGTGAAAAGGCCGACAGTTTGCAAATCATATCCTCTTACGCATCAGCAGTAGGAAGCAGAGGAGCTGTGACAGCACTCTGCACCCATTTCACAAATTCCAGGAAAGGCCTTTAATTTGCCAGTGCCACACATGTGAGGCATTCCTGAGGAAGGAGAGGGAGGAGGAGGAGGCGGAGGAGGGTGAATCTCAGCAACATTTCTTATCTTGTCGGAAGGCAATGCACACAGAAGAGTTTGTATTACAAACCAATGGTAACCAATGGTTTATATCACAAACCAAAGGACTGTTGTGCAGTTATATGCAGGAAAATATTTCTGTGCTCTGAGACATGCCAAAAAAAAATTATTTAGACAGTCACAAAACTGCATAATGCTTGAAAACTTTTTACAGAATATAAACATATTGGACATAAAGTTCTTGTTTCAAACTGCAGGAATAGTGTATGATGCAACCAAAACACAAAATATGTTCATAACACACAGTATACACAGAAATGTACGCACAGCCCCTTCCTCATTTCCTCATTTCCCTAGGAATCCAGATTTCAGTGTGAGCTGTTTGTTCAGTTGCTAGCTGACCTCAGATTTCTGCCAGACAGGCACTTTTTTGTGCTGACTGATTCTTTTTCATTGTTCTGTTTAATAATTCTGCTTTTTTTTTTTTAGACCTTTCTGTCAGTTTTCTGACAGGTGCAGATATGCAGAAGTGATGAAATCTAGATCTGGTGGACGTACCCTATACCCCCTTTTAAGGCTTTTTTTCATGCTCTACCAAGGACACTGTGTTCAAAATGCAGTTCTGTGCTAAAACCATCGTAGCACATGTTCAGACCCTCCTCTATCACCCTGTAGTTTTATTAGTTTTATTTAGTATGGTTGATTTGCTGAGTCAATATGCTACCAAATTGAGCCATCTTTGCCGTTAACTGGACCTGCAGCCTCAGCTCGGGGGGCAACAGCGCAATCATTTTTCAGGCCCACAATCATACAATATTTTGTTCAACTGACTGGTAATCCTGGTGTAAAAATGTGTGATTATTTAGTACACTACTCACAGTGAAAACAAAACACAACATCTACAAGAACTAAGAGAAAAGATTAACCCCCAATAAGATGTGGTAAAACCTTCAAAAAAAGGGAACATGTGCTACATGAAGTGTCACACATGTTAAGTGTGTTGCAACACAGTTAGTTGGTTTTAATTCAGATCCCACCTCTGATCAAGAAGAGAGCCAATCATACTTTATGTATTGGATGACCAATTAGATTTCTAGGGGATGGGGGGGGGGGTGTAGCTTCTAAGCCCTCATCTGGAAAAGCTCCTGTTTAACACCTTTTGTTGTATTTGATGGTAATGAGGTTAATACCAGATTGGTTTCCTGGGAACATGACCAGTTCAAGTTTTTGGAGTTGCAGGGACTTATTGTTGAATATAAACCTCCCTGCTATGTGGCAGCTGACCTGTATATTTGCCCTCTGCAGGGTTATATCCCCGGGAATGTGCAATATATTCGAAATGTCAATCATTACAAGTTTCAGACGGATCAAGCCATGTAAAAAACATATCTACAAGTTCTGTCCTAAGGTGTTTGAACATGTGGGTCTGTGGAGGAAAGGGAGACCACATTTAGAATCTTAGGCACAGTACAAGCATTCATTAGAGGCAGCCACACACAAGGCGGCATTATTATAAAAAGAAAAAAAAAGTTTCCTTCATGGTAGGTTTGAAAGTTATACTTGGATCTTCACAGACTTTCCAAAAACATTCAAACTGCTGCTGAGTCACACTGCTATTTACTGGATGGATCATAGTTTCCACAGAGGAACTGGAGAAACTTCTTTAAACTTAACTGGAAGTCTCAGTATCTGTGATTCCTTTTCGCAACTTAATCAGCAAACAGGAATTTATAGGGGAGTGATGTTTTGTTACTAATGTTGTGGAATAAGGATATAAACATTAATAAAAGAGAAAAATTGATCAAATATGAGCAATTTAGGGAAATAAAACTCAGAGAAACAATGTGAAAGATACACTGAATAGAGGCTGAACAAGTAAAATATTTTTTAAATCTGTCCTCAACACGACAAGTAACCAGTGCAGCAATGCTAAAACAGTTATATGAACTCTCTTCTGGTTATCGGTGAAATTCTTGCTTCTTATTTAGAAGGAGATGCAGCCAAGCCATAATAAAGACACAGCAGTAGTCCAAACCACAGAAAACAAATGCAAAAGTGTCTTTGCTGCTTTTAATAAAAGGCAGGGTCTGATTCTTGATATGTGTCTGATATGTTAAAAAGTCACCGTTGCAATGTTGCTGAAATGAATTTTTCAATTCAGTTCAAATTCCATAACTATATATACACAAAGTAACACCTGTTTTTATTTTTTTTTACTTCAAGCTTGATCTGCAGAGCCAGATTTCCACAACCGTTATGATTTCTTCCTGTCTAAGCATTTTTACCTACCAAATGCAAACACTAGTAGACTAAGAGTTGAACCCTGAGGAACATCAAAGGGGAAGTTGCACTTTTGGCTCATGTATGGATCATAAGATCTAAAAGTTATTAAAATTGATGGGACAACACAGAATACACAGTTTTTGATTTTCAGGAGTTAGAACTTCCAAGGAAAAGTTCTGAATCCAGTCATAGTTTGTGGGTTTTTATCCATTATGACGTCCAAAATTGAAACAAGATGCCTTTCTTTTACAGATGGTTTAAGTTGCTGGACAAAACGGGCAAACCGGACAAAGACAGAGGGGAGGTACTCGTGGACATCCAGTTTCTGAGAAACAACATGACCGCCAGCATGTTTGACCTTTCTGCTGCCGGCAAATCCAGATCTCGCCTGGGTAAATTCAAGGACAAGGTCAGGGGCAAAAAAAAGGAGTCGGACACGTCCTCAAACGTGGTTCCATCCCTCACTCAAGTTTTGACCGACAGCGAGGAGGAGGGACAGGAGGATGGAGGGGTATCTGCAGGCAAAGATGAGAAAAAGAAGAAACTTAAGATTAAATCCTTGTTTTCTCCAAAGTCAAACCTGCAGAAGAACATGTCTCAGTCTATGTCTGTTCTGCCTGCAAAGAACTCACCAGTGAGTGGCAGCCTCTCGTCTGGCCTAAATGTGGACACATCTGAAGGTCAGGATCACCACTCTGGGCTCTATTTTGGTGCCTCGCCGGAGACGTGCCGCAAGCGCAGCGTCAGTCAGATCCGCCGCGCTGACAAGGCGTTCCCAAGCACATTTTGGTATTTTGGTGAGCTGCGCAGCCCGGCCTAAGTATCCCCCCTCCCTAACTCAGCTCCTCCCAGCACCATAAGTCGTAGAGTTGGGCGTGTAGTTGGTTTAACACAGCCGAGACCTGTTTTCACCAATCACATAGGCTCCTCTCCTTGCCTTTAAATCCGTCACAGGCGAGGCGTATTACTATTTTCATGGAGTAGTCAAAGAGATCAAGAGATGTCTGAAGACAGTTATGCCACACGATGGCGACAGAGGGCAGCTGCTTAACAAGTGTCCTCCACACTCTCTCATATGAGCACAGATGGATTTAGTGTGCGTAATGTTGGACCCACTGGTAAGACAAACACCCGTTTCCACAAAAAAGACACTCACATAAAGTTGCTCATATTCAAACCTCACGCGACAAAGGTGGGTTGAGCGCACAGATCACAACATAAACTCCAAAAATGGCATTAAAATCGGAACCATCTGTGCGTAAATGACGCATCGCGCTCCGTGGCCTGGCTCTTTCTTTCATAGATGTTGGCATATAAAATAAATTTGGCTCACAAAACTGAATATTATAATATCCGTATGTCGGCTTAAAGTAGATAACGCATCTGAGCACTGAAACAAATCATCTGTTCAGCTGCAGCAGCAGCAAGACGGACAGAGGACACGGAGACGTGTCCAGGTCGAGCTGTGCGAGAAATAAGAGGAAGAGGAAGAAAGAAAAGGAGGGAGACGAATTACATATCTTGTTAACTTCATCATGTGTGAATATTTACTAGATATTTAATTTAATTTGATGCGGTTTCAGCTGTGTTGATTCGGTCAGGTTGTGTGTCCAAACGCGTGCCAAACGCGCTCATCAGATCAGATATAGATCAGAATATATCGATATAGATCTAAATGTATGTGCTGACTCAGATTAATAGTTGATGATGATTATTTATTGCACTGAAATGTGCCTGATACTGTGGAAACCTGCCGGTGAGGCATCAGTGACGTATGTCGATACGCCGCCGGTCTACCAAAATACTACAAGACCAGCTGCGTTCCGCCTTGCGCTGAAAGCTGACCAGGTTTGAATCGGCGAGCTTTCAGCGCACTTTACACGCCGTTGGCGAGCACGAAAATGTCACTGCGCCAGCTGATTCTGTCGACACCTCCCCCTGCCACGCCACCACGCCCAGCTTGGCGGATCTCGGCTCGCCTCCGTGCGGCTCATGCCACGAAAATACCAAACTGGCCTTACGCTGGGCTCCGCCAGACGAAAATACAACTGCGCGGGGCTCGCCGCCCTCCGCCGCCTCACCGGCGCGCACGAAAATAGAGCCCTCTATGTTCATTCACTGCTCGGCTCTTCTGCTGGTTGTTGAAAATGTGATTATAATGCTTCTCCCCTCACAGAGGCTATCCTTGCACAATAATAAACCCAATGTTCTGTGGAAAGGGAACCATGATGGTGGTGCTTTACTGCAAACATCAGGACCTTAAAACTTTAAAAGCTTTTGGTAACTCAATCTTGCAGAGCAGGAATTTGGCAACTTAGTCTATGAGAATTTTTTATTGAAATTTTAAAAGTCAAACTCACAGTTTTGCTAAAATATAACAGAACTCAGTACATGCCGTCTTTAGTTCTTATGAATATTTACACAGCTACCTCGGGTTCTGACTATATAAACCGCCAATCATAATGAAGAAGTAATTGAATTCATAGTCTCTGTTTTGAGGCAAAATTCTGAGAATTGTTTGAATACAATTTGTATTTATCTTTATTTTCAGATATTTCCCAAATGCAGTTTCAAAATTTAAGTCTAAAAGATTGAATTTCTGGAAGAATTTTAAATGTTTCGCCATGTGAACTATGACTGACTGCATTCAAATGAAAAATCATTTGCACGTATGAAGCCATCAGACCTTAGAAAAGCTGCACCACAGACCTCCTAAAATTATTAAATGAACTTTATCAAGTCTCAGATTGTTTCCTGATCACAGGACGTTTGCCACTAGTTTAAAATCTGCCTTTAGATATCAGCTCAGCGCTCAGCAGCTGTTATTTGAAGGGATATTCTGGCGTAAAATTAATTTAGGGTCAAACACACCGTAACACCGAGTTAGACATCCCCTTGAGAGATGGGGGTTGTCTAGTTATACCAACTTTAGTAATGACCGCAGGATAGCAATACACAGTGGTCTGAGGAGCCATAAACAAACCTCAACCAAAAAGCCACTCTATAGCCACAAATAATGCTCAGAACAGCACCTAACTTCATCAACAGTACATATAGAATAACATCTTTTTAGCTTTGCCTAATTCCTTTCGCAAAGAGATTAAGTTCAACTCACCTACTCTCTTCCAGCAGTCATTTGTTTGTAGCGAGACCTCGGGCCAGTCCATTACGGACTACAGTGGGGTGATGCAGCTCAAGGAAGAAAATTTATGATCATTTCTCAATCAGTTCCTTGAAGTAATAATCACCATATTAATCATTTTGCACTGCAGACGCAGTAGTTCTTCTGCCTTAGCGTCTCGGTCTGATTGCATTTCCATGAAGAAATGATCATAAATGTTCTTCCTTGAGCTGCGTCCCCCCACTGTAGTCCGTAATGGACTGGTTGAGGTCTCGCTACAAACAAGCAGGTGCTGGAAGAGAGTAGGTGAGTTGTGTTTAGTCTCTTTGCTGAAGAAATTAGTCAAAGTTAAAAAGATGTTTGATGGCTAGTGCTGTGGCTAGGACCCTGTATGTACTGTTGATGAAGTTAGGTGCTGTTCTGATCATTATTTGTGGCTATAGAGTGGTGTTTTGGTTGAGGTTTGTTTATGGCTCCTCAGACCACTGTGTATTGCTATTTGTGCGGTTGTTACTAAAGTTGGTATAACTAGAGAAGCAAGCGGTCGGCAACATTCATCTCCCGACGGATGTTTAACTCGGTGTCATGGTGTGTTCGATCCTAACTTAATTTTACGCTGGAATATCCCTTTAACTTCTTTTTCTCTGTGTCATTGAATGTGTTTTTTTTTTTTTGCAGGTAAAAAGAAGTTCAAGTTCAAGATACACAAACGCACAGGAAGCTCGGACAGCAAAGACTCCTCTGTCCATCAAAAACACGCTGCTGCTGAACAGAGTAACTTATGCATCAATGGCAGCCATGTTTACTGTGAGGAGCCGCCGCCTCGAACCTCTCGCATCGGATCAAACTACAGCCTGGCAAGTTCAGGTCACGGATCTATGGAGGATGTCCCTGACAGCTCTCCTCCATCGGTGGATTCACTCAGAGCAGTGAGGCAATACTCGCCCTGGACAGAGGAGGAGGAAGAGGAGGCCACCGCTGTGAATCACGCAAAAGAGGAAGTGGGTGAAGACGACAGGATGGAGGACGAGAGAAGGAGAGAAGTGGAAGAGCTTGAAAAAAGAAAGAGACAAGAGGAAGAAGAGGAAAACAGGAGAGCTACGGAGGAGAAGGCAAAAAGGGAGGAAGAGGAAAGGATAAGTAGAGCAGAGGAAGACAGGGTGAGAAGAGAAGAGGAAGAAGAGCTTCAGAGGATTGCTGAGGAGAAGAAGAGACAAGAAGAAGAGGAAGAAAAAAGGATTGAAGAAGAAAAGGTTAAAAGGGAGGAAGAGGAAAGAAAACTGAGGGAGGAAGAAGAGAGGACAAGAAGAGAAGAAGAAGAGTGTGAAAGATTTGCCGTGGAAATGAGGAGACGAGAGGAACAAGAAAGATGGAAAGTAGAGGAAGAGGAGAGACAAAAAAGGGAGGAAGAAGAGAGGACAAGGATGGAGAGGGAAAGAGAACAGGAAGAGAGGAGGAAAGAAGAGGAAGAGGAGAGAGCTAGGAGACTAGAGGAAGAGAGACAATTAGAGGAGAAGAGGAAACTGATGGAAGAAGAAGAAAGAAGAAGGATTGAGGAAGAGAAAGCTAAAAGGGAGGAAGAGGAGAGAGCTTTAGAAGAATGTAGAAGAAGAGAGGAAGAAGAGATGAGGAGAAGACAAGAGGAAAAGAGGAGGCTGGAAGAATACGAGAGGGAGATGAGACAAAGGGAGGAAGAGGAAAGGATTAAGAAAGAGGAGGAGAGAATGAGAAAAGAAAGGGAGGAATATGAAAGAGCAGAAGAGGAGAAGAGGAAACAAGAAGAGGAAGAGAAGAAAAGAATTGAGGCAGAGGAGGAAAAGAGGAAGGAAGAAGAGGAAAGATTACAGCTGGAGGAAGAGTGCAAAAAGTTAGAGGAAAAAAGGGAAGCAGAAGAGCAGGAAAAGAGGAGAGTTGAGGAAGAAGAAAAGAGGCAAAGAGAGGAAAGTATTAAGATGGAAGAGGAGAGGGTGAGGAAGGAAAGAGAGGAATATGAGAGAGTGCTGGAAGAACAACAGAGACAAGAGGAACTAGAGAGGAGAATTGAGGAAGAGGAGAAGGCTAGAAAGGAAGAGCAGGAGAGGATAGAGAGGGAGAGGAAAAGGAAAGAAGAGGAAGAGGAGCAGGAAAGAATAGAGAGAGAGAGAAAAAGGAGAGAAGAGGAAGAAGAGCAGGAAAGGATAGAGAGGGAGAGGAAAAGAAGAGAAGAGGAAGAAGAGCAGGAGAGGCTAGAGTGGGAGAGGAAAAGGAGAGAAGAGGAAGAAAGAGTACGTACGGAAATGGCAGAAATGGAGAGATTGGCAGAAGAGAAAAGAAAACTTGAAGAGGAAGAAAAAATGAGAATCGAGGAGGAAGAAAAAAGACAAAGAGAGGAAGAGGAGAGGGTCAGAGAGAAGGAGAAGGAAGAGGAGGAGGCTCGGAGGTTGGAGAAAGAGAAGTTAGAAAGAGAGGCAGAAGAACAAAAGAAGGATAAAATGAAACCCAAAGCTGTAGGAAGAAAAGTGGATTTGGAGTTCCCGGCAGAAGTCACCTCCACTAATCCGTTTGATGAAAACTATTCCTCTAATCCATTTGAGGAGATTCCCAGCTCACCTGCTGAACCTGACAGGTGAGCCAAAGACAGATTGAACTACATGGATTACATGATCACTGATGAGTGATCCACACACTACAATAGATTTCAGTGTTATAGACCGACCCCATTTATTGCATGAAAGAAATTTTAGTTTTCAGAAAAAATATCAGATGGGCAGCAGAATCAGTACTACACAAGGATCATCATCATCTCATCAAATGGGCATCTCCCTTTTCCAGTGTTTTGTTACACTAGGTCCATGACACTCCAAGGGTACTTATCAGTCGGTCCAAGCATCCTTGAACCAGCCCTTACCATGTACCAATACACAAAAGAAAAAGGGAGCAAACAAAGAAAAAAAATGGGTCTGTAGATGATGTTATGAGGAAGTCAGTGAAGGCAAAGTCAAAACAGGAAGCCTGTTCCAGCTAGAGTTACACCTCTGCCAAGCTGGGGTGCAAGATCTACCAACTCCATCCCTTTTCATTGTCAAAAAAGTAAAAAGCAGATCAACAATTATCCATTTGAAAACTTTTTTAGGCTCATGACTGACATCATGCGTTCTCATCCAGATCCACTGATTTGATTGTACTGCTTTGTCAGACATCTCTGTCTGAGCATTCCCAGTTCTCCCTGCAGTATGATAGTTGAATTCTCTATGAATCCAAACTTAAAAATTGAGTGGAAATTTACCAGAACAGTCTCTTAGATATTATGAGCAGATCAGCATTGCCACCATGTAAGTGTTGTTTACTGTAATGGAGTTTAACTAGATATAGCCCAAGTAACATGCGGTTTTGTACAGCATCAAATCAGAACTAGAGACAGCGCAGAAAGGGAGCCCTGGTGCTGAAATAAATGCCTGTTGAAAGTGGAGTTAAGAAAGTAGTTGACATGAACAGAGTGTGTTGTCTGAATGTACTGTTGATAAACTTCTGTTTTCCACTGAGTCACGACACAGCAATAGTTTCTCTCTGCTCTTGTCTCTTAGATGAAACCTAAAGCTAGCACTATCATTAAACTTTCATTGAGTTGTTCTTGTGCTCGAGTGTGTGTCAGAGTTAGTGGGAGCACAGTGTGTTTGTGAGGATATGTTTCCTCCATGTGCTGAGATTGGTGCTCATTTCACAGTCTGACCCAGTAATATCAGGTGTCAAATGAATGCTATACAATACAATACAATACAATACAATACAGAACTATACAATACAATACAGAACAGTACAATACAATACAATACAATGCAACACAAGAATTTTATTGATCCCCAAAGGAAATTTCACAAAATAGAAATAGGAAGTGATCTGTGTACTGGACAGGTGAAATTTCATTTAAAAAACATGTTAAGATTTTGATGTATTTTTTCCCCATTAACATCCTCAATCTTTCTCTGAAATGCTCAAATAAGCCTAAGTGTCACGTGTTGTTTCCTTCCTCCAGATGCCAATCTACCGCTTCCATGAATGAGAAAGATCTCATCAGCTCTCAAAGGGGGAGGCGAACAGCCCCTCAGCCTCCAGGAAAGACCCAAGCTGAGAGGCAGACTCAGAAGGAGCAGGATGTATCAGCCTCACATCATCTGGCACAAATGAACAAGCAGAGTAAAGACAAAAATGCCAAAACTCTCAGCCTTATTCCCAAGCGCTCAGTGAAGAATATCGCTCCTGTAAAAGGCTCAGCTACTGGTTTGGAAAACACTCAGAACTCAACACTAAATGGAAATGCCAAGGTGGCAACAAGTGTGGCAAAGCCTGGCAAACGCGTAGCACCTCCTCGACCTAGCTCTGTGGAGTCTCAGCCGACACCGACTCAGGCTTGTGACAGCAACATTTCTAAGACCAAACAAGAGCCTGTTGTTTACGGTTTAAATCCATTTGAGGAAGACGAGGATGAACCCACAGCCCAGAATGATACAACAGTCAAAAGTAATTCTAACTCCGTTCAGTGGCCTCTGCCTGACTCACAAGCTGCAGAAAAAGACGCCACCTCTCAAATGAAAGTGAAGTCTTCAAAGATGGTCCATGCTCCCCCACTTCCTGCGACCAAAACTGACACTTCAAGCACTTCAATCAAGCTAGGCACAGAAGGGAGCCTTATTACAGAGGAAATCGGTAGCAATGAAGCCCTGAACCCCAAATCGGAGACCATTAGTCTTGTGCATGTTAAGGAGACTGATTCCCAGCATGCAACAGTGCAGATTGCTGCCGAGGAAGCAGGTGGGAAAAAGGAGGCGCCTCCGCCAGCTCCACGCAGGTAAGACAGTCCAGATCTTTAACACACAATGTCAATGTCACTCATCTATCACTTCATGCACAACAGATCACACACTGCTAGTTATTTATATAATGATGCAATAAAAAGAGAGAAACTCGTTATAGAGCACATTTCTCATGGAGAAGTTTTGTATTATTCATCCTCTTTTGTCTTTCATCAGTAAAACTCATAAATCTTTCAGTTTGCAAAGGTTTAACACTCCACAATATTCTGTTTGACTTGTGATTGCTAACAAGATTTCTTTTTGATCTTATTTGAAAATGATTACATACGACTTTCCAACACAATACTGGATTTTTCATTTCTTACTCTCATCCAGCCAATTTCTAAACCTTTCTTATTCTCGTCTCTGTTTTTGTATTTTTCACCAGGCTACAACCTGTAAAACCCCTGAATTCTTCAGAGCAGCAGCCCCTCTCTGCCGTTCACAAAGAAAAAGAAATCAAATCCACAGAAACCCTGTGTGAAGTCCAGGAGAAAACAAAGGTGTCCGTTTTGATCGTGGTTAAAATATTCCTTTACTTCTTTTTTTAAATAATGAAATGGTTCATCTAATTAAATATGCTCACATTGTTTGTTTCAGTATGTGCCATAACTCATCCATCCTGCTTGGTGTTTGTCTTTCAGGTAAATCACACTGGAATCAAAGGGCCGTACTCACAGCTCACTCAGCAGGAACTCATCTCCATGGTGCTCAAACAGGAAAACCAGCTCAGAGAAAGAGACAAAAAGATATCTGAGCTGGAGCTATACATTGACAACTTGCTTGTACGTGTCATAGACGAGGCACCAACAATTCTGCAGTCCATTAACGCTCTCAAGAAAGTTGCGTAGTATTCACAAAGTAATCAGTTCAAACCCAATCTGACACTTTCTCATATATTGTCATAGAGAAAGTAAATAGAGTTTCGGTTTGCCAGGCTAAAATGATTTAAGCACTTTTGCAAATTAATCATGAGGACCGTTACAATGTATTTAGTTAAATAAATCTTGATTTTGAATGTGGGGCTTATGTCAATTTTCTATCAAAGATGTCAATAATTACAAAAAATATTCTTTATTTCTATGTTTTGTAAATTTTTGGATACCTTGCTGCATAATGTACATACATGATAGAAACTATCCTCTTGTGTCTGTATGTAACTGTTTTCATATCGAGCTTTCGATCAGCTTTGCCAACATGACATGGCATTACTTGGTGCACTGAATGGTTATACTAAATAGTTTTGCTATGAAATGTTTCTACATGCCTGCTGGAGATTTTTTTTGAACAGCCTTATTGTAAAATGTTGCACTTGTTGTCATGTAGATATTTTCTTGCTCTTGTGCTGAATATCAAAGTTTACATGATCCTACTAATCCTTGTAAGGCACTTTATTTAGCTTAACACTGTTCAATGAATTACTGTTTACTAAGATTATCTACTTCATTATATTAAAACGTGATGTTATGATAAAAGCAAACATTGCAAAGAAAAAAATAAAAGTTTCAAAGCATAGTTCCTGTGTATTTCATATTTTCAACACTAATAATGTTTTGAATTGATGTTTTGATGTTTTGAATTGCTTTTACAGTTTGGGTTTCCTTATGCCAAACAACAATTTCATTGACTTTCAACTCAATAGAGTTTCCTGAACTAAAGGATTTAAAGAGTGACCACGTGTGATGAAAACCAAAATTACTGGACCAGTATTTTATAGATATATCTTGATAGGTCTGTGCGAACATCCCTATACATTTCTGAGGAGAGATTTTCCTTCCCACACATCTATGGTCCTAACCACACAGCCTATTTGCCAGGAATGGGCTCTATGCACAGCTCGACTACTTCCTGAACTTAAGGCAGCTCCTGTATTTCCTGTCTTACATTACTGGACAAACTGATTAATCCAGGTGTGACTGATCTTTGTGACTACTCAGACACACCTGGATTAATCAATTTGTCCAATAATCTGAGGCTGTGTCCGAAATGAATCACTCATTCCCCTAACCCCCCTAACCCCCCCTATGGGGGTTAGGGGGTTAGGGGGTTGTGACGTCACTGCTCAGACTGCTGCATCTAAAGTTACGTCTGTTGTATTCACATCTCTTGAATTTTATGATGTTGTATAGATATATTTGTTTTTCCAGGATGTTTGTGAAATAAAAATAATTAAAAAAAACAATAAATTAATAATTATTTCAAAGGCCTTATATTTTCACGCAATTTGCTGTGTCATATTATGCACAAGACTATATGACACAGCAAACAACTGTTTTTTGAAAACTGTGTGAAGATAAAAAACTTGAGCGCTGAAAATGGCAAATAGAGCTCGGGTTCTGTCTCTTCTTGCTCTCTTTGTATTGCCGCTGGAGATGCAATGCATGACGGGATGCCCACCACCAGTGAGTGACCATCGGATGGTCACTACATTTTGCAATGCTCTATGGGAAATTTTGTGTCGCCTGTATGGGGCATTGGAATTGATCAGTCAGGTTTCGGACACCCCTCAAAATGGCGCTAACCCCCATACAGTCGCCTTTATCGGGGTTAGGGATCCATTTTGAAAACAGCCAATGACAGGAAATAAAGGAGCTGCTTTAAGTTCAGGAAGTTGTGGAGCCATGCCAATAAAGTGTTGCACCACAACAATGATACTAGTATTAGCAAGGGTTATTGCACTAGAAGAAGAAATGCTGTTGATTTAATGCAAATTCTATAGATTTATTATCTTTGTGAGAGGTAAAGCAGTGGTAATGACTCCTTTAAACGTCCCAAGACAATCCTCTTCTCTTGGGTTCTTCTGGACTGTTGCTGCAGACATGAACATTAGTCTCACTCACATTAATAACATAAAACTAGAGTTAACTACTATTAGGCCTGCTGACTGTAATCCCATTCAATTAATTGAACATAGTCCATAATTACTCATATCCTAACCCTGTAAACTGAATTCATTTTGTTTAAGCATTACATGAGCTGTTGTTTTAATGTCTCTCTCTCTCTCTCTCTCTCTCTCTCTCTCTCTCTCTCTCTTCTGGTGGCCGTCTGGCAAAGGTCTGGTCCTGCTTAAGGTTTCTGCCTGTTAAAGGAAGTTTTTTCTTGCCACTGTTACTCATGTTTGATAAGATGGGTCAAATCCCATCTTAGGTTGGGTCTTGATAATTCATCAAACAACACAGCGTGGTCTAGAACTGCTCTTGTTCTTTGAAAAGCGTCTTGGGATGATGACTGTTGTGAATTGGCGCTATATAAATAAAATTTGAATTTGATTTGATTTGACAATTTGCATCGCCTATTCACCTAAACGTATGACAAGACCAGGCGGAACTATCGACAAGCCTTATGTTTACCCGGACAAATTTTATCCGCCCACATTGAACCGGCTAAAGCGACGTCTATTGGACGTTTAGTTGTTGTGTACAGTTTTCAACACGAATGTGGACCCTCACCGTGTGCTGCAGGTGTTAACGTCGATGTAACACCTGTTAAAGTTTTACTCTTTGTTTTGTTTAACAGTTCTTCTCGCGCGCTGCGGAGGCTAATTAGTGAGATGTCTCACGCGGCTCTAAGGTGTCCGGCCTGCGGGTCCTCAAACGTCGAGGACGATGCTCTTTATTCTCAGGCTCAGATGGTGTGTGTGGACTGCGGCTCCGTGGTCTCAGAGGGAGTCCTCGCCAATGATCCTGTTGGAGGGACAGGTGAGAGCAGTGAGGATGTAATGTTGACATTGGAAGAGTTACTGAGACATAGTTTCTTAGAGGTTGTCATTGATCAAAAGTTAACATGGAAACAACACATTGAATACATTAAAGGGACAATTTCAAAATCACTTGTAATCCTGTACAAATTAGAGAAAAGTATTGAATTCCAAGGCCTTGCATTTGATCTACTACTCATTGATTGTTCCCTATATATCTTACTGTGTGGAACTGTGGGGGTCCAACTTTAAAATCACTATAAATTCAATAATATACTATATAAATATAAGGAGACAGTCAGGTCACTTTAGTCTAAATAAATATATCCTTTAGGGGTTCTTTCATCGGCTCATTATTGTGTGAGTATAGTACATTTGTGGTCATCACTGATCTATATTTTGGCCGTTTGAGGTTTTTCTTAGAGACAAAACTAACAAGTTATCTCCAAGCACTTTCCCTTTTATAGTCTAACAAAATACTTATAAAGTCTTTGTATTCCCATTGTATTATACTTAGATTTGGACTTTAGCCCCCAAATACTGTAGATTCTGTATGTGTGACCAAGATACACTGCACATACTTAGTAGGACAATTCAATACTTCATTGCCCTCTGGAGGACAAACTTTGCAATGACCCTGTTTCTAAATCATCTGAAACCTTGTTGAGCTACAGTTTTAAACATTTATTCAATCTGTAGGTTCCACATGTTTTCTTTTTCTATTTTACAGACTCTGGTTTTGGAGATTTAAAAAAACAAAAAACAAAGAGCATTTGTAAAAACAGATTAGACAAGAGCAGTCTGTTTGACAAATCTGGATCACTATAGGGTGAAGGCAGAGTTATGGCAGGCGGATATCTGTATAAAATATCATCATTATATTAAAATAATGGCCGAAGTCATTTTTTGACAAAAATGAGTTTTTGGCCTAAATTTGGCCTAAATCATCTCTAAATCATCTCTTGAGACAATTTAGGGATGATTTCGGCCAAAAACTCATTTGCGACAAAAAATGACACAGGCCATTACTTTAATAGACGACATACTTCCTTTAGCTATGTTACTGATGGATTTAACTGTCAAAAGTCCCGTTGTGGTGGACTTGGTTCACAGATGTGTGGCTGCATGTCATTTTCAACAATATATTCATCATCAGTAAGTATTTCAGGTGGGAGTCTGTACATGGACCTTTGTTTTGTAATTCTACTCCACGGTATAGGCTTGTGTTTGAATTCCCTTCAGTGTTAATCTTTGTTGAGTTTGACACATGCTGGGCTCAGACTCTGTCATCTTAGCTGTCTTGACGATCCCCATGGAAACAAAACCATTGTCTACACTATTTGACCTTGACACATATGCTTACTGTGAAAATTAGATATAAATGTGCAAAGCAGTGCATAAATTGATATAGTTTTATACAGTCAAAATGTTGTCAAAACAGATGCTGAATGCCTCCATCTTGTAAATGAATAAATAAACTATATTTATTTAATTCTATTTAAACCGGGCTGTAATTATACATCATGTTGTAAACATGGGTCTTTTAAAATGAGTTTTCATGGAAATTACTGGGCTTTTGCAGCCAGCCTCTAGTGGACACTTACAGAACTGCGTTTGTATTCAAGAACTGGTCAATTTCATCAACTCTGGAGGTTCAGTGGTGCATGTGTTGACAGAGTTTTGCAGCATTAACATTTTCCAGAAACGGTGAACCCTTGTGTGTTCTGGACTTTACGTAAATGATAAATGATGAGAAATGTACTCGCTACTTTGGGCAGTAAGTTTTGGTACATTTTGTATTCCCAGCTGTCCGACATTAAAATTTATTCACATTCTCTTTAAGTGTTTTTCTTTTTCTTTATTTCCCAGATGTCAGCTACAGGCAGACCACAGCCGTAACCAAGAAACCGTGTCATAACCTATTAAAAGGTGAGATCTTTTCTCTCAGAGGGGAACCCTCTTCTTGATGGTGTTTTTTTCCATGGATCCTGTTCTTTCTGGCTATTGCAACATGCACTGGTCAAATCTATTGTTTTACTTTTACAGGTCTGCAGCGTGTCAAAGCCATGTGTCGAATCCTCGGTGTGAACAGTGAAATTGAGGAGCTCTCGCAGACTTATTACAACCAGGCCTATCAGCATCAGAGCTTTATTAAAGTCAGCCTCCAGAAGAAGGAAGTTCTCGCCGGTTGCTGCGTGCTCGTGAGCTGCAGAGTGCGTAATTGGCCGATCTCCATGGGAACCATCAGCTGCTTGCTGGATGCCGACCCGACGCTGCTGGGGGCGGTCTATCTTGAGATGGTCAAAATTCTCCAAATCGAGGCGCCGATCGTCGGTATCACTGATGTGATGGAGGCGCACTGTCAGGAGTGAGTGAAACACAACAGATTGTCTGTCCCATCAGCAATATGATCTTCAGGGCAACCAAACATTATTAAGGTGTTGGGATAGGAACAGATATTTAAGAGAGAATTCTGACCAATAAGAAAGCATTTTTAGTCTTGTTTGATACATTTGTGCATCTGTTTTTAAAAGAGGAACTGACAGTTTTGAAGTAAAGTTTCTAAAGGACCAACTTTTTCTTTGGGTGAAAATATTCGGCTTTTATTTTTAAATGAACACATGATTTGATAGTTTCTTATTTTGGGTGAAAATCTTTGAGAAAAAAGTAAATGCGGATCTGTCTGTAATGACAGTTTCTCCTATTTTTCTGTGTGGTTAAACTTCTTGATCTGAGCTTTGAGTTTCAAAGGCCAGTCAATCTCAGTGGGGCTAATTAGATTTGAATTTTGTCCATCTGGAAAGCTACCAGGCAGAATACAAAACCAGAATTTTGGCCAAAATCCTCAACAAGATATGCCTTAAATGAGACATTTCAGCCTCTGATTAGTCTTTTAACACAAAAGTCACTCATGATCACTTTTCTTTCCCTCAGGTACAAACTCAGCCCAAGTCATGTCCCTGAGGAGTTTGCTGAGGATCCCAGGGACCTTTCCAAACATGCCGTGGCTTTGGTAGAGCTGGCTGCAGACACTTGGATAGTGACTGGCAGGAGACCAGTCCCCATCATGATGGCAGCCATCTATTTGGCATGGCAGTCCCTGAATCCCTCCAAGCAGCGGCTGAAATTCACCCTGGACAAGTTTTGCCAGCTTGCCAAAGTGAAAAAGCAAGTGCGGGCCCTTAAGAGGATAACAGAGATAAAGGAGGTGCTGTGTAAGCTGGGGAAGGAGATCCCTTGGCTCGAAACGACAGTCACTCCAGAGAACGTAATGATGCAGGTGAAAGATATTCTAGAATTTAAGTATGCGCTGCTTAGGAAGGCCTTGAGGACTCATGAGGATGCTCTGCTGCCGGAGTGTCAAACCAGCTGCGATAACTCTCAAACAGAGGATAACACGGATGCAGCCTGCTCGGAGCAATGTGAACAGAGTACTGAAAAGGCAGAGCAAACAAGTGATGAAGATGGTAATTCACGAGCAGAGTCTGAGCAGCAAGATAGCGGTCAGGAGTGTCAGGATACAGAACCTAACTGGGGGAAGAGAGTGCTGTTTGCTCCCCCCTGTGTGGTTCATGCGAAGAGAAGAAGAGTGGAGCAGTCCAGGATGAAAGATGTAACCGGTGATGAGGAAATCTCTGACAGTGAAATTGACTCGTACATCCGAACTCCTCAGGAGACCCGAGATTTTGCTCTGACACAGAAGATATTATCAGAGAGAGAGAAGTCGTAACTGGTCATTCGTTACTGCTTATTCTTCCTCCTATCGTATGACATAAAGGGTTTTTGGAGCTCACACTTTTTACTTTATAACCTGTATTCACAATTAGTTATTTTTTTAATGAAATTATAATAACAGATGCTACAGCCTCTTCTATTTAGTTTAAGAAAAGCCATAGATAGAGTATTATTTATTTGCTGCTCCTCTGTTTATTATGAAATAAAACCCGCTGTTGGGCGTTAATATACCAAAACTATTTGAGTCACCACATGATTTCAACTTAGAGAATCCTCATCTTACAAATTCAAATGCTTTTTAAAGAGAAATAGGAATGAAATGAATAAAATAGAAGTTGTGTTGTCTGTTTCCAAAAGGTCAACATTTTTGAGTCCTTTTTTTGGATCGGCGTTTTTTAATAATCTAATGTTTCAGGATGGTGGATTTTTGTGAGCTACAAGCCGTAATCAAACAAAGACAGTCTTGAAACAGTTGACTTTATGTGTGATGAACCTGGGATATATGAAAATGTCACTTTATGAATTAAATTATGATTAAAAAAAGAACTTTGAATCTTTTGAGCTGCTCCTGTAAGATCTTTGGGTGTTTTTATTGTTTGGTACATGAAAACCAACTCCATGTTAAAAGCTCATTTTTTTTTACAGAAGTGGTTTTGACATTTAAATGTCAGGAAAGTGCAGGTATAAATACCTCCAAGAAGACTGAGTTCTGTTTAGTTGCTTGATTCAGGGTCTTAGTGCTGTGCATGCTGTTTTGGTGTTTTACAAGGAGAAACGAATTAGCCTGAGCCATTGTTAAACGGCTCGAGTTCTCTGCTATCATGTAAGCTGCTGTGAAAAAAACAAAACAAAAAACAGTTTTAATGTACCCTTGACTGAGGACATTTTGTGTCAAAGCTCCTGTTTGGAGTTTTTCTCTGGTTATGAAACAGAAATGAACAAAACTCTTTATTTCAAGACATATTCAAGGAAACAGGACTGTCAGGAAGGAGAAAGATTTTATTTCTTTTTTTGGTTCTTTTTTTGAGGCCTGAAACTTAAGCAGATGCCACGTGACAGTTTACACAACACTTTGTTTAAAAAAGTGTATCTCTTGAATATGAGACCATCTTACTCCTTTACATTTATTTCAAGGTCAAAAACAACTCCTGGTGGTCTATGGTGGATTTTGCTATTTTGAGGCTAAAACAAACTGTAGAGGCCACACATGAAATTTGAATGGCTACCCCGAAGTCCTAAACTATGACTGGCTTTTGTCTTGACAGTGTCAGCAATTACACAGCAATCAAGTATTTGGATTGTGTTTCAGCACGCTGCCAGAGGGTTCTTTGCATTTTTAGCATAAAACTTTTTTTTTGTACTTTACACACTTTAGACAAACACCCCCTTAAATCCTCAGATTAAAGTCTTGCCAGGTTATTGTCTTAAATTTTATATCTGATTTATGAGAGTACCTACCTGTATATGAATATTATTTTATATATAAAATAAAACCCTAGAGTATGATTCTAGCAAAGTTCAAATGAGACAGATAGAGATGCAGGCTTAATTGTGATGTTAAATTAATATTCAGCAGTGTGAAACTTATATCATTGTCAGAATGCCAAGCAGACAGAAACTATAAATTCTCACATTGCTTCAATGTCCTCAAAGGGTCTATTTAATATGCAGAAAACACTTCTGTCTCCCGCATTACATAATTAGTTAAATAAAATTCAGCTCTGACTCTTAGCTCTGATCAAGTTTGATATAATTTCATTCAGTGACCTCTCGTCATGCATACACATCGATCTGAGGAAGAGAGGGCTTTGGATCTTTGTTTTTATTCACAAGTTTTTACAGTGTCTGCAAGCACAGTCACAAATCCAACTTTTTTTTTGGTACTTTACACCTAAAGTCATGTACATAATAAACAAACAGATGGTGGCAATAAGCAAGAGTTCACTTAATACAGTTAGCCATTCAATACCAGAGTCTTTTAAATACAAGAAAACACTGATGGGGAGCGAAAGTAGAAGCACACCACTAAAGTGCTTCAGACATGCTCACTCTAGCAGTGGACTGATATGATATATAACCAGAAGATACTCAAAACACTGCTTTTCAACTTGTGACACCATGTAAGTACTTAAAGGGATATTCCGGCATAAAATTAATTTAGGGTCAAACACCCGTAACACCGAGTTAGACACCCCCTCAAGAGATGAATGTTGTCGACCGCTTGCTTCTCTACTTATACCATATAGTTTCTTCATGGAAATGCAATCAGACTGAGACGCTAGGGCAGAACTACTGCATCTGCAGTGCAAAATGATTGATATGGTGATTATTAATTCAAGGAAATGTTAAAGTAATGATCATAAATGTTCTTCCTTGAGCTGCGTCACCCTGCTGCAGTTGATGATGGACTCGTCCGAGGTCTCCCTACAAACAAGTGGCTGCTGGAAGAGAGTAGGTGAGTTGTGTTTAATCTCTTTGATAAAGAAATTAGGCAAAGTTAAAAAGATGTTTCGTGGCTAGTACTGTAGCTGGGGCCCTGTATGTACTGTTGATAAGGTTAGGTGCTGTTGTGAGCATTATTTGTGGCTATAGAGTGGCTTTTTGGTTGAGCGTGTGGCTGTCTGTATTGCTATCTGCAGTCGTTACTAAAGTTAGTATAACTGAAGATGCAACATTCATCTCTCGACGAGGTGTCTAACTCAGTTTTAGGGTGCGTTTGACCCTAAAGTCATTGTACGCTGGAATATCCCTTTAACTGTTGACATTGAAGAAATGACAGAGTTTCAAGGAGGGTTGCCAAGAGTATTGAAATGCTAATACTCCCAGGCTGGTGAAAAACTTCAACTTTGAAGTATCTGTAGGATTTTTCTTATGCCCTAACTGCAAAAGATCAACTTTTTACACAATGTGTTATGGTTTTTTGCAATAACAATAGCAGACATTCATGGCCTACAGAGGGTTGACACTCATGATTGCATCAACCAAATGATAAGTGAGATTGATGCTGTTACACCCAACGTCTCTACATAACTTTCTATCTTGAATCTTCACAGCGAGGTAATTCAGCTGAACGTTTTTATGCTTGATCTGTCTGCAAGAGCCACTAATGTCCAATGGTTTGCAGGCCATTTATTCAAACATTACTCAATGGATTGCCTCGAAGGCTCCCAGATAAACCCCACTTCTTGATGGCACACTTATGCATCCACTTGCAAAAAATGGCCAACCAAATATGAATGATCAACCAACACCAGAAGTAACAACAAAACCTTTCTTTCTCTCAACTACAGCACCACACTGGCAGCACAGTGATTTGCAGGCACTCCAATGCGATGATGGCACTTCAACATCTTCCGCAACTCTGCACGAAAACGATCATGTAACCAGGCGTAAAGGAAAGGGTTACAACACGATGAGCTCATGGCGCACAGGTGGCAGAGCAACTGGATGAGCAAAAAGTAACGCTTGTTAATGAGGTGGATGTCAATGTCTCGCAGCACGTTGAAGACATGAATGGGAAGCCAACACACTGCAAATGCCGAAACCAAGAGTGCAACAAGACGAAATATCTTCCTCCTGCGAGCTTGTTGAACACCAGCCTGGTCTTTGCTTCTGTTTCCAGGTGCGACACACTTCTTCAGTTTGACAGTGATGCAGAGATAAGAGACGAAAACAGCCGACAGGGGCAGGACGTACGTGATGAGCAGGGTGCTGTACGCGTAAGCACGCCTTTCTTTCTCCTGTCCCAACCAGAATTCCTCGCAAATGGTGAAACCCTCATCTTTGAACTCCACGTGGTAGGTGTGGGTGACGGCTGGAGCTACAAGCCCACAGGACAGCAGCCAGATACAGGTGAGAACTGAGGCACAGGTTGCCATAGAAGTGCGTTTCTTCAGAGGATGAACTGTTGCATAATATCTGCAACAAAGAGAGAAAGAGCAGCACCTCGTAATAACTTAAGTTTAACTCAAACCCAACCAACACTATTATCACACAATAATAAGATAAGTGATTCTCTTTGAAAGAAAAGGCAAAGTAAGTTTACAATCTCCCAAAATGATGTTGCTGTTCTCGCCTAATTGTGGGGAGAAATCAACAGTCAAGTGCAAAACAGCGGAAAGGATTTCAATGTCAGACTTTTCAGTCTAGTGAACAGCAAAGACTCAGGGATCACAGGGGTCCAGCTTCAGATGTATTTCCTTAGCACATATTGAATCTTCCCTGCTCAGAGTTGGATAATTGGATTTTAGGCTGGTCCCATCAGGAGCGTGTCGTTGCAGGTTCATTTATTCTCTTCTAAACTTGAACCAAACTAAGTTTGACCTGTGCAACCATGTGTTTTGTTAGCAGTAAAGTGTTATTTGACTTGAAGTTGGAAAAGCACAAGGAATAACAATGTTCAGAAATGTCTTGAGAATCCACAAAATCCACAAAAACTAGATCCAGAGAAGTTATTTTGATGTTAAGACCCATTGACTGGATATAAAACAGACAGCATGCCTTCATTTTTACCCATTAAGGGATTTGAAGCCTAAAGACCATCTCGGTTGGCTTTATATTAGTGAAACCAAAGCATGTGCATAAGCCATGAGACTGTCTTCATGTCCTCACATTATGGGAGATTTAACAACTTTTGTGAAATCATCATCATTATTATTATTATTATTATTATTATTATTATTATTATTATTATTATTATTAGTAGTAGTAGTAGTAGTAGTAGTAGTAGTATTGCCATTCCTTTTCTGCTCTGCTAATCTAATAAATGTTTCAAGAACCCTCATTCGCCAACAAAGCTGTCAATCAATCAGCTTTTGAAATCAAATAACTAATTAAAAATGAAATTCTCACAAAAATAGAAACTTAGAAATAAATACGCATGATAAGAGCTAACTAAGTGACTGACTATTTCAGAGATCACAAACATTTATTTGACGTGTATCTTAATTTCTAGCTCGACCCATGTTCCATCTGTTAACATGTAGGAGTCAGGGTTTATGACCTAGACTGCCAGTTAAAAGGAAAACCTCCATATCCTTGGGCTTATTTTCTACTGCTGCTTTTAGACCCTCTCCTTTCATCTCAGTCATGATCACATTTGATTGACATTGACCTGGGTTTCTACACCACAATGGCACATGTGATACTTTGATTTGAGTCTGGTTGTTTATCAATATAAAGCCAAAGTAATTTATATTCCATCTCTGAAGCATGCTCAGAATTGCAAGCATGTCAAGATTTTATAAATGAATGCAGCATAGTTTACAATCTGTCAGGGTTAAAATTTCTATCAAACATATTCACTCATTAATCAATTTACCTGCACATCTCTATATCCACAGGGATCCTACACAGGTGGAATTTCCATACTTTTCCATAGCCAACTTTTTAGAATTATTTTTAGAAATACCTACTTTTCTGTTATGGAAAACAGTATTTTTTAACTGTGGTAATAGTCTGGAAACATAAATATTTTTTGATACTTTATTTTTCATTTGTCATGCTTTTGAAGACTTGTGTAGGAGCCCTGTATCCAGATGGGACTAAATTCAAGATAAGAATATTTGGCTTGTCAGTTTCACTCCACTCATGTTCAGAATGACATTTACTCATTGGCATTTATTTAATCTGAGTAGTTACTAGCGTGTTTATTTGTTTCGAGACATTTTTGATCAAAATGACACCAAACTAGTATTCAAAGAAAACTACTGCTTTGAAAAGAGACAGGGGTCAAATGTAATTTTTAAATTTTTTAGGAGTCCTGGCTGCAAAGATATTCACCCACCTGTCAACGGCAATAGCAGTGAGCGTGAACACGGAAACATACACAGTGACCGGCTGGATGAGGAACACCAGATAGCACATGGAGCGGCCAAACACCCAACCACGTGGGTTGAAGGCGTAGGCCAGAGTAAAGGGTACACATGTCACACACATGAGCATGTCAGAGAAGGCCAGGTTCCCGATGAAGAAGTTGGTCACGTTGTGCATCTTGCGTGTACGACAGATGACATACAGGAGGAGGTAATTTCCAAAGACGCCTACCACCACCACGAGCATGTAGCAGGGGATGATGAGGGGCTTGAACGTTTGCAGCAAAGCCACGTCTGCAAACTGGGAGCTGCGGTTGGAGGAGTTATTCTGCACGGCAACCTCGTATATATGTCCATCTGTGTGCTCTCCTGACACAGATGGTTGTGTGCTCCCAGCCAAGCCGCTGTGATTACCCTCCATGGCAGCAAAGACCAATCAGTCAGCACCTACATAGAGAGTAGATCATGACATTTAAAACGTGAAAACCCATCACTGTACGTTTACTGGCATCGACACAATCTTGGTGTGAGAAGAAAAAGCACTATCAGAGGGTCCATGATTATAAAAGCATGTACCAGAACATCCTCTGCTTTCGGGTACATATGGTGTATGTTATTGTATAAGGTAGATAATGGAAATGTCAGGGGGTTTTTTGTGTGCATTTCAGAGCTACCTGCAAAACCTTCAAATATCTATTCAGCCTGACTAAGGTGCAAAGTTTTGATGCATTTTAACACACAGTTAACATTTTGATTTCTTTAAAATTCCTCAGTAGAAATTTTATGTTAGTAGAGGACTGTTTATAAAAAACTGTTTCAGGCAAGAGCCCCACCCTCAAACCTGTGTGTTGTGTCAGCTATGATTGAGTTTAGGTCATGTTATATATCACCTCTTAATCCTATTGTCGACACCCTAGTGAGCACTAGCCACCAGATTCCAATGTCAAAATCTGGCTGAAGACTGTGACATCAGGTCTGGACAAGACCTAGTTTCGACCCTTTTTTTCCAACCAGCTAAAACACAGTTACAACATCATCGTGCCAGGAAACACAATTTTGTCTCATAATTGTAATAAATTGACCATTTTAGGGGAGAAAGGAGGATGGACATTATTACGGGCAATTCTGGAGAATTGGCAATTCTCCAGAGTAATTTTCCAGTGGTAGTTGCAATCCTGTTTATAAAATGATTCAATCACAACGCATTTTATTTTCTCAGGAAATCATGACTACAGCAGTTAATGGGGTAATTAGACCCAAAGACAAGCGCCAATACTTGGGCTGCACAACTCTCACTACAAAGACTGAAAGACCCTTGGATACTGATTCACTGGTGCCTGACAACACGACCAACAGAGCGCCTTTAAAGCCAATGCAAGTTTTTAGCTGCTGATGAAACAGGAAAACGTTGACCACGCCCAACAATAATTCAAGTTTTTGTGCTGTAATTTCTAGAACTTGAAAACACTGTGAGAGTATCGATGTCGGACAAGCGAGTTCACAGCCAGTGAATTGACAGCTTTGATTTTCTACTGCTAAGTTTCAAAGTAGGTGAAACATTTGACTGATTTGAGCCAAAGGGTCACATACCCTGTCAGAAAACACTAGCCAGACCTGAACATGAAAATGTTAGCTAAAGAATAGGTCATACTACTTTAGTGGTGCCAAAATCAATAGAAATCAAGTTCCTGCACCAAAAGATGGATGCTGGATTGAAACCCACAGTAAAAAGGGACAATAGCCTTTGAATGATGAGCCGCACAATTCTCTCAAGAGAGTACTTTAAATCCTGTTTCTCTTCGTAATGTTGTTTCCTTTGTACTACACCTGTTCTCTAATACCCTTTTCACCTTGTAAGACAGCATACTTTTTGACTGTAGAATCAATGGTAACGGCCCCCCTCAGGGTCACTTTAAGTAATTTGTTGCTGCAGACACGCAGCACTAATTGGTATGAAGGAACACGACTTGTTACTACGCAGAAGTGCAGAGATTCAGGGAGGGTCTCTACGACTGTTTCCATTAATTTCCACTATCTGTTGATGCGAAGGCTTTCCACTGACAGCGGATCATCATATTCATGAACAGTCTGGGTTACATATTGAACAGCTTCTTGTCTGTTGGAAATTTAGATTATAACTGTTGGATAAAAGTCTCATTGTATTTTGTATTCATCTCACATATTACATATAACGTACAAATTTGATAAATAAAACGAATTATATATAACAACATACATTATGTATGCCAGGGCTTACATTAACATGTATGGACTGTTATCCTCAAGGCGAAGTTATTCATAGGAGACTGACAATTAGATTCAAAGGAAATCCTCTACGATGAAATCTGCAGATGTTCAGACTCCAAAAACAAGCAAACGAAAAAAAAAAAAAAAAAAGACCTTAACTTTACATTTTAAAGCTGACACTTATTGGCTCCCTTTCAATGTAGAAACCTACAATATAACCTCTCTATTATCATACTAATAGAGATTTTTTTTTTTCAGTATTGGCGAATGCTCATCTAGAAGCTGAAAAATAAATTGTGGTGTTCCCCAGGGGTCAATTCTAGGTCCTGCACTTTTCAACCTTTATATGGCACCGCATCCATTTCCAAAGCTATGCAGATGCACATACAGCTTTGTATTTCCATGTCTTCTGATGACCCAGGGCCAGTTGAAACCCTAATAACTGGATTTTGATGTCAAGTCATGGATGGCAGAGAACTTTTTACAGCTCAACAGGACAAAACTTGGGTTTTAGTCATTGGTTCTGGGGCTGAGAAAGGGAAACTAAACCCAAAGCTCAAAACACTCTCTTTTTATCCATGTCAGCTGGTCAAGGATCTCAGAGTGATATTTAATTCAGACCTTAGCGATATTACTTAGAAGGCATTTCATCACTCGAAACACATTGTTAGAGTGCAACTGCAACTGCAAAACTCAGCTCCTTTATTAGTACAGCTCACAACTATGGAACAGCCTGAAGACTAAAGATGGCACAGAGTATCAATATTTCTTAAAGCAAACTCAAGACCTACCTTTTTAGTCTGGCTTTTAACTAAAAGTTAAGTAATCTTTTGTTTTATTTTATTATCTTCTTCATTTTGGCTGTGTCACTATCCTATCTTGAGTTTTACCTTTGTGTTTTTTTTTTCTCCCACCTCTACTTTTTGCCTCATTAAGATATCCTGATAGTGTTTCCTCTTTTTTTCAGCTCCTTTTATTCATAAAGTATTGAAGTGTGGATCATAAGTGTGGAGTGGGAAGTTGGGAGTTGGTGGGGATGGTCCCTTTGTATTAATTTCTTACCTTTTTTTTTTTGTAAAACAACAGATATGTGCCTCTCACGGCACATAATGTCTTATTTTGAGAGTTTTCTAAACATTTTCACACACCCAGATTTAATATCAGTGTCTGGGTATAAACCTGTGTCTTTTTAAAAATGTCTTTCGTTACATAACAGAGCCCTTTCAGACGGTGTAATTTACTGTACCTACAACTCAATACACATTTGTTCAGAAAAGAAGAGGAATCAATGAGACACTGGCCATTATAAATAACCCAAAGCTCTAAAAATTTTGCTTACAGTACATGCAAATAATTTCCCATCAGAGACTTGAAGACAGGAGTATTGACTATAAAAACATCCACCTATCTATTGCTTAGTCAGTAGTTGAATTTTTATTGTCTTCCATTCAGATATTTTAGTTTTGAGCTGGAAAAAACAACGATCTCCCTAATTATAAGGCAAAAATAGACATTAAAGCCTACAAACAAACAAACACAATTATAATATCTCTGTAACTCACCTGCGTTGATGTTTTTCAGTGAAGAGATGGGTGGAGTGCGAGTGTGTGGAGCGGACCTTCCTTGTGCACTTCACCACAGCAAACAGTCGAAGAGAGAGAGAGGGAGAGAGAGAGGGAGAAAGAAAGAGAGTAGGAGAAAGCAGTCTGTGGCAGTGACAGTAAGCCAATAAGGCTGCAGAGACCCTCTAAGATTGATGCTCGGTTTGGACGTGTAGGTGACGTTTGATCTCTCGCTGATTATACTGTCATGGTTTAGCATTGATAGATCTTGACATGGAGACATTGACCATAATTATTGATCAGCACACAGGCGAGTGCGGGGCTCTGGTACCTATTTGTCGGTTCGTTTGTTTGTTTGTTTGTTGCTGCATTCACAGATGCATTGCTGGAAGCCCTTTAATTTAACACTGTATGAAGATGTTGCTTGTAGTGTTGAGGAATTGTACTTCAAAGCTGAATCGAGGAACTGATGAAAGCAGAAATTCTCATGGCTGAGTTAGAGTCAAGCTGTGGCACAGAGAGAAACTCAGAACCTTACAGAAGTATTAACCAATTGTTCTTTGATGTGCCGGCTTTCTAAAATATAATGGCTAGGCTTTGTGAGAGATAAGTCATGTTTTATAGAACAACCTATTGGACTTATTGTTTTAGAGACTGTGTTTGAAAAGGGACCTAATCAAATATTACAATGGTGGATGTCCATACTCAAATGTCATAATGTAAGATACAGGGATGGTGTTGTAACTCCTAGATATGTTTTTTTTTTTCCAATAATACCTTCCATAAAGGGTCAAACACACAAGCTGTAATGTTATAACAGCTAATTGCAAGTAAAGTTGCAACTGCTACTTGCTAAAAGCCATAATGGATTTAACTGCGCTCAAAGATAAAAACACCAGGCTCCCTAGAAACGGACCACAGCAACCGAGGATATGACAAAAACCCAAGAGGATAAGTACACAACATAAGAGCTGAAAAATAATAGAATCCTTAATCCATCGCTGCTGCATATTAGACGTCTGTGAAATCATTCACAGAACCCACATTGATTTAACTGCATGTACATGAGGGACCCATGGCTGTCCTATTTTGTTAACACGTTAAATTAGAGAGAAAAAGCAAATGATTTTTATTATTCCCCTACAGTCACAAATGATTGCAGGTTTGTCAGTCAGGATTACAGGGAGCAACATTTTCATCTACCAAACCACTGCGTTGACTCGTAATAGCATGCATGTTGTTTTAAGGGTAATCATTTTTTTATATAGATAGAGGCAGCAGCAATTCAAAAAGGTACATTTGTTCATTAAAGAATGCTAAAATGTGCTGATGTGGTGGATGGATACATGCAGTACCACCTGCTTTCAGAGCCCCATCAGAATCCATTATTGATATTGTGTTTTGATAAACTCATTTTATGCCTTAAATAATTAACTCTGGCCTGATGTGGCCATCCGGATCAAATTGGGTTAGTATAATGCTCTGCAGGAGCACAGATAGATTTGTTGATAGAGAATGAGCAGTTCCAGCGTGGGAGCTGAATCCCTCCTGTCTCTGCCGCCTTCATTTTCAAACTCCTGAAGCACCTCCAAAAAGCAACTTTTTTAGCAACTCCATCCCTAAACTTTGCTGAAATTGGCCAACCTGAAATATGTCATCCCCCTAGGAGCAGCCTCGCTCTTTCTGACATCTGAGGGAGGAAGAGGGACTGTACTGGAGCATCAAACATGTATTAAGCCAGTGTTCAACTCACACACGGTCTGGTCTGATGTGACATGACTCTGAAATGATTGTTTATCATCACAGATTCTGGCGAGGCTTAGGAAGACGCTAACACCAGCTTGAGGTATCTGCCTGTGATATCACCGGGAAAGATGTCGCTCTGAATTATGATTGACAAGCAAGACCACAGCTACACTAAGGTGTGAGTTGTGGGGGCGGTTGTGGCTCAGTGGAAGAGTTGATTGTTTCTCAATCAGCTGCGCCCATGGGATTAGTCAAAAACTGATGGTGCTTTACGTAGCAGCCTCTACCATCAGTGTGTGAACAACATGGCGTGAATGGGTGAATGTGCCGTGTAATGTAGAAGTGCTTTGAGCTGCCGGAAGACAAGAGAAAGTGCTGGATAAACAAAGCCCATTTTACCATTTAATCATTTATTGATTTATGACATGTACGCCCCGTCTCCCTTCATGGCTCAAGAGAAGAGAAAATAAAAGGACAGAGAGAAAAAACAGCAAAAGGTGAGTGGAAGAGTTGCAGAATTGGAGAGAGCAAGACAAAGAGAAGATGAGGTTGACAGAGGAGGTTTTATCATACTCCCGAGACTTAACTCTGTATCCCTGTTATATCATTACACACCTTTTTAAACCAGTAGCAACATGTAATGTAAATTTCATATCACGCAACAGTCTAGCTGTCACTTTGTATCCTTCCTTTGGCGACAGAAATATCCACATCCTGTCCAGAGAAGATAAGTGCGATCAGGATCTGTCCAAACTAGATTGTGGTGTTTTCTTGTGGAAGGATGAGAAGTTTTATCTGCAAAAAGAGCAACAGTCTGATGCAGAATTAAAAAAAAAAGACACCCTGGCAGTCATCATATTTGTATTTACTGTATACTGTACTTAATTATGGACATCAGGCCTCCATCTCCTGTTATTATTATTGAGGCGCTGGTCATTCCCTTTGAGCATGACATCCTAGCAGGGTGACTTATGGGATTGTCCGCTAATGTAACGTCATAGCAGGACAACATATTTAAGGAGATGGAGGTTGATGGCTTCATCGTTATCTTGTTTTCAGTGAAAAGGACCTTGGTTAATTTTTTCTATAGTTTTGCTTAAAAGTGTTCTCAAGTTACGAGGGGACAGGAAATGAGCATGTGCAAAACGACTGACAAAAGCATATCCACATACACTGTACATGGCTTTGTAGTCTGAAGACAAAAAGAATACATCACCCCTCCTTCCCTCCTTTACCACTTAGATCACAAGTTTTATTCTGATCCAAGTCATTGTAATCCCGACTGGACGGTTTTTCCAATTAAATCAAATCAATCAGTTTGATCTTAGAGTGGTCGTGTACACTTAGAAGTAAAGCCACAACACCGTTTTGATTCTCATAAATAGAATGGACGCCATCTGCCTCCTCACTGGGTGAAGCCACCCCTGAGAACAGCACCATCTGGTGACCGGCTGCAGTATAGGTCATAAATCCTGCCTCCTCTGGAGGTGTGGACAAACTTTAGAAATTTATTACACAGAATATAATTTTTTTTCCCCCCTGATTGCGATGTTGACATGTAGTTGCTGCAAGACTGGTTTGTGTTCAAGTCCTCTTTTTTCTGTGCAGCTCCATTTTTAAAAGTTCATGTTTTCTATGATTGACACTTGATACAGCCTACGGGCGTACAAAGATTGCATATCTCTCCCGAGGGATATGCTGTTTGAGCCAAGCGTCATCACAGCGACTCTCAGCGACTCTCCCGCTGAATGCGCACAACGCTGCTGCGCAATGTTGGTTTTACGAAGTGGAGAAAAATCGCAGATATACAGAGAGCTTTTTGGCTCAAGTCCGTATACTGGCAAAAGGTGAAACCAAGTTGTCCATAGTATATAAAGTCTTTGGACATTCTTCAAACAACTTCTCCTGTTTCTTTGCAATCTGTGGCTGCCGTTGACTCGTACAGCCTACAGTTTGATGTCTTGCCGTGACAGTAAGAATAAAGCTCTGCTATCTGCTATTACACTCCTCAGGAGGCTGTGTAAGTGGTCATAAAGTGAGCTTTACACTGTGCAGAGGAAGCTTTGAACTTCTCAACACGGCAGAGACTCAAAGATCATAGTGACACTCTAACTCTGTTTAACATGAACCAACTGCTCCAAGACAAAGATCCTGATTCCTCTGAGGTTTACAATCACACCTTCATATGACTCATGTGACCTGCAGGGCTCTCTCTCTCTCTCTCTCTCTCTCTGTCTCTCTCTATGTGATGTGAAATGAATTTTCAACATGAGTCACCAATACAAGCCAGTGAAGCAAGCGACTGCTGAGCTGGATCCCAATCATGAAAAGAAGGCAGAAATCATTGAAGGTGAGGAAATAGCACCTGTATAAAAAAGGTCACTTCCTCAGTAAACCTCAAACAATGAAGAACATGTTGTCCTTTGGTGGTTTCTCGTCAAGCCAGATGTGGTCAGTTTTCAAATGTGCTTTGCTTATTCATCACATCAAACAGTTAGATCGTAAAGGGGGGATGTTTTCTCTCTCTCCATCTTTGAAGGTACTTGTCAATAGTATGTGCATTAGCCACAGGAGATGCTAGCCAGCCTGGCCTCTTTATTGAGTAACTTGCCGAGGTTTGGGGAAAGTGGCCCACCATGTAATTTAGCTCATTTTAAGAAACTTCAACAAAAGCAGGTGTAGCTGTACAGCATCAGAATCCATTTTGGTTGATACACAACATGTAACTCATACAGCCTAACTTAAAAAACTCCAAAGTACCCCTTTGACTTGCATTTATGGATGTTTTATTTTAAAGGCAGTCAACTCATATATCCTACTTTTCCTTGTCCAGTTCAAGGAAAACTCAACCAAGTTAGTTAACATTAATATTAATGATAGTGATATACAGTCATGGAAAAAAAATATTAGACCACCCTTGTTTTCTTCAATTTCTTGTTCATTTTAATGCCCAATACCACTACAGGTATATAACCTGAAGAATACGATGAACATAGACTCCCTCCCCTTCTTCAAGTCCAAACTCAAGACACACCTGTTTAAACTGGTCCATCCATCCCACCACCCCTAACTCACTTTTTAAATTTAATTTTAATTGGTATCATTTATTTCTTTATTTATTCCTTTGCTGTTGTTTATGTCAAATGTTTTAATGTTGCTTTGTTGATTTTAACTGTTTTGATGATTGATGACTTTAATTGTTAATAGTGTTTTATCATTGTTTTTTATGTTCTGAAAGTGCGCTTCAAATAAAATGTATTGTTATTATTATTATTATTATTATTATTATTATTATTATTATTATTATTATTATTATTATTTATTTATTTATTTATTATTTTTAAATTATTATTATCATTATTTACATAACGAAAAATAAAGCTGATTCCATAATATTTTGTGTCCTATTTGACATGCTCAAGCTTAATTGTATTCCCAAGGTATATAAAATGCCATTTCACGTCATTAGCAGCACTGCACATGTAAAGGCCTAGAGTTGTTTACCGCTTACATTCAAACCATAGCACAACTCAGAAGTTGTCAGCTCAAAAGCTAATTCACTTTACGACAGTGTGAGAAAGAGTGAGACTGATGCATGCAGTTGAAGCAGCTGGAAAGCAGACAGGTCCACAGCAGCAAGGTGTCTACAGCAGCGGGTGTCTACAACCAGTGGAATGAGGTCGCTCAGGGGACTCTGACAAAAGACTTGGGTTCGTGACTTTTATGGGAAATGATGATTCAAAGTTCAAGACACAGACAGATAGAGGACAGAGAACAACAGGAAGGTGCTTAATTTAACAGTTCCCCTGTCTTTCTAAACCTCAAGCAGAGCTGGCCTAAGCCTGAACCTGAACCAGCTCTACCATAAGCCTGGGAAATGCTTTGTCTGTAAGTTAACAACATACCCACCACCTAATAAAAATAAAGCAAAATAAAAAAAGTGTAAAAAATAATTAATGATAAAAAACTGTTTCTTATCACATGATAATGGATATGATAATAGTATATCTAACATTATTTTTAAATACATTTGACATAGTCATATATATTCTTGAAGTCTTCAGTGTATCTATGAGGTTCCTATGCTTTGAGGTTCCTCTCAATTCAGCTGCAGTGTAAGAAAAACTAACAAATGCGTAAATGCTCACAATGTTAGACTTGATGAAGAAAGAGAAAAAGATTTAATTGGCATAGAAAATAAAAGGGTTGCAGCAACATGTTAAAACCTTGACAAAAAGCAGGAAATGTCAGCTAGGCGGATATCTATGGAGGTAAATGAGAAACTGACGAGTGTGAGTCATGTTCCAGGAAGCTAAAGGTATGTACTGTTTTTAGTTGAGTATGTGAATGTCAATATGTGTGTTAGCATATGAATGGATTCCTTGTGTCTTTCTTGGAATATCTGCCTCAGAAGCTGCTGTCGTTGTGATCGTAAACAAATCCTCAGTTCATACCCTTGCTGTCTAGACAGCTGACTGTATTGTGTTTTGAGTTTATTTCACTTGCAGCTTTATGTCCCAAAATCCCTGTACGGCTTTGGGTGATTATAAGTTCAACTTTTCAAAACATAGTTTATGGATCACCTGTTCTCTCCAGAGCCTTTTTTAAAATTGTAAACATATGTTCCTGTGTCTGTGAGCGAGTTAGGAGGAACAGTGCAGCACTCATGTGACTGACCCTCACTCCAATCTTTGAATAGCTCACACGGTAGTATCTTCTTCCCTCGCTTATTATTGACTTTTCTCCTCTGGTGGAGATGCATTGCTTTATTTTCTGATCTCTGTGTTGTCTGCCAGCTGTGTCGTCCAATTAGGACTGTCTACAAAATGACTGACAACTAGAATAAATAACAAGAGCTTATTATACACAGTAAGAATTTAAACAAAGTTCAGAAAAGCTAATGAAGCAAAAAAAAAAGTTATTCCGGCTCATTTACATAGAAAGCACAGTGAGTTTTAAAGGAAATTAAAAGTTAAGAGACTCAGTTTCCATACTCCCAAATCATTTCTCCTCTTAAACCTCTCCAGCATGTATTCTCTATTATGCTAATTTCTGCATCATTTCTTCATTGTCTTTAATTGGAACATTTTACTCATTTAGTCGTTCTTGCAAATCAGAATTTTTTGTTTGTATGTAGAAATGGATTTATTCTGCAGTATCTAGTGGTCTGATACTGATTAAAATGCCCCCTTTGTTTACTCCTTCCAGGATTTACTAGTGACAGTAACCTTCAAGGACAAAAAACGGCTTTGATTCATGATAGGTGTGATCATGTTTTTACCTTAAAAATGTCTATCACCACTTTTTTTGTACACATCACTCTCTCCTTTGTCTCCCCACAAGCTTATTTCAGATGACCACTTAAGAAATAACAATAATAGGTATGGCCTTTACTAATCTGTCCGTTATGTGTTACTGTTGGATCTGCTCTGTCTGCATTTATAGCAGGTTCATTTTGAGTTTACAAAAATAAAATGTTTTCTATATTCAGATGATTAAACACTGATTCAAACATATTTATGAGTATATTTCCAAGTTGTTCTACTAAATGTTGCTAAAAAACCACACACTGCACCTTTAAAGTTAATATCACAAAACAAAATGCACAATGAAATAAATGTAAATCCATAAAATTTAATGACTCATGGTTTATGTCAGTTTGTTCATATCTTTAGTTTGTAGCTGGGTAATGAGGAGGATAACATACAACAGCATGGTGCGAAACAGACCTGTCCTTGCTCAAGGGCTTTTATCTCACATCATGACTCGCTCATGATTTACTACCTCCTATATATCACTTCATCAGGAGTTACTCATGAACTTATGGTTTCTTGCAGATAGTGCCTCATTTTTTGTCCATTTGTACTCTGGGATCCCTGTCCCTGACTGTAAAACCCAAACCATCCGTTTATAAATGCAGTATGGGTTTTATTTTGCTTTTCAGGCTCAGGGTCCTGGTTTTGACTTTGCAGATTCACTGTCAAACTTTCATGGCTAACTGAGACTCTTGAATTAAAAAGGTCTATTCTTAATGTAATTAGTAATAGGATATTTTTTTTCTACCTGCATTGAAACTGAGACACAGACGAGATCAATAAATCACACATTGTTTCAGATTTCTAGTTAATATGCAGAAAACACTCCTGGTCTCCCTTCTGTTCAATCAGTAAATTAAATGGTTCAACTGCACTCTGACCTGGTTGGGTGTTATTTCATTTAAGTGCTGCCATTATGCTTTTACACTTAACAGCTAATTGGTTACACCAGCTGAGCTGCGGCTCAGAGAATTTAATCAACAAACCTCAGGTCTCAAATTTCTTCTCATCATTTTACTTGGCACCTTTTCCACTTTGCTAGATTTATGTATATCATTTAATCATATAAACTCGATTTTAAATCTTATTTTTCGAAAGAGTTACCGTCCCCTAAAATACCATACTTGTTAGTCATACTGCTCTGAAAGAAGAGCTGGATTTTTAAGTGTATTAGATTACTCAGAATGATCATCGTGTGCTTACTTATACTGCATGTACCCAGAACGTTATGCAACAAGAACACTTACGCAGAATCCAACAAATTCAGAGACAGATGGTTGAGCGTCTTTTTTCTGAGGTGAAGGTTAATGTCTGCTTTTCAGTGTTTCCCTCAATATCTGCAGCTGTAAGTGTTTCACAGTAAAAGTACTTAATAGTCCACATTTTGGGATTATTCATGTTTGAGTTGATTCAATCACTTCTGCAAGACCTTGTGGGGTCAAACCCTTGAACCTTTTCCTTTACAATTTGTTGCTCTTTAATTACATCTGCCTCCCTTCACATAGACCCTTAATTGATTAGTTTTTTTTCTTCTGTACAGCTATTTATGTAGATGTGGAGGTATGTGAGAGCAAGATGATGGGTTTTTGTGTTTCTGTTTCTTTGAGATGAAGAGCTAACATGTGTGATGAGAACCTCAGACAGCTTTGGTTTAAGACAGGGATGTGACTAATCAAAGTGACACAAATGTATGGAAGTAGACGTTCTTCTTTCTTTCTTTCTTTCTTTATTTGAACATGATAAAAATAATGATGAAGTAAAAAACAAAACAAAAAACAAGGCTTTATGAAAAGAAAATAATAGTAGTAATAATAATAAAAAAATAAATTATAAAATCAAAGACAAGCCTAAGAGGCAATAATTGGCCAATATCAAGATCATGTTCAAAAGGAATAGGGTGAAGTCAAGACTTATGTGATCCTACCCCTTTGTCAACTACACAGCGTCAACGCTTTACAAACTGTCTTACTGTATACCTATAAAGTATACTTTAACAAATTAATTTACCACTTACGTATCAAGGATTACTTGGTTGTACACTAAATTGGTGATCTCAAAAATAAATTACGTATACGTACATATTTACATACATACATACATACATACATACATACATGCATAGATGTCTATACAGTACAGTCATTAAACACATCATCGTTCATGTAATTCTTCCTCCTTATACTTCATTATAATACATTTTTTATACCTTTTTTTGAACTTGTGTATGTTTGAACATTGCTTTGTCTCTGCATCTATACGTTAGTAACTTTTAAAAGGATGAGTACACCAGTTTATTTGCAACCTCAAGCTTCTACAAGATGAACTACTCATGATCAAGTAATAGTTCACAGAGGGGGGGGTGGGGGGGGGCAGTCAGGGTACTGCCCACCGAACTGAGGGGTGGAGCATCGAAGGCGTTGGGTGGGGGAGAGGCTGATTTCCTCTGATTTGACAGCGATGTGTGGTTGCGGACTTTGTGTATTTTGTGATTTTAATGACAACGTCTTACCACATGTGCATGATGCCAGACAGGCCGTTAAGTGAACTCTACATTTAAACTTGCATGTTGTCACTGTTGCCATGGTGATGTTTGCAGTAATTCACAGTGATGTTCATTGAGTTGAGAAAGTGAAACTGTACGTTGCTCCCTCTATGACCTTCTGTTCAGTACATTTCTGTCTTCTCTCCATTTGGATAAATGAGGAAATCTGTACTCATCTACTCCTCCCATGTACATACTTTTGCACTCCTTGTTTTTGCACATATGGGTTTGAGAAATTCAACTCTGCAGTTCAAGGATTTTAATTCTTTGTTATAACTTTCTTATACTTTGTTTTAAACCTCAGTGAACATATTTATTGTTAATACAAGTGAGTGTACAGACATATAAACAAACCATTAATGCTCTTAGAGGCTCTCGTTGAAATGTTCTCTGTTAAATTGTCTTTATTTTAAGTGTTCCCTTCCAGTAGAGGGCTTCATTGTACGCAATAAAAAGGAAATTATTCTGTCTGTCAAATGAAAAGCTTACTAGAATTCTAATGAATACAGGTACTTTTAAAGACATTTTATTGATAACCATAAAACAGAGGCCTTTCCTAAAAGCATCTCATTGAAATATGCACCACAAGGACAAATATCCAAACTTTTGTTTGACAGCCTCATCGGCTCCTCAGATAAAGGGGCCAAAAACCTTTTTTCTTAATGAGCGCACCACTGAAAAAAACGTTTGCAGAATCAACATGTGAACTCCTCTGGGGCTCAGATCAGCCTCGCAGCTGCCTGGAGAACTGCTGAACACTCTAAAAATACTAAATGAGGCTTTTACCAGATGGCCACAGAGGGTGGCGGCTTGAATGGAAGAAACATAAATGTTTTTGGGGGCAATTTAACACACTGAACAACAGTGAGTTTGATACGGGTTTAGTGATGTTTCTTCTCCCTGTGAGCAGAATGAAAGTGATCAGGGAGCCTGCAGGGTGACTGTAATGCTGCTGAATCTCATTTGATTCTATTTTGAAGTCAGTATGAAGCGCATCATGTTCATTAGAGAGGATTAAGGCCGTAATACAGATGTAATACATGAACCAAAGCACTTCTACAGAATAAACAAAACATTCTGGCAGATTATCCCATTGTGCTTTAAACTCACTGAATGGACAGTTTTTAGTTCCACCTAGTGGCCACTTCTGAGTACAACTGCAAGATATTATTTTAGCTCTGTGTGAGCAAGAGGACATCCTCCTTAACTTGATTAGAACACACTTTACAGCCTCAAATGAAGCTACAGTGCAGTAATGTAATTGAGTTAAATGATGAAGGGCTGACTCAACCAATGAGTAATTGCAACCAATTAAACAAATGGACCTCACGGACTGGACAGTGATGAAAACACTGGGTTGTAACATAACAGAGGGCTGTAAGCCAATAACATTTGTCTTTTATGTTCTTAGAGATGTGAAGGGGATATCTCTTCCTCTCTCTCTCTCTCTAACTAATACCATTAATTAGCCCTTAACACCGGATCAATAACACAAACACAGACGAGTGTAAAAGGTCACTGGTCTTTGGTTTAATTTGTATTACAGTACAAACGGTAAAACAAGGCACTGCAGTCAATCAGTGAAATGTAAAAGGCCATAGAAGACAAGTAAAGCTACAGAGATGAACTAGCCGATAGTATTGTCTCCAGAATAAAGTCAGAGCTGTACACCGCTGATGTCTCTCTACTCGCCTCCGCACAGCTCCAGCAGGATTTTGCGGTAGTCTCCAGACGTGTCTCCCTGCACAGAAGAAAATGAGATCTGTGAGACTTCAAAAAGCAGGAGCAGAGAGAAAATGTTCGCAGTCTCTTGAAACCAAACTCATGTAAAACCTTCTTCACATTCTCCTTAATTCTAAGACCTCAGAAAGCAGACATCACCTCAGTTTAAAGCTGCATTAGGGTGCTAGTAAGTTTTAACAATTCAAACACAAGCTGATGTATTTCAAAGCCGATGCTGACAGCACAGTTTCCAGCCCCTTACCTTGATGAATGAGTGGAGGGTCTTGCCGTACATCTTCAAGAACTGAGCTTTGATGTCCAACATGTCAATCTCCGCCCTGGCAACCATTATTCTGATGAGGATGGTATCTGTGGTTCCCAGACCCTGACAGAAAAGAGGAAAAAGTGTTTATACGACACCAAACATCATCCCTGATGGTTTTCTAACCACATCTAACATGACAACAGCAGTCTGCACATTCACTTTAATATATTTACCTTCATTGATTTGTATAACCGCTCTGCGAAGAATCCCGGCTTGTTCTTTATGCATTTCACTGCAGTGCGAAAACAAATAACAGAGCATGAGGTGCGACCCTTTCACATCAGGATTACAGTGAATTTAGTTGATTAAGTTTACAGTCGAAGTTATTATTAAAATGTGCTGTACTTTAAATAGGAGTTTGGGCACCTAATACACATATATATTTGCCTCATGTGACTGAAAAATTTAATTTTCTCAGGTAAAGGTGATATTCATCGCAACAAATCATCTGAAAGCGTTACAACGTCAAGAATTTCTTTATTTCTTTCTGTAAATTAAAACACTTCAAAGCATATTCATGTTGTATATTCACGTGTATATATACTGTTTATGTAGGAGGATGTTGGAGGACAGACAGACCTATGGCCAGAAAGACGTCCTCAAGACTGCCAGACATCTCCCTCTTAATGCTGTCCTCGATGTCTCTTCCAGATACCTTCTGATACTCCTCGAACACTGCAGGAGGAACATAAATACCACTAAAACTGAGGTCAACTGTGTCACCAGGACAAGGATAATACCACATTAGTGTCTCACTCTTTTTTGTTATCGAGGTCAAAACTTAAAAAAATTTGCATGAATAAAGTGGAAAGTGAGAGTTAGGACAACCCCCACAGTCCAACTACATGATTCTGATTCTATTTCTGATAAAAGAAAGTAAGATCACATGATAAAAGACACATAAGGGATATTTGGTTTGATGACTTTCACGCTTGTGTGAATGTTCTGTATTAATACCTCGTAGCAGATGCTTATGGTTCCTCACACAAAGCACCGTGAGGAATTTCACCTCGTCTGTGCCCCACCGCGCCTCACCAGCCTCGAAGATCTCCTGTAATCACAAAGACTTTTAACTCAGACTCATGTTTGAACCACATGCTTCCACTCAAAGCAACTGAAGTCTTGCCTTGGCATCCAAGACAGCTTGGGCTTCGTCCACGTTATCGCTCTCATCACGCCCAGCCTGAAACACAGGGGGAAAAATGAGGAAATGAACACAGGATTGCATAATAGTAGAGAAAAAAAAGCTGAGAATGACATTTGATGAAGAAATAACTCTCACTTCCTCCTCCTAAAGTTGGTTAAAAAATCAACTGTTTCCAGCATAGCTTTATATTGACGTTTTACAAGTTACCACATATGTTTACATGAGTATCAAAACTCCTTCAATCCAGACAAATCCTCACTCAACAACTAAATAAAAGCAGGAGCTGTTAAATGCTTACCGTGAGTAATGACACCAAAACCCTCTGAAACATGCCAGACGTGTCCCCACTCACAGCATCCTCCAAGCTTTTCCCATATTCTGTCATGAAAAATCAATTAATTAAAAAAGGCAGAGCAGAACACTTGATTCAATATTAAGGCAAGCTTATCAAAACCACAGTCAGTAACTTTATTTTATGAGCTGCTTGGTTAAATGATAAATTGGGATCATTTTATCCCCCTTAATGATATTAAATTAAAATGTTCTTTGAAAAATGTATGTACTGTAAAATGTAGGTCAATACTTGTAGTTCTCTCTCATTAGGCTATTAAATACTGCCATGTCAAGGTGGAATATTTAGGCCCCTTTCACACTTGTCTGTAATTTATATAGAGGTGCAATGTTGGAGCCAATCCATTCATTCCTGAAAGTGAGTAACAGAGGTAGAGAAAGGGGAAGACAGCGGGCAGAGCTATGTGTGTATGCATGTCTTAGTCAAGTGTGTGTTTACAAGCCATGCCTCTCATGCTTCTGCACTGTCATAGTATGTTAGTACAAAGGGTAAATGAGGGCAGAGCTTCATTATTAAGGTGCTGTTTGGGAACTGAAATGTGTAAGAAGCTTTTCTCTGACTCGCTCTCTTTGCCTCAAAGGGCGCTGAGAGCACAGCAGCTGTACGGCACACAACAGTTACAACTACTTTCTAACTTTTTAGGATGTTTATTATTCAGTTGCTGGTGCTTCTGTCCATTTGATGTTTATGTTTCTTAACCACCAATCAAACACACCAAACAACCACTATTCACGCTAGCCTTTCAGATCATTTAGACAGTGCTGTTCAAAACCAATTGAATGAGCTCAAAGCAGATAATGAGCTAAGTATAGTGGCAAATGTGTGTATGTGAGATTTTTGCACAATGAATCACCAGTTTCACACACACACAAAAATCAGGTAATTAAAGAAGAGTTTAAGGGATCTGGGGAACAGACAAAAATAATGACTTATATATGAAAAAGATTAAAGTTGAAGTTATAATTTGCCAGAATCTCGTTGACATGGGTTCAAAATTCAACAGCTTTGATGTTAAATGGAACAAAATGGAACAACTGGTGGTTCCACGCACTCATTTTCGGACCAGAGGAGACCAATCTTTCCAGGCTGTTGCTCCCGGGCTTTGGAATGATCTTCCCCTCCTTACTCTGTTGACTCTGACTTAAAAACCAACTTAAGACACCTTTATTTGCCCAGGCTTTTGTCTAGTTTTTTAGGACTGCTTTGATCGTTAATGTTGTTGTCTTGGCCTTTTAAATTCGTATGTACATTTTAACTTTTTGTTTATGTGAAGCACTTAAAGACTTTTTGTCTGTGAAAGGGGCTATATAAATAAAGTTTACTTACTTACAAAACATGTATGTACAGGTAAGCGACACCACAAAGAACAACAACATATTCATTTAATACATGGTAACACTGGCAATACTTTCCAGTTTGTGTGACTGCAGCCACAGAACAGCAAACAAACTATAAAACTGCCCCAGAGCAAGCGGAAAACAGCTTCTATAAATAATTTATACCATCCACTGTTTGCTAATAAAAGGAGGTCAATGAATCTCCAAACAAAGAACAGGAGGGCTGCTCACTGATACACAGTATCAGATATCATACACAACCTATAGGTAACTGCAGACACTGAAACTCCTGGTGAACAGAAGTCAGAGGTGCTATGTATAGAAGTGAGACACATGTACCTTTCTTGTAGAAAGCATTGATGGTTTTAATTTCCTGGTTTGACCTTGTAGCGAGGATGTCAATGAGAGCGGCCTCTTCTGTTCCAGCCCCCTGTGATGAAGAAAGAGAGATAAAAACTTCAAAAAAGGACAAAAGACAGGACACAAAAGGGTGTGATGCTTTTCAGTATGAGTTTAGAGACTAAAGGAATATCGTTTTCTCTGCTTGATATTGTCCCTATAGTCAGGAAATCCCAGAAGAAGACCATAATCACAATGATGATTTATGATTCACACTGTAGAGTTAGGCCCCTGGTTTATTTACCCTTTTCACTCAAGTATACTAAAGATATCTCTGAAATATAAACCATCATTTAAAAAGATTAAATAATAGCCTGATACAGCTGGAGAGTTTCTTTTCAAACATGACTAATTTCTTTATTTGTTTAGGACTATTTTCTGCTGAGGATGAATACACAACTTATATTAAAATAATGGTGGCAGAAACTCATGTGTTGAGTCAAATATCTGTTGGTGTTGAACAGGTACTAGTTTTAGGGGGTGAACTTGTGGTTGTTATTTTAGACGACTAACTGATTCTGCAAAGAAAAGCAAAAAGTTCAAACCCTGACCTTCATCGCGTATCTCAGCTCGTAGGCATCATACACCGGCGCCAGCATCAGCAGACCGAGAACAACGCTCCTGAAGTTCCCACTCAGCTCTGACGACAGCTCATCAGCCAGGTCCTGCAGGATGATGGATGGAAACACAGATAAAACATGGAAACAGTCCACCGGTTATTCCCAGTGCCCAGATATTTTATTCATCAGAAAGATTGGCTGCGATAAAAGCGGATCATTTTCACTCTAAAATGAGTTGAAGTATGTTGGGTTTATGTTGGGCTAGAGCTGCCAGCGTGGACATGACACATGACTTCATACATTCCAGCTGCAGCGCTCGGGTCCCCGCTAGAGGGTGTGGTTTCTGGACACAATTTTGTGAAAGCTGTTCCACTCAGCTCGCCTGTGTGACCACATGTGGGCGTCGCTGTGTGGAACATGACTCACTGTTTCTACCGGCAAGGATTCACTCTCTATCTTTGCTTTTTCTGCCGTTTCCTCAGAGGAACTTTCAGTTAACTTTATCGACCGGCGAACACACACGGCGTAGTTTATCAGTTATATCATGTAATCTTATCAGTGTCATTTACATTTCCTGCTTCCCTCTTGGTTAATATATTGATCCACAGAAGAGTGAGACAAAGAGGCAGTCAGTGGGAGCATACCTCTGTGGGTTCAGTGTACTTGGTTTTAGATGAGGCAACCTTCCTTAATTCTGAGATTAGAATGCCCGCTCTGTCCTAGTGTTTGTTTACAGATGGTATTCATTTATGCCTCACAGTCAATGATTACCTTGCACATTATCAGTTCTTTGTTTGAACAGCACAGCCCCACCTTAAGTACAAAAAGACTAAGATATAACATAATAGTAGAGGGGGCTAAACTAACACAATGCTCTAGCTGTCATTTATTTCCTTCGTGTGTTGCATGTACGCCGATTGTGATGAAAGACATCTTAATCCATATGAAAAAAGACTTTGTTTTCCACCTCTGAGCACAGCTCGGTGAAAAGTCTCACCTTCCCCACGGCTTGCTTGAAGGCCTCTTTGATGCGCTGCCTCTGGGCAATGGTGCGGTGTGCCAGAACCTCAATGATAGTTGCCTCTTCAGTGCCTGCATAAAAATACAATATAACAGCTTATAAACTTAACAAATGATAGAAGATAATATATTCCTGCAGCCGGAGCTTCATAAATCTTTTTTTTTGGACAATAGAAACGGTAACCAGCACTGCAGCCCTCGAGACTGTCCAGTTGTTTGTTTGCATCGTCACGGAAACCATCTGTTTGTAATAGAGCTCAAACTGGAGTCAGGGGGATATGATTATGCTAGCAAAGGCTAACAGCATTGACATTCCACACCATGAGTGTGCTGATAGAGAAAGAGACATCTCTGTTGAATGTGAGTAAAGATACACCTCTTTCAATGGCTCCTACATACTTGTTCACATTTAAAACAGTGTAGGCCAAAATGAAATTAATTTATGACCGCTTTCTGCCTGCTCAGCAAAGTCAAGACTCTCTTCCGTGTAGAGAGGGAAGAGGTGAGGCAAAGTACAAGGACACACTCAGTCGACAGAATGGAAAAGAAAACAGATCAACATAAAGCTGCCATGGTAGCTTTGTGTTTAAAGCTGCCATGACAGCACTGAATATATTTCAACTTTTCTTTCCTAGAGGAGAGGAAAAGGAAGGATTAATCATATTTTTTTCTTCATAGAGGCTGAGTCTTAATGACACGGTAAGAATATCTTTAGCTAATGACGGTGTCTGGATCACTCACCAGCTCCCTTCATGGCTCCTCTGAGCCGCTGGGCATCTGCCTCTGGGTCAAAACCAGCCGCCTCGGTCACTGTTCCTCTGTTTCCAATCTAGTTGGACAGACACATCATCCATTAAGCCATTAATCTATTACACAGAAGTAGATCATAAGAAGAAAAAAAAGCTCCAAATCCTCTTAGACAAGTGCACCAATTTATGAGACTTGACTTCAATCTTTTACCCTCACTTTGTAATATTATTCATGAGATGTTTTGAAAACAGCTTCAGAGTTCCAGGTGTCATACTCGTGTCAGCGTGACTGAGTGACATCCCAACAAGTGTGGTGGCCAACTGCACGTTGACTTAAGTTTAATGGAGGAATTTTGCAGCGTACAGCACATGGACTGTGGATGACTTTATAGGTAAGTATGAGGCATCTCATGTCAAGTCAAATTTTATTTGTATAGCATGTTATAAATAGCAGTAGCTGACCGCAGTGCTTCACAGACAAGGGCAAAATAAAATCGAGAAAAAGCTGTAAAAGATCGTGATATTCGCACAAACATGATTATGTGCTAGTTCATTTAAAAATCACATGAAATCACTTTAACTTGTTTGGAATCATAAGTTGAGCATATGATATGTAAGGAAAGTTGGTGCCACCCGATCTGAAAAAGTATGGTTACCCTGAGTTTGTGCAAAGCCCCACCCAGAGGACCTAAGTGATAGTGCAAGACTGTAATGGATTTATGGTCTGATAAATGGGGCAGTAGTTGGCCTAACAGAAGCACGCTGTGTACTGAGGCTATAGGCCTCATCAGAGGGGACGTTGGTTTGACCTCTAGCCATGACCTTTAGCTGCATGTCTCCCCCTAACACTCTCTTGTCAACTGTCCCTGTCTTTCTTCAGATGTCCAATCAAACCAAGGCAAATACAAATGTTTGACGAGAAGGAGGGACTCGATTTAGTTTCAAAAGTGATTCTAAAATTAAAGGTGAAGCCAGAGAAGACTGGTAACATTTGCATTTCTCTTTCAGTAACAATTTAAAAATATACATTTCAAAAGGAAATAAATATATTACACAACAACTAAAATAGTTGTATCCTGGCATCACATTAAGGAAAAAACTATAGATTCAACTCCACACTGTCTATCAGTTGGAATTTAAACACTTAGGATGAATTACATGAGACGTAAGCTGCAACTGTGAGCCGTAACAAATGATTCCAATTTATGATGAAGCTGAAATAATAAACATAATACAATATTACTGCTACAGTCTATAAAACCAAACAAAAGAGCAGAGTTTCTGTTGGTGACAATGCAAATAAATGTAAATGATGTCCATAAAAGGGTAAGACAAAATATCTTTGACTGCTAAATAGGCATCTGATATTATCTGAAAACAACAATGACTGGGTGACCGGCTCTGTGACACAGACAAACCTTAACTTATGTAAGAGAAATTGAGTATCTACACCTCTGACTGCATGACTCTACACCTCTTTCCTCAAGCATTGGTGGCACAGCAGCTTTTGGACACTTACCGCTGCCATTGTGGAGTGGAGCACGAGAGTGTGGATTTCTGGAGATAAAGAAAACTACAAAAAAATAAACAAAATAACAAACAGTAGTTAGATACACAACAAACGACACCACTCTGTTTTAACACACAAGGACGTAATGAACTGCCGGTCATCAGGTTTGGAGGCAGTAAATGCTTCCCATTGAGAGTGTGACCCTCATTAACCTCTGATCAATATTGTATGCAGGTCTCCATCACACAGAGGGTTTCTGTCACACTTGTGTGGTTAAAGGTTCTTTAGTGTCCCACAACTGCGTGAGGGTCCTGACAGCTAATCTAATTAAGCTCAAGCTTGTTTGGAAACACCTGTAATTACTCCAACGAGGAAAGGTAGAGGGGGTTTTGGCAGGAGAGATCAGTTTGCATGGTTTGACATCATGACACGGTCTTCTTATGTGTGTCAAAAAGCATGGAGACGACTTCTGTTTTCTTTAAAAAAAACAAGAAGTTACACTGCATACAAGCATTATGGCAATAACTCACATGACTAGCAAGTATTTACACAGAAAACATGAAAGTTTGTTTAACATCTTCGACAAATCTACTCTGACATTGGAAACATTAGCTAAAAAAAAGTTAACCTCAATTTATGTAAGTCAACAGCCACACCCGAGATATTTGTGATGTAAACACATGACAGGTGACTCCTACACACACAAACACTCCACACCATGTCTATGGTAAACTTCATTCATTTATCTATGGAGCACAGACCACGAGCCAACACAAAAGGATCTAGTCACAAGTGTAACAAGAGACAGAATTTACATTTTAGTAAATAAACAAAATCTGTGCATGTCCACGCTTGAGAGACAATTTCATTATCAGTTTTCACATGTCTGAGTATCCTAGATGAGAAAGTGATCTAAAAAGAAGTTTAACTCCAAAAATATTTATTTCTTAATGCTTCTATTTTTTGACTGTAAGTGATCATAAACATCTTGGTCTGAAAATCTATTTCAGTTGTGCAATAGTGGAGGTGTTCCCTTCAACGTAAAGTAAAGATAGGACAAACTGTACATTAAAGTAACATTCCCAAGGTTATTGGTGTAATGGTAATGTACTTCATGAAGCTTCAAATTAAACATGTGTGATCTAATGCTCAGGATTGTTTGAAAGAGCTGAAAAAAGTAAAGAAACGGTATCGAAAGTGTTCCAGGAAGCAAAGCTCTTAGCAAGTTTAACAGCCGACCTGGCACGAAGTTGGTGGGCACACCCAGCACACAGACACAGCGGCCACCGCTACAGTCAAAACTCCAGTCTAACAAACATACCGTGTCTGCATCCTGATCATACGACTAGAACAGGTCTCTGAGGTTCACCTTACCTGTCCTGAAGACGGCTGACGCGAGTGGAGCAGCTCGACGAGGGGTGGGGACGTCACAGGACCACTTTATAAGTTACAGCTGCCCAGACGTCCCACCCACCCGTGATGCAAAACTCGATCAGGGTCCTCCCTTCGCGTGCGCGCTGTAACGTGCACGCGGGCTGACGCTGCGTTCATGGTGTAATGGTAGAATGGGAATTACAGGAAAACCTCTACTCATGTGTCAGAGCTAAGTGATATACCTGTGGTTGGTTCGTTTACTGACTTAACTATAATGTACGGTGGCCGAGAACCGCCACTGCCGGAAGTTAGTGATGCAAAAAAAAGAGAAACCAAAGCCTGCTGCAAATTAAAAAAAAAAAAAGCCACAAGTTAAGTGGTGATGGATAAAAAAAAAAAACTTACTGCGAAAATAAAAGGATGCAAATAAAAAAAGTCACAATGGAAGTAAGTTGCCGGGGATCAATAATGATGATGCACCAGTGTTATACAATCTAGTAGGCACAGAAGACGATGGCGAGGAGACGAGAAGACAATTGTTTAATTTCGCTTCGTGCTTTTTCAATTTGTCATATGGTCAGGCCATCGAGCGCTGAGTCGATATGAAGTTGAACTGAAGCTAATACTACCAGTTTAACTTCATATCGACTCAGGCGCAACTTGGCCTAACCAAATGTCACATTGAAAAGTTTACAGAGTGAAATTAAACAATAACCTTTCCACTTACTTCTTTGTTTTTCCTCTCGCCATTGTCTTCTGTGCCTAGAGCGTAAAACACCAGTGCATTGTCATTATTGGTCCCCTGCAGCTCCCTTCTGTTGTGGCTTTTTTATTTGCATCCTTTTATTTTCGCAGTAACTTTCTTTCTTTCTTTCTTTTACTTTACTGTAACAGTTAATGTCTGCTGGTTTCATAATAGGAAAATTGAAGTTTGCAAACAAAAATACAATAGACTCATGTATGTCAAAGATACACCCTCACCTTATTTTTGTATTACTTTTATAGCTTTTCACTGGAATTGTTAGTGAGATTATGGATAGGGAATTTGCTGGTATCTTTGTTGATGACCGTCTACTATTTTCAGGAAACAATTCTTTTTCCAGATTTTGCATTTCCATTCAATATTGACAGTCCTCATTCTGATTGATTAGTTTTTCACTCTTGATTGGACAAAAAAGCCAACAAGGTGGGCTTTTTCAGAGCTTTATCGAGACAGTACTTTACAGTATTCTTTCGGTATTTAACGCGTTTATATGATGGGAGATCTTTGTGGCCTACTTGCAACATAAACATTTAATTTTATTTTTTTTAAATTAATCAATTAATTAATTATTATTATTATTTTTTTTTTTTTACCAAAAAGGGAATGTAGGCTTGTAAGCTTTGCATGGACAATGGACAGTTGTGCAAAATTTTTCTACATTTACTTTTGTTTTCACTATTAATTGACTCTTTTGTGCTTTTCAATAAGTGGTCTTTAAAAAAAAAAAAAAAAAAAGAGGAAACTGAATCAGTCTAAATTGTGCAAAGTTTTCCACATTCACACCAAATAAAGCTACTGTATTCATCATTTTGAATTGAAAACACAATATTTATGCTTGCTTTACCTTGTAATTTGCCGTGACTTTATAAAGCAAAACAGCTTCTTAGGCCAGCAGTATATACACACAAGTCAATACTACACTATCTACTTTTTGTATAATACCTTACTTTACTGTCTGTTGTTTTTAGGATGATTTTCATGTCATTTTTAGGGCCAAAGGTTGTAGATACAAATAACAGTTTTTGCCACCAACTTGTCAAAGCCAGGGTCTAAGCATAAAGAAAGTATTGTATAGCAGTATATTTACACAAATCAAAACTGCACTATGTACTTTTTCTATAATACCTTACTTTTGACTGTCTGTTGTTTTTAGGATGATTTTCAGCTGTCATTTTTGTGGCTAAAGGTTGTACATACAAATCAGAGTTTTTGTCACCAACTTGTCAAAGCCAGGGTCTAAGCATAGAAGAAAAGCAAAAGCAAAAAGGAAACTGAATCAGTCTAAACTGTGCAAAGTTTTCCACATTCACAGTCTCTCCGTCATGACTTGAACTCAGCTTTACGAGGGGGAGGGGAAGCTGCAGCAGAGTTCCGACTACAATACCCACAATTCCATCCGTGCGTCAACAGCAACAGCTAGGATGTTGCGATATCGCTGGCAGCCAAAGATTGCTGTGGTTGCAGAGATTAGGCTGCTGTGTTTTAACCCTTGACTAATGTTTCTCTACGTGTCAAATCCTGCGGTGAACTGTTTTTAGCCTCGGGAACAACAGACAGAGACTGTAGTCCTCTGTCGTATCTGCGTTTGTTTGTGTTGACGAGGGGCTGGACCGCGCTAAAGCGTTAGCTTACTAAAACCATAGTTTAATCGTAAGTGGAAGCAATTAAACAGCCTGATGGGCAGCTATGTGCCAGCTAATAGTCGCTTCACTTGACTGAGGATGGAAAGATATTTTTCGGCGACGCTACCAAACGAGTTACACGTCGGAAACATCGCACTCAAGACATTATCTTCAGAGGATAACCTGGATAACCTTACACGAAATGTCATAGCGCGTAAGTAGCTAGCACTTAGCTAGCTCGGTAATGGCTTGACGAGATGGAGAAGGACCTAATGTTATCATCATCAGCAGCCGACCGTGAGCAGCTGGATGGATAGCTAAAGAATACTTCCTCCGGAGATGCTTTAGCCTCCTGGGTGGTGTAATTCACTTACATAACAGCTAGCCGCTCTAGCTATCACCAACTGGCTTGTGTTGGCAAGCAAATGGGAATTTTGCCACCAAAAAATCCGTGTTTGTCTCAACATCATCCTAAGTGACAAAGGCATCAGTGCAGGTTTTAGGCTGCAATAGACTTACTTGAAGCTTCGGACCCTTTACATGTACAATCTGACCTGCATCATCATCTTATCAGTGCAATAAGTCAGTCCACAGGAAACAAGCAGTTCATCTCTCTCTCTGTGTGAGTGTGTGTCAGTGATTGAGACACGCACCCTGTCATTGCGACAACATGAGGAAGTTCTTTGATTCCCGTCGGGAGTTGGTGAGCTCTGGGCCTGGTTCTGGAGGAGGAGGTAGCAGCTCTGGGTCCAGTCATGCAGGCGGAAATTTTATTGGTAAATCCTTCACCGTCGGGAAGCACCAGGTTACAGTGGAGGAGATCATTGCTGAAGGTGAGAATGAGTACTAGAGGCTAAATGTTTCCCTTTATTTTCATGCTTCTTGTTGTTGTTGAAGCCTGAGATATGATTGATGATATGGGATATGAGTCACATGACAAGACCAGGACTGTAACCTTATGCCATCCACCACAGGAATGATGGAGCCCTGCATCAGATTGCAAAACATAGGCCTACTGCTTTTTTATTCTCAGCTGGACTCTGACTAACTGTTTCCTGCTCGCTGTTTCATGATTCACAAGTGTGATTCAAACTGACCGGAGACCTGCATGGTTCTGTACAGTTAATGCAGTTATTTTTTCCCTTTTAGTATGAATGAATGAAAGTTTTGTGTGCTGCACAGGCTTTAATTCACACATGATTACCAGGTTTTGTAAATATACAGGAGTGTGCAAAACTGTGTGCTTTCAGCAGACTGAGTACTGCTGATGAATCAGCAACCAAATAAAGCTACTGTATTCATCATTTTGAATTGAAAACACAATATTTATGCTTGCTTTACCTTGCAATTTGTCGTGACTTTATAAAGCAAAACAACTTCTTAGGCCAGCAGTATATACACACAAGTCAATACTACACTATCTTCTTTTGGTATAATACCTTACTTTACTGTCTGTTGTTTTTAGGATGGTTTTCATGTCATTTTTAGGGCCAAAGGTTGTAGATACAAATAACAGTTTTTGCCACCAACTTGTCAAAGCCAGGGTCTAAGCATAAAGAGAGTATTGTATAGCAGTATATTTACACAAATCAATACTGCACTATGTACTTTTTCTATAATACCTTACTTTTGACTGTCTGTTGTTTTTAGGATGATTTTCAGCTGCCATTTTTGTGGCTAAAGGTTGTACATACAAATCAGAGTTTTTGTCACCAACTTGTCAAAGCCAAGGTCTAAGCATAGAAGAGAGAGTATTGTATAGCAGTATACACACAAGTCAATATTGCACTATGTACTTTTGGTATAATATCAATCAATCAATCAGTCTTTAAAGAAACAAAGAATACCCAAATTTACCCCAACCCAAGATTAGAAGAATACCCAAATCTACCCCAGCCCAACCCCTCATTCCCACCCCACGATCTAATTGCAACAGAAACAGTATTAAAATGCATAAACTTAAAAAGGGCTTGGTGTCATGGAAACAGGAATGTGCGCACTGAGGAAACGTCATTTTAAAACTCAAGATAAGGAAACACTGGAGGTTTATGTTAATATCTAAAAACAAAGAAACAAAGAATGAAGTTTGAGAAATAATAAAATGAAATGAAAACAACAGTAAAAGATAGTAAAATAAGAGCACCAAGTAATACCTTACTTTAGATTATCTGTTGGTTTTAGGATGATTTTTATCTGTCATTTTTGTGGCCAAAGGTTTTAGATACAATCACAGTTTTTGTCACCAACTTATTAAAGCCAGGGTCTTTTCATAGAAGGAAGACGGTATTGTAAAGCCGGTCAGGACTTCAGTATTTGGTCCTAAAGTTGAAGTCATGCAGTCATGTCCGTTGGTATCTCTTTCACATTTATGGAGCTACAGTGGAATACAATACCATTTAACACGTGTCACGTTGAGGTTGCAGCACAAGCCGCAGTGTCTGCCTGAAATTGATGACTCTGTCACGACCAAACTCGGCAAAGTGAATTTGTGGTCCAGGCAATACCAGATGGTTAGGCCTCAATGTAGGCCTCCACGTAAACCCTGCAGCAATGACATGACTAATACATGATGCTATAAGGCTGCTCCATTTGGGCCTGATCATGCCTTTAGATGCTACATCGAGACAAAACTTGCTGTAGTAGCTTACTGCTGCCAGTAAAAAGTAGTATTTGAACTAAAATTCCCAAATCGTGATGCCTAAAGATGACTATTTAAAGATTAGTTTGGGGGATTTGTATGTTTTTGTTTAGAGGATAAGATAGTAGATAGAAGAGGAAAATGGAGAGGAGGATAATGTGGGAAATGGCCACAGATTGGATTTTAACCCAAGTCACTGCTATGAGGGTTGTAGCCTCGATACACGGGGTGCATAACTTAACCACCAAGAGACGCCTCTAAGGTCATTTTGGAGAATGAAATGATGCTTTTGGTCCAGGATCTCAAATGTGTGTTGTGACTGTAATTTAATCCATGAATAATTTTGATGTGCTTTAGGTTTCTGCTGAACTGTTAGTCTGAAAGATTTCGTAGGTATTTCTCACATCTCTGTTAGGGCTTACATTTCCACTTGGTTTCTGTCTCACTCCTGCAGGTGGTTTTGCAATCGTGTTCCTCGTGAAAACAAATCAAGGGGTGCGCTGCGCCCTGAAGAGGATGTATGTCAACAATGAACATGATCTGCAGGTGTGCAAGTGTGAGATTCAAATAATGGTGAGTCGCTGAGATTTTCTGTTTGTTCTCAAACTGAGTTTGTGTGTTTTTTGGAGGGAATAAATACCCCATGCTGAGACAGTTACACAATAGTAAGTGTACTTGTATATTTTTGAGAAAAATAAGTGAAACTTATCAAATATATCTCTGTTCAACATGGAGAATACAATCCAGTCCTCTTTGGGCCTGCAGCAGGGTTGTGTTGATGGCTGTACTGTATTTATTCAACTGGTTCTCATGTACCCTTTTGTTTTCATAGTGTCGACTTGCATGTTTTGCTCTCCCCCTGAGCTTCATTGTGGAGAAAGTATGGGGGCTGTTTTTATGACCATCAATCCTAAAAGGACTGTGTAGTCCTTGATGTGTTATTTTTTAGCATCTATTTCTGGGAAGAAAAATCAGAATTTGTCATCCTATAATAAAAGTTGTTTCCCTAAGGTGACAATGTGTTTGTGTGCTAAATGCGTCTCAGCTATAAATGAAATCTACATGAGAATCACACTGGTTAGGAAGGAAGAAAGTCCCTGTACTGACACAGAGCATTGCTGAGATTCATGTGGTCTATAATTGAAAAGACACTAAATCAATTCTTTGTAGACAACCACAGGATAGGAATCTGTCATCTGTACTATTGATAAATTCATCCCTGCAATTTTTTGGAGCTTGACTCTGTCATTTATCAAGTTCACTCACTGAATTTGTTTGTTTGTGTCTGAAGGAAAACTCAGGAAGGAAGGAAGGAAGGAAGGAAGCAGTAAAATTTCAAAGTGCATTAAAAGTGGCTGATTGTATCAGCATGAGGCAGAATTACAGACCGTACACATTTTGAAAACCAAGGCTCTGGATTCCCTTAGAAATCAAACGTTAATCTACGTAATTCTCCTTTATATCACACACAACATGGTGCCTTCTTTAACTCTGGAAATCTGTTTCATTCTTTTAGCCTCCAGCTGGTCCTCTACACACAAACACATTTGAACATGCAGACATACACACAGTGCTTAACCTCTGCTGCAGCACTGGACGTTTTTTCATTACCTAATAGGTTGCTGATTTCAGCTCACTATTGCAGCTCCCTCTGCAGGTGACGGCCTCACAATGCATCACAATACACTGACCAGATTAAGGGAGGGCACACCATTATGCCATTTGATCCTCAAAATACACTGCAGTGAAGTCTCCTGGTGCTGTATTTTTATGTGTGTTTATGTGTCATGAACTGTTCTTCCTCTTCTACAGGATATGGAGTTGCCTTTTGGCTTTAATGCAAACAGGGTGCTGAGTAATTTGTTAACACTCTTGAATGTGTGTTTGTGTTCTTGCAGAAAGACCTCGTTGGTCATAAGAATATAGTGGGCTATCTGGACTCCAGTATCACGGCGATGGGATCACGGGATGTATGGGAGGTTTTTATTCTAATGGACTTCTGTAAGGGTGAGTGCTGACAGGGAAATATGGTGTACAGTCTCAGCTTTTGGATTTGTCTTCATGCTCTTTAACCCTCGGAGCATCTTGGGGACAAAAATTGACATTTTGGGTGTGTTTTTTTTTGTTCTTCTCTCAGTAACCCAGTCAGTTAAAAGGCTAGCTGTATGAAATTTTGGCACTATTTTTTTTTCATTTTTATTTCCTTAATTCTAAAAGCCTGTCTACTGGAAGTGTTTAGAATAGGAGATTTGCATCACACCGACACTTGGTAACCTTGTGGCCAAATTTGGCCAATTGACTCCCATTATAACCACATATTTGTCATACGCTATAATCCTAACATATTGTAATGCTTTTTCTATTTATACCTAATAGATCTAAGCTTTTATCTTCATCGTCATTCCCTACATAATGAGTCCAAACTGTATAAGTGTTGTAAAAAACTCAGAGAAGTAAGGTTGTGTTCATGTACCCGTGAGGTTAATCCCTCCTGATGGTTTTGCTTTATTTGCAGGGGGGCAGGTGGTCAACTTGATGAATCAGAGGCTGCAGACCGGCTTCACCGAGGCAGAGGTGCTGCAGATCTTCTGTGACACCTGTGATGCTGTTTCTCGCCTACACCAGCGCAAGGCACCCATCATCCACAGAGACCTTAAGGTGACGCATTTTGTTACTTTTGTCCACTTTCATTTTTCTCCTCTGCAATTTGGAGTTGAAGGACAGGAAGTCTGTTCTATGTTAACTCAGGGTCGATCTCTGAATTCCTTTTGTTGTCATCTCACAACAATATTTGCACTTTTGCCGTGTTTCTGGCGTTGGCAGCTGTAAGGGATCAGCAGTTTCCCCAATTCACAACTTCAGCAACTGTGTGCTCTGATCAAAATCACAGCTCTTGATTTGTTGTATTTCCTTGGAAAACTCTTGTTCATCTGTTGACTAAATCTCAGATTTGCTGTAAACAGTAGAAAGGCGTCACTTTGGCTAACTGAAATGAATCCGAAAAAACAATCTGTTTTTTGCAACTCAAGGTATTAAGTTTGACAAAACAACAACATTACGATGCAGATCTGTTAAAGTCCCACGCTGATTTTCTTTTTTTTTACCACTTAAAGTGTTCTCAGTGGTCTTTAAATCGTGATTATGGAGTTTTTAGCCAAAATCATGTTACCTGTGTCATTTTCAAGGGCTTTTCTTCTGCAGAGCTCCAGGAGATCATTAGCAATTCGCCTCTGAGTCGTGGGCGGAAACAGCGCTGCTCTGCGCATGTCTCTTCAAGTTAGCTTGTAGCCTAACATTGCCAGTGTAGTAAAAGTAGCAGGTAACATAGAAGCTATTCAGCTATTCAGACACTAATGTCTTTGGAGGCAATATCACAATTAAGACACGCTTGTACCGTTATTGTCCTCTCTACTTATCCGAGTGTGGCCTGCATAGCGGGGCTCAGGGGGCGGAGCTTGGATTTGCTATGTAGGAAATCTCACTGTGTCTGAACCCGCTGTTTGGGTCTGCCAGAGATTCACAGCGATTTGAAGGCAGAAATACTCAGGAATGCAATTTCACATTTAGCTTTCTCATGATATGTCCTGTAGCATCAGAAAAATGCCATATGAACATGTAGACAACAAGAAAAACATGATTTTCATCGGAGTGGGTCATTCCTCATGATGAGAGAACAACTTTTATCTTTCTTGTTTGTTGATTGGATGTTGACTCCGCCTTTTTTATGCAGTAAGTTAGGAAACTTGTATACCGATGAGCTATTGTAACACAGTATTGTGCAAATATGTTGCTTACATTGAAATGAGTGATTTAGAAAGGATTGTCAGAAAACCCTTTAAGTTCTCTGTTTAGATAAATCTGCCGATTAGAGAGGAGGCTTGGAGGAGGGAGTATGTTGTTATAACAGAGTGCATATTACCTGGAGGGGAGAGGAGATGTCACTTATTCTGCAGTGTTGGTTTCTTTGTTGACAGATGCTTTTTCGAATGTAAGAGAGCTTAAAGCCTTGAACTTAAATCTACATGTTGAAATGCTTATCTGTACAGAAGCACAAGCTATGTACCCACACATTTAGTAAATTTAGACCATGATAACATGTTTATTTCAGTCCTTTTCTCAAGATCTAGATTGATTTAGCTCACTGTCTGAGGACAATAAGGCTGTTTTTCCTCTCCTGACACATTATTGTGTTACTAGACTTTATCACATCATGTCAAGAGAACAGAGCTGGTTTTCGTGATGTGAAGTGAAGATTTTAAAGAGAGCAAAATCTGATAAACAAGTCACCAGTCCCCATGTTGCAAGAGAAAAGGATTGCACTGCAGCAGGTCTGCATGTTGGTGACTGCTCGTGTTTCATGTCCTGTGTGTCTTCAGGTGGAGAACATCCTCCTGCATGACAAGGGTCATTATGTTCTGTGCGACTTTGGCAGCGCCACCAATAAGTTCCAGAGCCCGCAGACTGAAGGAGTGGCCGCTGTGGAGGAGGAGATCAAAAAGTTTGTGCCTCCTTTCATGTGCTTTGGCAGTATTCACAGCTTTCAGTTATGAGCACCCCTTTTGTTAGACTGTACAGAAATCGACAGCACAGTTTTTCATCCACGAGCCACTTTGATGTTGTTTTTGTTTGGTTATTTTTATTTGGCTGATTGAATTTTCTCGTCTCATCCGTATTTGTGCTGTAAGTGTCTGCAGATCAATCAATATTTCATTATGTGAGCAGAAAGGGGTTTTCTTTTTTATGTAGAAGAGGATTTTAATGGACAAACCCTCATTATCAGCACAGAACAACTTGTAGGCTGTTTAATTTCTGTGCTGCGTTAAAATCAGGTGATCTTCTAATTTTAACTGTTCTCGTCCTAATACTTTCCTCCTCTTCTCTCTCAGGTACACCACTTTATCATATCGTGCCCCTGAGATGGTGAACCTTTACAACAACATGATTATCACAACAAAAGCAGATATCTGGGTGAGTGAAGATGACACTTACAGTAGAAGTATTTATCTGGTACATTTGATGAAATGTAAACTAATATGTGTTTGTTTTTTTAACCGGGCTTACTGTCATTGATTGATCCTCTCTTCCCCTCCTCTTCCTCCTCCCTCTCTTGTTTTGTTTCTATGTGGTGTGACGGGACGTGCATGTCATGTTTTTCTCCAGGCGTTGGGCTGTTTGCTGTACAAGTTGTGCTTCTTCACTCTGCCCTTTGGTGAAAGCCAGGTGGCCATCTGTGATGGCAGTTTCACAATTCCTGACAACTCCCGCTACTCTTACGATCTACACTGCCTCATTCGTCAGTCACTCTGAATTTTCTCTATCCTTACAACACACAATTTAGTTTTCACTTGCCATCGAAGCCTGTCTTCATTTCAGGAGACCCTCTCTCATTTCTTCATTGTGGTCCCGCAGGGTACATGCTGGAGCCAGATCCTGACAAAAGACCAGATATCTACCAGGTGTCCTACTTTGCTTTTAAACTAGCTCAGCGGACCTGCCCTGTCCAGAATGTGAAGGTCAGTCTCTCTCAGCACAGGCGTCAGCTGAAATATTTGGATTCTGCTTAGCTTTCTCTCATCAGGGATTGATTTTCATGTCGTATTCGGTAGAATCTGCTCTGAATTTTCTGCCTGACCCACCAGTTGTCCCACAGTGGGAGGTGCTCCACTGCATCAGATACAAACAGCAGAAACACTGATGATGCTACAGAGTTTCACTGTCAAATTGCAAAGAATCATGATATTTAATGTCCACTTTGTTTGAGTTCTGTCTTTGCGTTTCTTTTCCATAATGCAGAATTCTCCGATTCCTACTAAACTTCCCGAGCCAATCAAAGCGAGCGAGGCTGCTGCAGCAAAGAAGAGCCAGAATAAGCCCAGGCAAGCATGACCTGCTTACACTATATTACTGTTAAAGCTGTAGTAACACCACATTTAGTGGAAATCATCAGATAGACTGACACTCATTAAATAATTATGTTGACACGACTTACAACGATGAACAAGAAGGCCAACGCCTCACCTCTGTTACAGACTGACGGATCCAATCCCCACCACTGAAACCTCCATCACCCCTCGCCAGAGGCCCAAAGCAGCCCATACTCAGCCCGCGGCTGGCATCCTACCCATCCAGCCTGCTGCTCTCACCCCGCGCAAGCGAGCTAATCTCCCTGGTGGTGCTGCTCAGCCTGTGGGTGAGTGCAGCGCTTCGTCCTTACTCTACTATCTGACACAGTGAAAAGAAAGTGATGTGCAGAAAGTCAGGAATCTCTAATCCTTTCAGCACACTGTGAATACTGCAATTCTCTAAATGAACTGATCGGGGATGAAGGTTAAGACACATGCAAATTTAAGCAATCTAACCACCAGCTAACGTGATTATGTAATGATTCCATCCACATCTCAGCTTTTGTACCTGTTACAGCACTTTGAAGTCTTTTTTTTGGCATTTAAAGATCATTCCACCTTCCTGTATAGATGTTTAAGATGCAAATTTTTGTAAGTGAACAGCTAAGCCTTTTTTGTGATATTTACCAGGCTTTTGATCTGTATAATCATTAAGATTCACATTTTTCCATGCTGTTGAGTAATATGCAGTCTGCGCTCTTTGTAACCTCCCACAGGAGTCAGCTTAGACCTCTCTCAGCCAGCTGCAGCTCTGCAGTCACAGAAGGCTCAGGCTTCGGCTCTGCCTCTCATCCAGTCTCAAAGCAATTCAAGTCAGGCTGTAGCCCAGCAGAAGCAGGTACACACTGACAAATTATACACAACAAAAAAACAGGAGCTTTGCTAAGATTCAAGGAAGTGCAAACCCTAGATTGTATGTAATCTGTTTATTGCTCATAAACATCCATGATTAGGAAAAAATCTGTGAAATTGACAGTTATTAGATGCAACAGTTTTGCATTTTGCGAGGTGAACATGCGCTTCCAGTTTAAAGCATTTGCATTCAGCTGCATTTCGAAGGGACTTGGACGAAGTACCAGGGTCTTTAATTCACTTCTCAGAAGGAGTCCTGTAATACTCAGAAGCCTCATTTCTTAATGTTCGCAGGTTTTAAGACTTAAATGGTGCAGTTTTGATGGAAACACGAGTTTTGTTTCTCCCCTCTGCCTTCTTTAAACTTGAATCGACACTTCTTTGTGGAAATGTTCTCCTATTCTCAGAGAAATTATGGGCGGCTTATGAATAAATTGACTGAAACAGAAACAACAGTTACTTGTAGCAGTTGTTTATGATGGTTTGCAAATATGATTTTTGTGTTTAACATATTCCGTTGTATGTATTTGTTTGAAAGTCAGTGCAGCCAATCGCAGCTCCAGCAACAGAGACAACAGCAGCAGCAGCAGCAGCAGCAGTCGTGTCACCCATGATCAAAGCAGACGTCCAACCACAAGCACAGCCCACAGTTCAGCAGCAAACCACACCTTCGTCTGTGGTCGGTACAACCCCGCAGCAGGCTGATCAGACTCCATCCAGCCCCGCCCCACCTCAGCGTCCAGCTCGGCGTAAGCAGGCAGGCCAGGCCCCGCAGTCTGCAGCTCAGGCTTCACCCAGCAAAACGGCCCCGAGTCAGCCGCAGGTATCTCAGCAGATAACTCAGCCTCCTGCAGCCCAGGCGCCGCCCGCCTGTACTGAGATCAGCCAAAAAGCAGCCGAGACGGTATGTGGCTCTCCAGTCTTCATCAGGTTTTCTTCATCACTAGTCAGATCAGATGACTTTTCTTTTATTCTGTCCGTCCAGTATCTTTACAGTTACATGACCCAGAATTCATCCAATGACTTTCTCATTATGAGTTATTATATTTTAGACAAAAGAATCGTGATGATGTGTGTCATGGACTAAATCCAACGATCATTACACTTTTTTTTCCATCCAGTGTAGCTTTTATTGATTCATCTCTCTATTTCTGCATGTTTGTTTCATCAGACTCCACCTGCTTCTCCAAAGACAACTGAAGAACGAGGTCATCAACGCACACCGAGCGACGCCACGCTGAGCAGCGTCACTGTTGACGCCACTCAGCAGCTGCAGGGAGCTAATGGAGACGCTGTTCTGATTCAGTAAGACGTATAGGTGTATTCAAAGTAACCTGAAGGGGATTCACTTTTCTTCTTTGTATTTATATTTTATGTCGTTTTTCCTTCCAGATCGATCACATCTCAACCAAACGCCACTCAGCCCTCCGTTGGTGATGCAGCCCAGGACCAGAGCAAAGCTGGATCCACAAACACCCCCACACAACCTGCGTGGAACCCGTTTGATGACGACAGCTTCTCCAGCCTTGCTGGCGAGGAAGTTCAGGCTGAAGAAGCAAAGCCTGCTGGTAAATAATTTGTCGTGTGTCTTTTTAATGTTTTTCATAGATGACTAAATGCTAAAAACACAATTCCTCTTTTGCAGAAATACCTTCAGAAGCTGAGCCTGCGGCCTCTGAGGAGCTGATCCCAGGTCTACAGACCTCAGCTGTAGATGATACTCTTCAAGACAGTGGTATTTCACATTTTTCTCTTTATATCAGACAAAATTTAGATTCATGTTCCACATTTTAAGTTTTGGCTGTTTAAAAGTTCACGTCATGTATCTTTTAAATTTACGCATGTAAATGTCTTCTTGAAATATTTGAACAAACATATTTTTTCCTGTGGAATAGTCTCATTTTTTGTTGTAATTCATCGGTTTATTTTTAGCCTTTTTTATAGATGTTAGTTAAGTATATTTTACATAATTTTAAAGGTGTTTTATAAATCTCTGACAGAGATTTACAAATATCTTGATGGTTTTCTCCCCTTTAAAACGCCACTGATGTGTCTGACTTTTAATAAATAATGTAATATGATAGTAATTGGAGGGCTAAACCTCTTAAAGCGCCTGATCCATCAGTCTGGTAGTTTTCAGAAGCTCCTAAAAGCAGATGCTGCTTATCTGCATCAATCACATCAATAAAAGAAAGAGTTTTTAAATTAAGTATTTAAACACTGCTTTTGTTTTCCAGCTGAAAAAACATCAGCCGCCTTTGATGCAGATTCTGGACTCTTGGTTGTGCCGGGTGCTTTCCGTACCCTTGAACTGTCAGATACACCAGGTAAGCCCCCCAGTCCCTCTCCCTCTGTAGACTTAAATGCACCTCTGAATGGTTCTAATGTTTGCTCAGTAACATTAGAAAGACATGGAAATCACTAACAGTATGAATGGTAATCCTTCATCAGCAGACAGACTTACTCTCCTCTGAGCTTGTATTGGAAAGTTCTAAAAAATGGTGAAATGAGACTCCAAATAACGTTGACCAAAGTTTACTGACCGTTTCAGTTTTTAAAAGATACAAACATGGTGGAAAAATAGCAATACAAACAAGGGGTAGCTTGGTTTCACTGCGTTACGTGCATTTTTTTTTCTCTGTCTCGTACACACAGCGCGTTAGCTCATAGCATGTTGCTAGCGGCTTCTCCGTATTTTTTCTATCGACGAAACACAGACTGACTAGACCTTCCTAGTTACTCCTTCAAAATAAAAGCAGCGTATAGTCTTTCCAAAATAAACTCAAATAGTGCATATCAATACTGAAACATGCAGTAAACAATTATGTTTCTCAATATGTTTTTAACTCTAAACAGTGCAATCTTCTTTTAACTATTTAATACTTATTTAAAGTACTTCCTTTTAATGAACATAAATCACAACATGCAACAAACCACAACAGAGCTCATCCCATCAGGGTCCTGAGGATTATCAATCTTTTCCTTTTCTGTTTAAGAAACATGTTCTCTCCATAAATTCTCCTGAGGCTGATGCTGTTATTTTTTTGCTTTGCTCTCACGTGTTTCTTCTTGTCTCTAATTCTTCACCGGCCTTCAGAGAAGCTGATTGAAGGACTCAAATCTCCTGAACCATCTTCACTCATGCTTCCAGACCTCCTGTCATTGTCTGATCCCTTTGGTGGATCTGTGGAGGAGTCTGCAAAAGGTGTGTGAGAGCACCACGCAGTAACAGTCATCATGAATGAATTCACTCTTTATGAAATTTCAATCAACTTAATGTTGATATAGAAACGAGGTCTGCTCTCTTGCTTTCATCTTGCAGTTTTAAAGATTACTGAATGTTTTTTTTATTCTTCCATGAAGCTTTGGCCACATTCAGACCTTTGATATTTAGTTTTCCAGAGTGAATACATCTCTTATTTCAGCTTTTTTTTTTTACTCATGTGAGCATACTTGTCCTCAGTCTAAAATGTTGAGCTGAATTTTTTCCCTGCTCCTTTTTAAATGTGATTCTGCGGATGTTTCTCAGACTCTCTGACTGCAGACGACTCTCTTCTTGGCTGCTCTTTGATCTCTGGTCCATCCGCCCCTCCGGCAGCGGGCAGCGCCACCTCCTCTGTGTCCTCTGCTCCCACCTCTGCCACCTCGGCTTTAGATGATTTCAGCCTGTTGTCTGGAGACTCTGGACAGCCCAAAGCAGGTAAGTCCACAACATACAAACATACACTCTGATACTGGAGCGCAATACTTTTAAATTACTGGCAGAGGTTTGACAAAAACATACCAGTTACAACTGCAGCAAAAAGATTTCCCTCCAATTATTCTTTAATTAGATATTGATGTTCCTGTAAGGCTGTTTTACTCTCAAAAATTAAATCTTATTTGAGCTCCATTAAAGCAACATTATGTAATTAAAGTGTCATTGTGAATGAAGTGGGCATGTTTTCTGCTTCGGTGCTTGACTCTTTAGGATTAAGAATTCATTTTTTCATTTCAGAGAAAAACTCAGTGCTAATTTTAATCTTTTTGATCATCTCACATGTGCGCGGTTATTCAGATATTCGTGTAAATGGGGCTGTCCTTACTATCCGTTAAGTAAATGATATTCATTTATTCTATCAAAAAAAAAAGAAAAGTGGGGAAAAAAAGAAAAAGTGAAAAAAAAAGCCTCTTTTTTTTATTACGTTTTGACTGTCATAAAAGTGTGCATTAAACAAGCTAAAATGTGTGGATCATTTGCGTGCGACTCTTTCTGCCTGGCTCGCTGCTCTGGGCTCGCAGCACTGGCCTGCATCGTGGGTTAACTTCCTCAGAGTGAATCAACACATGTGATCAGCCAGAGCTGCTTGGCTTAATTGATTTGATCTTTCACGTACTTTGTCATTCTCCAGCGCTAAAATAAGATTCTGTAACATATTTTAATATTATAAGCATGGCTTTCATGTACTCGTAATATTTATTTCAGATGATATCTGGCCATATAGATCGACATGTGCTCAATTTGGGCTTTTTTCTGAGAGTTCATTCATTTTCGTGTATTCGAATATTCGGTTTCGTTTAAACGTCAGTGAAATTAACCGCTGGGAACATCCCTAATCTCAATCAATCTCCATCTCCTCTCAAACATTGTTTTGATTTTGATCGATCCATACACAAACCAGCTTTTAAAGAGATCAGTCTACATTGGGATAAAAGCCCATACTCAGTATGTAGGCCTGAGGATAGACTCAAATTCAATCAAATTTTATTTATATAGCGCCAATTCACAACAGTCGTCATCCCAAGACGCTTTCCAAAGAAAAAGAGCAGGTCTAGACCACGCTTATTGTTTGATGAATTATCAAGACCCAACCTTAAGATGGGACAGATTTGGCGCATTTCATCTAACATGAGCGACAGTGGCAAGAAAAAACTTCTGATTAACAGGCAGAAACCTTGGAAAGGACCAGACTCATGTTTGACAGCCACCTCACAGCTGCTGCTTGGTCGAGGAGAAATACAGAGAGATAGGGAGGGAGGGAGACAGGAGTAGGAGAGAGGGCAGGGGGAGAGGAAGAGAACAAGGGAGAGGAAGGAGAGAGAAAACTTCTCATGTTGACTAGAGTCGATGCTCCCTCCTTGTCACCTTCAATTTTTATCCTCTTATCTCTAAAGCAAGAGTTAATTTTTAGCAAAGTTAGAAGAAATATCTGTGTGCTTCTATTGGAATCTGAAAACAGTACGGGGTGTTTTTAGCGCAGAGCTCCACAGCTGTGGTTCGTTTTTTCTTTCTTGGCTTAAAACCATTTGACTGCAGTCGACAGCTCCATCTCTGAATCACTGCCTGCGTGTGAGCCAGCTGCATGATCCTAATGATCACTGATCTGTCCTCATAATAATTGATCAAATATGCTTTGTACTGCTGGAGAGCTTCTGAAGAGTTTTTGCACTAATTGCTGGTTTTAAAAACTTTTTTTTTTTTTTTTTACCAGATTTGGTGGAAGAAGTTTCTCCCCCCTCTAATTGGCCTTACTGCTTTTTGAGTATTTTTGCATCACTGCCTTGAATACTTTCTTACTTTCACACCCACATCCACTCTCCTTTCATCCTCTGCAGACTCGTCTCTTCTGATCTCAGACTTCGAGCCGCAGCAGGCGGGTACAGAGGCCGCTGAGGATGAGGATGAGTTCGATCCCATTCCCGTCACGGGCCGCAAGAACTCACAAGGTAAGTTTCAGCATTCCTATGGAAGCTCAGGTGGGTCAAGTGGGATTTAAAGCACAAGCTCTTCATTTGTTTCCCCTCAGTTGCATGCTGGTTTTTAAAGAAGTGCACAGTTGATGGTTATTTGTTAAAACACCGTTAAATGACTCAAGGTAAACGGGTAAATTCTGCCCTCTCTCTCTCTCTCTCTCTCTCTCTCTCTCTCTCTCTCTCTCTCTCTCTCTTTCTCTCTTTCTCTCTCCCACCCTTAACTGCTTGTTGTGACCCCTTGCTCCTCTCCTTTTCCTCCTCTCTGTTTGCCTGTTCTCAACCCCCCTCGCTCCCCCCCTCTGTCTCTCCGGCCAGTTTCAGGAGGCCACTCGCGCAGTAACAGTGGCGGCTCTGAATCCAGCCTGCCCAGCTTGGCTCGCTCCCTGATGCTGGTGGACCAGCTCATCGACTTGTAGACGCCCACGCAGCCCCCCAGCCTCCCCCGCCCCCCTCACCTACCCCATAGAAGCTGTAACACTGGATTATAGACTGGCATAGCATAACAGCAATCAACACTGTTGTCATAGCTAGCTTCCTGTGCCCTCCCAGCTGTCACCTCCATTCTAGTCGCTCCTGTAGAAACAGCCTTTGCCTCTCAGCGCTTCTTCATCCCCCGCCCTCTCTGCCGCCATTAACAGCTGCATTAACTTCTCCTCGCCTCTCATCTCTCATCCTCTCACTCACATTTTCTCTTTGTTGTTCTCTACATATCACGTATCGTCCATGGGTTCAAAACGTGGCCAGTAGACTAACATCATCCTTTCTGAACATTACATCTCTCTGTCAATCAGGATATGATATAGCTATCCCGTTTGTTTCAACAATATTGCATTGCGTCTAATAGCAAACAATAGAAGATCATTGTTGTAATGTTCAATAGACATAGTTATAAGTGGTTGTAGTTATTATGGTGCACAAGTGAATTTGTCGTTGTTTGCCTTTTTAAATTCTCCTCCCTAGATTTATTTGCACATATTAGAGTCAAACCATGAAAGACGAAACGACCATTTCTTTAAATAACGTCCGTTTATTTCTTCTGTAAAAGGGAAACATAGTCATGTAGCCTAATTTGCACAGTAGCATTAATGTTACCTCTGTCGGGGCTGTTAGATGGAATATCTGAAGCTGCTATAGATACTACTGAGAGATTACATCAGATTAAGTGTAACAGTGATAGGAAACAAAACAGCCATAATTATACGTCCCCCAAAATCACAACACTAACCTTTCGTGAGCAAGACACTAAGGGTCGAAACCTAATGCACATGATGCAGCGTAAGAATCTGTGCTAGTTAACAGCTGACGCAGTTTTCACACACTTATTAAGTAGCAGATGTGTTTGCAGCCATCTGTGCACCCGTGATGCTCGCCTCAAATGAAGGTGAGGTCAGGCGCATTCGTGGCACATTGCAGGAAAGAACTGAAGCAAACAAAAAATCGGTCTTAAAGCTACTGCAAATTAACAAACGTTTACGACGCACTTGCTTTCTGTCAGATTCTGCCCTATGGATAGCAATAGCTTTGGCTATTGCAGGTAATGGGTGATGACAACCCCATTCCCTTTTTGATGCATTCATGTTTGACTGCCGGTTTAGCTCAGCAGTCAAAGCGACCCATGCACGCGGCGATGCTCTTCTGCTGTCTCGCACCAAATTAATGCTGGCAACCTAATTCACCTAACTCAGATATTGAAATAGTCACCTGTTGGACAAACATGAATGAAAAACTTTCAGCAGTTTGGGAGTATTACACAAAAACATCAGTATCAGTCAGCTATCAGCTTAGTCTTAATCGAGACATCTGCATTAGTACTACCCCTGATTTTAACAATCTGTGCAACTGTAGCCCAGGGACATAACTTAAAAGAAAATAACATCTGTGTTCGCCCTGAACGACAGCTATAATTAACACACATGTCCTTAATGCACTTGCACTGTGTGTCTTTTGTTTTTGACCATACTCTATTAAACTAGCAAAATAGATCAATCTGTTCGAATAGGGCCCTGAGAAGTTTTTAACAATTAGTCTGAGCAGATCTATAGTAGTACGAGACACGAACTGCAGATGAGTGGAGCTCTGCGACAACAAAACAAGTTATTCAAACAAAAGCCTGCTCTCATTTGACATTCCTGTAAGCAATAGTTAGTGATGGAAGTAAACGATGGAGTTATAGGAGTCATCACAGACGGATAAGAGTGTGCCATATCGCTAGAGAAACGCATGAGAATAATTTCAATAATCCGCAGTCATAGGAAAGAGTAGAAATACAGTAGCTCTTACATAGACACCATTAGAGACAAACAGAAGCAGTATGATCAAATGATTTTCACTCACTTTAATTTTTCTCTTATATCACCACAAGCATTCATTTCACATTGTGCAATCCTCCCTACATTCCTGTCTTTTGTTTACTCCTTATTTATGTAAATAAATCTCTGCGACCCCTGCAGGGTCTTATCCAGACCATAGAACTGGTTATTCCTCCCCTGTATATATGAAGTCATTGTCATAAAGCTTTACTTGTGGAAAACATATTGCTTTACTTGTGAAATCTCGTATATATATCTTTATATATGTATGTTATCTGTATATAGATATATATATGACTTAAAAATGACATGGTTTTCCTGTTAATAAATGTTAATATGAATAGAGTGTTAGAGAATGAATGTAAGAAATAAATATTAGTCTATAATAAAAAAAATATCTATGATTCTTAACACCATAATCACTGAATAATATTGAAGAATATATACATATTTCATTCCTCTTTGTGGAGTTGTGTGTTGAGAAAGTTTCTTTTCTTGGTTATATCTGCTATATTATTGTCAGTACATTACAATGTATAGATGATAACCCTGGTCTTTGTTCAACCTGGATAATAGGCCTGATCCCGTGTCTTATCCCCCTCCTCTGTGAACAGAAAAGTGAGCCTGTGTTTTGTTTGTTGAAGGATTATATTTTTATTCCAAAATGTTATTTCCTTTGTTCATTTCGAAAAAGGAGGCTCTTAATCTGAAGAACAGCAGTCCCGTTTTGTTTCATTGCTGAACAGGAAGTTTATTTCTGAGACTTGTGCTTTGTAAAGCTTTGTTTTTTTACTTTACCGGTTGGTTTTCGTGATCACAGAGTTCATATCAAAAAGCATGGCAGTGTTGTTGAATGTTATGTTCATGTGTGTTGGTATACAGTGTTAAGATAAGTATGTGTGAGTGTGCGTGGAGTCAGAATTGTTGGATGTGTTTTTCCGGTAGCCTATTTGTGTTGTTGTTTGCTGCAAAACATGGCGACGGTCATGAACACGTTGTCATTAAAATCTCTTCTGAAAGCACAGCCCCCCTCTCCCCCTCTCTAAATTCTCTCAGGAAGCCAGAGCTACATCACTCTCTGAGATACATATTGGCTTACTGCTCCCCGGTCTCTGTCTGCTGGAAGTCTGCACTCCATATTACAGTGTAGAGAAATAGTCTGATAGGCGGTGTGTGTGAGGGGCTCTGTAACGTGTGAGAGGGTTAAAGATACAACACTGCTGCTGCAGCATCCAATCAGCTCGTCAGGGTTTGAAAAATCAGCTCCAATCAGCAATATAAACGTTTCTGTAGGATCAAACAAAGAGCATTTTCTCCCCACACATCACCACTGTGGGTTCGACTACTTCCACATCCCGCTTTTGTTATGACATGTTATCAGTAACCTTTATGGTGATGTTTGTTTTATCAGGAGATCCTCATAGAATATGATGGACATCCTAAGAATTTTAATGAGACACAGAAGTCACATTAAGATCCTATACAAAAAAAAACATAAAGCACACAAATGTGGGTTCACACAAAGTGGTTAAATATTAAGTGACTGCAGAAAATATGGATGGCACATCTTCGTCTTCTCCCATTGTTAAAAGTGAAGCCAAAATGCAGCATAATGAGTGCTGATGTATTGAACATATTCTGGATTCAGAGCAAAAGTGATCTGGCTTTTGGAGATCTGGGGTTGACGTCATTCTCTAGTCACTAATCAAAACACACAGTTTATTGATGGATATAACGTCCCTCGGATTGCTACAGTGTTTGCTACGTTGTCTGCAACCTGTTCAGGCAAACGCCGCACGTTGGCCCCCTCTGTGACATTTAATTGGGACAGATGGTCCTGACTGTCCAGTGTTTCTGAAGTGATGAGTTAAAGTGTCAGATTTTACTGACTATTCCTGCTTTTAATAGATATGGACATTATGAAGATCAAGAAAACTAAGCATGATCTGAATGTTTTGAACAAAATGACCCCCATTAAGTTCTGCTGTGATTGGTACTGCACATATGCAGAGATTTGAATAAAATAAGGTGGGTCCTGCACGCTGTATGTGCTCTGGGTTCATGTTCACTTATAAGGAAAACTTGGAGGTTGTATGGGGGGTAGGTTTGGCCCCAAAGACGACCAAATTTACTCCTACTGCTAAGAGTCTTGGCTTTACTTTTGGAGACCTGTCATGCTGTCTGTTTTTTCTACAGTCTACAGAAATATTATACTGTTTAGTAACTTTTTAAAAGCAGCTGGGAAATAAATCTTTCAAGCCCCAAAAGACAATAGGATCTCTAAAAATTGTGTCTTTAAATCCTTATTCTGATTTTGTCATAAGATGTTCTGGAAATGTCAAAACTTGGGTTTTAAACTTACCTCCAAAATTAAAAGTATTTTGTGTAGGATCTACAACAGTTTAACTCTTGAGTTAACTTTCTGAAAACCAAGTGGCTGATTTCACAGTGACACTCTTTTAGGTGTACGGACACGTGAAATTGAAGGTTTATGTTTCTTCTCCGAGCATCCTCTTTACGATCCTTTCGTCAAACGACTCCATCCTTCGCAGTCATTGTTTGAACCTATGCAACTCCCGAGCTTTCTCCCTGTAGCCGCCAATGTGCTGTTGTGATCGGTGAAGCCAAGCACCTCGTGAGATCAGTCCTCGATGTGAAACAGATGCCCCTCATTTCCTCTGTTGTTTTACCAAAAATGAAAGTTGTCGATTATCTGAAACTAGTGATTGTTTTTTGAGACACCTCTTTGTCTTTATGGCCCAAACCTGCGTCAGAGCTGTGGTATCGTGTGCTCCTTCTATTTTTGTGAGATAATTAAAGATTATAAAGGGATGGCAAATAAAATACAAATGTGAATGTCAACGTGTCGAGTATTCATTCTAAGATAGCCTGGCCTTAGTAAAAAACTGTATACGATACTTTTTTAACGTTTTTGGATCATAATATTCACAAAGCTTTCAAGTAAAAGAGATTATTTCATTCACCCTACTGTTTTATGTTACACTGTCTAAAAGTTGTAAGAAATAATATTTTTAAAGAGAAATCTGAGTATTAACCTGCTGCAGCTTCTTTTAGTCATATTTCTGCATGGAGGCCTTTTCATGAGAGCGTGAGATCAGATAATCGATCTGTCACATTCAGACGTCTAATGCACTAATCCAGTTCTTATTCTGATCAGAGCAGGTTAACCTTCTCAGGTAAGACTAATCATTTACATGCCCCATTAAATGTCAATTTTTCTTTTCCTCCTTTATTATATTTCATTTATTTTGACTCTATTGATGAGGATGTCGCACGAATTTAATATCAGCCAAATTAAACTGACAGGACTGGATATGAATCTTGTGTCAGGATATTACAAAACATCAATAAAGACTTCCTAGATTTTAATGAGTAAAATGTCCAAGCGAAGTCTCTTAAAAATACAGAAGTTTCACCTTTTTTAAGAGATTTATCAGGAGAATCAGGAAGTCATTATTTTTGGTTTGTAATATCTTGATTCATATCTGGACTGAAGCCAAACCTGACAAGACGGTTACAGCCGTGAAAATGTGAGTTTTTGCAGTGTGAACAAACATCTTTGGTGATTTAATTAAGTGAGGTTGTCTTGGTAAACACCAAAAAACACCTTTAATTTTCTCACAGTGAGGAAAAACAGATTTTACACAAAAACAAACCATGAAGGGAAAATGGAGTCCTGGAGTCCAAAACTTATTGTTACGGCACAAAAGATGTTCCTCATTTTCTGTCTTTTTGTGGCATTTTGTCATAAATTCATGCATGAAACATTTAATTATATAGTATTACTGTTTTCCTTTAAGTGATTTACAAGACATTCAGAGGTTTTCTTATCATCTCCACACAGACCTGCAGAGGGAGCTCAGCTGCCACGCTCAGCGAGCTGCTGGGTCTGAAGCATCTGCACATTTCAGCGAGGAGGCCGAGAGGCAGAGGATCCAGCAGAGGACTGCTCCACGTGTCGTAAATAAACACATGCTGCTGACAGATGAAAGGAGTCCAAAATACCACACGCTACCAGCTACTTCCAGCAACCAGCATTTCATACCTGTTAACCAAGTGTCTGAGTTTAGCCCAGTCACCTCTGATGTCTTCCAGCTGGCCCCTTTTAAAAAAGACAGCAAGATGGCATTCAGCAGCTCCTCTTTTTCTTCATCCCATAAACCTGCTGAGACATCTGATGTTTTCCTCCAGGCGCCATTTGGAAAGAGGCAGGAAACCACCAAAGCTGTTTCTAGTCACATGTTTAAGTCTGGATCACAGCAGATCAGACCCATCAAACACTGTCAGCTGGTCCAAGCATCACTCGCTCCTGCTGCTCCTCACTCTCTGGGTGCGCGGCCTTCTCCTCCTCTTCCTCCTCCTCCTCCCCCTCTGCACCCCGAGGCCCCTCTTCTGCAGCAGCCTGTGGCCGTGCACAGGGTAGTCTCCAGGATTGGTCAGCAGGCTGCCGTCGGTTCAGTGGCTGTGGGGCCTCTACACGCCTGGACTATCGGGGGGAGAGGTCTGGATGACCCGTTTACCGCCGCACCTTTTCAACCCAGGTGCTCTCAGGGGAAACCTTGATAGTAGAATGATTATTCAAATATGCCAAGTCAAAGATTTTCTTTAGCTTAGAAGGAGCCGGAGTGCAGTTCACTTTCAGTTTCACCCAAATTTTTAGTTTTGCTCCTTCCATCGTGTCTGCAGTTTTAGAATGAGTCAGTAATCATTGTAGCGATGATAAACTCTACCTCAGTCATATGATCTGCTTATAGTCCGCACCAACGGCGGATCAGTTCAGCCCTACATAAACATTTCATACTTGACTTCATACAAACTTAGCAGAAATCGGTTTCATCACAGGTCCAAAGAATCGCTGTGGTAGATGAATATTTATCAGAAAGCATCGATATCCTCAACAAGGCTCTCTTTGTCTTTGTGCTGTTAGCATGCTGATTAACTTGGCAGTGATTGAAAGTTTCTCATGTTGGACATAGTTCTAACAGTTTATCATTGTGTTTACGATTGGATTACAGATTGTGCCTTAAACAAAGCAAACAAGTCTCTGGGCCGGTCAGTATTCAGGATCTGTGCTGCAAAAGAGCGCCAACATTTAGCTGAAAGCCAAAGAAGTCTTTGGAAACTGAAAGTAACAGCGCAGAGATTTTCGTTACACAAACACACAGTTATTTACTTCAAACGGTGATATATGTCTGAAGACGAGTTACACAAACTCCTTTTTGGTCAGCAGTGAGTGGTGCTGAAATGCTTGGATCTAAAAGGACTTAAATGGTTTTAAAATGAGTTTAACGGCTTCGTTGCTTCATAATATTTTCCAGGTTGCTGCTGTTATTTCTTAAAAAAAACTGCACCTATTTTATTGTAATGATATGTTTAACCTGGTTAATGTTGTTTGTATTGATCTCAGTATTTTGATTATAACATATCATGTCTTCTATTCCCATATACCTTTGTTAGAGGGCAAAAAGTATGAAAGACAGACAACAGCATCATGTCTAAGGGGTCATCTTTTAGTATGTGTATCTCAAAGTGGAAATGTTTCATATTATGCTTTTATTGTTCTTGGAGAACTTGTTACCTACCATGCTGCCTTTGCTAACAGTATTTGTGTATTTCATTATCATCAGGGTATTAATACTGGACATGAGGAACGGTTGTAAAGTGAAATTAAAATCTCATAAACGTGATGTATCCTTTATCATGACTGTTCAGTCCCCTGTGAAACACATAGATTTTTGATTGCTTATATTAACATGCCGACCCTCATGGGTTTATAAACCACCAGAAAGTTTCAATGGTTCAATAATTCTTTACAGAGTCAATTCAGAGTTACAGCTCAGTCTTTAACATTGGTTCCTGTCTTTTCTCCTGAACTTTGCAGGTAAAATCTGCCATAAAGAAAGGTCCTCTCCTGAAACACAATTCAGACTTTTCACAATCATCTAACCAGAATAAATCTGCATTGACTGAGGACTCTTTCCTGAAAAGCACATCCTTTAAGTTATCATAGTGAGCTGGCAGGCAGCTGCTACCTAGCAGTTTCCATGAGTAGGATACATTTGCTTACTCTCAAACTTTGAATCCTGTGCTACAGTGATTTTTTCACAAAGCTGAAGTTAACAAAAATCCACAGATCTCTTGGATTTATACATTTTTTTAATCTTCCTAATGAAGGGTAAAAAAAAAACATATTTTCATCACAGAGTGAAAGGCTGTTGTGGATTTTCGTACCTGAAGCTTTAGTGAAAAATACAGGCAGATCAAAGTTATCACCTCCTCTCGTAAGTTTTAAATGTCTAAGGGTAAAATGGAAAAAGGATCATTCCTTAGATAAATTTGTCTGCTACGTGAGGAGACGTTTTCCTGTTAATCTGAGATCCCTCTCATAAATCAGCACCAAAGCACGCGTGCAGCTGCTGAAACCTGTAGCTACCTCAGGCAGGAAAGGGAGTAAGCTGAGCTTGAGTGAAAGATGAGCTCCTTGTTTTTGTCTAAAAACACAATACGTCATTTTTTTGGAATTGCCGGGAAGCTGTCAGTCCCTGATTTGTCATAAAGCGGATCTAAGGTACTGGAGACGCTCAGGTTAAACTGCTGTGGTAAAAGTGGCACTTTTTTTCTCACAGGGTTAAAAAGCTTCTTTAAAAGGATTTACCTGGTTTTATGCTGAATAACTACTATGAGTGTGAATTTTGTTTGAAATGTTACACAGGAAAACAGAAAAGAATTAAATAAAGTTTTTAAAAAGAGGAAAAAATAATTAATTTAAGAGCCTAACTTCAGCATCCTAAAATGTCTTTATTAAAGTCCTACATCCATATACTGGATTACGAGTTGAGCATAGATTTAGATTTAGCAAAAAAAAAAAAATACTGCAGAAAAAAAAAGGAAAAAAAAATTGCAAAAAAGAAAAAGAAGCTCTTCTGTCAACTGGTAAAGAAAAATAAACAAAAAAAATTCAGTATATTTCTCTGTCTTGATATATATCTTGATAGCTCTCTGTTGAATGGGAAGTCAGCAAAAAGAAAAAAAAGAAAAAAATCTTTGCAGGAAAAAATGTGCCCCCCAAAAAACTTTTCAAAACAATCCAAAAAAGACACTTTGCAAAACAAATTGTAAAGGAAAAAAAATAACAAAAACAAAATTCTTAAATGAGTTTATTTCTGTCTTAATATAATTAACAGCTCTTTTCTCAACTGTTGAATGGGCATTCAGCATATATATATATATATATATACAGTATATATATATATATATATACTTTGCAAAATGACTGCAAAAAAATTGCAACAAAAAACTTTGACAATCTTGAACATTATCTTTGAAAGTGTATTATCATCCCTCAGAAAGCTGCTTCAGTCAGCTTTTCACATTGAGTTTCAGGAGGTGTGGGTCCAGGGGAAGAAGACAGAGGCGTTATTTTCTTTCTTCAACTCAAATTATATTCTTCCTTTTGAAAAAGAGTCAGCAGTAAACAGTTCATACAGAAGAGGCCAAAGCAAAACAAAACAGGTGTCCCAGTCAAAAACACCTCTAGTCGGTTGGCTTATCAGCTGTCTAACACAAAAGCACTCTCCTCCCTGTCTCCCTGCAGTCTTGTTTCTCTCCTTCTGCCTACTCCTCTTTCTCACAGGGTAATCAGCTCATTATCTTCAGCTGGGGAGCAGATGCCCTGCTGCAGGTGATGAGCTCTGGGTTTTGTAGTCTTTAAATGGCTGCCATAATGGGTTGTAGTCCTTTATGCAGCCACCGAGAGGGAATATATATCCCCTCTGTGATACTACCTCTCATGACATTACGACTGGTATACTGCAACAGTCCTAATGGGTATATATCCTATTAAAGCCTGATGAAAGGTGTTTTGAATGCTCCACCTGCTGTTAACAACACTACATTTCACTGGGTTCACTTTGTCAAGCTTAATCAAGGTCTTATTTGAAGTAAGCAGGAAACAAATAAAGGTATACTGGCCATTGGTTTCAAAAGGGTTAAAAATGAGGTTGCTTACAGTGTTACAGTGTTACGAAGCAACCATTTCAAAGTGCCTCACACAAAACACCCAAGCAGTCTCTAATATATGGACCATGTTGTACCTCAATGACTGATACAGCATAAAGTTGTGTTTCAAACTCTCTACACCAACAATTTCCCTCCTAGCTGTACACCGACACACACACACACACACACACACGTTGTTAAAAAGCAGTTACTGCCTTGGAACAGCTTTCCCATCAACACATCATTTCGTCTCCTGTGCCAGGCTCTGAGAGCTAAACGCACCTTAAGGAGAGACCACATGGGAGAAAGGAGAGAGATCCGGATCATGAGCTGATTTCATCAACGTAAACATGTCAGAGTTTGTTAACTTAAATGGAAAGAGATCAGTGTGATGTTTTCCTGTAAATTAGAACAAGGCTGTGTGTTAGCTACACCCAGGTCCTTAAACTTATATGGGCTGATCGGCTGTGTGATGACAGCAATTGCTGTTGTTTGTGCAGCTTACACTGTTCTACTGGCCAAGATGGGACCAATGCCAAGCATTTTATGACATTCCAGTCAGAGAAATAAGACAGGTGTGGAAGTGCTCAAGCTGCAGTTCCCTGAGTGCCCACTTGAGGCTGGCGGAAAAAGATGCTGAAAACACATGTACACTTATAAAAAAAGATAAATTTTCAACAAACATTAACATGTTTAAAACTTTGTAATAAAACACTAAAAGGCTTCAAAAGTCAGACTTCATACTGGTTCAAAACAGCAGCCTCTGGAGTGTGAAACAGTTTATTGGTTTATTTATGGAGCTAAATTTAATGTCAATTCATCAAAGTCAAAGCATCAAAGTTTTCACATGATCACAATGATCCAACACAGAGGGCCCAAAAGGAATGGACTAGTTTTTCTACTCAATGAATGAGTGTTGACAATTAATGTGAAAAACAGGAGACACAATAACACCACAAATGACCGACAAACAACAAAGCTTCAGGTCTTTCTATTATGTAAGGTGGGTGGGGGACTTTTTACATGTCTGTGCCCAGGCGCCCACCAGCTCATTATCCACCCACTGAACGGACCTGTCTGGATGTACCACTGACCCACAATAAGAAAGGCAAATTATACTTTTATACGACACAACCTTACCTTTCACTGCTCACTAAGGACTTGGTAAAAAGAGTAAAAGCTGTGTAAAAAAAACAAACTCTGCCAGATCTCCATGGCATCATAGCTGGATTTTATATTTTATAGTCTGCCTTATATCCGACTGCCCTTGTTTCTGCCAGTTTTCTCAGACACGCCTCCATGAGCTCACTGCCCACAGGACTGCAAGACGTCTGTGTGCATCTGTGAAAGCATTTCTAAATGAAGAAACAACAGAAACCAAGTCAGGCACATGGAAAAGATATAAAAGAGTTTTATTTTAGTAGATCTGACTGGAATCAGACTCAGCTGACTGGCTGCTCCTGGTCTCTTACATAATCCCAAACTGATATCGAGTTACATTTTAAAGTAAAAGGTTATGCACATTTTACCTAAAATGGAAACTATTTGCTCAATCCATTATGAGCACCGTTACAATCGGTAAATAGCTGAATAATTTCACACCATTGATCTCTCTATTAATCCAACCCACCATATTCTAGCTGCTTGCACATTTCCTGTGGTGACAGCCAGGAAATCAGAGCACAGCAGCCCAGATGGGTTTTATTTTTCCAGCACAGTTTTCCAGTTTTTCCATAAGAAACTGGAGGTGCCCACAAACAAAAAAAGAGGAAAATTACTTTCCATAGAGAGAAATTTTGGGGGGAATGAGCAGACGAACTGCAGCGTGACTTCGTTTACTTAGCTTGTCAGAGATTTATGACATTAATCACTCAGTGAAGAATCTTTATTCCTGTTTTTAACTTGTTTTTTTTTAATCAGCATCTTCAACTTTTAATTACTGGCAAACAAATCACCTTCAAGGGGACCAAGGATAGCTTTACAGTGTTTCTGGTGCCTTTACATCGTTAAATCTTTGTCTCATTCACACCAGGGTTCAGACTAGAAGGAAGAGTAAGAAAGTAAGTGAAAACTTTTACCACTTTAAAAACACTGAGTTACAAAGAGCTACACAAACAAAGAAACAAAATAAACAACACGAATCTAAATCAAAATAGAGCTGCAGGGAAAACTGGGATTGACAGCTGGTTTGTGTTAATAATAAGCGGTGGAGCAGTGATTAAGTCAGGCAAGTGTACAGGGGATTATAATAATTATTGTTTTAGTGTTTCACGGTCTGTAAGAGAGAGCATTGATTTCAGCAGATATTTCTAATATTTGATTGTAATGGACATATAAGCTGTTGAACAGAAATTATAAACGTGTCATGGCCTAATACCAATATGTCAGTTTTTGTCAGAGTTAAAATTTAATAACAACCACTCATGAAGAACAGAAAGACACCCATAGAAAAAAATAAACCTGCATATCGTCAGCATAACAAAGACCTGAAATACCTGGGAATTGGCTCAACAGAAAACCAGGAGGAGGCATGTGAAGAGGGAATGGGGTTGGTCCAAGAACTGAACCCTGGGGAACTCCACACATGAAAGGAGCAGTCTGAGCTTTGTGACCAAAGAGGAAGGCTTTCATTTTTCACTAGGCTATTCTTACTATAACGCAAACCTTTGGTATTAAAAGACCCTAGTTAAAAATACAGAGCTGTCCCTTGCATGGAGCGAAAAAAATTTTAATCTCGTGCAAAATCCTGTTTCAGTTGATCAGTGAACTCGTTTTTTTGTTCACAAAAACATAGTTGAAAAATCAAATGTTTAAATAACAGATTAAGGTGCCCTCACAAATTTTTACAGCAGACATCTTGACTAATAGAAAAACTGCATATTTATATTGATGATGGCCCCCAGTAAGAGTCCAACTGATAATGACCCGGTATAACTTCTATAAGACCAAGAAACTTAAGTATTCAGTCAACATTCACCTTAGTTTGAACACTTACACTCTCATTGCTGTGATTTGTAATGTATGCGTTGATTGATTCATGTATTATCAGAAATGTCACACAGGACAATAAAAGTGCACTATTCTCTTTTAACAATACTGAGCACACCCTAAAAACCCCTGGGTTACCTAATAAGTAGTCGGTCCCTTTTCAACCCTGGTGCTGGGATAAAAACAACCCAAGTTGTCTTCAACCCAGCACCAGGGTTGAAAAGGGACCGACTACTTATTGGGTTATTTTGACCCAGAGGGTTAGTTTTGACTCAATAAGCCATTTTAAGGGTCAAATTACCCAGTGTTTGAGTTATTTGACTCATGATCTTGGGTTTAATTGATATATGCATTTGGGGAGCTTTTTTTGGGAGCTTTGCTTTTACAACCGTCTGAGCCAGTATGGCTTTCATTGGTACACACTCATGTTTATGAGGTAGGTCATAGCGCTAAGAGTCTTGCCCAAGGACCCACACTGGTAGATGTACTTCGCTCCTTACAGATGTGTCTCATGCAGGATTCGAACCCCAACTCCGTGGTTAGGAACTGGATGCTCTACCCGCTGGATGAAACCACGTAGAGTCAATCGAACCCAACGTTCTGATCCAGTTATTGGATTAATCTCAGAAAAATAACCCATAATAATTAACCAATTCAAATAACCCTCAAATTGGATTACAATAGAATCCATATGACCCAAGAAATGGGGATGGATCTGAAAAATAAAACAGAAATTTAACTCAACGTGTATAACCCAGGAATTGGGTTGAGGAAATAACCCAGGAGTCTTTGGAGTGCAGAAGTGATGCAGCCCTCACTTAAATCTATAAGGTTAAAGGGACTTTCGGTCTCCTGCTACAGTAGTAGTATTCATATATTGATCAAATTTGGACCCACTTTTCTTCTTGTATGTAAGGGATTCATCCAATAATGGTATCTTTCTTTGATGGAAATCAGACCTCTTATACACTTTGATGTGTTCATATTTATTTCTGTGATTTAATCAATGTTCTTTTACAAAATGTACAAACTTGCATGTATAAAACACAATGAGGCACTTGCTCAGCCATAGGATTTTGTGCTGTTCAAAGTTTGGCTTCGATCTGAAATATTTACATCAGGCAAAGGCTGGAAAACCCCTCTGGCAAATTTACTCAACTCTCTGTCCATCAGCCAACAATGATAAAAAAGATCCCTTAAAACAAAAGAACATGCTTAGCTTTAATAACATCTGAAGAGCCAAAGCTGTGCCCGCTACAATAAAAATATGCTTTTCTAACTTGTAAACAGTTCATGGCACATCATGTGTGAGCCACTTGTTGAGGGAATCATATTAAAGTGTTTAAAGTTTTCAACATGAAGGCGTTGAATCCACAGCTGCAGCCAACCAAGGCGGCATAACGCAGTCACTTTAATTCTCACTCGAGCACACAGAGTGAGAATGTCGTTTCATGTCTCCATCCTGAGTTTAAATCCTGCTTCTTGAATTTGACTTCTGTAATCTTCTTCATCAGTAGTTGTCCTGATTCGGGCGTGGAGGAGGGCGAGACGGAGGAGGAGCCCTACACGGAGGTGGACCATCAGGTGGAGGTGGTAAGGTGCCAGTAGGAGATGGAGGTGCATAGATGGGGCTGAAGTTGTTTGGGGGTAGGGCTCTGTTTGGAGGTGGTGTGTATGTCGGGGGGCTGGTGGAGGAGGGGGGAGGAGTAGAGGGTAAAGGGGGGAGTGTTGAAGTTGGCGAAGGTGGCAGATGGTAGAGAGTGCTGTCGTCTGATGGACGGCGCTGATAACAGTGGGGTAAGGTGTAGACAGGTGTAGAGGGGTGGTTGTAGATGGGGTAGCGAGGAGTAGAGTAGGGTTTGCTTCGGGTGAAGGTTATGCAGCGGCCCTGTGATAATGGAAAACATGGTGGTTCAAAACAGAGGCTTCTGTTCCAGATGTTGGATTTGACTTTTCTCTCGCTGATTCGAATATTTAAACTGACACAGATTAAAACTCTAATACCAGGACAGCCTTTGACTCTTAAAGGGATATTCTGGCGTAAAATTAATTTAGGGTCAAACACACTGTAACACCAAGTTAGACGTCCCCTCGAGAGATATATGTTGCCGACCGCTTGCTTCTCTAGTTATACCAACTTTAGTAACGACCACAGGATCATTTCTTCATCTTTTGGTTGAGGTTTGTTTATGGCTCCTCAGACCGTTGTGTATCGCTATCCTGCGGTCATTACTAAAGTTGGTTAAACTAAAGAAGCAAGTGGTCAGCAACATTCATCTCTCGAGGGGGTGTTCAACTTGGTGTTACGGTGTGTTTGACCCTTACGCTGGAATATCCCTTTAGAGCTCCAATGAAGAGCTCACATTTTAAGATTATACTGAAAATTTACACTGATGCCTTCTTATCACATCCAAAAGCAGACAAGACCATTGGTGACAGTATTGGGGGGTTTTATATTGAATTTTTTAATACCTGAAGCCAGTGTTTGAGGGGTGAGTTCATATGGTTTCTGTGGAGGCATCTGCTTTGAAACAATGTTCTACAGTATCAAATACCAGCCAATATCAGATGGAACACTGTAGGTGTTACTATATGTGTCTGAGGCTTGTTCAATTCATAAAGGATCTATAAAGAGAAGAAAGTGAAGTTTGTTCAATAAAACTTCTAAACCTGCACAGCCAATGTCAGGTTTGAAAGGTTACCGCTTCAACAAATGGAAAGAGGAAATTCCTCTGTCAGGAAGAATTCCTGCCTGCCCGCTCTGACACTGAGAGCTCGAGTAGACAACAACGACTTCTAATGACTTCAGCAGACAGGAGAACTCCTCCAGACAATGCGACAGCTGTTTATACCTTTGTCTTCTCTCTGGGCCTCATGAGACTTTCATTGAAGTCACTTTTCTTGTGATTAAATGCAGCTTTGATTTTGGATGTTTGAGATGAAAATAGTTCATCTTCCGGCCAAAAGTTGACACTGTTACCTCATAGTCTTATTGATTGTTTTGTTTTGGATTCATTTGTACGGATACTTGATGCTGTTTTTTATCATTTCATAGAAGAAGCTATTGCATCACACCGCATCTGTTTCTTATTTTGCTGTTATCAGTGTCTCACCTTGTCTCCGGGATGAGGCCGCATCACAGACACTCTGTCGTAGCCTTTCCTCAGAAATACACACAGAGCATCCAGTTTACCCTGTGGACAGATGATCGTAAACAATGTTTGAATAAGAAATATAAGTCTATAACTCCTGATTACAACCAGAACATTTGAAGCAGCTAAAACAATCCTTTCAAACTGAGTTATCTAATGAGCGGAGTTTATGCAGCCTGGATTTGGATTAGACAGACAAACAAAGAGCGTACTTTGTCAGTAACAACAGCCGCTCGACAGATTCCAAAGTCAGGGGTGAGCTCAGTTCACGTCTGGTTTTTATTTCCATCGATCCAGCTGACTAATGTGTTTGGGAACTAATATTTATTAACTATTTCCTGGTCCCACATCATTCCCAGTCGCTCTAAAAATGAAACATTCTTTGTGTTATCAGAGTCGACATCCTCGTCAGGAAGAGCTCGATAAATCTAACATCTGGAATATGTATCGTCCTGTATAATACATATTTTCACACCATGAGATCTGCTATTAAATCCATTTGATGACAGTTCAACAACACTGAGACAACCTGGCACGCTGAAGAGAAACATGAGAGGTGATTGAAAGCTTGGTTTTTAAACATATACTCAAAAGCCCCAAAAATGTGAGTAAATGGAGCACCTTTATAGGAGAGTACCACTTCTGCGGTCTGTGAGGTTTGTGCATGTGGTAGTAGGGCCGCGGTGGCTCGTACTCCTCCGCTGGCATCACAACTCGAGCATTTTTAGCTTTTTCCAGCTTGGCGCCTTCCTCCGTCGAGCCTTTATCTCCCCATCGGACCTGAACAAAAAACAGAAGCCATTAGCATCACGCTGCAAAAAGGGGGCATTCATTTATTCATATCTGGTTACATGAGCTGCAGCTGTGTTTATGGGTATTTGTAGCCATGTTTGCATTTAGTCTTCGGTGTTGATGTATAATATTGGCTGGTTCATCTTCGATACTTAGACTTTGAGTAATTTACTGTTTACTGAAACCGTGACCCCTCAGAAAGAGATGAATGAGGGCGACTCTTAGGGATGTATCCAAGAAGTTATGATGATGTGTTTTTGGAATAAATCTGAAGGGGTCATTTTATTTTGCTTTTCATCTAAACTCAGCTGCTGCTCAGGTTTCTTATTAAACTGTAAACAATACAACACATGGATAAGAAAGTCTTATTGGATCTAAGTTGTTTATCACAATCTGTTGGCTCCATCAGGAGAGCCGAAGAGTTGGCCGTCGACTCCAGGAGCACATTTTGCTCTCAGATGATAGCTAATGGGTTCTGAGATTGCAATCCCACAATCCCACTTAACAAATATAAGCATCCAAGCTAGCAAACTCAGCATACCTGCATGTTGGCTCTGTAGCTGGCACATTAACCTGCTGTCTTTGGGCATTTATCTGGCACAGACTCTTAGATTTTACACAAAAGATTATATCCCACAATTATTCTAAAACATCAAGATGATTTCATTTCTTCAGCGTGATGAAGAATCGGACTGGAGTGGATCGTACGAACTCTAGCAGATTGGTTGATGTTTCATGTATTGAATAACCCCCAAAAGGGTTTTTGATCTCTACTACTTCTAAGTTGTTGTTTTTTTTGTCATATAATCTTGTGTTTGTAGGTAAGTGGGTTTAATAAGAAAAAACCTTGGTACTGGTCATTGGAACCATTGAGATTAGTTTCAAAGCTTATTTTTTGGCTCAGAAAGCCCCAAAATTTAGCAAAGAGACCCACTTCGAAAGATTGTTTGTCTTTCAAAAGATAAAGAGCATTTCACTGCAGAAACAAAAAATGTTTTTGTCGCTCAACAAGCCACTTAAATCGCACAAGGAAATGTCAAGAACGATCCATCACATCACAAAGTAAAACCAGCCCTGTCAAAACAACCATGAAAGTTCATTACTCAGATTCACTCCCGCGCAGCTGCCACAGACGAGCCATGAAGGCTTCAACTTGGCAGAGAAAACACTTAAATGAGCTGTGCATATTTTCCACTGCTCTGTTTGGACGCAGCGCAGCTTTAAGGCTTCAGGCTCAGACTCCTCAGACTGAACCACAAGTCTGTGAAGTCCTTCACACTGAGAGGGTGACTTCAGTCTGCTTGACATGTGGCCCTCTTGACCTGCTGTCATCTTTTTCATCTGTCGCTCACCTCTTCAGTCCCATCAGCATCTAATAATAAGTCCCCTGGCTGCAAGAGCCCCCTTTTAGGGGGCCTTTAGGTATGGCTTAGAGTTAGCTGTAGGTGCTTTTTAACCAAAAGCACCTGGAACTGTTAGTTTCAGTTCAGGGACTCCTCTTCCTGGAGTCCCTTGCTGTCTGCGTTTTCAGAAGCTCTTGGTGAACAATGCAAATCAGGCCAATGACATCCAGAGATGGCATTTGGAAATGAAATCACTTGCACAACTCTTCTTTGAGTCTCGGCTGATTTTTTGTAAAGGTTGTCACAAACCAGTTTATCTGTTGTTGGCACAGAAAAACAGCCTCAAAAGTTTAAATGTGTTTACACAGATATAACCCATCAAGAAGTTCACCTTTAATACTTTATTTTTCATCACCCATCCTGTTCTTATATTGCCAGCTGGACTGTTTCTGGAAGTGATGTATTTCAAAGACAGTCTTGGTCAGATCCTTTTATTCCGAACCACTGACTGAACTTAGAGCCCCAGGAAGTCAGCCATCAACTTCAGGGGTTGTGTCAGAATCAGACGATAGCTCATACAGGTTTTGTGATTGTGATGTGTAGCAGCATCTCATTAAACACAGTTGGGCAATACTACTACTTCTTACACCAAAATTGGTCTTTTACTAACAGATTCTGCAGCTAGATGACCTTTAATACATAATCTGTGAATAAAGATGACTTCTTACCTTGTGCTCTAAGGTTTCATGTAACACAAAGCAAAAGTTTCTAAATATCTTTCCTTAATCTGAAACAGAGTTTTTGGTCTCCTGACATCTTGACTTCACTTTTCTGATGACTTCCACTCTTTTTTTTCTTTGCAGAGATTATCCTTTAACCATTTTAAACAAACAAAATCCAATCCCAGTGTTGCCAGAGCAACAAAAGCCACGTACTTTTTAAATCACCAGCAAAGCTTTAGTGATTCATCTGCGAACCATGTTCATCTGAGACTCAAACAGACCCGTTCTTGGCTTCTACCAAACATTTGGTGGATCTGCTGTACTTGCAGTTTACCGGCCAGTTGGCCTCATCTTAACTCTCACAGGAGCTTCAAACTAGCCACCACAACAAAGTGAGTCAGGCTCTTCCAGCATGGACTTTGCACACTCATCTCTTCTCAGGAATGAGTGGCTTCCTGCTTCTCTTTGTTTTCCCGCTTTACTAAGGTTTGATCTCTCTCCCATTTTTCAATGATTCCAGACAAAAACTAGTTGAGTGCTGGTTTCTAGGGCGCCACGTGTCTCAGTGCTGTTTACAGTATGAACATAGGTGCAGTGTAGAGCTGGGCGACATGGCCTCAAATCAACATCACGATATATTGAGCAGTTCACCTCGGTAACCATAAATGATATTAACTTCATCTACTTAAGCCGCCGCTCCAACCGCTGCAACTTTTGAACCATCCTCCATCTCCTCACCGGTCTTTCCCTCTTTGTTACTGGACTGGATGGGGTGGAGTCATGTCTCTGACGTAGGACAGCGTCTTAAAGGGACATGAGACCATAGCCTACCTACACACATCCAAAACAAACCTTTATTTTTTTGACACTGAATATACCGATATGGACAAAATGACGTTGATTATTGTCGTAAATTTCGGTATCGGTAAATTTTCGGTTTATCACCCAGCCCTAGTGCAGTGAACTCTATGTCTAAGAGCATCTTTTTTGTTCATAGTTACATTTAATGATTAAAAACTGGTCAGTATTTCCTCTTTCTACCTCCATTCTCTTGATGCCTCCAACTCCACGTCCTCCATAGTACGAGGCGTCCACTGTGGGCCAACGCTTCTTTGGAAAACCATCCTCATCATCCTAAAGAAGAGAAAAACAGTATTCAAACTCCCAATAAGAAATCAGTTGGAGCAGAAAAGAGTTAGGAAACATGCATGTTACATTGAAAAGTGAAGAATATTAAGGCAGATTACTGATAAGAGTTTGATGACAAAAAATAAAACGACTTACAGAGATGTCCTCGACTACAGGAGGAGGCGGCTCATGGATGACCTGAAAACAGAGAGCAGTCCTGTCAAGTTTGAGCTTTCATAAAATAAAATCTGCCTTTATATGTTCTTCAATCTGAGTCAATGTGAGATACCACTGTGCAGCAGAGAGGCCAGAACCACCAGAGCAGGGCGATGGTGAGCAGGAGCAGCAGGATGAGCAGAGCGATGGCCACAAACTTCCCATCAGACTAGATCAGGAAAACACACAGAGAGCATAAACAGAGTGAAAATGCACTCATTAAGTCATATGATTGTGTTTATTGTGAGATTAGCATGGATTACAGAACAAAAACACATGAAAGAATTTAAACCAATAAGCCAATAAATCAACATGAATGAAAAAGTCAGCTTTAATGTTTAGAATAACACCTTTGCTGTAGAGTAACCAACCATCTACTCTATTCTTCAGCTGCATGAATGAACTGTTTCATCATCTTCCCATCAATAATTTGTGTCACTTTGTCCACTAGGTAATAAGTGGGATAAAGTCAGCATGCGGATCGCTACATGAAATAATGTCCCTCAGGATTTTATTTTGCACACTGACCCCTACTTAAATCACTGCTTAAGTTTCGTATTGAGTGTTTTTTTTAAACCTGTATTCCAGTTAATCAGTCTTTTTATAGACTGTCTGTTTTGTATTAATAATAATCTGTCAGGGTGGGAAATAATCTCAGAGGAAATTGTGAGTTACATTGAAGTTTTTGAAACATCTTGTTTGCATCACGGCCTTTGCATCATGAAGCAAAGTGTCAAAAGTTGAATGTAGTTCAACATATTCTGTGAAAGAAGTAGAACTACTCATGTAAAGTCAGTGACCACACTATAAGTTACATGTCGTCGTCATGGTACTCACACAGGAGATGGCTGTTATGGTGACAGAGCTGGATATGAAGCTGAGGCCATTATTCATGCTGACGTGGAGAGTGGCAGTCCTGTAGAGTAAATGAGAGCACTTAGATTTATCTTATTATGAGTAAAAAAAAGTGTTACCTGTTTCTATTTCAAGTCCACCCCCACCAAACCTTAGCAAACATTTCATATGCTCTTTTTTTTTCCATGTCAATGAGACGTTTTCAGTCATGCTCAATTTTAATGATCATCCCTGGAGTTTCAAAACACAGAATAACAATGACAGCATTGCATATTGTGGTCAGGACTATTACAGCGACCAGCCTAGCTTTTGTTTTCTAGATCACCAGGAAATAATACTGTAAATGTGAGGAGAAAAAAACTCCATCTGCTTGAAATAATTAGAAAAAGTATTTTAAAAAATACGTGAAATATGTACAATAAAAGTTATAATCGAAAATTAGTGTTATTTCCTGACATAAATAAGTTGAGGTCTTGGGGAAATGACCAGAAATGACTCTTGAACTGTGATACAGCTATTCATCAGCAGTTTTGTAATAGTCTACAGTTTCTAGCTCTCCCGACCCTGACTGTGATACTTGTGAGAGTACTAGATATCACTTACGTTCCCTCTTTTTCCAGAACAGGAGCTGGGCACAAAAGATAAACATCTCTCACCACCAGAGGTCTTTTCACTGTGGAAAAAGGATTAACATGTAGATTCATTTCATGAGATGCTATAATACTGCAAATTAATGCTCAAGTGATGCAAAGAAAATAGTCCCCGATCTTTCTCTACCAGTCCTCACACTTGGGGACGTTCAAGCTTCAAAAATATTTCTTGTTATTAAATTCCTGGACTTCCTCTCTTTGTGGAATATGAAGCAAATGAGGCAGGAATGCGGTTTATTTAGCCTGGCTGGCCGCGGCTGAGCCGGTGTCTAGCGTGTGCAAAGACAGCACCCGTCTCTGATGAGATCCACATTCCCCTCCAGACATCTGAGGAGCGCTAAGCGTTAAAGCAGCTGATTCAGAGCCCCGTTAGATGCTGCTGATGGTTTTTTAGGAGGATGGGGGAGTTAAATCATTGTGAGCCACAAAGAGCTGCTCTCCCCCACCCAAACCCAAGACGCACAGCCAAACCAAACTTGGCAGAATGATGTCAATGACTACTGAGTGAGGTACCAAAACCTACTGCCTTTCCATCCTCTTTATTAATAGATCAACTTTATGTAATGTCCGTTTTCACACACCTACAGAGTGATTCACAATAAAATATGGACAGAAAAGGATCTGCTTGAACTCATTCACATACATATTTAGATTGACCTGTCACAGCAAAGTTTACCTGTCCGTCCAAAATGTCTTTTTAGAGCAATGTCACATTAATTATGAAAGGAATCATCCATATCATGATAGATTGTCCCCCAGTATACAAGAAGTTGTCTTTTTTGGAGAAGGCCAGGCAGACTTTTTCTTCCTGACTGATTTTTTTTGTAATCTAACCAAAATGGGAAGATCCTCTTCCAGCTTGGATAAGCTAAAAAAAATATCACCTCAAGTATATTTCTTCTATTTGACACCCGTAAGTACATTAACACTCTATAAAAAATAAGGGTTTTATGATCAAACCAAGCAACTATGTTAGCTCATTTCAAGAAAGCCACAGAGGTAGCTGTGAGACAGTGGTAAAATGTGGGGGGGGCCTCAAGTCTTCTCTGGTGCCCTCATGTTTGAAGACACGCTGCAGAAATTCCCTCTTTGATGCTCATGTAAATGAAACGCCTTCTCTGGTGCTCTCTCTATGAGGAATACAGGGAAAACTGCTTTGTTAGTCGCTCTTCCAAAGGATGAGACATGACAAAGTGCTCTCTGGATACACTTCCAGTGAATAAAACATGTACAAAAACACTCTCTGTTTGCCTTTTCTTTATAAAAACTCTAAAAACACACCAAAGGGTGCCCTTTTGTTATATAAAATGTTGGAAAAGTGTCCCTTGGATGCCCCTCTGTTTTTAATAAAATTTAGGTTAGACCTGTTTGACCTGTAAATGCCCTTCCAATGGCTAAATTCGACAAGGTGTCCTTTTAGTAATCGAGCCTCATGATACAGTACATGCTTGATTGCTGTGCAGCGTTTGAGAGCTGAGTGTATTTTATATACTATATGCTTTAAATTGTGTTCAATCGGTTTGTTCTTTTACTTGATTTACTTTAAGCCACTCAGTTTTAAAACAGTAGATGTAATCTGGCCAGAAAATGTGTTTCATGCAGGAAGTAGCATACATTTTTTTGAAAATCATATATTGATAATTTTGTCTCAGTTTTGCCTCTGCTAAATGCTGTATGGGTGTTCACCAGAATGCAGGAAGTGAAATGTTGGAGGCTGAAAAGCTTCTTCAACTTTCCCAGCACATGTGCTGCACCTTCACCGGCATATCCTTAGAGGTCAAAATGTCAGAGAGAAAAATATAACTCACTTGACTCCTTAAAGCTCTGTTCTTGGGAACTAAGAAGGATGTAGTCATAAAAACAGGGATATCTACAAGCACAAGACTTCCTCCACAAAGAAAAGAGCAGATAATGAACATGTTCTTCTTAATATCCAGAGTGTTTATGTGTTTGTGTATCACAGGTTTTAACGTTGATTTAGTAAAAAAAAGTAAAGGGATAGTTCGGCTTTTTGAGTTAGGGTTGCATGAGGCAATTTTCAATAGTAAGTGTTTTAACCACAGAAGATCCGAGCCACCTCGACCCCCTTTGTTGAGAAACTTGGCGATGTAACAGCACAGAATCTTGGCCTGCAGTCAGGGTCAACGCTTTCACTAAATTTTTATTCTTAATAAGGCATCACCCAAGATCCAGTGTTAGAGTAAATGTAGGCCCACTTCTGCTGACTATGATGGTTTATATGTTTACTGCTATGAGAGGAACACAGTTAGCCATTAAACCAAAACAAGTAGAAATCATGAAACAACCCAGAGAGCCGAGAGGGAGTGACTATTATGTCAACCACATCAACATTTACTTTTCACCCATTGTTGATGTACAGTATAAAGAGTCAAACAAAGGCAGAGAGACTATAATCAACCCCATGATGCGTGTACTTACTCATAGTTACTGTGTCGTTGATGCGAAAGCTGCAGAGGACCTTCTGGACATCTCTGGCGTGATAGAAACCATTTCCCTTGACGACTACCTGGAACGATTCTGAAAAGGAGCACAAACAGACCACTTGTATAACTTTCTCCTGACTGAAGGACCATGCAACTTGAGTTTTTAAAAAGTTCAGCAAAGTTTGCATGATCATCAAACTGTGCATACCTCCTGCACAGATGCTGGAGGGCTCCACAGCCAAGATCTCGATGCATGATCGCTTCAGGATCTGATAGGTGGAAAAAAAGCATACAGAAACTTAATAACAGGAACACCAAATTGAGTTTGGTGGTGACGTATCATATGCATGTGTTCTTGTTTGCTTCATACCGAGTCGATGACCCCTTGCAGTGCCTGGAATCCATCATTCACTGGGAACACATGGTCCTTACTGTCAGCTATCGTTGAAAGCTGTCAACGACCAAACCAGTCATGAGTTTACAGTCTTATTCGATTCGTCATCCTCTGGTTAACTCAAGAATTTAATGATGGATTGTTTTACCTGGGTTTCGTTGAAGTCTTTCACCCCCACACAGTACACTGTGGCCCCCAGCTGTCTCGCTCTGCTGGCCTGGTTTTAAAACAAAGCATCAAACAAATGACATAAGGCTCCGCTAAAGGGTGACGACACACTAAATCACACAGGGGAAACTTTGCGGGCCAAAACTTCCGAGCAGTCCTTGCCTTGTTCTGACTTTCCTGCAATTATTTGTTCCCGACTTTGCTTTGAAGATTATGCAATGAAACAAAGTCCTGCCCCGAGTACAAAGGGCAGGAAATTAACGACAACTGCAGAAGAGGGACTTTGGCTTCACTTTTGTATGAGGGGGGAAGTCGAGCCACCTGGTCCATCTTTTATACAGTCAATGCACTATACATCGTCGTAGCTTGTACTGGCTTTTGGCGGTTTGAAAAGGTAACTCTCTTAACCTATTAACCGTGAATTATAGGGATATTCCAGTGTAAAATTAATTTAGGGTCAAACACACTGTAACACAGAGTTAGATACCCCCTCAAGAGATTAATGTTGTCGACCCCTTTCTTCTCTAGTTATACCAACTTTAGTAAAGTCCACAGGATAGCAATACACAGCGGTCTGAGGAGCCATAAACAAACCTCAACCAAAACACCACTCTATAGCCACAAATAATGCTCAGAACAGCACCTAACTTCATCAACAGTACATATAGGGTCCTAGCCACAGCACTAGCCAACATCTTTTTAACTTTGCCTGATTTCTTTAGCAAATAGACTAAACACAACTCAACTACTCTCTTCCAATAGTCGCTATTGGGGGGCAGCTCAAGGAAAAACATTTATGATCATTTCTTCATGGAAATGCAATCAGACTGAGACGCTAAGGCAGAAGAACTACCGCGTCCGCAGTGCAAAATAGTTAATATGGTGATTATTACTTCAAGAAAACTTAAAGTAATGATCATAAATGTTCTTCCTTGAGCTGCCCCACCCCATGGATTGGCCTGAGGTCTCGCTACAAACAAGCGGCTGCTTGAAGAGAGTAGGTGAGTTGTATTTAGTCTCTTTGCTAAAGAAATTAGGCAAAGCTAAAAAGATGTTTGATGGCTAGTGTTGTGTCTAGGACCCTATATGTACTGTTGATGAAGTTAGGTGCTGTTCTGAGCATTATTTGTGGCTATAGAGTGGCTTTTTGGTTGAGGTTTGTGTGTGGCTCCTCAGACCGCTGTGTATTACAATCCTGCCGTCGTTACTAAAGTTGGTAAAACTAGAGAAGCAAGCGGTTCATCTCTCGAGGGGGTGTCTAACTTGGTGTTACGGTGTGTTTGACCCTAAATAAATTTTACACCGGAATATCCCTTTAATATTATGTTAAAGTTTATTTTAAAACTGCTTTTCACATCACCTCTCTTTGCGCCATGTCAAACTGATTCTCTCTCAGTTCACCGTCCGTCAGAGCGATGATGACACTGGCTGTACGGTAACCTGCAAGTCAGAGACACATCGGGAACATTATTATCCACTGAAATACCTTTTTTATTGGAGTGGGAATCAGCTTTTGAACATATTAGTCATGTGATGGAGAGAACAGCTCGATATGATGAATCTTGCACATGTTTAAATGGAGTTATTACGAATGGGTAAAAAACACTCCCCTTGCAGAGGGAGTGATTAAGTGTTATAAGGCAAAATGGTCTACTCACCATCTCCTGTTGCGTAGTAAATTTGCTCGCTGGCCTAAAAGAGGAGAATCAAGGCGTCAGTGGTTATGTATTGAATGAGCCTCATTATGAAAAGTTAAGATGCCATACTGTTGCATAAGCTGGATCTGTTTCCCATTGACTTAACAGATGGCTTACTCTTTTTAAACCTTTGTCCATGTAGGTGTCTCCGCCCGGCTGCACCCTGCTGAGCTCCTCGAGTTTGGCCCGGATCTGCTCTCTGATAAAAAATATTAAAAATAGTAAAAAGTTTATTAAAAAGTTTACCATTTTTAGTTGATAATTAAATTAAGAATATAAGAAATTTTAAAGAAATGATTATGATATTAGAATGAGGTTGTGTTCAGTTTGTTTACCTGTTTTCAGTCAGTGCCATTAAAGTGCGTCCCTCTGTGGAAAACACAATAAAGGACATCCGCAGCTGAGGGCTGAAAGAGAAGAAAAAGAGACTTCTGTCAATTTTTTTTTTCTTTTCTGAGTGGATCTAAAATTTCTGTGTGGTGGACTCACCTGAGAAACTTGTGAGCCAGGTGGTCAACAAAGTAATAAATCTCATTCCAGTAGTGTTGCACACTGCCAGACCTGGAGAGGGATCCAAATAAAACCAATAAAATACCTCGTTGGTTTAAAAAAAGGATAAACTTGGAAAGTAAAAACAATAAATCAAGAAGTCCTGCAGGGATTTGATGAGGCATTTTCATACGTATGAAGAAGGACTTTTAATAGAGAGATCAGACAGCAAAAAAAGGAAAACTTTTAAAAAAGGTTCGATATGAATGTTTATCATAGGTGGTCCATAAACTATGAAAATACTGAAATAATTACAAAGTCTAAGAGCTTTAAGTGACAACATTGGAGAGTTAGGGTGACATCTTGCAGTCAGACTCTAGAGCTGTGAGGCATGATAAATATGATCCTCCATTTGTCAAGTTTTTACATCCACTTATACACATTCTTTTGCATAAAACAAAAACCACTTTCTTCAACCTCTTCTACATCTTTCTCATCTTCTAACTGGTGCACTGAATTTCCCTTTGGGGAGAAATGAAGTTCTTGTATCCTATTGGATGATTAATGTATTTCACGTGGGCACTCACTAAATCCACATGTATGTTTCTCATCTGTCTACTATGTGTTACGGTAAAAATACGGAGCAAGACGGCTGTTTCGGAGTAGGTAGATACAAAAGACTCATTTTAAGTTTCCAGAAACTGTACAGTTTTTCTGTTCAAGTGAGTTAACACCAACTTCAAAGATACATACAAATGTCTAATGCCATTTCTACTCCACAAAGCACAACATTTTTCACATTAAAAAAACAGCTCACAACACAAAGATGCAACTTTTGTGCCACATACAGCAAAAAAAAAAAAAATCCTTCCCATGTCTTGTAGCAGGCTATTTCTATTTTTTCTTTTAAATTAAATGACTTGAGAGCTCAACAGATCATCTTTCTTCTCTCTTATTTTGTCTAAGAAACTTTGAACATTGAACATTTGAGTCTGATCAAAAGTTCTCTACATTCGGTACGGCAATATCACATTACAAAAATCAAAATCAGAACTCGTCTGCCCAAACGTTTTGAGATCTTTGCGTGCTTTTTAGAAACCAAACTCTTTAGTTTGTATTCGTGATATTTCTTTAAACATGCTGCAAACTTTTAATATTATGTAACTGAATAATGTCCGTCAGCTCACTGATGTGAGACAACACAAAGGAGAGTGAGTAAGTTTCCTTCCTTGCGCGTCCTTTTAAATGCTGATGCATATCTTTTCCTTCATTTCATGCTGCTCTGCTGCTCAAGTGAAAATACCAAACAAAACACAAGTGCCACGTCTTAGTCTCAAGTAAGACCAGCTTCATGTCCTGATTTTACAGAGCACTTAACTAATTAAAGAGACACTGAGCCAACCTATGCTCAACCTGTGTAGCCTCCTCCTCCTCCTCCTCCTCTGTCTCTCTTCTTCACCCTCCCTCATGTTTTCATTTATCCTGAGTTGGGAGCCTCAGCGCACGGACTGCCAGAATCTGGGGATCTTTGGAACATCTGGCTCTAATGGAGAAAGGGTTCTGCAGACTGGAGCAGAGAGAGCTGGAGAGCCGAGGCTGGATGAGGGCTCCTGTCAGCGAGACGTGGCCGCGGTTTGATGACAGAAATCCCTGCAGTGCACTTTATCATCGAAGTGAATGCAAAATAACTTCACAAATCATCTGTCACTGTGTAAACACACTTTCAGTGAGGTCTCACCACCCCTAAGTTGCTTGTGCTGAATGTTTACTTGGCTTGATGTGACCTGTTCAGGAGCTTCATGTTGGCCTCGTGACAGTTTAATGGATGGTGTAATTTAACCCTTGTGTTCGCGCTCACAGCAGGGGCGTGGCCAGACTTTTTGAACTGGGGTGGCTCAACTGGAGCCCCGTTTTATTTTTACAATTACTTTTTCCACGAATCACTACTTCAACCACCAACAAAAGAGTATTATATCTATACGCTCCACTGACATATAGTTTTAAAGCTCCTGTGGGTGGATTTTTTTATGTTCATGAAATTCATACTGTTATTTTTTTTTATGATAAACAAAAGCAAACAAGACCATCAGAGGCAAGCTTGATGATATTTAAATTCTGGTTTTTATGCCTGAAATCAGTATAAGGGGCGTAGGTGTCGGCCCAGCAGCATAGGGACTGCCCTGTTTTTACATCCATCCATGTTCTACTGCGAGGGGGCTAGAGCCTGTCCAAGCATCTTGGGGGGAATTTACCACATAGTAAATGTTACATGTGCAGGATGAGATTTTTGTCAGAAGATACTTTTTAAATATGTAGATGGTAAAATAAGCAAAGACTGCTTTATCCACCGGGGGGCGCCAAACCGGACATAAACCAAAAGTTCTTCACAGGAGCTTTGAAGTTAAAGGTAACATGACAACTGAGTCCGCTGGTCGTGTCCTTTCAAGTCTCCAAAAACTTCTGCCATGTTCTGATTTTTCTCTAACCCAAGGATAAATAAATCAATTATCCTATATATACTAATTTTCAGGCCAAGAGATGAACCATTTAATCAAGATTTCTCCCATTTTCCATTTCAGTTTATATCTAACTGAATGACTTTGAGAGCTGAACTGTTGCGACAAGAAAATGAAACACCAGGAGTCATCACCTCGGGCCTGGGAGATCTGTGATTAGCATTTTCCCAGATTTTCATTTGTGATTGTGGAAACAGCCTTAAAATGTGCAGACTCATCAACTTTTAAAACAAGCATTCTCTGAATTCTTTCAAAAGGCCTTGTGAGGAACTGGTCTACCCTTCAGTTTCAGGGATTAAACCACAAAAACTTAAATCTTGCAAGAATAGATTTGTCAAATTTCTTGTAAAAAGAACCGGAATAACACTTCATCGACTGCTATGAGTAATAAAAATGACTGCCAGTGCAACAAGCTTTTTGATAAATTTCCTGTGATTAGAAAGTGTCACATCTTTTTAAATTAACATACTAAGACGTGTTTACTTGCGGCTCATCAGGTCAGCGTTGTTTATATGAAGTGATACTTGATTGTGTGGTTGACACGGATAAGTGTCCCACTTTTTCTCCAAAAACCTCTTGCAGGCTTATTTTTCTTGCAACTTTCTGCAGAAATACCCAGAGAAGTGACATTTCAAAAATACCCTGGATGCTTTATTTTGATTTGACAGTTCAAGAGACTATTTTATATTTCTTTTGTCCCTCACTCATCTTAAACCTGTTGCTATTTCAACTTCTACAAACCTTATTAAGACCGATGAATATGATCAACAGGTTAAAAACCAGTAGGCTTTAGTCTGTCAGCTAATATTTTTCATGCAAAATCCTTCTGGAGGTTATTTTGCACCTGTGTCTTTACAACAATTGGACATGATTCATGCATCAGTCATGAAAAGATGTCTCCTGCGATTATAAGAAGAGGTAGTGATACTCACTTGTCCAACACAAAGTAAAGGTCAAATCCTCCGTAGCAGGACGATCCTGCCTCTCTCCTGTCATAGATCTGACCGGTGCTGCCGGCCACCAGAAACACCACCAGTATGCTCAGTTCCACACCGAGCAGGACCTGCCTGCAGCACTGGGACATCACACCGAGTGTAAAAGAAAACATCAGCACAAGCAGAGAAAAGAGAAGTTGAAATGCTTGAGCCGGAGGTATCTGTCTGCTTTTCCTCTCACAGCACTCTGGTGTGTTCAGCCATGCTGTGCAGAGTGATCTCCAAGGCTTCTCTCTGGATCAGTATCCCATCTCCAGCTGCAGATGTGTGCTGGCAGAGGAGGACTAGAGCTGGACCGACTCTCCCTCCACCTCTCTCTTTCTACACTTAATTATTCGACCACACAGTGTCGTGAGATCACAGAAAAAAGAGCCTCGATGTGTGATTTTCTTTTCTTCTCTGACTTATTTGTCTGAATAAAACAGTTTTCATTGTCAAACTTTTGTTTCTGCAAAAACTTTTTTTTAGTTTATCACCTTTTCCTGCAAGTTTACTCAGACCTACACCTTACATATTAGTGCCACTTAGTGGTGACACATGCACCATGCACTTCTTTACACTTCACCAGAAATCCTTCAGAAAAAGTTTAACATTTTCAAGTTGGATTTTAAATTACTGTGGAGCTTTTGAGTTGACTACAAACCAGGAAAAGAAAAGACGAAATGGATGAAAAACTGCTTATGCTCAATAAATGATCTGTGAAGACGAGGTTAGAAACATAGAAATTATCTAAATTAAATAAACTATATGACATAAAAGCTGGAAAGAAAACCTTTTGGTGAGTCATAAGTGGATGTTTTTAACTTTTAGACTGTATAACTAGCTGTTTCCTGTGTTTATGCTAAGTTACACTAACCTCCTGCTGGCTTTCAGGATTCATTATACAAATATAGAACTGGATGCACTCGTCTTTTCTTATTGAAAGGAAAATATTGTTCTTTTCCCCAAATTACTGCACAAGTTTCTGCCCCCTCTTTTTAACGTAATACAGATCTACATGTAGAGGTTCTAACCTTCATATATTTACATTCAGATGTACGAACGTCACCATTAACTCAACTCTGTCATAAACACAGCTGTTCTGCTCTCCCTCCTCCTTCATCACATCTCAATTTTCCCATCTTTCCTTCACCTGTCCACCAGGTGCCATAAACTGACCTGTTTTTCACACCAGTGACTCATTCCTGACTGTCTGTCTCCTGCCGTCCCAGCTGCTCCTCATCTCCAGACAGAGTCTTAGTGTATGTGGACATTTTTTGTACTTTCTGTCTGCCAGAATATATGCTTACACACTTATACTGTGTGTTATCAAGCTGCTCTAGTGTTTATAAGTTCCTCTCTGGAGAGCAGATAGACTTAATGTAATCAGTAGAAAAAACAACTCTATGTTTATCAAAGTTGAGTAATCTAAAGATAAGATTTATTTTACTCTCATGTATATTTTCAAGTTTGAGACCAAGGCAAAGACACTTTCATTAAAACTTGAAACAGCTGGCTGTCTAGAAAAAAAAAGTCTCTCATTCATCAGACCCACTATTTTTTATTCATCTATACAAATCTTAGGATTAGAGCTTAATCTGTTATAATTTCAGGCTCATTGTACGTTGTGAAATGAAAGTAATCAGGACAAAAACAGCCACATTCAAACCCATTACAGCTGCAATATTAGGTCAGATAGCCATTGCAGAGCTGTACAAGTGCTGTTGGACACTACAGGGCTAGCAGTCTACGCACACACCACATATGCCAAGCTTATGCCTCGACTGGTCAGCCTGTGTCAATTCTTTGCTCGTGGCTCCTCACCCATATGTCACTCACTGCTGTTTCTCCCTGTTTCATACCCTGTCCACTGTCCTGTCCTCTCGAAAAAAAACAATCAGAAAAAAAGAGCCCCCAAAAAATCTTTAAAACAAACAAACTTGCATTGTCTTATAATGTGTATTCAATCTGCAGGCCTGGCTTCAAATTTGTAGTTCTGACTATTTTCCAGCAGGTGGCACCATTTATCCCTGCTAGTTCTCTCAATTCTCTAAAATTGAACAGTTCTTTTATGACCACTAGGGGCAGTAATAGGGCTGCTTCAGGCCAATGAGACTTTGTAACTCCAATAAAGGTTAAAGTTCTGAAGCTGAATATTGGTAACACTTTATAATAACTATCCATTATGACTAGTTCATAGATATTAGTAAACTGTTAATTAATGAGTTATTAATGTGTTTGTTAAGGATTTATAATGATGCCTTATAGATAGTTAATATATAATATAAAATAAACCGTTGATTAACGAGTTATAAATGATTGATAACTGTCTGTAGATGATTTATAACTATAGCTCATAAATTAGTAATAGATCATGAACAAGCTATCAGTAAATTACTTACTAATAACTTGTTAAGTACCAGTTACTATTTTATATATGCTAAATGAATGACTTGTTAACTGTATGTAAATGATTTATAACTATACCCTATGAACAAGTAAAAGATCATGAACAAGCTATTAGTAAATTGCTTACTAATGAGTTGTTAGAAATCAGTTAAAATTTTATATATGTAATACATTTCAGTTCATGGTTTATACATCTTTTACTAATGACTTGTTAAATATCATTTAATATTTTATATATGTTATACGAATGGCTTGTTAAGTGTCAGTTAATAGTTTTTATCTTTTACTAATGACTTGTTAAGTATTAGTTAATAGTTTTTACATCTTTTACAAATTACTTGTTAAATATCAGTTCATAGCTTTTAGTAAATTACTAACTAATGACATGTTTAGTATTAGTGAATAGTTTATATATGTTACACTAATGTTGAGTATTAGTATCAGTTAATAAAATATCACATACTAAAGACTTGTTAAGTATCAGTTAATAGTTTATATAGTTTTACTAATGACTTGTTAACTGTATGTTAATGACTTATAACTGGACCTTATACATTAGTAATAGATCATAAACAAGCTATTGGTAAATTACTTACTAATGACTTGTTAAGTATCAGTGAATAGTTTATATATGTTTTACTAGTAAATTGTTAACTATATATTAATGGTTTATAATTGGACCTTATACATTAGTAATAGATCATGAACAAACTATTGGTAAATTACTGCCTAAGGACTTGTTAAGTATCAGTTAATAATGTATATCTGACTTCAGGAGACAAACATTTCCAGTCTTAAAGCAACATGCTGCAGTTTGTACACAACAAACCGGTTAAACTGAAGTGACAGTACCTGGGCATTTTACCTAAAAAAAGCAGTCATGGCAGTAGTCCTTTCTGGTAGATCCAACATTTAAAAACAGCCCATGGAGCTGACTTAATTCTCTTTCCCCATCACTGTGAGGCATTAGAGTAGCAGTCAGGGTAAGTGACAGGATTTAGTTTTTGTAAAATGTTACTAAATGTAAGATGAGGCAGCAGATAAACTTTAGATGGAAAGAAGCTTGGAGTCAGTAAAAAAGGACATCAGAGTCACTACACTGTAGGTAAGTAAACTCATTACTCTCTTACATGAATCATTTTCTTCACAATAAGTAGCATAGAATCGACATACATGTTGTAAAATTAACACCTAATGTATCAAAAGTCAGCACATTTCCAAATATTTGCGGCAATTTTAAACTGTTGCAACAAACCGCGCGTAAAGTGATGCTTTCCAACCTGCTCCAAAATGATCTAAACCTAAACAACCAGAGGGAATGAGGTCACACATTATGTAAACGTGTGTCACCCCTGGTACTGCAGGTAAAGTACCTCTCTGGCAGAAGATTCATGCTTGTGTGCTCTGCTCTGCGCTTGACTGTGTGCGCTCTGCTCTCGCTCCTGGATGTCAGCGAATCACTTCAGTAGAAAGCAGGCTGTGTTTTATAAAAAGAAAAAAAAAATCCCGTCGCATCTGGTGGAGGAAGTTCCTTGCTCTGATTTTGTCATAAAACTCCCGCTCTTTAGCTTTACCTCTGTTGGACAGTTTGATCTGGGGGTATGGAAGTCGCTTCTGCATTTCTGTACCTGTTGTGCGTCTGTCTGCGCGTCTCTCTGGCTGCTGATTGGGAGTCATTGGACACCAATTTCACCCACAATGGTGATGTAATCGACTACAAGGATCCTTGTAAAGCTGGTACAGTGCATATGCCTCATTTTCTACCTGATTGATTCTTGTGTTTCTTGTTTGGGTGTAAAGGATAAATATTATTGGCTGGTATCTACAGACACTTTAGGCCCTGATCCCTGTGGGGCTTAAAGCTTAAGTAGGTACGGATCATGATACTCCTACTATATATATATATATATATATAAATATATATATATATATATATATATATATATATATATATATATATGACTTTGTTCTAAGATAAGTGACTCCTTTATTTTTTTTACAACTGGCTCAAAGCTGAAGAGTACTAGTAGGTTTTGCCTGTAGGTGTGTATTTTCAGTTTTGCTCAAAGAGTTATCAGATAACAAAATGCATGTAAAGCATCAGAAGTTGGCCATATTACATAATTCACAGTCTGTCTATGTTTTATATGTGAAATCACAGTCTTTAAAGAACAGCTAAAGCTTTTCATTTCATGTGCTGAAGTCCAAAGTTTTATTCTTTTTTCCACAGTTTGATAAGTATCTTTAAAACATGGATGTAGATTTTACTGTGAGCCAGCGATGATAATTACCTGGTGTAAGATTTCAGAATATATTGAGCTGCTTTATTACAATTGTAAAAGTTATGATAATGCCATTTAACCCAACAGCTGAATTTCATATTTCTGCAACTTCTCAGAAAGTACAATTTAAGTTGATTAAGATGGACTGATGCAGAGCAGCTCCTAGTCCCGTGTGTTAAATTTGACCTACAATATATAGTTATTTTTTTCATGTGATATTGTTTAAGTAAAGCAACAATAAGGTGACAGAAAGTCCTCTGTATGTTACAATATCAGGTAATGATTGCATCATATTTAAAGGACAGTAATGTATGAATGTATTGATCTTTAAGGTGCTAGTGAAATCCCATCTGTTGAATGCAGTAGATTAAGACTGGTCTCGAACAGTGAGTAAAGGGGACAAGGTGAGTCTGCAAGAGTGAAGTATACGCGTAGCTCACAAATGTAATTCTGAAGTGACTGGTTTATGGCTGTTTTTAAGTAAAGGGATCAATTTGTTATCTTTAAAATACGCCAGTTTCCAAATTTAATCCACTTTATAAAAGAAACATCCATGAACATGTTCTGTTTTTAATATGGATGTTAGCTCAGAACTGCTGAGTCTACGCCACATGTGCACAACTTTATTTACTCCTGTTTCTAACAGGGTAAACAATCACTTTTATAACTCAGGGCCCTTCGCTGCTCGGGGTCCCTTTTCACTTGTGACTTCAGAAACGTCCAAAACACACCACTCGTCCCCTTCTGAGCTGTTGCCAGGAGACCAGAGGTCATTGAGGCCGTGCCAGCTCGGTCCTCGGCTGGACGCCGGTGAAATCCCTCTGGCTGCAGGGCATGGGGTGCACGCTGCAGGAGTGACAGTCATTTACAGTCACCCTTTGCATGAGTGAATTCACTTCAAAGGCCGACACAGGGCCCACTACGTCTTTTCATTTAGACTTTCACAGTCTCTTACATCACACGGCTAAATGAGGTATTCAACGGGAAAAACTCCAAACAGCCGTCCAGCTTGAGATCTTGATTTAAACAGGAAGTAATGTCATAATGATGGAAACAACATGTTGATCCCAGAGGAGAGCAAAGTCGGCCAAATGTGAATGTGATGTCACCTACAATGGCTTAACCACTCAGTTACATCTTTATTCTTATTATTGCAGACATAAAATTAACATTTGGGCATCAGGATGAAGTTTTAGTGTGACTAAGGCACTTCAAATGAACTTTATATTTTGAGACAGCTGTTAAGGTTTCTCCATTTATGTCCAGGCAATAACTTTTGTTGGTTTTGATTGTCTGTTCTTTTTTCACAAGGTAAGGATGAATTTTCTTTAAGGAGCTCGATTTTTTTGTGTTATTTTAGCTTTTTTAGAGCTCATGTTGGATCCCTCTGCCTCTTTTTCTACATTGACCTGACCGTCCCTGATTATGTTACGAATGATGGAATCCTTTCGATCTTTTACTCAGCTAAAAACAGATACATCCCAGAATAAAACTTGACCATAAATATCTGTCTGCAGAAAAATTGTAGCTGAATAACTAATTAGTTTAATATGAGAGTGTTTCAGTGAATTACTGCACAAATTACAAATACAAATACAGATTTTACTGTACTTGATAATTTTATTTACACACCATCTAAAGATCAATAATAACAATAATCCCACTGAGCATTTTTTGGTCTAAAAGAGATCAAATAGACGTCTAAATGTAGCCTAGACGACTGGACTAAAATCAGTCTACCACAGGTCTAAAAGTTTAAGTTTTTTAGACGTCTAAATTTAGACCAAGTTTTAATCTGGGCTATATCTATACACTGTATATTGCTCAACAGCTATCATAGTTATTTTGGTTAAGTACTTGGAGATCAGTTATGCAACTCACAGTTGCTTTTTTAAATAAATAGTTATCAAATAATAGGTTAAAGTGCAACATCTAAATTCTGTTTAAAAATACGCAGAATCTAGACAGTTGAAATTAGGTCTACATAAAAACTAGATGTCTAATAGCCATCTATTACTCAGTGGGATCAATCAAGAGATTGCTGCAATAAATATATATATCTCATTACTTCACATCTGCAGATATTGTTTAGGAAGAGTCAAATAATGGAAACAGTGAGTTTTGATATGATTATCATGAGTAATTACCGATTTTAAGAAATCCGAGTCTTCATCTGTCACCTTTTCTGGAAATTAAGATTGTAGGTATTTCACAAAGTAAATCCTCCCATGATTTGTTTTTAATCATTTTTGAACTCCACAATTCAAAGATACCAATAAATGTCATTAATGTTGTATAATTCAGCCTTTTCAATCATGTAAACTCCTGAAAGAACAGTTGGTCAATATTGTTAGAGTTGGTTACAATAGCCGAGCTGTGAGATTCTGGGGAAATACAACTGTTCAGACAACTATAGGTGACTCTGTTACAACAATTCAGCTTAAAAATGCTCAGTGTACTGTGGGTTACCGTTTCAGTAGCTTTTCAGCAACACTGCAAAGTCCAGCACAGTTAGATCACGATACTGTAAAGTATCCAGGTCACATCTTCTTTTCTGTAAAATGACTCAGCAGTTGGACAGTCGTGTATTTGGGAGGTGTGTTTGCTGATCAAACAGACACATGGAGCCCTGCTCAGGCCTCTTCTCAGGACAAACAGACAAAACGAATCATGCAGGGTTTCGGTTTTCATTAGAGGGACACTCAGAATACTTTTAAAAATGTTAAAATAACTTCATCTTCAGAAAGCATATCTGCATAGATAGGTACAGAGGAGGTTATAGGATTTCCAATCAAGTTTTGACCAAAAAAATCTGTGAAGTTCAAAAGATAAAGACATTATAATTGCCCATCTCGTCAAAGTTTTATTTTTTTATAAGTTAGTTGAAGTGCTGTAAAAAATGTAGGCAGCATCTACTCTTCCAGACTAGACTTGTATGATTTAATCCTAACATTTCTTTGTAAATCTTAAACACAGTTCTACATGCTTGTGTTGTTTATCTGTTTGTTCAATTGTTTGCCAGCTGCCTTTTGGGGAGATATTGCCCTCGATGAAGACGACCTACGCATGTTTCGAGAAGTTCACAGAGGCAACAGCGCACAACATGCTGATCAGACCAACCACACAGACTTGGGTATCAAAACAGAAATACATGTACCAACCTATGAATGTCCTTACTGACTGTTTAGAGACTTCAACTTGAAGCTAATCAATGCAGATTTGTTATTTCCTAGGTAACAGCTCCTCTTCCACTGAGAGTGTCAGCAGTCAAAGAGTCGCAGACAAGCGCAGTCTCCATCGTCTCCGGAGAGCAGCCACCTCCAGACCTGAGCGAGTGTGGCCGGACGGCATCATCCCTTATGTCATCAGTGGTAATTTCAGTGGTGAGTTCTGAATGAAAACATTAAAAAAATCTTGTTTCTCTCCCTGGAGCAAAAGTTTGGTTGTTTCCATGTGAGGTTTTGATGGTCTGAAATCAGGTCAAACTATAATTTCTTTCAGGCAGTCAGCGGGCCATTTTCCGTCAGGCCATGCGTCACTGGGAGAAACACACCTGTGTAACATTCACAGAGAGGACGACTGAAGAAAGCTATATTGTGTTCACCTACCGACCCTGTGGGTGAGTTGGCTACAGGAGAGTCATTATTAAAGCTCCTGTGAGGAACTTTTTTTACATCAATGAAATGAACTTAAATCACTAACACTTTACAATAACCATAACTTATAAATGGTAAATAGATAGTTTATTAATGTTAAATCATCATTTGGCATACAGACCATTAATAAACTGTAAATTTTACAATTTCAAAAACCTGACCCTAACTTTACAATAACCATCTAAGTAATGTTTATAGGTGGTTCATAAACCACTTATCAACCATTTACAAAGTGCTACTGACACACATTTTAATCCAGATGTTTTACAACCAATATTAAAACCCTTTATAAACCTTTAGCAAATAGTCCTTTAATAATTAATGAAAATTATTCATCATAATTTCATTGCTTGTTAACAGTAAAGTAACTGTTAACCTGTATTAATAAACTATTTATTTGCCATTTGTAAATTATGGTTGTTGTAAAGTGTCACCCTTAAATCCATACTGATGCCTTTTCATGGTATTTAAAAACAAACAAGACCATCAGTGACATAATTGGTGATTTAAAAATAGTTAGTTTTCATACATGAAAATAGTTCAAAGGGGGAGCTCGATCATCAATGTTATGATCTCCCGCAGGTGTTGCTCCTATGTGGGCAGGAGAGGCGGTGGACCTCAGGCCATCTCCATAGGAAAGAACTGCGATAAGTTTGGCATCGTGGTCCACGAGTTAGGCCATGTGATCGGCTTCTGGCACGAACACACCCGTCCAGACCGTGATGAACATGTGAGCATCATCAGGGACAACATCCAACCAGGTACAGTTCACTGAAGTATGTGTTAAGGCGACTAAATGTGTTAGCACATGTGTGTGCTCCAGATGTTTTTCCTTTCATTGAGTCCAGTGACGATGTGAATGTGACCAGGACAGGAGTATAACTTCCTGAAGATGGAGCCAGACGAGGTCGACTCACTCGGGGAGGTGTACGACTTTGGCAGCATCATGCATTATGCAAGGAACACTTTTTCCAGGTTGGCATGAACCAACTTTTTATGTCTTATTTTTCTTTCCTCAAGTTTAATTCATGGAAGGATTTCATCACTTTCATTTGCTTGTCTAAAATCACACTGACGCTTTTTTTACTGTCTTGCTCTGGTTTACATTAATAAGCCGCACAGACTACCTCCACTGGGGTCATTATAGGTTGTTTTAGAGCTTTTTGTTGAGTAGTCATGATTCACTGTCTGTCCTGTCTGTTTATTTGAACTGCAGGCATACCGTGTGCACCAGTCTGTTTCTCATACAGTGCCAATAACTTGCTTTTAAATCCTTCACAAGTGACTGGACTCATTTATTTCCACATATTAATGCATCAGACATGCACTTGTGACCTGCTGCACCCTTATCTGTTCAGCTCTGCTAAAAGAGCGCCATAGGAAACCTTGTAGGATTTGATCTGTTATTGTCACAGAAATGGTTTCACACTAGTCTTCTTTTCATTTCTGTCTCGTGCATGTTGTTGCCCCGTTGCTTTTTTACTCTGCTCTCTTGGTGTTTTACCCCCATCACTGCTTTGCTGGTCTGGGTCATGGAGGCAGGCCAAGCTAAATAAAGGCCTGGTAGCCCTGGCTTTGTTGAACAATTTGGGCTGGAGTGGCCTTTTTCTCTGGCATTCAGGAGTGGGCTCCACTGAGCCGCCTGGCACCGGGGAAAGGCCCCATTCAAAGCGCTCTGTTTGCACATGCCTGTCATTCATGGCTGCATCACCATGGGAACTGTGCGAGAGGGAGTTCAAAACCCAGGGAGAGATTATCAAAATCAATAAAGTATCAAGGTTTTGAACAGAAGTGGATCTAAACAGAATCCTGTCCTCAGCGTGGATCATCAGCGTAGATCAGAGATGTTTTTCTAGATCAGGCCTCTTGAAATGTCACTGAGTTTGAGTTGTTCGATGCTTTGATCTGAACCTGAACTGCTCATGTTTGTGATCTGTCTTAAATAGAGGCATCTTTTTAGACACCATCCTGCCCCGTTATGATGTGAATGGAGTCAGGCCGCCTATCGGACAGAGGACACAGCTGAGCAAAGGGGACATAGCACAAGCCCGAAAACTCTACAAGTGTGCAAGTAAGATGCTTTATCTGTAGTATGTGTGGACAATAAAATCACCAGAAGACGATATTCATCTGATTATATCTACAATATTTATTTCAAATAAAGCAAAAGCAGAGCAATGACACCAATAAGTTCAGACTGAGCTTTAATGATTGGGTTTTTCACCGTAACCTCAGCACTGTGTGCACAAACTAAAATAAAAAATACTCATTATTCTGGGTCTTTCTTGCTTTAAACACTCTTGTTAGTATAACCAGGTGTGTTAGATCAAGTTGGGTTTTTGATTGTTTGTTTGTTTGTTTGATTATTTGATAAAGAGTGTGGGGACAACCTCCAAGAGAGTTCTGGAAACTTCTCATCTCCTGGATTTCCAAACGGGTACTCGGCGTACGCTCACTGTGTGTGGAGGATCTCTGTCACTCCTGGAGAAAAGGTAAGTGATTGAAAAAAAAAGGAAACTAAATACATAAAGTTTGTTGGCTAGTTCAATTCAAGCAAAAATCCTTTTATAACTCTCTGTTAATCGTGCTGCGTTTGAGTTACCTCGGAAGTCAAATGTCCGAGCTGCGAATGACCTTTCACCAGAGTTACCAGTGTTTCAACAACCAAGTCAGAAAAAAGCAAAATCGGAGGTGGAAGCAAGATAGCTACATCAAAGTTATTTTAGTGCTTGCCTTGTTCAAATATAAGCAAATTCTTGACAAATATGAGGTCCTTCTGCAACATCTTGTTTCCGCCTCCGATTTTGCTTCTTTCCGACTTGATGACTAAAACGCTGGTACCTTGGGTGTGACGTCATTCCCAGCGCCGACATCCGACTTCCGTGGTAACTTGAACACAGCACAAGCCATGACATTAGCCTTCAAATGGGAAAATTCAAAAGTGTACATTTACTTTTGGCTCTTAAACTGAAGGTGTTGCTGCAGGTTCATTTAAACACACATGTCATGCAAAGATAACTTTGTATGATAAAGTTTGAATTGGACGCACAGTTCATGACAATTGTGGGATAAATGTCAGGCGTTTAGGAGTACAGGGCCACCCACCCTAAAGCAGTAGAAAATGTCTGGTTTGAAACCTGAAATGAACTCTGATGTTTTCATTTGTGTCAGAAAATTTCCTTCATAGAGACAGAAGGTAAACACTCACACCAAATCTGCTCTCCATCTGTACCCTTTGTCTCTCAGATTGTCTTGAACTTCACATCCCTAGACCTTTTCAGGAGCCACTTATGCTGGTATGACCATGTGGAAGTCCGAGACGGGTTCTGGAGAAAAGCTCCTCTCAAAGGTCTCAGACTTCATTTCATATGTTAACCTCTTTACGCTGGGTAACTCACAGACAAAATATGATACAAAATCCTGGAATCCACCCACTCAGCATGGTCAAAGTGTGTTTTTTCTGTTCACTTTGGCAGGACGTTTTTGTGGAGACACACTTCCAGAGCCCATCACCTCCACTGACAGTCAGCTGTGGGTTGAGTTCAGGAGCAGCAGCAGCTGGGTGGGCAAAGGATTTTCAGCCGTCTATGAAGGTACAACTTTTGATGGGATTCAGGATGTCAATATCAAATATCAAACAACATCAAATCTGACAGAAATGACTGAGTGTCATGATTTCTCTGCAGCGATTTGTGGAGGAGAGGTAGAGCGAGACAGTGGTCAGATCCAGTCTCCCAACTATCCTGATGATTATCAGCCCAACAAAGTGTGTATTTGGAAAATCACTGTGGAGGAGGGTTTCGATGTCGGCCTCTCCTTCCAGTCGTTTGATGTAAGATCCCCATTATTTTAACTTCTGTTGGAAAAATAATCATTATCATAAATCTCAAGTAATGTTTTTGATTTCCATGTGTGTTTTAAAAACACAAGATTAAGTTGAAAATGTTCTGTCACCTGATGTGAAATATCTTCACATCCACTGCAGTTTGAGAGACACGACAGCTGCGCTTACGACTACGTTGAAGTGAGGGACGGCGGTTCAGAGAGCAGCCCGCTGCTCGGCCGTTTCTGTGGCTACGACAAACCCGAAGATATCAAAAGCAGCTCCAACCAGCTCTGGCTGAAGTTTGTCTCAGATGGATCTGTCAACAAAGCTGGGTTTGCTGCCAACTTTTTCAAAGGTCACAAAATCATTTCACCTGTGAACCGCCTGCACTTTTAAGAGCTTCTGTTTTTGGTCTAAATCTGGGAATTTTTTTACTGGCAGAGATGGACGAATGCTCGAGACCCGACAATGGTCACTGCCAGCAGCGCTGTCTGAACACTCTGGGCAGCTACAGATGTGCCTGTGACCCTGGATTTGAGCTGGCAGCTGACAGACGCAGCTGTGAGAGTGAGTGAGCAGCATGACTTCACACATTTACGTAATACTGATATCCAACATGACGGTCCTACTACTTTAAATAAAACCTAGAAAAATTGTTCAACTGGTAAAACTTTTAACCTTTACTAAAAGTTTTCCCTTTAAAGGGATATTCCGGCGTAAAATTAATTTAAGGTCATTTATGACTAATTTATGATCATGTCTTCATAGAAATGCAATCAGACCAGGACGATAAGGTAGAGGAACTACTGCGTCTGCAGTGCAAAATGGTTAATATGGTGATTATTACTTCAAGGAAATTATAAAGAAATGATCATAAATGTTCTTCCTTGAGCTGCGTCACCCCGCAGCAGTCCGTAATGGACTGGCCTGAGGTCTCACCACAAACAAGCAGCTGCTGGAAGAGAGTGGGTGAGTTGTGTTTAGTCTCTTTGCTAAAGAAATTAGGCAAAGTTAAAAAGATGTTTGGTGGCTGGGACCCTATATGTACTGTTGATGAAGTTAGGTGCTGTTCTGAGCATTATTTGTGGCTATAGAGTGGCATTTTGGTTGAGGTTTGTTTATGGCTCCTCAGACCGCTGTGTTTTGCTATCCTGCGGTCGTTACTAAAGTTGGTTTAACTAGAGAAGCAAGCGGTCGGCAACATTCAACCCTCGAGGAGGTGTCTTACTCAGTGTTATAGTGTGTTTGACCCTAAATTAATTTTACACCGAAATGTCCCTTTAAGTAATAGTCCTAGCTTAGCTCAGCTCAAACACTGGAATCAAGGGCCCACAGCTACTCAACTTTGGCCTTGTGAAAAGTACGCATCCATCATGTTCCTCCGTTTCAGGTCAGTATGTGAGGCAGCTGGTTTATGATGCTTTATATACTCAAGGTTTGCAGAATTCATTCATCAGAAGTGAGTGTTTCTTTTTCTTCTACCACAAGAGGGCAGTGCTACACTATTGCAACTGAAAGTCCACATGAGACCTAAACTTGAAAAGTTTTTCTTCAGCGGGTCCAGAGACTACATCACTTGTATTTTTTAAAACACATTGTTACACATCTAAAAGGTAAAATCAACCTAAATGGTGGATCTTGGAGATCAAGAGGGTACTCGGTTTGATTTATAATAAGGGTTCCTGTTTTTTTTTTTTTAAGTGCACCACTTCTAGTGACTTACAGTAAGAAACTTGATATTAACGATGTGATTTGATTAGTGTTGTTCTGTTTCTTGACACATTTGTCCCTGTAACAAAATTTCATCAGATATTGATTAACTTTAAAATGAGCAACACTTCCAAAGCTAATAGTTTAAGTTATTGAAGTTGAGCAACTGTATTTTCCTCTTACACCTTTGCTACTAAAACCCGTGCTCTCCCCCTCCAGCAGCTGCCTGTGGTGGGTTTATCACTAAGTTGAATGGCTCCCTCACCACCCCTGGGTGGCCCAAAGAATATCCACCAAACAAGAACTGTGTGTGGCAGCTGGTGGCACCTGTCCAGTACCGCATCACTCTGGTTTTTGACATGTTCGAGACCGAAGGAAATGATGTAAGTTAAAGAAAGTGATGCACATGTTTTGGCTTTGAACCCTGTGTGAGACTCGGCTCCTGTTTTAGTGTTTTATGGTTTGTTTTTAGTTATTTGTTTCTATGTTTTCAAATTAGTTTTTAAAAACATTGAAACTATATTTTACTTTTTAATATCTGCTTTTATTTTATCCATTGTTTTAATTGTTTTTTGATTGTTTTTTATGTTTGCATTGTTTTGTCTATTTATGTACAGCACTTTGTTCAGCTATGGTTGTTTTAAAGTGCTTTACAAATAAAGTTGAGTTGAGAGTCTATAATATTTAAGGCAGTTTTACAGGACAGTGTTTAATTCTTTGTGTTTGCCATCAGGTGTGTAAATACGATTATGTGGAGGTGCGCAGTGGGTTGACTTCAGACTCAAAGCTTCATGGGAAGTTCTGTGGAGCGGAGAAACCCGAGGTCATCACCTCCCAACAAAACAACATGAGGATTGAGTTCAAGTCGGACAACACCGTTTCCAAGAAGGGCTTCAAGGCTCACTTCTTCTCTGGTTAGTCAGGGAAAAAAGGGGATCAATTCAGGAAATCAATTCTTGAAAAAGTGGAAACTCAAATTTCAAAAAAGCTGTGACACAGTTAAGTTTGAATAAAAACAGTTTTGATGGCCAACAAATCCTTAAAACCTCAGATTTAAATGTTATAGTGAAAAGATAAGGTGTGATATTTGAACATCAAACATAAAACGTAATAGGAACATGTTTATTATCGTGTGGCATTACTTTTTTATGACAACTTTCAATATGTTTGGGAGCTGAAGAGACCAGTTTCTGAAATTTTGTAAGTGAAATTTCCCACCAGTCATCAGTTCAGGGTCTCCTCATTTAGATTTTTGTTTTCATGATGCACCAAATGTTTTCAATGAGTCACAAGATCTATTATATACAACAATCTATTCTGAGTATTGAGACACAAACCACAGTGTCCTCTGAACTCACTTTATGTCGAGGACAGGGAGAACTGAGATCTTAAAAATTTTAGGTCCATCAGAGATGTTTTATTCAGACATGATCCATGGTGCCCTCAGCTACAGATCTGGGCTTTAAATTCAATGTCTTTTCTGCCTGATACAACATTTTCACAGGAATTTTTTTTTTTTTTTTTTTTTTTAACATTTCAACAGACATCGATGAGTGCTCCAAGGAAAACGGAGGTTGCCAGCATGAATGTGTGAACACCTTTGGGAGCTACAGCTGTCAGTGCCGCAGTGGCTTCATGCTGCATGATAACAAACACGACTGCAAGGAAGGTACAGTTTGTATTTCTAAGAGCACTTTGAAGAGTTCATGCAGCCGATTCAGTCTACAGGGAATACAAAGGAACTGGATTGCATTTCTTATTTTGATCCCTAATAAAGTCTCTGGTTTCTCCTGACCGGCTACAGTCAGATTTAATTTTTACATCCGTGTAAAAAGCCCACCACGGACCCAAGTGAGGGTGGCTTACTTAGGAACTACTCAGAGCCACTTGGACCCTGTTATTTGTTCAGATTTGGGAAATCCCCAGATTGTGAGTGTGGAAAGATTTAGTTTTGCTTTCTCTTTCCTTCACTTTTGGTTGACTCCTGCTCCGAGGAAAATACTTTAGAGGGCGTCTGTGTTACACAGGAAATGATGTGATGCAGCTTTTATTGTTTGGCTCTAAGATGGCTTATTGTTGTTTTCCAGCTGGCTGTGATCATGCTGTAAACACTGTGTCAGGCACAATAAGTAGCCCGAACTGGCCTGATAGATATCCCAGCAAGAAGGCCTGCACCTGGTCTCTGTCCACGACTCCAGGCCATCGCGTCAAACTGGTACGTCATGGATGTTTTTAACCTAATTTTGTCTTGACCCAAATAAAAGACATAAAAAGATGTCACTCATAGCTGTCTAAAAATGACCCTTAGGTTTTCAATGAGATCGACATGGAGTCACATCTGGAGTGTGCCTACGATCACCTGGAGATTTATGATGGGCGAGATGCACGTGCCCCAAGTCTGGGACGCTTTTGCGGCACTAAAAAGCCCGTTCCTGTTGTCTCCAGCGACAACAAAATGTTCCTGCGTTTTTTCTCAGACAACTCGGTGCAGAAGAGAGGCTTCGAGGCCTCATACAGAGCAGGTGGGGGAGTGCGGCAAAAAACAACTTTGCTACAACCAAAACGGAGAGAGAATAGAAAACTAAAAATGTGATATTTCAACTACTGGTTTGTATTCTGCTGTGTTTGGAGGGCTAAATTCTTCCCCTAGTTTTATGAGCTCCTCTTTCTGACCCTCTAATTTTGTGGTTGTGAATTCCCAGAGTGCGGAGGAAGCCTGGAAGCCGAGGTCAAGACTAAAGATCTCTACTCTCACGCCCAGTTTGGAGATAACAACTACCCCAGTGGCTCTGACTGCCTGTGGGTGGTCTCGGCTGAGAAGGGGTACGGGGTGGAGATCATCTTCCAAGTGTTTGAGATCGAAGAAGAGGCAGACTGCGGGTACGATTACGTGGAGCTGTATGACGGTGCTGACGTCAAGTCTCCAAGGCTGGGGCGATTTTGTGGATCTGGGGTAAAGCTAAAAATACGTTTCCTCTGAAAAAACAAACAACAAAATTTAAACTACTGCGCATTATTTCTTAAAAACCTTCTCTTTCTCTCATTTTTGTTTCTCAGGCCCCGGAGGAAGTCTACTCTGCGGGGGACGCCATCATTTTAAAGTTTCACTCAGATGACAGCATCAATAAAAAAGGATTTCATGTGCGCTACACAAGTACAAAATTCCAGGACACATTACACGCAAGCAAGTGACTCCTCCAAAGCTATCCCAAAGCTAAATGAAGACTTAAGCCCTAACATTTAGTGGGACACACCCCACATCCAGACACGGAGCCAATGCTTGGATTGACACCACAAACACCAACCCACATACTTCTCATACACATCTGTTCGAGTGAGGCGGTGCGATGAAGCTGTGCCTTCACTCTGCTTTATTATAGAGCTTTATAGGAAGAAAGTAGAGGGGAAGCATGCAGTGATTTTTTTTTTTGGATAGTTCCAGATGCACATTATTTTTTAGAACCGTGTTTAAGGTATAAAATGTATATATTGTGATATTTTTTTTTTTTGCCTTTTTTAAAAATCTGAATCATGTGTCACTTTTTACTGTCCAAAAATAAAAGTTTGACCACTTCTTTTGAATATAAAGCACCTTTTTGTAGTACATCATTGGAGTAACACACTCAAAAAAAAAATCAATATGTTGACCTACAGCCCGTTCACACCAGAACATGAATATTGCACCTTAGTAACATACAGACCAACACCCATGAAGTGTGTGAAACATAGACGTCAGAGTGTTAGAGTGACGTCACCCTTTGGTTTCCGAAGAGGCGTTAGGGAGCCCAAAAATAGGTCCCTACATTGGAACTGCGGCTAATCTATAAATGAGCAGAGGTTCAGTTAAAGCCATGGTAACCATAATAATAATAATAATAATTCATTTTATTTGTACAGCGCTTTTAAAAACACTCAAAGACGCTTAATGACTCATGGTGAACATGACACTCATTAGTCATATCCTAATAATGCTTAATTATGCATAATCCCTTTTTACAACACTGCTCGATCGCCCTTTTATCGCTCCTTTGAGATAAATGAAAGTTTTTAATGAATCAATTGAAGATCTGCTTCAAACGTGTTACTCTGAGCACTGATATTATTCAAATGATAAAATTAATTCCCATATAACATTTATAATTGGGAGAATGAAAGAAAAAAAAACAGTCTAGATTCGGGGTGTGTACATGTTTACTTCCCCTGTTTGGTTTGGTGTTTGAAGGAGTAGCCCAGTGGGGGTTTGACCGTAGTCATATACGTGGAAGTGACGTCACCCATTGGTTTCTGGAGAGGCACGTGATGATGGAAAATCTGTCTCTCCTTAAATTTTAGTCAACCCAGATATAGACAAAGAAGTGGTGGCAAAGCAGGTCTTTGGTCTCCTGTGACATGCCCACCTGTCAGTCAACCCCGTCACACCCTTACATGTGAATATGTGAATGAGTCTTACTATGATCAAAACATACGAGTAATGAAACAATCACCCCTGCACAATGTAAACGTTAAAGTACATGAACTGCTCTATGAACCAGACTGTAAACACCTTTAAAAACTGGCATTGGCATGATGTGGGTGTTAAAGTTTTGGTTGAGGTTTGTATTGCTATCTGCAGTCGTTACTAAAGTTAGTGTGACTAGAGAAGCAAGCGGTCGGCAACATTCATCTCTCGGGGGTGTCTAACTTGACCCTAAATTAATTTTACGACGGAATATCCCTTTAAATGGACTTTCTGGGCTTTTAAAGCCAGCCTCTAGTGGCCGTTTGAGAAAGTGCAGTTTATGGGACTAGAACACGACTTACGATTGAACCACTTAAATGTGAGGCATTTTGTGCACAAAACCACCAATGATGAAATAATTAGAAAGTTCTCAATCCTGACAAAGAGTTTTTTTTTTATAACAGAATAATCAGACTTTAGCAGAAAATGTTCACATATTTCCTTTAATACAATGTTGCCTATGTAATCATGTTTTACACTGCACAACTTGGATCAGCCAAGTTGCTCTAGTCACAGACATCGAGCACCAGAGTCAAAGGTAGATATCAAAATAAAACACATTAAAAAGAAATATCAAAGACTCGCAGCCAGGTCATCTAAACAGTTTCCTGATGTCCTGAACTGGACAAAAATCATCCTAAGTATAATAAGACTATAATCAGCTTACAAATATATATTTCAACATGTCTAAAAATCAAAGTCTAGAGTTATAAAGGAATGTGTTAGTGTTTCATGCAGAAGAAAGATTACTTTATCATACAAAACAATGCTAGCACACTGCACAGTTTCAGTTTCTTCATCGAAGTCCAGCCTCTCTGAAATGATGTTCGGCGGTAGATGCGCTCTACAAAGACAAAAAAGGTCACGTAAAGGTTACTGAATAGTTTCATGCAGAGTTCAGATCGAGCGTCTCTGTGTTTCTCTGTGAGATTTCTGTCTTGTTTGAAGGTGAATGCACAGTTCTGCTTTGAGATAACACTGACCCACCGATGATCAGGTTGAGGTTACAGGCCAACATAGTCTGTCATGTTGACAATATGACACAATCTTCACACCTTGTTTTTGGTAGAAAACCTTTCGTTTGTTTATGAAATAAATCAACAACGCTCCATAAAAAACACAAAACTTGACCTAAACTCTTGTTATATGATGCACTTTGGTCATTTAAATTGAACAATGTTGTATAAAGTAAAGCACCAGTCTCTGTTTTCTTTTGTTTGGGTCATTATTTTGTTCCTGTCACATTTTTTTAAATCTTTGGTAAGAAAACTTTGAGAGGCTCATTCTCATGCACTTTATCCAAAAAGCCCAGGTTGAAGTACGGGTACAGCGTCTCAGTGAAGGTCTCCCTGAAAGTGTACAGGTGTGTCATGCACTCTGCATTGTAGAAGGACACCAGGCCCCTCTTGTAGTCCAGATACACTCCAATCCGGGCCAGCGGCTCCTCTAGGGACAGGACAGTCGGGGGTGAAGTGCCGGCCATGTACTGTATCCCATAAGAGAGGGAGAGAGTCCAGAAGCCGTTCGCTGGGAGAGCTTTGATGACTCCCTTCCTGGGCACAGACTCCCGGGCCACACCGACAGTCCAGACAGTGCTGCTGTAGACTTCGATCTCCCAGTAGTGGCGCCCATGGGTGAAGCCCTGGCTTCCGAGGAGGGACAGGGCTGCGTTAAACCTGTAGGGGTTGTCCTGCACTGTGTGATTGAAGGTTTGGTAACGGACACAGGTGAGGGAGGAGGTGAGGCTGAGCCATGGGTTGGCTGTGCTGGAGTTAAATGTGATCGCTGCTGGAACTATAGACAGGAAACATAGAAATGAACAACATGTGGTTGGTTATTGTGTGTCTGTGCGGTTTGATTTGAAAGGTAGCAAAGATGTTGCCCAAAGTACCTGGGTAAATGCTTCCTTTCATGGATTTCCACACTCTATACTGCAGAGGCCCTGCAAACCGACCCTCACACAGACTTGGAGGTGTAAATGCAGGTTTCTCAAACTTCAGTGAAGGCCTGCCAACAAAATCACACTAAGAAGTGAGAATAGGGAAGAAAAGGAGAAAAAACAAAATCGATCTGGGGTCAAATAATGAAAAATCTCATCCCAGACTCACCTCTGGAGCAGGACTTTGATGCTCTGAAATGAGACAAAGGAATAAACACAGGAGATGATCAGCTTTGTTGTATCTGAAACACTATCGAGGTTTTTCCACATGACATCAATGTCTGAGCTCACGCAATCCCACCCTTCGGGTTCTCCCCGCGGCCGGGGGAAAGTCCCCTCAGTCAAAGCCTTAAGCTTGGCCCTGTGCCTGAACTAAACTCTTTATCCTGCAGATCAACGGCTGAGATCACTGGCCTACTTCCTGTCTGCGCTCACTGCTCAGGTCTTCTGTTATTCGAAGAGTAGGATTGGTGCGAACATTTTTACCAGCAGGTCAAAGTTTATTCTTCAGTTACATGCAGAGATGGTTTTCAGGGTTTTTGGGATCGTTGTACAAACTTTTACAGGAAAGCCAAAGTGGTCACACCCTGTAGAGTAAAAACCTGAATGTTGACTCTTGGGCATTTTTTGAAATTTTGGGCCAAAATACATGCCAAGAAAGCAACCTTTCACCTCAAATATAACAGTTTGGCATATTTTTTTGTCATGACATAAGTGAATACTTTTGAAAAGAAAAAAGTTTGAATCTGCCAGCTCAGCTTTTCTTTGTTATTCACCCTAAAAGCTGACTCATCAATGCTGTTAAAAACTTCCAGATGTGCTTCATTCATCATACATCACGCTCATATACCCGCAGCAGAGAGAAGGCGTCCTGCTCTTTCAGCTTGTCCTCGATCTCATGTAAGGCTCTCTGCAGACGAGAAATCTCCACACACAGAAGGGCCTTGTGCTCGTCCAGACGGATCAGCTCCCTGCGCTCCTCTGTCTTCAGCTTCACCTGCAACAGTTTCTCCTCCTGGTACAGGAACTGGTGCAGGTCGCTGAACTGGGCCTCAATGCGTTGCTTCAGGTCAGCTGTGTGCTCCTAAGAGTTGGAGGTGAAAATAGCGTCATGGTTACAGGTAAAGATGCTCCAAAGAGACTAATCTCTTAATTTAACAAGGCTAAAACAGGATCACGGCATGTGTTGGTAAACAATATCAAAGTAGTTTTGCAGAGTTCAGTCCATTTTTCAGGTTTATACATAGACTGCATATAGAAGTATAGAAGTATAGAAGTATAGTATAGTATAGAAGTATAGTATAGTATAGTATAGTATAGTATAGTATAAGTATAAGTATAGTATAGTATAGTATAGTATAGTATAGTATAGTATAGAAGTATAGTATAGTATAGTATAGTATAAGTATAGTAAAGTATAAGTATACGTATGAGTATAGTATAGTATAGTATAGTATAGTATAGTATAGTATAGTATAGAAGTATAGTATAGTATAGTATAGTATAAGTATAGTATAGTATAGAAGTATAGAAGTATAGTATAGTATAGTATAGTATAGTATAGTATAGAAGTATAGTATAGTATAGTATAAGTATAAGTATAGTATAAGTATAGTATAGTATAGTATAGTATAGAAGTATAGTATAGTATAGTAGAAGTATAGTATAGTATAGTATAGTATAAGTATAAGTATAAGTATAGTATAGTATAGAAGTATAGAAGTATATAGTATATACAGTCTATGGGTTTATGCCCACATCTCTCTGTAAACAACATTACTCTGGTTTTTAAATATGGCCCACATACAACCGTATCTCCATTTTCTACATCAAAACACAGCCAAACTGTTTGAGATCTGATCTGTGCTGGCTTACATCTGGGTAGCAGAGCATTTAAGGAGCTAGCTTCACACGTAACCTGTGGTGGGCAGCTGTACTGCAGCTTAGACACAACATCTGATTTGCATTTAAGGTTTATATTGAAAGAAATACAAATAAAATGTTTAGTCAGTATGTTATTTTATTCTGGTGCCAAATAGCTTCATTGTTTTGCTCACTATATATGCAGATCCATAATCGCAAGAAGTTCATAAGAAATACAGTTTAGATATAAAATAAGCATTAGCACAAAGACTGAAGCATAAACTCTTCTTCATTCAATAAAACATACTTATATCTTAACTCTCCTCCTGTGTTAGGGTCTGCACTGACCTGTTTTTGTTTTTAAATACTCAAAAGAACCACATAGATTGGCTTTTTGGCATCATGACGTCTTGATTTTGTCAGGGACCTCTATTTCAACAAAGTGAAAATAAAAAAATGCTCTTATTAAGATTATGGCACTTGTGTTAGGGTCGCTGTTGACCCAGTTTGATTAAAAATCAATAATTAAAATAATTAAAATCAAAAATTAAAATCATATGTGCACTGTCAGGCACCGCACTGACAGTCAGATCCTCTTCCAATCATATGAGATTTAAGACATTCTCATTTTGCCGTGTTTTTTCCTGCACAAAAAACATTGCAGGCATGTCCAAATATGTGAAATCAATTCAGTATAGCTGTCTGTATGGGGTGTACTAACAAAGAAAGGTCCAGAGGCCCACAACAAAATATTATCAACAATATTTTCGTGGAACCTAGAGATGAGAACCAAATTGGATGATAGAGAATTGTTTTTTGAGTAATTTACAGCTGATTTAAGACACGGGTTAGACAAGCGAACACAGGAGGAATGTGAAGAAATGGCTCCTGTGAGTCTTTTTTGTGCATCCATGTGCAGTCGGCTACAACTCTCACCTTGAGCTTTTTGACCTCCTCCTCAGCCTCCCTGTCATACTGCAGCGCTGTGTTCAGTTCACCTTTGAGGGAATCCATGGAACTGTTGAGCAGCGCCTGATAGGACAGAATCACGAAATCACTACAGAGACTGACCTGCCTCAAACTTTTATTGTGCAAGACACAAATTAAAAAGGATTCTGGCATTCGTATAAATCATCTGTTTGCATTGACGGTAAAAAGGGCTGTTGCAAGTATCACTTTGAACTTTGACCTACAGGGACGGTGTAAACTTTCCTACATGCACTTTGTGACAATGCAAACTTCCTGAGGTCCATCCCAGTCTGCAGATTCTTAGAAATGAACATCAAATAACATCAGTAGTAAGATCTTGACATGAGGTTGTTGTTAACTTAAAGGTGAACTCACTCTGTACTTCAGCTCGGCCTCCTGCACACACACCATGGTGTGATTTCTGTGCTCCTGTGAAAGACCACACACCAGACACACCAGCTCCTGGTCCTCATCACAGTACAGCTTCAGCTCCTCTCTGTGTCTGTTACAGCGGGGGATTGGAGCAGGGACCCTCTCTGGTACCCCAACATCTGGCAGACAGCCTGAAGACCCGCTCTCCTCCAGACCCTGACAGTAGCTCTCCACGATGTTTGCCACGATGCGATTTGGCCTGTAGCTCTGCCCGGGGTACACTTTCCTGCACTGAGGGCAGGAGCCAGTGCCCCCTTGGCCAGGACCCCTAGGACCGGTCCAGTACCCCTCGATGCAGCCCTGGCAGAAAGTGTGATCGCAGGGCAGAGACACTGGCTGTTTGAAGAGGTCCAAGCAGATAGAGCAGGTCAGATCTCTGCTGATTCTGTGAGCTGAACTTTTGGTGACTTTTCCAGTTATGGGAGGCTGCCGCAGCTTTTCCATCGCTGTCTGCACAGCAAACTCTCCCTCCTTTGGTTTCCAACTTTTCTTCTCCGGCTTTATTCCCTGGTTTAGCTTCTCTAAGTTCTGCAGATAAACCGTCTGGATTTTCTTCACTTCTTTCTGATTCTTGCTCATTCCTTTGCCTTGAAGGTTTTCCTTTGTTCTAATTGTGCAGCTGGACCTCTACGTCCTTCCTCTCCTGCGGAGTATAGTTACTCTCTCCGGCCTCCAGTCTTCCTGTTGATTGTGGGGAAATGAAGGGGGTGGTGCAGACGTAGACTCAACCTCTCATATCTTCAGTAGATAGTGAGAGGATCTCAGTGGGCCCCCCTTTCTCCCTCCAGACTGTCGTCACATCTGAGTCAGGAAACCAAGGCGGACCGTGGATATTCTATCCCTGGAGTGTTTTGTTTTGTGAAGTGTGGTTGGTTACTGCACACACTAAACTCTTAATCTGTGGTACCGTAACAACAGAAAAATGTAAATCCATCTAATAGGTCTCTGTGAGTGAGTGTGGAGTGTGAGAGCGACACAAACCTTGGAGCAGAAAAAGATTTCCTGCTGCTTTTTTATGGACACACTCTCTGCCCAGAAAGTAATCATAGCTTCTCCAGAGTAAACAAGATCATTAAGAGACTCAGACAAAGAAAGAAAGAAAGCGTCCTGCAGGAGGAAAACTCCGCCATGGACAAACAAGAATACTGCACACATCCTGTCAGTGTCTCTGTACCCATGACCTTCTTATTACTGATATTTACAGATTGTTCCCTGAGGGCGGGAACACTAAAACATCTGTCTGGTTGAGTTAGGATCATCTATCAGGACAGTTTGGAGTTTTTTTACATGATTTGTTCAACAGGGAAAAAGTTCACATACATATTTGCATGTGTGCTGAGTTGTACAATTTAATAACCTGTGATTATTCATGGGAAATTAATAACAGGTTAGGAAAGCCAAACCAGGATCATGAGTGTGATTATGAGAGCAAAATAGAGAGAGTGAGATAGACACGAGCGCACATTAATGCTCCATCTTATGTGTGTAGTTCTGTCTTTTTTCAGTTCTTTTTTAAACAGTAAATTTGTGTCTTAGAGAACAGTGTGCAATTCAGCAGCTCTCAGCAGTGTCGATTTGGACAACAGTGACATCTGGTGTATGTCTACTGAAGGTTTACAAGGATTTCTTAAAAAAGGTGAGACTCAATAAACAATCTCTAAATGACTTCTACATGCCTCTGCTTTTTTATTTTTAATTTTTTTTTAATTTAACAACAAAACAGTGTGACAACAACAACAGAAACAACAACAACAACAAAAAGATAAAAAATAAAAAAATTACAAAAATACTTAATTGAAAAAAAATCTTAATTGGATTACATTGAAATATCTAAATAATAACAACTATATATATACATATACATACACATACAAACATACATGCACACATACAAACATACATGCACACATACATACACACATATACATATACACACACACACACACAATCCCCCTGAATCACTGACACAACAGCGACGATACAACAACCACAATAGCATCAGTAACAACACCTCTGCTTTTTTATGATGTGTTTGTGACCGCAGTGACCTGACCTGCCTGTCAGGACGTCACACACATAACTGATAGGTGTGAAAACCTTCAATCTTTTTTAGTTTTGATAATTATTCCCTATAAAATTAGCAAGATACTGGTCTCGTGTTTGTCAGACAACTTTGCGATGAACATTCCTCTCAATGTTAAACTATGTGTATTTTGAAACTACGCAGCGGACTTCATACAAACACAAAGGCTGACAAAGTTACAGGACTTTGGTCTTTTGCATGTCAGGAGAGCCATTGCATTGTGTTGGAGGAGCTTAATCCATGACGCTGTGAATTAGGGAACTTTCACAATGACTTGGTCTGGAGAGACTGACATATAGTACTAAAGGAAAACTGAAAGATTTTGCCAATCTTTGTGAACCATATATGAACATTATAGGAGCTGGACAGTAGACATCATCTTGGAAAATGTGGGATCGATGTTATTTATGTTAAGTCTTTCTTTTTTATTCTCTCTCTTTACCTCATATTTACTGAATTTATGCAGGTAGACTGTGTATGGGTGTATGAGTGTGTGTGTGTGTTCATGTAGACTGTTTGTTTGTTATTGTAATAAAACTAAAATGCCAATAAAAATATTGAAAAAAAAGATACTTGTCTCAAAAATCCATCAATCCTTCTGCACAGCAAATTTTTAGACGAAAAAAAGATGAGCAAGAACAAAAAATCTTGAAATGACTGGAACTTGGTACAAAGTAAAGAACATTTTTCAAAAGCCACTTGAAATAAAAAAAAACTTAATTAACTTGGATCATATCATTGAAAAGAATTTAAAATTAATGAAAATATGCACGCTTATTTTACAGAGATCTGAGTCAAGAGCAACTGGTCTTGTTTCAAGCAGATATTTGTTTACTCCTGTTTTTGTCCCAACTTACTGAAGCCACGTTGCAGGAGGGGTGACAAGATAGCAGTGCCCTCTAGTGTTAAGAAATGCTAAGAGTTCTCCACAGGGCCTGGTTATGCCCTGTACAATATAAACAAATAAGACCATCAGAAATTGATATCATTTTGCTGTTAAAAGACCAGAGGAAAGGATAATTTCAGAACAAGTAACCAGATTTAACCTTATCTTGAACAGGGAAAAACTTTGAGTAGAACCAGATACATTGTTGAACAGCCATCTGCCTTAACTGGATCAGATCAGAAGGGGCTATATGTATAAAGAAACAGTAATGTAGAAAGTAAATGTGAAAGTATCTCTCTGTAAAATGTGTTTTCAGTTTTCAGTGCAACGAACTGCCTTCAGAAGTCTGTTTCATACAAGCTTAGAGAGGAAAACTTGGGGATGACGAAGCGATGAAGGGCTGGTAAAGCTGAGCATGAGAGGGGAGGAACAGCTAAATCTGTGTGTGTGTGTGTGTGTGTGTGTGTGTGTGTGTGTGTGTGTGTGTGTGTGTGTGTGTGTGTGTGTGAGAGAGAGAGAGAGAGAGAGAGAGAGAGAGAGAGAGAGAGAGAGAGAGAGAGAGAGAGAGAGAGAAAGAGAGACGTCTGCAGCAGCGATGGTTCCACTTGTCAGTCACTGGTAATCATGTGACTCAGACTTTATCCGTGGAGCTGAAGAGCTGCAGGAGCTGTCAGTGGTGCTGAACATTTACAGGTACGACGCACAGTGGAGACACTTGGCTGACAAGTTTCTCTGTGAAGCTCGTGTGCACACAAAATACAGAAAATACATTAACTACCTCCACATGTGTGAGTCCAAACACTATAGAGATAACGAAAAAAGCATATTAATGATGACACACAAGAAAAATGAACCCATCTCTATTAATTTAGACTGTTTTTATTCTAAATTTTCATAGAACTCTTTGATAAAGCTCTTTGTCACCCCTCTTAAGTGTATTTTGTTGAATTCATCAGTACATGATTTTATTGTAGGTAGGATTAAGCTTGTGTGTAAATATCTTTGAATATGTTTGAATAAAATAGAATCATATCCCACCTGTTTGAGGTAAATGTCATTTACAGATCTTGTATTTTTATCTGAAACTAACTGTAACATCAAATTGTCAACCTTATATCAACACAGAAAGCAAATACAAAAATGCCTGTTTTTTTTTTTATCAATTAGAAGTTGAATCCCGAAGAACTATACACGATCTCTAAATTTATTTATTTACTTATTTTTTATTTTAATGTTTATTTAACAGGGACAACATTGCCATAAGAAATGGAAAATGTGATGCATACAAGACATCTAGTTTCAGCTCATTTGCAGTCTTTGTCCCTGGTCAGGCTTGAGTGTAGGATAAAATATACTAAATACTATAAATGCAATAATACAAATACAACGGATAATACAGAGAATGGCTAGATGACACAAATAAATAAACACAGCAACAAAATTTGGTTAAATTTAACACTAACATTAATCAGGTGGTTTATTGACAGTGAGTTGAGAGAAGTTAATGTTTACATTTCTTCTGCTGCTTAAGCCAGTGTTTAGCTTTAACACTAAACCTCTTTAGTTCTGTTTGGGATTTAATTTCTGATAGTAGACTATTCCATAGGTGTGTACCTTGCAAATATCCTGTTGATGTGAAAAAAATGTATATATATGTATATATATATATATATATAACACACTTTTCTCTGGAGCTCTAACATTATGCAGCACTGTCAGCTACATGTACAAATGTCTCTGTCTTTTCTTCTTGTATAACACGTTTACAAACTAGATCATACATGTACATACATTCACTTGATATGATCAGATGAACACATGTCACTTTCTGTTCAGTGGAATGGAGTCCAGCCCGACCTCTGTGCAACAAATCATGTCAGATGTGTTGAATTAGTTATGAAGTGCAATGACTGGAGCATGTGCAAGAGAAGAGGCAATATGATGTAAAAGTTTTATCTGCTGTATTCTAAATTCACTCAGGTTTAGGCATGAAGTGAAGTTAATTGATGGCAGACAGTGTAATTAACTTGTAACCTTCAATGGTCTCTAATAAAAAAAGGCAGTTCAGGGCTGCACAGACTTAATTAACCCAGGAGACAGATTAGGATTGTTGAGTTAATTAAACTGTTGAAATTCTTGAGCATTAAGATTCGTGTAAAACCCAGGGGTCACGGAAATTTGAGTGGAATGCAGCCGAGGATAAATGAAGTGGCTACGTTTTATTACATCTCTAACAGCAGTGAATCCTCAGTGAAAACTAAACCTTAAGTTGTCTGGATGCCATAAAAGTCAAGAATCTAGATACAAATTGAAATATAGTTTGTCTCCTTAAATCATCTGTGCTCAGTGTTTTGGCCGGACTGGTGTCACAGTTCAACAGATAGAGACATCTCTCTGTCAGCTGAGAAAGAGGACTATTTAAGCCTTTTGACCGAGTCATAAAAACCCTTTAATTCTGTATTCTCTACCCAGTGACAATGTGCAAAAATACACCAAGATCTAATACAATAATATTCTGTTTTTTGAGATAGCTGTGGGTCCTTAATTTCAGTTTAATACATTATAGAACTTTTGGTAACACTTTATTTGACGCGTATCTCTATAACTCTCTGTTATAAATATATGTATAATGCGTTATAATCATGTAATAGCACTGTTTAACTATAGTTATAAACACTCATAAATGATCATAATGCTTTATAGCAATAATCATAACACATTATAAATGTTTTATCATGACTTACAAGGTCAGGTATTATAATGTGTTATAACTGTTAACAACTCACTGACAATGCCCACATCAAAAATGCAATACAATTGTTGTTAACTGTTATAACACATTATAATACCTGACCTTGTAAGTCATGATAAAATATGTTATAAATATTGCTATTTATGATCATATATGAGTGTTTATAACTAGAGTTATACAGTGCTATAACATGATTATAATGCATTATACATGTATTTATAGGCGAGATAGGCGTCAAATAAAGTGTTACCGAATTGTTAATTTGTTTTATGTTAATAGTTTTTGTGCACACACGTCATATATCACCTATTAACATCTTCTCACAGTGAATGTTCATGTCTCTGTTCACACACAATGATGTGAAGGAGAGGATATTTGTGGCACAGCTGAATATAAAGTGTGAATATGTGCAAACGTGCGCAGCCATGCGTGTGAGTGTTCCGGGCAAATTCAGGAAAAAATGCAACATTTATGAGAAGAAGAGGACGAAACAAAATAGACTCCATGGTATACTCTCACACACACCCACACAAACACACATGCACACACGATATCTGCTCTGAACGCACACCCTCAATTAAACCCTGAGCTGATGTGTAAGGCACCAGGGAAGCTGAAGGCTCTCTGGAACTTGTGATACTAAAAATAACCTCAGTGTCTGCAGGAGTGAGACAGACCTGTGGGAGATAAGAGGCACAAGGACAGAGAGAACAAAAATATTCCATTTCTGCTGTTCGGATGATGGCAGTACTGTAGCTGAGATAGTGTTTACAATCATTTTCAAAAATAAGAGTTTTGAAGCAAAGGATAGGTTACATGTCTGTTTGGCATTTCTTTAGTTTCTCTAGTTTTCCAAGCTGACTACTTTGCTTAAAGTTAAATATAACTAGTTGGTAAATACCACCAGGGGGATTAAACAGGTGTACTAAAGCTGTTGAAGTTTTGAATTATAGTTCAGGTCATGATTTTCAACCTTTTACAGAATCTAAGGGAACTAAAGTAAAAGAGCAAACTGTATAAAATGTTTTCATCTGCCTTCGAAAGAACTTCACTTTAGATTTTTGTTGAAGCTTTTTTGAGACTTTATGGATTTGACCATAGACTGTATCAAGAATGGACAGAGTCTGCCTCCTCGCTGGTTGAAGCCACTCAGAGAACAGCACCCTCTGTTGATGGGCTGCAGTATAGGTCATAAATCCCGCCTCCGCCAGCAAAGCTTATGGGACTGTGGACAAACTTTAGAAATTTATTACACAGAACATAATTTTTTCTCCCCCTGCTTGTGATGTTGACATGTAGTTACTGTAAGACTGGTTTGTGCTCAAGTCCTTTTTTTTCTGTACAGCTCCGTTTTTAAAAGTTATTAGGGGGTTCATATTTTCTATGATTGACACCTGATACAGCCTATGGGCGTTCAGGGATTGCGTAGCTCTCCCAGGGGGATACGCTGTTTGAGCCGAGCGTCATCACAGCGACTCTCTGCGACTGCGCAGCGCTGGTTTCAGGAAATGAAGAAAAATCCTGGAATTACCGAGAGCTTTTTGGCTTCAAATCCATATACAGGCGGTAGGCAGAACCAGGTTGTCCATAGTATATACAGTCTATGGATTTGACCCCTTAGCTTTCACATTCACCCTTTAGCTAAACACAGATGATCATTCCCTACAGCCTTAAACATGTCAGGGAGAAGGTGTGTAATTAGTTTCTATCATGAAACCCTCTATATAAGCTGTTTTTTTTTTCTTTCTAAGAAGAGAACAACACATTAAACGTCTTTCATTACTAAGTCTATCTCTCAACCTTTCCCTCCCTCCCTGCTGTTTTTTATTTCCTGAATTGTTGTCTGATTCTTCCATCAAAGTCCTCCCCCCACCCCTACGACATTCATAGAATTTGAGAAGAGGCACTTAAACTAATGTAGAGGCGATGTCGGGGCATATTTTGGGAACAGGAGGCAGCTTCTTGTACTCATATTCATTTTCCTTTGAAGTCAATGTGACACCGGATAACTGCAGAAGCAAAGTACAATGTGTTGCATGTGCACTGGCTATTATTAGACTCTTTTTCTAACGTTTGATGAGAAAAAAATCACACATTCAACCTCGAATTAGAGAGTAAGAACATGATGAATGCTGTCATATTAAATTTTCCTGGATGGTGCATTATATCCGCCTCTGCAACTGGTAAATGGTATGTTACCCAAAGGAATGAAGCATTGTAGTTAGTCACAATGAAATAAATTGAGAATTTATGATAAGCAGCCTGTAAATCTAATAAAAAACCTTTCTTGTTATTATTATCTGCAGAGCCAAGCACACAGTGTTGGAAAACAAAAACTCTACTTGTGCTTTATGAAACAGCAGTCCTGTTTAATTTCCTCAGAGAGTGGCACTGTTAAAGCAGTCTGGATTGGACCCACACAGCGTCACTGCAGGTTATAATATGTCTGGCACCTCTAATAATATTTGTCACGATGTAAGGGCCCATGCACAGCTCTCCTTCTGTCTCCCTATAAATTGTTTTCCTGCTCTGCACTTGTTGAGAGCAGCTCAGTCCACCTGCTGAAACCTGGACTCCATTATCACTGTCCTGGTCCGTGTGTGTTTTAATCTGTAGCTCTGGTGATGATCAATGTCTGATGTTAATCCCTTCTTGCACTGTGTTGAGAAAGGATCCACTACATTCCCATATACGCTCTCTCTCTCTCTCTGCCTCTCTCTCTCTCTCTCCCTCTCCCTCTCCCTCTCTCTCTCTCTTTCTACATGCTGCTGCAGATCACTGAAGAAGCGCGAGCGGAGCAGGATTCGTTGCAGCGGTTTTTCTGCAAAACAGCAACTGATATCAAGACGCAATGCAGGTGCAGTAAACATGTGTCACTGCATGCTTTCATATACTTGTTGCTTTATTGGTTTAGCATGTGCAATGATAGCCAAATACTGCTAATATTTCTGTATGTGCATGTGGTGTCATATACCTGTGTCGAGAAGTTAAAGGCAAAAAGTCTTAAAAGTTATAACATCACTGTGAAAACATCTAACCTTAAATGTAACTTTGACATGCTATGTTAAAGAAGTGCCAGCTTGGATATCTTTATAACTACTATAATGCTCATATAAAGAAATATGCTCAGTTTAGTCTTACAAATCCTGCAGTCATAATATTTTTGGGGCAAAATCATTTTAAAATAGCAAATTAAAAGTTATTGTTATGGTCCCTTTCAGCTTGTTATTTTCATCATAGTTTCACATTTTAGTATTGTTTTATGTTGTAAGCTCTTCTGTGTGATTTTACTTTTAATTACTGAATAGTTCATGCTTTACATTGAATTTTGATATTGATTGCATGGAATCTGTAATATGGACCTGCAACGTTAAAGTTGGATACCAGATAATAGAAGATAATAGATAATTAGATAATAGAAGTGCCAGCTTGGATACCTTTATAACTACTTATAATGCAAATATAAAGAAATATGCTGAGTTTAGTCTTACAAATCCTGCGGTCAAACTATTTTTTAGGCAAAATTATTTGAAATAGCAAAGTAAAAGTAATTGTTATGGTCCCTTCCAGCTTGTTATTTTAATTTTATTATCATTATAGTTTCACATTTTAGCATTGTTTTATGTTGTAAGCTTTTCTGTGTGATTTTACTTTTAATTACATTACATAATAGTTTAAGCTTTACATTAAATTTTGATATTGATCGCATAATGTCTGGAATATGAACCTGCAACGTTAAAGTATCAATCTTTGTAGTGGAATAGGAAGCAAAATGAATTCCCTCTGAATTGTGACCAAGTTGGATTGTAAAGAGGAAAAGGAACAAACAGAGCGACGAGTATTTTAAACTGGACTTCAGCAATGAGGCGAGAAACTGAAACGAGCAGGATACCATTTAATACGTCACACGCACTCGGTGTCAAGGAGAGCATAAGAAAGGCTCTCCAGTTAAGTGTTTTTAATGTGATTTAGTGATCCTGCCAACAGAAGTAAAAGAGTGAAGGAAGCCAAGTGTCGGCTTTTAGAAGTTGGTAACCGCAGGAGGTTTGAAATGGAGGAAGGTACCATTACCAGGGGCGTAACCAGGGGTTGTCAGGAGGTAAGGGAGGTGTCATGAGGTAGCCCCACCAAACAAGAAATCAATAAAGAAATAAATAGATTTTTTTAAAAAGATGTTTTTTGTTCTACAGTAATGCAGGAATCCTCATACACTACAATAGTACACAGTGCCCATGTGCATATTTGTCAAAAAGTCCTGTTCATGATCATCCCTCGCCTTCTTAAGTTTTAGGTCGGCAGGTCTCAGGAGTGTGTGTTTGGGTGTGTACTCACAAAGGTGACATATGTTATGTTCAGACACCCACAGTGGAGTCTTAGATGATCAAAAGGAGCATCACAGTGATCTGCACACATGGCTCCTGTCTTATTAAATTATGCAGCACTCTGATGTTGGGAATAAAAAGTCTTGTACAACTTTTCATCATGAAGTCGCAAAACTGACACATCATTCACTGTTGCTGATCATTTTTTTCTCAGTGTACACTCTTGAATGTCCGACTGTTTTTACCTTGCCTTGTCTGGTATTGAATTCGAGTTCGCTTGTATCTGTGCAAAGTTGTGTATGCATGTGCCAATGTTTGTGTCTGTTTTTATGTGGCTTTGCATGATCCACCAGTCTTCAGGTTTTACTTGTAGTCATCTTTCACCTCAGCATGGCAGCCGGCTCTGATCTTTTATTGATGCCGTTTTAAGGAGTGTGAATTATTGAGCGACATCTTCCATGCTCTGTATGCTTTGGCATCTCTTCATATTTAAATATGGGACCAAAGGGGGCAGAGATGCTCCCCAGACAGTCCCTATGACTATGTTCTCCACAAACTCTTTACATCACATTCTCAGGAACCTCTTATAGAAAGCTGTTTTATTTATACAGCACTTTATCAGGAGCGAAGACAAGACTGTTCACAGACAAAGAAAAGAAGACCAGAGTATTAAAGGAGCAGGATCTGAAGATACAAATAACAAAGAAGAAAAATGGATGAATTTAAACCTCCAAAACAAACAAACCTACAGTGTATTGATAGTTGCTGTAAAGAAAACACATTCACAACACACAGGTATTGACTGACTCGACTGTCACATGTTCACTTGTTTGCATGTGCTGTGTCTTCATTGTGTTGGAGATCCCTCAGGTAGGAACAGCAGAGCAGATTAATTTAAAGTTGATACTTACGGTCATGGAAAGTGACTCTCTTGTTAGTATTTGTTGTGTTTCCTCTCACTGTTCCGTCTCGACTTGGCTCATCCCGTACTGAACACTGCAGAAGCCTGCATTTGTCAAATGAGCGGTCAGTCAGTTAGTAGCAAGCACCAACTATGATGACAGAAATCATGTGTGAGAAGAACTTACTTGATGTGTAATTAAATTTTATAGTTTGACCTATTTTTCATCTGAGGCTGGGTTAATGCCCTATACTGGATATGTTGGGAGGACAGGGACTTACATCTGCCCAGGATGCTTTCAGCAAAGTAAAAGACAAGCTATAGTTAGCATACTTAAGCTTTTGATCACACTGCTGTTAGTAAGTTCATGGTGATATTAGCAACTAAAGTTACTCAATCACTGACTCAAAGATGAAATTACCTGTTGAAATTGGCTGTGTGTCTCTCTTCTTTCACATGAAGAGCTGCTTGAGCTGCTTCCTTCATCAGGACTCCATGTTAAAAAAGAGGTCTTTTAATCTCACCTTGACCGTTTTGTTTAAAAAGTATAATTGAAATAAATAAAATAAGATACTATTCTTCTGTAGTTTACATTAGTTCCTGTCATTCAAACCAAAAAAACACTTCAATACAAAGAGCCTGAACAAGTCAAATTTAAAGTATTTAAACTTGTAAAGACAGTTCTTTAAAATACGTACTTCAGGATTATTGAATATGCCGCATTTTAATTTTTTAGTAGTTTTTCAGTAACTGGTGCAGCTGTCTCACAATTATACTGTGAGACTGTGAAATCACAACTAGCTGAGCAGTGCCAAAACTTTTATACCACCATATGATCTAAAACTAGTGCTGCAACTAACGATTATTTTTTTGTCGACTAATCTATCGACTAGTCGTCCGATTAATCACGATTAATCACTATCTTCTTTATTTATAAAAACCTATTTCCGGGGTGTCGGCGTTTCCGGTGCTCATGCATCGCCGTGGTGCTGCCATGGTAGGAAAGCTGAGCTTTGATCGACGTGTTTTTTTGGTTTGTTCTCCGTAAAATGTTTCAAAACTTTTGAAGTTTTGGGTCGGAGTTTTGGAGCGTCTTTTTCAGTTTGTTCTGCCATAATGTGTGCACTCTTCTTCTGTATTTGCTCGCGGGATGTAAACAGCGAGCGCTACTGCCCCCAGCACATCCTGTAGTGCACTGCAGTTATAGATGAGCATGAGGCGCCGGCATGTGATTCTTAACATCAATAACACGACGCGTCGACGCTTAATTTTCGTGTCGATGAATTTGTCGTGTCGACGTAATCGATTACGTCGACTAATCGTTGCAGCCCTGTCTAAAACTATATATCAGTCGACAACATCCCCCATTATTTCTAAAAGTTATGCCAGAAAAAAAATATATAAAACAGTGTTTTTTGCATATATATGTATGTATCAATTTGAGGTCTTCACTTTCAAGTGTTAGCGCCTCTGTAACTTTCATTCAACACCAGGCAGTCGATGTGAGGTGGAAGGTTCATCTATAGACCTGGAAATAAGACTCAAAGCTGCATTGCATACATAGGCTGTATCTAGAATGGACATCATCTGCCTTCTCGCCAAGTAAGAACAGCACCCTCTGGTGACGGGCTGCAGTATAGGTCCTTAACCCCGCCTCCTCCTGCAAACTTAATGGAGCTGTGGACAAACTTTAGAAATTAATCACACAGAATATTAATTTTCCCCCTGCCTGATTGAGATGTTGACTTGTAGTTATTGTAAGACTGATTTGTGCTCAAGTCCTATTTTTTCTATACAGCTCCATTTTTAAAAGTTATTAGAGGGTTCATGTTTTCTATGATTGACTCTTAATACAGCCTAAGGGCGTACAAAGTTGCATAGCTGGTCTGGGTGATATGCTGTTTGAACAGAGCGTCGTCACAGGGACTCTCCTGTCGAGTACGTACAATGCTACGCTGCTAATGTTTTGGTTGTTTCAAGTCTCATTCAAAGTGTTTGAAAGTGATCGCTTCTTGAGTCACAATTCTCCTTTGTATGAGAATAAATTTTGAGGAGTCCATAAAATATGGAGACCCCTTAAGCAATCACCATCAGTTTAAGAGACTTCCTCCTTGAGGTGGGGTCAGCTGAACCCCTCTGGTGGAGATTTTTATCCTTTTTTATCTCCTTCCTTCAAAGGCTTTCTTTTTTCCGGACAGTTTCTTTTCTCTCCTCCTAAGGGGAACGAGAAGGCCGTGGATGGCGGTCTGCTGCCTGATGCCAATGGGAAAGACCCAAACCCGCCTGGACAGACAGAGGGCTCCAAGTGGCAGAAACCTCGGATCACACGGAAATCTCTAATGAAGTGCTGTCTTGTCAAGTGGATTATCGCCAGTACCACGCAACAAGGACCAGGTACAGGCACATAAATGAACACATACATATCTGCACCCTACAGGCATAACAGCATAACGAACATCTGCATGATTGTCTGTGACAGCTGGGAAAGAGGGACTCACAGCGGAGCAGGGGGGCACGCCTTCAATCTCAAGCTCTACAGAATACATGAATTTTAAAGCTGCTGCCCCATCTACAGCGTATATATCTCCCACACACTTTTACCATTTTCTCCCCTTTTATTCAGTGTTTACAGCGTGGACCTTTCTCTTCACAAAACGTCTTCTCATTTCAGCAGCTAATCAGTCATCGAGTGGACCGCTGCTGCTTTCACTTTCACCTCTCAGTTTGCTCCAAGAGATTAACTTTGATCCACTCCTTGCCCTCATTTCACTCAGTCTCTCTTTTCTTCTATAACACATACTCTCAGCTGTTCTTTTATTTTGGTCTCCTGTACTTCTGAGAGATAAAAAGCATCACTTTGCACATTCCTACAACATGTTTATGTGCCGCAAAAGAGGAGGCAGTGTATCTTGAAGATAAAGAGCACAGTATCTTCCGCTCTCTACCTCTACATGCCCTCGTTTTCTGGGTTTATCTAAATTATTGACATTATCCTGCTGAGGGGCACTCAGCCATGAGCGTGCATACGACAGGCAGGGCTGCAAGACTGTCTGACTAATAGCACACAGATCCCTTTTATTACAGAAACAATGTCTATGAACTGTTGGATTAATATGTGGATAATATATGGAAAGTGAAAAGCAAACAAGATCTCTTCTCTGCAGGCTCCTAAAATGACTCACTGTTGTCATCCAGGCCTGTTCTCTGCCGACTTTTATCGGTGCCAGCAGACAGATGGTCATGATGATGATGAAAACAGTAACAGAGCAAAAGCTCTCATGGCTGACATGATATCAAGCTGTTGGATAATTCTCGTCTTTTGTTTGGACATGTGCGAAATAAACAGTCTTAGCTTTTTTCTTTTGCATTCGGCTTTTAATTAGATTAATTATTTAGAGAAAAAAAACGTCAATATTTATGATCATAATATTATTATTTTAGCCAATCTTAACCATCATGACTGTGTTTGGAAATGTGCTTACGGGCGTTTTCTCCTCATTACAGCAACTTGACCACCATCTACTGGTGTAGACATGTCATAGCATCTGTAATGTATACTGAACCTGTTTCTATCACACCAGGAGTTCACCCCCCTTTATACAGAACAGGTTCACCTTGTGCAAAAACAACAACAACAACAACAAAATAACAATGCTGGGCAAACATGCGTTTGTATGAAGTGCATGTTTGCTGTTGGACTGTTAAACTGATCTTGATGCAACGCAAAAAGTGCTTTGAACATAATAGCTTATCTAGTGCTGAAAGATATTTTTAACAGCACACAGCGGGTGTCTGCAGAGGATTTTATACCCTCCTGTTGAGCTGCATTTAAGAGTGGAGGTTTTAAGATGTCAAGACAGTTGCACTTTCATGTCACACTTGTCTTATTCTTGAATTAAGCAGATACTAGTGCACTTTCAAAAACACAGCCTAACTAAAGATACTTATTCATCAGTGATAACTCCAATTTTTATGTAAAAAGGGAACTGACTGAGATGTTTTATGATAACTAGAGAAAACACTCATGCCTTCTGTCAAATCAGATCAGCCTGTACAGTAAAGCCGTCTTTAAATAGCTTCAAGTTTGGTATGATCAAAATAAGAAAAATAATGGATACTATGCTAAAGCTGGGCAAACTGATTCATAAAAGCAGATGAAATCCCTCCACTCTATGTGATTGGTACAAGATGTATGAGTGGTTAAATCTCTCCATAAAGGGTTCTTATTCAAAAACAAAGTACAGTCTAGTGTGCAGTTCTCATTCAGAAGAGGAGCGTAAAGAGAGCTCATTGGTAAAGGGCTGAGAGAGAGAGCAAAGTTCAGGGTGTTTAACTGTCTGATGAGAACTTGTGTGACAGTTTGTGATTGATGAGCTCGGGCCCTGAGCTGTAATGTGGCTTTCACTGCAGCATTAAAACCTGATGGTTCGACTGATGGCTGCACTGTCTGCATCTCTGCATGCATAAGCCACCTCACTCTTGTCTGTATTTAATAGAAGAGCGGGGGCAGATCAGCACTTAAGGTGCATTAAACAGTATTATGCTGCATTATTTTTATGGCGGGTACGTTCCCACATGAGTTCATGCATCTTGCATGTTGGTGTAATGGCTGAGTGTGTTTGGTCTGAAGAGGCAGGACTAACATGCACATCAAAGATACACATTTGTGTGCACAAGAGAACCAGTTATACCACTATTCTTTTGAATTCAATGCTTCTGATCCCACAGTTCACACTCTGTAAACTCTTATAAGATTATTTCAGAGGGTTATCTTGAGTTAAATAACAGCTTTTTTTTATTTCCTCGAGGGAACCTTCCCAAAAGGATAAATAAAGTTGTATCTGTCTTATCTAATCTAGTTACAACTTGATGATTTGATCAGGCAAAAAGCAGACTGTGAGTGTTAATACAGATCACAACAGAGCAGGTAATTTCAGCTGAATCTCTCCATCTCAGGTGTCCTGAGTAACGTTCAGAAATCTTTCAACAAATAGTCAGCAAAAAGTCATTCATTAGATCCTGCATTAGGATCTTCTGACACATCTTCTGAATCTCACAAGGCTGAATATGCCAAACAAAGCATGGAGACCTGAGACCTAAATAAACCAGATAATACTTTAAAATTGGAATATCAACTGGTTTGTGTAACACTTTAACTTGTCCAGAGTGCCACTGACCGGTGCTCTAAAATTTCAGACGTCAACACTGGTTCAGATTGATGAATCTTTACACCCTTAGGTTTTAGTAGATATGCACCATAATACCAACTACCATGATATTTTGTATTAAATGTATTTAATTATATTGACTTAGTACCCCATAAATATCTCTTCTTGTTGTAGAAATGTAAGCCTTAGTGCAGTATGCTGCTACTCTGCTGCCATGTAGAATATCTCCTTTGTTTCCAGAGTAGTACTAACCCAGTTCCTTTGTTACTTCAGCGGCTGATTAAGACATTCAGACATTAAGGGTGAGTCCATTTACATAAACCCTCCCTTGGTATCCAAATGCATTTCTGGCCCACTTTCTCTGCCTGTCCTAAGACCAGTATTTTAACTCTAGACAATTGATTTGCACTCCACCCACCTATCCTTCCTCAACACAGTGCATTATGTTGTGCAGAGTCATCAGTTGTGAACTGTAGACATTCACTTCTCTACTCTTGTTGTCTTACAGCACAGCACAATACTACCAAGACTGCCTCAAATCTCAACATCAAAACTCTTAACAGTACGATGGAAGATGCAGGAGCTAAATCTGACCTCAGAGCAGTTATGGTCCTCAGTTAGAAAAACGCTTTGACTTTTCTATTCTTAACTGCGACATCTTAAACAGAGCACCAGTTTTATGGTCACACCGGTCACAGTGTTTCAACCCTCCAAGTTATTGACTGCCCGCTCTGCCAAATGACCCAGTAGACACAGGCAGCGCCACACAGGGCTGGGCTGGCTCCTCCATCCTAAGTGGTATTCTTTCCCAGCCATCAGCAAACATGGATCAATGCCTGGTTTTACAGCTTTACATCCTTGAAATGACTGAGCAAATAAAAGACAGCGTGGCCTGTCAATCAGAGACTATTAGTAAAGATATTTCTTTGTTAATAACCTCAAACATACACACACACACACACACACACGCACATGCAGAGTTCAGGATACAATAAGAGGAGATGGAGCGAGTGGAGGTGGAGTCCCAGAGTTGATGGAGTTGCAGACCCTGGGACGAGAAATACGGACATGTAGAAACAGAGATGGATCTTGTGCAAGGGGAGCGTTTATGGAGCTTAAAACTTTACCTGTTTGATACTTTTTGCAAGAACACATGATGGACTTTGGACCAGTTTGCCTGAACGAAGATGCTCTGAAGTCTCAGTTAGCTTTTTTTCCTCCTCAGTAGTCAGAGGTTGAATATAAGAGCCATTCCAGTTTAAAATCATGATTAAAAGGTGGTGGAAGAAGATGACTGGCAGCAGGTGATGTTTGGGGGTACATGTTGTTCTATCTGATTCAGTGTCAGCTTTATTTCATCCTCTTAAAACTAAAGTTTTAAAAAGGCGATATCTAATGCAAGGCAACAATGGGACTGGATGGCATGGAAATAATTGCCATTGTTGTGGTCATTGGTCTGTTTGTTATCGTGCTCAAACAGTTTGGGATATGGGAGCCCTTATCACTGGAAGGTAAGGCTGAAATGAAACTTTGGAGAGATTAAATCATAACATTTGATGTTAAAACCTTGGTCTGTAACATTAGAAAAAAAAATCATATTAAACTTTATCGTTTTTTGATGCTGTTAACTCAAAGTTCGGCTAACTGTAAAGTTTCTCATGTTACCTGGACACTCTCCTCCCTTTGTTGGGCGAATAGATTTTATTGATTTTTTTCAAGAACATGAACAACAACCAAGTTCTCAAAATACAAAAGAAAATATAGTTCTTGTTGGGCATTTTCTGTTAATAAAATGTTTATATGACGCCACTTATTCTAACAGTTTTGTGACTTTCTTCTCCCTCTTGCATCCCCCCCCATCACCTTTTCTCCACCTCTTCCTGCTCTGCTCCTCTTAACATCCCATTCATATTTTGTTCTTGTGAAGATGGTGAGTATGGTTAAGTTCCTTCTGTGATTGTTTTATTTTTATTTTGTCACATCCTGATCGTCTTTATGAACTTTTCCCCCCTTGCACACTCACTGCAGACACAGGGTTTTTTATGAGATAACTGATGAGTACACCTAAATGAAGCTCTTTCAGTGTTCTTGATTTATGAGAGACTGTGTCTGACATCACTCTTAGTTTACTTTCTATATCTAAGTTGCACTAAAGAGCTTTTCAAATGCATCTTCATGGACAGGTAGATAGGCACTATGTACAATTGACATAAAAATGTAACCAAACTTTGTTCAGTTGCAGTTTTGTACATGAGCATGACAACATCTGATAAAATCTGTGTATTAACCCTCACATACTGTTCAAATCCTGTACCCTCACAGTATGTTCCGGGTCAAAATTGCCCCTTCAAAGAGTTCAAAGAGCAGCTCTCTGTCACAGAAAGTTCTCTTGACTAGTTAGGTCATTTTGACCTCTGTCTAGGTGTGTCTGTGTGACTGTATGTCTGTGTGCGTGCGTGTGTGTGTTTCTGTCAAGGTAATGATAGTTTCATAATGATTTGAAAATATCTTTTTGAACAACAAACCTTATATTGAACACTGTTGTTACTGTTTGTCACTTATCCCACACTGCTAGATCTAAAATCCATCTAAATATAGATAAGGGTCAAATTTGACCCATAACAGCCTTAGAGGGGAAAAATTTGTACCACATAAACAAAAATACACATGAATATTTTTAAATTAATTTCGTGTATTTTGGGTTATTTCAGGAAAAGTCATCAAGTTTCAGGCTTAAAAAATGATGTTTAGGGTATTTTTACTGCTGTTAAAAGTCAAAACGGGTCAAATTTGACCCGAACAGTATGTGAGGGTTAAAATGGAAATTATTGCATAGTTGATGAATGAAAGAAACTGGACAAATGTTTATGTTATTGTTGTGTTTTAAGATGCAGTCATACAATAGTAAAAAGAGAGTGGCTGGATATATTCAGAGTCCAACTTAAAAAAGGGTCTTTTTGTTAGCTAAATGAATCGTTATTCCTCCACACTTCTTTCCTCTGATCAACCCATCTTCCATTCAAAGTTGCCTCTTTCTTGCTAATAAGTTCTTCCCACTCTCAATAAAAAGGTAATCTCCACGTTTCCCTTTGTCTCATCTTCTTTCTTTGCATGATTTACTCTTATAATCTCGTATCTCCCCGTCCTCCTTGTCTCACCTTCCTTCTTTAACCTCTCCATTTTTGATTTCCTCTTTATAATTTGACGTGTGTAAAGATGGTGAGCATTTTCAGTTATACGCAGACGTTTTGATTTTCTGCCTCACGTCCATGGACTGTAAAAATATGGACGTGATTTGAATGACATCACCTACGGGTTTCTGAGGAGGTGTAATGACGCTTAAAAATGGCGGCACATTAAAATGCAGTTTCTGAGTTACTTTGATGAAGTGAGATGTAGCTACAACCATAGCCTCACTGCCTGGTAAATGGCTTTGACCCACCCTATCGTTAGCCATGTCCCTGTTTATATCTGTTTACCTATACCTCCTAAAAGTGGATGAACTACAGTGAAAACTCATCTCCTGTATAGTTGTAGGTAAAGATTTGAGGAATAGAGACTAAAACCATTTTTTCACCAGGCTGTCAACATGGGGGTTTAAATCTATCAGAGTTCTCCTGTCATTTGGATCCAGTCTTAAATAGACCATCAAGGAACTGCAGTCTATTGCACTGTATGATTAGCTTCACTTTTGAACTCCAAAGGTGCCCCTTGATCCTATCAGTTTTATTTTGTAGTACTTTCAACTCCCCCCTTCCCAATTCCCCTTTTTCTTTCTTTCTAGTCTTACTAGTATTTCCCTCCTACCACGCTCCCTCCGTCCCCTCCCTTCTTTCCACCCTCTTTCTCCTTGTTTTCTCTGTTTCCTGTAAACAGACAGCTGTGACGGTGACCTTGAGCTTTCCATGGTGCGTCATCAACCCGAGGGCCTTGACCAGCTCCAAGCCCAGACTCAGTTCACCAGAAAGGAGCTGCAGTCACTCTACAGAGGCTTCAAAAATGTAGGAAATCTTTGAATATGTTAAAGCTTTGTTTAATCCCCTAACAGTAGGCATGTAACCCAGAGTGACGGGGTTTTTTAAGAGTTAAGAATGTCAGAGAGAAGCTGTACAAACTATAAATCTTCCAGTGCTTTCAGTAAAGCTCACAATGTGCAGTTTATGTGCAACTGTGCAAACAGTTGTGCTCTATAAAGGTTGAGTTTGGTAGTGAGGTACAGACAAACCGTGTGAGCATATTAGCTTCAGCTTACATGGGAGGACCAACTTAAGGTAACAAATCTCAGCCCCCTCTGCTGGTCATTTGTGGTCTCTTTTTTTTTCTTCAGCGTGCCACATAGATTTATTTACTGACAGCATACCTTGTTGTCTTAGAATGCATGCTTTTTACAGCTGACTTTTTAGATAGCAAGAACATATACTAAAAGTGTGTCTAATACACCAAATTTAATGGTAGATAAACTAAAGGTTTTTCATTAAATGGCCCAACCTTTCTATGTGAGTTAAATTACATTGTCAACACACAATGTGCTCTAGTTTGTGCATACATAGGGTTACGTTTGTAAAACATAATGACTGACATCTGAATTTAACATCTACAATGAAATCACTCTTCTATTGACCCCACTGACCAAAAGATGTAGATGCACACTGTGTCTGCAAGGATAGGTTGAACACCATAAATCCTTGCAAGTTGCATAATGTTAGGCTAAGTGAGGCAAGTTTATTTGTAAAGAACCATTCACAGGTAGAGCAATTCAAAGTGCTAAACAGAGTCAAAAAACAAATTAAAATTGTATTGTTAGCGCGGAAAGAATTTTTACCTTCAGCTGATTATAGACTACTTTAAACACATGTACTTAGTTTATTGGTTTACACTTATATAAGCACCTCAGGCTGACATGCACTAAGACGAGAAAAGATGTGATTGGGAGGTACAAAAATTTAACCCTCACCTATCTTTCTGAGTTCCTTGTTTAGGACTTAAGCTATTTAGTTATGCCATAAGCAAATAACATCTTGGTTAGCTCACTTGAAATATTACATAAACCATAAATGTTTAATTAAAAAGGATTGTGGCCCAAGTACAAATCCTTGAGGTACACCACAAATGGTACTGTAGAGGAAATGATTTGATGTAATCGATCGAAAATAAACACTGTTTTCTGTCCAGCGGGTAACTCAAAAAAGAAAGTATACTTTGTTTGTTTTTCACCTCCTTGATGAGAAACTTTAATTCAGTCGTGAATTTTGATATTTTCATAAATTGGGGCCAAAGGGGGGAGGACTTTTCTGAGGAGCCATCCTCAGGAGGCCACTGAAACTGCAGGTTTTGGTACTTAGAGTTAGCCTCAATATTTTAGGTTTTGCTGCTCATTACTTCTTGTTTTGGTTTAACTATGTGTTCTCTAACTCATGCACAAACTAAAGAATGACGTAGCTCATAATTAGGCCAACCTCCGATGCAGATAATGTATATCGACAACTCGTGACTGTAATGTGCCATTAGAGGTTGCAAAGTGCCATTAAAGAGGAGAAGGAGAAGACCGCATGCTGATGTAAACAAAGCAGCCTTAACAGTCTTTAAAATGAAGCTTGCAGCTGCTTTATGAGGTTTCTGTGACCTGAAGGATACACATAATGAGGTGTGGTAAGAAAGAGTAAACCAAACTGTAATAAAATCTTCACATGGTGTCTGTGAGTAATACTGCAGGAGATTTTAACAGCAGACATTATGACTTGTAGTAGCAATTGGAGTAAAGAACAAGTGTAATTTGAAACATTAATTTTATAGGCTGTACTTTATTCATCCTCTTACTTGATGTCAGTTTGTTCATCCCAGATTCCAGATGTTTTCTACTGCCACAACAGTAGATTTATTCAGCATCTCACTCCAGTTTTGAGTAAAATAGGCCTCCAATATACAAGGATATGTTTTCCTTTGTATATTCTGTTGTAATGAAGTACTATGCATAAATACTTATTTCAATTTGACATCCTTTACAGCCTGACGGGTAAAACTATCACATGTGACTCACCATTTCTGCCTGTGAAGGCTCAAATGTTCCCTCTGCTCGAGGTGCAGGCTTCTATGTTGACAAGAAATTGCTAAAGACAAAACATTTCAAGTTTCACTTTTCCAGAGTGACCCTCAGTGGAGTGGATTTTATTCACTGTTTGGGGAACAAAAGATCCTTCTTTCTGCATTTTCTCCGTTAAACAAACAGGAGATGAAAAAAGATTTAGTCACTGTGGTTTACATACTATATTACAAATAAGTTACACTCAAATTTCTTCTGGAATTGAACATGCAGTTCTCCTGCCCTCTAGTGGCTTTATGTCTCTACTGCTGTAAGTGTGATGCTGGTGTAATTTCTAGAAGAAGTTGAATGTTTTTGTTACTGACCTTGACAACAATACTAAAGTAAGGAGCAGAAACTGCACCTAATTTAGTTTGGCTTTGTATTATCATAATCCACTGTATAAGCTGTATATTTCCATTCAGTATGTGCAGTTACTGCATTCTGGCTTGGTATGGCAGTATTGTAGCCCTCTTATCATACAAAGCTAAACCACAATAATGGCACTCACTGGGTTTTATTTTACTTTGTTGTAGTTTTTGTCTGAATTTTTGAGTCAATGCAAATTTGACACCTGTTGTCTTCTTTAAATTATCTTCTAATTATTGTCTTTCAACAGGAATGTCCCAGTGGGCTTGTGGATGAGGAAACGTTCAAGACCATTTACTCCCAGTTCTTCCCTCAAGGAGGTACAGTTTGTATCTAATGTGAACTAACATTTCCCCTCTGGGATAAATCAAAGTTATTCTTCTTCTTATCTTCCTCTTTTTCATTCTTTGATGACAGATGCTACCACATATGCACATTTCTTGTTCAACGCTTTTGACAGTGACAGAAGTGGATCCATCAGGTTTGAGGTGAGTTGAGCTGAATATTTGTTCACATCTGATATTCCGCATTCATTTATCACATATGACATTTTGACAAATTAAAGGGATATTCCGACGTAAAATTAATTTAGGGTCAAACACACCGTAACGTTGAGTTAGACACCCCGTCGAGAGGTGAATGTTGCCAATTGCTGGCTTCTCTAGTTATACCAACTTAAGTAACGACCTCAGATAGCCATACACAGAGCCACGCACTCAACCAAAACACCACTCCATAGCCACATATAATGCTCAGAACAGCACCTAACTTCATCAACAGTACATATAGGGTCCCAGCCGTAGCACTAGCCACCAAACATGCCTAATTTCTTTAGCAAAGAGACTAAACACAACTCACCCACTCTCCTCCAGCAGTCGCCTGTTTGTACGGAGACCTCGAGTCCATCACAACTGCAGCGGGGTGACGCAGCTCAAGGAGGAACATTTATGATCATTTCTTTATCATTTCCTTGAAGTAACAATCATCATGTAAATCATTTTATACTGCAGACGCAGTAGTTCTTCTACCTTGGCGTCTCGGTCTGATTGCATTAGCCTGGCTGGGCCATCCAGTTGCGTGAATCACTCTCCGTTCCTTCCCACAACAGTCTGGACTTCGGCCAATTGGGAGCGAGTATTAGAAATCAGAAAATAACCGGGCCAATCAGTGACTGTGTTTCCACTGTTCCCCGGACAACAGGGAAAGGCAGCCCCTGATTGGTCCATGTGTAGATGGTGACGTCTAACACATGCTGCGGGACTTTTCAAAGTGCCATTCATTCAGAACGCCGTTAATTCTGTAGTTGACTTTGCAAAGTCGGCAGAAATCGTTTATATCCGCGGAAGAAGACGTTAAAGACATTGTCTGCTTGCACACGTTGAAATATTACCAAACCTTTACTTGATGCTTGAGAGTCCAGCAGGGAACACAGTTGCGCACTGTGATGTCGTCAGATGTTTGGTTACGGTGATTGGTTACAGTAGTCTGTCTATCAAGGAAAGTACTCCCGCCCGCTTTTAGGGCTCCCAATTGGCCGAAGTCTAGACTGTTGTGGGAAGGAACGGCAAGTGATTCACACAACTGGATGGCCCAGCCAGGCTATGATTGCATTTCCATGAAGAAATGATAAATGTTCTTCCTTGAGCTGTGTCACCCCACTGCAGTCGATGGACTCGCCCGGAGGTCTTTGTTCAAACAAGCGGCTGCTGGAAGAGAGACGGTGAGTTGTGTTAAGTCTCTTTGCTGAAGTAACCAGGCAAAGCTAAAAAGATCTTTGGTGACTAGTGCTGTGGCTGGGACCCTGTATGTACTGTTGATGAAGTTAGGTGCTGTTCTGAGCAGTATTTGTGGCTATAGAAGGGCATTTTGGTTGAGCACGTGGCTCTGTGTATTGCTATCTGCGGTCATTACCAAAGTTGGTATAACTAGAGAAGCCAGCAATTGGCAACATTCACCCCTCGACGGGGTGTCTAACTCGATGTTATGGTGTGTTTGACTCTAACTTAATTTTACGCCAGAATATCCCTTTAAGATGAGTTGGAAGAAATGTCCTATAACTTTTACAGGACTTTGTGATTGGACTGTCTGTGCTGCTCAGAGGCTCTGTCACAGAGAAACTGCGATGGGCATTCAACCTGTACGATATCAACAAAGATGGCTACGTTACCAAAGAGGTAACAGATCATTCTTTCTCATTTAAACATGTTGAAAGATTTCTGCCTCATCCTTATATCTGTGCTGTGATTCTCTGTTGTTTTTCTGCAGGAAATGATGGCAATAATGACGTCCATATATGACATGATGGGCAGGTATACTTTACCCAGTGTACGTGACGATTCGCCATCTGAGCATGTGGAGAGATTCTTCAAGGTATACCAACCTTTTCTTTTACAACCAAAAACTCAACAAAATCAAACACTCATAAACACAAAGGAAAAAGTTAATACTGCTTGGCTTTTCTTACATATTTCAGAAGATGGATCGGAACAGAGATGGAGTGGTGACAATCGATGAATTCATAGAGACCTGCCAAAAGGTAAACCCATCCCCAAACAGTTTTAAAGCCTGTTTTTGCAGCTCAACGCTCAAACATGAGAGTTGCCTCTAAATCTGTTTTCTCTTGTAAACAGGATGAAAATATAATGGCCTCCATGCAGCTCTTTGAAAATGTCATCTAGTCCCTGCTAATGGATATGGCTCCACAATGCCATGCACAGCGCTTCCATCTGCAAGCTCCCAGGCCGGAAAAACAACTTAATTCATCCTGAAAAGGAAAATCTGGGTCATGCAGCAGATTTGACACATTTAAAAACAAACTGGTGACCACTTTATTTTGTTCCCTGTTCAGCTGTTCTATGCAGAGAGATGAGCATAACTCACCAAATCACCTGAACAGCACATGTTTCTTTGCATGGTTTTAGTTTGTGAAAAAATGTGAATAATGACGTCATCATTTCCAGATGAGCATGAGTATTTTCCCAGCATTTAAAAGCATGTGATGCAAACCACTTTGAACTAATAAGCGGGTTCAGTGTTGACATCTTTGGCAAATAAGGATGTGATTTGTTTTTATACAATAATGTAAAGAAAAGAGTTGTTGTCTTTTTAGTTCTTTTGTGTAAATGTGATACCAAGTCACTGTCATGTTGACTCAAAGTATGCCGAAATAAATGTAAACCTTCACATAATGACATCCTTTTTTTTTAGATGATCTCAGTGTGAAAAAATGCCATTATGTAAAGTTTTCTCTGTTTGCCTTGCAGCAGTTTTCTCATGGAAAACATACAAGACAGAAATCTGTATATACAGTTCATTTTCCAAAACAAATACAGGATCATATTTACACTATGCTTAATTTAATGTGTAGTACATGATATCCTGAGATGCCCTGTATTTGAGCTTGGATCAAATGTCTCAACAATGACTGTACATGCCATGTGTAGAGCCTTTGTTAGTGTGAAACTGAACAGACTGACAATTATCGCGGCTGTGCCCTCAAAGTAATTTTGTAGAACATGTCAGCATGGTAGAAAGCAAAGGGGAAGAGTCAAGGGGCCCCCTTAAGGCATTTTCCCTGTTTATATCAGTTTGGTCTCTTTATGAACAATCCTCTTTTTTGTTCTGCGTCCACCAAACTGTCCTATTTTGTGTTTTCATAGTCTTGGTATGTCGTAAAGAAATGGACTGAAAAGGACTTCATGACTGCTTCGGTTCATTTGAGCCGTTGTCTTCACTTCCTGTTTACGTCCTCTAGCTCTTGCACTTATATTGAATATCTCTGTTACTCTTGTTCTTGTTTACTTGTGTGAAGTGGACCAACTATCTGAAAGATCTAGATGGAGGCACGAAACAGACACAACTGAAAATAAGAAGGCCTGAGTAATTCTATCATCATGGAAACAGTGACTCTGTTGAATCCTGTTGTTTGACACTAATATATTCAATAACTTATGTGATCAATACTTCTAAGCTTAGATGAAGTCTAATAAAACATTTTCTAAAACCAGAAATAAGACAAAAACATTTGCCAGAGTTGAACCTTTGCAGTGGATGCACTTCTTCTCCATGTAAAACCACTCAATTTATCCCATCTGTCCGGTTTAAGCCATGATGGGAAAGCTGACATCTGTTGGAATGCAAGAAGAATTCAGCTTCTGTACACAAACATTTATTTCAATGCATTCATTCAGGCGTTAAAATATAATGCATTTCTTAGCACATGAATTTGAATGTTGCTTGTAGGGAGCTCCACAAAGGTAAGAAATTTGAAGAGTGACAATGCATTTCGGGAGCAGTAGAGTATGACTGTTATATGTCTAAAATCCCCTCTAGTCTGCATGCAATAAATGACATACTGTGATTTGAAACCATGTGAGATACTTAATGTGATTTGACACTTTGTATGAAAAGTAGGATATGCAATTTCAGGAACAGCCATAGACTGTATAAGATGGACAACATGACAACCCCTCAAAAAGACCCAGAGAAATGGAAGAAACAGAAATAACTACATTAAGTGTCGACTGATGCCCTCGCAGGCCTCAGCACTTCCTTTGTATCTTTCTTTGCAACTGCTTTCTGCTTCTGTCCATGCAGTTATTTTGTTGATATCAAGTATCAAAAATATCAAACACTACCCCTGCTTTAGGACCAGTTATCACAGAGACTTTAACTTCATGTTGGATTGTAAACACACGGATGATAACTTCTACAGACTTCTACGGAAAAATCTAGATGTCCAAACTGTATGTGATTTGCCTCCATCAGCTAAAATCATTCAACTTGTGCTGTATTATTGATTGAACCAATGGCAGGGTAGGCTTTTTAGGGGAGGGGTCTTGCTGCCTCTGATGCATGAATGATGTTTGAGTGAAGATGGTTGATATACACAAATGCTTCTGTGCTGCGCTACAAGTGTAGCTGTTTGAACAGAGGACTGCCGTTCCTGCATCACAACCTCTCTGTGCGACCATACAAGAAGGTAAAGACACATTAACTTAATTCTGTAATCCCTTGTCTTTCTGTTATATATTCAATACTGGTTTAAATCAATGTACTAAACCTTCTTGAAATAATAGATAAAATGTTCAGATAGTTGCAAATGCTTCATAATAAATCTTTGCTAAATTTTGTTGCACCTGGAGTCAATGTAGTGTTGAAAAAGTATGCATCAATACAGCGAGTCATATGCATCACACACAAACACACAGCTAATCCCAGTGTTGACCAGACTATGGAAAGTTCCTGATGTGTGTTGTTTAGGTGGTGGTGGTGATCATGTGCCTCTGGGTGTTCAGTGAGCTCAATCAAAAGCCTCAAAAGCCAGTTTGAATGACAGCTAACAGACTCCACAGCCAACTTTGTCTTTATTTTTCAAATATATGAACTTGCACTTTGATCTTTTTCAGATCTGCAGAAATGTTGGGCCAGCAGAAGCTCCTCTCACTCTGGCTCTGTCTGTTGATCATGGCAGCTTTTTGCCCAGGTGCTCAGTATGTGTACGGTAGACGACGTGGAGGCTTTTTTAAGAGTCGAGGAAAAGAAAGCACCAACAAAGAACCCTCTTCCCAGGGCCACGGCCTCCCGAAGCAAGGTCTGAAGTTGGCTGGGGCAGCAGCAGTAGCAGCTGGGGCGTTGGGGGGCACAGGCACTGGGCTGGGGCTCCTCGGTCATTCCAAGCACGGATCTGTGGGTCATCATGGGTCATCCTCTTCCAAGTACAATCATCAGCTTTACTATGAGGACCCCCAAGGATTTTACAATGAAACTTTGTGGACAATCAGTGCGAGCACTGGGGGCCCTGCTCCCGACATCTTCCTCACTCTGGGACATGTCATGTTTTTGCTTGTAGCAGCCTGGATCAGAGGCATGTAATACAACAGATCCATGGCATTTATTAACCAAACAACTGAAATAAAAGCTTTCTTGAACAAATTATCCTGTCTGTTTGTTGTATTTTTAACAGAGAGTCATTGTGATTGTCCATGTTCATTTTTTCGGCTATCAACTGCATGTGAGGTTATGTCTTTGAATGGTCTGCAGTGATAAAGTTCAGCATTTTACAGCCAAAACAAAAACCACTATCTTCAAAAATTTATGAACAACCTCCTCTAACAGGCTGCAGTTTAAGTCACAAGGCTGACTTCAACCATGTATTCAAATGACATTACTCAAACTAAAAAGCTTGAGTTTTAACATGTCAAATGATACTACAGAAAAGACTATCGTGCCATGATTAGCACCTCTATAGAAAAATGCAGGTCCTGTATTCCTGTAGTGAGTTAAAGTACGTTCTGCTGAGGAGTGGGAAAATACCAGCGGACTTTTACTGTGCAGATTCTGGTCTGAATGCTCAAGATGCTATCACCTGCCACACAGTGACTTTGTTTGAGAAGATGGAGACATGGCCATCAATCTTTGCGCAGTCATTAGTTCATTTTCTTCTTCTACAGGCTTTGGTGGCCAGTGACAAACAGAGCCCACTTAAAGCTCCCATATCTCCTTCACACTGCAGCCTGTGTTGTATGGTCATTATAATTGAAGTATCAGAAGTTCTCAGTGTGAAAAATGTTTTATTTGTGTGTGTGTATCATAGTTATCTGAGGACATCAGATATTTCCTGTAAAAGTAACTATCAACACAGCTCAGATTCTTGGTGTGAGAATGACTTAGCACCAAAAAGTCCCCTTTTTAAGCAAACAACAGGCCTGTTTGTACTTTTATGACAGGCAGATGTAAACAATTATAAATTAATAGTTGCCTCTTGGCCAAGACTCCCTTGAAAAAGAGGTTCTTAATCTCAATGAGATATTTCCTGGTTGAATAAAGGTTAAACAAATATAAAACTGAGATGCAGAATGTTGCTTATGTCGAAGGTTGTTTTTTTTTTTTCAACCAAATCTATGTGAATTTTTTTGTAGTTGAGTAGTTTACTGGGAAACAATGTTGTTCACTGTTTTTGTTAATAAGGTGATGAATATGTGACTGTTTTTAAATTAACTTAATTGAGAAAGAGAGAAGCCACTCTTTTGTTAGTGATTTTATTAAACACATTAACATCCAAGGCAAACCAAACTAGTCATAGTACTTTATGAATAATCCAGAGTGTTTACATTTGCAAGTGATGTTCAGAAAATTCAAGCAGTAGGTCCACCAGAACATGGGCTCAATGACATTGAAAATTGTCTTATCCTTAAAGGGAATAAGTGCACTTTACAGATATTACAACCAAGACTGTATGAAAATGTCAAAATCTATTTAAAAATGGTTTGCCAAAATGGGCAGATGGGAGCAACATGCAATAAGGAGGAGAAGAAATAATACGATGCATGAACATCTCTGCAAACCCAATAACAGATATACTGTTTAGTGCAATCTGTTTTTGAGCAGCACTACAATAGACTTAACTGAATAAACTACCACTTTGTAACAGTGATTAATCTGAATTTAAAGGTTCAGTGAAAATGCCTTTGACATTAGACTATCTTACCATAGCTTGAAAAACCATCACTTAGGTAGTACAATCCAAACATAATCACAATATGCTTTTAAAGAACCATGAGATAAATAAGGAAAAATGCAGCAGCCAGCTAAAAAACATGAGCTGAAATCAGAAATTAATCTGTACTGTACATATAAATCACACTATACACAATGTCACAACCCACATGGAGTGAAAGGTCAACTGAGCTCCCTTTGAGAGAAAAGGGAAAACTTTTTTCCCCCTAAGGAAGCCGTGGAATTAAGTCATTGGAGAAAAACCCAAAGATGTGTTTACCCGCTCAAACCCAGAAAATTAGTCCGGAAAGACTGAGATTCCCTAAGGAAGGACTTGAACAAGTATTTCCAGGGTTGGCACCAAGCACTGGACTCTCCAAACCATTACAGTAGTGAGGCAACACCCTATGTATTCTCCACTATTTTTAAGCCTGTGATTCTGGTAACAGGGTAAATCTGCCCTGACTGTTCGTAAGAACGGCCATTAAAGACTGACTGTGATGAGTGTAGTGTTATATAAATAAACAGCAGAGTTAGCCAGTACATCATTTCCAAACATCAATCTCATCCCAGTTTTTACCAAACTAGCATTGCACAGAACTGCAAAACTTCAAGTCAACATGAACATGAAACGACCCATTAGATGAAGCCTGATACAGATAAATAAAAAAAGAGTGTCATATTATGTTCCTGAGAAGTATGGCTATTATTTACTCATGGTATCATGAAAGTATTTCAGTGTTATGATTGGAATACAGAAAATTGGACATCCAATATTTCCCACCATGGTTGAGTCATCTTGTTTTTCATTGAGAGAAATCAAAGTGGTGCTTTCCTTTTCATAAAATAGTTCTAGATAGCATCTTGCAATGGGAAACTAACATCAGGTTTGATTACTTTAAATTACCCTTGATCAAAGAATATTGAATCGTCCCAAATGGCTGAATTTCACCACAGATAAATGTGTTAAGCAATTACTAGTAAAAAAAACAAATACAATTTCTCTATACTTTTGTTAAAATTTGTCAAAACTGAAGTAAAATCATGGTTTTCACACAAAGGATAAAAATAAAAATTTCGATCAATTGAATCACTAAAATGTTGGAATGACTTGTTGGATGTTATTGTACATAAAACACTTCACTTTACATTCTCGTCTAAAATAACAGCAGTGTCACATTGAACTGTGAGAGAGAAAAAAACTCAAAACTCCAAAATCTTTATGCAATAAGTGCACAATAATGTAAAATAACCGTACTTAGTAAAAAGTGCAAATTAACAGAAAAGACAAATAAAATCTGAGTGCAGCTTGTACGTCACATAACTGTTGACCTGACAAAGTTGAGTTTTAACTCACTTTGTAGCTATATACACATTATCTTGTTACTTTTTAGTAATGTAGTAAAGGATTAACCAACCTGAAAAGCTTGAAAGTGTACAGCTATTGATTTACAAAGAGGATAATAGCACTATATGGACGTGCAGATATAATGGAGGAAGTAGAAATCCATTTGGGCTCGCTGGGGTGAAAGGAAGGGTACCTGTTTTTACTGGAGAAGGAGCATGCTGGACATTAGCACACAGAGAGAGGAGAAGAGCTGCATCATGCTGTAGCTCGGGGGGCTGTTTCCACCAGGTGATGCAAATTGTTGTTCAGCTTTTCGTTCCTCCAGAAAGCGCTCAGAGTATGCCATGTACTGTTCAACACAGCGCCGGGCTTTTACTTGCGAAATGAGGGATGGGTATCCGATCTCCTCAATGCTGACAGTGTCGTCATCTTCATCACCACCACCCTGACTTCCAGAGGTGGTGCTACTCTTATCTTTGGGAGGGGCGGTCTCATTCATGCATTTATCCATGAAGGCATCATATGACTGTGCCCGAGGTGGGGGCTTGTACACATAATCACGACCATAGTCTTTCTGGTCTGTGGACTTGGTGCCATATTGGCGGTACATGTAGCTGTTGTAGTACTGCTCTTCTTCAGGGCTGCGGAAGTTGAAATGTGGTCGAGGGAAGCGCCCCAGACCGTATCCTACAGCCATTCCAGCTACTGCACCAACACCTGCTGCTAACATAGCTTTCTTTGCAAAACCTGAGGACTTGGGCTGGTATCCCATACTCTGAACTGATCGAGAAAAGGGTGACCCACCCATCCCATAACCCCCATATCCGTAGCCTCCTCCACCGTAGCGGGGACTTAGGATTTTATTATTAGGGTTCCAGTTGGGCTGACCACCTGGATAACCACCACCGTACCCTCCACCGTACCCACCCCCGTACCCACCACCGTACCCGCCACCAGGGTAACCCCCTGGATTCATACCACCCTGACCCCAACCCTGTCCTGTGTTCCCCCCTCTGACTGGGTAACCACCGGCTGCTGGGTACTGGTTAGGATAGCCGCCTGCTGCTGGGTACTGATTGGGATAGTTCCTTCCTGGATATTGGTTTGGGTAGCCTCCTGCAGCCGGGTTTTGGTTGGGGTATCCCCCTTGGTTGGTACCAGCTCTGCCTGGATACTGATTGGGGTAACTTCCACCTGCTGGGTAGCCTCCAGCTGCTGGATAATTCCCTCTACCTGGGTTTTGGTTGGGATATCCTGCTGGGTACCCACCTGCTGCTGGATAACCTCCTGCTGGGTTCTGGTTTGGATACCCTCCAGGATTGGCTCTCGCTGGATTCTGGTTAGGGTAACTACCACCTCCTGGATAATTTGGAGGGTTTTGTCTGGGGTATCCTCCAGGATTACTGTTGCCTACTCCTGGATAACTTGGTGGGTTTTGTCTGGGGTTTCCTCCTGGATTAGTGTTACCAGCTCCTGGGTAACTTCCACCACCGGGATATGGATTGGAGTTGCGGTTGGGACTTTGTGGCTGCCGTGGATAGCTTGCTGGCTGAGAGCTGGATGGTTTTGAATGTGACCCACCCCTATTGCTGGTAGACGATGTTTTTCTACTACTACTGCTGCTGCTGCTGCTGCTGCTGCTTCCTCTCTTAGCCCATGTGGACTCAGTGTTCAGTAGTAATATGGAAAGGAGGACCAAAAGTGTGAACTCACACAACCTCCCCATCATGATCCCTGAGAGAATAATGTTAAAAGACGATGGTTAAATAAAATCATGCATAATAAACATGGATTGCCTTGTTGTTTACCCAGCTGGGCCAACATGCATGGGATGCCTTTCATAACACAGAACAGAAGGGCCAAACGATGGAAAATGTCTCATATTTCAAATACTTCAATGAGCCATCAAATAGACGGATGTACCTTTAAATGTTCTTTTCAAAACAGTCTTTGTACAACTGAGTTCGACCGATATACAAGCGAAGCTCTTACAATTTATTGTTTAATCTAAGGAGATGTAAAAACAAAGTACATTTGCTGACTACCACTAAACGATGAGAGACCTGTGTTTGTTGTGAAAACAGAGATTTTCAATCATCGCACCGCCTTTTGGCTACACATAGGCCAATGAATAACGTCACATTAAACATTCCCCCTGACGTTTAAGCGATTAACGCTCTCAAATCGGTGATAAGCACCAACATTCATTTAACATTATCATCTGTTATTTATGAATTATCGCTTACCATAAACCGGTGATTCGTTTCTGGATGTTTCGATGGTAGATCGGCTAAATGCGCTGCCGTCCTCTCGCCCTCTCACGGCACCGTTATGGTTACAGGCTCCTTGTCGTTGTGATGCCGTCCGAAAGGGTTGCGCTCGTTTTAATGCGCAGCAGTTCCCCCCAGCAAAGGGAGGCGGGAACACTTTACTGTGACCTCAGTAAACGTAACTCCAACACCTCCCCTTATGTATCTAACTTTCTAACGTTTCATTTTAGTGTGGACGAGTATCACACATATATAGATAGCTACATCTGAGCTAACTGTCTAGATTTATTTCTAAAAGACAGGCAATTTAATTTGTATATTCACAAAAATGTTTCATAGACCAAGTAACGGGTAGGTCAGTGCCGAGGTTGTAGTGTTGTGCCGTTGATGAACGATTCGTTCAAAAACGAATCATTTAAGTGAACGTACTGAACCGAATCACTTCCTCAAGTGATTTGTTCGTTTCTCACTTCAGTTGAGCTGAAGTGAGAAACTACATTGCCAGGCCAGCAGCTGGCGAACGAGGGACTACATGCACCGCCGCCTGAATCACTTGGTGAACGAATCATGCATTGAACTACACTCCCTGTAGTAATTTTTGTCAGACAAAACTACCTTTTTTTTCCACTGGTAAATTTCCACCACAACAACTTGCATACAACAGGACACAGTATGTAACAAGTAGTGCATTAAACCCGCAGCATCCTATCATTGCAGCGGTTTGTGAAGAAACAATGTATGTTCAGTGTGAATTATTCTAAATGTTCAGTGAACGAATCACTCACCCCAATTTGCCGAGCAGACCTGATAAATAGCATACCATAGGACAGTACACTTAAAACATCATGACTTATAAACAAGTTCAGTTTTACAAACCTGTTTGGCAAAGCAACACAGCCAAACACTCTCTTCCTGGTCCCAAAAGCCATGAATTGAACTGAATCCTAAACCGTTCAGCTGTGTATTAGTTCAGGAGGTCGGAGTCACAGGCTGTGTCCGAAATGAATCACTCAATCCCTAACCCCAACCCCCAAACAGGTTTTCACTATATGGTTAACTATGTAGTGAACTCAATCACCAGAGGTTTCAGACACTACATGGCAAGACGCAATGCATGACAGGATGCCCACCACCGGTGAGTGACCATCGGATGGTCACTACATTTTGCAATGCTTTATGGGAAATTCTCAGTTGCCTATATAGGCCACTGGAATTGATTACTCAGGTTTCAGACACCCCTCAAAATGGCGCTAACCCCCATACAGTCACCTATATAGAGGTTAGGGATCCATTTCGGACACAGCCACAGGCTTCTCTCGCTAAAGATTCGGTGATTTGGTGAACGAATCTTTTTAGTGAACTGATTCTAGTGATTCTGTACATCTAAAAGAACTGCCGTGCTGATCACTACGCCCCTGCCGTCCGACCGTCAGGTGCGACTGTATAAAACGAACGCACCTCTGAAGCCTGCGCAGTTCAGTCATGCCGAGCTCTCGCTCTCGGCAGGCCTGGGAACTGCAGGTGCCTCTGGACTGCGGGCTGCTCTGTCATTGGGTAATGTCCGGGAATTGTGACGTCACGATTGTCAACGGCGAAACACCCGTATGTACTCGCAGCTGTCTGTCCGGTACACAGTGGAAACATGTCGGTGAGGAGAGAGCCAAGCGGGGGAACTGAACTCATGAAATGTTTACCTGAGTCATAATCTCTACGTTCACCGGGAAAAGATCGGCAGTGGCTTTTTTAGAGACGACTGCAGCAGCCACGTTTTTGTTTTCAATTCACGGGAGCGGGGCGCTGGGGGAACGCATGGCCGGATAAAGAAACAGCCGGGACTTGAAGTGAAGAAGCAGCCGAACAGGCAGGCAGGCGGCCGGGCCGGGTAGGGGGGAGTGGGGGGACAGTGTGTGCGTTTGCTCTGAAAGACGGGGTAGCTCCTTTGCGGGGGATGTTATCCGTACTGTCTTATGGCAGACTGGTAGCCAGGGCTGTCCTTGGCGGACTCTCTCAGACGGACGGTCGGGACTACAGCCTGATCAGCGCCAGCTATGGTTTCGGTAAAGACTTTAGAAAGGGAATCCTGAAGAAAGGAATGTGCTACGGAGATGATGCTTGCTTCATTGCACGACACAGGGCAGCTGATGTTTTGGGTAAGCTGGTTTTGCATTTTAAAACACTGTGTGTATCTTCTAAGTACTCACCTAACCCTCTGTGCTCAGGTGACCTTCAGTTAGCTGACCTGCACGTGCAGAGACCCCTCTGATGAAAACACAACAACCCCCCCCCCCTTCCAACAACACCCTTACTTTTCTCATCCTGCAGCCACCATTAGATCACCATTCCGTTATTTATCTTAACGCGGAGACATGATAACTGATGACCGGTGTTATAAATTCACCTGCTACCATGTTATTTTGTGCCCACACTGGGATAACGCGCCCATAGCGGGTAGATTTAAGGTGAAACACCGAATGACCTTTCACCTAGATGATCTCCACTTAGAGAGTACTTGGCGTCAATGCAAGATATTGAACGTGTAACCCCAGGAGATGTGGATTAGGCTGATTAAAAGTCTAGAGAGACGATAAAGCTCCTTTTGCAACGTCTCAGACTTGTTACTACAATGTCTTGCAAAGGTCAGAATGGTTGAGTATGGAGGCAGCCATATTGCTACTAGCTTCAGTAGCCTGCTAGCTCAGCTCAGTGTAATTGCTTTGTCCTCACTCCCCGACCGACACACACAGATTCCTCTGAATTAGTTAGTTGCTTCGTCGGCAAATACCCATAATTGTTGGGGGTTTTATCACAATACGTAGTCCTGAATTATTACGTAGACGGAATAAAGTAAAAATATAGCCACTTCAGTAGGACAAAATTTTCATAGGCTTCACGTGTTGTTACACATGACAACCTGAATCTGGTGGTATGGGAGTCTGACAGAAAATGAATAAACTGGTACAGAATATTTCAGGGGATTTCCAGCACGCATATTCTTTAATCTTAGCTTCTTCTTCTTTCAGGTTAAGTCCACGGACAGTACAAATTGAGAAAAATAAGACACGAAATTATTATTTATCCATCATTTTAAGTGTGAAACCTAGTTTATTTATATATTTTAATAGGAAGTCAGAAGTGTAAACCAAGCAAACTGAATGAGAATATGCTAATTCAAAGAGTGATAAAATATAATTATTAAATGACTGGGCCATCACTTCACTGATGCACAGTATGGATTGTTCTCAATTGACACAGATAACTTACTTTCTACAATAGAGAAAAGATAACCCATAGTTACATCTCATGTATGATTATCATTGTTCGCAACATGTTGACAATGCACACCTGAGGTCAGTGGTTTCTACAGCAGTACCTGAGTGTTTGGATTATAATGTGAAAGGTGCATTGATTCTGCATTCTTGCAAAATAAGTATTCTTTATTATTTGCAAGCATTCCCTTTTGTATAAGGATGTCAGGGGCATTTGTTTCAATGTGAAACAAAAGCAGCAGAGTTTGCTTTCAATAGAGGATGATGCAGAGCTGCATGTGTGGACCTCTGTTTTTTCTACATTTCCAAAAGCTCCTCATCTTTTGATTACTTAATGAGCGCAAGTACAAAGAAGCATCACTCATTGCCACGCTGGTCATTCTTGATACATTGCCAAGCCGTTTTGACTACTTTTTTGTTCCTCTTATTTCTGTCCATTAAGAGCGTCATTTGTAACTGTACTGTTGCAAGGTCAAACATGCATTGTTGGAAGAAGTATAGCAGTGTGGATATCTGTTTCAGATTGTCAAATGAATTAAATATGCAGTCAGCAATATGCCTTAAAACATTGCTCAAGAAAATGAGTTGTAAGAATAGATGCTTCTTAATTCTCATCCATCACGATATAAATGTAAAAGCTTGTTGTTTTAACACCTGAAGTGGCCAATGCAGTAACAGGTTTGTTTTGGTGAGCGGCAAAAGAGCAAACTTCTAAACTGAAATTTCCCCATTGTCAATCAGGAGTTGCAGATGGCGTTGGTGGTTGGCGAGACTACGGCGTGGACCCCTCTCAGTTCTCAGCCACCTTAATGAGAACATGTGAGCGACTTGTTAAGGAAGGGCGCTTCACTCCTAGTAATCCAGTGGGCATCCTGACCTCTGGCTATTATGAACTTCTACAGAACAAAGTCCCCCTGCTAGGTGAGTACACCCAGTAAAAACAACATATACTGTTGAAATATTCAGGCATACTAGCAGTCAGTGGTGGAGTGAGTCATGTTGTCCTTGTGAGTAGCTGTACTCTCAGAAATAAATAAAATAGCTGCAGAATGAGTCAGACTGTGAATACTGGCTTTGCTAAGTTGGATGTTTCGCCTGGTACCATTATGTATTGCTATTTAATCTACATCTAATGTTGTCATTTATTTGCCAAACATGGCAAAAAAATGACAACACAAGATGCAAAAATATTCTGCAAGAATTTTGTTTTTAATTTGGTAAAAGTCTACATAAAACCATGAATACAATGTACAATACAAATACATGAAAAAACATCGACAATTAAAAGAAAAGGGTAGCTACATGTATGAAAAAAGAGAAATTCATATTTAGGTTATTTGACTGACGACTAAAGGAAGATTCAGTGAGATAAATAAAAAGATAAACCCCCTTGTATCCTTAAAATGCAGGTTTGGACACTGAACCTCAGCTTTATAACATTCTGTGTGTGGGCTGGTGGTTTACAATTGATCCAGGCTTTGACCTGCATCCTACTTAGTGATGTAATTCCTGTGAGGTAACTAACTAACTGAATCAGGCTGCATTTTGTTATGACGCTTACAAGTCGAGACTTGGTGACCTTGTGAAGCCAAACATGCTGGGTGAGCATTTTAACCTCATACCAGACTTAAGATAGGTCAAGAATCCATCTATAGCCAACAGTGCAGGCGGGTAGGACAGGTTTAAAAAAGTGTGCACATGTTACGCATGTGACCAAGGTCGCATATCTGAGCCCGGGTATCCCTGACAGGCAGCCAACGCTGAGTCTAAATGTTAACCTCCCCTCCCTGGTCACGATGTTTGTCAAATGGCCTACTTCAATTTGGAAAGCTCTGACAAGGTCTGCGTATGACCCTCACTGCTCAAGGTTGCTCAGGCTGTTGGCACCTAAAGCCACCATCAGTGGGGATCTGGGACAAGCGCAGGCTGCGACCTTTGTGTTTGTTTTCCCTTTTTTTTTTTCTGTCAGGCCTTTCAAGGCCTCTTGAAAGCTGTAACATAGTTTCTCCCTGCCACCTCAGAAGGTGTGCACGTTGATGTACTGGTTCAGCAGCATTCGCAATTTTGGCTGTACATTCTGTCATTGAGAAAATATGTATAAAAATCGACTGCTGCCTCTATGGCTGCAGTCGAAAGCAGGGGAGTACCTTCTATCGTGTTGGAAATATGTTTCACTTACTTCCAAATCTGTATGAGCAGTTACAAATAAGGTATCAGATCCTGTCAAACAGGTAATAAGAACTGAAACGGACCTCTACCTCAATATATAAAGTGACAATAGGTACCATAGTCTGATTTGTAGGAACTGTGAATAAAAATGGACTTCTGCTTTTAGAAATGCTGTTTATAATAGAGTATAACAATGATTTCCACCTCAGCATACGCTGTGACATGTTTTGAAACATTTTAATGTCATAGGAGCAAAAAATGACCTTCTCATCTTCACTGTTTGAAGATAGCACATTCTGTCAAGTAGTAAACATATTAAGTACACTTTTTACAGTTATATTATTTGTTTTCATGACCACAACTTCATTTATTCTTTTATTTAGGTAGCAGCACGGCCTGTATCGTGGTCCTAGACCGACGAAGTCACCGGCTACACACATGCAACCTCGGTGACTCTGGCTTCCTTGTTGTCCGGGGAGGAGAGGTGGTTCATCGTTCAGACGAGCAGCAGCACTATTTTAACACACCCTTCCAGCTGTCCATCGCCCCCCCAGGAGCTGAAGGGGTGGTGCTCAGCGACAGGTCAGTGGCTTAGTGCTGTCGTTATTCTTGCAGGTCGTGTTATAGAGAAAAATGCTGTCTACTCTGTACACCAGAATATGGTTATTGGCAGTGTTAAGACTTAGGACTTTTAGTAAGATATAGAAGAATTTTTCATAGCCAATCATCATAAATGCTTAGTTTTTTCCCCCCATATTTAGCTTGCAAAAGAAGTGCTCGGATTGAAACTGGTCATCATATGTGGGCAGCAAACTTTTAGGCAATGTTGGTGTTGTAAATAAGATCTACTTTGGTGTCACACACCTGACCATACTTAGCTACGCCTCTACTAACCGCTTTTACCTGATCATTCTTTCTTCTATTACCCACATGGAAGATTGTCTTATATTCTGCTTTAATTTTTGTTTTCTTTAGTCCTTTTTATACTTTCAGGGATTCTAAAGTTCAACTCTCCATCTGCTTTTTTTGCTTTACAAAATAGTCACAAGAAGATGATAATATTTGTGAAAGTATGAGTAAATTTTACACAAGCAGTAGATTTTGCTAAATAATCTGTGATTGGTTGTCCTTCATGAATATGTTTAAAATAATTATTATATGATTCATTACAAGTTCTGTTATGTATCTGCAACTTCAAAAAGATAATTCAGTCCCTCTCCTGTGGTTTCTTGGATATCTACCATTGTTTTTGCAGCTTCACTTAGCCTGTTAGAGTTCCATTCCACTCTAAAAAAAAATTAATATCTCATAAGAATTATTGTCTTACTCTGGAGGTAACAGAAAAAAAGATTTAATTACAAGGCACACAAGCATGCTGAAAGCTTTGCTAGGCAACCCACATAGGTGTTTCAATGTGGTTCTGACAATGGCAGCCTGATTACCAAGATAAACCATTTATAGTACATTCTGAGCTGTCTACTAGTCCCGTTTTTGACTGTAATCCTTTCTGGTGTGAAGCAGAGTTTAAGACTTCGCTGTTAAACCACCTAATGTTCCTTTTAGAGAAACATGGATGGCTCTTTAATACCACCTTGAAATAAAACTCTTCAGGAGAAGCACAGACATAAGTGAGAGACTCCTAGGAAATAAACCTGAGACTTCAGTTTGATGCCAACAAACCAGAAGCCCTCTCTGCAGCTGACAAGGACACAGCGGGCAGACTGCTTCCTAGTCAGGTGTCAGATTAAACGCCCACTCTGCGTCCACCCTCAAGACTTGGCAGAGTGACCTGCTTAATTCCATAATGGAAACTGTTGACAGCAGCTCAAGCGCTGCATGCTCCTGTTCTAAGTGAGACTGATCCTGACGTGCCCTCCTGTTTCCCTCCAGTCCCGAAGCGGCAGACAGCTCCTCCTTCGATGTACAGCTCGGTGACATCATCCTCACAGCCACCGACGGCCTCTTTGACAACATGCCAGACTACATGATCCTGCAGGAGCTCAAAAAGCTAAAGGTAACATTTCTAAATACTAGCTTTCAGGTTTTCTCCCAAACTGTATGAAAATAATAATGAACATATGAACATAAAATATTCCACCTCTCACACTGAACACTTGTGTTTGTACTTATTTCAGACCACCAACTATGATAGCATCCTGCAGACTGCACAGAGTATTGCAAAGCAAGCTCACGACCTCGCCTATGACCCCAACTATATGTCTCCTTTTGCACAGTTTGCCTGTGATAATGGCCTGAATGTAAGAGGTATGTATACAGAACTCTAAGATGCTGTATTTTCTCCTTTAAAACCACTCTAAGAATGTGCTACTCAGGTATTTTTAAAAACAATGAAACAATCATTAAGAAATGTCACACCCTATAAAATGTTTTCATGTTATTATTCTTTCTGACATCATTAAATTTTTGTAGAATATTTGTCCTATAGAGTTTTTTTACTGACTGAAAATAATTTTTCTACTACACAAAGCTACAGGACACAAGACTAGATTTCGAATTAGTGCAGAAAGAGCAAAATAATGTAAATTAAAATTGATCAGACTGCAGAAAAAAACAAACTTTTGAAGTAAAAAAGCTGGAGGATACAAATAGGGGGATCATACATCCTTTTTTACCCGGACATGTCCTCTTTTGGGGGGCTGTCCGGGGAAAGTTAATAAAATCCTTCAAGTGTCCGGGGTTTTGTATGTAAGCCCGTTTCTGCCAGTGAAAAAAGAAAAACTGATGAGATAAAATGTTGTCCTTTTTTTAAAGATGAGATGTCTTTGGGAATTCAGAATATGCATTTATCTGAGTTAGAAGCGTGTAAAAAATTTACACTCAAAATTTTGCGTGCATGCACAACTCCGCCCCATTTAGTTGTGTCCTCAGAATATGGTCATCCTAATCCAAAAAAAGCCTGTTTAGGTCCAAATGATGGCTGTCAGGCTGCTTTCACACCTAGACTTGTTCTCATTATTTTGGCTGAAACTTAAGTGTTAAACTAAGTGTTGACATGGTTTCTCACACCCCTTTGCCTTTTTTCTGCAGGAGGGAAGCCAGATGACATCACGGTGCTGCTGTCAATTGTGGCTGAATACACAGATTAAAAAATGTGTGTAAGAGTGTGTGTGTGAACATCTCTGGGGCTGTTCCCTCCTTCCCATCTGCCTGAGTCTTCCACCTGCAGCCCTCCCTAAAAAAAAAAATACAAAAATACAAAAAAGCGCCACATCCTGTGGGCTGGCAGGGGGGAAGCCCGTCAACACAATGCACACTCCCTCGCTGTGGGGCTGACGGCCAGCCGTGTACACCTTTTGTTTTTCCTTCCTTTGTTTTGCTTCGGTGCTCCAATAGTTGAGGAGAAGCAGGCAACTAGGACCTTTTTTTCATGTTGAACATGATGCAGGAGAAAGCAAGTACAACGGGCTGAGGGAAGCCTTTCAGTCTCACGTGTTTCATTACATTTTATCAACATTTGTTTGGTGATGGGACTGTTTGGTTTGACCGGGAGCTTTAAAGGCCTCCTGTTTAAAAAGTGAAATAATAAGAGGAGTAAGCCATGGTGTGGATCCTTCAGAGGGTAGTGATAGAGTTGACTTAAAACCTGGCAGTCTGTCTCTGCTGTTCCAATCTGTTCCTCGCTGTAAATGTGTTCGATCTAAGCTTATAGTTGGACTGAGGAAGCTGATGTTGGGTACGGAGGGGTGTTAAAACAAAAAGGAAAAGAGGTGGGTTTGGGAATGTGTATGGTAGAAGTGCTAACAAGTACATGTTCAGATGGAAATAACATGTAATGGGACACTTACACTTGTTCTAGCTTACAGCACATGTGAAGGTTGATCAGTTTTTGTCACTTTGCTGGGGGATCTGTTGGTGCGCACATCCTGATGAGTTGTAAATAATTTTCGTGTCTTTAGGGCTGTGTTCCAGCCTTTTTGTTGTCCTTGCTTCGGTTGCTAAAGCAAACAGATACTTGGTTACACTTGTGGAAGATGTACACATGCATTCATAAATATATTTTTCTTGTATAGATGTTGAACTTGGAGTGAGCTTTATCTATCCCACACTTCCACTTGCTGAAATGAACAAGAAGATAATGTGCTGTGATTGATCACTGCAGCATCTGTGTGGAAGGAGGGCTGTGTGTGTGCGCGTGTGCACGTGGAATACATGCAAGAATGTGTGGTGTATTTAATGTGTAATATTTCTTATCTCACAAAGCTAAAGCTAGCATCTGGGAATGCTTACAACTGCAATGATAGGTCAGGCATGAACTGTAAAGGAAAAGATGTATTTTTTTATTTAGTTTAAAAAATTAAAGTTTGTATTGTCTGTGGGGTGGATGACAAAAAAATCCTGCTATCTTAAGAGTCGTGTGTGTGTACGTTTTTCTTTCTCAGTTCCTCATTTCCCTTTACATTTGTTTGCTGCTTCTCGTGCAGATGTCTGTACTCAAAACAGTCTCCATGATTGTAACATGTGTGCTGCATCACATCACATTACATTAATCAAAGACAATGATAATGAAAACACTGGTCCGCTTGTAATGGCCCGTCCCTTCTTGTCTAACAGCTCACCCAAGTGGTTTGGACAGTGTCAAGTTGGTGCACCAAAGACACATTTTTTATGTGTATGTGATTCCGCTTTGTTGCTATGAACATCAAACAGCAATACTGTAATTTTCTTGTGCTCTGAGTCTCGTTTGGTGGCCAGAAGTGTGGGTGAAAATTTCTTTTCCGTGCTCATAGTTGTTTTGTCAGAACAAAAATTGTACCATGTTTAAGTTTAGTGACTGGTTGCAACAAAGTACTAGACAGGTTCTGAAACCAAAGAAGGAAAGCCATATTTAAACACAACTGCTATGTGAGCCCTGCTGTAAAAAATGTTTTTTTCCTCATTTGTGGAAACAATGCTATGATAACTCTGTCCCACCATCTGCACTGTTCATTTGCATGATTTCTGCAAGTACTGGCACAATTAAATAATGCTCATAATGTTCTCGTCTTAGGAATGGTTTATACATGCTGTACAAAGGTTCTGAACTTGTATTTACTTCCAAGATAGCCCTTCATTTGACAGAAAGATGGATCCCATATGCAGAAAGAAACAGTGGTGAGATAGATCATGGTGCTGTGAACTTACAGTGTGAGGGTGAGCACAGTTTCAGCCTTAACAAATAGCTAGACCTGTAATCGAGGCCTTTCCTGTCATTGCAAGCTTGAGTCATCTTGGTCATGCTGTTCAACATTTTATGTAAATGAAGTCTGCCCGTCTCACTTCTGTAAAGCCGTTCTCAAAGGTGCTTCTGCAGTCTGTATGGTATGGTATGATTGTCCTCTTTACAGCAAGCGATGTTTGTGTGTATGAAAGATACACCTATGTCTACTGTGTAACAATGCAGGTCTAATTTCTGTAAATATGTTTTAAAATATGTACAATATTTAAATAAAGAATCTAGTATTTATACTAAAATATACTTGTGTTTTTCATGTTTCCGTCTCATGTTACATTATTTCATCACGAGAAAGGGATGTGTGCTGACAAAAGACACATCCAATCTTGCAAAAATATTTAGGGCGTTAAAATAGGAAGATTGATCAGTCGAGTGCTCTTGTATCTGACTTTCCCCCAATATTACAGCTTTTTTTCAGTTGCTAACAAGTGTTTGTCCAACCAGTTGTCACATTTTCAAAACTTTAAACACGATCAGCACAGCATCAGTCTTGTGTGGCCATACCATTCACACATTTCATGTCTTTTTCACACAATGCAGTCAGTGAACACATTTCTACAATGCTTATATTTTCTTAACAGACAAGCTATATCTTAGATACAGTATAAAAACCTCTGCTTCTGCAATGATATCAGTTCAAAAACAATTTATCTCAGCCGATAATAAACAAACAATTGAAAAATTGACACACAGCTGGTTTATGTTGGGTAAAATGGGCCAACCACAGCTGATTCCATAGAGGAGTTCTCTTCTGCATGGAGGTGGAAGGTTTATGAACATCAGCCACATGACCAGATGTCCCTCCTTGAAGCCATGGATGCTGGCTGCAGGGACATCACAGTTGATGATTGCCAAGGGTGAATCCGACATACCAAGCGGTTTTATACCAGGTGCATTGCCTTGGATAGTATCAGATGCAATGGCAGGGGTTAAAAGGAGGACTTTGAGGAGTGATGCTTTTGGAAACAGAAAAAGAAAAACACTGGAATGTCTGGATGAGGAAGAGTAAGAGCAAGGGGCCCAGGGAGAAGAGCAGGACCAGTGAGAGGTGCATGGAGAGGAGCAGGTGCAGGATATTTTGTTTATTGTAAGCAATACTGTAAAACCATTTCTGTTCTATCATATTGTAAACAGTATTTCTATTGTACCTCCTGTAGCAAACAGTAAAAGATAAAAACTGATTTGCTTTTTACTGGAATGCTTTTGAATGTGAACATTACATGTGGACACACAGTTCCCAACCAAGAAATTTAGTGTAAAAACTGTGGAGCGCATGTTTTGCATGCAAATACCTGTAAAACTGAAACATAAAAGTCTATAGCTTTTTTTTTTATGTCTGCATGACTGCATGTACCTTGCGAAGTGAAAACAAGTGTTATTCTTTGACGGAATAAATTCTTTTTTGGGTCAGATTTCAAGTGTGTGTAGAGAAAGATGTGTTCTATTTTGAAATAAAGAGTTAATATATATTTAACAAAATGTGTTTTTGAGAAGAAAATTATCAATTTGGCCAGTTGTGTTTTGTAGGTGTGAGTCTGTGTTAAGAGTTTAGAAAAAATATCTGAAGTATGGGTAAGCGCTTGTTAGCCACTGAAAAAAACTGTAGGTCAATTGCATGTGTCTGAGTTTCTGTCTGTCTTGCTATGACTTCAAGCACTCCTAATTTGACTTAACCTGAGTAAAAGATCCAATATTATCTCAATGCACTCCTTTTTTTGCTCTCTCCAATTTGTCATTTAGCCCAAATGTTACCAACTTTAAGTGCAAACCAATGACCCTGACATCCACAGCTTCCCAGTCTCTGTTGTTATTAGTGTGTAAGTGCATTTAGTCCAAGGCAAGTACACAAAACTGTTTCAAATAAGGTTAGCATTGTACCTAGACGTTTGATATTCAGCAGCAGATGGCAATAGAGAGTCACAGGATGCCATGAATGTTTTGTTTACTTATCTCCTCCAGTCTTTACCCCGTAGCCACCAGCTAACCTTCATTCTTGCTGACAGCAGAGAACCGGGTTTTAATAGGTGTGTGTGTGTCAGCTGACAGCTGTATGATACTAGCATGTTAGCCTCAGACTTAGTAACCGTGCACAGCTCTATATCGCCTCCTTTTCCGGAATTTTGAGCTGCTGGTTGCAGTATGTCTAGTTGAAATTATACATGCGAAAAAGAGTCACAAATTGATTTTTCTGGAATACCCCAAGTGCGTTTTTGAGGCACCACCGAGCTAACAGCAAGGAAGCAAATCCTCCTAAGCTAGCTGTAGCCGTCGGTTAGCTTTCACGCGGGCGGCGGCGTCTCCATGGAGAGCTTAAAAGTGTTCGCCAGGCTTTTAGAAACGGTGTCAAGAGTACGTTTAATGAGCAGACCGTAGACTTTTGGATGAGGTAAATGTTGACTAAATGGCAAAAACCGAGCAGGGCTATGGACCGGGAATGCGGGGCAGCGGAGAGAAGCTGACAGATAATGGGAACGGTAACTTGTATGGGTCCGACCCAGAGGTGAACGGTAACGGTATCCCTGACGAGACGCAGGTGGACAAGTACGGCTTCACAGGAGGAGCCCAGCAGACCTCTGGAAACACGTAAGACAGAAATTCATACATCTTAAATCTTCCTCTACTACTACAAACTGTGAATGAGTTCGGCTTTCTTTTATATTTCAATAGACTGACACGAAATTGTTGTCTTTTTATTGAGAAACATAAGCATTAGAAATATATTTGTCATCCTCTTTCGATATAACATGCAGACACTGTCAGAAACTTTGCTGGGATTTTTATAAATAGACAAACTGTACCTGAAGGGAGAAGCAGCTCTTGCACTCATGAGGAAGTGAGTGCTAGAGGGCATAATAAGCATATAATAGCGGTGATATCTGCTGTCATTTGAGAGGACAGATCGTTCATACTGCTAAAAGTTAGATAATAGTTTGTAGATTCAATTTTATTGCCTGGACCAGCTTTCAACCTTTCTCCAAACTATAAAACCTTTAAAAAAAGTTGTGTCTTCCACATACCATGTAACAGGTTGCATATTTAACCAGTTTGGAGCAGTTTGACTACCTAACAAAGAGTTTAGAGGCGTGTTTGAGAAGTCAGATTGCATACAAATGCAACAGAATATGTTTATTCCCAATATCCAGCCAATCAGGTTAGAAGCCACTAGGGCTTGGCGATATGGGAAAAAGTTTATCACGATATATATTTTTCATATCAGTCGATATTGATATATCGATATGAAATTTAACAGTCACCTGGTATCATGTCTTTTGCAATACAATAAGCCACTGCATCTGTGAGGTCTTTGTGTCTCTTCGACGTTGCGCCAGAGACAGCGGAATGGTCGGCTGTTTCAGCTGCTCAGGTGCCATGGGCTCCTTGCTCCGCTCGGGGTTTGCAACCTTTGCATTGTAGCGCTGCTTCAGGTGGTGAAAAAGATTTGAGATATTCCCCGACTTTGCGAGAACATGTACTCGACATAATTTGCAGTGCACACTATTTTGCTTCATGTCCGACCTAAAAAAAACAAAATACCTCCACACCATCGACGTTTTCGTGCCACTGTTGTCAAGAGTGTCATCATCTTTTTTTCATTTTTCTTTTTTTCTCACTGACTGTGCTGTCGGTTGCACCTGTTAAAGTGCTATGGTTGCATGTAGCTGCAGCCTGCTACTACGCAGTTGTTTGCTACTTGGTTCTAGTTCAGCAAACAATTGGTTCAGCTTGAAGCGGACCCGGAGCAACTCCCCTTTTCATTGGCTATTGATATAGTCTACTAAAACATGGCAGAATGCCGATTATTGAAAAGCATATTGACTATGTTTTATATTAATATTAAGGGAAATTAACTTTTGATATATATGGCAATCGTTTTATCGCCCAGCCCTAGGAGGCACGAACCAAGACTAGTGTGCCTTTTTAGACCATATAATTCCTGTGCTGGTCTTTACCCACAATCTGAAGCGTTATTTTTAAGTATCTAAGGTTTTTTTTTAAATCTGTGATTTAAATCTTCACATTGAAGCACTTTGTGTTATTGCTCGACTTGTTTTGTCTCTTGACTGTAAAGTAAAATAGACTGTAGGTGTTCACAGATAGTGAAACTGAAATTTCTAGTTCCCCCAGCTGACTGGCAGCAGTGCAGGTCATAAACCTTGCTTCTCCTTTTCTAATGGATGGGACATAGACCAAACTACTTCATGAAAAAAAACATGTCAAAAATTGTTTTCAATGGTTTCTGAAATTAAAGTTAGTTTATTATTATGCTGGTTTATGTAAAAGTGTTAAAATTTCTGAGTTTAGTTTAAATTAGTTATTTGAATCTAAAAGGATTGACAAATACCGACTCTTGCAATGTTTATAACCAGATAGGTGGAGCAGATGAGGAATGATGAGAGAAAACATATAGAACATGATGAGCATGACTCATTAAACTTTTTATAGCCAATAGTTAGTCTAAAGACATCAATCTAGCTACCCCACTGTGACATCTCTATGCGACTCCTGTGCTTTGTTTGGAAGAAGTTTTGTATCCAGAAACATCTCTGTCAGCTGACCAAGTGTGATAAGAGGAAAGAGTGTGCAAAATGGCAGTACTGTAGTGAAGCGAGATATGCTGTGAGTTGTGTAGGAGTTTACAGGGAAAAGAACAAGGGGAAAGTTCTCCCACAGCTTCCTGTTTTCCTTGTTCTTTGCTGCAGTTGGCAAGTGCTCCACTGTTTTGTCTGAGGTTATGTTTCCTGTGCGGACAAGGAAGAGATGAGCCCTCTCATCCCACTGACTGTAATGACAGGAACACTTTTGTCACATGTACATGGCAGTTGCTTTGCATGAAAATAATTTGTTTGCTCTCATCGGTACAGCGCAGAAGAAATTCCCAATGACGTGCTGAGGCAGCGAGAGTCTAAATGGCTGGACATGCTCAACAGCTGGGACAAGTGGATGGCCAAAAAGCACAGGAAGGTCTGTTTAGTCAGCTGAACAGTAGATCTTTGCTTCTTAACAGTAATAAGATGCAGAAGTAATAAACATTTGAACTTGGCTTGGCTTATAAAGTTATTTTCACAGCAGTTTTGAAATCAAAGGAACATAATACACTCTTAAAAACAGTAATGAGTCTGTTACGGCCTTGTGTAAAAGACAAAATCCTGATGTGTGGGATAACAGGTGAGGGAGCGCTGTCAGAAGGGAATCCCCCCATCTCTGCGTGGACGGGCCTGGCTCTACCTCAGTGGGGGGAAAGTAAGAAGGGAGCAAAACCAGGGCAAATTCCAGGTCAGTTGGATAGTCATGATTCACTTTTGTCTGTTTGATTGATTAAAAAAAAGAGACTACCAAACTTATCCAATTCTGATGTACTGTTAGGAACTGGACGATCAACCTGGGGATCCAAAATGGGTAGACATCATAGAGAGGGATCTCCATCGACAGTTCCCTTTCCATGAGATGTTTGCAGCAAGAGGAGGTCATGGGTAAGCAATGCCTCTTTTCCTGATGCCTGCCACTGTGTAAATGTGATCGTAGTTGTATAAAACGTAAATGTCCCGACATTCAGGCAGCAGGACCTGTTCCGCGTGCTGAAGGCGTACACTTTGCATCGTCCAGAGGAGGGTTACTGTCAGGCTCAGGCTCCCATCGCCGCTGTTCTCCTGATGCATATGCCAGCAGAGGTGACTACACATTGAAAACATCATTTTTTATTCTTATAGATTCATATCCTACAATTTAACACATACTCTTTGCTCCCTCTTTGTCACAGGATGCATTCTGGGTGCTGGTCCAGATCTGTGAGAAATACCTGCCTGGATACTACAGTACAGGCCTGGTAAGGGTCCTCACAGACACACAAGAGGGCTATGATTATTATATATCATAAGAAAGCTTGAAAACAGCTGTATATGACCTGAAACTGGGTTTTACATTCAGAATTTTAACTATTATGCAGTGATACCCTATCACATAAACTCTTATTAAAGCTTACCTGCAGTTCTGTGACAGAGTCTGAGCACACTCGACTCATTTCACTCACTAAGACTGTTTCACACCACGAGGTGTTGACCGGGCTACATAGTTAAGATAATCAGACAATCGGATTAAGCAGACAGAAGGATGTCTGTCTTCTCTCTAACACTCTCTCCACTGTCTGTGTCTCCTTCTTACCCCCACAGGAGGCCATCCAGCTTGACGGGGAGATCCTGTACGCTCTACTGCGGCGGGTGTCACCTGTGGCCCATCGTCACCTGAAAAAGCACAAGCTGGAGCCGATCCTTTACATGACGGAGTGGTTCATGTGTGCCTTCTCTCGGACGCTGCCGTGGGCCTCAGTGCTGCGTGTGTGGGACATGTTCCTTTGTGAGGGTATGACACATCATTATGTGCATTATACTAAGAATGAATAAGCGGTTTCACCTGCTGTGTGTTTAACTTCCATTATTCTTTCGATAAAGCCTGAGAGTTAAATCATACAATAGCAGTATGTGATATTTCATTGGGCGTTGTCATGTGCTCTTTATCTTCCTGTTTGATTTGAAATGTAATACAGCAAAGTATTTATGTAATACAGGAAATGATGATAACATGACACACCTCTTATTTGAATATGGAGTTAGGAGACTTTCCACATGATCTTCAGTGTATGTAGAAAGTCCATCTGAATATCAACTCTCCACTTTTAATGATGTAACCTTTTAAACCCTTATTCTAAAACGTCAGACTTACTAACATCAGGTCTCTTGATAGACCTGTGTACACAGAAATCCTTCACTTATTAGCAGCCGTAATGTTAATGAAGCTCTACACTGCACCATTTCCAGATGGGAAATTAATCAAACTTGAAAATTTAACTACAATTAATAAATGAAAATGTATCAAACATGGTTTCTATCCAAGTAAAAACTTCCTGTCCTCAGACTTAAAGCGGATACAGAAGTGCTGAGAACAGCTGTTCTTTGAATGTCTGCTGCAATTACAGATGACTACAAACACGCCTTTTTAAAAGAGTGTGTTTTATGGCAAAAATCAATATGCTTTCAGCCTGGTTCAAAAGACGGACTTGGTTTGAATAGCTCATTTTTCACTACACTACAGAGGTAATATTTTAATACTACATTATTTGAAGATAACCAGAGGCACAGCAGACCTTATTGACAGGCAGGCACATCATAGCTGTGAGTGGAACGACTAAAGAACTGCTAACACTGTGGCTAAAATCAGCCACTTGGGGCAAAATTTAGCCACTAATTTCCACATAACTTTTTTTTACTGCAGCAAATGGGATGATTTTTTTTGTGCAGATGCTTATATTGATGGACACTTTGAGAATATAACTTCAACATTTTCACCAGGTCAAAAATACGCGCTGAGCAAATTTTCATCCGTTGTTAACGCTCAGTGGCTAAAAAACAGCCACTAACTTTGACTGCTGTAAAAACATATTGGGTTAATATTTTTTTTCCATTTTTTTTCATATATGTCTTAATCAACATCTGATTTGATCAAAACTAGTAAATGTTTCATCTAAAAACATTTTTTTAACCCTTTGAGGGTCCATTCAAAACCTAATGTCACTGATATGGTAGAAAATAAATCTAATAAAAATCTGTCATTTTCCTGCCACTTTTTTCCCAATATTAGTGACTTTATGTTTTAAATAGGTCCTTAAAGGGTTAAAATTTGGATTCTTAATGAAACATTTACTAGTTTTGAATAGAGCTATTAAGTTATTAAGAGATTTATGAAAAAAAAAATATGAATCCAATATGTTTTTACAGCAGTCAATGTCAGTGGCTGTTTTTAGCCACTGAGCGTTAAGAAAGGATGTAAATCTAAGGGTTACACAAGGGTTAACTTTTCACTTTTCACTTCTACCTTTTTGCCTCATGTGAGGTCAATTGAAGATAAGCCTGAGTGACCATGCTTAATATGGTGACTGCTACTGATTGGTTCCAAACTCTGCATTAGATAAAAAAATGGGTGACACTGAGACCACATCCATGTATTTATGATCAGTCTTGTCACAATGCTGGTCTATGTTCAAGTGTTTGGTTTTCAGCTAATGTAAGTTTTAGTGGGAAAGTGTCTGAACCTGACTTTTCTCCAGGTGTCTCATGCACGTTGTCTGACTTTATGCAGGAGTGAAGATCCTCTTCAGAGTTGGCCTTGTTCTCCTCAAGTCCATGTTGGGATCCCAAGAGAAATTAAAAACCTGCCAAGGTCTTTATGAAACGATGGAGCTGCTGCGCGCGATACAGCCACAGTACATGCAGGAAAGCTTCCTGGTGCACGAGGTACGCTTAAACTCTGCCACATTATCTGCTTTTACTGCGCACTCAGCTGCCTTCCTCTTAGACTTTGCCCTCCTGTGTGAAGTGACAGAGAAGACTCAACCGTGAACGTGTTTAAATGCTGTAAGACACTCCCAATGTTTCTCCCCCCTGTGACTCCCTCTCTTCCTCTGCCTGTGCTGTAGGTTATTGTGTTGGAAGTGTCTGAGAAAGACATTGAGAAGGAGCACCATGCTCAGCTGAAACGCTGGAAGGAGTCTCGGGGAGATCTCAATTGCAAGTCCCCTCCTAGGATGCACGGCGCTAAGGCCATCATGACTGCTGACCCGCCCAGCAGACAGGACCTGCGGCAGAGGCCCACCATCATTGTGGAGTCTCCCCTCACACCAAAAACAGATGAAGTGAGAGTAGGAGACACCATGGGCACAAGAGAGACTAAAGAGGACAAAGAGAAGAAAACAATCCTCCCGTCACCGGAGATAGTTAATCCTTACCTTCCTCCGAGTGAGCCTTCACCTCTCCTCAATCACGTGACCCCACAAGGGTCCAAAGAGAGTCTGAGCAGTGCAGAGCATGACACTTACCTGTAGCAGGGTGAGTGTCACCACACATGTCATATTCATGTGGCCGGTTTAGTCTAGACTGTGACAAATCTTCAAACTCAAACCATTTTTTACAATCACAGCACTCCTGGAAAAGTTGTGGAAACAGTTCAAAACACTAGAACAGCTGACAAAAATGCTATTTCTCAGACAACTAAGCAGTCGCTTCGCATTCTCAGTGTCATTTTATTTGCACAGGCTGTTGTTCTTAACAGCGCTTTAACCTAGAAGTGAAGTCATATTAATTTATCATTAATCAATCATATATTTGATTGATATTTTTGAAAACATAGCAGAGCTAACAAATCCGTTATTACCAGGGAGGAACAGCAGATGGCTACAATGTGCACTTTGCACTCGTGTCCGTGACATGATAGCCTGTGGGAGTGTGGTGTGATCTGCTTCACATGACTGAACACACAGGGAATAAAAAGCTACTGCTGCTATTTACCTTTTCAAAGCAGAGCTCAGTTTTTCCGGCTATTACTATGAATGAATTCCATTTTGTCTGAACTGAGTCTTTTCTTGAGCACTTTGCCTTTTTTGTCGTCCTCTTCGCCAGCATCAGTTGTTCTTTTGATTTCGTATTTGTGTTGCTTTGTATTCATGTTGATTTGCAGACAAAGTCAAACAGTTAATCTGCTCAGGAAACTTTGTCGCAGGTTATCTTATAGTCCTGTGTTTGTGTTTGCTGAACACTTGGGGGCGCTATAACATCATTTTGTCAGACTTGGCTGTGATCAGCAGCAGAGACTCTCCAGCTGTGAGACTCTCAGATGAAGAAAGAAGAGTGCAGGGAATATTTGTGCCACAAAGCCAAAGATTTTATTCATTCAATGTTTTTTTATAGGGTATGTGTTGTCCAAATGTGCGTCCTCTTAGACTTTAGACCCTCAAAAAAAAAAAAAAAAAAGAAAGAAAGAAACGACAACAGAGGGGATTATTACTCTGCAGCCGAAGAATCTAAACCTCAACTCTTATTTCTTAGGTGATTTTTACCTCTATTGATAGTTTTTATTCTCACATCCTTAACCAGAAGTTGCACTGAAACATGTACATGGTGTTTATGCTTACCAAACTGTTGTGATCACCCAAATCACCGGCACTGTTGACCTAAATCAGAGGGTTTCTTTGCTTTTTGAAATGATCTACCTGGTAATTCTTGGACTTGTGCTAAATTCTGAAAATGCCAGAGTTTACTTTTCAGAAAAAAATCAAGTATTATTGTAGTAAAAGTAAAATGAGCCATAAATCTTCATTCATCAACCAGTAAGTGTTGATTTGATCATATTTAAGATGCTCTAAAGATTTCATTGTTTAATGACATGACAAGCAGTCCCCTCTTTGCAGCCCCCCGCCCTGGACTTGACTCTCTCAACGGTTCAAGTGTAATCGTGTCAGTGTGCTGTGAAAATTTTTATAAGGAAAAGTGTTTCTTTGAACGATTGTTTTAAAAACTGTAAGATTATTTTGAAGTTTGTTTTCTATGAGGTAGCTGTGGCTACCATGTCCTTCTTTGGAGAGCTTTTAATATTGTCTTAAAGATGGCACCAACGAGCTAATCTAGGATTCATACGAATCACGAAACAATCATTCAGAATGATACAGACTCTGTAAGATGAACGGTTTGTTTGTACTTTTTGATAGAAATTAAAACACTGATCAAAATAAAATACTCAAAAATAAGATCCTTTTATAACAAGTGTGAGATACTGACTTGTTGCTCTTATCATAGGAGTGCATTTATTGAGCCTGGAGCTGGTAAATGTGCAATCATCCATCTGTTTTCATGGTATATAGGACTATTTCTGATATATACTGCATCTCCAGGCTGTTTTATACCATAGTACATATAAATCATTAAAAGGTGAAAATTGTTACTTTGAAAATCTGTTATATTTTCGCGCTGTGGATCCTGTTCACTGCCTTCATTAGATATCTAACAAAGAAAATGAGACGAGAAATCAGCAGCACACGGGCCGCACTGAACAAGCAGGAGTTCAATATACCCTGTGTTATCATTCAGTGTCACCACACCCGCCCTCCCTCCACTCACTCACTCATTCTCTCACTCACCCACACAGCAGCACACTTCCTCGGACACCTGTTTCTCCGGCTCTTTCAGCTCTCGGAGGAATTTGCATCTCAAATGGGGCAAATTCCCACAGCAGCGCCTCACGCAGCCATTCGACTTCAGTTTCTGAATAGAGTTGTACACACAGGCTTTCTTTTTCTTCTGCTTCATCTCCCTCGAAGAACATATCACCAATTCTTACCTTGACATGTGAATAATCTGGTACTCCAGCCTCGAAAATGTATCCAAAAGAATTTTAATAAGTCAAACAGAAAACATGGTTGAGATTTTTTTGTATTTCCCCCACTCCTGATCCTTGACTTTCCCTCATTGGCTCTCCTTTATTCCTAATACAGAGTTTCATGTGTCTGATAAGGCCTGTTTTTTTTTCTCTTTTGTGCCTTTGACCATTTGTAAACAGAGTTAGCTTGTCCACCCCTTCTCAAGTCAGCTCCACCCTTCACCTCGATCCAGTCCCACCCAACTTCAACACCCACACACACCTGCACATTCACTACAACTAACTATATGGAGACGTGGCCCAGACTCTCGCTGTCTGAGCAGAATATGTAACTTTGGTGTAACGAGTCGCTTCTGGGCCAGAGATGAGCACAAGAACACCAAACTGACTCTGCTGTTTGTACCTCCAAGAACACAATTTGATACACAAATCAGCCGCAGAAATCAGGCAGTTCAATATCCAGAGGTCCAAGGACATTTCTAGAGGCCCAAGTTGCTGTTCAAGTCACGTTCGGAGTTTAAATTGGTCCGTGTTAAAGAATACACAAGGGGCTATTTTGGTGCAAACATGTTGCTACAAGCAGTGGTGACAAAATGAAATGTAACCCAGGAGGTCCAGTTCTAGTGACACTCCACATCCACAGGCTTCAAGATCTATCAGAAACAGAAATACTACACGTTAGTATGGCGTATTTGAGACAGGGTTTTCTAGACTAGAAAGAAATAGTTCAATTAGTTTATCTCATATTAGACTTTAATGTTATTATGATAAAATAATCTGCTTTAGCCAGGGCCAGATGACGTAAAAGGCAGCAAAAGTAGAGGGAGGGTTAGCCCGCCATGCATTACGAAATCATTGATGTCATGTAAGCTTTTAATTGCATGTGTCTTCTATACTTTTAATCCTCTATCTACAGTTTTTATCCAATAACATTACAGAGCGCCTTAAAATGTGTATTTCCAGCTGTCCTAATGCTGTGGTTCCTTAAAAACAGAATAATGTGGACAGAAATGTAGGGAGGAATAGTCCTGAACTGCTTTTTTTTCAAGATTTGTTTATTTGTGAAATGCAGATTAAACAAGGTCAACAATGCAATGAAATGCCCAGGATGTGAGGACCGCTCGACTCAAAGGAGTACAGATAAAACACACAATAAGTACTGAGAGGAGTACAATAAGATAAGGATACAAAAATATAAAATAAGTTTCAAACATAAGAGAAATATTTACAAAGCGCACAAGCGATACAGTAGTCGCTGAGTGTGAATGTATGCAATGGGGGAAAGGCGGTGGGATAAATGAGGTATGTATTGCCACATCGCACATGATAAATAAATGGTGTACGAATTACTGTATTGCACATGATATTGCACATCACAGATAAAGCTATCTGACCATGCTTCCTCCATGGTCAGATAGCTATGAGGGTTGCATGAAAAGTTGTAGAAATGTTGTCATCTGACCTGGTATAGAGCCAAGAGTGCTGACTGCACCGGCGGTTACAATTTCTCCTTTAGAGTTATGGTTCTACTTGTCGTTGGCATGTTAGCCAATATTATGTAGATTAGCAATGCACCGCTGTTTTCTGCAAATGCAAGTTTAACAGTGGCACGGCCAGCCAGACCATGAGGTACTTTACTTTTGCTGTGTGGTTGAAATGAAGGGGACAACATTTTCAGATGTTCTGCTGCTGTCTGTAAGGAAAGAGTTATTCATAAACACAATTTTTCTCTATAGTTAGGTTTTGTTCAAAGTACATCTGATCTCTGACTAGTGCCCCTTAAAGGACAAGCTCCTCATCAGCTGCATGACCAACTGAGTTTAATGAAACAACACCACCAAATCCAGAAAGTAGTAGATCACACAGAACTTACTCAAAACTGAACTTTAAACCTCCAGAAAATATGCTCCACTTAATAAACCAAGACATATCCTCAATTTTTAATGATTATTATTTGTCTGATTCGGTCATGCTGTTTTATTTTTGGTGGTTCAACTCTATTGAATGCTCATCCTCTGCACATGTGATATCATTTTATTACCATGGCTGTCTCATGAAGATAGGTGGGTAAAGTGAGGTGGATAATCTCATGAGAACATATGTGTGACGCGTCTAGGAGATTAAAGTCTGGCTTCAAGCTGAAAAGCTCCTCTACGAAACCCCTTATCCTCGGCCTGCCATCGCCAATCATGCCCCTCATCTACAGGGGGGATTAGACAGAGTAGAGGTCAGGAGCACACACCCCAACTGTGACCAGTCGATAATGGTTTGAATGGTCAGTTTAGACTGCAGCTGGGGGAAGTCTTTCTGCAGTTTGAGTTTGAATGCTTGATAGGATTTGGGGTTGAAACAGAACCTGAATCCTCTCCTTATTTTCTGCACAAGTGAAAAAACAGATGATTGAGCCCTCACACTCGCTCCTGTTTGGATTTTTTTCCCCTGTCTTTGGGGGAAACTCTTTGATGAAAAGTTTCAAGGAGCCAAGCTGCACGTGTGGGACAGGAAGCAAAGTCAGAGTGGAAGGTGTCAGGGGTTGGACAGATGCTCGTTCGGTGGACAGTGGACAGGATGTGTGTGGGTCCTTTTATGGTTTTCCTCAGGATAACAGTAGCCGGGCATGTAGCCTCAGTGATCTCAGATCCATCAGGTTTTTTGACACTGGGTTATGATTTGAGAGAGGAAATGATAAGACACACCTGTTTGGTTTCGCCAGGGGATCCCCCTGATCTGCTCCGGCTGCATATCTCATGAGTCATCCTAAAACTGATTTAATGCCACTTGGTGAACACCATACAGCATCTTCAGATCCACTTCCCAGTCATTGTCCCTTAAGACAAAGGAGCATCATATAGGGGGGCACAGATACATCAGCTTAGTATTATTATCACTCAATACTTGCCTTTTTAACAGAGAAAAACAAATAATATAGCTCTCACCTGTTACAGACGCCAGCATGTATTCATTGCTTAATATAAATCTACTGAAAAAAGGCTGGAGCGCCAGGGTTTAGTCAACTGTTTGACTTTTGCATTTTCATTGAAACAAAAAAGGCATTTTGAGTGAGAAAAAAACACAAGAGCCAAATTTTAGCCATATTAAAATCATTACTATTCAGTTTTTATGGATAAAGTTTATTTTTCTGCTTTTTAAATTAATTTTAATTAGGCATCACAGGTGTTTTCTTTTAGCTCTGAAAGTACTAAATAATTCTCCATGCTGAGTTTTTATTGGTAAAACAAGTTAAAGAGGCTTGAGGTTCCTTTTTTGTGATTTTATTTTATTTATTTTTTGGTCATTTTTACAGTTTAAATTGTGCTGACTCAAAAACTGTGTAAAAAGTCAAAACTGTTTAACCCTTTAGGCCCTCCTGTGTACATTTTTTGTTCTTTCATATGTGTTTATCGGCTGTCATTTTGGAAAGGAGGGCCTGAGGGCTACACCCACACACAAAAATAACAGCAACATTTCTCTGCATTTAACTGATAGGTGTTTTCTAGAAAGTGGACAGTAGTGTGAATTAAAAAAGCAGCTAAATATTTATTACCACTGAGCATTTAACATGTAGATTTACATAAAAATGAACATTTTCATGAAAATGTAACATTTAAGATGTAGATTTAACAGTCAACATGTAGATTCAATATTGTACATTTACATTTTGTTCCTATTTTTAAAATTTTCTTTAGACATTTAATATTTACATTTGAGAGCAAGATTTCACAATCGAAATTGAGATTTATCTGTGAATTAATTGCCAATATTTTTCATATGATCAAAATAAATGTCAGAGTTCACAAATATTACTGTTAATGAGATTTAAAAAAAAGAGTGACTTTGAAAACTTTACCACTTTTAAAGTGTGTACCACAGTGTGAAGGTAAAGGTATTTCTTTGTATTAATTTTAGTGAGTTAAAGTCTTCACACTGAATCGTAGAGAAGTTCATACATTCTGTCAGGTTGTTTACACTCACATCACTCAGAATCTCTTTATTTTAATGCATTAAAATCCACAATCTGATTCTTTCCACTTGTTTTCACCATGTTTGAAGTTGCAGGCTCCTGGTTTCACATTCAGCCTACAGACCTATCAGGTTTTCTGTTTAAGGGACCTCACTGTGACCTCTGAACTGCTGAACAGCCTCTTCCCTCCAACTGCACCCAATTTGGACTCTTTCACCCTCATGCAAACTTGTTTCATTGATTCATTTGAAGGTTCTTCTTTTGCATCACATCTTATGTTTTCAATATTTTTTAAAGAAAAATCCTGTCACAGGCTGCTACTAATGGATGGATGTCATATTGTTCTGCATGTTGTAAAGCTTTCTTACTACTGTTTACAGTTGTAGCTCACAAGTGTGGTGCATATTTCAAATACAAAGGGATGTGGAACAGAGTGTGAAAATAACCCTGCAGCAAATTTTTGTGGTTAAACCATTTTATAGTCGAAGATGATTACAGTGATTGAGAATATTTACGCAGGCATGTTTAATGCTTTACATATTTATATTGTAAATAATGAAAGAACATCCTCAGGGGGAAAAAAAAACACATTTATTGTTGATAAAAGGAGGATGGTGTCCCCTGTAACACATTTTGAAAGAAGCTGTTTTTGGGTCTCGAATGGTTTTTGAACTCCTCAGCATGTTTTTGGCAATGTGTTGGTGCTGTATGTTTATCTCTTCACCCGGGAATGTTTGTTACCTCTGCACTGCCTCTCTATCGGACTGTTTTGCTCTAATCTGTATTGATCTGAAGTCACTTCCTGCCATTGTTGTGTCACGTCCCCACTGTCTCCTCTCTTCCCGTCCATCAGGTCCCCTCTTTCCCCGTCAAGGAAGCCTGGGGCTCGCAGAGGATACACAGAGGGGGAGGGGCTGTGCTCGTGTGTTGCAGTAAGAGAGTTAGAAATAAAGCTCTGGACCTGATAAACCTGGGCTAGACTGACAATCAGCTGCAGAAACATGAGCTAACAGTCAGATAAAAAGACCAAGAAAGGAAAGAATCACAAGTTTTATTGTGTTACAGAGATAAAAAAATAGCATTTTGGGGAAAAGTGTTTGCTTTATTGTGCAAACTGAGAGAGATAATGGGGATTCAAGTTTCCTAAAAGAAATTCAGGTTAAAACAACTTTGGTTTCATCATGCAAAGTTGAGCTATAGTTGATCTGTTGAACAAACTTTGTAATCAGCACCACAGAGATCTGCAAGCAGAGCAACATAGACAAAAAAAAAAGGACACAAAGGCAGTCACATGGCTGCTTTAAACTGGGTTAGCCAAACATTGCAATCAAATTATTGAGTGTCTATAGTCATCACACAACGACACAAGCCAAACAAAAGCTGATATCCTGGTCCCACTTTAATCTGCTGGACTTGTTATAGTTGTGCTTGCAAACATTTCCCCACACAGCAAGCGATTTTTACGCAGAATTTAATTGCAATAATTTCCCTTAAGTGTAAACTAATGTAGAGGGGCCTAAAAACTGCAGTCCTGTGAGTGTCCACTTGAGCTAAGGGGTTTCCACAGACGCCCATGGTAAAATGCCCATTTTTACAGCCTGATACAAAAATCTCTTGGGGTATGAACTTCAGTTATTCATTACTTTTTATATTTGTTGTATCTGTACACTCAGAAGTGGTGTGATTTTTATGGCACATCCATCATGACGATGTAAATGTCAGGACTTGTACATCTATTTCATGTAGAAATCCAACAGTGAATCTTAAAAATGGTACTAAAGACAAGTTAGGTTTAAAAGAAAACTTGTTTTGAGTGAATGCATGTGAGTAACGGAGTGCAAGGGATGTATGTGTTTGCACACTTGAGTGACTGACCTCATAGTCTGTTATAATTGAGACTAATGGCTAAAGCATATGGGCATCTGGACCATTGGTTTGAGGTTACAATAGCTTATTGTATTCCATCCACTGTTGTCATGGGTGTTACACACACAGTGTGTGAACCTGTAGAGTGTGTTTTGTGCGTGTGCATGTTAGTAAATGTATGTGTACATTTGTCAGCCCTGAAACTAAACTGAAGGCTTGTGTTTCAAAACTGTGTGAAGGTCAGACAGCCGTAAAAATCTATGAAACCGTTCATGTTACATGTGGAGGATAAAGAACTTCAAAGCTCTATAAATCCTGCAGTGCTCTCAGAATAATTCACACAGTATCCAGAAAACCTCATGTTCGCTGGACGATCGCTGTTTCACACAATTTTGAGGATGATATCGTCTGGCTTTGGAGGGGAAAGAGTGCAGCGAGGGAAAGTCCTTCTCGCTTTAAGGGGGGGAGAGTCTCTCGATTGATGGATGTCCCCTCAGGAAGAGGGAAATGTGGCTCTGGGGTTTATTGAAGCAACTTCCTGGTGTTTAGCAGCAGATGACTTTATCTCTGTTCCTCACTGATGATGGTGGGAGGTTTGTTGATCTTTAGATATTAGTCTAAATCAAGTTTATGGTGTGAAGCACAGCCTGCAGTGCCCTCAAAAAGTTTGACAAACATGTTTGATAGATTAAAAAACAATTAAAGAACATTAAGTCAAATTGTAAGAGTCGTTCGAACTTGTGATTTTTATTTTGTCTGTGTAAAGAAAATAAATGAGCAAACAGAGTTTATATGTATACAGTTGGTGTAACCCATATGTTGCAAACAACTGAGACTAAACCTCAGACTAGAATTAAAGGTTGCATCAACAGAAGTGAAGTGATAAAGTGTGTGGAAGCAAAAAGGCAAAGAGACACTGAGGTGAATAAGATAATCTGACCGGTAGCTTGTGGTTCATGGACTTCATTTATAGCACTGGTCTTGTCTTCTAACTACTCAAAGCACTTCATCATCATGTTCAGCGTCTCGCCCGTGGACACTTCAGCATGTGGACAGAGAAACCTGGAATAAGCCCTTGTAAGCCCAGTGGACACCCACTGGAGAGCTACCTGAAATTGTTTGGACTTGCCCGTTTTTTTTTTAACTTCAGTTGTGACTTCTGTTACTGGAGGACGTCACTTTAACAACACTTACAGCACAAGATTTATCTCTGCTGTAATGTTCCAACACATTGGTCATGACTGTACTTATTTATTTTATATGATATCTAACAGAATCCATTCATTTCACTGACTTTTACATGTTCAGCAACCAAAACACCAATCAGCAGCAAAAACCCCGGGGTAGACCAAGTTAAAATAACATTTTTGATTAGTCATTGGCCATCGTTGGGCATTAGCCAGCTTTGGCATCAAGTTCGTCACTAGCTTTAATTCGTTTTCGCTTGGAAGCAGATGATTTTTTTTCTACAATTTACCGACTAAATTTTGAAAGGAGCTCAGTAAAGGATTAACAGACTGGAAAAACTGAGCAGACAATAAACAGACCTCACTTTTTAGGTCCTGAATTGACACAGTCACAGTTCATAGAGTGGGACTTTTCTCATAGAGGACAGTTTTGGCCACTCTTTATCGGTTCGCCTCTGCTTATCTGCTGGCTTCATGCTGAGCATGTTGAATGTATTCCTCAAAAAACATGTTGGACCGAGCCAACAAACAAACCTTGTGACTGTCTGTGCCAGACGGAGAGTAAAAAATAACCCAAAACAGCTTTTTTATCAGTGTAAACAGTGAATGTTATTCATAGCAGCAGTGCCGCCTTGCCGCTTCTCTAAATGATAAATGAATGTCCAGTTTGCGCCTCCTCTAATGAGACGTCCTCTTCGCTGTAAGAGATGAAGAGGCACCTAACGTTTTTCATATTTAGACTTTGACTGGTGACCTTTGAGTGCAAGTGTGAGCTATTTATACCTTTTTGTGAAAGCTGTGAGGGATTTCCCTCTTCTGTCTGTAGGTTCAAAGCTGATAAATATTTCTGGTTGGTTGCTACTGGCAGAGAAGACAACACGTTGAAAGGCAGGAAGATTCATGTCAACACAGTCCCCCCGGTCTGACCCACTAACCGAAAACATAAACTGAACATGAATGTGTGGGTTTGCTGCTCATTCAGAAATACTGCTGCTGCTGGGACTGTGGTATGTGGGAATCATCGGGACCCGAAAACATCCTGTAAACGTGTGTGCTGACCGGGGATCAGAAAGTGCACTGATATGAATAAGTTGAGCAATAAGTGGACTACTGTAAGTATTTTTTTCAACTCCAAATGCCCAACACAGTCTGCCCCATACTGAGAAATCCAATAGAATAAAAAGCCCTACATGTATCATTCATTGCCATCATGGTGGACGGGCAGTGTTGTCCAAGCAAATCAACCTTTGAGCAAGTATCTACAGTCTCCTTTCTGGGGTTCTTTCAAATGTACCAAAGATCCAGTCAATACAACTGTCCTGCTGTGAGAGTTGAGGCGTGAGGTCAGTTTAGGCTGTTATACAGGGGGGGAATAAACTACTGTTGGAAAATCACCGCAGTGAAATGCTGAAGAAAAAACAATTTTTTGTTCTTTCAAATTACTCTAATCCGACTATAAACTATGTTTTCAGACGCATTTTCCCCAGTTAACGTCAATAAATTGGTATTGAGAAAATTTCTTTTTCATTTCCTTGAAGTAATAATCATCATATTAATCATTTTGCACAGCAGATGCTGTAGTTCTTCTGCCTCAGCGTCTCAGTCTGATTGCATTTCCATGAAGAAATGATCATAAATGTTCTTCCTTGAGCTGCGTCACCCCGCTGTAGTCCGTAATGGACTGGCCGGAGGTCTCACTACAAACAAGCGGCTGCTGGAAGAGAGGAGGTGAGTTGTGTTTAGTCTCTTTGCTAAAGAAATTAGGCAAAGTTAAAAAGATGTTTGGTGACCAGTGCTGTGGCTGGGACACTATAAGTACTGTTGATGAAGTTAGGTGCTGTTCTGAGCATTATTTGTGGCTATAGAGTGGCATTTTGGTTGAGGTTTGTTTACGGCTCAGAGTGCTGAGGGAGGCTTAGGGTGTGTTTGACCCTAAATTAATTTTATGCCGGAATATCCCTTTAAAGGCGAAACAACAAGACATGAGAAACAGCTCAAACAAGGGCCAGTTTTACCACGTGGGTCTTTTTTTTTTACAATTTGAATCTGTCTTCAACCCAATTCAACACCAAAATCCTGCTCACTGTCATAACACTCCCAAACAGCTTTAAGTCTCAATGCAGCGGCCCCTTTTATATGCAAAGGATCTTTAGGATTGTAAATCCACTTGATTAAATGTATTCTTTTTAAGAAGACCCATAACAGCAAGTGACAGTCCCTCAAGGTGTTTCCAACCACTGGCAAACCATTAAGCCTTATGACTGGTTGTATTTATTTTGTTTCAATCATCTCAGTTTTTGTAAGATCGGGTGGGATGTAACGCCTCTGGCACACAGAATAATCTTAAAAATTTCCTGCAATGAGAAATGCACCGCTCTTTTCAAATCTTGTGGTATAATATCTGTGAAATTTCCAATGCTTTCGATCCAACCTGACCTCCACATAAATAGCTGTAAAGCTCAACTGGAGCCACATTAGTCTTCACTGAGACGGTGAGTGAAGTCGTAAACCTTTGCCGTCCTCATGGCCTTTGTCTCTAACAAGCTGGTGTCAATCACCTCCTGAAAAGAGAGAGATTTGTGGAGTGAAGCGAGCAGCAACAACGACCAAATGTTCGAGCTATCCAGCTGGGCTGCAAGTGTCAAACTTGACAGCTTTCGGATCATTATAGGTGCATATCAAGATGTCGATGTGATTGGCAGTGTCATGCTTGGTTGTTGATAACTTGGTATTCCCCCTGAGGATTGTTTGTCATCAGAGCTGTCAGGCTGTACTCAGGTCAAGACGTGTGATTTCATGACTTTTCAGAGAAGCTCGATTCTGACTCAGAGTTTGTCATACTGGCAGCAAAGCCTTGAGGAACCAGCTGTCTCAGCATTGGGAGGGGGGTACTCCATGCATGTGGTCTGTGACAGCTTAGCACGCACATCAAACAACTGTCGGACCCCTGCCAATCTCACACGCACCTACACAACAAGAACACACACACTTTGGGCTCTTAAATCACTGCAAGTACCACCAAAACAGGCTCATAAAGGCACAAGGTCGGGACAAAAGATGAAAGAGAGGCAGCCGTACAGAGGGACTGTCAGTTTTGTGTGTGTTCATGAGTGTGTCTCTGCCTTTGTGTGTGTTATAAGAAGCAGCTTCTCATCTCCCTCTTTATCCTCCGGATATGTCGTCTGATACTGACTCATTGCTGACACATGACAGTCGATGAAGTCTGAATGACAAGCTTTGAGCAGCGAAATAAGAGCAGCAAACGGGAGGAATGCTGTGGCGTCTTCATGGTGTGTGGTTTACAGCACAAGGCCACACAGGAGGGGACAACAGCAGCAGCAGCAACAACAATCAATTGAAGACACAGGTGTGCAATTCAGAGGAAAGACACAAGCTAACACGGTGGAAACAGGGTCTCTGGTATGCTGAACGAAGAGATGGATGCTCTGCAACCTGTCACTCTAAGGTTAAGTGGGAGGATCTGTGGTACGGTGGCCGAGAACCGCCACTGCTGCAAATAAAAAAGAATGCAAAAAAAAAAAAACAAGAAGCCACATCGGAAGTTACCAATGCAAAAAAAAAAGGAAACCGAAGCCCGCTGCAAATAAAAAATTTATTTGCATCCTTTTATTTTTGCAGTAAGTACCTTTTTTTTTCCCATCGCCACTTTTTTTTTGTGTCGTTAACTTCCATTGTGGCTTTTTTTAAAAATATCTGCACTGTTTCTTTTTTTATTTGCAGCGGGCTTCGGTTTCTTTTTTTTTCCCATCGCCACTTTTTTTGTGTCGTTAACTTCCATTGTGGCTTTTTTATCTGCACTGTTTCTTTTTTTATTTGCAGCGGGCTTCGGTTTCTTTCTTTTTTTTTTGCATCGGTAACTTCCGTTGTGACCCTTTTTTTTTTTTTTGCATTCTTTTTTTTCATTTGCAGCAGTGGCAGTTCTAGGCCACCGTAGATTTGTGGTATTTATCCAGAGATGTGCAAACATCTCGCTAGAATCATGAGTGTGACTGTTAAGGACTTACTGTTTTGTTGTTCGTGTTTCTTATCCTGTCCTGTACTTCTTAAAGGCTGATTAGGGGATTTTGGGGACAGCGAGTGGGTGGGTCGATGTGCTCATCACAGCCTGTTGTTTAATTTAGCTGTTTATTCACATCCTCACAAAAAAAAAACTAAAAAAAGACCTGCCAGAGTGCAGATAGGAAGTTTGCTTTGATTCACTTCAATTTGCTTTTTTCCTGTTCTGCCGGATGAACAAAGAGCTGATGAGCGTAGGATAAGGCAGGGTTAGAGAGGACACATTCAGGTGGAGACACACACACACACACACAAAATCACATCAGTTTGATTATCAGATACCACAAGCTCGCATCACAATAAATTTGGCAACAACAAACAGCTTGTTGGAGTAAATGACGTGGGCAGATGCAGGGAGGACGGGAATCAATTTTACATCTTCATAATGAGAGGAAGGCGAAGATGAGTGGGGAGGGGAGAGAGGGCAGCGATGGAGGGGCAGAGGAAGGGATCAGGGGAGGAAAAGATTGTTGAGTGAAACAGTAGTTGTGTCTAAAAGGTCGCTGCCGTGGCGCCACTGCTGCTGCTCTGCTGAGAGATGGAGCAGGCTGAGGACTGAGCTGTCCCACCTGGACTGACAAATACACTCATGAGACAAGAGAGAGGGGAAGAGTGTTTAAACTTTTAACATAACTCAGATTGTTTCATGTTAGGAAAGGTTAAATATACAGAACAGTATCTGTAAGACTGACACAAACTTATATGGTGATGTTTTTCTTTGTGTAACATTGAAAAATGACAAGACACTTACTAAATGAAGTAGTTCTGCCAGAAAAGAGTAAAAAAAAAATGTTGGCTTTAAGTTTTACATCTCACTACTATTCTTTCTGATTATATATTACTTGTGTTTGCAACATTTCCTCGTCCTGCAACCACATATCTGGCTTCAGTTCATCTAATATAAATGTTTCTCCCCCCTGTTGACATGTTGTTACTGTCAGACTGGTTTGTGCTCAAGTCCTTTTTTTCAGTGCAGCTTCATTTTTAAAAGTTATTCAGGGGGTTCATGTTTTCTATCATTGACACTTGATACAGCCTATGGGCGAACGAAGATTGCGTAGATCACCCAGGGGATACGCTGTATGAGCCAAGCACCATCACAGCGACTCTCGGATACTCTCCCATCGAATGCGTACAACGCTACTGTGCAATGTTGGTTTCAAGAAATGAAGAAAAATCGTGGAAATACCGAGAGCTTTTCGGCTTCAAATCCGTATAGTATACTGGCAGAAGGCAGAACCAAGTTGTCCATAGTATATACAGTCTATGGTCAAGACTTTTTTAATAGGGTGGCCAAACTAGGACAAATGACAAAGGCTGGGGTGTGTGGGGCATCAGTCAGCATGCTGACATGAAAAGTTGAGTTGAGCTATAGTTAAAGCTCAATTGGGCAACTTAACTGGACTTCTCTCTTCCTCCCTTTTCGCAAAAAAACAGACAAGAATTGCAATATTGATAGAAGGATTTTGGCCTCTACTACAGCAGGCAGGGACACGACCCCTTGAGTCTTGTTACTACTGTGCCATCTCTTGGGTGACCACAGACCAAAACTTCAACACACATGTTCGCAAGTTACTGACTGGATGTGTGTAGAACAATGAAAACAAAGTTACTTTTAGAGCTCTGTACATTTTCTACGTACCATATTTATTTATTTATTGTTTTAGCAATCATGGAAGTGAACATTTTCTAGGTATGTTCATCTTGCTATAAGAAGTTCAATTAAGTTATTTTCAGTCTGACATACAGTTGACATGTATAAAAAAAAGTCCTGAAGGAGATTATGGCCTAATGCAATAAACTATTTTTTTTTAAACAAGTAAACAAAATGTTTGTCTGTGGGCCCATTAACACAAAAATATACTAGAATCAACCCTCTCTGTCTAAGACATAAAACTTTTTTCCCTATTCTTTGGAGGCTCAAGGAGATGTTGGCGCAAAATTAAAATTAAAGCCACATTTTAAACATTTGCCACACTTTGGTTTCAAAACAGCTCATGTAATTTATTTCAACATAAGCGCAAATGGCCAATCATAGAATTTAAGCAATACCAGGGAATATGATTTATAGAGGGCCAGTGCCACCTCTGGCCACCCTCTAGACACACCCCTGTGACAACCACATCGAATATTTTTGTGTGTTGCAATAATTTGACTATTGCAATTGGTTTATTGTTAATTCTTACGATACAGTGACGATGAAACTGATGTTATCTGTGCTGCCCTACCCTTTAACACAGCTATGCATGTTAATATTCACATCTGAAGCTCTTGTAAATCTTTATGTTGAAACATCAAAATTATACAAAATTTTCTGTGTATCTTTTAATACACAGTTTCCCAAATATTGTCTGATAAATGTGTTGAAACTGGAGCTGTACATAAACCTTTATAACGTTAAAAACAAGTTTTAGCAGCACAGCCAAGTTTCAGTCGTATCATAATCAGGGTTTATTTCCATTTTTTTTTTTTGTTTTTCATTCATAGCACCAAACATTAAACTTTTTGTTCCTCTGTGAAAATGCATCTTGTATGTCTCTCCTATTAGGTTCAAATGGGCTCAGTTAAAGGATATCTGCACTGCTTTTATCACTGTTTATATTCAATTAAAGTAAGAAAGGTTGTGTTTTGTTTATTTAACCTTAAGTTCAATTAAGCAAACCACATCTTTGTTTGCCTTCACTTTGTGGTTAAAAAGGTTTGAGCATGTTCAGACATGTAACAAACAGAGAAACTCATGTAAATGGAGCTGCTGATTTCCATGTCAGAGTGTCACTTTCCTTGAAGGCTCTCAATTGATATTGAAATTGAGTACTTAATGAGCCCTGTCATGTCCAGACTTGACCTGTGGGATACTGTCAAAACATGCCTGATAAACTTTAACACCCTGAGACCCAAAATAAAAAAAGTGTTGTAATTATTCTGACATGTGAGACGAGTAAAATCAAGAATGTTTGGCAAGAGAGATTGTTTAATTTGTGCCTTATTGTCTTTTTCTTTCATGCATATTACATGAATTTAAAAAAAGTATAAAGGGGGGTCTCCTGAAATATAGAGGAGTGAAATGTAATTTAAAATAACATGTTTAAAGTGACCCCAGTGTGCAGTACATGGTGAGGGACACAAACTAAATGAATGGACTGAATAGTGGGCGTGTACACAGTGAATGAGCATGTTTTCCAGAGCACAGAGGAGGACGACAGTGGGAGGGGTGAAGGGGACGTTCTGGGAGGGTGCAAGTCTGTTGAGGTATAAAAGGGTGGGCAGACTTCACATGTAGAAACAGACTGAAGGGTGCTGACAACTTCTGTGGGACTATCTTCACCAAACATTTCCTTTTTTTTTCATCAAAAGAAGAAAAAAGAGAAGAGACAACATGGAGATCGAACCAACTGAAAGTCCTTATGAGTACTACGACTACGAGGAGACAGAAAACTCCACTATGTGTGACTATTCTGAGTGGTCACCATCGTACTCTGTCATCCCGGTGCTGTACATGCTCATTTTCATCCTCGGCCTCTCTGGAAACGGGGTGGTCATCTTCACTGTTTGGAGAGCCCAGGGAAAGCGGCGAGCAGCAGACGTCTACATCGGTAACCTGGCCCTGGCTGACCTCACCTTTGTGGTCACTCTGCCGTTGTGGGCTGTCTACACTGCCATGGGCTACCACTGGCCCTTTGGAGTGGCCCTGTGCAAGATCAGCAGCTACGTGGTTCTGCTCAACATGTACGCCAGCGTCTTCTGTCTCACTTGCATGAGCTTTGACCGCTACCTGGCGATCGTTCACTCATTATCCAGCACCCAGCTACGCACCCGTGGCCACACAAGAGCCTGTCTGACAGCAATCTGGCTGCTGTCTTGTCTCCTGGCGGCTCCAACTCTGATCTTCCGCACAACAAAGTATGATCTGACCAGCAACCGCACATCCTGCGCTATGGACTTCAGCCTGGTGCTGACCAACAAAGACCAAGAGAGCCTATGGATCGCCGGTCTCAGCATCTCCTCCTCAGCCCTGGGTTTTCTTCTACCTTTCTTGGCGATGATGGTGTGCTACGGATTCATCGGCTGCACTGTCACACGCCACTTCAACACCCTGCGCAAAGAGGACCAGCGGAAAAGAAGGCTGCTGAAGATCATCACCACGCTGGTGGTGGTGTTTGCCGCCTGCTGGATGCCCTTCCACATTGTGAAGAGTGCTGATGCCCTGTCCTACCTGGACCTGTTTCCAGCCACCTGTTCCTTCCTGCGCTTTCTTCTCCTGGCTCATCCATACGCCACTTGCCTTGCTTATGTCAACAGCTGCCTCAACCCATTTCTTTACGCCTTTTTCGACCTGCGCTTCAGATCCCAGTGTCTGTGCCTACTCCACCTCAAGAAGTCCTTGCATGCGAGCCCCGCCAGCTCTCTGTCTTCTCAGAAGACAGAGGCTCAGTCTCTGGCCACAAAGGTGTGACGACAACTGTGGGCCAAATCTGGGAGAAAACACTGAACATTGCAGAACATTGCAGGTAATTCAAAACTTGACAGCGCTTGCTTGGTGCTTGCCTTAAGAACATCTGCAGTTTGACCACAGGTGACACTTTGTTCCTCTCAGACTCTGCGGACTGTTGTGGGCAACAGTTGGGCATGAAGTTTCGGGGTCTAGCCATACACAGACTCCCGCCAAACTTTCAGAAATACGGCAGCAAAACTTGACCTCCTAACACAAGGGACCAAGCAGTGCCAGGCTTGGCAATATTTGGAATAAATGGAATGTATCGTCGAAGGACCACATGCTCTTGTGTCTCTCCTGTGGATTCATAGCAACAGACTGAGCTTTGAACTCTGCCCTTGAGTCCTAATGAATTGTCTTACTCATGCATTTACCCCTGCTGTTTTGTTGTCATTTGTAAGCACTTGAAGTGTGATCTTTACCAATGTACCCCACCCTCCAGCTCAGCCGGTAGAATCAAAGGCAGCAGTGATATGTGTGTGTATGTATAAGAAGGGTATGCCAGTCAGTAAGAGGTGTTGGAGTCTGATAAGAGTGTCGTAAGGAGAGACGGAGATAGTGGGTGGGGGTAGAGTAAAAGAGGGGGGTCCAGACAGACAGACAGATGGCAGCTGACAAATGTTTTCAGGCTGGTAGAGTGCCCAATTAAAAGGTGACTGTTTTGACAGTCTGCCTGTGCGTGTGTGTGCGTGTGTGTGTGTGTGTAAAGACATGAATGTGCTTGTGTTTGTCGATTGTCTGAATGATTGGATGATGAATTTGTTTCTGACAGATACATGAAAGCATTTTGTGAATACACACTATTTTGAATCCGTGTTTATGATTTGTAATAAAATGGTGCTCTGACTAAAAAAAGAAAACACACAAACACCCTCTGTCTGGTCTCACTTTGTTTCTTGTGATAGCTTGTTAAATTTGGCTGGAATGTATTTTCTCCCATCCAGTGAATGTTCTCCTTCCTGCTGGTGCATTGCTGAGGGAAGGCAGCCTCCCTCTCATTGTGTTTCTCGGGGGCTGAAATCAAAGCATGTGTCTGCAGGAAATGCATGTTGGACTTCTGTTTCCCTTCTCCAGCATGTTTGTTTCTTCACCCAAACAATCAGGGAGTACAAAAGTATCTACATTAGATCAACGGGAGAAGGTATGGCTTTGTCACAGAGATGTTTAAGTCTCTCATGGAGGTTAATAACAACAATTAGATTCTTACAAAAATATCCCAAAAAGGTCTTTAAAGGTCTCATTTTTATCTATGAAATCCCACAACCTGTTGTTGACGTTCGAATTGGAATTTAATGACAAACCATTTTGACTGTAATGAGCTTTTTCCAGGATGAAATCAGCAACAGCAGGCACACAGAGGGATTGGACTAATCCGTAGTTGCTCTTTTGTGTAGTGGGAGTCGAGTATTTGTCCTTCTGTAATACCTGTAGTGGGTAATGGCTTAATCCAAATCACTTCCAGTTAAAGTCCAACAAAGTTTGTGTCTTTAAAGTGTTGAAACAACAAGTCAAACTCTGTGTTGAGGAAAAAAGACACGTTGAGTAACAGACAGGTGAAATCTGTTAACTTCTTTTGGCCGTGATTGCAGAAAAAAACACCAACAGCTGCAGTCACATTTACTCTGTCCTCCTTGATCGCCATCTCAGCACTTCTTAATCTCATCCGAGCCTGAATACAAACACAGACATGCAAACTAAATCCTGTTTAAATGGATCACTGAGTTTGGTAACAAAAACTCTGCACATAGACATTATAGAGTTCCTGAAAAGCAGATGTAATAGACAACTTGAAACTGTGACAAAGGTCCAGCAGTAAATGAAACAAGCACTGCGACAAAGTCAACGCACGTGTTTTTATGCTATAGCAGCATACAGTATATTTTAAGATTCCTCCAGCAGCAATTTGATACAGAACAACTTGTCACGTTATCTCACACCTGTCCGCATCAAAGTCAGCGTCTGCAGTGAAATATAATCTGGATAGATTTTTTTTTTCATGGGTTTGTAGTTTTATGAAGCTGATGTGATCATGTTACCAAAATTTCATGGCGTGAGCTCTGCCAGAGCTGGAAAGGGAGAAAAGGAGGGGTATATGCCCTCAGCTTTTCTTTAGGCTGAGTGTTTGTCTGAGTTGACGGTTCAAAAATGATTCAACAAATGCTTTCATTCCTCTGTAATGACAGAGCGTGAACGTAGAGTGTCTACAATGAAACCAGAGTGGCCACAGGGAATCCCTGAGGGTGTACCCCATCTGGTTTCTCTCCCTCTCTGAGGAATCCTAAACAAGTAAAGCTGCTTTCTAGAAAACAGCATGGATTTGACCTCTTCTTTAAGAAGAAAAAAAACACTTGTCCTCTGTACTGATATTGGGACTGTCATTGACATATCATTTCAGGGAGTCCCTCTGCCTTTGCAAGTACCAATGCGTCTAGAAAACAAAGCCCCAGAAATGATCCCTAACCCTTTAATGCCTTTTGTATCATATTTAATACACACTTTTATAAACTTCTATCAAATCAATATGATCAACAAATTGCTGAAAAAAAATACATACGGTCTGAATACAGTCTGCTAAATGATAAAAATGTCCTCTTGTAGTTTATCAGTTTTTCCAAAAACATCTAATGTATCAAATGAGATAAATAAATTTATTTGTTAAATTTCAAGGACATTTTGATTTTTTTGTTTTTCAGTACTAAGTGAAATAAACATTTCAGCTCCAAAAAAATTTGAATTTTCTGGCCATAATTTGTGGTGTCAGGCATTAAAGAGCTAATAATACTAATAATAACTATGATCAGCAAAAATTAATTAGGCTATAATTTTGATTCCTTTTACCAGCACAAATAAATGTTCATTTTATATGTTAAGTATCCAAAAACCATGAAAAGATCCAGACTTTTTGGATTAGCGGTACTGGATCCCTTAATTATTCAGGGGTGGCCTGATATGTGTACACTAACAAATAAACAGCATTTATTTCCCCTTACTGTCTCTGTTAATCATATCTACTTAAACTCTTTACTTTAAAAAATCTTAAAGTTGTCACATTCATGTGTATTTCCTTTTTTTATAATATAATTATTACACATAAAGATGTTTGCCCAAAGTCACTATTTGAAGTACATGTGATGGGAATCTGCCACACTGGAATGGATATAAGACACATAGTTGTCCAAGTTATTGATTATAACATGAGTTCTGCCTTTGACAAGACAAACTGGCCACCCCTGCCCACCCCTCTGATCATCCCCTGTCAGAAAAAAGGCCTAATGAATGAACTGCTTATAACAGCTTGCCTGATGATCTTAAACAAAGTAAAACTAGCACAGTTTAAAGTAAATTAAAGCAGAGTATGATTGAAAAATACATACAAGAGTGATATTCGTTTTGCCACACTTATTTAATTGTAAATGGGTATTGTATACATGAGAGATTTTAAGTGTTCTAGGTATATATATATAAAGTGTATATTTGTGTGTATAGATGTCTATACAGGTATGGATGTATATATGTATATATAAGGTCTTTGTATTAGTATTAATGATTAGTAATATATTCATACTAGACTTTGGAGCTTTGGTTACTTTTTGGCAATATCAGAAATTTTAAAGACATGTAAAGGGTAAATGAATAGGGAGGAATGAGGGAAGGTACATATAAGCTAAACAGCTTCAACCTACTCGTTTTCAATCTCAAAAAAAAAAAAAGGAATTCCTGAAGTCTAAAATTAGTCTAAAATTGTACCGTATGTATAATTGATCAAATAAACAATACAATAATCCCATAAAAACCATTTAATTCTAATCAAATCAAACAAACAAAAACATCTAACCATGTTAAAATATCAACCTGCTGCATTATCAGAATAAAGTTTACCAATCAATCACAACAATAATGCAAAACAAAGCAATAACTGGAGCTTTTTTGACATTCTCATAGCACAGTATATAAGTATTTATTAGTCAAAAGTAAGAAAGGGGGGACTACCTTCACTCTTCATTATCATATCAAAAGCTGTCTTTGTCTTGTTTCAAATCAGGCTTGCAGCCAGACTCCTGCGCGTTTAACGCACATGTCCAGCTGTCATAAATCAGAATCAAATAAACCAGGTCATGCAGAAAATAGATGGAGGAAGTGTGCACACATTTCTCCTCTGTCTTAACAATGGGGGCTGAGCAGTGCAGCCAGCAGACCGGACCTTGGCCCTGCCATGACCATAATGTGGTAGGATGAGATGCTGACCTGAGGAGCGTCTTGGAGGACCCCAAGCTTCCTGCCGCCTGATGCTGCAGAGCTTCTCCTCACAGTGTCCCAGGAGGATACCAGATCTCACAGACAGGATAGGAGTCAGCAGGCCAGGCAGGAAAGACAAAAGAGGTGAGCAAGGTAGGGGTTCCTGAGTGGGGATATCCTGTCTTTCAGAGGCATCTTTATGTTTGTAGGGCCTTCTGTCACATAGATCAAGATACATGCTCCACCTTAAAGGAAAGTGTGCATGCTTAAGACTTTCTTTTACGCATGGTAAGTGAAGAGATGTCAATGTTTGTGACAGATTTTCTCCTGAGAGTGACAAAAAAAAAGAGTCACTGAAAAGACAACACCAAAGCTTCAAACTTGTGTCTCCAACACCTGAGGTGACAAATCAGACGTCTCTTTCTCCCTCACTCTTTTCGTCTCTCCTGACATTTCAAAGGCAGCCATCGTTAGTGAGGACACGTCGTTTCCGACAGCAGAAAAGAGCGGAAGTAACCAAGCTTTGGGGTGACTCCGGATCTTGGGTTATGTGGGGGTCTCACTCAGAGAAGATTGTCCTCTTCGCTGTGCACAAAGTGTCCCTTCATGCCCTCTTCTATCCTCTTCATTGTGCATCCTTCTCTTCCTCGGTCAGACCTAAATGGACGCCCTGTCATCAGCAGCAGCACTGAGCCAGCTCAGAGGCTCAGCTGCACTGACTGAAGCGTCACAGGTACAGAAAGCTGCACACACACATGCAGGCAGAAAGTTATGCAACAAAGAGGATGTGTCCTGAAGCTGTAATTCATTCAGTGGGTGAACTGAAGTGCAGATGATTATGTCAGGTTATTACTTCAATCATTCAACACATTACAAGGACATGATAAAAACGTGTTTCTTGATGTCATCTTGTAGCACAGCTTCATCTAAAGGGTCTTTGTCAAAACATCTGCAGTTGCACAAACAAGCACACACTTATGTGCCATATTTGCGGCTTTTATTTAAGTTGTTGTCTTTCATGACGTGTTCTATAAATTTATTTTTTTCCTGGTTTTGTTATTTGAGTGCATTTTCTGTGTTTTTCCTAGTGTTTCTGTTCTCTATTGTTCCCTGTGATCCTGTCTTTGGAGGTTTCAGTTTGTGTCTGACCCTGTTTCCCTCATGTTCTCAGTGTTTTATTCTTTAGATCTGTTTTCAGTGTTTCCTGTTTTATTTTGTAGTAGTCCATCCTTGTGTGTATAGTCTTGTTTTACCTCCTCAGTAATTGTCTGCATCTGTTTTCTCAGTGTCTCACCTGCCTCTCGTTGCTCGATTCCCTGTGTAAATATCGTCCCTGTCTTCCCTTGTCTCCTTGTTGGTTCATTGTTCGTCTGTGTGTCAGTTGTAGTTGATGTGTGTCTACCTAGTCTGTCTCCTTGTGGTTTTTCCTCAATGCCTTTTGTTGGAGTTTGCCTTTGGATTTTTCAGCTGGACATTTTGAAGTAAGTTTTAGTAATTTTTTCATTTAGTTCTTTCTTTGATAAAGCATTTTTGGTCTTTCTTCCTTTGTTTAACCCTGGCTTATGACAGTTGTCTTTGCACAAAGATTCATTGGTCATTCTTGGAACACTAATACTAAAACAATCTCTGACAGATTTCAGGGGATTGAGAGAAAGTAGATCCACCTCAACTCATCCTACCTCTGCCGGCTACCTAGTTAAGGATTGTTTCTAAAATCTTCTGCCAACTTTAAAGGCACTAAATGAATTTGCTCCGAGTACACTGTCGTTCTCCTCTCGCCCAACAAGCTTGGCTGTACCCTGAGGTCCTAAGCCAAAGGTCTGCAAATCATTCCACAATCCAAGCGGAGGACCGAAGGGGCCCTTTTAGCAAGGCCCCTAAAAACAATAACATTGCATGTATGTTCAAGGACCACTTATGAACACTGGCCAACAAGCCAGAGTCCCCCTTAATGTGTAAAAACATCTTTTTTGTCCCAAACTCTTTAAGTTTTACAGTTGCTGGATCGCATTAGATAAAGTGAGGGACTTTTCCCCTTTTTCATACAGTAAGATAGAACATTTAAAGCCATTCATGTGCGGTGTTAATTCTCTAAAGTTGGCATGTAACATTGCATTACTCTAACTTTTAGTAAATGGTCGCATATGATTAGTGAGTTAGTACTGACACCTAGTGGTACAGTCCAAGTTTAACTCCGGAACCTTTGCGTTGGAGCTGCCGCTACCTTCGGAGTAAATTAGGAGAGACACTGGGTTTTCCTATGCTAAAAGCTAAAAGCTAAAAGGCCTAGTCGGGCTAACCCAGAACGCTCTATTAAAACAACACAGTTTTGCTTGGTTAGTAACAAAGCCAAGTTCTTTTACTTGGTATGGTGTCTCACAGACAGAAGCGGCTGTGGAAATACGTGGAGGAGGGCAGTTTACTGAAGCTGAAGTCGTACCTGCGGAAGCACCGGGACCTGAGTGTGAACTTCGCCCAGGGTAAGAGGGAGCGGGGCCCGCTGCACTTGGCTTGTTGCCTCGGCGACGACGCGGTGCTGCGGCTGCTGCTCAAAAACGGAGCCGATGTCCTCCAGAAGGACCGAAAAGGAGACACAGCGTTACACACCGCAGTTAACAGGGCTCTGAAACACGGGAAAACAGGTGAGAAATGACAGGGAGTAAAAGTACCTGTTTTACTATGAACTCCAATTTTTATGTGGCCCTCTCGTTTTTGATTTTCAGCGTATGAAGATTTGGTCGTACCCCTAAAGAAGAGCTGCCCAGAAGCTTTAGATACTCCTAACAATGCTGGGGTCACACCAAAGGACCTGCTTATGTGGATGAAACACACAAAGGTAATGTTGGATCCCATGACTTTTCCCATTGTTGTAGTTACACACTCTGGTTTAACACACAATTTGTATATTCAAATATGTTGGTGCAGTTCACATGCACATTATGTGTCATATTCATTGTTTTGTTGCATTTCATTCTGTTAGCGAGGTCCTGTGTCAGTCTGTGAAATCCCCATTGTCAGAAAATTGTGAAAAATTCTTGCAACAGTTATATTTGCCTTTCAAAACCCCTCAAATTGCAAAACTATATACATTATAAGAACTATGTGGTTGACAGATGATTCTATTTAAACCATAGTTCTAAATAATGTCATGTAAAATGTTATCTATTTCTTTTTGTGATGATGTCGATTGTTTTGATGTTTTGAAACCCTTTACCTGAACAAATTTGGATTTCAAACTAATGGTAGACAAAGAGACATGACAATTCGAAGCACTGAAAGTAAATGGAAATTATGATTCAAGAGCAGGTAGACTCATGTGTGTGTCTTAGAACATTTATTATGACTATAATTTTCCTTGTGTCATTAGAGAAAAGAAAAGGGAAAAATGCTTTAAAACTCAAATATGGGTAATTGAGACATTAGAACGTACAATTTAAAACAGTTGATTGCAGTTGATTAAGTGCCAGAAGGCTTGATCAGTCATTATGATGACCTTGTGTATTCTGTCACTTAATATCTGTCATACCACGGACTGAGGGGCATTTGTTTTTCTTATCTGGGATGTTTGTGTCTCTGCAGTCAGACAATCACAGTTGTCTATTACAGTTTGCATGTCTTGAGATTTAGTGATTCATAGAAAGATCAATGTCATATTTCATCTGCTTTAATCCTTTATTTTCTGAGTGTTAGCCTTTTCTTAAGTTTCTGGTTTTGGTGCAAATGTATGGCAAACGAAAATGATCTTGTATTATTTGGAGTTGGATCATATAGTAATACTGAATTTGATTCCTTCTGTTTTTCACAGCCTGCAGAAAACATGAGCCATCCTCCTGAAACAGACCCTGAGAAGGAGTGGCTGGAAAAGCTGTTTGGTGAATGCGAGGATGAATTTTGTGAAACATTTGGAGTATATGACGGTAATTTAAACCCATGTGTAATTTAGAATTTTATTTAACCTTCTTCTCTTTATAACAGCAATGTTGTATTTGTTTCACAGCGGATGATTTTCTTCCCGTTGATGATGATGACGAAGACTTTGGTGACTGGGCTGACCGAATCAGAAAAGAGTATTTTGATAAAAAGCACGCTGAAGCCCAGAGACTGGCTGCCTCATCTTCTGCTGGATGGAAAAGGAGGCAGAGTAAACAGGAGAGAGAGCAGGAACAGAAAAGTAACAAAGAGCAGCTGGAGAGGCTGCAGAGGGAACACGAGGAGTATCTGGCACGAGCAGCTCGTAAAGAGGAAGAGACTCGGCGGGGTAAGAAGCGCAGGTACGAGGAGGGCTGTGCAGCTACTTTTAAGGCAGGCTCCTCTGCTGGAGACAAAAAGCTGAGCTACAGTGACATCCCCTGGCCGGCTCCAAGAGGCACTGTGCAAGAGATGGTGGATGTGATGCTGCACGGTGTGGACCGCAAAGACCTGACTGAGTTCCGTAAAATGGTCCGGAAGCAGCAGTCGCTATGGCATCCTGATAAATTTTCTCAGAGATGTGAAGCTCGACTAGAGGAGAAGGACAAGCAGCGGATCCTGGAAACTGTCACAGCTTTGTCACAGGAGCTCAACAGCCTGGCACAGAGTCTGAGGACTTAAAGTTTAGTAGTTGTATCATCTACGTATTTGATGTGATGAGCGTGCAGTGTGTAAAACTCCCCAAAAAAACAGCAGAAAAGTGCTTTGAATAACACAAGACTGTGTGTTGGACCAAACAGTCCAACACACAGTCCTCTGTATGGGAGTCTTGGATGTTCACCACACCTTAATCATCAAAAAGTGTCTGAACTCCAAATATATATATATATATATATATTTTTTTTTTTTGTAGAGTTAATGGTTCGATGCTTGCAGGAATTTTCATTCTTTGTTATTATTCTTGTTTGATTTGGCTTTACTCGCATGATAGTTTCAGTGTTGGGAATTGTCTTAACACAAACAAATCTGGGCAACAACCTAACACATTCACACTGAAAGGTGAGCATCAAAGGTTCATGCTGGCATATTTGCCTCCTGCATTTAGGCGAAAGATTTCATACCTCATTTAAATTAAATTACTGTCAAAAGGCATCCCACTGAGCAATAGACGGCTATGAGACGTCTAGTTTTTTTTTTGTTTTGTTTTTTACCTAATTTCAACCATCTAGATTCTGCATATTTTTAAACAGAATTTAGATGTTTCACTTTAACACATTAGTCAATAACTTTTTATTTTTAAAAAAGCAATTGTGAGTTGCATAACTGATTTCCAAGTACTAAACCAAAATAATTATGATAGCAGTTGAGCAATATACAGTGCTGTATAGATATAACCCAGATTTAGACTTGGTCTAAACTTGGTCTAAATTTAGATGTCTAAAAAAACTTTCATTTTTAGACCTGTGGTAGCCTGATTTTAGACCAGTCATCTTAGACCAAAAAATGCTCTGTGGGGTATCTAACCCAGAGAGTCCCTTTTGTCAAGTCATCTTTGCTTTGTGATGGTATTTTTAAACTTTGACTCAAAAGATTTCTTATAAATATGGAGTTTCTCAGACCAATGTGACTTTTTTTTAGCCATTTAATTAAACTATTTCGTGAAAATGTGTCTTGTAACGTGAATAATTGCGTTAAAATAAATACAAGCCAAGGGGGAAAAAAAATCCACACAAAGAGAAGCAGATGGCCGGTCCGCTTTCAGTGATGGAACTGAATAAGAAGATGCAGCGGTTGCCAGGTTGGTAAGCAAACCCCTTTTTCAAGAGCATGATAGAAAACGACATCGTGGGCAAAGCTGAGATAGTTTAATACTTAATCTGAAATTCGACCTATTTATTTAATGTTTTTCAACACATTTTTAAGATTTGAGAAAGCTAAAAGGTCATTATTGGAGACTGATAGAATACGTTATATAATAGATGGAGACTATTTATGATGTATATTTTATTGATATGTATAGTGTTGAAATGATTCTAAAATATGACTTTATTCATGGAGTCCATTGTTTTAAAGAATTGAATGCGTCCTTAGATGACCTTTGTTTGTACTGCCACAAAAAAAGTGTTTAGCATTACATGGACAATATATTATTGAAAGAATACTACTGATAATGCAATATCAGAAATGTCCTCAGGGTAAGTATTGACACACTCGCGGCCAGTAAGTCATTTGGTTGTTGTTTTTTTTATGCTGCTTTAGAGTTAAAACCATTCATTGGCACAGTATTTGCTGTGAAACGAGGGGAAAAACTTGAAATTTTCAAGGATGCGACCATACCTGGCAACCCGGAGACGCAATCTGTGTCAATTGCCGGGCGACGTAGAGCGAATAAAGGCCGTAGTCTATTTCTGACTGAGGCTTATTTTTAACGCCTGCCTTCAGCCCTCTTTGTCTCCACGGCTGCTTGATGGTGGTTGTCTTTTTTATTTTGCCTGTTGCTCGTGTATTTCCGGCTAACGTCGCGTCGTCGCCGTGTTTTTTTTTTTTTTGCGCCGTAATGACAGGTGATCTCAGGATGACGCCTTTCTCTGTGATCGCTCGATGCAAGAGGTACATAGAGGAGGTTTCAGCCTTTGTTTTCATGTTGTTTATTTAACAGACATCACCCGGATTACCCCCGGACTGAGGATGAGAACCGGTCTCCCTTCTGAAAGTCGTCATTATTAATGGACAGCAATTAATCCTCAGGGGGGGATGCTAATTGGTTAAAGGGTTTAAAGCCACGCACTGACTCGCTGCTGAATTTTGTGATGCCCTATTTTCGCTTGTAGCACGCGGCTCGTTGTGCAGGTTCAGTAGTTTACCGGCAGATTGCGAAGAGGTGGAGGTGGAGGTGGTGGAGGAGGAGGTCTGTGTGGCTGCAGATAAAAATGGTGTTTCGGAGTGAGGAGATGTGCTTGGCGCAATTGTTTCTGCAGTCCGGCTCAGAATATGACTGCATCAGTGAGCTGGGGGAGTTGGGGCTGGTCGAGTTTAGAGATGTGAGTATGCAAAGGTGCACAAACACACACATATGTACAGATTTTTTTAGATTAGTATACAAATAAGTTTAAAGACTGTGCTTATTTTTATGTTTTACTGAATGCATGTATCTACCTATTCAACATTGTTTTTTTTTTTTTTTTTCAATGCATTTGCTCTCAAAATGATGCAGTGACCTGCAGCCACCTGACCTGTGATGCTCCTCTAATTTCAGCTCAACCCAAGTGTCAGCTCATTCCAGCGGCGCTTTGTCAGCGAAATCAAGAGATGTGAGGAGATGGAGAGGATTCTGGGTAAGAGAAAGCACCTGGGATGGGCCATTGGGAGGGTGCAGCATGAGTAGAGCATACACCTGGAGTCTTTAAGGCACTGCTAGTAATACCTTAGCTGAAAGTGTGCTGTAAAGTAGACCCTTGGAGAGTAGAGATTTCATAGTTTGAGCAGTAATTACCATAGAACTAACATCAGCAGTTTTCTGTGTGCAGGCTATCTTCTCAGGGAGATTCAAAAAGCTAAAATAGCTGTTCCTGAAGAAGATGAGAGTCCACTTGCACCTCCTCCGAGACAAGTCCTCGAGATCATGGTGAGTGTCATTTTGATTGGATATCAATACCATAAAGGTTGCATTATAAGGTTGTACATTTAGGCTTGCATGCTTGTTAATTAACTGATTTTATTCTATTGTGTTGACCACATGAAGCAAAGCAAAAGCTGTCTTTTCATATCCCTCTGTGCTGTTGTAAATACCTAAACAAATGAAGACCACATATCTTTAAAACAACCAAATAGTAATATCCTAGACTGGGGATGTGCATGAGTAAAATCAAATCCCTGCACATGCTGTTGTTGCCTGGTGACATCTCAATTCGAATATTTTTTCACCTGACTGTGTAAATGTGGAAGTAGTTGTTAATTTTCAAATTCGGCAAATTGAAACATTTTTATGCAGTAATATATATATATGTTAATTGTGGTACAATACAGTACAACACATCACAATTCCATTAAAAATAACAGAGTATGATATGGTACAATATGATTGGATATGATACATACAAACAAAAACGAAACAATATGGTACAGTGCAGTACAATATAATATGTAGTCCGATACGATACAGCAAAAAATAACATGTAACCCAATTTTACAAAAAACAAAATTATATGATATAATACTATAAAACATGATAAAATAGGACATGATACAAAAAAAGGATGGATAGGAAACGATCTAATACAGTTCAGTACGAAATAATCCAACAGGACATAGTAAAATAAGATAGGGGAGAGTGGGTTAAGTTGAGCCGCCCCCTGTTGCTTCAATTGTGGTATCTATGAGCTACAACATGAGGTCAAAAACCATACACGGGGTAAGTTGACCATAGGAGACCACTTATTTTTGGCATGCTATAATATCAAGACAGTTGTGTTTACACTCATTCTGTTGGTTTGCAGGGATGTACAACATCTTGAAATATATGCAGATTCACTAGTTAGAGACAAAACTATGATTGCTTTGATGTAGTGATCCAAAATATGAATAATGGCTCCTCTTACCCCACTCTCCCCTACAATTCAATATGAAAAGGTATGATATGAGTAACTGTGCCTTTAACAAAATTTGTGTGGAGTTCACATGTAGTTGCTAAATGCATTATACTACGCCGAAAAAAAGACAGATAATAAGTAATCATCAGATCTTCATCATATATTTAGTTATGTGTACCCCAAACCATTCTCTTAAGAGTGTTAACATTTGATTTTTCAATCATTTTCAGTGCTGGCTAAAGAATAACTGACCGAGTTGCCTCACTACATTCATTTTCTGTGTGTTGATGTCCAGGAGCAGCTCCAGAGGCTGGAGATGGAGCTCAGCGAAGTGGCTCGTAACAAAGAGAAGCTGCAGAGGAACCTCTTAGAGCTGATAGAGTACACACACATGCTGAAGATCACACGAACTTTCATACACAGCCGCTCCAGAGTGAGTGTGTGATTTTATTAGGTCTTCATTTATCACACACTGACACAAACACGCCACATGACATGTATTGGTTTTTCTTCCCAGTCCCACTCTGCTTTGCATCTCAGGCAAAACACTTCTCTCTCCGCCTTGCCTGCAGCGTCTTGTTTTCCTGTCACCGTCATGTTTTGTTTCCCAGGGTGATGGATGTGGAACTAGTGCTGATGTTAATTAGTGGCATGGCTATAGTGCAGCTGTTACAAGCAGCACCTGACTCATCCACACTGCCATATTGAAAACGAATACAGCGAAGAGTAACAGAGAATATGTGAGACAGATGTTTGTGAGAATGAACATCACTTTCTAGTGTGTGAACGTCACATTAGCTATATGTTGAGCCATGCAGCTAGCAGTTAATTCAAGCTGTCATTAAGTGAAACTTGCTCCTTCTTATAATTAGCATGAGGCTCTTGGTCCCCAGTATGAAGAATTCCCCACCATGGAGACGGACTCAGTGACAGGATGCACCGGCATGCAAAGGCTTGGAGCAAAGCTGGGGTGAGCTCTAATATGTGTTGCTTACATCGTAACTGCAGGGTTGTAATTATATAATGAAGATTTGTACGCTAAAGGTTACCTGATCTCCTCTGGATGCAGGTTTGTTTCAGGTCTGATCCAGCGGGTGAAGGTGGAGGCGTTCGAGCGCATGTTGTGGAGAGTTTGTAAAGGTTACACCATCCTCAGCTATGCAGAGCTGGATGAGAACCTCGCTGATCTAGAAACTGTGAGTCAAACTGGATCAAATTACCTCACAAAAGACCTGAATAAATACAAGTTACTATGTTTTTTATGTTCTCCCCCTAAAGCTCATATTTGCAGTGCAGCCATTTTCATTTTACACCACATACAAGATGGGAAGTTCCAAATGTTTTTGTCACATTTGAAAGCCATGCTTCAGGTTGGCTGGAGGCACTTTCATTTCATCACTTCTTGATTGATCAGCTCCTGAAAAGACATAGATTGTGAAATACTCAGAGAAATCAGGTCATAGTTTAAATTAAAATGACTTATTTGATAATCTGTGCTTTAATATTGAGACAGTTCTTTGCTAACATAAACTTGTCTGGTTATTTAACCTTCCTGTTGTATTGACCTGAATGTTGTATAATCTTAGTAACTAAGCAAACTAGACCATTAACACCAAGACTGACAGTTTTTTTGGTGCCTCAAATTGGTGTGAGGGGGAAGGGTTCAGCCAAGCCTCTGAAGAAACACCCCTGTTTTTTACATTTCCACATAAAATATTCACTTTTTTTTAAACCATCAAAAGTCAGAAAGAAGAGATTAATTGTCTGAAAACACTACTTAAGCATGAGCAGGACAAGATAAGAAAAGATTGTCCACGGGACGCGATATTTTTTTTTGTAAAAAAAAAAAAACTGTTTTGTTTTTGTCTGCAGCTGGTGTTTCTGTTTGGCTGTGAATATTCCTAAGCCACTGCCAAAGACACATCTCTGTGCAACCATTTAAACGTAATGATTTTAAGAATGGCCAAAAATAGTTAAAGTTTTTGCTTTCTCAGCCAATGAGAAATGATTCAGTATCCTCAGACTAGCCTTAAACTAGTTGACAAAGTTTAAAGAGAACCTTAGATCTATTTCAAACAATATTTTTACTTTTAAATTTGAGTAAGAAGGGTCTATTTTCCTTTGAAACAGAATTAGAATAAGTACATCAATTATTTGTAATCAAAGGCTTTAACCAAAGCTGTAATTTTTCATTTTTTTCATTTTTGAAAAGGAAAATAATTGCAATATGTGTAAAACTGTTCAGTAATAACAGTTCCTGCGTGTTGTTGCTGTTTCAGGGGGAGTTAAGCAAAAGTGTCGTGTTTCTCATCTCTTTCTGGGGTGACCAGATCGGACAGAAGGTCCAGAAAATATGTGACTGGTAAGAAACAGCACCATCGCATGACTTTACCTTTGAGTGCACCTTTGTATGGTTGTTATTCATTGGTGGCCCAACCTGTCTTTGTTGCCCTCAGTTACCACTGCCATCTTTATCCACACCCTGAGAATGATGAGGAGCGTGCAGATGTGTTGGACAGCCTGAGGACACGCATCCAAGACCTAAACAATGTAGGGATCATAAACCCTCTTGACATAAAAGATCAACATTTACACAGATACTTATTGAGTATGTGGTTTCTGTTGTGCTCCATCAGGTGCTGCACCGCACTGAGGACTACCTGAGGCAGGTCCTGCAGAAAGCCTCCGAGTCAGCCTACACCTGGGTTGTCCAGGTGAAGAAGATGAAAGCGATCTATCACATCCTGAACCTCTGCAGCTTTGACGTCACCAACAAGTGTCTGATCGCTGAGGTGTGGTGTCCTGTTAGTGACCTGGCTAACCTGCGGGGGGCGCTAGAAGAGGGCTCGGTAAGTGTGCAGGACTATAAAGGGGTTTTTATTTTGTGATCATGAGGATTTAACTCCATCACACTACTTTTGTGAGAATTTACTGAAAATTTCTGCACATCCGCTGTCAAACTTTGCAAATAAAAACTAAATCTAAAATAATCAAATTAAAGAAAACAATGCAGATAGATCTAAAATATGCAGTCTGCTCAGTCTTGAGTATTTTCTGACACCAGCAGCTGTGTTTGGAAATCAAGTGATTAAGCAGCGCATGAACAGCATCTGTCATTTTTCACAAATATAAACAGAAATTTCGCTTAATTACTAGTATTCAACTTGAATAGTCAAAGCAGCCTCTTTAAATGCTGGCTGTTACATTTATCAGTCAATCAAATAGGATTTTTATGTGGAAGGCAGGAAATTACTGTTTTTTGTGTCATTGCAAGTATTACTGCTTCATCATTTCTGGGCTGTTTGCTCTTATTAGCCTTCATTAATGCTCGACCTTCATTTGTTTGGCGCTGATGAGTGTTTTAATGATGTGGCCTAAACCGCTCCACTTTTCATCTTTTTCTTTTTTACAGCTGGCCACATCGTGAGCTGTTTGCTCTCACTGAACAATACATACCAGCAAGTCTCTCTGCTTTAGGCTGTTTATTTGATATTTTCCTGATAACGTTTCTCACACTGAGACACCAGGAAAAACACCTGTTAGTCAGAGTATCACTCATATGTGTGAGAAGGCAGAGTAAAAGCCTTCCTTTACTGTTGACATTTTACCACATATTATTATTTATTAATGACATGTTCAAAAGTATTTTTTTCCTTTCTTGTAAACAGAGAAAAGGTGATGCCACTGTGCCGTCCTTTGTGAACCGCATCCCAAGCACTGACACTCCTCCAACCCTCTTAAGAACCAACAAGTTCACGTCAGGCTTTCAGAGCATCGTGGAGGCGTACGGAGTGGGGGACTATCGCGAGGTAAGCCCAGGTAAGAACTCATACGGTGTCCAGCAAAGACATTTTCAAGTTTCTCTTTGTTAATTGCAGCTTTGGGAAGTTCAAAGCGAGTGCATTGAATGTATTTCTTCTATCTGCAGCTCCCTACACCATCATCACATTCCCTTTTCTGTTTGCTGTGATGTTCGGTGACCTCGGTCACGGGATGGTAATGAGTCTCTTTGCCTTGTGGATGGTGCTGACGGAAAAAAAGCAGAAGAAAAAACGCTCCAGTAATGAGGTGGGAATGAGTTGCCGGGCTCATCCATAAAGTGGTTGGTGTTAATTTAAATTAGTTTCGGCTAATAAATCTGTCTCTGTTGGACTCAGATATGGGCGACGTTCTTCAGCGGACGTTACATCATCCTGATGATGGGGCTTTTCTCTATATACACTGGGCTGATTTACAATGACTGTTTTTCCAAGTCTTTTAATATATTCGGGTCTGGTTGGAGTGTCAAGGCTATGTTTGCAAATCAACAATGGACGTGAGTTATTTTATGAAAAATATACATATTCTTTTATTCCTTGTTAGTGTAACTGGCGGTTTTTTAATGGGTTTTCATTTTCTAACATGGCAGAAACAAGACGCTCCAAACTAATGCACTACTCACATTAGACCCGAATGTCAGCGGCGTTTTCAGTGGACCCTATCCATTTGGCATTGATCCAGTAAGTAAAAAGACTCCAACATAAATATCTGAAATCTAATTTGACTGACTCTGGTTTCATTTTGACTGAGATGCTTTTTGACTTTTTAATTAGATCTGGAATCTGGCAGTGAACCGGCTCTCTTTCCTCAACTCATATAAGATGAAGATGTCGGTTATCATCGGGGTCATCCACATGAGCTTTGGAGTGGTGCTGAGTGTCTTTAACCACTTGTGAGTGACTCGAGATACAAGTTCGTGACAGTGACCTGATACCCATTTTGTTTCATGGACATCAGTCCGTAACATCAACACATGCAGATAAATCTGTTTTGTAGGGTACATTATAAATAGATAAATAGCAGTATTGGGTGCATGGCAATGGGTGTGTGTGTAATTTTAATAGAGCACTACTATTTTCTGATAACTCAATCCTTTAATGTCTGTTGTGTATATATTTCAATCATAACAATCATATAAAGAACTGGGTAACCATCCTCAAGGGTTTACGTTGGGGGAAATAACATCTAATGAATTAGGCTGACTTTATTTCCAATTCCATGCCAGGATCAAGTGCTAGTTTGGCCAAAAACCCAACAGTGTGTTATTTTCATCACTGTAAATGTTGTCTGGCACCTTCTGTAGCTTATTTTGAACAGTACACACTCTGCACTCTGGCTATAAATACTTACCAGAGGACCGGTCTTGGCTGAAAATAGTCCCAGACAAAACACATTTACTCCTTTCAACACATTGTTGATTCTTTCTTTTATTTGAATTAGCTGAAAAACATAAAAATGTGAAAGATTTTGACAGCATTATTCTCTAAGCAGCTTGAATATGAGATTTTATTTAACGTTTCAACAAAAGTTCTTTAGACACTACATGTAGTCAGTCTAAACTAGTTTGTGATGCTCTTTGCTAAATCGTATTTAGTGCCAAGAAGAGCCCGTTGATTTACGGCTCTCTGAAATAATGGGCTTATTTGACCTTTTCCAAAGCAAATATTCAACAGTTTCGGATATTTACTTCCACAGGTGCTTGAACTAAACTGCAGGTGGCGCCAAATCAGACACGAGCTGAAAGTTCCTAACAGGATCTTTAAATCAGTGGTTCTCAAGTCCAGTCCTCGAGGCCCTCTGTCCTGCATGTTCTGGATGTTTCCCTGCTCCAACACACCTGATTCAAATGATCAGCTCGTTATCAAGCTCTGTAATGGTTTAATAACGAGCTGATCATTTGAATCAGGTGTGTTGGAGCAGGGAAACATCCAGAACATGCAGGACAGTGGGCCTCGAGGACTGGACTTGAGAACCACTGCTTTAAATAGGTGCCAGATTACATTGATGATAGTATTTTGTGTGTGAAAACAATCAGGGGTGTCACTAATAAAACTACACACATAATGTATCTTTGTTTATCGCTGAAAACTGTATCACATCAAAGATTTCCTTTTGACTGCTGAGGCTTGTTCACAAAAATTATTTAGTGGTCCCTAACTTCAGTTTTTCTTTCCCACTCTTTTTACTCTTCCACAGGCACTTTCGGCAGAAATTTAACGTGTATCTTCTATTCCTCCCTGAACTGCTCTTCCTGCTCTGTCTCTTTGGTTACCTGGTTCTCATGATTTTGTACAAGTGGTTGGCATTCGGTACACGAGACTCCAGCCAGGCTCCCAGCATCCTTATACACTTCATCAACATGTTTGTCATGCAGGGGAAGGATATCACTCCTCTGTACCCAGGGCAGGTACGTCTTCATGATTTCATCAGCAACAGTATCAGCTCGTGATGTATGCTGATCCTTGCTCATTTGTGTTTTTGTCTTGATCTTACAGACCGGGCTGCAGATTTTCCTGGTGTTGATAGCTATGCTGTCAGTTCCTGTTATGCTGTTAGGAAAACCTCTTTATTTGTACTGGCTGTACCGTGGAGGCAAAGGCCTGCGCAGACGTAGAGTATGTGCTCTCGGATAAAGTGCTGCAACTAAAATACATTCATTAATATGTCAATACTTGTGGAAATCAATTCTGCTGTCTCACCTCAGGGTTATGAGCGGGTGAGGCGTGTAAGTGAGGATGACAATTCAACACCAGCTTCCTACGAAGAGGATGAAGAGGAAGGTCTAGATGAAGTGCCAAGCAGAGAAGCTCTTCCCAAACAGGTCAGGATTCTTTTGTTATGTGTTAAATGTTGAAAATAATATGCAGTTAACAGCTTTGATTTTGGATCTGTGTGTGTGTCTGTGCGATCCTGCGTAAACATCAATGTCTGCCATTGAAAAGGTATCTCGTTTGCATTGTTACATTGCCTTTTTGGCGCTATCCTATCACATAACATGATTTGTGTTTTGTTAATGCAGACAGGGTTGCTTTTTTGTGTTCGTATTTCTCAACCCGTCAGAAAATCCTGCCAAAAGATCGCTGTTAAAAATAAATCAGCTGAGTAACGCTGGCATATTTCCAGAAATACTCCGTGATCTGTGCTGCCCTGATAAATATAGAAGGGGAAATCTGTAAAAGAGAGTGTCACATCACAGGAAGGAACCGGCTGTGTTGCGAATTCATTATCATTTAATTACAAACATTGTCTTATCATTTAAGAACACAGAAGTACTATATTCGTTAATGCGTTAATTAAACATCTTATTCAACGTGTTGTGCAGTTCGACTTTGCGGATGTGCTTCTGCACCAGGCCATACACACCATCGAGTACTGCCTGGGCTGCATCTCCAACACTGCATCGTACCTGCGTCTCTGGGCGCTCAGCTTGGCTCATGCTCGTAAGTACAGATGAAAAAAAAACAAAGAGGAACCGAGCATCCTGTGCTGTGTGAGGTTAAACTGACTTTCATTTTGCGTTTCCTTTACACATGAATTAACGTCTGTTTGTCTCATGATGCTGTAAATCTTTCCAGAGCTGTCAGAGGTGTTGTGGTCCATGGTGATGCGTTTGGGTCTGAGGATCACCACAAGGGTGGGGGTTGTGTTTCTGGTCCCTGTGTTCGGCCTCTTTGCCATGCTCACTGTGTCCATCCTACTAGTCATGGAGGGGCTGTCAGCGTTTCTTCATGCTCTCCGACTTCACTGGTCAGTCTTATCATACCAGCTAATGTATTTTTGTAAAACTATCACTCAGCGTAGAAATACGACTTAAATATTAGATATTACACTGTGCTTCTTTTGGCTGTTACTCCTGTTTTCATTTCTAAAGTATTGAACAAAAGCTTTTGTAATCAATCTTCACTGTAACATTATGAGATTTGAGAAATTGCGCTTTCTTTTGTTCTCATTCATCCACGCTCATCCTGGTTTTATTTGCTCTGATGTTTGATTTCAGGGTGGAGTTTCAGAACAAATTCTACCACGGGACCGGCGTTAAGTTTGTGCCCTTTGACTTCTCCCTGCTGCCCTCCATTTTCGAACAGGACGGCTTGCTTTAGAAACAAGGACTCTGAGGTTGTGCGCATGATTGCAAGCAGACTTTTTAAGGAGGAAGGGATGCTGTAAGTTGGGAGAATTCACACTGTGATAATGACGACAAACCTTCAAGACAACATATTGAAACTCACTCTTGTAGCAACATTTTTTCACCGTGACAATTTTTAAAATGTGATCGGCTGTGCTGACTGCCTTACTACTGTACCCAGCAAACCTCTGAATATAGAGAGGCTCAAAATTCTTCTTCTGTTCACTTCTTGATTTTGTAGGTGAGATATCACTCGGCACTATTTCAATCACCAGTTGGGTGAATAAAAACATTTTATTTGCATTGTGCTGTGTAAACTGGTTTTATATTCTTTACAACATGATATCAAAAATGAGAAATTACAAAGTGCAATGCAAAGTTGAAATAAATCACACAATATCATTTGGAGACCATGTCAAGCACCCTGATATAGTGCCATAGAGATTTCTTTCTGTCGGTGATTATTTGGGGTTACCTTTGGGCTTTTTAAACAGCGCCTCCATAGGACAAAAGCAAACCTGCTGGCTCCAACTCATGAAAAAAAGAAAACAATGTTACCGCCCCTTTTGTGAGAAGTATTGTCACAAAGCACTTTGCAGAAATGATTGTATAATAAAAAGTTTCACTCCTGACTGGGACGATGCCAAATGAAAATAATCTTCAAGTGTTAGCCGTTTGCTTATTTACTTAGTGCATTTATTTAAATGTAACCTCCCCTGTAATAAATGGTAAAATATCAAAAACTCAAGAAAAAGTCAAGAAGCCTTAGGACTTTCTTTGGTGATACTGCTTGTCGCGTTTGTTAATGATAATTAATCATGTTATTTATTTAAATATTTGTCTGTACAAGAGTCTAATATTTTACCATTTTGATGTGTTGAATAAAGATTTCAAGAAATGCAAGCACAAGGACATTTGTGTTTGTTCCCATAATCATTTATTCGAAGAAAATTTCAATTACTGCTGTCTTTTTAACCCGTGTCCATTTTGACATAGTATCATCACACTGAGTCTGCTTTTGGAGTAATTTAGTTTGCAGAGACTGGTGTAAAAAAGATCTGTTTTTTTTATGATGATTTCTAGGACAACCATAACATTTGTGACTCTAAAAGTTCTAAAATCCAAAAATGGCTTTTTGTTCAAATAGATCATCCTGAAACCTCATTTTTGTGTGAAATGGGAGTCGTCCGGACGGAGAAGTGGAGCAAGAGTAGGAGGGGGTAATGACACACACTCATTTGGAGAAGAAGTTTCTATTTTTATGGCTGGATTGTATTCAACTCGGGTCGAGCCTCTTTTATAACAGCGTTAAGTGGCAATGTGGTTTACAGAATCAAGGAGAAGCAAAAAGAATGAAACCTTACCATCATTTAAAACTGTAAGCAAATAGGAGCTGACAGGTACTGTAAACATTTTTGCAAATTATGCAACCTATGAACCTTAAATTATGCAACCTGTGAGGGTGCAGTCCTTCAGCAGGAGGCCAGTTCTCAGTCCCAACCTGACCACTCTCCTGGTGCCCTGCTGTATCCGCTGTCCTTTCCTCTCCTTTATTTTCCTACAGTTGAAAGATGAAACTGAGGAGGTTATTTTTGGAGGCAAGGAGGAGAGATTAAAAATCAATGTGAAGCTTTAGCCGTACAGTTGAAAACTGCTGACCAACCAAGAAGATGATTACAAAGTCGGCCTGCTATGACCCAAAAAATAAATCAAGGACTTGTGTCTTAGACTGGTCCATTTAGCAGCAATGTCTTTGTAAGTCAATGTTAAAGTAAGAACAAAAATCAGCACAGTTGGAAGTGGATCTTATCACTCAAGTACTAAAGTACAAAGGTAAGATGCATTCATTCTTCTTTATTTATTTATTCACTCATTCATTCATTTTTTGCTATAAATGTCTAGAAAAAAAAACTTGCAGAAAACGTCAGGCACTGAGACTCTCAGTTTTTCCAAATCAAGGTTTAATACTCTTGTTTATAGCTGCTTTTTACAAGAATATTTTTACATCTTTTTCCTGTAGTCGTTGTAATTATGCAACACTGCACTGCAACTTCTATTTTGAATCATCTTATTTTATGAATACCTAATGTTTATGCTTTTTTTTCTCCTGCTCTAAATATTAGTATCTTGTTTTAAAGACTTTTAAATGTATAACTTCAATGTAGTTTCAAATGTTTTCTGTCAATTTATTTATTTTACAATGCCTTTTCAGTCCTTGCCAACTTTATTCTACAGTCGTACCTTTATTTCTTTGTTTTTGTTTATTTCATTTCATTCATTATGTTTCTCTTTATGTTTTGGAACAATCTGAGGTGGCCGAAAACCGCCACTGCTGCAAATTTAAAAAACTCTTTCTTTTTATCTGCACCGTTTCTTTTTTTATTTGCAGCGGGCTTTGGCTCCTTTTTTTTGGCATCAGTTACTTCCCCTGTGACTTTTTTTTTTTTTTTTGCATCCTTTTATTTTGCAGTAAGTAACTTTTTTTCACCATTGTCACTGTTTTTGCATTGTTAACTTCTGTTGTGTTTTTTTTTCTTTTAATCTGCACCTTTCCTTTTTTTATTGCAGCAGGCTTCGGTTTCTTTTTCTTTTTTTTGTTGTTGCATTGGTAACTTCTGTTGCTTCTTTTTTCCCATCAACACTTTTTTTTTGCGTTGTTAATCTCCACCTTGGCTTTTCTTTTGTCTGCACCATTTCTTTTTTTATTTGCCGCGGGCTCCAGTTTCTTTTTTTTTGCATTGGTAACTTCAGTTGTGACCTTCTTTTTTTGCATCTCTTTATTTTTGCAGTACGTAACTTTTTTTGCATTGCCACTTTTTATGCATCATTAACCTTTGTTGTGGCTTTTTTTTCTGCACCGTTTCTTTTTTTATTTGCGATGGGCTTCGGTTTCTTTTTGACTTTTTTTTTTTGCATCCCCTTATTTTCGCAGTTCGGTTTGTGCTTCGTTTTTTTTCTCTTCTTTTTTTTTAGACAGGGGTAACTTCCATTGTGACATTTTTTTTGCATTTTTTTTTTTATTTTCAGCAGTGGTGATTCTTTATTTTTATCCACACCGTTTCTTTCTTTTTCTTTTTTTATTTGCAGTGGGCTTCAGATTCTTTTTGACTTTTTTTGCATCCTTTTATTTTTGCATTAAGTTATTTTTTTCCATTGCCACTTTTTTTGCATCGTTAACTTCTGTTGTCTTTTTTTTTTTTTTCATCTGCACCGGTTTCATAATTTTTTATCTGCAGCGGGCTTTGGTTTCTTTTCTTTTTCTTGCATCGTTAACTTCCCTTGTGACTTCTTCTTCTTCTTAATATTATTATTATTTTTTTTTGCATTCTGTTTTTTAAATTTGCAGCAGTGGTGGTTCTCGGCCACTGTATGGAAACACATACCAGCCCTTACCTATAATCATTATTCCTCTTTTGCATACTCTTGCAGTGGTGTAGAAAATCTCAGTAAACGCCATCTGACACACACACACACACACACACACACACACACACACACACACACACACACACACACACACACACACACATAGATCTGCACTCATATGCTACAATCCTGTGCAAAGGACGTCATCATGATCCCCCCTCTCTCTCTCTCTCACATCCACAGGCTCTATAATAACACGTAGTTCGGGTCCAGGCTCAGTCATTAAATACTTTCATGAAATAAAGTCTTGTTTTGTAGCATACTCTGACTGTAAACTAACTATCCCGGTGTTTTTTTTCCAACTATCACAGGATAAATGTGGACATTGGTAAAGCTTTACCAAACCGCTGCAAGCTAACAGTAGCTTTAGCGGAGAGGATCCAGAGCACTGCAGCTGGCTCCCTCACTCACTCTCTCTCTCCCTCACTCACGCACTCGCTCACTCACTCACGCAGCTAGCTAACCTAACCTCGCACTTATACGCTTACAGCTGTTGAAAGCTAACTCCACAGAAACTGCACTGACTCACCGTCCATCCCACTGGAAGTAACGTTTCCGCCCGCCCGGGAGGAGAAAATGAACGAGCTTGTGAAGAGTTTGCCCTCCCCGACTCTCCCGGGAATCCTCCTGCCCGGTGCGGATACCTACAAAGGCTGGCTCTTTAAATGGACCAACTACCTGAAAGGGTACCAGCGGCGGTGGTTCGTCCTCAGTAACGGCCTGCTGTCCTATTACAGGTAACGGTAACTATGGGCGAGTACTGCGACTGTTGCTTAGTATAACAACTCAGAGCATTTACATACACTTACTATGTTAAATTAACACTTAATAATGATTGATTTTGTCAGTGGTGCCAGTAAGAGTGATTGGTGTTGATTTTTCATTGGTTTATAACGTTTAAATGAAACTTTAGTGAAATTGAGAGGGAGTACCCTGAATGATGCCAGTGTAGCACACACACAGAAAACTACCTGAGTCATAGCCATGAAGATGAACAAGACTATATGAGTTATAATATGTAACTAAGAATAATTTCACATTTATTCAACAGCCTTATGTTCATTATCCTTTCCTACTTTTGAGCCTTTTCATAAATCCTAAGCATCATATTATATTAACGAACTTGTTGGCTCTTTTAAGTAACATTTGTGTTTTGCTTGCTAACCTGAGTTATAAGCAGAGACACATTCTGAATGGTAACCTACTAGTTATGTAAAACAATCATAAATAATGGAGGGAGATGCTGAAAGAGCAGAAAAAAAGACCCCAGCAGAGCTAATCTTGTAGTCATTCCCACTAAAGGACTATGACACTGAACATTTGTTGGATGATAAAAACATAAGTAGTTTAATACATATAAAAGGCATTTCGAAGATAGTAGACAGGGGTGAAGTCCATATGTTTGAGTCAAAACTTGAGTCAGGCGAATGCATGACTATCAGTTAAAAAATCAGTCTGAAAAGTAGGATGTAAAATCTACATGATATACACCACCAATGTGATGAATGTTTTATGTAATGTTGATTCCTCATGAGAAATGTAGACTGAAAGTTCTGGTCCCGAATATTTCAACATAAAGTCTTCACTGTTTTACACACTCACTGAGATCTTAACACTACCCTCTATCTTCTAAGTTTGGCACATGATCATTAGATTTTAGATTAGATTTTCCTTTATTCATCCCTCAGTGGGGAATTTAAGTTGTTAACAGCAGTGGTACACATGACACACATTCATACTGGGTACAAAAAACAATATAAATAAGATAAAGAACTACGGTAAAAAAAAGAAAGAGCAGTGCAAGGGAAGAACAGTAATAAAGACAAGTATATGAAAAATATAAACTAGAGAAAAAGATCACTGCCAACAGAAAGAAAAACAGGTGTGGATGCTGATTATCATCATTGAGAGCTTGCAGTGCAATTAACCTCATCTTATCTCCATCTGTTTGTTCATGTCCAGCAGGACTCAGGCAGAGATGGCACACACCTGCCGAGGCACAATTCCTGTAGCAACCGCACACATCGAGGTGGGTGACACTTGCCACTTTGTGTTAACAAGCGGAGGAAGAAACTACCACTTGAAGGCCACCTCTGAGGGAGAGTGTCAGCGATGGGTGTCAGCCCTGCAGCAAGCAAAAGCCAATGCCAACCTACTGATGCATCACTCAGGTAGTAGAGATATTTGATTTATTCTGAGTTACCAGTATGACTCTGTCTCGAACTGTAAATTTGAGTTTTAACATTGATAATATATGTGATTTTTACGAACTTTCAGCCCCTCTAAGTTCCCCAAATGTCAGCCAAAATGAATCAGTATGGTTCACCTCAGTGTCTGACGTAGATGAACTAAATTTAGCTGTAACCCGAATGCAGCCTTGTGCAACCAAGACCCACTTGGCAAGATGAATACTTTGTCTGCTCCCTTTATCATCATGTAAACTCTTAGCCACAAGAGGGCAGTATTGTCTAACATAAAAAGGCTCAGTGATAGCAAAAGAGTGGTTTTTTTATGTTTTTCTTTTTTTCTGTCAAATGTCTTTTCATCAATAATCCTCACCATGTTTATTTTATACCTTTGCACCCCAAGAAATAACAGTACAACAGTCTGTAGCATAATTCAAAAAGCCCTGCTGTGGTGATGTTTAATAGAATTAAAACAGGAGCACTGCATTTTCCCTCCATCTCTCTCCAGCTCGGTGTCTCTCTTTCTCTTTTCCTCCCTCTCTGCTGCACAAATATGCACAGACGTACATGCAGCTCCCACCTCCCTCCCACTCTGTCTCCTTTCTCCCTCCCTGTCTCCTTCAGTATGACGACAGTGAGAGCTGAATGAAATGACCTTCCTCTAGACTCCTCCTCCTGTTCTGGTAGCAGGAGGAGTAAGAGAAAGAGACAGGGTGTGAGGGTCTTTCATTGAAAATATTTCTCAGCATACACTCTGTGGACAATAGGGAGACACGGGTGCAGCCGTTTCAATAAGTGTCACCTTGTAAGTAGCCTGTTAATTATCTTACCAAGAGGATAATAAGGACGAGGATAGAGGGTGTGTTCTTTCATGACTGCCTGCATGCTTATGTGTTCAGTTAATTTTTGTGTAGTGTGTGTTTGTTTATCTAGTTCAGAAACTTTGGCTCGTCATAAGTACAAATGTGTGGCTGAGAATACTGACGGGATAGATTTTGCGATTTTGAGTTAACATATTACCACTTTCAACAGAACAATATTTGAACACCAGCAACAGCCATAAATGCTACATGTATTTCCCTTTATTTGTGTGTGATTGTTTTGTTGCATACTTTTCTGCAGATCGTTACTGTGATTACAGCTCCTGAAGCAGTCACTCTGAGGTGTGACCCTTTAAACACCCTTCACTGCTGACTAAAGACTTTGCACCTGCAAAATGCAAATCACTGTTTTCTGTGATGTGACTATATTAGCATGTAGGAACTATAACGGATCTGTGGGGTGCCTATGCACAACAATGCAGGTGATTACTGGTGGTGTTTACAGCTAAGACACTAATCAGGATTTAATGATCTTAGCCCTGTAAGAAGATTTTAGACGGCATCACTTTCCTTTTGAGGTTACTCAAAGCTCAGACGGTGCTTTGAATGTATATTCTCCCTATTGTTTTCAGTTTGAGATATGTCATAGCCACTATAGAATCTTCATTGATTAATTTATTATCATATTCTTGAACAAACTGTGTTTAGACACAGTTCATGCAGTCTAAACAGATTAACTTTTGTGCATGTGGGAGCCCAGACAGAAACCCTTGTGTGTTGTGGTCAAGTGTGTATGAGCTCTTTTAGTTAAGGACTCAGAAGCAGTAATAGAAGGGTAAATTAACTGACCTTAAGTAGATTAGATCAGAGGTAATTAGGTGAATGTTGCAGCAGTTATCAGATCTCTTTCACAACAGCGTTATTTTAAATTCAGATAAAAGGTTTGCTGTGGAAAAATGTAAAGTCTTTAGAAACCACTGAAGTCCATGGTGCAAATCTGATACCCGTGAGTGCTCGTAAGGAAGGAACAGTCAAGCTCGGGGTGTACTTCAGCAAGCTCTGACCATGTTACAGCCAGGCGTTGTTTGTGTCATCTGTGATGCAAAAGCTTTCAGTGAATCTGCTGGGTTTGAATCCAATTCTCTCTCCCCACACAGTGTCCATATTAGTTCTTCCTCTATCACCTGTGGGTGTGTTCTCATGATTCAACAATGAGTCACCAATTTGTCTGCGACTCTCCGCTATCCTGCATGAAAAAAATAACTGTTTAGTACACAGACCGTGCATGCAAGCCTCCCTGCTACATGTCTGTTGTTACTGCATGGATGTGTATCATAAAAGAATTTCTTAAAAGCCGGTTTAAAAGCAGCTGAATCCCTATAAAGTATACATCCACTGGAGTCAAATGATGTTATTTTTTCCTGCTGTATTTGGGTCATGAAATCATTACACATGCCCGAAGCATTTTTTTTCACCTTCTCATTTTTAATCTTCTCCTCCTGGGTCTGTTTTAATCCAGTTTGCTCTGATTGTTTTGATTTTTTTCCCCTCTTTGAACCAGTGTAGTACATTGTCTGCCTGCTTTGGCACTCACAGGCAATGCAGACTCTGGCCTAGATTCAGCAAACATGCTCGAGAGTTTTCAGATTAAACACGCAATTTGTTTCTCCTGGGGACAGAAAAAATGTTTTGACCTAGAAATTTCCTCATATATATGATGCAACGCTGGCATTTCCTCTTTTAAAGGCCGGATTATTTGTGTTGACATATATAACTGTGTTGTGTGAAACCAGCTGTTATCTAAAATTGTCCTGATGAACATATGGCGTTATGTGTTTTTTTTTTTTTTTTTTCTAATGTAATAGGGCACTATATGCTGTTTTATAGGTCAAATGAATCCTATAGAAAAGAAACAGATAAAAAAATAATAATAATAAAATAAAATAGTTTTTTTTACCAGAACTCATTGAGTATAATTACAGGGAAATAGACACAAGACAGCTATGAATTCCTATAGAAACACAGTGGAGTATTACAAGACAGGATTTTATTTTGAAAGTTTCATAATGCATCGATTTGGCTTTGATAAACAATTAGACAAAGAAGATAGAAAATCTGCCCTTAATGTTGATTCCTTTTTTCTCAGTTTAAAGCTAAAAGGCTGATTGTATATGCTCTGTAAAGACAAAGGTTAAGTAGCAGAGTGATGGGAAAATTAATGTAATTTTTCAAAATACTCAGTCCTGTCTCCGTACATTATTACTAATATCCTTGAGACCGACAGTTCAGCTACCAGCAAGGGGAAGAGAGGGGGAAAGAGAGGAGGAAAAGGGTAATGCGTCATCTTTTTTTTCCCTCCCTTTCCTCCTTTCTAAAAATAGCTGAGCCTTCTGATTGCACAGGCCTACGTTTCCAAGGCAACGGTTTTCATTCACAGCTTTCCAATGGTGTAGAAGAAGGGGGGTGTGGGGAATCAGGGGTGTGAAGAGTTATTATCTCCCTCCATCCGGTCTGCACAAACAGTCTTTAAATATGTGAAAGCCTAAATTAAGAATATAATGACACATTAAATCCCCATGATGTGTTAAGTAAGGTACATGATTCAACACTAGAAATAAAGGCATAGTAACCTCTAATGACACTTAAGCATCTGAAGTAGGTCATGTAATCCCTCAACTGTTTTTTCTTTGGTTTATGTGTGAAGATGACTCAGGGGATGAAGGTCCCGGACCTCAAGAAGATCGAGCCCTCACCCAAGGGGTGCTCAAGAGTCTGGCCAGCAAGCTAGATGACCTGAGCACCTGTAATGAGCTGATCGGGAAGCACGGCGCCGCCCTTCAGCGCTCCCTCAGCGAACTTGAGGAACTGCGTGGATCCACTGACAGCACAGACAGAGTGAAAGCTGTTAACGAGCGAGCAACCCTTTTCCGCATCACCTCCAATGCTATGATCAATGTGAGTTTGCACTGTGCATGTACGGTATAACCTCAGCACTGTAAACACTGATCAGCTGCAAATGTCTCTCCTAATGAGGGACTGCAAGCTTGAGGGCTCTGCTGTCAACTTTTTAAATGTTTATTTGCATTCACACCTCAGGCTTGTCGTGACTTCCTGGACGTAGCAGAATCTCACAGCCGGAGGTGGCAAAAGGCCCTGCAGCATGAGCGAGAGCAGCGTCACCATCTGGAGGAGACCATTGAACAGTTAGCCAAGCAGCACAACAGCTTAGAGAGAGCCTGGAGGGAGAACCCCACCTCATATACAGGTGAGACATGACACTCTGTCTGACCCTTTTTACACCCGGTATTATCTGCTCACTAGTTTCATCACAACAGCTCGAAGATTAAACTTTGCATTAGATTGAGTCCTTGCATGTGTCATTAGTCACCTTTTATGATCAGATCTTACATCGCAATATGTTCATAAATTCAATTATCCAAACGGGGAAAAAAATCAATTGAAAATAAATGAGTGCAGACTTGCAGCAGAGAGAGTGGGATACAGAGAACCAGCTCATTTTGTCAAGCAAGAGAGAGCAGAGGTCAAAGTGTCAATTCAGCATACAGTAAAAACGTGCTCTAATGAAGGATTCAGAGACGAGTCGGTTGTTTATAACCACTCGATAAAAGGAGTTTGATCGCTTAGGTTCACTTAGGCTTCTCAAGCAGAAGGCAGGCAAGTTCTTATTTATTTTAAATCCGGTCTACTTCCTCAGTGTAGTCTCAAAGAATTGTAATGTGCCCTCTTCTGGCCGGCAAAAGTGATGCATGTCTATGACAGAAACACCAAACAAAACAGCCCTCCTAAACTGAGTCTGTTTTTTCATGTAAAGATTCTTGTCAATGCAGATTTCTTTGAAAGTATTCCTCAAGTGGGTTTTCATTATTTTTCTTTTATACTTAAGATACTCAGTTTGTCTCCCTCTTTGTCCCTGATTTGTTGTCGTAGGTGTGGAGCGGTCTCAGGAGGGGGATGCCAGTGACGAGAATGACGAGGCTGAGTTCTTTGATGCCATGGAGGACTCCCCTGCATTCATAACTGTTACGACTAGTGGCGAAATAAAGCACAAGTGAGGCTTAATTTTTGTACTTATCTAACAGCGTTTTTTTCACACCAGTCAGAAGCACGGTAACTTTGATCTTAAATTGAACTCTGTCGCTTTCCCTCAGGCGCTCAGGCAGTAATCAGAGTATGACGAGTGGAGGAGTGTCCAATGACTGGACTCACAATGAGAATGTACGTCCCAACAGGCCGATACAACCAACAAAGTAGAACTGATTTTGTCATCGCTTTACAGTTTCGTCTGGCTTTTCATGTGTGTCTTAATTTTTAAAAACAACAGCACAGTTTGTATTTTTTTCTGTTTTTTTTTTTTTTCTCTCAGGATACCTCAGGCACAAACCACATGCAGCTACGAAGAACAAGACGCAGTCGTATTCCTGACAAACCAAACTACTCCCTCAACCTGTGGAGCATCATGAAGAACTGCATCGGAAAAGATCTATCCAGGATACCAATGCCGGTATATTAAAAATACACAGTAGAGATTGGCTGCAATATAATTTTGGTTAACTGGCCTGTTTGCGTATAAAAGCCCTCATGTCTACGTTTGATTGCAGGTAAACTTCAATGAGCCGTTGTCCATGCTGCAGCGTCTGACTGAGGATCTAGAGTACAGTGAGCTTTTGGACCGGGCAGCTCGCTGTGACTCCTCTCTTGAGCAGATGTGCCTGGTAGCTGCTTTTTCCGTCTCTTCCTACTCCACTACGGTCCATCGCACAGCCAAGCCCTTCAACCCTCTGCTGGGGGAGACGTATGAGCTGGACCGACTGGAGGAATACGGTTATCGCTCCATCTGCGAGCAGGTGAGACTAATGTGCTTTAAAATGTCACACACACACAGAAATGTGTATTACCCACAGTGAAGAATCAAGTCTTAATACAATTTAATGTGCACATTTATTTCTGCTGACACTGTTTACCTTCAGGTCAGTCACCATCCACCAGCTGCTGCCCACCACGTGATATCACAGCGAGGGTGGACCCTGTGGCAGCACATCACTATTGATAGCAAGTTTCGTGGGAAATATATTTCTGTCATGCCTTTTGGTACGAAACAAATCAACTTTATTACCGTCCCAGTTTGCAGCCTAGAATGAATCTAGGCCTCTCAATGTGAAATATGTGTCTGCATGCTAAGTAGTTCTTGCACCATGACTCATTTAGCATGTTTTTGTGTGCAGTTTTGATGTTTGTGTGCACTTGTGCTTTTACCCTCCTCTGCAGGAAACATTTATCTGCAGTTCCACTCAAGCGGGAACCACTATGTGTGGAGCAAAGTGACCTCAACGGTGCACAACATTATTGTGGGGAAACTTTGGATTGATCAGGTGTGACTTTCTCATTTTTTTCATACTGTATATATAAACTGGCATTTGTTTGAGTTTGTGCTTGTTTAATAATCCTTTAAATGTGCAGCAATAGTAACTTTTATGAAACAGACAAATACATCAGAAAGAAAGAAAATTCATCAGGATCTTAATGAAATTTGCTTTGTAGCGATGATGCTAGTGTGGGTTTTAATGCGTCACTGAAAACAGCATCTGCGGTTGTCACACTCTGCAAGTTACATCTGTTTCCTCTTGTTTGATTCTTGTTTTTTTCTGACTCTGCCGTCAGTCAGGGGACATTGATATTGTAAACAACACTACCAAGGACACCTGCCGTCTCAAATTCTCTCCATACAGCTACTTCTCCAGGGAAATACCCCGAAAAGTGAGTCTGATATTTTGCATAGCTCTTGCCTCCGAACTGTTACTACTAAGTTTCCTGAATCCTCCTAAATTGGTGTAAAACCTTATTTTAGTACAGTGGTTCTCAAGTCAAGTCCTCGAGCCCCCCGTGTCCTGCATGTTTTGGATGTTTCCCTGCTCCAACACACCTGATTCAAATGATCAGCTCGTTAAGCCATTACAGAGCTTGATAACGAGCTGATCATTTGAATCAGGTGTGTTGGAGCAGTGAAACATCCAAAACATGCAGGACAGTGGGCCTCGAGGACTGGACTTGAGAACCACTGCTTTAGTAACACCTTAGAGAGATGTTTCTGTCCTGGCTCAGCAGTAAATATTCCACTGCCCTGCTCTCAGTCTCTGTGTGTAACTAATCTCTTCCTGTGTGTCATCTCCTTGGGTGTCCCCAGGTGACAGGAGTTGTCGAGGACAGAGAGGGCACAGCACATTACATCCTGTCAGGGACCTGGGACGACAAGATGGAGAGTGCCAAGATAGTGGACAGCAGCCAGGGATGTGGAGGATCCGAGGGAAAACAGAAAACAGTTTATCAAACTCTTCAGCCTAAGCTGTTGTGGAAGAAGTATCCTCTACCGTATGTTTATAACATCAAACCCATTTCTACCACATCTTTGAAAGCTGTTTTCTCATATTTCTCTCAACCTCTAAGAGTCATCATGTTTGGTCTGTTGTGACTTCAACTTTCCAGAGACAATGCAGAGAACATGCACTATTTCTCCTCTTTGGCTCTGACCCTCAATGAGCCAGAGGAGGGCGTGGCCCCCACTGACAGTCGTCTGCGGCCAGACCAGCGTCTGATGGAAGCAGGTCTGTGGGACGAAGCAAACTCTGAGAAGCAGCGGCTTGAGGAGTGTCAGAGGCTGGAGAGAAAGAGAAGAGAGGCGCAAGCTACACAGGCGCTGGAGGAAGGTGAGGGTGAGGACACCGACAAAGAGTTTTCCTCTGCTCAGAAATGTTTTTACTTGACCTTAGTGTTTGAAGTCCATTGTGCTAAAAGACGTTCACAAACTATTCCCTCAGTCATCCTTAAAGGGTTTTTGTTTTTTTAAACAAGTGCACAGTATTAATGTCAAAGCATTAGTTAAACTAGTCCAATATGGTGCTTAAATATGTATAATGTTAGAATTCCACAAATAGTAAGAATACTAGGAAGGATCCTTTTTTGTGTTGAAGGTGAAGTTGTTTTGAAGGACGTTTTGACTGCAGCTTATATTTCAAAGCGGAGTAAAATTTGTATTTCATTGAATGTCATTTTAAATTTAATATTCACATTTAAAGAAAAATGCTAAATGACATAAAATGCTAAAGAACTAGGGCCGATTGGAGGATGAAAAAAATAGATTTACAACAAGAAAATCTTGAATATTTTGGAATAAATTTGTAATTTTTATGGTAATGAAACAGAAGTTTTATGAGAAAGAAGATGTTTTTATAGGCTTTAGTTAGTGTTCATGTAAAATAACATATGAGAGGATTTTAAAAAGACAGACAGGTACCTGCACTGAAACAAGGAACATGGATCATCTGATGAAGTTACTCTCATAACAGCTGGCACAGACACAGGCTGCCTACTAGCCTGCCCTTCTTTAGAGTATACCCAGCATCTTGAACAATCAATTCAGATTTCTGATGCTCATGACAGTGTGGTGCTGATGCTCTAAAAGACTGGGTTGTCAGTTAGTGTTGAAACCTATGCTGAAGTATAACCTTGCAAGATGCTCCAAGTTCCTCAGTTTTTCTTTTGGGCTTATATCTCTTTTATTTAGAAGGAGGACAGGACCACTCACAGAGTAGCAGACTGAGAGATATAGTAGGAAATAACATGTGCTAAGGGTTGGATTCGATTGAAGCCAGTCCACTTCTTCACAGGGTGCTCAAATTTAACCATCAGGCTAAACTGGCACCTCTAAGTTTCACGTTTTAGTTTGAATTACCCATTTTATGTTCTTTCAAGCTTATCATGGACTGACATTTTGACTTTTTTCTTATAAATGTATGACTTCATTCTCAATAATTCACAGTGTCATTCAACTTATTTTTTTCCCTCTTTGGCATGGCCTTAATACTCTGTTATAACATGTTAATCACTTAATCTTATTTTATATATATTTTTTAGGTGGAACTCATTAAGCCAAAAGAATTCTTTTAAATGAAACTGGAGACAGCTATTCAGATTGAACTTTTCTATGATAGAGGTGCTATTTTTTTTTCCAATCGATGTACAACTGTTATATGATGGCTGTGTGATTGTGTCATTAGGGCAAGACATCGAAGGTTACCAGCCGCTGTGGTTTGAGAAGAGGACAGAGGACACTACAAGAGAAAGCATCTATGTGTACAGGGGCGGTTATTGGGAAGCCAAAGACAGACAGGACTGGAGTCAATGTCCTGATATCTTCTAGGACAGGAAATCACAGCGTGTCATCAGACAGGCTGAGATGTTCCTCCTCCAGTAAGAATACTCTGACTTAAGGATCACAGTTTGGGTGTGGATGTGAGTGGGTGTGTGTGTGTGTGAAAGTGAACCAGCTATTCAACGTAGCTCCTGGGATTTGAAGCACAACACTGGCTCCTGCTTCTGCCTGTTAATCTCATCTGCTCGGTTAAAAACTTGTGTTTGCAGAATGCATGGCCTCAGTTTATGTGTGCTGTGTAAATGCTCATTCAGCACTGCAGGACACTTACATTCTGGAGCACACAAAGTTCTCACGTGTGTCGATGGGACATAAATACTCTCCATATACTTTTCAAAGTCATGATTCCTGCACCAAAACACATTTAGTTCAATGGGTGTGTTAAACTTGGAGGCAAGGAGTGCTGCGTTTGTTTTGGTACAAGTACTGAATGTCTTGTTCTCCTCAAAGCTGGAACAACATGTCCCTCATGTTGGTCTCCGGCACAGACACCGGCTTTTAAACGACCATAGCAGAACAAATTACTCTTGTATCGTAAAAGGTTTCTAGTATATGATTCAAGCTGACTATCTGGGATTTTTACTCTTCTACTTCATAAGATTAAAATAGTTCCTCTAAAGATAGACTTTACATGTGTATTCAGTTTTGAACATGTTCTACTCATAGCAGACGGTCTGTGTTACAAACTGGGAGCGCAAAGTTCTTGGAGTTTGCCAAGCTGGGCGGGTTTAAAAGAAGTTGCATTGTGGGAAATGTAGGATCCAGCTTTGGGATATACAAAGGACTGAGAGACAGGATGCCAAAACATACACTGCACTGCTCTCCTCATTCCCTCATAAAGGTACATTTATTTTAGTAAAACAGTAACAAATTGAAAAATTATTCAAAAAGCCAAGACTGAAGACCTTCTGAAGTGTAAATCTGCAAAAAATTGAGGGATTTATTTTGGTGCTAGGTGGTAATTTTAGCCATAACTATACAAAGATGTACCAAGACTCTTGTAAACACTGCATCCAAACAGAGAAATGCAGGGCAGTTAAAATAATGGAACTGATTTTTTTTTTCTTGAGGGTACTTGTATGGATAGTTTCAAGTTAAATTTTATTTTACGAGTAATAAAACTTAAAATACCAAGTAAAAAAAAGTAGTTAATCAGCAACAAACCTGTTATCCCTTACTCTGAAACAGGAAGAATGACTGGCTCTGTGAGTGATTTAGCAATAACACAAATGCATGGCCACATGAGAAGACAAAATAGTCCCAGGCCAGGAACGGTGTTTTATGCAGCAAAAACAGTTTTATTCACAATATTCATTTAGAGAAATGATTGTTATGTACTTAGACCTGAGTCATACACATCACGTAAAAAAAAAAAAAACATAAAGAAAGACTTAGCAATATTATGCTAAGGCTTTCGTTCTGCAAGCTATCACTATTGCAGATGAGTTGTGAATGTACATTCTATATCTAACCAACCACCTATTTATAGATTTCAGCTCTCTGTGTATTGTAACATGCATTCAATAGTTGATTTTTTGCCTGTATATAGCAAGAAATTAATGGAGGTAGTATAACTATTAGTCACTGTAAGAAATTATTGTTTCACACTACTTGAACATCCACACTTTGGTCACTACTTAAACTATTTGTGTAGAGATATTTATAGATAGAATCAAGATTGTTTACAAGCGAATGAAATGTTGGTGAAATACAGGTTATGGTTATCAGTTACCTAATGAGGTGAAGACACAGTATGTAAAATATTGATGATGCAGATAAGGTTTGATCCAAGCACAATATGACGTTTTTCCTGCAGGTAATGAACAACTTGTGCAACATAGCCTCAGATTTTTCCATGGTAACACAGCTATGCATGGTTTTAGAGTGCTAAAGCACTAATGTAGTGAACAGCCTCTTCGCCTAGCTTTTTGTTTGTTAACTCTTGATGACACATGATGTGAATTCACCTTTTGTGCCCTATGACCTCAGAAATTTGACATTTTTGAGCTCAAATAAAAACATAAAGCTGTCACTGTGGCGTTTATAATGTTAGATAAATGTTGGTCAAGCGTGTTAACGGACAGATGAAACAAATGACATCCATAGAAACAGATTCTGTGATGATGATGATTGAAGACCAACATTTTCTTTTCTCTGGTCTGAGCTGAATGCTGCAGATGTTGGTAGAATAAGAAGCCATATGATACATATCGTCTAACAATACATAATGCTTTCTTAGCTACTTGTCACAAGATCAGCAAAGTTTGCATTCTTATTAGCTGGGTTTCTTCAACCACTCGTCAACCTCTCCAGCCCAGATTTTACCATGTTTTTACCACACACAGTAAATTACTGTTCTGATGCTGCCAAGACAATGTTGATATTTTTTCTGGAGTGGTGATTTTGAGCATGGCACAGGTAAATTTACTGCATTTATACACCTGCCAGCTGTAACATTATGGACATCTGGGCAATCTAATGCAACCTAATACTACGGCTATACTATAAATTCTAATTTTACAAAGTTTGCTTTTTCTTTTGTTTTTTCGTACATAGACAGGTGATAATTTAGAGTTGTAGTGAGTGATGATGCACTGGAGTGCATTACATTGTCCCTAATGTTTTGCTCCCATCATTTTTGTTAATACTGTGGGCAAAATACAAGTAACACCGCTCAATGTATGGCACTCCAGTACATCACCCTACATATTTAACATTAAATCTGAAATCAAAAATCATCTGTCCGGTTGTGTGTACAAAAACTGAACATTTTGACATTTCCTGAGAGTATGAGAGTGTTGGGTTGAATCACATTGCAGTTGTTTATAGTAATATCATCATGGATAAGCGGATGATGGGGGAGAGTGGGGTAAGATGAGCCATTTTTCATATTTGGGATCATTACATAAAGGCAATCATAGTTTTGTCTCTAACTAGTGTATCTGCATATATTTCAAGATGTTGTGCATCCCTGCAAACCAACAGAATGAGTGTAAACATAAATGTCTTGATAATATAGCATGCCAAAAAAAAGTGGTCTCCTATGGTCAACTTACCCCGTGTATGAGGTAAGTTGAGCCATATCCCTACTACCCACCAACTCTCCCCCCCAGCCCTCCCTCACCTTCTCTCTCCCTAAATAACAGTCACTTCTTCACATTCATGTGTATTTTTATCTATTATACACTATTCAACTGGTACATTTTTTTATTATTATTGCATATAACTGCTAAAAGGCTGTTTTGTAAAAAGCCATTTTAACACGAGAATTCCTTTAACTGATTCAGAACATTCACAGCTGTATTTTTGAGAAGAAAAAGTAAAACATTTCAACAATCTGAACTGAAACTCTGATCCTCTCATCAGACTCCTTTACTTTCTCAGTCGAGCCAATGGCTCAACTTACCCCAGAACTACTATGATGACTTTATTAGTCCTCTAAGCTAAAATGGTGGACTTTTATGTTAGGTTTTTGACCTCATGTTGTAGCTCATAGATACAACAATTGATGGATAAAACAAATTTAAAATGACCTTTTTTGGTCTGAACACAATTCTAATAAAACTGATGACAGACTAAATTCACTTTCAAGAGTGAAAAATGTCTAACCCCTTCACCCATGTGCTTCTAACCTTCACAGACTCCATGAATTGATGACCATCTCCTAAATATTTGGTCACATGATCAATTTCTTTTACCATTTCTAAGCAACAGGGGGTGGTTCAACTTACCCTTTGGCATAACTTACCCCACTCTCCCCTATTTGACTTTGGTTTGGACCCAATTCAACTGCTGACCATGTTTGAGCATGATCACACTTTCCATTGTTTAAATATCATTAAACTGTTTGTTTCAAACTAATAGACTGTCTAATTTTATATGCTCATAATTGCAATTACCCAGAGAAGCACCTTATATGATGGAAGAAAGGCAACAAACCGTTTTCATTGGACGGCTCATGGACACGTGAGGCTCCATGCTCCAACACTTCAAAACCTGCACAGGAGGTTGCATTCAGCTCGCATCATAAATTAGTGGCATTGCCCTTTAAAACAACCACCCAATTGGACTGAAGCGCGTCCTCTGTGTCGGTTTGGCTGACAGGACGGTGACCGACTGAAGGAGGTTTGGGGATGCTGCCGGTGCTGTCTCAGTACACGTCGAATAAAAAGGTAAAATATCGTTACGGGGAAATGTCACCGGTGGGTTTTGTTGTTGTTGTTGTGAGCTAATGCTCTGCCTGAGGATGGGAGGGGGTGAGAACAGGTCAGGACGGAAGTCACGTTAACGGTTGTTTTGTAGCGAACGAGCCTGAGCGCAGCTAGCTGTGTGTGGAGCCCAGTGTGCTAACGTTAGCATGACAGCACAAACAGCGAGACGCTGTGCCGTCCACCCGTGTCTAGTGACAAGTCAGTCCACAGCAGAGGTTACAGAGACTTAACACACTTTCACCTTGTCTTTTACTAAACACCGACGTAGGTTTACTCTTAAAACACACTGCGACATTCATTCAGACTATGAATGAAACAGTTAACCGGGGTCCAACTGTGTTTTTAATGACAACGCTGAGGTTAGCGTCTAATTCGCAGTTGATTCAGGGAAGGAGAAGGAAACGAGGTCCTAGTCATTTAAAGTCATACATCTAGACATGTAGATCTTGACTAGATTATCAGAGTCTCTAAACACGCAGTTCCAGGTTTGTGAGATAACATGGAGGGGCGATTTCACTGCTTGTTGTTTATAAAGACCACACAAAATCAGGTACTAATCCAGAATCGCAATACTTAGGCTTCTCACATTTGTGTCTGAAAAGTGTGGGGACCCTTAATCCAGTCCAGATTTGAGAAATCTTGGTTTCCCTAATCTTCCTTTCACATCAGCGGAATCGGAAGCTACAAACACGATGCTAACTTCAGCGCCGTTTGAGTTGTCAGGGTTTTCCTTCGCTCCGGTGTTATGCCGTAGAATGCATCCCCTTCATCCCATCCTCTCATTAGCTTCTTAAAGTGGAAGAAAATGAGACAACAGCAGGAGCAGCAAACTTTCGTTCTGTTTTTATGTGCCTCAAAAATGCACATATCAAGGTGTGCATGGGTTTGTAAACTGTACAGTTAGCTGTCAAGGTAGAAAATTTTATATTTTTGGGACAGCAAATATTCCGAATCAGAGGGCTTTTGTTTTCTGCTTATATGAATAGCCTAAATGAAATCATTCAAGGCACATGGTTTTGGTAAGGAATTATTAGTTGAAAACGCTTCTCTGGTCTGAGTTAGATCAGTCGGTCTATCTGTCAGTGTGAAGAGCAGTAGCCTACAGTACAGTATATATTTATTATTTATAATTTTTTTATCAAATCGTCTGATTAATCGGTAATCGGCTTATTTTCCCCCTAATAATCGGTATCGGCATCGGCCCCAAAAAATCCATATCGGTCGGGCCCTACGTGTTATGTACTTTCAACTGCGCTCCCGTCAGGGGTGCATTCTACAGCAGGGGTGCATTCTACGACACAACACCTGTGCCTGGAAAAGGGAATCATGAGATCTCCCCCTGGCATGAAGTAAGATTCTATTTAAAGACACTGTGAGAGAAAAAAAAAACTTAACTCAGCTGAGCTGCTGCGGCGATATATGGGAGCAAAAACGATCGAGTTACATCTAGGCCAAAGCTACCCGGTGTTTACAACACTAATGGGGTTATGGTGCATCGTCACCGTCGGGATAATAACCAATCCCCTCGGTCCCCGTCGTGGAGGAGAAGGCGCGTACTGTTTTCCAACCCGCCCTGCACAGCCCTCTGTCTGCCTGCCTGCTCAAGCATATGTCATTTAGCCTGCGCAGGGTGAGTTACACAACCAGTTCGTCATGCAAAATAGAAACACGTGTCTGTAGGCGGTGCTGAAAAATACAGGTTTAGGGAATAACAGAGACCGGGCTGGCACCAGAAGAGGGACAGACATTATTGTAGCGGGGTGTTTTGGTGATCTTTAGCCTCAAAAGTTGGTGATTTAATCATGCTATGCGATCGGACATGAGAGGTACCGACTCAACATGTGTCTCCCTTTCAGAGAGGACAATGAGAAGAACATGATCAACGCCGATGGCTTCTCCAAATGCGAGGCGACCCTGCAAGACAGAGGTAGGAGGAGGAGACCACCTGCTGAGATGCTCCATCTGCTTTCAGCTGTTATTGTTTGGCTGGTGACCGGGACCACCATCTCCAGCCTCAACAAATGGATATTTGCCGTTTACAACTTCAGGTACCCTCTGCTGCTGTCAGCGCTGCACATGCTGACAGCCATAGTGGTGGACTATGGGCTGATCAAACTACAGTTGATCCGCCACAAAGGCGCTGGAGAGCAGGACTTAACCCCCAGCGCTAAATGTAAAGTGTTCCTGTTGAGTCTGACATTTTGTGCCAGTATCGCCTTCGGGAACATGGGTTTGAACTATGTCCAGCTGTCTTTTGCACAAATGATCTACACCACCACTCCACTTTTTACCTTGGCCATCTCCACACTGATCCTGGGCAAGCAGCATCATATTATCAAATACACGGCTATGATGCCCATCTGCCTGGGAGCCTCCTTTAGCATCATGGGAGAGGTCCAGTTTGATCAGACCGGCTGCTTCTTTGTGTTTGCAGCGACTATGTTGCGAGGCGTCAAGTCCATCCAGCAGAGTAAGTAGCTTGTTACTTCTTCTCTGTCATCTGAGTGTGTATTTACCTTGCTTTGTCCCTTTTATACTGAGACATTTTTGATTATTTAACTCACAACTTCAAAGACTCAAACGGTTATTTCTGTGCCATCCTGGGACACCGCAGCAGTCTGGGAACAATTTAGTGATTCAGTGACACACCCACACTTTTAGGTGGCACATTTTCCTGTTTCCCAGGGAACATAACACAAACAAAAACTGAGTCCATGAGTAACAAGGGGCAGGATTTCCACTCGTCCTGTGACATGCTTTTGACCGTTTGCATATGATTAGTCTCAGCTCAGAAAGAACAAATGTTTAGCTCCAGTAAAACACCTTTTTTTTCCAGAAAAGGAGATGATTTCTTCTCTCAAACTGATGTCATGGGATTTCACCTTCATTACTCCTTTTATCTAATGTTCTGTGCTCTCAGGGACGAAGTTAAGTAGTTGGTTGGTTTCTGTGTGTAGTGGATTAAGCTCCGTAACATCATTAGTCTCAACAGCAGTTCTCAAAAAAGCTGGAAACAGTAATGAGTTTCCAAAGATATAGAGAGGGGAGGCCTTGTAAGTTATGTAACACTAAAGCAGATCTTCAGTTTTACTCGGAAAAATGTACTGCTGCATTCTTTGTACCTGGAGGAGCAGAGAGGCACGTCCCACATACAGAGGCAGTCCTGTGACTGCGGGGTCATCAGTTTAAATCCACCAACTCTCAGTGTAGCGGCTCAGTTACCTTCCTACCTACACTGGCTGCATGTTTTTGAAAGTTGGAAGTTTCTTCAGTAGATAATGTGAGAGTTATATACACATAATGTCAATTGAGGTCTAGTTAGTCTATTTTGAAGCAGATCTAAACATGAGGTTGACATCGACCTCCATGATGTCGTCTCAGGTGTCAGCAGGCCGTTTTCATTCCCTCTCGCTCTTGTTATGATAGTTCGTTATGTAGGTTTACTTTTAGTTGACACACTAAAGTCTCGTGTTTTTATTTGACAGAGGTCATGCCCTGTGTCTATAAATATTTTTTTAAAAAGTGTTTACAGAGAGTGAGGTTCAAAGGTTTCATATCTATCATTTTGATCAGGTATTCAGATATACAGACATATTACAGGTAGCTATTCAAACCTAAGTTTTACATAGTTATCTTCCTTATACGTGTAAATGGGCAGCTTGTCTTGAACTCTTGTGTTTGTAACATGTTTTCTCCTTTTTCTCTTTGAACTCAGGTATCTTGCTTCAAGAGGAGAAAATCAACTCTGTGTTCCTGCTCTACCTGATGTCCATTCCCAGTTTCTGCATCTTAGCTGTGGCGGCTCTGGCTTTAGAGAACTGGGCCATGCTGGAGTCACCGCTGCATTACGACCGCCACCTGTGGGTCTTTATCCTTCTCAGCTGCCTGGGCTCAGTCATGTACAACCTGGCGAGCTGCTGCGTCATCACGCTCACTTCGGCCGTCACTCTGCATATCCTTGGCAACTTGAGCGTGGTGGGAAACCTGCTGTTGTCTCAGCTGCTGTTTGGCAGCGAGTTGTCCACCCTCAGCTGCGCCGGCGCTGTGCTGACCCTGTCTGGCATGCTTATCTATCAGAACTCAGAGTTTATCGTGAGCTTTCTAGACGCACGGAGAGCCAAAGCGAAAGAATCTGAACATGTGGGTTTTCACGCCGTAAGCGGAGAGGACTTGGATAAAGGTTGTTCATCTGAAACGTATCATCAGCAGAGAACGGACAAGAAACAGGAAGACAAGATTGATTGAAGTGAAACGATGAAGGAGAGAATAAAATGTTGAAAGTTAATGTGATAAGTGTCTTGTCAGGAAGAGAAGAGGACAAGTGTGGCCATCGCCAGTGATGATCATGTTTTTTTTTAGTTTACCTCCTTACCGTGCCATTTTATTTCCCCGTGGTCACACAGACGTGGAGTCAGCAGAGACGGAAGGTTGCCTTTAACTGTTATAGTGGCGTTGAAATTCTCTCCTTCATCTGTAAATCCCTTACAACATAGCCTATAGCGGTATATGCATGCATGAGCACACTTAACTGTTTGGTACCTCATGAGGTATTCACACTGACACTCATACTACTCCACTGTGAAAATGTTCTCATTTACAGAGGGCTCGAATCACTGTTTGGGTGGCTTTTGTGGATATTCTAGGCTGAAGAGAGCCTCAAATCTGAACGCACACTTTGTATTTTAGAAATACAGTAAGTTAATGGTACTGTTACCTGAACTGACCTGGCCCTGTCATGGTAAACAGACTGGGTTTTTGGCAGCTTATTCTTGCTAAATGAAGTGGGAAGCTTGTTGAATAAAAAAAAAAAAATGGACTGCTGAAGTTACAATGACAAACAAAGCCAACATTTCTGTGCAATGAGACGCCTCTTTTCCTCTACTGAAGCACATTTTTAATAAGAGGTCTGAACTCTGTGTTTTGTCCTCCCTTAAGAACCTCAGCGTGGCTTCCCACTTAAGGGGCCTAGATTTTTGTTCTCATACAGCTTGAAAAAAAAGAAAAGCTCTCTGTAGAATTAGTCCAGTTATTTCCATCCTTCACAACATGGCGCTCGCTGCAGCGTTCCTTCATAATTAGGTTCACGAGTTCTCTAAGGAGGGACACTCAACTTTAGCCGTCTTTCCCCTGTGGAAAAGAAGAAGAGAAGATTGAAAAGCCCTTAAAGGTTGCTTCTTATATCCATACCAATGTCAGCAGTTACACTGATGTCATCTGTTACATTGACTTTCTCTTCTTTCGTGGGTAACATTTGAAAAAGTGAGCTATCTTGAGCAGCTTAATCCTGCTGGGCAGTGTTATAGTATGTGCTCGTACAGTATTTGGAAGCATTTAATTGACATGATTTTATTTTTGTAAAAAAATATATTTTACCCCATTTTTATTATTTATGTAGGAGAACATATTTATTTTTTGAACGGCCACAGCAATCACTGGCTTTGTAAAGATGTAGACGTGGTCCTCATGTGTCTTGTACATGCACACAGGTTACATAAGTGAGAACTAGTTTCTCCTGTCCTCTGTTTTCAGTCTTTGGAGAAGAGTCAGAAAAACTGCATGCACATGTCACTGAGAGCATTTAGGATGAGCCTGGATGTCTGTTACCGACCGTGCACTCCCCTTTCTGCATGGTATGCCAAATGTTTACTTTGTGAGCTTTTTTTTTTTTGTCACGTTTGGTTCCGTTCATGTAGAAACATGTCTTTCACTTCCACTTGGAGCTCTCATAACACAACAAACAACAAAGCCATACATCAGGCGCCTGCCACATTAAAAACATTTTGCCATAAAAATAATTGCCTTTTAGATCATATACAGAAAGACTTAATGTATCACAGATCTGATATTTCAAGGGTGCCACTGATCATTATTAGTTGTAATTTTAGTTATCAGGGCTCGGTTACGACTAGTGCAAGAACAACTCAAACATATTTATTAGCGATTCTATAAATGGATTTGTTGGTTCAATATTTTCAGAATGACTAAAGTTTCAGTTCTCTTTACTCACAAGTTTTGATATCATGTACAGCAGCTCATTTCTCTGTTCTTACATTTTTTTGATACCTCAGCTGACAGTTCAGACTCGGTATATTCCCTCATGTTTATGGACTCTTTACGTACGGTCTGAGTTTGAGCATTTTCTTTTTAGCATCCGCATAACACTGCAGCACATGAATGATTTTAATTTTACTGTGTTCAGTTGAGAACATGAAATATTCTCGGTTTTAAAATATCTGTACAAACTTGTTGAAGTTGGTGGGCCTAACTCTTGAACTGATGCAGTACAGAAGCCCGTCCTCAAAGCCTATGGTTCCTGTGTACATACTTGTTTTGATTGTTTGCAAAGCTAGTTTGGTGTAAATAGTTATTTTATTATATTTATGTATTTTATAGTCATATATGGTTTAAACTGTGCTGGTGTAAGAATGAAGCATTTGCCTCATGCCTTATTTGGACAAACTGTAGAAAGGAGTGATTTGATTCATGATTCATTTTGTCAAATGTTTTGGTTTTTACTCTCAGTGCGAACAGTCAGCAGCCTCAAGTGCGTCTGTTACAGGAGGAGGATATGGATGAATCATTTACACATGACCTGCAGCTGCTTGAATTTAAAGAAAAAGAAAATCACAGACTGGTCAAATAAACAATAAGCAAACAACAAACTTTTTGTGGAGTCATTGCCTTAATGATCAAATTTTCTCTATCTCAGTACTTTCTGTTATTTTTATTCCTAAAACCCTATCCTTCATTTTTTCATGTTATTTCTGTGATCTTATAAAAAGTATAGACACATATAACTTACAGGTAATTTTATTTTTTGACAGTGTAAATACCTCTTTGGCATTACAGTTCATGTCAAACCACTTAGGAACCCAAAGTAGAATACATTCATTAAAAATCTGGTGTTGGTGTTTAGGGTGAGGGTTCGGATGGTTGGTGTCACACTGACTAATCCTGGCACTTGCATGAACAGATTGGATGAACAGACCCTCTGTTGATGTAAATGGTCACAGCTACACAATTACAGGTCGACAGTTCTGCTGAAAATAAAGGACTATTTATATAACTTGATTGTGCTGCCACACATACTGAAGTGTCACTTTTGATTGTTCACCACTTGGTGGAGCCGTTTGTCTCCTTTAGGTGTAGTATACCTCTTTTTAGCTGCAGTAACTCTTAAACGCTGAATAATTACTATTGAAGTTAACTAATGTTTTCTTCTGTGATTGTGTTTTTGTGTTTCTTTGCATGGTCTGTCTTCTTTATAGTCCTTCTATCAACAGGGAGTCACTGGTCAACTCTTTGCCTGAAAAGGCAGTGAGTGCAGACACTTTTTTTGCCCTTGTTAACCCTTCATTCTCCGCGCAGTTTTGTCTGCAGCTCTCTCCAATAGAAGAGAAAATAAAGTCTGGCTGAGGGAACGCTCCGCACACGTTTCATGACATCATCCGAGATGCAGTGACAAGAGGAGGAGAGATTCTGGCCTAGGGTGACAGAGACCTCTCCCTCCTCGACCTCCTCTTTCCTATCTTGGGAGATTCATGTAAGCAACCACCACTTGCTCTCCAAACGTGCATCCCTCTGGAGCATTGTAGGGTGAGGTGTGAGCTCTCACAGCACTCCAGACAAGTCTAAAAAGGATTCAGGAGAAAGGAAGACAAGCTTGACTTCTGAGAGGCCTTTAATTATCAAACACAGGCGACAAGTTTGCATCCTCAACGCAGGTGAGTTAAACCTTTGTAAGCCAAATACAAAGTCAATTTTTCTATCTCTCTATTCTTTTCATTTCTTACCCTCGGGCTCTATGCGACTCTTTTTCTCTCTGAGTATGAGCACATAGTTTTACACTGTTATCAGATTCCTTCAGTAATGGTCTTGTTCCACTACATTACTATATTTGTACGTGTTTTGGGCCCTCCTGTGCTGAGCGGTACTTCAGTAAGACAAACAGATCAGTGTGTTGTAGCTTAGTTTCAGTCATAATTGTTTATACTTGAGTTACTGCAGTGAAATGTTTTGGCCTTTTAGTGAAATTTTTACATCGTTGAGCCTAAAGAATGATAAATACATGCTCTGCTTGGTCTTTGTGAATAATTCATCTGTTTATATGAATCTAAATGATGACGTTGCGTTTATTCAAGCAAAGAAGTTACTCTTATGCCTAAGGAGGGTAAAGAGTTGAGATGATTCAATTGTCTCAGTAATACAAAGTATTTTTTAGGATGTTTTTGGGAGTTTTTCCTAAGAAATGCCCTATGTGCATGTCTACATGCAATAAGAATGTAATCGGTTCTTTACCAGCAGAGTAACTCCTTAAACATGGAGTCAAAAACTGATGGTGGGTCCACATCATTGACCAGTGAAGAACTTGCAGCTATTGATGACGAAGAGGTTCTCAACAAAATGGTAAACCAGTATTATATTTATTTATATTTTGTTATGTTTTCTGACCTCTCACTTTTTTTTTAAATTTTGAAACTTATCATTCTTTATAAAACAGCTATTATTTTACTTTTTAGCTGGACAGTGCAGCAGATTTTGAGGAGAGGAGGATGATTCGTGCTGTATTGAGGGATCTGCTTAAGAAAAAGAGAGGTAAAATCTGATAGTCCCTACCCCCCCTCTCTTGAGTTTACCATGACATGTCATGATCTTCTTTGGGGTCTTGTCTTGTTTTGAGGAAATTTTACCACCTCTCTTCAGAAAAACGGGAGCAGGAGCGAGGGTCGAGGAAGGAGGACTTGAGGCAGCAGGGTCTGAGCAAAGGAACAACATCAAGAGGAGCTGTTAGCGTCGGCAGAGCGTCCATGAACCAGCAGCAGACAACAGCTAGTAGGTTAAGATAGAAAAATAGGGAAAAACATTGTTGTTTTTATTAATTCCTTTCATTTTTACACCATTTCATTTCATTTCTCTGCATTTTTCAGAGGTGTCAAGTCAGACCTCTCCTTCAACCTTCACTCCTACAACCAGGACAGCAGGCGGGTGAGTCAACCCTTTGGTGATTTTGCATTTGCTTGTTCAACACTGATACAAAGCAGTATGAGCAGGTTGAGCTTTATTCAGTCCAAAAAAAACAACATGCATAATTCTCTTCTCCCTGCAATAGTCACAACATTTACAAAATATCAATCAAACACAACAGGACATGTCCCATTTGTACGCACTTCCCTGTTTGTGGGTTTGTTGTCCACTCCGGGGAGAAGTTAAACATTTTAGGCCATAGACTGTATAAAGAATGGATGCCATATGCCTCCTAGCTTGGTTAATGCTGGAACTTGAAAGTCGGGATTTCTGAGCTCCGAGTCAAAAATTCATCTGGAACGCCTCCCTGAAGTCGGCTCGGAAAGTCAGGCTATTCTTACCAACCCTGACTCGACGACAACGTCATAATCCAAGATGGCAGCGCAGTGCATCAACAGTGAAGAGTAACAGTGAAATCTCTCGTAATGTATTATTTATTAGCACTTCTGTTTTGTTTTTGTAAAATTAAATAAGTGGTATCTGTTGTACTGCCCAACATCTAACTGTGAATATGAAACTATGATGTTTTGTAAGAGTAAAATACTGTGTTATGCGTTTTTTACAATTGTTATAGCTAACAACAACTAACAACAGCTATGTGAACAACTGTAAACAACAGCTAACAACTTGTTTACTGGAACGCCGTGAACTCAGGTGTAGCGCAATTCCCAGCTCCGACATCCGACTTTCAAGGTAACTGGAACGCAGCAGAAGCCCTGAGAACATCACCCTCTGGCGACGGCTTGCAGTATAGGTCATAAACCCCTCCGAATAAAATTACACCGAATAATTTTTTTTTCTTCCCCCGCTTTCATTGTCGGCATGTAGTTATCGCAAGACTGGTTTGTGCTTAAGTCCTCTTTTTTCTGTACAGCACCATTTTTTCTCCCGCCAAATGTGTACAACGCTACTGCACAAGTGATGAAATGCGTACAACGCTACTGCGCCGGTGGTGGTTCCAGGAAGTGGGGAAAATCCCAGAAGTTCTGAGAGCAATTCTGCTTCAAATTCTTCAGCAGCGGAAGGCTGATCCAAGTTGTCCATAGTATATACAGTCTATGGTTTAGGCCCTTAAGTAGGGTTTAAAGTCAGGAGAGTAATTACATAAGACTATTTTTTTTAATATAAGCTTGATGAAGTCAGACCTTTTTGTCAGATATTTAAATACTTGATGCTGACCTTTCTAATTGAGGACACCGCGCGAGCCTGTCTGCATTAGTAACTTCATATCTAATGGGAGCTTGACTGCTGTGAAGAAAAATTATCTCTATGCTCGAGAAGGACGTGAATTCTTGTGCGGACAGTAATCATATGCTTTGTCAAAAGATGACGCAAACTCAGCTGTTATCTTTTTACTTCTTTAAGTTTTCCCCCTTTTTTTTGTGTCTGTGCCCCTTTTTTTTTGTCAATAGTTCGACCAGTCCTTCTGCAGCCTCAGCCCAGCAATGTCCTTCTACTGCAGCACCCAACGCGAAGAATGTCAAACAGATGCTTCTTGACTGGTGCAGGGCCAAAACAGAGCCTTATGAGGTAAATATGCCCTGACTCTGTTTGCCTGTGAATTATTACCCTGTGGTGCTATACATAGCTCTGCCTCTTATGTCTCATTATCAGCAGCCATTTCTCTTAAACTCATTCCCCTGTGCTGTGGAACAGGGGGTGGACATCCAAAACTTTTCTTCAAGTTGGAAAGATGGAATAGCCTTCTGCGCCCTGGTGCATCGTTTCTTCCCCGATGCGTTTGAGTACTCCATCCTCAACCCCAACAAGCCTAGGGAAAACTTTGTACTGGCTTTCAGCACTGCAGAGTGAGCTCCTATTCATTATAAAGAGAAGTAGATACGTCTTCTTGAAGCAAGCTTTCGGGAGTGCATTGCAGATAAGGACAAAGTGACTCTACAATTCTGTGTCATTGTTTATCTCAAGTCATTTGTCAGTGACGCTTGCTTTCCGTCTGCAGGAGGCTGGCCGGCTGCCCCCCTCTGCTGGACGCTGATGACTTAGTTCGGATGAAGGAGCCGGATTGGAAGTGTGTGTACACGTACATCCAGGAGTTTTACCGCTCCCTGGTGGAGAAAGGCCTGGTCAAAACTAAAAAGAGACCATAGACCCTCTGAGAAGTCAGACTGCTCTTCCTGTTGGCTGTGATTTGATTAACTATGTTATAACTTTTTTTTGTATCTAACAGACACAATAAGCAGAAACATAACACACCATTGTAAGCTGATTATTTACAGTGTGTGATGTGCCATGCTGCTGGATTGTATAAATGTAAATGCACACCCCCTGATGTGCCGTATCTGTGTGTTAGCAGAGATTTACGGGTGTCCATGTGCTCAATGTGGACAGCTGGCGCTTAGGATCAGTACATTCCTCTGAGATTACACATCTGCATTAATCCCAGCCAAGGCCATAGAGATACTGGGAACACTTTTTATGAGTCTGAGTATTAAAGACACGGTAAATAAACATACCTTTCTATTCTGCATGCTGGTGTTCTCTAACTTTGACAAGAAGTCAAATTAATATGTCTTGTGGAAATAAAGGATTATTTTTATCCTGTTTCCATATTAGGGGCTTCATCTTGAAGTATTTCAATGAGGACTTGGTTACAAGTGGATTAGGTTTCTGTTTTATGCATGTTTAAAGGAAACAGTTAAAAGTCCACTGAATTGCCCCCATGCTTATCATACTACTACTAATAATAATACATTTTATTTGTAGTGCCCTTTACATCAAGAGACCTCAAAGGGCTACATCTTAGAAGCAAAGAAGTATCACAGTAAAGGAACAAAAACAGGTTATTGGTTAAAAAAACAAGAGAATTATGATTGTGTGAATCATAATTTACACATTGCTCAGCTTGTATAACATTAAAAACACAACACTGTCAATGTTTATGTTACCACTGGCTATGGGATCATTGAGATTGAACGCCACGTGTCCTCTGACAGGAGGGGGAAATCATCATCAAGATGATATCCAACGAGAGGTAATCCTCACTGATGTTTCATGGGGATGGTCCTAATTCAGGAGCTTGAAAAGACAGGGAAGAAAGAAACAAATATAAACACTATAAGTGAGGTGATAACAGTGGGGGTCTGCCACAGCTTCAACAAGTCCTTAGATTGAGAATTAAGATGTAGGAAGGATAGGGGAGAGTGGGGTAAGATGAGCCATTTTTCATATTTTGGATCACTACATCAAGGCAATCATAGTTTTGTCTCTAACTAGAGTATCTGCATAGATTTCAAGATGTTGTGCATCATCATGCTGTCATAGCTGTCCTGATAATCTAGCATGCCAAAAAAGGGGTCTCCTATGGTCAACTTACCCCGTGTATGGGGTAAGTTGACCATAGGAGCAGGGTAAGTTGAGCCGTATCCCTACTACCCCCCACTCTCCACCCCAGCCCTCCCTCACCTTCTCTCTCCCTAAATAACAGTCACTTCTTCACCTTCATGTGTATTTTTATATATTATACACTGTTCAACTGGTACATTTTTTTTTATTATTGTCACATATAACTGCTAAAAAGCTGTTTTGTATAAAAGTCATTTTAACATGAGAATAACTTTAAGTGATTCAGAACATTCACAGCTGTATGTTTGAGAGGAAAAAGTCAAACATTTCAACAATCTGAACTGAAACTCTGATCCTCTCATCAGACTCCTTTACTTTCTCTGGCTCAACTTACCCCAGAACGACTATCATGACATTATTAGTCCTCTAAGCTAAAATTGTGGACTTTTATGCTAGGTTTCTGACCTCATGTTGTAGCTCATAGATACCACAATTGATGTAGAAAACAAATTTAAAATGATCTTTTTTGGACTGAACACAATTCTGATAAAACTGATGACAGACTAAATTCACTTTCAAGAGTGAAAAATGTCTAACCTCTTCACCCATGTGCTTCTAACCTTTACAGACTCCATGGATTGATGCCCATCTCCCAAAGATTTGGTCAAATTATCAATTTCTTTTACCATTTCCAAGCAACAGGGGGTGGCTCAACTTACCCCACTCTCCCCTATTTGACTTGAATCGAAGAAAGACATGTCTGGTTAGCAGTGCATATGGATGTTATGACATCTTCATAGACCTGGATTTCGATGTTAAGACCGTTTCAACACCTGCTTGACAAATTCCAACAAAAATGTGAACTCAAAAAACTGCTGTAAAGTCAATTCAGTGGCAGCATTTCATGTTGAGATGATCTCGTGCCAGCTCTGAGTGGTTGGAGCTCGCACTAATTGTTGCCTCGTTAAAATTTTATGAACAGCACGCGGATCGATGCCTTCGTCATGACGCACAAATGCTCGGATAATGCGTCAGTGACAAGTGGGCTCAGTCATTTTTTTCTGCATGTTTTTGTTTTGGCTCCCCTGCTAAAACCCGCCTCTCAGGTGACCATGTGCTTACCCAGAGTGCACAGAGGGAGAGAGAGAGAGAAAGCGAGAGAGAGAGAGAGAGAGAGAGAGAGAGAGAGAGAGAGAGAGAGTGTGTTCGTGATGGGTGTGTGTACGGCCGGTGTGCAGGAGGAGGTGCAGACGGGATGCTGACAGTGAAGCGCACAGCTGCTCCGGTAAACTGCGCTGCTCTTTAAACAGTCATAAGGTGGAGAAGGTTAATTCATCTGTTGTGTTAGTATCACCATGCACCAGTCCGGACACATCACGCGTGACCACCCTCTGTCCTGACAGCCCTGCAGACAGCGCGGTCTGCACCGTGACGGAGACGTCCGCTGTCCCCGGTACCGACGGCTGTCATCATCTGACCTGCAGGCTGGCTCTGAACCCGGACCAGCAAATCTTTCATCGATTATTTGTGACCAACCAATCGCGTTGATTGACGTGTGACACAGAAGGAGACTGATGCTCTTCCTCTTTAGGAATTTATGAGATCACCTTTACAGTTCACCTTGGAGACGCATTAAAGGTAAGACAGATTTCCACGAGGTTTGAAAGACAATGTGCCCGAAACAAAAGCATATCTGTTTCAATTTCTGCAGGTGAATTTGCCTTTTTGGTCAGACAGACGTGCTCAGGCTGGTACCTTTGTGAATGATGATGCTGTCAATCAGACTTGTGGGTTCATTGACTATGAAATCTTACTAAAAAAGAGGGCCCACTTTTACTGATATTTATGCTCTGAAAGTTGCCTTTTCACTTTCTTTTTAGAATTCAAGACTGACTTGTGTTGACACCAACACCCAAGAGCTTTGTTTTGCAGGTTACTACTGTGGACACATGAAAGAGATCCTAATTTGCATGTCATGAATGATTGAATGAGGTGTATAATTTCTGTGTGGGAGGGCATATAAACAAAATGGAGGGAGGCCCTCTTATTCCGTGTGACCTACAGTATCTGTTGACATTGTCTGATGTGCTCAGTGATCAGCAGCTCTGTGTCCCCTGTCATACACCCGTCCACCATCAGGTTCGAGTTTCTTTAGAGGGAGAAAGAGCTAGTCAACTGGTGAGCAGTAAGGTGTTTTACACTGTGAAACTGTCCGATAATGAAAGCCAACTTTGTTCTCATTTGCTTTGTAAGAGGGTCAGGGGCTAATTAACGTTGCTAGGCAACAAGGATATGATCCAGGATGGGAGGTCCAAAGTTAGTCCCTCAGAAAACCAGACCATTACTGACAAAGATGAAACAACCTCAAGAGCAGTACTAAAGTAAAAATGTAAAGGGCCTGTGCACAAAATGTTCAATTTAATACCAGTTAAAATTTAGTGGGCAGACATTCTGATATTTGACATTGCAGATTCATGTTAATGATATTAAATTCAACCATCAAATAGCTAAATGGCCTTTCATAGACAAAATGTTAAGGTAGTGTTTGTAAGTTGAACTGAGCTCCACCAGCTGCTACCAAGTCAACACTAGTTTGCATCAGATCATCAGTGATACTGTGCAGTCCTTGTCCTCATGCAAAGTGAGTGCATGTTATATCATCATAACATCAGTATGCAAGGTTACTTGCAAAAAAATAATAATTTTAAGATTTTTTCTATCTTGCAATTGTTTTGTGATCAAATTTTATTGATTTTTTAGTTTAGACAGAAATACACAAGAAGGGAAAAAAACACAAACACTGAGTATCCCTTCTCTTCCCTGTATCCTAGATCTCCTTGAATAGTATTTCAACCTTAAGGATCAGCTTCAACGAGTAATAAAAGTCGTAGGATGGATTTGTTGAAATTGACACCTGAAAAAAATCACTATAAATTGAGCCAAATTTGACCTCAACTCAGTTTTGATGATTATCTGTCGGTTCAAGGCGTGGGTACCAAAGACTTTTTTGTAGGGCTAGATGGTACAAATCATAGACTGTATAAAGAATGGACGTCGTCTGCCTCCTCGCTGGGTGAAGCCACTCCGAGAACAGCACCCTCTGATGGTGGGCTGCAGTACAGGTCATAAATCCCGCCTCCGCCAGCAAAGCTTATGGGACTGTGGACAAACTTTAGAAATTTATTACACAGAACATAATTTTTTCTCCCCCCTGCTTGTGATGTTGACATGTAGTTATTGTAAGACTGGTTTGTGCCCAAGTCCTTTTTTTTCTGTACAGCTCCGTTTTTAAAAGTTATTAGGGGGTTCACATTTTCTATGATTGACACCTGGTACAGCCTATGGGCGTTCAGGGATTGTGTAGCTCACCCGGGGGGATACGCTGTTTGAGCCGAGCGTCATCACAGGGACTCTCGGCGACTGCGCAGCCGAATGCGCGCATCGCTACTGCACAGCTCTGGTTTCAAGGAAGTGGAGAAAAACCTGGAATTAGCGAGAGCTTTTTGGCTTCAAATCCGTATACAGGCGGAAAGCGGAACCACGTTGTTCATAGTATATACAGTGTATGGTACAAATGTGCACAGTGAAACTCATACATGAACTCTATGAGGAGGGTTTTAGGGGGCGCTATTGAGCATAATTTTTCAGAAGTTTTTTGTGAGACCATTAGTTTTCAGAGTTGTCAGGTAATCCATTCAGCTGATTGTCTCAGAACAATGAACAAAGTGGGACAAACCTCATCCTAATTACTTTTCAGTGACCCCACTCTCCTAATATACTCTATGCTTACCTTCAGTTTTCACTGTTGCACTGTTATTGATACCCTTGCTGAGAACCTGTGAGCTTCTGCTGCCAAGAAGCTTCCTCATAATAACATCATTAGCGATAACTTGGGTTGGATTTTGCACCAGAGATTAAAAATGATGTGCCTCAACAAACTGAATAATATCAAGTTCAAGACAAGCCAGAGCACAAAGAAAACAAAGACTGTCAATGTCATTTATTCAGCCAATAAGCTGCGCTGCTGCGACTGGAAAATGTACGTCATAATCATTTTTCCTCTGTCTGTTCCAGGGTGATGGACAGCATGCAGCAGAGACAGATTAGCACTGACCCCTGTGGGCCCAAACTGCAGCCTGGCCCTTGCGCAGTGATCAGATCCAATCCAGGTTTACCTCCACAGCTCACAATCGGCCCACCTGAGCCTCTCAAGAAACCACCTGGACTGAGCCCCACACAGGCCACAGTCTTGCCCATAAAAGTGGCGGATCAAAAGCAGGCGGGGCAATCCAAGTCTGGGTCTTCACCAGTGCTTCTGACAAGCATTAGCCGACCTAGACCGACTGCTCTTGGAACCAAACCTGCTTCAAAGACACCAAGGATCTCAACAGACCCGTCAAAGGAAATAGATTTGATCCCAGTGTGTATCCCAGGACCTCAGAGTGTTAACGTCTTGACGCATCCCCCAACAGAGTCTCCTCAACCTGTTCACAGTCCTCTGAGTCCCCTCAGCCCACAGTCTTACCTGAGCCCCAACACAACCCTGACCCCTAATCTCAACTCCAAACCCAGCGTCATCCCTCAGCCGCAGAAGACCACTTCACCTGAGAGCTCCACACAGAGCCCAGTGCAGTCTGAAAAGCAAGGAGGAGAGAACAATGACTTCAGGTGAGGCGAATAATCACAAATTCATGAAAACATTTGATCCTACTCAGCCTGTGCAACTCACTGCAGGGTGAGTCGTTGTGCTTCCTCTGTTTATTCTCTGTTGGCTGGACACCTGATGTGTGCTTAGATCATGTCGCATGAATCAAAACTGCAATTTTCTCAGTGAGCTGTATAAACCTGACAGAGCCACAAAGACACACTTTCTTGAACTCATTATATTATCAGCTGCTTTAACCCAGATTAAGATTTTTAGAGCATTTATTGAGAAGAAATCACGCCCAAAGGGTTTTGGGTGGCAGCTTCATCTATTAGACACACTCAGAGATATATTCCTCATGTGAGCAGTAATGTGAAGTTAACAGGCGCTGATGTGAAATACAGTCCTCTCGGGGTGGATGTTCACGATTCTGTTTGGCTTAGCTGTATATGATCTTACCTTTTACCTGTCTTTTAACCAAATGTACAAACAAGCTGACACTATGTTTTGATTTAAAGACGACTTTATTGTTTTTACAGTGATTTATTTGTTTAGCTAAAATATAGTTTGGATTTAAAGAATTAAAAACAGCACCTGCAGCTTGTCTATGGCCTTTTCCCCTCACTCAGCCAGTCCAGTAACCCTGCCAAAGTCCAGACCTTGCTGCAGTTAGTGGTTGCTTTATGTCTGTTCTCTTCGGTCAACATCTCTTTGACTCAGTTGCTCGTGTGTGCCAACATCCCACACTTACTTTTGTGCTGTTTTACCACCTCGTCTTCTTTCCTCAGTTGTTGGCTGGACAACCATTAACCACCCATCCAAAGTTTTGTGCTTTCCAAAAAAAAAAATTGAGAGCAGTATTAAAAAATCTCTTCCATGACGCAGTTGGAAAGTAATGTTTTTGTCTGATTTTCAACAAGAGTGGTCATCACAACGGTGCAGTCCACTCCTGCTCAGGTGTTGTGTTGCTATGACTGACTGATGTACGTTTGTTTGAGAATTATTTACAGTGTCAGGGGGTTTCAACCAATCCCGATCAAGTTTTTACACAGCTGGGTAAAACAGAAATAAAACAAAAATAGTAAACTCAGATAGACTATACTAGAGGATTTAAATGTTTTAACCTATTGATAACAAAATCTCAGTTCCCTCATATTCATACATTCGCCCAGTTTTGCTTAGTGAAAAAATCCCCTGTAAATTCAATCATAACCATGCCATGGTTTCTCCTTTTTTCCCCAAAACAATTTCAGGTTATGTTAGTACCACAAGATTATTACTCTGTTAGCTGGTAATGCATAAAAATCAATTATTAATCTCATCTTTTCTGACTGTTAAAGCAGCTTCAGTTTGAAAAAAAAATAAGTTAGATAAAAGACTGAGATGAAAACTGATTTTGTTTTATGAGCTACAAAAGAAAACCAGACCATTACTGACAAAACTGATGGTTTCTACACAGTTGATTTTTATATCTGGAACCACTGCAACAGGGCAGGTATCAGACAGAGTGATTAACTGCAAATTGGTTAAACAGCCTTTTCTTTAATGTCTTATCCCCAATGAGCAATACATTTAATTTTTAAAAAATAGCAGAAAAGATTTGAGGACAAACACACCATTGAAACGTATACAGGGAAAAAAAATTACTGCTTTGTCCACAGGGGGGCGCCAAATCTGAGCCCTTGCATATCTTGTCTCCCACGTGCTTGAGTATCTCTAAAATCGCATCCTGCTGCCTCTTGACAGTTACATGTATCATTCAGTGTGAATATTCTTGTAGGAAACGATCAAACATTGAGCTGTCTCTTCAGCTGCAAGGATTGGATCTACCCCGTCACTCTAGATCCAGACAATATGAGTCTTGTTTGTTTTTGTTTATCATCTAAAGGCACTAACATGAATTTTGGTCCATTTTATTAACATGAAAACTCCTCGTAGGAGCTTTAATACTTCTATCATTATAGCCCAAAATCTCATCTAGAGCAGCCACCTGTTGTTAGCTTGAGCTTTATACACCCTGGACGTCGTCTACAGACGATGGATGGTATGTTGGTATTTTGTAGCGTGGCATGGTTTGACAGGAATTTGAGCTAGAACACAGAGATAATCTGAATGTAAGCTGTGATTGGTTAAACAGGTATATAACCACTTAACTGGAGCATTGTGGATGTTAACCTGCATGCAGTGGTGCTAGCTCTGCTATTGCTTGTTTTGACTGTTTATGTGTTTTCTTACCTTAAAAGTTTAGTTCAAACAAAAAGGAAATGATGAGGAATATCTGTATCATAGATCATACCTTTGGTCCAGACACAAGTCTAGTTTTGATTGCTTTTACATAATAAATCTTTTATTATTTATTTTATTATAAATCGAAAGTCAAACATGGACAAGCCGGAGTATTGATCAGATAACAAACAAAAAATGACCTAAAAATAGATATAAACATTGGTTGGCGCTCTGTTATGAAACTGTTATTCTGGTGGTTTCGTTTCTAAGGACAGTTGGCTTCATCTTTTTCTTCCCTCCGGCAGTCACACACACACCTTCGTCATCATGAAGGTACAAAGAGGTGCTTAATTGTGCTTATCTTTTCTTCTATATACAGCAGCACTGATGAAAGCTGTTTCCCCTGAGGATTACACCACAGATTATGTCCTCTTTCACCCGACAGTATACACAGTCTGTATGGTACTTACATCTCATGCAGCATTTCCACTCTCTCTATCCTCTCTCAGGGTGTACATCGTCACATGGAATGTGGGATCAGCTGTCCCGCCAGATGACATCACTGCTCTCTTCGGACCAAATGTTTCTGATGGGAGCGTTGACATGTTTATCATCGGGTAAGCAACTATTTCTCCCAGGCTCAGCAGTGCCAGAGAGAGACAGCCGCAAATGCCCACTCAGTCATCTGTGATTGTTTTGATCCGTCTGCCTCTGTTATCCATCACTGTCCTTTTTATCAGAGCTTCGTTTTCACTTGTTAATCACATTTCTCTGTTCGCACACAGACTCCAGGAACTTAACTCCATGATAAACAAGCGCCTGAAGGATGTGCTTTTCTCTGACCAGTGGAGTGATCTCTGCATGGACACACTCAGTCCTTTTGGATACGTTCTAGTCAGTAAATTTGAAGGTGTTCCCGTCTCTCTTCTCAAATTGAATCTAGCTTATCTTGTTGATAACTCATGTCTCATCTGTTTAGGTGGCGTCCCAGCGCATGCAGGGAGTGCTTCTTCTGGTTTTCTCTAAATTCTGCCATCTTCCGTTCCTCCGAGGTGTGCAGACACAGAGCACACGCACAGGACTCGGGGGATATTGGGTACGTGCTGCGCATTGAAAAGGCACCGCTCTGAACTCAGCTCTGAGATTTATTGCGCCACAAATTTTGTGGTGGGTTTGTGTCAGTGGAGTGGGGGAGCTGGAAGGTGGTGAGTCTGTACGTGGGTGCATATGTCAGTGTGTGACCTTCCTGTGCGTGTTGATGTCAGCATCACCCCTGGCTGCTGCTGGTGCAGTCTCCTTCTCTTTGAGGTCAGTGCAGCAGCAGGCTGTCTGGCTCTCTGGTTCTGGGACTCAGGGGCAAAAAAAACATCCTGACTTTGTCCCCAAACATAAATAATGTTGATAAATGATGCTGCTTTTTAATTTAATCTAATTATAAGTGGGTTTTTTTTTCTTGTTTTTTTTTTTAATCTCTGCGAAGGGGAACAAAGGTGGCGTGAGTGCAAGGATGACAATGTTTGGCCACCCGGTGTGCTTCCTCAATTGTCACCTCCCAGCCCACATGAGGAACCTGGAGCAGAGGATGGAGGACTTTGAAAGCATCCTGCAGCAGCAGCAGTTTGAAGGAGGGACGGCCACAGGAGTACTGGACCACGAGTGGGTGACATCACTGAAACACATTTATGACCTGAAAGTGACCGTCCGAAAATAAAAAGCTATTTAACAGTGTTGTGAAATGTATATACATCAAATTTAAGTTTCTGACTTTTCTTAATCTTACAAATATCTCAATGAATGGATTTTAAATAAAGCCTTGACAATAATATCAATATGATAGAGCATACTTTTTAGCTGAGTTGTCTTGTCTACACTTCGTCTGTCCCCAGTGTTGTCTTTTGGTTTGGAGATCTCAATTTCCGAATCGAAGACTACGACATCCATGTGGTGAAATGTGCCATCGACAGCAACAAGCTGCCTCTACTGTGGGAGCGAGACCAGGTGAGGAACCTTTCATTTAGACAGGGGAAATTTTCCATGGCTTTACACCACCTGTTTGTCTCTTAATCACCAACCAAAAGCAGCAGAGGGTGCTGTGACACAGCTTCACCTCTTAACAGGGTGATAAAACCCGTCAAGGTATAGGACCACATAAAGCACTGAAGTCATTACCATGTTTTGACCCCAGCCTACCTGGATTTTCAGCCGGTCAATGTTTCACTGAGAAAGTGACATAATTACAGCTTCCTTAAAGTGAAACCCTTACATCTTTACTTCCCAGGCACTGTGACCCAGAGTCTGACCTTACAGAACAAGATACGATACATCTTCACTACAATAATTAGTGTTGGAAGTATCAGGAGAGCTCTTTCTTTGTGTGTGTAAAAATAGATTTAAAGAACCTGTGCACACATTGGTATGAAAAGTATAATAATAATGTGTGTATAAATACCCTTCTTGGCTTCCTCTTTACAGCTCAACATGGCTAAAAACACAGAGTCCATCCTGGAGGGCTTCATGGAGGGACCTCTCAATTTTCCTCCTACCTATAAGTTTGATGTGGGCACTCACACATACGACACCAGGTTTGTTCAGTAGCCTTCATCAAATTTTGCTAAATCTTGCTCTGATGTTGCTGCCTGTTGCGACTCTGTCCGTTTTCTTTCTTTTCCATCAGCGCTAAAAAGAGGAAACCAGCCTGGACTGATCGAATCCTCTGGCGTCTCCGTCGCACTGGCTCCCCAGTCCCTACTCACAATGCAGCACTGCAGCGGGGTTTAACCTCATGGCTTGGAGGGGCAACCAAAGTGACGCAGCATGCTTACAGGAGTCACATGGGCTTCACCATCAGTGACCACAAGCCTGTTTCTGCTTTGTTTTCACTGCATGTGAGACATTATTTCCTCAATTACACTTTTGCACCTGTATTTGAATTGTTGCATTGTTTCAGTTTTTTTATCTACAATCTGTGCTTTGTATTCCAGTTCCCATTCAAAGTGGAGGTCCCTCTGGTAGAGCTGCAGGTCACCAAGGAGTGGAGTAAAGTCTCAGACGCCACGGTCAGATTCACTGTTGCATCAACATATCAGCGCAGCTCATGGGACTGGGTGGCAATATACAAGGTAATCTGATATGAGACAAAGCTATGCAATAAAATACAATGATACAATACTGATATGTACGACATGTCAGGTTATGTTATGTAACATTAAACCATAACATACAACATGACACAATACAATCTGATACAATACGATATGATATGATGCAATATGATACATTATGTTATGTCACGATACAATGCAACAGATACAGCAGATACATGTACGATACATTATACGATATGTAACACGATGACACAATACAACAGAATATTACAGGATATTATATATGTTAGCATACAGTACATTACAGTATATATTAGGAAATGTTATGGTAAAATACTTTTAGATACAAGATGTTACAATACAACAGGATAGAAAAGCATACATCAGATAAGATATGATATAACATGATGGTATACGTTTTAATGCATAATGATATGGTAAGACCCATTAGGTCACATTATGTTACCATAGGTTGCGTTACATTACCTTATGGTAAATATGATACAATACGATACCATAATGATATGATACAACAAGATATGAGATGATACCATGCAATACGAAAAACAGTTACGTTACGGTACAATATGATATATGATATGATACGTTACGATACGATACGATACAATATGATATAATACGTTACAATATGATACGTTACGTTACGTTACGTTACACTATGTTAAGTTACGCATTACGCTACGCTATGTTACACTACATTACGTTACACTATGTTACATTACACTATATTACGTTACGCTATGTTATGTTACGTCACGTTACAACAGGATATGGTTGAACACAAAACGGCATGATATAACATGTTACAATATGTTTTGACACAATACATAAAGTGACAGGAGGATTCAATACAGTTTGATACAATACAACGCTACACAATACGATACAGTGTGATACAGTACATCATGATACAATACACGCAATTGTTCCCTCAGAGAAATTTGTCATGAACTGAAGTGCTGCTTACATTTAGCAATAGTATTAATGAAACCAATAAAACAGACACCAGTTAACCATATACAGAGGAAAACCACAATAACATATATTCATGTTTCATTTATTGCACATTGTCTGTTACAGCTTTCCTCTGATTTGTTTTCCTTAAAGCTCAGATATAATTTGAAGTTCCTATGATTTTCTTTCTTTTTCACAGGTGGGATTCAGACATCACAAAGATTACCAGGCTTATATATGGGCCAAGGGAGAGCATGCCACACAGGTGTGTCAGATACCTAAATAGCACTTTTATACTGTGGCACAGCTCAATTCAGGGTCAATTTAACTTCCTCTCTTCTATAGGTGACGTTCTCAGAAGAAGATTTACCACGAGATGACTGTGAATACATGCTGGGTTACTACAGTAACAACATGAACAGTATTGTTGGTTTGTCAACACCAATACAGGTAGGTAAAGCAATGCACTGCCTCTTATAATATATTTTTGACTGCATGTATCCGTATATTTGGTCAAAAGTACATGGACACCTAAATGTTATCTCCATATGTGGCTGATAATATCTCATTCTGAAATCCATGGTAATGCAACTTCTGCTCAAACAACAGACTCTCTCCTGGGAAGGTTTGGCTTTAGGGAAGTCAGTCATTGATGTTGCGCTGACTCACACTCAATGTTCCAGTTCATCACAAAGTAATTTCATGGGGTTGAGTTCAGAGCTCTCTGCAGGGCAGCAGAGTTATTTTACTTTGCACTCTATCAGTGTTGGAAATGTGGGTCAGCATCTACAAGATTTAAAGATTAAAAAGTTGAAATTACTGGTTAAAATGAAGTAGCGAAGCATCAAATTTCATTTTGTTTGTCAGTCTTTGACTTTATGTGGATAATTTCTGCAGAATATTGTTTTATTGCTTATTGTTACTTGAAATAAAATAAGTCTTGAGAGATGTGTCCACATACTATTTGTCTATCAGCATGTACAGTTTCTGATTCAGCAGCTTCACTCAGACTGTTATCTTCCCTTGAATCCTCCATCCTGTTCAGATCAAGATTCCGGTCCACAGCCCCACAGCTCGCCACTCTGACAGTTCAGATGTCAGCTCAGAGGATGACAGCACTCTAGTCCTGCTGGCTCCATGCTCCCGCAGCCCAAGCCCCAAAACCGGCAAACACCACCATCGCCACCGTCGCAGCCGCAGCCCAGCTGTTCCCGCCCTCACATCCAACCCCCTCCCCTCCCTGCAGGGCCTCAGCCTCCATCCTCGCTCCAAAGAAGGTCAGGCTCACAGCCGCTCACCCTGCTCTGCTGCGAAGAAGGAGCGTCTCGTCTCCCCCGACACTGTGCCATCTCCCACCATCAGCCCTCTCAGTCCACGCAGTCCTGTGTCTCCAGGTGGAGGGGTGACTGCGCCTGAGGCCCTCATCGCAGCCATCATAGGTGAACACAGACCAGCTCAGGTTAGCCCCACTGGGCTCAAACAGATAAGAAAAGCAGGGGAAACAGATACTTCATAGAACATCTGTTGTTAAAGGGAAATCCAGTCTTTAAATGTAGGCCCAATTTTTACAGGTTCTGAGGTCTTAATGATAAGTGGGTAATAAAATATTTGAGCTGCTCTTGAGTATTGCCTCACCCAGCAGTCTTAAAACAGGCTTTTGCGACTATAATTATACTTCAGTCGAAGCGCTATTGTTGTTTTTCACCACTGACAGTCTTAGACTGAAGTTGTATTTATGGGACAGTTTTATCTCTGAGGAGATAAACCTTTTTTTTGTTGAAGAGTAAGATCATTTTAAAACCAGTAACAGCCATTGCTTTGCTGTCAATGAAACAACTAGGATCCACTGAAAAAACAAGTTATTTTACACAAACAAACTACTAGAGTGAAGCAGTGGAGAACCAGTGACATCTGTGTTGTGGAAGATGAATTACTGGTCTTGTCGGTGGGGTCTGGTGGCCCGAAAAGAGTGATTTTTTTCCCTTTAAAAATGATCTTCAGTTCTGACAAAAGTGTCTGTTTCTGGAAAGTTGTCAGACATTTACAATTCTGTGAAAAAGGAACTTAAAGTTTCTGTTGATTTGGACATCCTCTACGTACAGAGCAGTCTTTATGAGGCCTGTTCTGCAAATGCAGTAGAAGTGTTTCTAAAAGTCTCATGGGACATTTTTAAGTGGTTATGAAACAGACTCTCTTTCTTTATATACATAAGCGAGCAAGACCATTGGCATCCAAAGTAAGAGTTTCTCTACGGTTATTTTCTATGCTGGGGGGATATAACATACGGGGTGAGTTACAGCAGACTGCAGGAACAGCTTTTGTTTACACCTCTGCAGAAGCCCACAATGGATGGTGCATTTGACTATTTAAAGACAGCAGGATGAATATTTTATCAGCAACAACAACAAAAAAGCCATTCAAATTTGCAGGACAAGCTCAGAAAAGAGGTAGAAGTTACCTCTTTAACCTCAGGGGGTGCCAAAACAAAGCAATGAAAGAGTTTCTTACAGCGTTTAACAAAAAATCCTGCTTTCTGTCAACGGTCAAATTTATCAATCTTCAAAAATATTTGTTACAAAAATATTTTCTAATACGTGCTGTTTTGGAAGCATGCAGTAAATAAATTTGTCTGACACCTACCCTGTCACAGCAGCTGAAATTACTGTATGAAAATGGACTGGCTTTATACCGATGGCCTTGTTTTCTTGAGTAGCTCAGACAGAGCCATCAATACTATTTTCACTCTGTTTCATAAACAGCTAAAAACTTCTCACAGGAGCTTTGAAATCACAACCCAAGCCTTTCAGTGGCAAAAAAAGACTTGTATTTGACTTAAATTGGATGCATTTCCACTGAACATTAATGTTGCATCCATTACAGCCTGTTTAATTGCTGCTAGCTGATGTCGCCAGAAGCAGCATTTCAAGATTTTGCTAACTGCTTGTCACTAAGACACCAAAATGTGGGAAACGGGGTCCAGGTTTCAAAGTACTAAAATCAACCTTCAAACAGGAGGTGCTGTATAAGGAGAGCAACAGCAATATCCATAGGTTCAGAGTTTGAGCTGATCCCACAGAGTCCCTGTGCTCGTAGAAGCAGCACATCTGAAGACCCCCTAATGTAGTTTGCAAACATTCCGTGTTGTAGCTCTGCAGCTCTGCAGCTCTCTGTCTCTGAATCGACCATCATCTCATACACTGTGTGTATCAGGGAGTCAAAGGTGTGTCCAGACCCCGATGACAAGTGCTTTTATAGACTCATAAGCTAAATCATGCGTAAACAAACATATTGAATGTGAAACCAAAGCCAGAGCAAACCTGTGATGGATATGTGACCAGTTTTTCTTGTCAGCAATAAGGATCCATGTGAACAGTCTCCTATCAAAGTAAGGACCCTGGACCATAAATATTAGTGGTTTCATAGTTCACAGCAGAGAGTGTGTGCTTGTGTGTGTGTGTTTAAGTGTGTGTGTGTGTTTGTTTGTGTAGGCCTATATGTTTAAACATGACGTGCTTTTTGAACCAGATAATGGTTTAAAGTTTTCACTCTATAGTTCTTGGTCTGTATTCATAAAATGAGTCTAAAGCCTCCGAGAATAGAGATACAGAGCATTCATCATGTTAATCAGTCTGGAATGTAGACATGATCATGTGACTTGACTATCAATCTTAGGTTAATGCTCTTATTCTTAGCAGCTTTGTGAATACAGCCCCTGTTCTATAGAGCTCCATGAATGGATGTTTAGGCTAATGTGGTTACTTTGCTTCGAGGAAACAGTGTCGTGTAAATGTGTGTGTTCAAATAAAACAAGAACAAACGGACATTGTACTGTTTATTAGACAAACACCGCTTCAAACCGTCAAGAGAAAGTGTATATTTGTGTTCAAGTGTGCGCAGACTTGTGCTCCGGTTACGTAATGTTTAATGAGTCTGAAAGGTGGGACAGAGCAGCAGTGGATGTCAAAAGGTTGCTAAGTATGAAAGCATGAATAAGAAGACTTAAAGATTTGGATACGTGTGCACAGCTTATGGTTTACCCCATTGTGATAATGAATCTCCGGATTAGCAAACAGGGCCTTAAACTGAAGACACACACTAGTGTGATGAGGCAAAACAAGCTGCACACAAACTCTTCTAACAAGTTGTATTTGATGCCCTGCCTGACTACAGTTTTTACTTGTACCTGGCTGCTTAGGGTTGAAGAGTCAACCCTGATTATTACAAAGACAGCCAAACTGCTGTAGGAGCTACAAAAAAACAAAAAAAGGCAACTCAAGTTTAGGACCAAAAATCATACATTATACAGGTGTTTTTCTGTTCTTTAGTCCTTAAGATTTCCCTCGGTAATTAAAATACTACTCTACCAGTTAATGTTCAAAATATCCTCCAAGTCCGTATAGTTACAGAAATGCTGGTTTCTAATAACACATCATATCTCTTAAAGTCCCTAAATTAAAGCAATGTGGTGAATTTTAAAGCCTTGAAGGATTCCCAAAATCTTGAAAAAAAAACACTTGATACTCTCAAAGTTACCTGTCCTTGTTTCTTTGTATATATAAATTTTTATATTTTGTCATTTTATATCAGTTTAAACAAATCCCATTCATTTTATCTTGGATCATTATTTCCAATTGGTATTAAATAGTTACTGTGCTTTTCTTTGCTTATGTAATGCCTTTGGGATGTTTAACATTTGCTGTATAAATACAGTAAAACTACAGTGCAGTACCTGCAGGCCTAAGACAAGTCCTCAAATAGCCTGAGCAAAGTATAATTGTCTTGTAAAGCCTCTGTAAATCCCTTAAAATCCTGCAAATGAGCTGGAGAATTTAAGATTACCTCTTAAGGGCCTCTGAAAATTCTGCAAAAAAGTGAAATTATCAAAATTTCTACAGCCTCTTGAGATTTTTAAGGAAGCCTTTCACAGACATGCATCCGTACATTTATATTTATTTATATTTTATTTATAGTAAATTTATATTTTGTGCACAAGATAACTTGCTCATTGAATAAATCATTATTTATTCATACACAAAATAAAGAAGTAGACTCATTTGGGTGCACTTAGTAACTATACTGTGCACACAAGATAGTTGACCTGCTTCCACAAGATAAGTTGTGTGCACAGTGGGAACACGGAATTATCTTGTGCATGCAGAAAAATAACTTCTTCCTACATAATTATTATGTTGCATGCTCAAGTCAATACCATGTGCACACATTATACAAAAAAAATGTATGGGAAAATTAGAGTTTACAGTATATCTACTGGTTCCTGTCCGCCTAGGGCTTACATACTTATGCTTCATAGCCTGCAACAATCTCCAAAAATGCTTCTATGAGTGATTCCCCCCAAAAGGTGTAATTGTTGTCCTTTCATTAAGTTTTAATTACCTAAAACTTAGTGACATGCACATTTTTTTCCACTAGTTACGGCATATTACAGCCAAGATTTTTTTATAAGAGAGAATTAAACAAGTCTAAGACACGTGATGAGGTGTGAAAAGTAAACATTGCTTCACCTCCGTTCAGTTATTTACCCTGAGGGACAGTTTGGGCTAATTGGAGCACGCCCACTTTCACCACGTGGTCTTTGCTTAACATCAACATTGGCTGCAGGGAAACATCTTAAAAAGGTCTGAAGAAGATACTCCGGCAGATAAACTACAGCTGTCTGAGCCCCAGAGCTGTCCATCCAGCGAGAGAGAACCAGAGGCGGCGTGACAACTCAGTCTGAGCGAGCGGGAGACCAAGGTAGAGACCACCACCACCAACCTGTGAGGCAGGTGTTAGTACCCGAGCAGCTAGCTTGTTAGCAAACAGTGAATCTAGAGGGAAAATGAACGGCCAACTGAACGGTTTCCACAACAGTCCGCTTTTTGACGAAGACTGCTTCCTCTTCACCTCTGAATCGGTCGGCGAAGGACACCCAGGTGAGTTATGAATGTGTACACTGTATTAATTAGCCGGATAGCATCCTGTTAGCCCCTCAAACAAGGTCATGTGGCGTGTTAGCTCAGCGTGTTGTCGTACTGTCAGCTGGTCTCTGTTTGTGCCCCATTCATCCTCTTTGGACCGCTGTCAACATGCTCAATAAGTGCATACATGCGGTGGCATCGTGATTTAACCACCCCTAATAAACTTATAAAAGATAATGAACTGTTTATAAGCCGTGGAGGGTAAGGTTTTTGTAGTAAAGTTGCGGCTGCATGCTAACAACACTGCGGCTAATCCGTCTAGCTAATACCACATTAGCTCGGGCTGTTTGTGCCTGTCAATCACACTGAGCTCCACATGGGTTCCTGGCACAAATTTGCAGAATAACTTCTAAAAAGCTAACAGTGTATGGCTGAAAATGTGTGGTGTGTGTATCTGTAGTTGACTTTTTCACTTTAGTGTTCAGTGAGTCCGGATCACCGGCGACCATGCGGCATTGCATCATTACAGTATCATCAGCCCACTGCCGCTGATTGTAGGAGACATGTGCTCACGGGCTCAGCCAGACCGATGTGTTTGGAAGATTAAAGATGGTCAAAGTTGATCGGGAGAAACTTATTTACCGTGTATTGATGCCCAAATGTTACCAAAATACAGTAGTCTGGATGATGGCTTTTCTCCTGCTTCGATTCTTCTACGATAGTTTGGATGCCGATTCGATTTAAATTGCGATTCTACGATATTGTCGATTTTCTCCATTTTTAGTCTGCAGTTTTAACACCAGTGAAACAGCAGAGTGACTATGATTGTCCACTGACTATTCCAGGAACCATATTTCCTCAAAAATACACATCATGTGTATGTCAGTTTTTAAGATTTATTCTGAAATTAAAAAATTTGAACATTAAAACCGATTTGTACACCAACTTTGCTTGATATGCAATGATTGCATTGCTTTATACCAACTTTAGTAATGACCGCACAATAGCAATACACAGCGATCTAAGGAGCCACACACAAACCTCAACCAAAAAGCCACTTTATAGCCACAAATAATGCTCAGAACAGGGTCCTAGCCATAGCACTAGCCACCAAACATCTTTTTAACTTTGCCTGATTTCTTTAGCAAAGAGACTAAACACAACTCACCTACTCTCTTCCAGCAGCTGCTTGTTTGTAGCGAGACCTCAGTCCAGTCCATTACGGACTGCTGCGGGGGGACGCAGCTCAAGGAAGAACATTTATGATAACTTCTTTATCACTTCCTTGAAGTAATAATCACCATGTTAATCATTTTGCACTGCAGACGCGGTAGTTCTTTTGCCTTAACGTCTCTGTCTGATTGCATTTCCATGAGAAAATGATTGTAAATGTTCTTCCTTGAGCTGCGTCACCCCGCAGCAGTCCGTAATGGACTGGTCGGAGGTCTCGCTACAAACAAGCAGCTGCTGGAAGAGAGTAGGTGAGTTGTGTTTAGTCTCTTTGCTAAAGAAATCAGGCAAGTTTTTTATGGCTCCCCAGACCACTGTGTATTGCTATCGTGCGGTTGGTATAACTAGAGAAGCAAGCAGTCGGCAACATTCATCTCTCAAGGGGGTGTTTAACTCGGTGTTAGGGTGTGTTTGACCCTAAATAAATTTTAAGCCAGAATACCCCTTTTAAGCATTCATCTGTGACATACCCCGGGAAATATATAAAACATATTGTACAATACTGTTTCAATCTTTCATTGGGGCAGTGGGTGCCCCTCCTTTACAACAGATAATAGGCTTAGCAGTAGACCTAAATATAGGTATTGCAGGGGCCGCAGCTTGGCTGTGGGTGTAATGTAGTCACACTGGAAAGGTGCAGGTAGTGCTGCACAGTAAATCCCACATTTATTGATATTGTAATATGATCCTTTGGAATAAACACATTGCAGATATCTGAATGTATCAAAAAAACTAGCAAATTATTTAACATAAATGATCTGTGTTTTCTCACTGAGTGTGAGCATTTTGCTCAGGAGATGGAGGCTTGTGTATTTTAGGGCCATGTTTTTGTTCTATTTTGTTTAGGACAGCTGTCAGCTAACCTGATTAATTGGTGATTATGTAGTGATTAAAAACTGCTTTTGGATGTATTCTGGATTCAAGAGAAAAATCTTGCAAACACAGCAGAAAGACATCCAAAACAGATTTATCGAAGCTAATACGCACTCATTATCTTTTTGTTTACCACACTTCTTAATAAAAACACAATATTAGTGCTAGGGTATCAATGTTTGGGCTTCACTTTTTTCGTGTCCTGCAGCATTACGGTTGGATTTTCCTGGCAAAGTCAAAAATGACAAAAGAACATTTTTAACTGCTTATTGTATTGTGTAAATACTGTACTTATGTACTCGTATACGAAGCCTTCAGCCTTTGTAGCAGCAGTGGGTTGCTTGACTGCCATTCACAACCCTGTGTTTCATCTTATCCGCCAGTCTACTGCCCACGTTTTCTGTCTCTTAAGACATTTATCCAGCCTCATGAAAGAAGAATGCCTCAAAAATAACTCGAAATAAAGTGACACATTTAACAATGAGTGAAGCGTCTGTATATGAAGTGTTTTCATACCATTGAGAAAAAATTCTGAAAAATATTTGCTTCACTCCTCAGATAAGATCTGTGACCAAATCAGTGATGCTGTGTTGGATGCTCACCTCAGACAAGACCCGGATGCCAAAGTAGCATGTGGTAAGTCTTCAGCCAGCAAAGCAGGCTGACTGTAAAGGATGTTGTTACATACATACAACTGTTTAAACATGCAGCATGTTGGGAAACGGAGTAAAGATCCACCCAATGATGTAACAGACTAACGGATGTCTTCTTTGCTTCTCTATTCAGTGTATTTCCTATGAATCCTGAGGTAAAGCCTCAAGTAGCAGCTGAGGATTAACTCAGGACATTGCCAGGGTCTAAAAGCTCTCACTTATGTTTAACTGATTTATCATTTCATTAAAATACTTTCTTAATTTAGCCCAACAAACAAAGATCATTTAAGCTGTTTTCAACGATGGCAAGCACTTAAAAGTTTTCTTTGTATTGTATCAAGGCTAGAATATTTGCTATTCAAGAACTGTACACAGTTTTTAAATCATTAACTTTTGTCTGTTAGGATGTCTAAGCAGATTTTTTAAGGTTAATTGTGCTCGTTTCTGACATAAAAGACTTAAAAGACAAATCAAATATTCAGCATATTAATCAGAAATGAAAATCAGACTTTATACTGTGTTAATTCTGCTTTAATATACCAACCAGCGTCCTGGATCCTCTCTCAGCCTCTGGTTTTTACTTATCTGTTTCACTTGAACCCTCATTCCTCACTCTCAGTGTTATTGCTTTCTCAGAGACTGTTGCGAAGACCGGAATGATCCTTCTGGCGGGAGAGATTACCTCCAGGGCCAACGTAGACTACCAGAAGGTTGTCAGGGATACAATCAATCACATCGGCTACGACGACTCTTCCAAAGGTTTGTTGATGAAAGCTGACGGCTCTGAATGTAGTTCAGTTTGAGATCCAGGATGAGGGTTGAGATTTGTCATTTTTAGATTGCTTAAAAATGTGTCAAGTGTTGAGTTTGTTTTAATCTCTATATAGTGAGTCGTGTCTAAGCGATGATGTGTAATGCGAACATCTGGGAGCCCTCTCGAGCTAAATGCGATGTCTTTCTTGACCTTCGAGGGCTGCGACTGCAGAAGACCTCCCAGCATTGAAAGCTGTCATCCTGGTTGTTTATGAATTGGTTGAAGCAACGCTCCACTTTCCTTTAACAGAAGCCGCCCCATTGTTAAATAAAGGACTGTGTTTGGTTTGGTATATCCGACACTGAGGGGAGATTGTTTAAAATGACGGCAGTTTGAGACCCACCAGCCAGAATAAAATTAGTATGAGCTGGCTGATGGGTCTGGAAAGCACCAGGCTAGTAACTTAAACCCTAAAGCAGAAGTGTGCTTGATCAAAGATGTTTGTCTTTCTCTTCAGGCTTTGACTATAAGACCTGCAATGTACTGGTGGCTTTGGAGCAGCAGTCCCCTGATATCGCTCAGGGTGTTCACCTGGATCGAAAAGAAGAGGACGTAGGAGCGGGCGACCAGGTCGGAGGGTTCACATGTTTTTGTTTGTGTATGAGCCACAGCCGGGAGCCTGAAATGTGCCGGTAACAAGGTTGTGAGGCTATTTTTAACCTTAATTCATGCTGTGATTTGTGACCACGGCTCTTGCAGGGTTTGATGTTTGGATATGCCACCGACGAGACTGAAGAGTGTATGCCGCTCACGGTTGTCCTGGCTCACAAGCTCAATGCCAAGATGGCTGAATTGCGCCGCGATGGAACACTGCCGTGGCTCCGACCTGATTCCAAAACCCAGGTGAGCCCAGAGCTTCATTTCTCAACGAGATGTTGAAATCAAGAGTAAAACTTCAACCCTTAATCTTGAGGCGTTTAAAACGACGAACAATTTAGGAAGTTTTTCCCAGTGAAACTAATGAAAATCAAAGAGCCCCAAATGAATCTTTTTTTTTTGTTGTTTTTACAGATGTTGGCTAAGAAATGAAGCCCTCATGTCAAAGATGATGTATATCTGTATGCCTGGAGGTTAAACAAATATAAGAGGAGCAGATGGTAATCTTCTGCCCTGGTTCATTAGTCAATATTTATCCTCAATCCCGTGTTTGGTTCCCCTCAGGTGACTGTTCAGTACAGGCAGGATCGAGGCGCCATGGTTCCCCTGCGTGTACACACGGTTGTGGTCTCTGTGCAGCACGACGAGGATGTGACTTTGGATGAGATGCGCCTCTGCCTGAAGGAGCAGGTGGTGAAAGCTGTGATTCCCAGTGGGTACCTCGATGACGAAACTGTGTACCACCTGCAGCCCAGCGGACGCTTTGTCATTGGAGGACCACAGGTGAGACACGACACTGAATCTGTTTCACTGACTCAGGGTTCAATAAGGTCAGGTCTACAAACTTGTGGACTCATTAGCGTGTTATACATCCAAATGCACCAAAATCTCAGTCCAGTGTCCTTCCCTCAGGGTGACGCTGGTCTGACCGGGCGAAAGATCATCGTGGATACTTACGGAGGCTGGGGGGCTCATGGAGGCGGAGCGTTTTCTGGGAAAGACTACACAAAGGTGGATCGTTCTGCTGCCTATGCCGCTCGCTGGGTGGCCAAATCTCTGGTAAAAGCTGGGCTCTGCAGACGAGTGTTGGTCCAGGTGAGCTTACAATGCATCGCCTTTTAAAAGGTTCGATTAAAGACGATTTTAGATTTGTAGTAAGTTGGGCTGTATGTTGCGTTTTGATGCCACAACATTGAACTGAATAAATTGTAGATAGTTTTTTTTTTTTTCCTTCCATCTGGTGTAATATACCCTCAGCTTTTAAATGTCTCTGATCACAGTGAAGTTTTTAATGTGTGTTTAAATGGTCTTAGGTTGCCTACGCGATTGGAGTTGCACATCCACTCTCTGTCTCCATCTTCCACTACGGGACCTCACAGAAGAGTGAGAAGGAGCTGCTGGACATCGTGAGGAGGAACTTTGACCTTCGTCCAGGAGTGATCGTGAGGTATCCTGTCATATCAATTCTCTGTTTTGTTTTGTTTAGTCAAGTATTTGTTTTGTCAAGTTTAGCCCCTCAGTTCACAGAGTCCTCATGTTTCCGTGAATAACTGTTCTCCTCTCTCAGGGATCTTGACCTGAGGAAGCCCATCTACCAGCGCACAGCAGCTTACGGCCACTTTGGTCGCGATGTCTTCTCATGGGAGGTGCCCAAGACGCTGAAATACTGAACCTTTCTGTCAAGTCCAAGCAGGTGTACTACAGAGAAACCTGTGTCTTTTTCTCTCAACCCCCTCTCCCTTGTCCCCTTCCTCTCTCCTCTCCCTCCTCACACACGGCCACATCACCACAGCCTCTCCCACACAACAAGCTGACCTTCCTCCACCTGTTAGCGTTGTACACATGTCAAAGATCGAGCAATCGTGTGTCAGATGCCAAGATATTGAATTAAATATATAAAATATTTATAGCAGACTTTCTCAAGGACCATGAGAGAATTTACCATCAGTGATGGTGCTTTTTAAGAAGATTTCTAGTATTGCTCAGATTTTCAAGTTGAGAATCTCAACGCAGTTTAGGCAACATGTCATTTCCCATTTCAGCTAACTTTGTTGGGTTAATGGCTGTTTTAGTGAAGCACTTGTCAAGTGTAAAACAGATCAGCTTCTTCTTTTCTTCCGTGTGCTGTCCCTTCAGGTCACTTTTGTTCTGACGTTTTACAGAGAAGTCAGAAGCTGCTAATGACCTTGTGGCTCTGTTGGGCTGCACCTTGAAAAACCACTCCATTTTTTTAGTAGCTTATTTTGTCAGTTTAAATGTCATGTGAATGTTCCAGATGATAAATGTTTCAATGCTCTACTTAACCGAGATAAAGACGAGGTACACTCCTGCCCCTTCCAGAGACTGACGCTGGGTGTAGCTACAGAGAAACTCAGGCTCTGTCACCTCTGGGAAGGGAGTGCCTTTATCCTGAATCTACACTTTACTTGAAATAATTTTAAACAAAGGAGTTGAACTACCGTGGGACTGAAATTCCAGTCAGTGTGGCACATGCTTTTTCTACTTTGAGACCACTCTGTCGCACAAGTTTTCAGTTCTGGCACACACGCGCACACAACCTGAGAGCAAGGTTACAGACGGAGAGCTGAATGTGGGACACCGTATTACTGCTCATGTCTTCTCTTCGCTCTTACAAATAAGGACTTCTTGGGATCAGATATGTTACCTGATGCTTGTGGATTTTGGATCTTTTGGATCTTCCTCCGCACACATTGATTCTTGAAAGTTACTGAAACTAGAAAATACTTCTGCTGTTGTTACATGGACAGTAATTTCCAAATGAATACTAAGTTTGCATATGAAGCCTCTCTTGTCATTAATTTATTTATCTAAGAAAGATTTTTTTTTCTTTACAAAATACCCCCACCCATAAAAGTCTGGTTCCCTGAGATCCCTCGATTAGAAAAGCACTGTAGTTTTCCGAGTTATCCCCTCTCTTAGTTCTTTTTAAGACTAATGAGCAGCAGAAACTCACTTGCACAGACATAATGTAAAGATCTGTGCCAGGGACCCATGTCAGATTGAGAACTGATACACAGCATAAGCCTCTGAAGCCTCTTCCCCAGCTGCACATGTATCCTGACAATCCTCACTGTAAGCCTGGGTGACACTGGTACCTGGTCCATGCTGTACAGTTGGTGCATCTTTTAATGTCTCCATTATGTAACTAGGTGGCACTGTTTCCCCATTTATAACACTGACATACGGTTTATTTTTTAACTTTTGGTCAACACTGGTATCTTGTCTTAAGCTCGTCTCCTCTGGCACCATCTTGTGATTCTATTACTGTACTGCAGACATATTTCTAATAAGAGCCTTCATGTAGACTCTGCTAAGAGCATGCCAAGTTCATCTGTGTGTGTTATCGTCCAGTAAGGCAACACATTCTCCCAAAGATTATTTTTTAATCACATGTTTGCATCCTCATCCTCATCCACAGATGAGACAAATGATTGGTTGGTGTTGTACAGAGAAACCAGCCTGTTTACATGGTGTCTCTCTCTGGTCCTGTGAGCATTTTGAGGAGCTTTTTTTTTTCTGTTTAATATTTTTATTTATGATTGGAAGCAAGTCTGTCAGCGTTGTTGCTGGATGTGTCAAAGTGCCTTTTCTAACCCCCCTGACCCCAGATATCTCACTCCTTATCCGTTACCCCTGCCTGACCCCATTCCACCCCGCTCTTATGTCTGTCTGTGATTGCAAATCCTCCATCTTCAGTGATTCAAACCAAGGAGTCTGATTTGTTGAGTGTCTCTTTCAAACCCTTCAAATAAAGTGCACCCTCCTCTAAGGTCATGGCTTTGGCATTCTTTAATTAATCAATCTTAGTCAAGCTTTATTCTTTTAGCACCAATTCCCAAAAGTGTTATCTCAAGATGCTTGAAAAAGCTTGTCTGAAAACCGTACTTTGTTTATGAAGAGCCATTGGGAAGGTGTGATTGAGCCCTGTCTTGTAAGATCTGACCACTGCCATCCCATTTTCAACCACGAGTGTGGCATTTTGCAAAATTTTGAAAGTTTAAGTGGAGAGGGAAAGCTTCTTTTAAAGTCCCACTCCGATGTTTTTTCTTTTTTTTTTTTAACCGCTTAAAGTGTTCTCAGTGGTCTCTAAATTGTGACTATGAAGTTTTTTTACCAAAATCGCATTACCTGTGTCATTTTCAAGGACTTTTCTCCAGTAGATCATTAGCAATTTGCCTCTGAGTCGTGGGCAGAGACAGCGCTGCTCTGCACACTCGTTTCCACGTTAGCTTGCAGAAGTGGCAGGTAACATAGCAGCTATTCAGCTCTTTCTTATGGGCATTGCACTCCACTAATGCACACGCTTATTCCGCGATCATCCTTTGTATTTCTCCTCTGTATGGATAGTGTGGCCTGCATAGCAGGGCTCTGGGGGCGGAGCTTGGATTGTTACATATGAAATCTTGCTGTTTCTGAACCTGCCGTTTGGGTCTGCCAGAGATTCACAGCGATTGGAATGAAGAGATACTCAGAAAAGCCATTTCACATTTAGTTTTCTCATAATATGTCCTGTAGCATCAGAAAAATGCCATATGTACATATAAAAACAAGAAAAACATGATTTTTGTCAGAGTGGGTCTTAAACACACAGAAACCTTGAACAGAACCAGACTAATGTAAGACGCTCAACTGACGCTACTTCAGTGTGTTTAGAGGGCAATGCAGAAAGAGAGAGGTGGACAGTGGTGAGACTGATGCATGTAGCTGAAGCAGCTAGGAAGCAGGCAGGTTCACAGCAGCGATCCAGAGAAACCTACGCCATGATGGAGCTCAGGGACTCTTAGAAAAGACTGTTTTAGTCATGAAGACTCAAAAGTAAATGACAGATAAGAGGATTGAAAAGGAAGGGAAAGGTGCTCAGTGTGTTAGTACTTCCCAGTAGTCTAAACCTTTTAGTAGTGTAGCTAAGAACTGGGCCAGACCTGAACCAGATCTAAGCATCTCTCTGGGACAGGATGGGTCTGTTTTTGCTGTGTTGTGCTGGTACAAAAAAAAAAGCAGTTGTACAGATTTGTGGGATGTGGGAGTTAAAGGATTTATCCTGGTCAAAGAGAACTCCCAGATTCTTAACAGTGGTGCTGGATACTAGACTGATGCAATCAACTGCAGTTACATCATTACAAAAGGTCTCAAAGGTGTTTAGGGCCAAGAACAACAACTTAGCTTCAAGTGAAGTTAATCCATTAGTGTTTCCTGTCTTCATTGATAGGTTTAATTGAGTGTCGTCTGCATAGCAGTGAAATTAAATGGAGTTTTTTTTATAAAAGTATTACCTGGTGGAAGCATATAAAGGGTGAAAAGGATTATATATTCTTGCAACAGCAAAATTAAGTAGCTGGAAATTAGATGAGGACTATGTTTTTGTTCTTTGTATGAACAGGTGGTGCAATGATCACTTCCTCTGGTAAGATATAGACCTATCCACACAAAACCATCACAGAAGTTTCAGTTCTTATTTACTTATATAAAATTCTCAGGGAAACAAAGTATGAAACACTTAAGTCTTACTGAGCTATTACCAGGTTTTAGATTCAAACCCAGAGCATTCAGATGGAGTTAATGAATCTAAAATGTCGTATCTAGAGATATTCAACAACTCAAGACATAAGGACACAGTCTTTAAAATATTTTATTTAGTAAATTCTGACTGAATAAAAAATTAAAAAGCATCTTCATAAAGCAGGTGTAGCCATGAAATTTTAAATGTTTACATAAAGAGAGTGAGTAATTCATACAATAAACCCAAAGGAAAATCTCATCACGTGTAAAAAAAGTTACAAAGCATTTCTTTCTGTCACACTAATCATTAAAGTTCCTGATTCTGCAGTCGAGTTCCAACATTCCTTTCATTTCTGATGTCTGAATAATCTTTTCGTCCACAATAAGCCCAGATTTCTCACAGTGTGCATAAGATCAAATTACAAAAGTAAAAAACTTTTATCAGCATCTGAGAGGAATCATATCTACTGAAAAACATAGCTGTAAAGGGGTTAGATATACGCAGTTTGGCGCCGAAGGATCTGAGTCACCCATGTTGACTCGGATTTATCATTCCACCCTAGAAGAGAGATTTTTATCACACACTTCAAATAACACTGGTTCAAATGATTGAAAAAATTCACATAATGTTCCCTACCGTAGCATTTTAAATCATGTTGGAGTCACGAAGCTTCCAGGCAAATTTTTGGCAGTAAAACACCGTCTGAAATGAGAGTACAGGCACTCAGATACTGTCGCTATTGATCATTTGTATCTTAAACAAGTTGAAAGTTCAGTGTAGCTTTCTTACACCACATTGGAGGGCAGTCTTGAAGTCTTGGCACCTGTGCTCTGTCAAGGTGCATGGATCTAGAGAGGGAAATAAGGACAATTTAAAATCAGACAGATTTATCATCTATCAAGTCAACACTGGCTTTTTACCGTAACTGAAAATTTAAAGTAAATAAACTTCTGTACATGAAGCCTGAATGCCTTTCCGGCTCTTTCATTTGCTCTGTTCCTGTAATAGCTGAATGGGACTGAGCTACCTTTATTGATAAATGGTACGCCTGTGTTTTCCCTTCAGCGATAAAGGGAACTACTACAAGTAATGAACAAGCAATATGCAGACATAGACGGACTGACCCACAAAGGGAGCCTCCTGGCCATCACACAGGCGGATGAGAGCACAGATCGCCTGAGGGGTCGCGTAGCTCAAGATGGCATCCAGCACCGTCTTGGTGAACTTGCTGACAACTGTCACACACTGATCCCGGTAGATGCTCGGCAAAATCTGACAAATCTCCTCCAGCAGTTTGATCACAGCGTCCTGCAGGAGGAGCAGAGGGGCGTGCAACACTTTGTTTCGTGGACTACTGTGCATTGTTTGTATGGGTGTCTGTTACTAAGAGGTATCATTTGTCTGCTTACCTCAGTCCTCTTTTTAGGCAGCATTTCCTCCAAAGTCTTGATGAGAAAAATGCAGAAGGAGCACTGTTTCGAGGGTGTTGCCTGGCAGCACAAATAAATAAAAGTCAGGCTTTTATAGTTACTGTATTTTTTTTCCCCAAAACTTCCTTTAAGTTGAGTTTTACATTTTCCTCAGCAGCCTGAAGGGCCTCCTTGACAATACCATGGAGTATCTTCTGCATGTCACTAGAACCGCAGAGCCCAAGGGTTTTGCAGACATCTGCTGGTTTCTACGTGAAAAATAGGAAATGATTTGAGCAGAGAACAGCTTTGTCGTATCAATAAATACTCTGAAAAACATCAAATAGAGGTGGGGGACTAATTCAGCCCTCGACTTACAACAACAGCAGTAATGAAGTTGAGAGCCACAGGGAGGACCTTCTGCACCTCATCTTTGCAGAGTTTGGCAGTACCAGGCGGCCCAGGCAGGTGATCGCACATGGTGTCAATGAGAGCCATGATCTTTTTCTGAAATAAAGCGCCGTATCAGCTGACAGTAAACACGGTCCTGAGTTGTTGCAGTGATTGACCACTATACAAATCTGAACGCCTGCAAAATCAAGACCTGGGTCTCTGTATTTAAAGCAAAGAGTTTAGAGGCTGTTACTGATAACATGCGCAGTTGTTTAACCCTCACATACTGTTCAAATCCTGTACCCTCACAGTATGTTCCGGGTCAAAATTGCCCCTTCAAAGAGTTCAAAGAGCAGCTTTCTGTCACAGAAAGTTCTCTTGACTAGTTAGGTCATTTTGACCTCTGTCTAGGTGTGTCTGTGTGACTCTATGTCTGTGTGTGTGTGTGTGTGTGTGTGTGTGTGTGTGTGTGTGTGTGTGTGTGTGTGTGTGTGTGTGTGTGTGTGTTTCTGTCAAGGTAATGATAGTTTCATAATGATTTGAATATATCTTTTTGAACAACAAACCTTAAATTTAACACGGTTGTTACTGTTTGTCACTTGTCCCACACTGTTAGATCTAAAATCCATCTAAATATAGATAAGGGTCAAATTTGACCCGCAACAGTCTTAGAGGGGAAAAATTTGTAGCACATAAACAAAAATACATATGAATATTTTAAAATTAATTTCATGTATTTTGGGTTATTTCAGGAAAAGTCGTCAAGTTTCAGGCTTAAAAAATGATGTTTAGGGTATTTTTACTGCTGTTAAAAGTCAAAACGGGTCAAATTTGACCCGAACAGTATGTGAGGGTTAAGCTATTGGACCATACATGAAAACAGTAAAATAATTTGCGCTGGCATTAAATCCAATATAAAACCACAAGTTCCTCTGCGAGTCATTTTCTCCTTTTGTGTTTGTATCCACATGTAGTAGATACATAAATCCTCATTTATCGTTCACAAGCCTGATAGCATCTTTAACATTGTCAAACAGCACTGTTGTACGCTTTAAATTAAAGTATTATGGTATTTGGGAAGCTCTAGATCAGTGGTTCTCAAGTCCAGCCCTCGAGGCCCACTGTCCTGCATGCTTTGGATGTTTCCCTGCTCCAACACACCTGATTCAAATAATCAGCTCGTTATTAAGCCATTACAGAGCTTGATAACGAGCTGATCATTTGAATCAGGTGTGTTGGAGCAGGGAAACATCCGAAACATGCAGGACAGTGGGCCTCGAGGACTAGACCTGAGAACCACGGCTCTAGATAATGCTCTCAGGTGGTGAGAGAGTTTGATGATTGACTGGCATTTGGGATTTCTGAATACATAAACTGAAATAAGAATTTTTGCTTCGGTAGGGCTATGTTGTCCTATCATCCAACCTAAACTCAGTGTTTTCTCTAAAATAAAAGCTGAGGTCAGGTGAGGGACCCAGCAGTGCAGACCAGGTCAACCTCTGATGAAAGAGGATCTTTGAGGTCAGGTTAGATACTAAAACTAACAGAGAAGTTTTGTTTTGACTTTCTTAGACATTCAAAACAGGAAGTGCCTCAGTGGCGAAGAACAGAAAGTAACAGTTCCTTTTATATATGTTTTTTTCATGTGTGCATGAGCAATCAAAAAAACATTTGCATCTCTGAATTTGAGGAATGTGTTTTAACAGATAAAGATACAAGTGGGTAAGTCCAGGAGTATTAAGAGTTTCTTTATTTTTTATCAAAAAGTTTTCCACCATAAGTCCTGGGAAGGATTCAGATACCACAGTGGGTGTTTGAATCTTGACTTAAGATAAGGTCATCCACAGTATCAGAAATAACATCCGTGAGTACATACCAGACTGAAAGAATGTGTTTGCTTCTTGTTCGACTATTGTACTCACCTGGAGATCTGCGTTGGAAAAG